>JAMJFZ010001881.1:14717500-16190000 GCA_026225945.1 Cricetomys ansorgei
GACAGACCTGGAGCAGGAGGTGGAGGGGATGAGGAAAGAGCTCATCCTCATGAAGAAGCGCCATGAGCAGGTGGGGTTGCCCTGGGCTCCTGGGAACCAGCTCTGCCCTTAACTGCACAGTCCAAGGTGACCCCATAGTAACAAAAGTGACCACCGCCTGAGCGTTAGTCCCGTTGTCCCTCATAAGGGACCACTGAAACACCTAATTTTTCCAATGTCAAGGTTATCTGCTTATTTGTTAAAAAAAAAAAACAAAAACACCAAGTACAATCATAATTAGCAATGACTGGCAAAATAATAATAATAATTTATCAGGCACTGGTTACCTGGACTCACTAGCATGACACTGTAGGAATCAAGACCAGGAAGATATCTCCGTGGGTACAGTGCTCGCTCTCAAAGCATAAGGACTGCAGTTTGGATCCTCAGAACCCACTAGGCAGCTGTGGTGCTTCAAGTAATTCCAGCACTTGGAAGACAAAGAGACTGACTCCATAGGTCAAGCTGGCCGGCTAAGATTAGCCCAGTCAGTGAGCTCCGGGTTCATCAAGCGACCCTGCCTCAATAAAATACAAGAGTCAAGAGCAATGAAGGAAGACACCAAACAACACTTTTGAGCCATATCCATGAACATACGTGTGTATGCATACGTGCAAACATGTTTACATGCATGCATACACACTATATACATACAGATGCAAACAGAATAATAATAACTAGAACTGGGAAGTTGGTTCAGTAAGTAAAGTGCTTGCTGCAGAACCTAATTAATTAATAATTAATTGATTCAAACCCCTGGCACACACATAGAAAACCCTGGTGTGATGGCATGCACCTGTAGCCCCAGCACTAGAAGAAGCAGAGGCAGAGGGGTGCCTGGGGCTCACTGGCCAGCCATATTGCCAGATTGGTGAGTTCTATGTTCAATGGGAGACTCAAAAATAAGGTTGAAAGTGGCCAAGAGAGACACCCAATGTCAACCTCCGGCTTCCACATGTATGGGTCCACAAGTACATGTACTTGTACACATATGTGAACACATAAAGAGAAAGACAAAGACAGAGAGCAAGTTGTGAGACTGAGCTTCCACTATTGGCCCAATGTGCCGAAAACAAGGACAATGTAATAAAGAAGGTGCTAGAACTCGAAACTCAAGGATCCTAACCCACAGAAGCACGTAACGGACTTACAGACTTACCTGTAGGTCTCCTAAGTCCCTGAGACAGACAAAAGGACAGAAAACCATTTTAGGCAAACCTGGTTGCTTCTGAATGTCAAAGACCTGGTTCCAGAATAGGTGTCTCGACAGTGACTGTTAGTGACACCTTTCCTGAGACTGCTTGGTTCCCATGAAACCCTAGAGAAGCTTAAGGAATGATATTTTTAAAGCCTCTATGTTGCTTGACTTTTGGTTACTGAACTAACTGCTTCCCCAAAGCTTTGACCTAAAACTGGAAATGCTGGCTGCTTAACTGCTGACCACTTAATAGACATGTTACCAATGAACACTTGCTAGAAAGGAATCTATTTGCTCTGGACATGGAATTGTTTCTGGAATATTCTCAACCAAGGAGTTAGGTCAATGAAACCATCTGACTATGTGTTGTTATGATTTGAATATAAACTATCCTCCATTGGCTTGGGTTTTAAATGTTCAGTCCCCACTCGTGGGACTGTTTCAGAAGTCCTGGAGAGTTTGGAAGGTGAACTATATCTGGAAGATAGTAGAATACAAGGGTTGGATCCCTGTAGGTGTTTTGTTCCTACGTTTGCGAGCCCTCTCTCTCTCTCTCTCTTTCCTCCCTCCATCCTTCCCTCCCTCCATCTCTCTCTCTGTTCTTTCTCCCCCACCTCCTTCTCCTCATCTCTCCTTCTCTCTCTTCCCTCTCCATTTCTCCATTTCTGCTGTCTCTGTCTCTCTGTCTCTCAGAGTCTCTTGCTCGTTTCTGTCCTCGTGTGGTGAGGAAGCTCCTCTACAAGTCTCTATCACATGTTTTCTGAACACGCAAATTCTCGTTGCTATGACTCTAACAGAAACATCTTAAGGGAGCAGAAATTAATTCTGGCTCATAGTTTCAGAGGCTCGGCCCGTGGCTACTTGACCCATGTGTCACAGCAGCAGACAAAAAGAGCTTCTTCGCTTCATGGCTAACAGGAAGTAAACAGACAGACAGGAAGGAACCAGGAATAAGAGCCCTTCAAGGACCCACCCACAGGGACTCACCAGCAAAGTTCCACCTTCGATAGCTTCCCAAACCAACAAAGAAAAATGCTATTAGCTGAGAGCCACGCCCTCAGCACATGGCCCTTTGCAGGAGACACTTTATACTCAAACCGTAGTGCGTGTGTTATGTTAGTCTTTATTTTATAAAGTTTTAGAGACTGTGCAACCAATGTTTAGTCAATTAGTAATAACTATGAAATGGCCACACCAGTGAGAGTGACAACCACGTAAATAGAACCATTTCCCCGTGCCAAACACAACAATCCAGCCTTCTGATCGTCATGGGCCAGTTCATTTTCTTTCTCTGTTATTAAACAGGAAATGGAGGAGAATCATCTGCCAAGAGACTTCAAGGTCAATGTGAAGGTAGACACAACTCCAGGGGAAGATCTGATTAAGGCCTTGGAAGACATGAGGCAGGAATACGAGTCGATGATAAAGAAGAAACATCAAGAGCTGGACTCCTGGTTTCGAGAGCAGGTAAAAGACAAGCGAACAGACCTCCCAACTCTATTGTTGCTACGCGTCATGACCCTGATGCCTCTGCTTATGCTTGGTTCACAGTCAGCAGCCATGTCCCAGGAGGTGGCCAGCCAGGCACCCATACAGGGCAACCAAAGCGATATCCATGAGCTGAGGCGAACATTCCAGGCCCTAGAGATTGACCTGCAGGCACAGCACAACAGGGTGAGTTGAGAAAGAAAAATCCTGAACCCTATGGTCTCCTCCACAGATCCTTCCTTGACCTTGTTCCCTGGCCTCAGCTCCCCAGTCCCCTTGGGATCTCTCTCCTTCTCCAGCTTCTGTTCAAAATGTTCAAAATGAGGATGAGAGAAATCTCTCATGTACGGTGTACGGTGTAAAGACGCAGCTAAACTTTGGCTGAGTAGCTCAGTATACCCAGTGGTGTTGATCATCGTATTGACCTTTCCAAGTAGGTCTTCACCTTCTCCTTCTAAGGATAAGGAACCCGAAGCTCCAGACAGTTAATGAATTTGGCAAAGGTCACACAACTAGTGAGTTATTGGTGGTAAGGTTATGTGATTTCATGGGTCGGGGATGCTAAACACCCTCCATATTGTCTCTCAGTCTTCACTCCAGTATGTTCCCCAAACTCCAATAGAAAGAAATTCTGGCACTAGCGTGATAGGTGATGAATTTAGC
This sequence comes from Cricetomys ansorgei, assembly GCA_026225945.1. Classification (NCBI taxonomy): domain Eukaryota; kingdom Metazoa; phylum Chordata; class Mammalia; order Rodentia; family Nesomyidae; genus Cricetomys; species Cricetomys ansorgei. The sequence continues at coordinate 14,720,889 of JAMJFZ010001881.1, forward strand.
CCTGGCTGACTCCAATGTACTGCTCTGTTCATCATGCATGTGACATATCACCCACTGTCCTGCATATGTTCCTGAGTCTAAGCCATTTCTATCTTCATCCAGCTTTGGTAAGATGCTTTGTTTGAGTGCTGCTTCCAAAACTCGCTGTGTATGACCTCTCATTTGATTCCCTTCATATCCACGGAAACTTTTGATCCTTCATCAGTGAAACTTATGAGCCCTGCTCCACCCTGCATTTTGAGAGGGCATAATTAGCTCATTTGTGTTGTAAGAACATATGGGAAATAACCTTGTTTTATGAATTAATGGTAGTGATCATACATTAAAAAAATGTACATGGTCAGCTAGCCATGGGAACGCATGTCTATAATCCCAGCACTTGGGAAGTTGCAGAAGGAAAAGCATTAATTCAACACCATCCCAGGCTATGTAGTGAGGCCCCTGTCTCCCATGAGAATATGTGTTGTCAAGAAGCCAATGATGGCCTCTGAAATGATCGCAGTGTGATGCTCTGCAGTGCTCAAGGTATTTCAGCTATTCTATTTAACAACAATCCTGGGATCATTAAGGCACTGAAACCCATGCTCCCATGTTTTCCTGCCTGGCACTGTGCTTAGTATTGAGAATTTAGTGATGAAGGAGAGAGGATGACAAACCATAATTGTGTAAATCATCAAAATATACGTATGTCAGATGGAAAAGTCTACACTGAAGAGAGGAAGATGTGGCAGAGTGAAGAGCTGCCATCTTAAACACAGTGAGCACAAGACAGTTGAGGAAAGGTCTGAGAGATGCGAGGAGGTGCTTTGTGAGGCTATGGATTGGAAAGGGAGCTCCCGGTGAAGGGAGCAGCAAATGCAAAAGCCAGGAGGCTTTTGTGTCCTGTGCAGCATCCAGGAACAAAGAAAAAGAAAGGAGATGGGGAGAAGAGAGAAGGGCAGGGAGAGAAGAGGAAGGGAAGGGGGACAATGGGGTCAGGTCACAGTAAAGACAGTATGGAACTCTGTAGGTTACCTTGGATGGGAGATTGGGAACAACTGGTCCAAGCCAGAGGAACTCTGCTGTCTGTGAAGGGAAACGGAGAAGCTGAATAGTAGTCGGGGGTGAGTCTAGATTTAAGACAGAAAATCAAGGTAGGAATATCTAGTAGAAAGGACGGTGATGATGGAGGCAGGAGGTGGTGGAGGCAAGCGGCATCAGACACCTCAAGCTGTTGAGCTGGACCCAGATCAAGCCCAAGAGTGGGAATATGGTGAGTGATTGTTGGCATTCTCTCCAGATCGCTTCCATTCCTCAGGTAGACAAAGGGCTGAGAGGAGGGATGGGATGGGGAGATGAGGCTGAGGACAAAAGAGAAGGAATGAAACAGGTCTCTGGGAGACTGAGGGATGCCTGCTCTAGTGGAGCATGGTTTGATAGCCAGGCAGCGTTAATAAGAGCCCCCTGAGAACTAAGCAGCCATTCCTTCAAGTGTCAGTAGCTAAGACATATGGTATCCTCCTTAAAATCAAATTTACACGGTACGGAAAAGCCAGTGGTAAGTCCGCTCAAAGCAAGGGCTTGTCTCAACCCTAGCTGAGATGCTTCATTTCGAAGTTTCAGAATTTCCACGAAAATAGCAGCTCATCACAGTTGTTAATCAGAGACCACCACTTTTAAGACTGAAACCAGAGTTACCAAATGACTGGACACGCGGTTATCATTTGAATTTAAGATCAACATCTAAGTTATTTTTAAGTATCGAGGAATTTGCAACATAATAGTGAGATGACAGCTGTGGGTCTATTTATCCTAAAAAGTTACTTGTTCCTCATCTTTAATCCAGTGTAACCATGAGTTGTCTATTGCACGTGACATCCCTACATCAGATCATTCGGCTCCTCCCCCTCCTGGAGTTTTCCATCTAACCAGAGATAAAATGGAAACATTAGGAATGGTTCAGAGCCAGGTGGCTTGTCTCGGGTCCCCAGTGTGTAGGGTAAACCAGCCGTGGGAAGGTGGATGCAGTGGAGCTGTCAAGAGCTCCCTGACAAAATGGCTTTACACCCCAAACATGGCATCAGAAGATCCAGCACTGACCCCCTCAAACCTCAACCCTGTAAGTCAGCCTGTTTCTCCCCAGAATCTGCCAAGATGCCTAGCCTAGTTATCGGGGTACATTACCACTGAACAAGCCCATGCTGCCGAAGCCCACGGCAGACAAGTGAACGGGCTATCATTTCCTCTTTCAGAAATCTGCTTTGGAAAACATGCTGACGGAGACCCAGGCTCGGTACTCCTGCCATCTCCAGGACATGCAGCAGATCATTTCCCGCTATGAGGAGGAGCTGATGCAGCTACGCCGAGACCTGGAGCGCCAGAACAACGAACACAAGGTGCTGCTGGGCATCAAAAGCCACCTGGAGAAGGAAATCGCCACCTACCGCCAGCTCCTGGAGGGAAACGCTGAAGGGTGAGGCAGTAGTGGCTGGAAAAATGCTGAGGAGCAGGACGCTCCCCTCCCATACACCAAATGTGTGTGTGTGTCCCCGGGGTCTCAGCCACAGTGGCTCCAGCAGGGTCTCAGCCACAGTGGCTCCAAAAGAGAGAGAGAGGTGAATGTTGACTTTATCTGGAAGATTCCTCTATCGGGTCTCTTTCATTAAGCAGCAAGTCTGAGCTAAAAGGCTGCTTCTCCCAGGATGTGAAGGTTTGCACTCATCACAGTTAGGTAAAGTAATAGCTCAAAGTGGGGGTAAGGGAAGGATGAACAAGGTTTGACTCTTGTGTTTCTCCAGTGGAATGCACACAATTTGAGTTCAGAAATAAAAACAAAACACAGGGGAAACATTTTAGACTCACAGCAGAGAAAGATTGGTAAGAGGGTCAAGATTTTTAAATTATATTTCTGACTGGTCCAGGGAATAAAAGCTAGCCGTGAGGAGGCTCACAGGTGTCTTATGGTATAACAAAATGTGTCAGAAGTTTTTTGCCAAAAAATACATGAATAAAATGCGGTTGAGTCAGACAATGACAAGGCTGAGGCGCTCAGGGGCTCCAGATTTGAGACCCTCACTCTGGAAGGGACATTGGTGAGGACAAAGCCTGCAGGGAGGTCTGGAAGGAGGGCCAGGAGGACTTGGGAGAATTCTCCTGACTCTCCAGGGCTTCTAGGTTCGGTCTTCTCTTCCTTGAGATCCAGTTGCCCCCCATAAACTCACGATCTTGACTCTGCAGGGCTCAGTAATCCTCCCTAAAGAGCTGGAAAGTAACAAGCAAGCAAAGGAAGGTCTGATGATTGCTAAAGTGACTTTCCATTTTTCTCTTGTTTACATAGGATGATGGCTGAATCTGAGTCAAGCATGAAAGGTAAAAGAAACTCTCGTTAATAAGCATGCTAACTAACCATTAACCATCAAGTTAATAAGCATGTCAATAAGCATTCCATATTAGTCTTAATCCTTACTCTGCTCACAAATGTCCTAAGCTCCATTTTTATTTTCCTCCCAGATAGGCAGAAATTTTCAATTAAGTTAACAAATTAGGTACCACAGAGTAAAAATGGCTCCTGAGTGTTTTAGCAGTGGAGTAATGAGTATTTCTTATTCAAAGAACTTAGGAATAAATGAATTAGAGGCTTGATGGGTTTTTTTCTTATATATTTTCATGTACATGATGAGATATCTTGAGGATAGTACCCAACACAAAATATGAAATTCAGTTATGTTTCATATACATGTGGAGTATATACAGACCACATTGTTACACACGCATGCGTGCGCGCGCGCGCGTGCACACACACACACACGTATATCCTAAATAACTTTTTATATGAAGTAAAGTCTTGCAGTGTATAATGTCTCCCTTATAACATCATGTCAGTGTTCCAAAAGCTTGAGAATTTGGAGCATTTGGGATTTTGGAATTTTGAATAGGGGAGGCTCAGCTTGTCTACGCAAGCTCTTTGCAAGAGCATAGGTTAAAGTGGCAATTGATAGTGTTCTGTCTCTCTGAAATGATGAATTCTGCTAACAAGACTCCTAGGAAATTACATCACAACAGTTGCCAAATCTGACTGTGTTGAACAGTAGGCTTCTGTGAGATTTGAATAGGGAATCACAGAGGATATGTTCGGAGGCCAGATGCGGTTGGGAGTGCAACAGAGTGTGTCCGTCTCTTGAACATGCATGCTGTCTTGCAGTGTGCTAAAGACAGAGCAAGCACTTCTGAGAAAAAGAACAGGAACAGGAAAGAAACAACAAGCTTTATTACTTTTTCCAATTCTCTCCTCTTTGACCCAGGAATCATATTTTCTCAGATTGCCATGAATATATATGATCATGCATCGCTTTCTGGTGTGTGTGTCTGTGTGTGTGTGTGCCCTAGAGATTTAGAGAATCTGAGTTAGCAATCAGCCTAACTGCTCTGTTTCTGCAAGATTGCATAGATGCCATGATACCTCTCCTTAGGTAAGTCAGGGGTGGGAAGCCCAGTACTTGAACTGCAATCTACTGTGCACAATGCAAGATGCTTGATTTTTACATTTCCCCTATACCTTTATGAATGGTTTCCATCTTCCCTATGGCCTAGAACCAGTTTATGAATGTGTCAGCAAAGCGCTTCTTCAAATAAGGGATGATGTCTTGAGAGCAGTGAGCATCCCCCGCTTCTCACCCATCCACACCATGCTTCTAGAACTTAAAACAAGATGTCATGAATGGCACGTAGTGCCCTGTAGACTCACAGGCTGTGGCTCTTCACCACAGAGTGCTCACGAGTAGGAAGTACTCCTCAAGAGCTGGTGGCCAGAGATCTGCTTCCGCACCAGGCTCTAGATCTCCAGAAAGTGACATTGTTCAGATACCTTCACTTTCTAGGGGAAATGGGGATTTCCTCCATGGTAAATGGGGATTTCTCTCCCAGCAGCAGAGCCCATCATGCAGTGTGGTGAGCATTTTACAAGACACAGAAAACCTGAGGGGTTGGGTCAGGGACTTGAACATGAGCACAGTTCAGAAGGTGGGAAACCTGGCAGTGACCTCTTCGGTGCTCTTTCCCTCAGGATCTGCAGTTTCAACCATCAAGACCATCACTCAAGAGACCATCAATGGACAAGTAGTCCTTTCTCAAGTGAATGAGATCCAAAAGCATGTGTGAGGCCAATAGGTCTCTGCCTGTTGTAAAAACCATGTTCCCCCAATGGAAAATCCTTGCCTAGACACTAATGGGTGAGTCTCAATGGGAATCCTTGGAGTTTTTGGATTCAGAAACTTTTCTCTCTGTAATGGTCTCACCAGACTCCCCAAGACGCTCTTAATACATTGCTGGAATTTTTGAGTCAGAGAAGAAATTGATGAATTAAAGCTCTACTCTCCGGCTCTCCTGGTACAGTCTTCAGGGATCCATCAATGTGTATCTGGTTTGTAGCCAATAAACCTCCATACAGGTTGTATCCCGTCTTTTCTTACGTCATCAGGCAAGACAGGGCCTCAAGGTCTTTCTACAGAGGTGTTTGCTGAGCAATTCTATTAAAAATCCAGGTGTACCTTCATGTGTCCCCAGTAGCTAAGCATTTGGCAGAATGGTCACCCTGAAGCTATGCAACCCAGGGATGAGGTGTGGTTCTTGAGGCTCTCTAGGCCCTGTTAGCAGAAAAGAAAGGGACAAAGAGGGAGGAATCTCTGAAAGCTTCCCAGAGGTGGCCAAACGTAAGAAAGTAGCTGAGTGTGTGAATGAAAGCTAAAATTAAAAATGGAGATGGGGGTAGACGTCACTGCAAATGTCGGAGACCTATAGTGAACTGTGGCTGTTGGCTGAAGTACTGGAATGGTGGCCTCCGTCTCCTTGAGAAGAGCCCACTGTCTCAGGTTCTAGAAGAATAAGCCATTGCCGTAAGGCTGGTTCAGAGGGCTCATCCGGGGGAAAAGAGCTAGAAGGCCGCGGGTCTGTGAAGACATCAAATGTGGAAACCCAGAGTGATGAGACATCAGCAACGTAAGAGCTTACGAGCACAGGACAGGCAAAGTCACAGATTTTACAAACAAATAACCTGATACCCAGAGAGGCGCAGGCGTTTACGCAAACGCTCGCCAGGCTGGTTGCCGCTGGATGGACGCCTCGGTCTCATGGTCCCTCTAACCGTCGTTGACTAAAAGTGGATGTGATCGAGTTCCTTTGTCAACGGCCGCACTAGCAGCATCTCGTTTTTGTTGGTGCTTTCATACTCTCTCTTTACACTTTTTCATGTGTCCGAGTGCTTTACCTGCACGGGTGCCTGTGCATCGTGCGCGCATAGTACCCGAGGAGGCCAGAACAGCGTCAGATAGCCCAGAACTGCAGCTACCGGTGTTTGTGAGACACCGTATGGGTGCTGGGAACTGAACCTGGGTCCTCTGGGACAGCAGCCAGAGATCTTAGCCACTGAACCATCTCTCTAGCCCTTAATGGTCCCTTTGAAAGGATTACTCCTGATGGTTTCTAAACTGGGAATCTGTTAAACCTGTTTTTGTTTTCCCCTGTCATGCAACAATTGGTGTTTCTGATCTTTAATCTCCCAAGGATAAAAAAAGAAAAGAAAAGAAAAAGAAAAACCATCTAACAGAACAAAGAAAACAGGCTGGTCACATCACTAGGAATAAAAAATTACTGATTTAGTTAAATTCCATGACTCCAGGTGTAAAACTTTAAGTTGGTATTTACAATTTGACGGCTTTCAGAGAAACCGAGAGACAGCAAACACACAACCTCTCCAAATGATTTATCCCTGTTCTGTATTTATCCGTGGTGATGTTATTTTGGGTAAGAATGAATCCACATTAGAGTTGATTTGTGTTCTTTTACTACTTCATTCTATTAAAAGACTCTATTTATGTTAACAGGGCACAGATCTCCAAGCAGATCCAAAGAAATAATTTTTCTTGTATTTTAGCACCCACTCACTGTACTACTCTGGATATTCTTCCTTAAAATATAAAAGAAAATGTCTACAAAATGTGCAGTCCTTCCTCCCCATGCCATTGGTATCTACATTCACAGACCCAGCCAACCAAACGCAAAAATTATGTGAAAAACTAATTAGCTTTGTAGCAAATGTGTCCAGACTTTGTCACAATTCCTCAAACAATAGTGTGCAACAATTTGCCTTGCACTGGGTATTATAAGTAATAAAGAGCCGGCTTAAAGAGTATAGGTTGTACAAAATGCTTTGACATTTTGCATGATGGACTTGAACATCCACGCATTTTAGTAATCACCCAGGATCCAATCCTCTTCAAATGCCAAGGGACTGCTGCACATGTTCCTCTCAAGATGAAGTTGGAGTATTCCTCAAAAAATTTCTGGGAGAAGCTGAAGGCATGACGAGGTGCTAGGGTCATGGGTTCAAACTCAACACCAACAGAAAAAAAGCTCCTGGAAGAATGACACGTATCAAGCCAAAGTAAAACTTAACAAAACCAAACTCAGAAAATAATTGCTAACTTTGCAATCATAGTTTCTACATGATTTGGTTACTGTAAATAATCTTTATATAGTGACCTATAAGATCTTACTAATTTTAACTCTATCAGTTCACGTAACCAGTGTATCCAAGTTTTCCCAGGAAACTCCCCAAGCCCGAGCAAACAGGAAGGATGATCACCCATGAATAAAGAATTGGCCCTCCCTCACTAAAAGGCAAGTAGAGAAGAATTAAACCATCTAAATGAAAAGACAATTGTGGGAGTTTGGGCTCTGAGTCACATACAATACACCTTGATCCTGAATTTAAAGGAGCCTAAAACTCTCTCAAAATACCCATTACAAATCGATTAATTCTTGTGTGTTGAGACAAGCTGTCAACTAAAGAAGTTTCTGTTTACCTTTGGTTTGGACAAACACACACCCAACCCACATGAAGGAGGTGGTAATAAATTCTACTGTTTTCATTCCAGAAACACTTGGGATAAACAGCAATTGTTATGCTGCTCCCACAACCCAACTGAACAAATAGTTGCCTAATCCACAGATGTGGGAAGGATAATTTTGGAATTTAATATTTATATTAACCTGTAATATCATAAAAATGGTTGCGTACACAGATCCAATAAAACCCATGCCTATGTGTTCCCCCATATTATTTTTACCCCCTCGATGATGAACAGAATATAGGTAGAGTGTGGTGGCGCACGCCTGTCATCCCAGCTCTTAGAAGGCTGAGGCAGAAGGACCACTAATGTGAAGCTAGCTGGGCTACATAGTGAGACTCTTTCTCAAATCTTTAAAAAGTGCGTTATAAAACCCCAATGGTCAGGAACACAGCAACCATATTCTGAAGGAAGTTGCCCTAAAGTCAGGAGGCGAAGAACTTGGATTGTGGAAGTCTGAGTTAGATACAAGAGCCCTGGGCAGCTTCTTTAGCTCAGGACTCTCAAGGGTGCCTGTCCTCGGGCTTTCCAGGGGAGGCTTGAGAACCCTAATGCTTGAGGAACATTCTGCACCAGTTAAATCAAGATCTGGGATGGGTAGACTCAGGCCTCAGTGTCTCTTCAACATTTCCACGTCATTATATACTCTCTCTCTCTCTCTCTCTCTCTCTCTCTATATATATATATATATATATATATATATATATATATATATATATATATTATAGTATCCAGAGAGATATGCAATCCTGCCGCCTAAGCAGCTTCAAAACAGTGCATTTTTGTTTCACTTCCTACACCTACCACATAACATGAATTTTTAATAAGCTCAATAGCTTATTAAACAATAGAACAACAACAAATAATAGAAAAGTAAAAGCCTCCTTCATGTCCCTTTCAAATGTTTGTGGTTCGAATCCCATTGACAAAATTCAAGGGAAGAACTTTCAGAAAACAACCCTCAGGAAACAAGTAACAAGAGAGGTGACACTTGGTTTCAAACAGTGCTTTCCCAAACCCTGAAATCATACTCCTGCCTACATAGTCTAGCATTTGGCCAAGGTGTTAGACTCCAGAAATAAGTTTCTGCGATAAAACCCGGCTGTGGCTTCAGCCTCCTCGTTTGTATTCCTGCTCTTTTTGTTTCCACAGAGAAGTAAAATATAACAAACGCAAATAAGAGACTCAAGGAAATCGATACAGGACTTGGGTCCCCTGTTGCAGCTAGATCTCAACCATGCAAGTCAATCAACCGAGGCCCCAGAGATCACGGAGCAGAGACAGACAAGATAGCCCTATGACTCTAAGCACAAAACCTGAATTGAGAACAAAACAAAATAGTTGTTCAGGCCAGTAAAGTCTGAGTTGTTTCTTATATAGAAATAAATAAAGCTGATGAGTAAAGCAGAGTATCTTAAATACAGAAACGTTGTTTGCCCAGTGGCGACAGCCGGTTTAAGGATAAACAACACATCTGCATCCTGTTCGGACTGAGGATGACTTTTGTCATGTTAACACTTGAATGGACCTTTCCAGAAGTCTTGGTTCAATCGCCGTAAGTGAGGCATCAAAGCTCCCAAGAGAAGCTAAGGTCAGCCCTCCTGAAAGACTGCAGAAAATAAAGCCACTTCCTCTGTGTGTTCACGGCAGCCCTCTCTGCCTTGTCACCTGAGGGGACAGTGTGGACTCCAGCCTGAACAGAATAACTCCTGCCCCACCCAGAGCATGCTGGGATGTCCGAGTGGATTTTTATGTTTGAGTTTCGATTCCTTTTGACTGTGTTTAACTTCCTCATTCCACAGACATTAACAATTTCCCTATAAATATTCATGCTCACAGTGTCACACAGATTGAGTTTCCTTGCAAGGTGATCCATTTCAACCCAGGCAGTTAAGGTCCTTCGTCACCTGGAGGATATAATACCATTCAAGGTTACGATGATCAGGACCGTCAATGGCTCCCAGTTACACCATTAATCGTTTATTAAAACCTCAGGATTAAAAACTCCTTCATTCTAGGAATGACTCTTCTCAGAGGCCTGCTTCAGATGCTCTTATGATCTTTAATCAATAAGTGCTCTTAAGATTTTTGGTGTTAACATATGCCCTGGAGTGTTTCTGCTTCCTGACCATGTTGCTTTTCTGACTTGACTCCATGTCTGAGTTCATCCGTGAGTGTGACTCATCCCATCTCATTTATCCTCTCGTAACCACTACCTGTCCCATCCTTCTAAGGAGGATTAAAAAGTTTCCAGAACTTTCAGCAAGATCGTGCATAAAGGAAGAAAAGAGCATGGCCCCGACATTATGTAAGGAAGCTTAGTTTTACCTAAAATCTCTGTATGTGTGTCTTGTGTCCACATGTCCTCATCTGTCTAAGAATCCCAGTACTCGCCAAAATCTCCCTTCAGATTTTAAATGAGAATTCACCTAATAGAATTATGAGTCATTAAATGAAGACTATTAGTCTGTGTTAATTTCAAGATACATATATACAACATAACACTCACACATGTTATATACATATGCACATACTAGGAAAATATTTTTGAACCACTATCTATGAGCTAGGAGGATGACTCATTTGGTAAAGCACATGCCTTGCAAGCACAAGGCCTGAGCCCAGAACCCATGCAGAAACGCCGAGTGTGGTGGCATGTGCCTGTAATCACAGCCCTGGGGAGGAAGAGACAGTGGGATTCCAGGGCCTCTGTGTCTAGCTAATCTAAGCCTCATCAGTGAGCTCTAGGCCAGTGAGAGACCCCATCTCAAAGAAAGTGGATGGTGCTCCTGAGAACACAGCCACTGTTGTCTTCCAGGTCCACACACATATAAATACACATTTACGCAAGCACACTTGCATGTATACATGTGCCCAAATACAGATGGTATGTGTGTGTACACACACACACACACACACACACACACACATACATAAACCCTTTAAAAACCCGTGAACCCTTCATCCATGACTTCACTTAACATAGCCATCCAAAATTTCATTATCTGCATTTTACAATTTGGGAAACTGAGGCCCACATGGAGTACACTGTCTTGCCTGCGATCATATAGTCCTAAAATGATGGAGCCAGAATTTGTACCCAATGTGTTTCTGCTTTTATGAGAAAAAACATGGTTGCCAAGGAGTTATGAAAAATCTAAACATGAGCATTACAGTATAAGAGAACTTTGCTGAATGTTTTTTTTTTTTATCAAAGGTGTGAAGCCAGGAATGAGAAATCTGAGTTTTCAGTACTGAAGGCAGAACTCCCATTTTCCAGTGACAATTAGTGCTGACCTCATTACATGGTACCAGCACAATATGTGTGAGTCAGCCAATCGGGCCCAATGACAGGATTTCATGGCCTTCTCATTACCTAAAACTAGAAGCACTCATTCAATGTTCTGTCTACAGACGTGATTTCTTAACTTGAAACCACACATTAAATCGTATCAATTTGCACAAGAGTATCTGATTTCCTCCCTGAGAGTTGGCAAATGTTGAACCCAAAGGATGTCACACCTTGAATGTCTACCAAGTTAGACTACACACCACTCCTAGTTTCTAGAATACTCTCTGCCACACACTTAGAGAACACCAAGGGACACAGAACATGAAGAAGATGAAGGAATAATGACAGACCACCACTGGACCGAATATTTTCAACAGCCATTAGGCAGAAACATTGTATTCAGAGTCTTATCACAAAGACATATTGCAAAGATTTCCATTCGTCATCTCCAGCAGCTTGGGGAGCAGTGGTTTCGAGCCACCACCCAGCCACAAGCCTTGTGAACCAATTGCTTCTCAAGTCCTAATACACATGCCTATAACCTGGAGAGCTTGTTAAAATGTAGATTATGGCCTCTTAGTTCTGGGTGGGGCCTGGGATTCTGCATTTCTAACAAAGCCCCAGATGAAGCTGAGGATGATGACCTATGGACCACTCATTGAGCAAAGTGATGATTACGGATGGTTTTGATCCATCAGCCATTTGACAGGTCCCCCACCACTGAATGTCACGTCTATGAACCAGCTTCAGTAGCTTCAGCTTTGACTGACCTGGGCTGACACAGCACGACTGGCAGCATCATCAGAATCCCATTAACACAGTCTTGCTCAAAGCAAGCTAAGCCTTCAAGAGCCCTAGTTAAGGCAGGCCTTGAAGGAGGATGTTTCTTAGGTTCTCACTGGGAGTAGAAGACAGGACAGGAATTTAAGGAGATTGAGCTCTTTGTGCCAATCATTCCTGGGTGTGATCGCACAGCACACGACAGTTTAGTTCTAGTGGAGAGGATGAAAAACATTTGTCCTGGGTTGTCTAGTGTGTCAGCCAGCATAGTAAGTACTAAAGAGTATACATCCAGGAGACTGTTCACTCGCAAGAATCTCCCTGAATTCTCTTCAGAAGTGTATCTTTATCCAGGTAGCCAAATTGGCTGAAGTTCTAAGAAGAAAAAAAAAAAAGACTCTTAAAAACTGTTTGATTCAGTCATTAAAACTAGTTGCCATGTAAACCTGATGACCTGAATTTGATCTCAGGACCCATAGAGAGAAGAAAAAAAACCATTCCAAAAGGTATTCTCCGGCATTCACACATTCAACATGTCAGGCATGTACCCATGCTCATACACACACATCATACACACTCATACACAGATCATATACATTCATACACACAACAGTAATAACAATAAATATTAATAGAATTACATTTTAATTTTTTTCTTTGTAATATTTTATTATGTGCGTATTTTGTCTGCATGCATGTCTGTGCACCATATGCATGTCTGGTGTTTCTGGAAGCCAGAAAGAGAGAGTTGGAATCTTTGAAACTGGAGTTACAAACAGTTATGAGCCACCATATGGATGCTGGGAACCGAACTCAGCTCCCCTGAAAAATCAGCTACTTTGCTCTCAGCCACTGAGCCATCTTTCCAGCCTGAAAATTGCATTTTAAAAATCTACGAAATCATGTCCTAACCCACATTAAACTAAATCTTCTTGACTTGATTATGTTCACAGTTGTTACTGCTATAATTCTTCTGTTTTCAAGATGTTTTTACTTGGGGATGAGGTAGATGACTCAGTAGGCTCAGTAGTATGATTGTCGTACAATCATAAAGACCCGAGTTCAAGCCTCAGACTCTACATAAAAATGCTGGGTAAAATACCATGTTTGTAACCCCAGTACTGGGGAGGCAGAAGCAAGACCATTAGGGCTTAATGGTGAGTGCCAGGTTCCAGTCAGAGATACCATCTCAAAAAAATAAATAAAAAGTAAGGTGGTCACTGAAGAGATGGCTCGGTGGATAAAATGCTTGCCAAGCAAGCACGAGGGCTAGAGTTTGGATAGTCAACACTCACGAGAGGAAAACAAAGAGCAGGCAGTGTGACCTGCCCATCACCCCAGAGTTCAGAAACCAGAGACGGGAGACCTCTGGGACAAGCTGGCTAGAATCAGCAAGCTCGGGGTTTCGTGGGACACCTGGGGAAGACATCTGATATCAATTTCTGGCTTCCATGTACGCTCTCATACATGCATGTGCCCACATATCTGAGAACATGAATAGACACACACACACACACACACACACACAGAGTTTGCACTGGAAGTGCAGTTGGAATAAAGAGCCTGTAAAAAAAAAAAAAGAAAAGTTACTAAGCACCCACCTCATGCCTCCTACAGAGCCAGTCACTATTAGGAAAACAAAACAAGGAAGTTCTTGGAGTTCAGAGAAGGAAATTAAAACACACAAAACAGTTCCTAATTCCTGTCACCTACCATCATGGTGTAACCCTAGTAATGACTACCCTTACCAACATTACGACGAGGAAATGATTCAGGCTGGGAGAAACACAGCAAGCATGTCTGTTCAATAAAACTCTTTCCACCCTCTTGAATTTTCCTCCCACACTCAACAAAAACTGAACGAGGCCATCTTGTCACCTGTGACTGTGCACCCAGTTCTACCATGTCAGCTGCTCCAACCGGCCCCACCCCCCACCCCCTTCCCACACACCCCGGCATTGCCATTCCCCAGCGAGACTCGGCTTGTTTTCCCAGCGAGCCGCACTCATTACCTGAATAGCAGGTTTGCCACGCAAGCTGCTTGATGTGGGCTTTGCAGACACCGCTTCTGGGTTGTTATTAGTGTCCTCAGAAAATAACAATCAGCTGGCAGACCAAAGAAGGGCATTCTGAGAAAACTCATTGTTTCAAAAGGCTTGGAGTTATTTCTTCTTCGCTCAATCAAGGAATGGGTGAGTTTACATCTAACACACAAGAATGACAGTTACCCAAAGGCTGATGAACACGCTTGGTCACAGGGCTAAGAGTCAGAGAATGTGGGACAGTTATGGACTGGCCCCTGGGTGGAAGGTGGGTGGCTACTCATTCTTGCAGATTCAGGAGGCTGAACCAATAGCAGGCAGCCTTACTGAGGCTACAGGTTACTGAACTTCTCATTGACTCTCCTACCCTTTTCCCCTGTGGTGTTAGATAGTTAGAGGAGTCTAAATGGGCCATGGATGGGGGTGATGACTGCATTCAAGTCTTCGTACTTCCACTCCACCCACAGAATATCAGCTAGCCAGAGAGCAGAGAAATCAAGACCCTCTGTTCCGATCCATAGAGACTGCCTTAGAATAGCATGTGTCCAGAGTTGGTCCATATCTCCACCACATAGAGCAGAGGGGAAAAATAAACCCCCATGGTGACAAACTTCAGCCTGTCAACCATCTCCACAACAGCAAAGGGCTAAAACCACATCTTCTAGACAGGCCCCGTTCAGTCCTCATGTAACTGCCCAAGCAGAGCTGGGAGCCTGCACCTCTCAACAAGCTGGGGTCCAGGGTCCAGAACTTTGGTGAGAGCCCACAGACACCTGAAGTGAAGAGACTCACGGGCTTGGAGTTTGGGAGTGGGAGTCTAAGGCCTTATCCACCTCTCGTATTTTCCTGGGAGGAGTCTGGCAGACTCCTATATAAAGGTCGGAACTCAGAACTGTCTGAGCCTTTAGAAAGCACGGTTTTTTACGAGGTACCTGCTACTCATGAACTAGAGCCAGACCCCTCCAGGCACGCCCCTTATAATGGCATTGCTTCAAAACCACACTTTTGAGAGCCACTCTTTTAAATACTAGTTGAGTAATAAAGAAAAATGGGTATGGTCCTGAGGCAGGCCAGGAGAGCAGGACAAAGGGAACATGAGGAGGAAAAAAAGGCTCTCACCTTGGAAGGCAGTTCTGCTTCTCGGACTAGCTGAAAGTCAAACACAAAACAAAGCGAAAACCTTCCACAAAACTGAGAAAGCCAGAATTACCTACAGAGACAACGCTAGCTTTCCTAAAGTTCTATCAAAACGAGGATTTTCTTTTTAAAATATCAAACAAGGATGTTAAAAACAAGCTATGCTTATGTAGGGCCAGATTGCTTAAAACCTTGGGTTTAACCACGTTAGCACTCCTCTCCCGTCCCTAAACTCTAACAATGTACCAGATAGAGCTACCTTATAATTTTCATTTCCAAAAAAGAAGTCCAGTAAGATAAGGAAAACAAGCAGACTAGCTCGTATTTATGTACATAATTCTAAAACTTTGCTGAATTGCTGATCCTTGTGAATCCCACCTTTAGGGCAATGAAACTCAGCCGTAAGTCACACTATACAGCCACTGTAGAGACACCTGAGGGTTACGCTCTGGAGAAGGCCACGCCCACACTTGATATATATTCTCCTTTTCTGTCTCTCTTTCTAAATGCCAGTGCTCTAAATTGTCTGCTGTCTCTCGCTTACACAAAATAAACTAGCTAACTTTCCTTCAGACATCCTCAGAGTGCCTATATGCTTCTGGAGTCCTATAGCAGAGGAGGGGTCAAGGGCCCTGGGATGCCCTCTCCCTGCCCCTGATGCCTTCAATAGCCTGACATGTGCATGAAATCACCTAAAGGAGACAAAATTCTTATCTGAGACCTTCAGGGTTTTTCTTTGTCTTGGCCACTTCTCTTTCCCTCTATAGTCAGCCCCAGAGCAGTGTCCTTCTCCCTAAAAGGGAAAGGTCGAACAACCTGCTGCTGTCAGCACAGGAGAGGGGCTTGGGAAGTTGGGGGAGGGGCTAAAGGGTAAGCAAGGATTGCTGTGGCTGAGCTTCCCACTCAACTCTGAAGGAAGCAGGCTGCTCAAGACAGTGTGCAGAAGAAAGGAGGGTTTGCCGAAGCCATGCAGTACATAGAAAGGTTCTCCCAGGAACCCTAGCAACTACCCCTTCTCTAAGTCCTGGCTCCCTGTAAGGCCCCCCCTCATCAGAGCTCTTTTCATCCTGGAATTGGTGTCTTGGGGGCATCCAAGGATCAGGTGTCTCTTTTAACAGATCCAACAGCAGAAGGAAAATGTCCTTGGATGGACTCCTAGAGAAATCGTACAGTAGATTTTTCCTGGGCTATTTTGGGCCAGTCAGTGCCTGTTACATTATACTGCGGCACCCTTCTTTTCAAATGTGGATTCAAGGAGGCGACGAATGAGAGGATTGCGAGTTCACAGTTCCAGCAGCACCGGTTCCTAAGTCTTCCTGTGCCTGTGGACTTCCAGCATCCCTTGTACCTTTGTGTATGAAAGACAGAGCTCGGGTCTTCTCCGTTAGAACAGAGTTCCCATTTACAAAGAGTATAAAAATAATAGCTAGATAGGAGGTGTTAGCTGGTTTTGAGCATCTGTAGTTTCCTGTAGGTCAGGGAGTAGCCTAAGTACGACGGTATCCATTTGTCTACACATCATCCGTGCCAGTTCCTGCAAGGGTAGGGTTACAGTAGTGTTTCTTCAACCCCAGAGATGTTAAAGTAACACTTACCACCAGGAACCATGGGTACTAGTTCATGCCCACAATCCTCCCCTTCAGGAGGCTGAGACATAAGGATCACCATGTGACGGAGTAAATTCCAGGCTAATGCAGCCTGGGCTATAGAGTGTATATCTATTTTTTAAGGAAAAGAAAAATTACCACCAGGCTTTGTCTTTTGCAGAATAAGATTCCTAACCCTCTGCTGTGGGCGAGAGCAAGACGAACTGGGTTAAAATTACAGCAGGAATAATTAAGTCTCTCTCAACTCTGCCCTGGGAAAGGCGGACTGTCTAGTGGCAAAGCAGAGAGAGCTTTGATCCTTCACAGCCCAGTAAATGAAAGCAAAGGAACTTTAAAAACAACCTGAAGAGGTTAGGATTGGTGTGTTCGCTTAAACGATTGGAAAATGTCTGACCGATCCAAAATATCTGACCCATCCTCCCCACCCTGCCGGCTAACCAGTGCTATGGCAAAAATTTAAAATTAAAACTTCATAGTTTCTCCAATTCTTTTCCAGACGCACAGCCAACTGTTGCTCATCATGGTGCTTTTCACAAGATGCTAAATTGAACAGAGTACAAAGGTTGGAAGATGAGTCAGAAACTGGAATTTTTTTTTTTTTTTAATCCCTAGGAGCCTGAAAGGGGTTGGGTCAGGTTAGCTTCTGTTAGAGACAAAGAGCAAGAGCGACCCCTGCTGGCCATAGAGGCATTGCAAGCGTTTTCCTTCAAGGTGCAAATATGAACGCAGACCAATATCCATCCTATATGGTCATCACATAAAAGACCATCAAACACATTTCCCACCCAAGGGATTATAATGACCTGAAATTTATGTAGCTTGTATCCTGTGTGTAGTGCCAAAGAATGACCACCAAGGCATCAGCAGGCCTTCTGCTATCTCTCCATCACGCCATCGTGACACCACCTTATGGAACATAATGTCCCATGACCACGAACACTTTATCATTTACTTGAACCAGAATTCTGGACAAAGAGCTTGCTCAAAATAAATGGAACCCTGTGACATAGCAGATATCCTCTCCTCTTGGACCATAATGAAGGCAATTTCAATGGCTCCACCTCTACATAATCAGCCCATCAGCAAAGGACAGAGCTAGCCAGGACAGCAGGAGGGCGTGATGTCACAGACAAGCTTCCCTTATTCCCTGGTAGACACAGTGATTGAAAGCAGAGGATATGGGACACAGACCCTCTGGTCTCACAATGTCTGCAGGACCTCCTCTGAACCCATATGATGGGAGAATAATCTAGAAACTAGCAGTAGCTTTCCCACACACAAACATTGGGCCACTTGACTCCATGAGCTTATTAAAATATTGGCTTTTTTCAACACTGGTACTCTGACAAAGAATCTCTAAAATCATGCTCTTGTGATTCCCTCGCTCTCTGACCGACAGAACAATGATGTTTGCTAACAGGTGGGGACAAAAGCCTGGTGACTGGACCCACGAGGACTCCGTGGTGACTGCGTTACGCAGATCAGCAGCAGCTGGGTCTGGAGCCTGTGTACAAAGCCAGCATTACGGGGACAAGGACTTCTGCTTTTGAAGTGAGAGAACCCCAAAACCAATATTGCTGAAAGGTAAACTAAGACTTGGACTCATTCATGTGTCTGAGTTCTGCAACAGAAATCCATGTGAACTGGATTCTGTGGTCCTGGTGGCCTATGTCATAAGCGGTCCCATCGGCTCATTTTCAGAGGACTGTCAATCCCAGGGAACATGTAAAGTCAAATATTAAGATAGTGAAAAGAAGCCAGGCAGTGATGGTGCACACTTTTAATCCCAGCACTTGAGGAGGCAGATGTAGGCGGATCTCTGTGAGTTCGAGGCCAGCCTGGTCTACAGAGTGAGTTCCAGGACAGCCAGAGTTACCACAGAGAAACCCTGTCTAAAAAACAAACAAACAAAAGAGACAGCAAAAAGAGGACAGCAATCACTCAACACTCTTAATAAGCGTGGCAGGACTTTGGAGGCTAACCTAGATTAATCTGAGGACAAGACAGAGAGGAGAAATGGGGCCCGCACCCTGAACAGATCTGTGTGTTTGTTAAAATGCTCACAGTGGCTTCAGACAACAGTCCCTAGGCTCGGAAACACAAAGTAGCATGTTTCTCCATCCTCGCATCTGAAAACAATCTGACTAAATCCATCACCCGAGACAGAAACACTGCACACAGTCCGTGACTGACATGACTTTAGCCTGCAGCAGCCTGGAATCCTGTGTGGTCGCTGGCTGAGAATCATTGGCTGAGGGAGGGATTCCTCTTGGATCTAAGGATCCTGTGGTAAAAGGCTGGGGAAGGAGAGAACCGGGGCTGAGGTGTTAAACAGAGATTCATGGAGCCAGCAGAGGGAGCCCGAGCTATGCACCAAAGCCAAGACTCTTGAGGCTTGAGAGCCCAAAGGATTAACTGGATATCTGAGGTGTTGTTTCCAAAAGCAGTCCCAGCAATAGAGTGAGCCAAAGTCTCCTGTTCCCGAAACTATTCTTTCCCAAAACGAACCTGATATGAGTTATTGTTTTATGTTTTGCCCACAGAAACAAGCAAATGTCTTATTTAGAAGAAGGAGCATGACGAGACACATTTTGTTTATTGGGGGGGGGGGGCAGTTACTGGCCTTTTTTTTCATACAGTATATTTTGATCATATTCTTTCTGCTCCCCCAATTCTTCCCAGATCTGCCTCCTCACTCAGCCAACTGCATGTTCTTTTTCTTTCAAAATAAATGAATTGATAAGTAAACAAATAAAGACAAAAAATGCACACACACAAAATAATATGGCATTGACTTTATGGTGGCCAACTCCTCCTGACCGTGAGGCCTGACCTGGGGTG
The DNA here is from genome assembly GCA_026225945.1 of Cricetomys ansorgei. Taxonomy (NCBI): domain Eukaryota; kingdom Metazoa; phylum Chordata; class Mammalia; order Rodentia; family Nesomyidae; genus Cricetomys; species Cricetomys ansorgei. Next base: position 14,740,471 of record JAMJFZ010001881.1, read on the forward strand.
TCTTGATATACACAGTGTCGGGCCACGGTAAAAACCTGACTTTCCCCTCTCCCTACAGGAATCAATCAATTGCAAATTGGTTAGGTGTGGGACTTTGGGCTCCCTTCCCTTTCTCCCTGCTGGGATTTTGGCAAGACAAATTTTAATTGGTAATAGGTGTCCTAAAAACAGAAAAAATCTTTTGTTTTGTTTTTTCTTTTGTGCGTGTGCAGGTGCAGGAGTGTGGGAGCGTATGCACACATGTGTGTGTGTGTGTATGTATACATGTGGAGGGAGCCATTCTTCAGGTACCTTTTTGTCTGAATTGGAGTCTCTTACTTAGGTCTGGAGCTGGCCATTAGGCTAGACCAGCTGGCCAATAAGCTGAAGGGATCAGACTGTTTCCACATCCTCAGCCCTGGATTACAAGCTGGTAGCAACACTATACTATGGTTTTTAAAGGTGGGTGCTGGGGATCAAACTCAGCTCTTCATGCTTGCAAAGTAAATACTTTACTGACTGAGGTATCTCCCCAGCCCCAGAGAAAGACTTGGGGGCACGGATTTTCTTCCTCTTTCAGACAAATCAATGAAGCTCCCCACCTCCTCTCTCCTCTCTTTTTCTCTCTCCCCCCCCTCTCGCCCCCCTCTCTCTCCCCCTCTCTCTCTCCCCTCCTCCCTCTCCTTCCCTCCCTCCCTCCCTTCCTTCCTCTCTATCTCACCTTTGGCTGTGTGCTCACTGTCACACACAGGCTCCTGAGAGTTCCCCAAGACCCCTTACAGCCCCTTTATAGAAACGTAGACTATCAACCCATTCTCCAGCTAGCCTGTAATTATGGGATGCACTCTTGAAAAAGTGCTGAGCTGTATTCCTTTAGAGGCTGTTGGTGTTCCATTTGTCTGAGGGTAAGATGGTAGGGACGTCTCCCCACCCACCTTCTCCAATCATCGCACTTTATGCCCTTACTCACCCCTGTGAGCAAAGTCAGCCCTCCGACTCCCTGGGGCAGGAGCCGAGAAGCGTGGAGCCAGGTAAACACAGTTCCTAAGAGGCTCCTGCTCGTTCACATTACATTGCTATGGTTATCCAGCACAGTCTCACCACGGGATTGACCATAGAGTGACTCTGGAGAAACAGAAAGGAATTTCATTAGACTTGACCAAGGCATTCTTATAAGGACTGTGAAGGCTACTCCAGTATTAAATAGCAGTCACTTCTGAGATCTGGCAGAAGGTTGGCATTCTCTTCTTCCTCCTGCTTTTGTCTCTACTCATCCTTCCTTTAGCCTGGCGTTCCATTTGCATCCGCCTCGCTGTATAAAGCTAACCTAACCCCTGACTATGAGTCCCAATGGGAGACAAGACTTTCACTTTTGTAACTAGATGACACAGACTTATCCATTTTTTCCTTTCATTTAATCTTTCACTTTTTTGTTGTTATTATTGTTGTTGAGATGGAGAGACTGATTTGGATGGGGGTGTTGGAACAAGGTCTTCCTATGTAAACCAGGTTAGCCTTTAATTCTAAATCCTCCTGCCTCTGCCTCCCAAGTTCTGGGAAATATAGACATGTGCCTGTTGCAGAAGTTTATTTCTAGTTATATGTAAAATAATTGTTTCATGCACTGTTGGGTGAGGGGCTGTCTAGGGTGCTCTGTATTGTTTACAGGTGTTAGATGGCGGGGAGGTGATTGCTAATGGTCTGCACCTGACGAGCTCTGAACCAATAAAACACCTGAGCTCAGATGCTGGAGGTTCCACTGTCGATAGACTTAGGCGCTGGCCAGGATGGTGGTTCCCTCTGCTGAGGTCAGGCAGGATTTCCAACCTATGAAAACACCTCCTTGTCTTCCTGTGCTGAGCCACCCCATCGGTATATGACTACATTACCACCACACCTAGCTAGGCTAATATTTTTAATTGAAGTAAAATTCGTATACATAATATAAATCATTTTTCTTACAGACTCTTTTTCTTGTAATTTTAATTGCATATGTTTCTTGTGTACAGAACATATGTATATAAAGTATAATAACCGAGTCAGAGTATTTAACATTTCTATCCCCTTAATTTTTTTTAAAATTTTCTGTGAGCTACTTAACAAAAATGCCAGTGCCAGTGCTGGACTAACTCTTTGTAAGTTGTTGGTCAAGGAGACCTCAAAGGCCACCAAAACAGTATAGGTTTTTGTCAGTCTTCTTAGTTGCCTGTCAGAGCTAGATGATTAAGACCCTGCTGAGGAAGACAATACACATAAAGCATGCAGAGAATACACTAGAATTAGCTAGAAGCTTCCTGCCCACTTGCTAGTTTCATAGTCCCCAGAGGTGCTATGCAGGCTACTGGGGAGAAATCAGTGTCCTTACCCAGCTATGAGTCTTACAATTCAGAACAACCTGCCCGGGCTGGTTATGCAATAGTTGCATTGCTGTTAAGAGAGTACCCAACTGTTCTTTCATTGGATTTTAGATCTGTTCCACAGGCAAGAATCCCTGCCTGGTTCTGTAAATCTGTCCAAAAACCTATGACGGGGAGGTCATAGATCCTAGGAGAGAACTGAATGCTGTTGTTTAGGCAAATTGACAGTATTGAGCTGCCATCTAAATATGTATGTTTATCCCTGTGGAGCTGTCCTAGAGCTAAGAGTAGGTCAAAGCGTGCCTTGAACCCCAGAATTCTCACCCTGAGAGCAGCAGGAGTTCAGTTGCTCCTCACTTTCTTAGCCCTGGCAAAACCCAGCTAAATTCTAAATACTGCCTACTTCACAGAAGGTCATTGGCAAAGGAAAGTGGCTTAGTTGGTGTTTATCTACACTGTAGCTGGAGGCCTTGGGCTGAGCCCATTTTCTGATAAGGTGTCTTCCTCTTTTCCTTGAGGGACCACACCTTATGCAGAAAGTACTTTTGCAGAACTTTGACCTTTAGACAAAGAGCCCCACCTGCAAATGGGGCTACTCCAGCATCTCTGTCTTAACCAATGGCCCCTGTCCCTGGGTACCAAGGACCCTCCCCTGCCTTTTTTCTATAAATGTAACCAACTTTGCTTCAGTAAATGGAGGTATTCCACAGACAACACTCTCCCAAGAATCCTGTACATTCTAGTAGGCTCAGAGATCTTCCATCTAAGACTGGTGGGTACTTTGGAGACCCACGCTCCCACTGTGCTGCTTCCTGTCCGGGAGCCTGCTGGTAGCTGGTGGGCGGCAGAGCCACCTCACAGAACCCAGAAGCTGTGGCAGGATTTTTTTATTTTACAACATATGCCCATATACAAACACTACTCTCAGTCTTAATCAGGGAAGCCTTTCCTTCTAGTGAACACTGGGAAATGCAGGAACTCGTGGATGCACAAGATGCTGAGGACAAGTGACAGACGGGTGCTCAGCCCTAAACAAGACATGTCTACCACCTGCTCTTAGGCTCAGGGAACTTTGTTGTAGAAGAGGTAGAAAGAACCTAAGACCAGAAGATAGGGAGAAGAGCTGCAAAATGTTGTCTCAGTCAGTCATGGATGTAGGAGGAACTTGGGGGACCCTTCCCCATCACCACTGAGATATTTGCTACTGGTAGTTTTGGGGATCAGAGAAATTATTGCCTTTGGTGTATACTTATCAGTGTACCCATTTGATCCCAGTGAATACTTCCCATCCAGTGGTTACAAACATGGTCCTGGTTAAACTAAATGATTCACAAAATAAACCCCAAATTGTGAAGCTTGGAAAAAGACTGGTAGGGCTGAGATATAATTGATAGGGACAGGAGAGGAATAGGAAAGAACAAAGGCAGAGAGTAATCTGAATACATTATAAGATTATCAAACAAGAAAATTAGTCAACAAAAAAGCAAAATAATTTCTCATTAACACATAAGAATGTGCATCATTATGAAGAACTAAGAATTTTTTTTAGATAAAACCTTTCTATATAGCCCAAGCTGACCTCACGCTTACTCTCCTCCTGCCTCAACCTCCCAAGTATTGGGCTCAGTAGGTATGAGACATCGTACTCAGTGGTACAAAGAGATTGAATGGAAGGGCATTGTGCAGAGCAGATGTATGAAGGAAAAGCAGCTAGATGCACAGAGTCTCCAGCACTACCACAGCCAAGGCTCCTGCCTTGACTTGGAAGCTCTTAGGGTTCTCACCCTAAGGCACTGTTCCTATGCCCTTTAGCTTACATTTTCCTTCAAATCTGTGTGTATTTTACCACTGATACCACTTTCAGTCCTTTCAGTGACTGGAAATGTAAATAATGATATATTTGAAAAAGTGGTACATTACCTGTTCTGAGGATTTTAAATTGGTGCCTATCGCGTGTGGTCCCTATGACTTGTGAGTCCCTGCACCGACAAACTGGTAGATTCCAAAGCCACACAGAGTAAAACACAGTTCTTATGGGACACTCCTGACTGAGCTCCTGCCCTCTGCCTTCCTTTTCTCCCACTCCACCTCCTTCCCCTTAGCATCAGCAACAGGACAGGGTACTCCACCCACACACTCATACCCCAGACTTTGCACCAGGAACTTCTCTGAGCCCAGACTTCATGGCTCTTCCTTTCCAGTTTTCATTCCGATGACTATTACTTCATTGCTCATAAAAGTGTGTTCTCACCAGCACTTTCCTCTGACTCACTCTCTTCCCCTTTAGCGCCCCCCCCAACTGAACTCTATAGGGGCAGACATCTGTGACTCTTCACTACTGTGTTCCCAATGTCTACCACACGGCAGGACACACACGGTTACTTATGCTTATTTGTGAATGAATGAGTGAATGGACATCAAATGACGCACAAGGCTGGTCCTAGAAAACAGCAGTCCTTGTCCCTGACTCCTGAATCCTCTTCTTCAAGGTCTCTTAACTATTCTGGTGTTAACCCACGTATTTCTAAAATGCTACATAGCTAAATGGTAAGGTCCTACTGCTGAAGACACCATACATGTCAGTTGTAAGACATAGAGAAATCAACCTTAAATGACCAGGAAAATTTCCTCTTTGCTAGCTAGCTTTCATAGGGAGAGGGTGGGCCACTAGGAGAAAAAAATAAATCAATGTTCTTACCCAGTGGTGGACCCTCCATGTTGTACTACCAACCTGTGAGGCAAGATGAACTCCCAGGCGTAATAGTGGCATGCCTGATATAGGGGTAACCAACTGCTTACTAATTAGATTTGAGGCCTGCTCCACAGGAAGGAATGTGTGCTTGTTGATATAAATCTTGCCTAAAGCCCATGGTTGTGGAGGTCACAGGCTCTTGGAGGAACCAACATATTGCTGGTTTGCTAAAGGGTCATATTGTCAAACCTCCTTCTAAATACTTACACTAATGCCCACTGATTTGTGTTGTCTCTGACTTTGACCAAGAAGCTTCTTAATGCAGAGACTCATAAACTGATCAAAGTACTGAGAAAAAGTGACTGTGAGTATTCTCCCCTAAATGGGATATTTATGTCAACACTACACCACCACCACCACCACCACCCCCAAGTCTCAGGGAACACTGCAGTAGAGGAAGCAGAAAGAATATACAAGCTGGAGGGTGGGGAGAAGAGCTGAAAATGCTGTATTCTGGACATGAAACAGATGTTGCACTCAAGAATTCACAGCAGATGGGGTTACTGACACAAGATCAAGCCAGTCAGGATTCTAGTATGAATGAATGCCTTGAATGAATGAACGCTGTAACAAATCACCACGACCAAGACAACTTATAGAAGAAAGAGATTATTGGGGCTTACAATTCCAGGTGGTGAGTCCATGACTATCATGGTGGGGAACACTGGCAGCAGACAGGCAGGCCTAGTAGCTGAGAGCTTACATCTGATCCACAATCAGGAGGCAAAGAAAGAGCTAAGTGGAAATGACGTAGACTTTTGAAACCTCAAAGACTACTCGCAATGGCACGCCTCCAGGCTCCATCTCCTAATCCTTCCCAAACAGTTCCATCAACTGGGAACCAAGAATTCATATATATGATCCTGTGAGGGGGTGGGGCATGCTCATTCAAACCTGGACAATGTGGATGTTCTGTTCAAGCTAAGAACCTATTGGGAGTTGATGTCTGTTGGGGGAAGGAACAGAGTGTCAGTTTTCCTTGGGGGTGTGGCCAGTGCACATCCATACACCTATGGGTAGCACTCATTGGACTCAGCAGATCGTTAAAAGAAAAGTGGGGAAGAGAAGGAGGGGAACGAGGAAGAGGAGAGGATGAAGTTAGGAGGGGGGAATATGTTGGAGATTGGGAGGAGAAGTAGGGTATGAATACGATCAAAAACATTGTATACACATATAAAATTACCAAAGAGTAAGTTTTAATGTCGTATTTAAAAAACAGATGTGTGCACTGCTGTTCTTGATCTATCAACTCGAGGCACAAAAGAGCTAAATTCCTATGATGGTGATAATGCAGGATTCTGACACCACCCCACACCTCCAGCTGCCACTTCTCTGCCGAACCATATGAACAAAAATGTTTGTTATGATTAGTGAACAGCAGTGCTAAACACACAGCAGAGACTGAACAGGGTGTGTGTGTGTGTGTGTGTGTGTGTGTGTGTGTGTGTGTGTGTTTCATTCATTCCATACGTATGGAATGAATGAATAAGTTCTCAGATCTGTGGTATGAGATTTATCCCTAGGGCTGCATTGCCCATTCCTCTTCCCATGTCTCTCTTGTTCACCTGGTTAGTTACTCTCCCTTGAACACTGCATGGCCGTATGAACACTTCAAGGAACCATCCAGTTTTACTTGGGGATTCCTACTCTGGATCCTCACAGTTATTTCATTAACATACATTGATTTATAGTGACTGTGTTTGTTTTTTAAGTTAACCTGTTTCTCCTATGAGTCTGCAGCCTCTCTTTGCAGCATAGACTGTCTGGGAGATTTCTGGGCCCCAGTGTCTCTCATAGCACTGAACTGGTTACGGTGATTCTCCAGCATCTCTGAATAAAGAGCACATGGCCCTGCCTGGCTCCGTGAGAGAGATGGTCTTCCTGCAGTAGGCAAGGCCGGTGGTCAGCCGCCACCACCGCGTCGAAGTGTGACTCCGCTGTCTCTCCCTTCACTCTGCTCTTTCCTGGCTTCGACAACTCCAGGTAATTTCATACACTTTATTTTTCCAACTACTTTTTCTATCCCCTTCCATGTTCAAACCTCTCTCAAGAATAAAGATGGCATGTGGCTGGAGAGATGGCTCAGCTGTTAAGAGCGCAGGCTGTTGCTCTTTCAGAGGACCCTGCAGTTGGTTCCCAGAACCCACATGGTCGTTCACAAACATCTGTAACTCAAGTTCCGGTGGATCCAATGCCGTCTTCTAGCTTTCTCAGGCACCAGCTACACATGTGGTATGCAGACATACATGCAGGCAAAACACCTAGACAAATAAAATTAAATAAATAAAAATGAAAACTTTCAGATTATAGTTACCACAGTCAGAGCATCGTGGCTTCTCCCAACGTAGGCTAATGGCCTTATGAAACATGATGTCTCAAGACAAAAAAAAAAATCTAAAATGAAACTCATACGGTGGCAAGGTTCCCTCTGTTCCTCTGTGACCAGCAGCCCACTGCAGTAGTTCCCAGACTCCGCCTCACATCCAAATCTCACATCCAAATAAAGCTTGTCAAGGCAGATTTGGGTGGCTGGACTGCATCCCCAATGTCCCATCCAGAAGGTCAGAGGAGGGGGGTCTAAGAATCTACATTTCCATGAGGTCTCCATGTGAGGCCGGTGCTGCCGGGCTGGGGACCACATTCTGAGGTCCTTGACTTCCCATAACACTTTCAGAGGTTTGGACACTAAGCTGGTGCAGCTATAAACTGTTTTAAATCTCCCCACCCTCTCCACCTGCATAGCCGGCTGTTAAATAGAGGCTTACAGCCCTCTTAAAGTTAACTCAAGCACAGATCACCTGGGGATCTGGTTATAGCCAGATGCTTTCTCAGCAGATAGTGTGGGAAAATCCGAAATTCAGCATGAGCCTCCTGGTGAGGCCAAAGTTGCTGGTCTGCAGACCAAACTCTGAGTTGAAGACACTACACATTTTACCAAAGAGATTTGTTCTAAAGTAAAATGATTTCTTGGGCCCACAGCTTTGAGTAGATTTAAGATATCCTATTTCTAATCTGAGCAGTATGACTAATACACTTCGACTGCATTTAAACATTTGACAAAAGAGAAAGCAGTTGTAAACTGTAAACATGTAAACTTTCACCCACATGGAACTCAAATATGAATGGGCCGACTGACTCAATGGCACAGCTGGAAATATCCAAGCGCTTGGTCACAGAATGACCCAAGAGGGATGGCTAGGAGGGTGGGGCTGTTTATACATTGATTGAGGAACTTTTTGTCCCTGTGATGAATGGTGCTCGTCCCACAGCTAGTCTTCCATTGACGTCCTGCTCCTAATGCAATGTTGACTCCGAGTCTCCCTCAGGTCCATTTTCATGTTGTTATGTCTCAGCAATAAAGACGTTCTGGCGCTGGGGAAGTGGGAAAGGACATAAGCGCCTCTAAATGCCTCCTAATCCACTGTGCTCAGACCTGCAGGTAATTGCAAGCACATGATTAGGCGAGCGCAGGCCACCTATAGAATTTGCAGGGCCAAAAATAAAAAACACAAGACCTTCATCCAAAAATAGTTGGGAATTTCAACACTGTGACAGAAGAGCTGTCAATCACGTGTCAGATCCCTCTAAGCCTTAGAGTCCAAGGTCATGTATGCCCCCAAAGCCAACCCTAGAAGGGAAGTCTGATGATGGGTTTAGAAACTCATGCTCTATATCCCCTCCCCCCTCCTTCCTTCCTTCCTTTATAACAATGGTGATGTCATTCATTCTCATCTCTGTCCTGCCTTTCTTTTTTTTTTTTTTTTTTCTAAACAGTTCGATCTTCTGATCAAGAAAAGTCTTACTAGATGCCACTGATTCCAGAGAGGGCTAAACAAATTCTACTTTTGGTCTGACTGAGATAAAATGGTTTTCCTAATCTCCGATAAGAATATGTACTGTGCAAACCCGATTAAAGGGGAAAGTGAATGGTCTCCTCAAAGGACAAGCTTCTCGAGTCGTCTGATGACTCATCATGGACCCTGTTAGATCCTCCAGATTTGGAAGGTACAGATGAGACCCAGGACCTATCCACCTGAGAAACCATGAGAGTGAAAACCACTCTTTAAATAGCAAAGCCAGGAACTGCCCTGTCCCTTGAGGAATACGCTAACAACAGGGGCAGACTCAACACCTGAGTTTGGGCTTCTCTGAGTATAAGTGGGCTGTGGTGGTAAAATACATACCAGATTTCAAATGCTTGCTCCAAAATGAGAGAAAACATCTCATTAAGAAGAGTATATTGAGTACAATAAAATGTATTATTAAAATTTCATCAGTTTAGTCTTGTGAAGTTTATTGTTGGTGACACTGTTCTACAAGATCAGCAGAGAATCCGGTGGATTCCACTCTGGGGCAGAAGCATAGGAGAGACACACTGATGGCTGAGTCCAGCAAGGTCTTACTATGCCTTTCTCTCTCTCCTCTCTCTCTCTCTCTCTCTCTCTCTCTCTCTCTCTCTCTCTCTCTCTCTCTCTGAAGGAAGTAGAATTTAGGACAAGATCTTGTCATATGCAACTCTACCCTCAAGGCACAGCCTGCTCCACCATCTAAGTAATCCATGAATATTTGATAAGTTGATGTTCTATGAAGATCATTTCTGGCCCCTCCCACTTGCACCACTTTTCTGTTCACTATTTATATGAATTTACAAATGATCATATATATTCTCAGTCATATTCTCCTTCAGAAGTCTGTCTCCAACTTACCTATTGTTACCTATATGAACCAAGCCAACATCAGTAACAATACCTTTTGGGTTTTTTTCCAAGACATGGTCTCTCGGTTTAGCTCCGGCTGGCTGGAACTCACTATGTGGACCGGGCTGGCCTTGAACTCACAAAGATCTGCCTGTCGCTGCCTCCCAAGTGCTGAGGTTAAAGGCATGTACCACTACACCTACACCCAGCTACTATTTATTTATTTTAACAATATTTTTCTCTGTCCATTTTTAGGTTGGTGTAAAAAGCAACGGGCTTTGTTATGACATTTTCATTCATATGTCATTATACTTTGGTCTCATTCATTCCTCTCCCTGTCCCATCTCCACCCATCTCCCCACTGGCTGGTACCTCCCGCTCAGACACAGACAGTCTCCTCTTTCTTCTACCATGTCCCTCTTTTCTCTCTCTTAATACTTCTTCCTACCCTCTTTCTAGTTTCATGTTCTACAGACACATATGAATACATAGACTTTTATATACACCTTTATAAATATTTTCTAGTTTGGACTCTGTGTATGAGAAAAAAGACATGTGGAATTTATCTTTCTGGGTCTTGTTTATTTCACTTAACATAGTGATTTCTGGCTCCATTCATTTTCCAGCAAATGTCATGGTTTCATTTTTTCTTTGTGTATATCCCACACTGTCTCTATTCATTCATGTGTTGATTGGCCCAGTGCACACTTAATGATGACTGATACTGGCCCCACCAAGTTGTAGCCAAGTTTATAATTCCTATCCTTCTCCTATTATCACAACTGATGTGAAGAGTTACAATTCACGGGGTGCTTCCTAGTGCCAGTCACCCTGCTGTGCACCTCAAAGATGACTCTCATTTAATCCTCACACCAGTTCTGTACTGGACATTAACACCATCCTCCACTTTATGATGGAAGAAAAGAAACATCCTGCCCAAGTTCACATGGCAAGCAAGGACAGGGCAAGGTCCAAAACAATCTCTTCGTCTAAGACCTTGGCATCCAGCAGAATGCTCAGAATCAACTGTTCAGGCAAGGGGGACATCGGATGCTATGATGCCTATTTTAATGGTCAACTTGACACAACCAAGAACCATCTGAGAAGAGTGTGGGTGAGGAACTGTCTAGGTTGGGTTGCACTGTGAGCAGTTCCATGGGGCGTTGTCTTGGTTGCCGTCCCTGATGGAAGACGAACCAGCCTGAAAGCAGGCAGCAGATAAAAGACCATCTTTTAACATAAGAATGCGGCCAGCCAGAACAACTGATTTCCAGAGTTCCTTTTGAATTAATTGAGCATTGTTTCTCGGGTCAGATTTACTGCATAGTTTTTCAATTCAGCCATTTCTTAAACATTATATCAGCATAATTAGGGGAGAGAAAGGATTGTAATTAGAGATCTAAAACCTGAATTCTTATAGTATGTCATATTTACTACATTCCAAAACCATAAATAAACAGGCGCTGCAGTCAGTATTGCACTTTGAAAACTTCACCAGGTAAATCTTTAATAAAACCTCAAATGATTTAGGTACAAGACAAACCCTGCAGCAGGAAACAAAATAAGTAATTGCTTTGAGTCAAATGGCCCAGAAACATTGTGTGTCACCATTAATGTCAGCACCTCAGAACCAACATCACTCTTGAATTACTCTAGCCTTCCCAAGCCTAGAGTTTTCCTGATGGTTCATTTCACACAGATGTATTTACTTTGAAAAATTGTACCCAGCTACCACCTGGTAGCGCCATCAACCTAAGACTCAGCCATAAATTCTCTGTTACATTTCTCTCCGGTCAGTCATTGTTTGATACCCCTCAGCATGTGTGTCAAACACATAAGATATTGTTCTGGGTTTTCATTGCTCAAAACTGTAGAAAACAAAAGCAATATCTTTGTGAAATACAGGGCATCAGAAACATTAGTTATTTTGTGAGAGTTGAATAGAAGCGACTCATCGTTGAAAAAAGATTAATTAAACACGTCTCCACTGGCACCCAGTATGTCCCCAGGGAGGTATGACACAGGAACAAGATAAACCACAGGAAGGGTTATTGTTGCCGCTGAATCTTGCTTTCCTACCAGGGTCCTTACTGTCTCTCTTCTAAATCAGTTTTGATGGGGTTCCTCCTTCCAACTGGGATGCCAAAACTGAATTCCCAAGGATCGGTCTCATTATTAGAGCACAGAGGGTACAATTTGCTTATTACTTGGACTCCCTATCTGCCTCTCTCGGTCTTTATTGGGACAGCTGCTCTGTTCTTACACCCCACACTTCCTGGTCTTTCTTATCCACTCACATTAAAAAGATAGGGGTCTATATTTGGAGCACTGTCTCTTTCGGTGTTGTTAAGAGATTGTAATAAAGCCAGATGGTGGTGGTACATGCCTTTAAATCCAGCACTCAGGAGGCAGAGGCAGGTGGATCTCTGTGAGTTCAAAGCCAGCCTGGTCTACAGAGTGAGTTCCAGGCCGGTTGGAGTTACAACACAGAAGCCCTGTCTCAAAAAACAAAAACAAAAACGAGAGAGAGAGAGAGAGAGAGACGTAATCAATGTGACTTTTAGCCCCATTTCACACATTCCCTCCTGTGTTTTCAGCTCATCTCTGCTCACTTTCCCACTGCAGGGCCCTTGAGCTTCTGCTGGTCCTTCCCCACCAGCCACAGCACATAGGTCAGTGAACAAGGGTTCACAGTGTGAACAAAGGCCCTGCTCTCCCTCTCTCTGGGATTCCAAGTCTTACGTAGACCCGTGTCTCTCTGCAATGTCACTGTTCTGCAAAGCCTTCCCCAGCTTCTTCATCCTAAAGGCTTTGCTCTCTCTGAGTTTTCTCAGCACTCTCTCCAGACCTTTGTTCTCTCCACTGTTGTGCACCCATGGCGGTGTTTCCTCTGCTGACCACGTCCTCCTCCAAAGGTGCACCACCCAAAAAGTGCTCAATAAATATTTGTTGGAAAATAAGGTTTTTTTTCTGTTTTTTTTACTTTTGACTTACTTTGTTTTTCAGAAAATAAGATGTTCCGATCTGTATAGTTCTCCTGCTCATCTTGCTGAATGTATATACGTTCTCGATGTTAAGTATTTATACAGCACAAAGCAATATGCTTACCTCCTAGTATCAAGCAACAATTGTGACTAATAGCACTTTCTCTCCCCTTCACTTCTTTTGACTGTATCGTAAGCATGCTATTAAAAACCTTGTAAAATGCATTCGATGCTGTTATTAATTAAACAGGATATAGGAAACATGCCCCGGGAATTTTGTGCTATTAACACAAGGTAATCTTTATCAACGCCAATTGCTCTACTGTAGTAAAGCAATGGCCACAGGGCCTTGAACTGTGGGTGACCACATTAAACATCTCAGAACACCGGCTAGCCCGGCTGCAGTTCTTGCTCTCCAGATTCTCCCTGTACTTGAAACAGGATGAACGAAACCGTTGTTAGTACCGACAACGGTCAAATATCTCTTCTGAAATTTTCATTCATGCACGCAGTATATCTTGGTCATATCTATTCCCCACCCCCTTCCTCTCGCTCTCCCAGCCTCTTCCCAGTGCGCCTCTCACCTCATTCTCAACTTCATGCAATATGGAGAGGGTGCTCTTAGCCAATCGGATACATTAAAAAGTAACAACAGAACAGCCCTCTACACTGTAACATGAACACATCTGCCACTGTGTTCTAAAGAGCCGATTAATAATACATCTCTTCCTCTCCTGTAATGTTCTCATATACATTATGCTTTGCCTTGGGACTGTTCTGGGGCCAATGATGATTTAGAGCATCCGATTCAATCTTGTGCTGTTAGGAGCACACGGGAAGAGTAGGTAGGTCTCCAGCATCTAAACGGAAAATAGAAGGCACTGGGCTTATATTGGACTTCGATAGTGGCCTATTAACCAATGATTTAATTGAGAATGTTGTTTCTCAGCAGGGTGGTGTTTGCCAAAGAGTTTCCCTAAGTCATACAAAGAGCAAAAAATCAATTCAGAGAGCAAATATTGTGTTACTTAATCTCAACTCTCCATGTTTGCATGGTTGCTAAGGGAAGTCATTAACCCACAGATGCCTCTGCCATCTCATTTACACAGTGAGGAGGATGGGCTGTGAGGCGGATCTCGTCCAGATGTGAGAGCTGGATAATTCACCACGTTTAGCATGAAAGACAAAAGACAAAGCGAATAACCTCCACTTGTTTCAAAGAAAAAAAATAGCAAAATTGGATTGTTCAAAAGGCACAGAAATACATTCTAAAAAAGAATTACTGCCCATTCCTTCTCTTCACATACCGCTACATGCTGAGCCAGGCTACACTGGGTGGATATATCAATCCCACCCTATGGAAAAGGTCACCTATGGGAGAAGAGGTCACCCAGTGGAAGAGGTCACCCTGTGGAGGAGGTCACCCTGTGGAAGAGGTCACCCTGTGGAGGAGGTCACCTGGTGGAAGCTTGATGGCTCACTCCCTCAGACCTATGCAGGGCACTTACACACCAGCCACCACCTCCCTCTTCCATGCAAACCCCACACTGTCTTCTCATTCCAGCAAGTCTCAACTATCAAGATAGTTTTTGCTTGGCTCCTTAGTTTGGGCACAGAGGCCTTGCCCGTACAAATCTAGTCTCGAGATCGTTTAGAGCTGACTCAAAATCACAGCTGCAAGCAATAATTAAGCACTGGACTTTGGGCTAATGCCATTAGGGGTCTTTGGATTGGTCAGGCACAGCTCAAAATGGGGGTACCCTTTCCCCTTCTCCTGTTGTGAGCTGCTGTGAGCGGGGTCCTGAATGGTATGCTGAGTGAATGACCATGCGCAGGGCCTTCCAGTGGGACGGTTCTCTCAGCCTCTGTGTATTTGGTGAGTGGGGGCGAATGAGGGGCGGAGGCTGGCCGCCTCCGGAAGCATCTGTGTAAAATCTGCAGCACAGCTTCTTACTGCTTCTGCGCGTGGAATGTCTAGGCGACTGTTAGATATAAAGTCCGACATTAATTAACTATTAGTATTTAATAATAATGTTTGGCTAACGGTATTTTGGCCTCTAGCTAGATAACCTTTACAAATTGTGACGATTACACATTTTAGAGTACACTCTGTAAAACACTCAGCTTTGCATTAGTGCGGAGAAATAGAAAGTTTGTAGGCAGCGATGAGGCGTATGCCAATGCCATCTTCTCCGGGTGGCTCTCGGTCTGTCTGTGCAAAGGTCTGACAGGAGTCTGGGAAAGTGGAGTGGGCTGGAATTGTGGAATTAATAACATATTGATTATATGTACTATATAAGTAATATTAATAATTAATATATAATTAATATATGGAGGAGAAATGTGAGAATCAGCAAGGTCAGAGGGAACCCTGTAGATGAGTCTTATTACACACACCCAGCCTTGTCTCAAGAGGTGAGCACTCAGCCATCCTTCTCATATAGAGCCTGTCGACTGCAGACCCCAGACAGGCTCGTCACCCTTTCCAGAAGTAAAGACAACACAGCCTCCTTTGTCACGGCCCCTCCCAGCCCTGTCCCCTGGGGTGAACTTACAGACTCACTGATGCTTCAGCAAGATTTTTGGGAGAAGCCCATGAAGCCGGGTAATGTGCAACAGGGTTGGGTCACCTGCAGAGAGCCTTTAAGAGGGCTGTTTGTGAAACGGGGAGGGTGAAGTCTGGCAATGGCGATCCCTAGCAAGTCGGATATGCCAGCACTGTGGGACGCCTGTGGGAGAAAGCTGTAAGCACTGAGTAAGACAAGCTCAGGAGAGAAGCCTCTGGGCTGATGCCCACAGCTATACGGATGCCCAAGACCTACTTTTCGTATTTTGTTTATTACGATGGTGGGTGTGGGCACTTTTTTTACTTAATATTACTTTATAACCAATAGTCACTTAGACTTGGTCTGTCTTAGTTACTTTTCTGTGGGTGTAATAAAACACCATGACTAGGGCAATTTATAATAAAAGAAATTCACTTATTATTTCAGAGGGTTAGCATCCATGACCATCATTGCAGAGAGCATAACAGGCAGCCATGGCACTGGAGCAGTAGCTGAGAGCTCACATCTTGAGACACAACCACGAGGCAGAAAGAATGACACTGGGAACCTCCAAGCTCACCCCCAGTGATACACCTCCTCTCACAAAGCCACACCTCTTAATCCTTCCCAAACGGTTCCACAAACTGGGGATCGAGTATTCAGACACACGCTCCTATGAGGACTTCTCATTCCAACCACCACAGTTCTATACGTAGCTCTTTATTGTCCATTCTCCATTTTTGCACCTCCGCTCTTCCACCTAGAATCGCCTTCCTTCTGCAGATAGTATATCCTTTCTGATTACCTTTAGTAAGAATGTAGAAGCTGATGACAAACCATTTTCATCCTGAAAGCATCCCTACATGGCCCTCCTTCAAACTTAGAGTCACCAAAGAAGAAAATCCCCAGAAGGGCTATTGGTTTCTCCCAGCATATTGAGTACGTTATTCATTCCCATGTTCCAGTTGCCTCTGAGAAACCAACTGTCTGTCGGTCTAAGCACTGTGCTTTTGCCAGGGGTCTTTCTTTTCTCTCTATCTGCTTCTAAGATTTCTTTATAATCTGGTTTCTGTTGTGATGGTGTGTCTGTGGTTTGTTTATATCCATTCTGTCTGAAATTCATAGGTCTCCACAATCTAAGAACGTGTTGCTCTAAGCATATCTAGAAAACTCTCATTTTTATTTGTGAAGCATTTTCTTTTCCTGTGCTCTCTTGGCTTTTTCTGGAACTACCGCTGGATGTAGTCTGCTCACTGCTCTTCTCACTGCTCTTCACGCCTCTGACTCCTCTTTGTCATTCAGCTGCTGTACCCTGAGCCTCTCCTCAGGGCTATCCAGTTCAGTAATTCTGCTTCGCCTTGCTTAATATGTTGTTACTCCTACATTATTCATTTCTTCTCTTTTACCTTTTCAAATCTGTTGGCGGATCTTCTAATTTCCTAGTACTTACTCCAAACTTTCAAGTTTATCTTTTATTTTCAAAATTACTCAGGTATTGTGGCTTATATCTGTAATACCAGCACCCAGGAGGCAGAGGGATGAGAGTCACTGCAAGTTCAGAGATAACCTGGTCTACATAGTGAAATCCAGGCTAGCCCAGGACTAACCTACAAAGACCTTGTCTCAAAAAAGGAAACATAATAATAAATAAGCAAACTGCTTTGATGGGAGTGTAGTCATCTTCCAACGACACTTCCACAAAGGAGTACATGTGC
The DNA here is from genome assembly GCA_026225945.1 of Cricetomys ansorgei. Lineage (NCBI taxonomy): Eukaryota > Metazoa > Chordata > Mammalia > Rodentia > Nesomyidae > Cricetomys > Cricetomys ansorgei. Next base: position 14,757,501 of record JAMJFZ010001881.1, read on the forward strand.
ATTGTTGTGAATGACTGTCATCCGAGCCGAGCAGCCACCATCTTGGGGAGTTCAGCAACACTCTCTTACAAAAGCCTCATCCCAGCTGACTTCTTGAGTATTTACACCCCGCATGTAGGTATAGAGAGGGTCACAAGTCCCTGGCCCGAGTGTCCAGCCACTTCCCACCACTCTACCTTAATTGCTCATGGCCTCGGGGAAGGGCTAGGATTTTTAATCTGGGGAAGACCAGGGAAGAGGGTGGGTTCCACCTATGCAGTGCTGGAGAAGCCCTTATCCCTACTGGGTAAAGGCTTTTTCTGATGTGGCCTGTTAGTGGAGGAGCACCCTTGTAAATAACTGCTCACCCATCCTCTGTAAGGAAGCCCAATAAACTCATGGTTTCCCCCGAGTGAACTTAGGTGAAACCTTGCCTGGGTTTGTTGTTGGTACCTTAGGAGAATGGATGGACATTGCTTATGTGTACCCTCTATCAACATGCATGCACATGTGTGCATGTGTGTGTAGACGCCAGAGGTTGGTGTCAAGTGGCTTCCTTGATCAATCACTACCTTATTTTTTGAAACAGGATCTCTCATTAAACCTGGATCTCATGGATTCAGATAGGCTAGCTGGCCAATGAACTCTAAAGATTGTCCTGTCTCCACTAACCACAGTGTTGGGGTTATAGATACCATGCCAGCTTTTTAGCATGAGTGTTAGGAACCTAAACTAAGGCCCTCATTCTTGCTAGGAAAGCACTCTACCAGACTAAGCCATCTCCCTAACCACTACTGTATCCCCTTAATGCCTTTTCTGTTATGCTTGCTATGCTTGATTTAATCTTGTTTTGTTTATAGTGGCTCTAAGAGCAATAGGAGATATATATATATATATATATCATTGTGTTGGTTAATTTTAGTCAACTTGACACAAGCTGGAGTCATCTGGGAAGAGAGATGACTGTATTAGATTTCCTGTAGGGAAGTCTTACAGCATTCTCTTGACTAATGACTGATGTGGGAAGGCCTAGCCTACTGGGGATGGTGCTGCCCCTAGACAGGTGGTCCTGAGTTGTATAAAGCATCGAGCTGAACAAGAAATCAGGAGCAAGCCAGTAAACACCATCCCTTCATGGGTCCTGTCTCTGCTTCTTCCTGCATCCCTGCTCTGCCTTCCCTCATCAACTGTGTTGAGAACATGTATGTCAGATAGCGACCTCCACCAAGTTGCTTGTAGTCATGGTATGTATGTATCCACAGCAATAGACAGTAAACTAAGACAACAGCACAAACAGTGTGTGAGTGTGGTGTGTGTGTGTGCGTGTGTGCGTGTGCGTGTGCATGTGTGTGTCGCCAATGCCGTGTGCCATGAAACCTTAGTGCATAGCAGGCTACAGCACTCAGGTTTATGTAATTACGCTCCACAGTATTCATACAACAAGGACAACACCTAACAACATACTTCTCATAACGTATCCCTGTCGTTAGGTGACTCACGGCTGCATGTTATAGTCTCACTATGATAATCCCATAATCACTGAGATAACAAATCCACCCAATTCCTCAAGTCACAGCTGAGCAGAAACACCAAAAAAGGGTAAGTCATAAGCTGGATATGCTGGGTTAACTTGGTCAAGAAAAATAGTAGACGTTGTCATTTATTACATTGAACACCTCCCATTCATCACCCAGCTCCAACAAGGAATTTACCATCAGTTTCTTCATTTCTTCTCCCTCCCCCATCTCCTGACCTCTAGAAGACAACCTGTCTGGAGCCTGCCCATCTATGTCTATATATCCGAGCTGTGGTAGCTTGCCCATGCTGTGCCAAAAAGAAAGTAGAAAGTCCTCTGTGGGCTATAATAGCACTCCAAACTGCTATGTAAACTTCACACTAATCATTAACGCTCATTGAGTTGTCCTGGAGGTCGAAATGAATCTCTACTACCCACAAAGAAGCTGGAATCTAGTATCTATCTAGATGCAGCCACCCAACAGCCTGGAATCCCGGGGACCACTCATGCCTGTGTGTACAGATAAGGATCAATACGGTCTTTATTCAGTTTTCTGATATTATTCCAAAAATGAACTCCAATGAAAAAGTAGCTTGATTTCCTGTAGTCACTTTATAAGCTAGAACAACCTGCCAAAAGGTTCGTCTCAACGACACAGCAAGGACCCAGTGTTCTGTACAAAGTGCCCCTGTGTGGAAACAGATGGCAGCTCCGATAGAAATGCTTCTACTCAAGCAGATCAGTGGACGGGATGGCAGAGCCTCGACATCATTTCATTCTAGTATCAAATTTCGGTTCAAATTTAAAACATCAAGAATCTATAAATATTATGCCATGATGGATAAGATAATACATGAACTTATTTCTTCAAACAATTAAAAATGGGATTTTAAACTCTGACTGAAATATAACTGAGTCCAACCACAAGTAAGAATTGTGGTAAAGAAGAGAACACAAACATTATTATGTTTAACAACTGTGTTTATAGTCCTTCCTATAGCAAAACCGTGTTGGTCTGCCTTCTGCTACTGTGACACTGAGGTAAATGACTTAGAGAAAGGTTTATCTTAGCTCATGAGTTCAGAGGATTTTGGCCAAAGTCAACCAGCACCCGTAATTTGAGCCTATGGTGACATGGTGCATCATGGCAGGAGTGCCTGATAGAGACGCCATTCTCAGCATGGCAACCAGAAAGCAAGGAGAGAAAGAAAGAACAGGATCTAACATCCCCTTCAGAAACACATCCCAAAGGGCATGCCTTCTTTCCACTGCATCCCACAGTCTAAAGGTCCCACCAACTCCCAGTCCCTAAGGCCAGGGGCCAAGCCTTCAACACAGGGGCCCTTGGAAGACACTTCAGACCCACACTCAGCACTAACTATGGATTTGAATGGTGCTTTTAAGCATCTTCAGTGTATGTGGTAGTGTGTGAAACTCAATGGAGAGTCGCCTCAAATTTTGTACAATTTTAAATGTACAATTTTCCAAAGGCTTTAAACAAACAACTTTCTCTCCTACCCCATTAATTGAACCGAAGACCACATTCATTTACACACACACACACACACACACACACACACACACACGAGGTGTGATGTGTGTGTCTCTCTAAAAGCTTACTAACTGCAAACTTCAGCTGTGATATCTATTAATAAATTGATTTATGACCCTAACAAACATCAGGAGCTGCTTGCCTCGAGTTCAGCCGCTGATGCTGAACACTTGAAGAGGGTTAGCTGATGGACGTACGAATAGGTATCAGGACAGGAGCTGTCTAAAGCAGGGTTAACTCTGTCAGTTTTCAATTTTGTATAGCTTTCACTTTACAAAACTTATACCTAAGAAAAAATGTAGCATAATTTACTACTCGAAGATATGTTATTTATCAGACAGAAACAATACCATCTTACTTTATTTTAGAAGGAAATTGTTTGGAACGAAGCATAAGCAGATTCAAACCCATTTCCTTTTGTGTGCGTATATGTGCTTTCTTTCTTCAGTCATACTCGAGTCTCCAACTAAGTATCAAAGATGGAAACGAGTTGTGTGTTTTCTGTGACTTTTCCAATCCCTTCTAATTAATGTGATCTGAGAAAATGACATGAAAGCCTCAAGGGAGGGGTCAGTTTTCAGCCAGGAGTCTGGATGAAAGGGAGACTGTGAGGAAGCTCATTCCTCAACACCCAGTGAGTGCCTACCATCAGATCCGCAGTGGTGAGCTGGTGCCCACGTGTGTGCCCGGGGGAGGCAGCCAGTTCTCCTGCATAGAAACAGACTCAGGCTCTAGAAGGACTATTTCTACGCAAACAATCAGTAGATTGGGTGGTCGGGGCTCAGAATAGTTGCCCTGTTATAACAGTGTCCTCTGGGAAGTCAGGCGTGAGTCCCTGGAGCCACCTACAAACTTTCTTTTCAGAGAAGCGCTTTGCTCTGCTTGTAGGAGTCTGCAAGGAGGATCAAGCGTCTCTGGAAGCTTCTGCAGCTGGAAGCCATTAGAGATCCTGAGAGGCAGCGCCTACAGAGTCAGGATGGTAGAAGCAGAAAACATCTCCTGTTGGTGTCTAGCTGGCCTCACACAAGGGAGGCGGTGGCCCCTGCATGCAGTGTGCCAGGTACAAAAACTGAAGTTTCTTAGTAATTAAAATTTTTAAAGCATTTTCAACCATTAGACACTGGTATTTAAAAAATATTTGCAAGGTTTTATATAATAAAGTTTTTTTTTTTAAAGGAAAAATAAAAAACCCAAGACAGGCTCTTAAGGCCCATCCCTAGTTCCTGGTAGTTGAAGGGTGCTGGTCGCCAGAAAGGGGATCGTGTTTCTTTGGGGGTATGGCCCCCGGATAGCTTGCCCACACCCCAGTAATGGCCCCATGCCCATAAGGCAGCACTAATTAGGCTCATTGGTTTTTTTTTTCTTTTTAATGCATGAATTTGGGTGGGAGATGTGTTGGGAATTTCTGTGACAACTGGGGAGGGAAGTCAGGGGAGATATTATCGAGATTCATTGTATACATATACGAGAATTTCTAAAAATACTATCAAAATATTTTTTTAAAAACTCCAAAACCAACGGATCCACCACTCACCTTATACTCATTTACATATTCACATATTCACCAGACTTGATTCTTGTGCTCCCGTGTGCGTGTGATTTGAGACGCAGTCTTATTACAAAGCGTTGGGATAGCCTGGAATTCCTTACTTCAACCAGGCTGGCCTCAAACTTGCAGTGATCCTGCTGCCTCAGCCTCCCAGGCGCTGGAATCCCAGGTGTGCACTAGCACACCCGGCTGCGCACAAGATATTTCAATGGACTTAAAATACAAGTGCTAAACAAAGACAAACTCAAAAGAAAACAAAATGCACACGGCAGAGGTTCTGAAGAGCAACTCATCGGTCGAACAAGCCACTGCCTTTCCTCGCCGGTGTGACTCGCCATTGTGTCCCCACAGCTGTCTTGGTCGATGCCTAAATTATTCATATAGATTGTAAATATTCTTTATTTGTATATGGGGATGAGACAAACCTGCCAGGGCAGGTGCAAGACCTGAAAGAGCACCCCTTCCTCATTCTTTTTGTTACCTCCGTTTATTGAAAAGAAATCACACACTCCCCACCCCCACCCCACTGGGAGAAAAGCCATTAAGAGGAACCTCTAGTGGTAATTTCTGGAATGGAACGAAACATATTGCTGTACAAAAGAGGGGGAGGGGAGGTAGAAAGGTGGACTGTGTCATTCCTGAGATGACAGGGTAGCAGAGGAGGAGTCTCTCCTCAACTCTATAAAAGGTCAGCTCCAAGGCACCACGAGACAGACAGGCTGTACTCCAACTCCAGGCTACAGGCGTCGCCTCCCGGATCCCAGATGGAATTCAGTCATCAAAGTCTTCACAGGAGTTCCTCCTCACAAGGCCCAGCCCTCAGCATGAGTGGCTCCCTGTATCGGAAGGGGGCCGTGCAGCACCTGGGGACTGCACGCAGCGTCTACGGTGGGGCCGGAGGCCACGGCATTCGCATCTCCACCTCCAGATCTGTAGTGAGCTCTGGGAGCGACCTCTCCAGCGGAGGGGACCTGTTTGTTGGCAATGAGAAACTAGCCATGCAGAACCTCAATGACCGGTTGGCAAGCTACCTGGAAAAAGTGCGCTCTCTGGAGCAATCCAACTCCAGACTTGACCTCCAGATCAAGCAGTGGTACGAAACCAACGCGCCTAGCACCGTGCGGGACTACAGTGCCTACTACATACAAATCAAAGAGCTGCAAAACCAGGTGAGTTGTGAAGCCTGTGTTTTCTACCTCACTGCTTAGGTGCATAATAAATTAAGAGGGGTGTATACCAGGTGAGTTCAAATATACCAAACAGAGTTGGCTGAAATTTATAACTGGAAAAAAATGTATTTTATTATCACGTGGTATTGGTATAAACAGGATGAGTTTAACTTACACTATTTCTAAAACTTCAAACCTATTTACATATAAAATATGATAATTTTATCATTCAGAATTACAGGCTGTATCTCTGTCATGGCTTACAACGTCGAGGATTGGAGGAGAATAATTTTATTTTGAAAAGAATGACAAGGGTTTCTGTGTGAGTTTACCACTGGCTCTTACTAACTTCGGAGACTCGAGTCAATTTAGAGAGGTTTTTCTCCTTTCATTTATGTAAATGTTATAATAAAAGTATCAACCTACTAATAAATAAATAATAAAAGCATCATGGTATCTATATTGATTGACAGATGGGTGGATGATAGGTGGTTGGGTGGATGGGCAGAATCAGAATGGTTTTGGGGTGGTTGTTTGTTTTTTCAAGACACAGTTTCTCTGTTGTAACTCTGGCTGTCCTGAAACTCACTCTGTAGACCAGGCTGGCCTCGAACTCACAGAGATCCACCTGCCTCTGCCTCCCGAGTGCACCACTGCCGTCCGGCAGAGTGGTTTCTGAGACAGGCTCTCACCGTGTATCACAGGAGAGTCTGGACCTCCCCATCATCCTGCCTCCACCTCCACAGCCCTTGGGTTGGCACAGGAGTATCCACCGTGCTCTGATACTTGGGTTGTTTTTCCAGTGCCCTGTTTAGTTATCTGCTCACCATCAGCAAGCATTTTATAAAGCACTTCTGCAATAATAAAAGGTTCTATTGCCCCCAATTCAAATTTATTACAATCATATCACAATCTGCTCCTGTGTCATCCAACATAGGTGGGGTCCTCTCTTTTATCAACCCAGTGGAGTACAAGCAGAAGACTTTGCTCCCGACCGAGGACAGCGAGCACAGTCCAAACCATTTGCTTTGCTTCAATATTCTTATCTAATCAAGACGTGCCCCTTTTCGTTTTGAAATATTTTTAAATTATTACCCCTTTAGAGCAAAGGCCATCGACTTACCAGTTGACCTCTTTTCCTGAGTTGGATTATGGGCTTCCATGCCCCTTGATTCATACTTCACAGAAACTATCAGCTCACAGAACTACAGTGATTGCATTGTCCTTCCCATCAAAGGACATCCCTTCAGGCTTTTGCTAAAGCACATTCAGAATAAGTCCATCAGTCTCCAGCACCTCTCTCAAGGCTGATGCTTTTGAATTGACTTGGGGATTAGTCACAGGCATTAGTGCCTACTAGGTGGAAGGTTATCAAGGGACCTCTCTCCAGGAATAACTAAAAAGAGGTGTGTCGTTCTAATGTCTTCTACAAATAGTATTCCAATCCCCATGCATCTTAAAGAATATATTGTTTGCCTTGCAAGCACAAGAACCTGAGTTCAATCCCCAGAATCCAGATTTTTTTAAAAAAGAAAGAAAAGAAAAGAAAACAATATTAGAGAATGGCAGTGTGTGCTTGTGGTCCCAGTGTTAGGGAAGAGACAAGCAGTTCCCTGGGGCTTGCTGGTCAGCCAACCTGGACTGCTTGTTGAGTATCAGAACAATAAGAGAACCTGCCCACTCCCCAAAAAATGTGGACACCTAAGAAATGACATGCAAGATTGTCCTCTGACCTCCACGTGCACACATATGGGCATACAAATATGCACACAAGATCCAGGGTGTACCCATCCTTCTGTCCCAGTACCTAACTCCCATCAGATGCCATTCGCACTCAGCCACTAGTTCACAGACGCTAGCCGGGTACCAAGCATCCCACGTGGGGGACAGCGATGAAAACAAAGTGCTTTGGGAAGAAGCGGGCACGCACAAAGCAACTATCACAGGGAAAGGTAAATGCAGGGAGGTCACGTAGGCACGCAGGGCACATCCACTGCTACGACTGGATGATGTCACTGAAGGCTCCCTTGAAACCATATTGTCTGAGCTAAGAGGTGAAGGAATGGGAGCTCACCAGGGGCTAGCAGCAATGTTCCAAGTGTGAACAGTGACACGGACAAGCCTCTCAATAAGGTTCAGCGCTGTGGGTGAGTTCAACTATCATCGTGTACAATCACAAGAAAACAGACCAGGCCAAGGGTCCAGTATTACCTCTTTTACATTAATACCTGTATCGTTTTTCCTCTTACTCATTCTCACATAGACATTGTTGGAATGGACATCACTTTTGATATCATTACAGCTGTCTCTGAGGACAAATAAAATGACTTTAAACTTCTGCCCAGGTAAAAATGCCATTCTTTCTCTTACATTTTTCAGATTAAGGATGCTCAAATGCAAAATGCCCGATGTGTCCTGCAGATTGACAATGCCAAACTGGCTGCTGAGGACTTCAGACTGAAGTAGGTTCTCTAAAACCACAGTAAAAATGGACGTGTGTGTGTGTGCGCGTGTGTGTGAGAGAGTGTATATATGTGAGAGAGATTGTGTGTGTGTGTGTGTGTGTGTTTGTGAGGGTATATGTGTGTGAGAGAGGCTGTGTGAGAGAGAAAGAGATTGTGTGTGTGTGTTTGAGAGAGAGAGTTTGTGTGAGAGAGTGTGTATGAGAGTATGTGGTGAGTATGTGTGTGTGAGAGAGAGAAAGAGAGAGAGAGCACCATAGCACACATGTGTCAGTCAGAAGACACTTGGCAGACATCAGCTCTCTCCTTCCAACACATGGGTTCCAGGGACAGAACTCCAGACATCAGATTTGACAGCACTTGCCTTTGCCTGCTGAGCCATCTCACTGGCCCTGAAAAAGAATTCCATTTAGTAGTTTTTCATCACACTCAGTTAGACATAGTAGTAGTAGTTAACTAGTAGTAGTTAACTACTACTGTAGGTTAAGGAACTTCTATTACATTATTTCAGAATCTTGAAGTGTCAGGGCTGTTAGAAGCTGTGTGATCCCATCAGCACTCGGGGACAGACGTTGCTCCCCTGGGTTGTTAAGATTTGTTTGCTCACCATGGTTTCGGAACACCTCCTGGAAACTGCTGCTGTTCTGGATGGTCAGCTATAGTTACTAAAATATTCTTTCTTAGTAACCTGGATTCTACCTTTCACCCACCAAACCCAATTCTGTGATTCAGAGTAATACCCAAGAAACCCAGAATTCCATTTCTGCACAAAGGCCTTTCTGTGATGTGAGAGCCACCATCTCCACTGGGCGACCCTCTGAGGAATCATCCCATGGAATCATCCCACGGAGATGTGTGGTTCCCACACCACAGTCAGAGTCCATGGGTGACTCCTGTACCTTCCAGTGTGCCGGTGTTTTACGGCCACATCAAGCCAACCCAAGAACTGGAACCAGTCTATGATTAATACACTTCAAGTTACGTTCACCTTCTTGTATGCACACTCACAAGACCAGACTCCCTCAGAACTGCTGGACAGTAGGGCTTCCTGGTCTCAATCTATGGGGTGTGTTCACTCTAAAAGCACCACAGTTTTAGAAAGACAGTGTCTTGATGCTAAGGGAGATTTAAAAGAAGGAGATCAACAAGGCAGATCCGGGTGATTATACTATTGTGTTCTCACTTTGTTTTGGTGTATTTTAATTTGTGTCTCCGGTAGGAGGTTGTAGAGGAAAGGAAATGACTGAGATGACTCGTATTGGGTGCATCTGTTCACAAGATGATTAAAAATAAGTTCACCCTGTAAAATGTATGTCTGGGTTGTTAGTTCCTGTGGTGTTTGGGGAGAGTTTTTTGTTGGCTTAACCACTGAGCCATCTCTCCAGCCCCAGTGTTAGATTTTATTACAGAGCAAATTATCTGATTCCCAAATTCTAGTGCATGTTTCACGAATATGTGAAGGGAATTGTTATAAAGTACAGGAATTGATCTATCTCCGTATATTAAATCATCTCTCCTATAACGGCTTTAGAAGGGCCCCTTATACTTGCATCTTAATTCATTCCCAGGTTTGAGACTGAGAGGGGAATGCGCCTAACTGTGGAATCCGATCTCCAAGGCCTGGGCAAGGTCTTCGATGACCTGACCCTTCACAAGACGGACTTGGAATTTCAGATTGAAGAACTGAATAAAGAGCTGGCCGTCCTCAGAAAAGAGCATCAGGAGGTGAGGGATAAGCAGGAATGGTGTAGGGAAGGACGGCACACTCCAAAAATAAACCAATAAAAGTGAGAGAAGGAGAAACGGAAAGAACAGGTGGTAGGGGGTGGGAAACGACGGCGATGAAGATGCTGTCAATCATGACAGCGGCCCTAACTTCTTTTCCTGAGGCTGCTCCCGATTAAATACTTGAAAGCAGTGCCCAGACCACAGGAAGCCCCGTCCTTATTTCCTTTCCTTCTGTATTCATCCTAAGTCAAAGAAGTCACAGATGTGACTTAATGTGTTCCAGATGAATCTCATTCAGAATCTCACTCTCATAGGAAGTCGAGGTCCTTCGCCGGCAGCTGGGCAACACTGTCAGCGTGGAGGTGGATGCTGCTCCGGGCCTGAACCTGGGAGAGATCATGAACGAGATGAGACAGAAATATGAACTCTTGGCCCAGAAGAACCTTCAAGAAGCCAAAGAACAGTTTGAGAGACAGGTGATTCCACAGCGTGAGCAGACATGTAGCGCTGTTCTACAGGCCAGGGCTGATATTTTCTTCCTTTTCCCGTCCTTCTGCCTTCCTTCCTCCCTCTCTGTTCTGCTCTCCTCTCCTTGCCTTGTCTGCCTGCCTGCCTTCCTTCCTCTCTTTTATGTCTTCCCTTGCTCATTGTCTTTTTGTTCTTGGAATCTTAGACCGAAACTCTGCATCAGCAAGTCACAGTGAACACCGAGGAGCTGAAAGGAACTGAGATTCAACTCACAGAGCTGAGACGCACCTACCAGAACCTGGAGATAGAGCTCCAGTCCCACCTCAGCATGGTGAGCGCCTCTGACCCCCAGTTCCATCTAGTCTGTGCTGACAAAGGCCTGTGTTCAGAACGCCAGACACACAGACACCTGTAAGGAGTAACCTCTCCCCTTGCAGAGGCAACAAGGAAACAGGTCCAACAGCTAATAATGATGACACCACAGACAGAAACTGAGGCAAGGGCCATGAACTTTATGAATGCAGGGGAAGGGGTAGATCTGGAAGATTCCACAGGGAAAATCACATTTATCCTAGATCCTAATCTGAGCTTTCAGTTGGAGGAAAGGAGCAGAGGCACTGCAGGCTAAGCAAATCCGCCAGCCCTGGCAAGTTAATGCTACAGGAATCTATAACAGCAATCCCAAGATGACCCTGTGGCATTCCACCTTCGGGTGGAATGGGCCAGAACACCTGGGTCGTGTCAGTGTGGTAGAAAGAAGAGAGAACTGGCTGAGCTGTGGGGTAAACTCTTAAAGTGGATTCCTAGGAAACCCCTTTGTCAGTTTTGCCTGCACTTGATCAGGTAGAGTTATATGATCAAGCCTGACTTCCAGGGGTTGAGCGATTCAATCCTCCACGGACACTGTGAATCATAAGGCCAGGCCTGGCAAAGGGATGGCAGGCATGACCTCCTCCCGGGGTTAGGAAGTGAATGTTGAGAAATGGCACAGTGTACCACACTGAGGGGACAGTAGGCACAAAGCTAAAACCAAGCAAAACAAAAATCCAGGAGATGGCCAGCCTAACTGCCAGCTGAATCTCTCTAGGTGGGAAGAATGGAAGTGCTAGGAAAACAGGTGGTGCTCAAAGGCTGCAAAAGTTCTTCCCTGAAGATACAATCGTGCAGCTTAGCTTACATCAACAAGAAACTCCCTTCTCTTCTTGCACTCTCAGAAAGAGTCTCTGGAGCGCACCCTAGAGGACACCAAGGCACGTTTCGCCAGTCAGTTGGCAGCCATCCAGGGAATGCTGAGCACTCTGGAGGCCCAACTGATGCAGATCCGAAGTGACACAGAACGCCAGAACCAGGAGTACAATGTTCTTCTTGACATAAAGACCCGACTTGAGCAGGAGATCGCCACCTACCGCCGCCTTCTGGAAGGAGAGGATATTCAGTAAGGCACCACGGAATGTGTCCCTGTCTGTTTTGCAATTCTATTTCACAGCCCTTGTCAAGGCAATCCCCAGCACAAAGGCAATTTTACATACAACAATGTAAAAATATACCGAATAGTATAAACCATCCGAAATATCAATAGCCTTTGACCTTGAGGTCTGAGTCAGAAAATGATTCTCCGAGTAATGCAAATCATGCTTGTATCGATTCTTATGTTGATGTATAATTGGAAGCATCATGACCTTTTAAAATTTTTCATCGACTGTTTATGAATCAAACCACAGGTCCAACAGAGGCCTGTGGAGCCAGTCTTTACATGAGCAGAGTAGGAGCAGCAGCTGCCTTCAAACATACATTCAAGGACATCAGGAAGAGAACACGAATCTGAACTATCTTTTAATTTTATTCCTCACTCTAGAGATTTCGAATAGATGATAAGCAGTCGGTTTTGATGCTATGTGTTTTCCAAGCTAAAACGTAGAACATGCCAGTGTGAAATAAGCAAGGGACAGAGATAGGAAAATAACATCTAACCACACATCAACTCAGACTTAAAGAACAAAAGGGTGAGAAGGAGCTCTCCCCAGCGTTGACATGGCAATAACACTTTTTCTCTGTTTCCGTTTCTTTTTTCTTTTCTTTAAAAAAAATAAAAAAAAAATGACAACGTAGAACTACAGAGTACCAGCTGAGCACTTTGGAAATGAAGGGTAAGTGTTCTGAGCTTGTGCACGTGTTCTGTAATGCTGAAGTCCCAGCAGCTCTCTGGCGATTGTCAGGCACTGAGGAAAAGTGAGAGGCAGAGGGCTCTCACATGCACAGTTAAGAACAGGTTTCTATGTAGTTAGTTAGTTGGTGTGGTGTAGTGTGTGTGTGTGTGTGTGTGTGTGTGTGTGTGTGTGTCTGTGTACCCATGCCACAGTGCACATGTGGAAGTGTCAGAAGACAACTTCACGCATACCACCACATCCAGCTTGCTTTTTTCTTTTTTTTAAACGTGGGTTTCAGCACCAGAACTCAGATCCCCATACTTGCACAGCAAACGCTTTCCTGACTGCGCTTTCTCACCAGCCCCAAGACATCAGGATTCTAAAACGTTTGTACATAATATACAGAATCCATCCAAGTGGGATTTGGGGGCAGACTCTCTATGACAAGGCTTTTCTTGGCCTTGCTTAGCTATTGTTAAGTCAGCCTCAGGTCCCGGGAAGGAAATGTACAACTAAAATGTAGATTTCATTTCGTTCAAGATTATCTATTTCTATCTATGGTGGGAAGGTGGGGGATTTATAAATTTGGGGAGAGCAATACGTTGTCTGTTCTTTTTTATATATAAAACCAACTTAAGATTGTGTGGGAAAAAGAAAAGATTCAGGGCTTTTTCCCTAGAAAAGGAAATAAGTGAAAAGAACACTAATTGAAAGTTGGGTGGGACAGCAGGGTAGCCGAGACCTGTATCAACCTCTGGTGTTTCACACACACACAGATCCCAAGAAAACCAGGAAGATTAAGACCGTCGTGGAGGAAGTGGTGGATGGCAAGGTCGTGTCCTCCGAAGTCAAGGAGATAGAAGAGACTGTGTAGCCAGCTGCCCGAGGGGAGACTGCTCCAGCTGAAAACGAAAGAAAACACCATGGATACTGGGTAGTGATTTCTAGGGGGGGGGGGGGTCTATTTATCAGTCTCTGTAATTAAACAGAAATGCCGCACTCTGAGGAGCTGTGGCATGCACACAAGATGGAGCCCAGTGTGTACTAGAATACTCACGCCGTCATCGGTGTTCCTTCATCGAAAGGCAGACGTGTCACAGGCCAGTTTGCTCATCCTAAGGCTCGGGGGAGGAGCTCCAGCAAACTGCACATACACCTCTCTGTGTCTGGGTTTTGTTTTCCTTGTTTCTGAATTACCAAAACTCCCAGCAGGGAGACCATGGGTTCTCTAGGGAGGCAACTTCCCAGTTAATCTCACTGGATTTCTGTTTTCCTTTAAGATGTCTTTGCCTTTCTGCTGCTTCTCACCACTCAGTTTAGTTCTTGGAATAATTTAAAATAAACTCCAGTCGTAAATGGTGAGAAGAATAAGAACAGGACACACTCTGGTTGAAATGGGATTCAGTCGAGAGCAAAATGAGACTGAGGACAGAATGTGTTTTCTTTTCGTAATAAACTGCTTAACTCATTGAGCGCTCGCCTTATTTGGTGAGTCTGGAGTATGACATGTTTCTCGTGGTTTTTCTGAAACTCCTTTAATGAGATGCAAGCACACCCTGAGAAATCCACCTCTGTAACATGTGTAGCTTAGTGGCCCCTTGTACATCCATGGGCTATACAATGATCACCACTAATCCTAGGACATGTCCTTCGTCCCCAGAGACAAAGCTCGGATCCACTGGCAGTCATTCCTAATAGACAATGATTCCTGACACCAGCCTTGGTCCCCCTACGTATGCACACACACACACGTGCACATGCACCCACACATATGTGCCTGCAGAAATGCAAACATGCATACATGAACATGAAAAATGAAAAATGAAGTCATGAGCAGATGACACATACTGTACCCTCACCTCTTTTGCATTTGAATGAAAAATGGCTGTTCTGCATGTTAATGGGAGATTTTAATTTGTCCTATAATCATTTGCTTCCTTTTTAATAGATTGAGTGGACTTAGCATTTGTTACGGGAGTTTGCAAATAATAGGACTTTAAATTTGATTATTATATGGAAGATGGTTATATGGTTCATTTAAAATGACCTAACACTTATTGAACATTTACTATGAGCCGAGCAGTGGTAAGCATCCCATAATCTCTCATTTCATTCTCACGGCGATACTGCAAAGTGGAAACTATCCAGGAGACCCATATGAACTTGTCAGTTTATAATAACTAAAATGTGCAAGTGACTGGACTCCGTGAGATCGTCTTCATCTTACACACGCAGATCCTACATGAAGACACGAAAGAAACGGATTCCGAGAATTGGAGTTAACAATCACGGAGAAAGACTGAACCTCAGGGCTGTCTGCCTAACACATCGTAAGCAATCAACCACACGATGGCCAGTGAGTGCGACTCACTGTTGAAGTGGCCATCCGTCCCTCTGCGGCTGTTCTCTGTCATTTTACTCGCCAAACCTAACAGCCAGAGAGGCGAACAGCCATCATCCTCCTGCCTCATGCACAAGGCTTCGCTCAGCACCACTGAGTCAGGAAAGGAAAGGTATTTCCAGCCATGTCATTCTCTTGCTTTTTCGAAGAATATTCACCACCGATTGTTCCTCACTTTCCTTCCAAGTCACACCAACTAGTAAATTGCTTTTAAACACATAAAAAAAATAAAAAAAAAAAAAACTTAGGGATGAATTCTTTTTAGCCCGCCAAGACACATTCCTGAGAGCTCTGAAACTTTAACAGGCAAATACCAGAGACTAAGATCTGTCAGCTGGCAGGGGGGGGGGGGGGGGGGGGGGGGGGGGGGGGGGGGGGGGGGGGGCGGGAGCAGACACACTGGAATTAACCTGTGGCAATTTTAAGAGGTAGAACGGAAAATCTTAACTCAGTTTTGTATCAGAAAATGGAGAGTTTTTTTCTTCTTCTTGCTTTTTTTGGTCTATCTCTGTTTGTTTTTTTCCCAAATAATCTTTAAAAGAAAATAGAGGGACCACACAATCATGTAGAACCAGTGATAGGTCCCTCCTTCCAGTCCTCCCAGTAATTTCTACGTAAAGAGAGACGTAAGTGTTCATCTCTGCATCTGTATTACTTTGCATTACACGTTTAAAGCCAAACAATGAGGTCCTGTGTCTGATGGGTACACAAACCCTGAGGAAGCTGGTCCTTCTGAAACATAGGAAGACACACTATCAGACACCGTAATTAACATCATCACGGCCAGTGGTGACCCCTACATACCCTCTGCTCTCCCCATCACTTACTAGAGGTCGATCTCAGATCTCTGACCGCATCCCCCAAATAACAGCTCGAGCATAAACATTGGCTGTGAACATTTGTTTCCTCTCCTCTGAACTCACTAAAAAAAAAATTCCCTATACCAGGATACTATTTTGTTGTTCCTCTCCCCACCACACTGCACCTCCAGAGCCCTCTTTTACTTTTCGGAACCACTGAGCTCTGGGTTCCAAAACTTAGCTTCATTCATGCCCTGTGGAGTTCACGTTCATCTCTAGCTCAGAAGCACAACATAAAACACAAGCAACCTCGTATTCTTCACTTGCTCACAGGAGTTTAAAATGCAATCCACAGCAAGAGGTGTCACGGGGATAATGACCAGTGCGGTGCGGAGAGTGTCGAGTCTAATTTGCAGGAGACGCAGGAGATGAATTCGGGTGTAAATAACACAGTCAGAGATCAAGGAACTTAACTAGCCAAGCCACCATGAAGACGGTGAGTGCATGCTTCATAAAACCCTAAAGATTTATAAACAGCACATAATTTTCCTCATGTCAAATATTCCCTAAATTATGCAAAAATGAAAGCTACATAAGATATATATAATATTACACACACACACACATTTTTGAGGTGATGGGGATCAAATCCCTGGTCTTGTGTATGCTAAGAAGATGCTGTACATCAATTCAAGAAGTCATAATATTCCATAATATTCTCATATATTCAGTCCCTCTCTCTCTCTCTCTCTCTCTCTCTCTTTCTTTTTTCTCTCTCTACCTCCCTCTCCATCTCTCCCTCCACTTTCTGTGTATGTCTCTCTC
Source organism: Cricetomys ansorgei (assembly GCA_026225945.1). Lineage (NCBI taxonomy): Eukaryota > Metazoa > Chordata > Mammalia > Rodentia > Nesomyidae > Cricetomys > Cricetomys ansorgei. The sequence goes on from JAMJFZ010001881.1 coordinate 14,774,097, forward strand.
AGTCTCCTACATATTCCAGGCTGTCCTCCAACTTACGATCCTCCTGCCTCAGCTCTCAAGTGCTGTCAGTAGGAACACTGGCCACCACACCCAACAAAACCTGACTTCTTGTTAGCAGCTCACACTAACCACAGTCCTTCCTCTCTGTGCCTCGACTTATGCAATCACTTCACCAACAAGCCCAGGGTTGTTCTCATTTGAAAAATCTCCGCCTTTTTATCCATTCACATGGCTGTCAAAGAAAATTACATTCCCTCTAAAACCTCAAAGACAGAAGCTCAGGAGCAACGCCAGCCTCGAACCAATCAAGCTAAGAGGCCATGTCATGGGGGCTGACAGGCACAGCACCCTGACTTCCTGAACGGCCACTGAAGAAGAAATACGTCTCTTTCCAACTTCCAAAGCTACGCTCTTATACTTGAGTTCAGAATAAGTTTTAATCAAGCATTCCGGAAAGTCAGGGCATGATGATTTTTAAGTGAAGAGCATTTTCAGTGACACATTTAAACAAATTACAGATGAGTTCTTTGGAGCAAAACAACTCTGGGTGTAAAATGAAGGTTAGCCAAACAATAGACGAGGACTCGGGATAAAATATCAATTAGATGCCTAATCCCTACTTAAGAAGCTTGCAGTCCAGGAGAACACAGGTGTAGAGATGTAAACTTGCATTACGAAAGCCTAATGTGTGAATATGGAGCAAAATTATTTAAAATACACATAAAAACCATTAATCATGCAAAGCACACATTTCAGCACAAAATTGGCTCCAAGCTCAAAAATATATGTTTTTCATATTACACTGTTATGTGCTCATAACTGCTAAGTGGCCATTTTGATTTGAGTGCATCCCTTTGACTCTGTAAGCAAACAATAGCCTCTGTTTCATTTCTACAGTGGTAAAATGGAGCCACTCTGCCTTAGGAGAAGGTCGCTTGGGAGTCATAGTTAACTACCACAATGTCAACTCACTTATCCCTTGAACGTGTCTGGAGGCGAGCCACAGGACAAAACTCAAACTAGAGCACATTTGCCTGTGTATTGACAGAATTTCACATGGTGTCATTTTTCGTAACACACGGAAAGTCATTGTGTGGGTTTGTGGGTCTTGGGCTGTGCCCCAAGGAGCTCCAGGAAGGGCAGAGCCAGAGTTCCTAGTTGCAGTATAGAACTCCAACCTCGTAATTAGAGAGGCCAGACTCACCTGTATCCTTTCTGTTTTCACCGACAGAGGCGGCAGGGTTGCCCTATCTGTAGACATACTGCAGATTCAAATTCTCTCTGCTTTAAGTAAGTCAATGTCCTGACCTTGAGATGGTTCCGTTGTAAAATGAGATGAAAGCACCACCGTAGGTGCTCTCTGAAACACAATGTCTGTGACCCACTTGGTCCAGTTTCTGAGAAATATAAGAACTGCTAACAGTTCAAACAAGGACAAACTCAGCGAAGAAGCTTCGGACACAGACTGGAGGAGTCCTTGGTGAAAGCCTCCATCTGGGGCAGCGCTTCTTGGCATTCCCGCTTAACAACTTCACATCCTCCCAAGGAATGAGGCGAGTGGGTTGCAGACTCTCTCTTGTCTGCCTGAAATTGCTGATCCTTCCCACATTTACAGTAAAAGTATAATTTCTGCAAATCTTGTGCTTGGAAGCCCACTTGTTCTTCATAACTGTGTAAGCTGGGAGGACAGCGTGTCCCTCGCAGGTGCTCCTCATCTACCAAGGTGAAGAGAGTTCTGAGTGGCTTAGCATGCCTGGGAAAGCAATCTGAAAAGGCGCTTGTCAAACAGTCTCTTGTTTCTGGGTGTTCCTTATGGGGACCTTACATGAACCTCAGCTGTGGCCTTCTACCCCACGCCATCCCCCCACCCCCGACATCGATGGGCAGCTCTAACTCTGCTATGATTCCAGATTTAAGATTTCACCTTTGGGGAGGCTAAAAAGCGGCAAACACTACCTGGATCTTCAGGTGGGTGTGGGTGCTGAAGGAGGAGGAACCTAGGCTTCAGATCTGTACTCTATCACTGAAAAGCAAGCACTGGCCTTGAGGCCAACTCTGATGACATAAAGGCCAGAGAAAGAAGCCTTCTCTGAGTCCAGGGCTCTCAGGAAAGGCCGAGCTGCTGTTAAAAGCTTTGTTTGGGGCACCTGTGCACCAGAGCCTTCTGGGCATGTGCAAACCTTCTCTCTGGGATTACAGTAACACCTCGACCACCCATGTACTGTGCCGGAGTCTGTTAAGACTCAATGCACTGTGTTGCTTGCCTCCGTGTCAATACTTTGCTAATTTTGTAGTACACATTTACGATTCAGCAGCTGGGCTTAGCAAGAGAAAAATCAATGCAATATGCCTTGAATGCTGCTTTTAGACTAGGCATGGGTGGCATCCAAATGATTGTTAGTAACATAATTTTAATCAAATGACAAGACCAATTATGTTCAAAATATGTAAAATATAGTCATCTACATCTATGCTTTCTTTATATTAGAACAGGTCACTATTTTTAATATACATAGACAGTTATTTTTGAAGTTCAATAATAGAATTATTTTACAGTGAGGGTCACAGAGACTTGGACCACCATCTGAAGAGTGTGTAAATGAAGACCCCTTCCCTTTCTCTCCCAACTGAAACACCCATAACCTAAATTCCCGAAGAGCTCTCCATGCCCTGGAATTACACTAACAGACACTGACATTTTCTCTCCAAGAGCACCTTTCAAGTTAACTCACTTTCCATAAGAATATTGCTTTCCTGCCCCATATATAAGCTGTGTCTGTTTAAAAGGCAAAAAATATATATATATATATATATATATATATATATATATATATATATATCAAAGAAGAAAGTATAATAGGAATATTCGTTTTTAGAAAATAAAGACTCAGATAAAAATTTCATTTTTATTATTTTTAGTAATGTATAATTGTGTGTGTGCGTGCAGATGGGTCTGTACGCATGATTGCTGGTGTCCACTGAGACTGGGAAGTATCAGATCCCCTAGAGCTGGGATTCGGCGGCTGTGAGCAGCCGCGTGAAATTGAACCTGGGTTCTCTGGAAGAATAGCAAGTGTGCATAAGCACTGAGCCATCTCTCCAGCCCATGGATAAAATTTTTAGCTCATGCTTCCCAAAGCTTTCACAGAAATTTAATACGACAGCCCTTCATGGATTGTTCTACACTGCGAAAATGCATCCCTCTTTATCATAGCGGTCCAGTGAAATGGCCCGCTGGTTTCTTAAGCATAGAGTTTTAGTCATGTCTTGTTTTGGACAGTGTTTTTCTTTGTACATATTGATAGCAGTGAAAAGATCAATTGTGATACACAGTTGGTAACAGGGAAAAGACCTCGATACATAATCCAGCCAGCCAACACACTTATTACAGAATTCCCATGGGGGATGCCAGGAAGGACTAGCAGCGAGTGTTCTGCCAGGAGCCCCAGAGTCATGGTTCACTAAGGTCAATTCTTCTGTAACGATAGCTTTCAGCTTCCAAACCCTACTTTCCCATGTTTAATTGCTCAGCGTTTCCAAGTCAGAGAAACAAGAAGCAAGCAGCAATCCTAACAGCAACATTTTTTTAGAACCTTGAAAACTCAGTTTCTAGATATCTACCCAGAAAGTGCATTTATTTTCCATCTTCCACTAACACACGCCTCATCGGCCTCTGAAACTGTGTCTACAGAAAGAACTGCAAGTATGATTTTGGCTGGCTTACTTTGTGTTTCCAAAGGAAATAGACAAGGAAGAGGAGGAAAGAGCTTTGAGGAGCGTGAGGCTGCGGGAGGACTTAACACTCCATCTGTTGCTTTCCTGGTGATACTGGCCGTGCTGAGAATATGGCCAGGAAAACAATGGCAGGTGACAGATTCCCTCTGACAGACTAACTGCTCCACCCGGCCTTCTTTCTTGTGTGACAGATATCTAATGAAAATGGTTATTCAATTAGAGCCGTATCAGTGAATTTTCATGATGCATAAATCACATACCTGCTGAGCTGGCCGACTGGGGTGGAGGTGGAGGTGGGCATCCTAGCTGGAATGCAGAGAGTGAATGAACTCTTGAAGGGCAACGCCCACCCCACAGCCTATAAAGGCATGACCCCCTTCTGACACACCAGCACTGCGGCCTCTCTGGGGTCACCACCTTGCCAAGAGCCCTCTCCAGCAATACCATGTCGCTTTCAGTCCGCACCTCTGCACTGTCCAGGAGGCCATCCTCACAGAACGGGGTGGCAGGCAGACCTTGGGGCGCAGCATCTGCTTCTAGTCTTGCAAGCGGCTACGGGGGAATGGCGTCTGGCTTTGGAGTTGGCTGTGGGGGGCTTCTTCCTACTGCTTCTATGTTTGGTTCTAGTGCTGGCTTTAGCGGCGGCTCTGTATGCTCCTTGCCAGGACTTGGCACTAGCTATGGGGGACCTCTGGGAGGTGGTTTTGGAGGGCTGGGACCGGGGATGGGAGGAAGCATGGGAGGTGGCTTTTTATGGATCCTCTCTGGCAATGATGGAGGGCTTCTTGCCGGTTCTGAAAAAGAAACCATGCAGAATCTGAACGATAGACTCGCTTCCTACCTGGGGAAGGTTCGTGCTCTGGAGGAAGCTAATGCGGAACTGGAAAACAAAATTCGAGAGTGGTACGAAACGCAAAGGACGGCAGAGTCTGGGTCCCAGAGCGATTACAGTAAATATTACCCACTGATTGAAGACCTCAAGAGTAAGGTAAGGGCTTTAGAAACCTTTAAAAACATTACCATATTTTATAATAATAAATAAATAAAGCTAAGAGGATTCTATTAGCTTAGATACTTTTTAAACTAGATTGTACTTAGATTGTCCGTTCACCACAAGATGGCTGTACTTCCACGGTCTTCCTAACAGACATGTACATTTCTTCCTTTTCAACATTGCTTTATCAATACATTCGCTTTCAAAATGAAGCCGCCTTAAACCTTCCGGAGACTTCTGTTTCATCGTTTGTCTTGTTTTATGGTGGTGCTGAGGAGTAAACATAAGGCTTCAGGCTTGTGACCAAGTGTTCTCTCTCGGAGCTTCATCCACAGCCTTTGCCTGAGGAAAACGGAACTGGAGACCGTTCTGCTGAGTGAAATAACCCAAGCCCAGAAACGCATGGGTCCCCTGCTCGCTCGCTCTCAGATGTGCATTCTAGTTAGGAATGCTTAGATGTCTGTGTCTGAGTTAGCGTGGGTGCCTGTAGAGGCCAGAAAGCAAGAGATGAGCCCTGGTAGGGAGAAGGTGCTTAAGAGGGGTATAGCAACGCATACGTGGTATGAGAGTAGAGGGGGATACTAGCCTGGAAAGCTTTAAACAAGAATGAGATGGGGTTGGAGGGAAAGGGAAGGAGGGAAGCGTGGGGATGAGGGGAAGGGAGGGAAGTGCAACCCAAACTACGGATGTGTGAAGAACCACATAGTTTACTCTTAACGTCCAAAATGGCATATATGGAGCACTGTTACTTTAGCCCTCCATTTTCACATGTCTCCCTCTGTTCTAGATCATTTCTGCCAGCGTTGGGAATGCCCAGATCATCCTGCAGATTGACAACGCAAGGCTGGCTGCAGAGGACTTCAGGATGAAGTGAGTCCAGTGAGCTGAGAGCTCACTCCTCCTCCCATCCCCCACTCCCTGCCCCCATCGATGGCAAAGGATGCCAGTCTCCTGAAGTTCACATGCTCCACAACTTCAGTGCCGTCTTAAACCCACACAGGGCATGTGTAAGAAGCAGCAAAAGTCAAACAGCTCACCTGACACAGCTGTAAGTTATGATCCCACCTAGAGCTGCGGATCATCTCTTTGTGATGACTCATAGTTCAACATGATAATTGTACCTATGTTTAAACCTGAATTTCCAATGCATCAAGATGAATTAATAATATTTTTGCCAAGGGGTTAAATGGAACGATTGTTTCCCTGATGACACATGAGACTGAAAGCCTAAGCACACATTTATTTTTATATCCCGGCTCCTTTCCCATACCCCACCCTCCTAGACAGAGGGAATACAGACTAATTTCCCTTTTATATTACAAAATGTCCCCACAGGAAGTTGTAATGATGATAGCCCTAAACCTTTGAAGACCCTGTAAAAGCTACTAATGAAGTATCAAGGTTTAAAACTACCCTCAAGGAAAATCTAGCAAAAAGAGTAACTTATTTATTCTCCAGCTAGTTTAAGGATCTTAGGAAGTCAAGCCACAGGGAGCCTTCTCCCTGGGATGCAAAGGTCACTGTTGGTAGAAAGTTATTGCATCATTATGTTTCCATCCTTCTTCTCTTCTCTCCAAATGAGCAGTAAGTAAACACACACACACACACACACACACACACACACACAGAGAGAGAGAGAGAGAGAGGCACACACATGAGCACACACACCGAGACAGAGGGAGAAGTCACAGAATCAAAAATTGCATCAAACACCCTTAATGCACTATTTTTCCTCCTTTTGAGGGGCGGGGGCAGGGTCTCATGCATCTCAGGCTGGCCCAGAACTCATTATGTAGCCGAGAATGACCTTGAACTCATTCATGGTCCTCCTGCCTCCACTCCCAAGTACTAGGATTACAGATATGCGCCCCGGTGTCTGGCTCTTCATGCACAGATCCATTCATCAAATAACCTGAAGATGGCCAGGGCCCCGGAGCAATGGTTGTGTTAATGTTGACTTCCTAAACACTTGCCTTTCAGGTATGAGAATGAGCTGGCCATGCGCCAGACCGTGGAGGCCGACATCAACGGCCTGCGCAGGGTGCTGGACGAGCTGACCCTGACCAAAGCCGACCTGGAGGCACAGACTGAGAACCTGACTGAGGAGCTGGCCTACATGAAGAAGAACCATGAGGAGGTCAGAAATAGCTCATTTCAGAAGTTACAACTTCACATTAACACAGCTAGGGAATACACTACCTCTGTGTTTAAAATGACCTTTACTTTTGGTGTTCTTGCTTGTGTATCCCCCCACCCTCCCCCTCTCTCCCTTCTGTCTTTTATCATTATTGTGTGTTATGGTACTTTTGTTAAGTTTTAATGGATTAGAGAATTAGATTCAGGATGGCGAAGGGTATTCTGGTCTTATTATTCCCATTATTAAGCAATGGCGGGAATTTTAATTATCCTCATTAGATACTTTCTTTAAATATGGAGTGTTTCAGGAACTGTGAAAATATCTTGGGTTTTGTTGTTGTTTTTTAATCAGGAGAAAAACAGGTTTTCAAGCTAAAAACATGTTGGTGTCTTGCATTAGTATTTTGCCTTTATATCAACTCGGTTAAAAATACAGTTTTATTGTTCTTGTGATGAAGAAAGCCAAGGAGGCAGAAGTACCAGGGAGCCCCACTAGTCACGTGACCTCCTGCAGCTTTCTCTCTCTATTGCTGTCCCTAGGAACTCCAGAGTTTCCAGGCAGGTGGTCCCGGTGATATCAATGTAGAAATGGATGCTGCTCCTGGAGTGGACCTCACCAAGGTCCTCAACGAAATGAGGGCCCAGTATGAAGCCATGGCTGACCAAAATCGGAAAGATGCAGAGGCCTGGTTCCTTGAAAAGGTAACATCATGATAGAGATTTGGTGCATTCCCGGAAAGCCCTTTGAGCCAGCACAGAGCTCACCCGCATCCATCCACTTTGCTGTTGCAGAGCGGAGAGCTCAGGAAAGAGATCAGCAGCAACACGGAGCAGCTTCAGTCCAGTAAGAGCGAGGTCACTGACCTGAGGCGCATGGTGCAGGACCTGGAGATTGAACTCCAGTCCCAACTCGCCAAGGTAGGGCAACACACGGAGAGCGACAGCAACCTTTAACTTAACCTCCGAAGAAAATGTTGCATCTACTGTATGCTGGACCATGGGCTGCCACCTTGTTTTCAGACTCCCTCGCTTCCCCCAACACTCCCCTCCTCCCATTTGCAGAAGAAGTCCCTGGAGGACTCTCTGGCTGAAATCCAGGGCGGTTACTGCTGCCAGCTGTCTCAAGTGCAGCAGATTATAGGCAGCCTGGAGGACCAGCTCCAACAGGTGCGGGCTGATGCTGAGCGCCAGAACGCCGACCACCAGCGGCTGCTGGGTGTCAAGGCCCGTCTGGAGATGGAGATTGATACCTACCGCCGGCTGCTGGACGGGGAGGCTCAAGGGTGAGCAGACAATGGGGTTGGAAATATCGCAGGGACATCTGAAGTAAAATTATTTTTCTGCAATGGAAGAAGAGGTCTGTAGTAGATTTAACAAGGGACAAATCTCGCCAGTAAACCCAGCACTCAGAAGGCTAAGGCAGCAGGAGCCCAAGTTCCAGACCCACCTGGACTACATCTACATCATAAGACTGTATCCAGGAACAAGGGGTGGGCTGGGGAGTAGCTCAGAGTTGCAAAGAGCTTGCAAGTGTGAGGAACTGAGTGCAGAACCCCAAAAGCCACGGAAAGCATGCCTCTAATCTCACCATTCCTACAGAAGATGGGAGGTGGGAGACAGGAATAGCCCCAGAAGTTTGTGGCCCAGTGTGTCTCAAACAAGGAGTAGTTCAGGACCAACCTGAGGTTGCATCTGACCTCCATGGATAAAGTAGCAAACACATCCCAACACTTACACACATGAACGTGCATGCACATACATATATACGCACATCGTGCACATACATCATAGACACACATGTAGGTTTTTTTTTAAGAGGAGGAAGAAAGGACAAAACAACAAATCTAGAAAATGCACGCCTGGAAATCATTAAATACTATACAAAATGCATTCACCCGTTATCTTACTTGATACTAATTAATAAAATGCCAGAGTGGACAAAGGCTCCTCATAAACGAGTCCTCACATGTCCTAGAAGAACCACCTGAGGAGCTGATGCTAGGGATGGCGAATCAGTAATAGACCAGCTTGGCCCCACGGTAGCAAGCCTGTCATAAATAATAACAGCCTGACATGGAGGGAAAGAACTCCAGATTGTAAATTAAGAAAGCTGATTTCTGAGACCAACCTGCCTCCCCTCAGAGCCTATTGTAGGTGATTTAGAAAGAAAATGCGTCAACCCAATTGGTTATCCTCACAGGGCATCATCCAGCCAAGAAACTTGTAATCACATCTCTATTTCCGATGTAGTTGTACAGACATCCCTAACGTTTAAACGCAAACACCAGTTGCTCCTTACGTGCCCAGTGATCAGTACAGCCTTTGTTTTCTTTACAGTGACGGTTTTGATCAGAGTACATCCCTCACTGTCTCCAAATCTCAGACGCCATCGCTCGATTCCTCCAAAGGTATGGAAATTAGGCATCATTAAGAATAAGTCAGAATTTCATCCATTAATGACTAAACCGTAAGATCTCATTAAACGTCGAGCATAGATAACAAGATATATTTGTGTTCTGAGCAAAGGACACACCAGTGTCTCTTCTGAAGCAAAATGAGCAGTGGGTAGTGCATCAAAACTCTCAGAAAGCTCAAGTAGAGGGAACCCTACTCCGGGGAAGTATGATGAACACCACACATGCTTCTCACATCCTTTAAAATGCACCAGGCCTTGTTTGCCTGCCGTCCCAGCTCTCGGAAGGTTGGGGGGCAGGGAGTTAGTGAGTTCCAGGCCAGCTGGGCTACTTAGCAAGACCCTGAGCTGACAGAAAAAGACAGGAAGAGTGGAACAGAGAGACGGTAGGAGAGACTGAGTATTTTGATTTGTGCACAAGACAGTCTTGATTGAATTTCATTGCCACTGAGTAAAACTCAATTGGTTTGGAATGGAAATCACTTCCAAAAGTCTAAATCTGATGAAAGCTTAAGATGATCAAGAATAAACTTTGGGTTGATGATTGGTTAGTAATAATCATTACCCCCTTTTCTGGGTGTTTTTTCCTCCCCTATAGACCCAAATAAAACTCGAAAAATCAAGACAGTCATACAGGAGATAGTGAACGGAGAAGTGGTCTCGTCCCAAGTCGAGGAACTTGAAGAAGTTATGTGAGGCCTCACGCTGGTGCCTCAGGAATGAGAAATTCACAGCTGGAAGTCGCTGCTTCCATAAGCTACATTAATTCACTATCTTGTCTTTGGTCTGTTTCCCCTTCTTTGGATTCTCTACTCCTGCGGGGTCTTGTTAGCATTTCTGAAACAATATCCAATTGCGAGTCCCTGGGGCTGTGTTGATCTTCACTGCAAACCCAAATCACCGTACACCTTCCCAGGCCGGAAGGAGTGCTTTCCACTAAGTTCTTTTTTCTGGCCACCTGGACCATCTGTTTCATCCCAAAGCTTTGATGAAATAGTCTTGTTTTAACAGAGCTAACTTTCATTAAAGACTAATGCAATGAAGTGAAGCGTGTGCCTCTTTGATTACAGCTATGCCCTATGTCAAGGGGATTTAGTTAAGGTTATTTTTAAGGGGCCAGCCCATCAAGGTTGCTGAATTTTTATATTTTCCAGTATAGGAGAGAACAGTTGTTCTATTCATTTTCTAGGGCCTTCTTCCGTACAGCGGATGAGCCCCTACACACTTAATTTCATGCACTTGATGAGTTCCTATAGAATGGATGCTGTGCTGAATAAGACTTAGTCCTTGTCTTGAGGGTGTCACAACTGAGGGTAGGGGTAGACATCTACCAGATGTGGTGACGCCCTGACAGAGGCTCACAGAAGTTCCAAGGACTCACGGAGGGAGAAGGGGTCAAGTTATTCGAGTGCAACTAAGTGTTCCATTCAGAAATCGCCTGGGCAGTGGGAGAGACAAAGCGCATACGTGTAACACGATCCGAGGGTGGAGCCCTCCCTTGCTTTGTTTCCCTTTCTCCTATCTGGGAGTGGTGAGACCCAGGGTGGGGCTTTATGAGAGTGAGTCAGACCCACAAGCCAAAGACTGAGGTCAAGTTCTGAGTTGAGATAGAAGATAACCAAACTCGAAACCAGAGTAGCTGGTTGTTTGATCTAGGCCATCAAATCCAAAGCTCCAGAAAGAAAGCAAGGGTAGGATTTATTGAGGAAGACCCAGGACTCCGACGCCAGACCAGGTTCAAATCCTAACGCTGCTACTTAATCCCGAGTAACTTCTCTCTGCATGCCTCTGTCTCCTACATGTGTGTTGCACACACGTGACCTTGCAGGTGTACACATGCACAGGCCAGAGCAGAACATTAGGCTTCTCCCTCTATCTCTTTCCCCTTTGAGGCAGGCTCTCTCACTGAACTTGGGTGGACTGGCCAGGGAATTCTCTGGCCCACAATGCTGTATAATAACTATATGTCTGCCCTGCTTTTTATGTGTGCGCTCTGCAACTGATCTACTGCTGAGCTATGCTCCCAGTCTAAAGGCCTCAGTATGTGTGCCCATTATTGCCCACTATCTGGAATCAAAATGGGATGGAGAAACCCAGGGAAAGACGAGTAAAGAATATCAAAATGGGCAGAGGAGAGGGAAAAAATGAGCCTGGAAGACTTCTACAGCTGAGAAAGACCTCAGAGGCTTACTCCATTTTTATCTGGTTCGCTTCAGCGTTCAGCTTTCTGAAGTCACCTTCCCCTTAATGTTTTAGTGGCTTCAGGTCCTCTGTTTATCTCCCTCCAGTGTGACTCACCTCTCTGTGTTTAGGTTTCCTCTTCCAGCACCTGTCTTAGAGGGACCTGATCTTTCAGACCCAAAGAGGTTTCCTAGGTCTGTTCCTAAGCAAGGTCCCCAGTCCCCAGTAATGTCACTTCTGTGATCTTCCAAAATGCTCATAAATAGTTATTACTTTAAACAACATGTTTTCCTTTTCTGAGTGGTGAGAAACTCAAAGGATTTCAAAAGGAATACAATCAAGTGTAAACCTATTGGTCATTTCTGAGCTATCTTGGTCTCTCAGCCTTCCCTTCTTCTGGAAATGGCCTCTCACCCCTGCAATGTGGCTCGGAGACCCCTCTCTCCCACTGGAAACGCCCTCTTCGGCTCTTCTTTACGAACCTCGAATGTTGGCGCCATCCTCTCGCTTTCCCCCTAATCTCACTCCCTGATAATCCCATCTAGTCCCGTGTTTTCGAATGCTGACGACACATCAGCTGCTTCTCGGGGTGGACGCCATAATGATCCCAATCGGCCTTACCTCCCAGCACTCATGTGGAAGGAAGTGTCAGACCTTGACCTCCAAGTACAACCCTAACCCCTAAGATTACTCAACCCAACCCTAACTCTTCCCAACGTTGAACCTAACCCTACCCTGAGCAGGGCAAAGCCATCTCGGCAGGAGGAGGGAGATGAAGATAGGAGAAGGCCATGGAAGAGAATGTGGTGCAAGTAGGTAATACACAGGGATCGCAATGCGGTCGTGCCGTGCGTTGGTCTTCGGGGATGTCGGTTGCCCTCAAGGTTGTACCATCAGGGAAGGCAGCTGTCTAAAATATATTGCTGATTTCACAAATTCTCCCGCTGAGGTTCCAATGGCTATTTCATGGCACGGCAACAGATTCCAAATCACAGTCTTTTTATTTTTTTTCACACCCTTTCTGTGGGATATTCTACAGTCTCCACTTGGCAAAGGAAGTCTGAGATTCTTACAGAAATCCCTATTCTCACTGGCAAGAACTGCAGCCAGCACAGCATCCACCCTCGTCCATTTGAACTGCTGTGCAAAATGCTTCAGACCAGGGGAAAGGAGTGTAAATGACAGGAATCGATGTCTCGCAGTTCCACGGGCAGGCTGGGTGTCTGCCTAGGGCCCACTTCCTGGGCACATGGTAGAGGATAAAAGGCACTCCCAAGGACCTCTGTTCTGTAAGGCACTGACCCCACCTGCTAGGCTCTGCTCTTAGATCCTCTCAAATGCACCCTCCTCCATACCACAACAACTGATGATTGGATTTTAATATACATATTTGGGGAGAACACAAATTTTCGGAGCTCAGCAGTGACCTCACGACACTCCAGCTTCTACCACCACATCACCGTCCCCGATTCAGCACAGCGATTCTCAACTCTGCAAGACACAAATTGTGAAGATGTCATTAGGGAAAAGAAGTTGCTCTAGGGGGAGAAAAAGCTAAGAGATCAAACTGCAAAAGACAAGCATGCTGTTAACAATTATGTTAAAGTCTAAAATTTCACAGATTTAAGTTCGTACTTGGATATGCATTTGTTGGTTTGTATAAGCTGAGGGAAGATCTGTGGTATGTGCTGAATTGTTACAGAAATCTCTTGAGACTAGCACAGAGGTTCAAAAGTATGCTCTATTTTCCTTTTGTGTGTGTCTTAAAAGTTTAACAAGTACACGCATAACTCTAATAATCAAGGACAAAGTGGATTCTAGTCATCCAAAGAAAGAGAGGAAACCACCTAGAAGAAACCCTGCCTTAGGATGCCAAAGCGAGACTCCTTTTGGCTTGGTGAGAGTGCCACCTGCTGGAACCTCTGAAAAGGCACTTTAAAAGCTACCTCTGTGGTTCAAGTCTCTTGAGATAAGAATATTCGATTATTTCTTTATTAGAGAGGAAGAAGGAAGGTGAGAGGGGAGAAGAGGAGCAAGGGGAAGAGGAAGAAGGGAAGTTTTCTTTTCATTATCAACTCGGCAAGTTAAGACTGTCTTATTTAACTAGTAATCACTCCCAGCATGTCCACTAGGCAGTTTCCTGTGCTGTAAAGTGAAGTTAGTAATTAACGGTTAGAATACCAGACAGGCAATCTGATCTGCTTGAGCTCTTCAAAATGCACACAAATAGCAAATAAAACGAAAATGTATTCACGTGGCTGACTAAATGACCTTTTGTGGAGTAAATGTTTGTAAATATTCCACATGGATATAAGATTAAATTTTAGTAAGATTAATATGGTGGGCTGGAGAGGTGGCTCAGCCAATAATGTATTTACCATGTAAGCACGAGGACCTGAGCTCAATCCTCAGAATCTCAGAGACTGAGATATGTGGATCTTTGGGGTTCACTGATCAGCCAGCCCTAAATTAATGGTGAGCCCCAACCCAAGGAGAGACCCTGTCTCAAAACGCAAGGCGGGAAGTGCCTGGAGAACTACATCTGAGGTTGACCCCTGTCTCCTGTACCCTACATACATATGCTCATGCACCTGTGCACATACGTGTGCACATACATGAGACAGAGAGAGAGAGGTGCTGTCTGTATCCTTTCCACCACTGCAGCTGATTTCTAAAGCTGTGGCTGCACCATTCAGTAACATATTAACAAAAGATTATTAAGATCAGAATCCATGGTCCGAAACCTAGTCACCTGATGAAGTCCACACCCTAGAATACAACCCACCTAATTGACAAAGAATAAAAATGTTGGTATAAAAACCCTGTGGGAAGCAGGACATGGTGACATGCAACTGGAGCCCTAGCTACTCAGGCAGCTGAAGGAGAAGGATCATTTCAGCCCAGGGCTTTGAGGTCAACCTGGTGGCTAAGCTAAAAAAAAAAGCCAGGTACAAGCTGGGAGGTGGTGGTACATGTCTTTAATCCCAGCAATGGGGAGGCAGAGGCAGGTGGATCTCTGTGAGTTTGAGGCCAGCCTGGTCTAGAGAGTGAGTTCCAAGACAGCCAGAGTTACAAAACGGGGCCCTATCTTGAAAAACAAAACAAACACAAACAAAAAAAAAAAAAACAGGCACAAAAGAATACGTCTTTATGATCACATTTCTATGAACTTTAGGAAGAACAAGTCTCCTCTTCAATGACACAAGGTCAGTGGCCTCCTGGGAAAAAAGCTGAAAAACAAATGAACTGGCTTGCTGGGGAGGATCATGAGACAGTCATTAGAAATGAAGGACCTATTGACTGCGATGATGGTGACCCTGGTGACCTAACTCTCAGAATTCTTCAGTGAACTTAAAATAGGTTTGTTGCTTTGCATGCAGATCTCTGCAAAGACAATCTTAATATAATAGCTGACTGGTTGTTCTGTCTTCGTGGTGATCCTGCAATGGAAGCACAGGGGCCATGTGGGATCAGCAGGGGTGTGCCTGAGTGAGCCGCTGCCTGCTCTGAGCACTGACTGTTAAATACTCCAGGACTTGGAATATCGTGGCACAAACTTTGGGTTCTTTATGCATGTCCTCAGAGAGCTCTGCGGCACCTGCTCTCCACTGTGCACAGTAGGTAAGAGCAGATTCAGAGGCTGGTGTCTCAGTTTGGTTCCAGCTCTATTGCTTGCTGGTGGTCCTATTTATCACTCTCATTTATAAAAAATAATGGCAAACTAATGCCTAGTGAGCTAGGAGTGTAGCACAGTGGCAGGACTCTTGCATAGTGTTATTGGGTTCTGGGTTCAATCCCCACTACCAGAAGAAATAAAGCACCTACCTCACACGGTTATTATAAGGATTGATTGGAGGAGTTAATTCACTCATGGCACTAACTCAGTGTTAGTAGTCCTTAAAAAGTAAAACCACAGTCACTCTGCAACTCAAAACATCAGATGATTTGCATATCACCCCCTTGACATTTATTCTTCTCCTTCTCTTTATAGGCACTCGTAAACAATTCTAATGTTCGAAAAAAAATGTGCAAATGTTCTTGTTCAGCTGAAATGTATCTCACCTGATAAACAGGCAGGAGTCAATCAAGCATATTATCCTCCGAACCACAGGTTTCTGTCAGCATCAGATAAGGTCATTTCTATGCAAGAGTTTTGTGAGCAGTAGACCCCTTCGGAACTGTAAGATGGTAGCTCTAAGGCAGCTGCTCAAACTGAAGGAGAGGGCTTTATACATAACCACCCTGTGACCTACAAAACAGGCTGACGGGAACCTTAACACACTGAGGGACTTCACTCTCGTGACATTGGGACTTATGGTAGAATTTATAATAAAGCCATGCGTAAGTCTACAGTTTTACAAGGATGCAATGGTGTGTTCGCAGGATTCAGAATAAATCTCTAAGCTCCACAGAAAGCAAAAGCATGGGCATAAAGCATCCCAGAAATAAGTTCTGTACTCAGGTCTTCCTTAAAATTCAATTGTGACTTTTAGTTGCAAAAAGACATCGCTGTCAGTGTTGTGCTCTACATATGTTCTGTGTTCGTGTGTGTGCAGGAGTGCATGCTTCTGTGTATGCATGCAAGTGTGTGTGCATGTGCGTGCGTGTGCATCTGTGTGCACATGTGCACATTGTGTGGCGGTCAGAGGCTGGTGTCAGACCTCTTCCTTTTTCACACTCCATCCACCTTAATTTTTTATATTTATTATTAGTGTTTTTTTGAGACAAGTTCTCTTTGCTGGACCCGGAGCTAGCCATTGGGATTCCTGGTGCATGGTGCTGCCGTCAGCTCTGGGTTTGTCTGTCTGTCTGTTTACCTAGGTGCTGGGGAATCCAAGCTCAGGTTCTCGTGCTTGTGCAGCAAGCACCTTCCCAGGAAGCCCTCTCCCCAGCCCCTATACATACGCTCTTAATGAGATGCTATTTTCTTCCTCGAAATCATGGAAACAAATACATGACTTAGAAGCAGACCTTTGTTTAAATGAAACAATTCACAAAGAGTGGTGGGGACTAACACTGAAAATAGATGGTACTTCAGGCTGTGCTCAGTGAGTAAGTGTTTTCCTAAGCAAGTTCTTCCGCTTGAGATGGCTCACCTCTTACAAAAAGATGGTCATGGTATCACGTGTAGTCATACGAGTTCAGCATTTTGGCACTGTGAAAATACACCATAAGCCCAGAACACTGTGACTGGGGCTGGTCAGTCTGTTCGCTGAGACCCACGTCCCAGCTATGTATTCATGACATTTCTACCACGAAGTGTGTCTGTTTTGAAAGATTTCATTTACTGGGAACTACAATGTGATTGTAAAAATTCACTTAAAGGTACAATTTTACTTTTCAAGTGAACAGAGCTACAAATAAAACTTTTAAACCAGTCCGAGTATTATTTTTTTATTTTTAAGCAATATCCAGTTGATATAGTTTTTGCACAGTATTATTTACTCCTTTATTTGCATGTTGATTCAACAGATTTATTCAGCACCACATACCTGTAAGTCTCTGGGATTCTACTGAAGATAAATCTGTATGAACTAGATGCAACACCATACACTGTCTTCCTTACCAACTTGGTGCAGATGGAGTGAGGCGTCACTGCTGTTCGCTGGCAAGTGTTACAGTCCAACACACAACATACGTGACTGTTTGACAAAGATGCGAGGAGGAGGTACTTCCTGTGGAAGACACGACATTCCTCACTCCTTTTTCATTGGTTTTCACAGGCACAACTCACACAGACATTCTCAGGGCTTTTTTTTTTTTTTAATGATGTAGCACTCTTAAATATTTTATTATATTTTACATTATATGTAAGTACTTCCAGAGCACTTTATGTTTGGGGGACATCTGCTCTAAGCCATCTTATGTGCTGATTCTGTGTGACAGTAATAACAGTAATGTTAAAATGTCCTATTTTATCTAAAAGCAGCTGGGTAAGCTGGCAGATAAATTTTTATCAGTTTAAAAAACAAAAAACAAAAAACAAAACAAAACAAAAAACCCCTGTACTCAGCATCCAACCAAGGAAAAAAAAAATCCTGTACTCAGCATCCAACCAAGGGATAACCCTGGAACAAAATCTGTGGAATTCCATCCATGCTGGTCAGAATTCACTAGCTTGGCTATAGATATAAACATAGCAATGGCTTCTAGCTTCCCTGTTGCGGTTGTCCAGAGGTTGGGGGTCAGGGAAAGTCTTCTAGAGTAGTATAACTGGAGAAAAACTTGACTCCATTCTCAATTAGAATCCCCAGTAGCAGATCTCGCCCCAGTGTGACCCCGGACAGTTTTGTGCGGCTTGCAGAGCTGAGGGAGCTGGAAAATTGAAAGCTGGCCAACAGGAGGATGAGAGTCGCTCAAGGGGAAGGCATGGTTCAGCAGGGAGGAGAGCCCATGAGTGCTTGAGTCATCTGTCACCTCTAGGGTACATGGGGAGCAGTTGCATGACAGCTGAATGGTTCTGAGGAGTGAAGGAGCAATATATGTCAGACTGTGTTTCCCAAGATACAAATCTAAAATAGAAAATTACACAATTATTTGCCAATTTAGACAGGAGATTTTTTTTATTATCACATTGTTATATAAAAGGACCTTTATTCAAAAGTCTATATGAGTTTTCATTCTATTGGGTATATTTAAGCTTCATTTTCCAAAGTATTTGGCACCCTGAAAACCTAATCATTAAAAATGCATTCCAGCAATGTATACTGTGCATCACAAAACATATGTGTGATATATGTTATGTATCCAAAGCTTTTATGTTATCATAAAACAGGTCAGCTCTGAACCAAAACTATGTTAGGATCTTTAAAGGTTATTAAACTTACATTTGACAAAACATCAAATGAGAAAGCATTATTTTAACAAATACAACTGTTACATTTCTCGTAACAAATACATTCTTACATTTCAGTGAAATTGAACTTGAGCTAAGCAATCCAGGAAAGATATTCTTCTACCAGTATTGCTCTAAAAAATCCTTCTGTTAAGGTTTTTTAACTATAGATTTCCGGATCCCTTCATTCAACACTACACTAAGATCCTGGGGGGCACGTCTGCCTCTGTACACCCTAATATCTTTATCTAATTACTTTTCTCCACTTCCTAACTCTGTCCAAGCTGGACAACCACAGTCTCCACTGTACCCACTGCTTTCTGTTATCCCCACACAGAGCTGATCACATCACATGTTGCTCAAAACTCTTCAAAGACTTCAAGGGTCCTTGGAATAAATACTAAAAATACAGCGAAGTCTGACCTTTCTCAAACACTGAATCTCTTCTATTTTCACCAATCTTACTGCCTTGTTTAGTAGTTTAAAAATATATACACATATGTATTTAAGGTATACAGCATGATATGATTACTACTACTGATTACTACAGTCAGGTAAAATCTAACCCTCCCCTACTTCCCTTTGCCTAGAACTGCCTGGTCACAGTCACACCAACTCCTACTTATCAGTCAGGTCTAGCTCAAATGTCACCTCTTCTGGAAAAACTTGATTAGCCTTTTCCCAGTCTTCTACCCACCCCCCACCACTATTAACCAAATCACTTCTCTTATTATATGTATATATACATAATATATTGTACTTTCCCTTCATATCTCTTAGCAAAACTTGTAGTTCTATATTTATCTGCATGAGAGTTGAAATGATATAAGCAAGTTCTTGAAGGACAGGGGCTGCGTCTCTTTTCAGTCCAGAGGATCTGCTGCCCTCTTCTGGCCACCAAGAACACCTGCACTTATGAGCACATACACTCATACAACCATACACAAAAATAAATCTTTAAAAGAAAAAACACAGTTCCATCACCACAAGACACGTCACGTTCAATGAGAAACCCTGTCTCAAAAAAACAAGTTAGCTAAGTCCTAGAGCAATACCCACAATTGACCTCTATCCTCATACTCATGAATGTGCGTGCACGCACACGCGCACACACACACACACACACACACTCACACGAACATCCATATACACACATGTACACACATGCACACAGCACTGGCACCTATAACAGTGAATAAAACAGCACAGGTAACCCAGTGCAGGAGGTGATCAGTACTTGTTGGATACATGTACGTGGAACCATGTACGAGTGTCAAACTACTGAATAAAAACTATCACACGCAACATTGCTCTCTAGGCAGCTCCAATACTTAGCATGTGGCTACCATGTTCAAAGTGCTCAGTGAACATTTGTCACATGAATATTGAATGCTGTTTTCTGGAAATATCTATCAGATCATAGTATAGTTTGAGACCTGATCTGCTCTCAACCTTGGTCATAGAAGCCTCTTTAGGCAGTGGACAGCAGTCAGTGCACAGATGCCCAACTGGCCAATGTGCTGAGAATAAGAAACCATGTGCTCAGCCCTAGGCGGGACATCTACACTAACCCCACCACCAAAGGCTCAGGGACCACTAGAGAAGAAGAGGCATAAAGATCGTAAGATGTTGTGATATGCTGTCTGCTGAACATGGCTATTATGTGTTTATTTCTCAATTTCCACCACTCAACTAAGGTAATTACTGAATGGACAAACCCACACTTATCAAGACACAGCAGCTAAACCTGTATCTAACACAGAGAAGGCATTAAGGGGATGCCTTGAATATATTCCACCTGGACTGATTATTTGTGATTACTCTCTTTAAATATGCTTAAGTCCCCTGGAAATTGATTAATCTTACTTTGTTCTTCTTAATTCTTAATAAAAAGCATTTGACTAGCTGTTTCAGACTAAAAAGCTCTGAGAAAGGTGTTTCTGTTTTACTGAGGTAGTTATTGGATTTGGTGCATATTTTCAGTGCACTCTGTGGGGACGGGAAACTTACCTAAAGCATGCAAACTGGAGCTTGGTCATTTCACAAGCTTACTGATAGGAATCACATTGCTCAATGTCTGGTGATTCAGTAGAAAGTGCTTCTCTTCAGTTTCAACAAGCAGGCATTTAACACATGACATTTTCTAAGGGAACCAACCTGGAGATTTTTCCCACACATGTTAAGAATCCCAATAGTTGTTTTGACAAATTAAAGTAACTGGGTTTCTATTCAGTATTTACTAGATAATGACACGCCCACTGACATTCACTTACAGACGCGATATTGGCATCTCCTAAGTCATCCTTCTAGAACACAATCAATTAACTATGGGCATAAACGAGAATTCTCCTAAAGCAACTGGTGGAAGACTAGGTTTATATGAAGAAGAAGAGGAGGAGGAGGAGGAGGAGGAGGAGGAGGAGGAGGAGGAGGAGGAGGAGGAGGAGGAGGAGGAAGAGAAAGAAGAAGAAGAAGAAGAAGAAGAAGAAGAAGAAGAAGAAGAAGAAGAAGAAGAAGAAGAAGAAGAAGAAGAAGAAGAAGAAGACATGATTTTAATGTCAGAATACTCCTCATAGTCTAGATCAAAAGAAAACACATGTCTCTCACCTTTATCATCAGAGGTATTCTAAATTTTACTTTTCTCTCAAACTAATATCTACTCAGCTTTACAGAGGCAACTGTGAGCAGCCACAGACATGACTACAAATAATCTTACCTTGATGTATAAAATAACCTGCTTAGGAGAGAAGATGTAGACAAGGTGCTGCAGACCTTTGCAAGATGGAAAAAAATACACAGGGCTGAGTAAGAGAACCACCGCCGTGGTGGAGCAGCACTGAGCATAGCCTGTATCCCTACGCACAGGACTCCATGACACTATGTAACATTTCCCTCAGTGGTGTGAAGTGCAAGGTGACGGGCAAGAATGAAGCCAAAGCACCTGACTCATTAGAACCCTAAGTTCCCTGGCCATGGCAGTATGGACTTCTTAGAAGATGACCTCTTGAAAACATTATTTACACCATGTGTGTGCCTGGCACTCATGGAGGCCAGAGGATGACATCAGATCCTCTGGAACTGGGGTTATAAATGGTTGTGAGTCACCGTGTGGGTGCCAGAAATTGAACCCGGGTCCTCTGGAAGATCAGCCAGGACTCTTTGCTGCTGAGCCATCTCTCCAGCCCTAAAGGTGAACTTTTTCATTAATATGCCATCATTTATTTGGATTGTTTCTTATTTCATGGAGTCAGGTGTTTAGATGTTAAGTAAAGAGCTGTGCAATGCCGTCCCCATCAAAACTCCAGTGAAGTCTTCCAAGGGACTAGAGAAAACCATCTCAAAAATTCATACAGACACATGAAAGACTCAAATGGCCAAAGTCATATTCATCAAAAAGAACAAGGTTGAAGCATCACTCTGCCAAAGGCACTGTAACAAGCAGCATGTCACAGCACATGGACAGACAGAGACGATGACTCAGAATAGCATTCCCAGGATTAATCCATTAAGCTGGTTTCTTTAAGCTGATTCCCTAAGGTTTTTTAATTAGCACATACCAAGTGTATATGATGGACTTCATTATGACTTTTTCATACTCATATAGAATATTTTTGGTCATATTCATATAGCCCTTCATGCTCTCTTATCTCCCTTACCTTCCTACTGATCTTCTTCCTATTCCCAAATAATCCTTTTATTTTTTTGGCATACAACAAAAGCATGCAATGTCTGTCTTTCTAGTCTGTCTTACTTACTTGACATGCTGACCTCCGGTATCACTCTGTTCCTGCAAATGGCATAATCCTGTTCTCCAAGACCCACACATAGGTGACGTCATGTATTGTTAGCCACTTAGAGACAAATCCCCTGTACTTAACGCAGCATCCGACAGAAGGTGGGTATACCAGGTACATGTGAGTAGGAATGATGTCTAGAAATATCACATTAGGGTTGGTCCATCACTTACACGCCACTGAAAAACTCATAGGAAAGTGAATTGTGAAAGCACAGTTCATTAAGAGAGCTCATGTTTACCGCGCACAATTCCCCAAAGCAATCCATTGATCAAAAAAAAAAAAAATGGCTAAAGTCCAGTGAAAACTATTTAGTCTGTCATTTGGCATATTTTCCAATAAACGCTTATGCTGATTGAATATTTCATTCCAATTAGGCTGTCATATATGTATGACCCTAGTGAATGAGTCACCCAAAATTATAAAATCTGGGAACAATCATAATGTTTCAATCACTACTCTGCAGCAGATGACTGCAGAGCACTCTACAGCATGGACCAGCAAAACTAATTATATTATAAAACAGCTACTGATCAAACATTATTGGGAAGAGTATGCTGCCCAGCAGGGGGAACAGCAACTCAAACAGCTGAACAACTCAGAAGACCAGAATATGAATGTTCAAGGAAAGTTTGTTCAGAGTGAAACAAAAGCCCAATATGTGTTATTAGATTTTGCAATGGCTGTGTTGCAATAAAGAAATGTAATTTTAATTGAAGAGGAAGATAATTACAGCTTAAGAGCCAACTACTTAATCAACACCACAATCAGAAAAGTCTGAGTGACAAACCTTGGCCCCACACCCAAGAAAAAAGGGTGAACCCAGAAAGTGAATAAAGTAAGTTTCCATGACAGATGTGTTCAAGACACGTGAGCCACTCTGGAACCACGCCCTGAAACCGAGGGGGTGCACTGATGTTCCTAATGATCGTTACATTTAAATAATTTCCATAAGTTATAGATAAGAAAACCAGAGACTCTGTTTTGAATGTATCTCAAAAATCTGCAGTATGCAGTGTTACTCTGGAGATGGACACAATGGGATAAAACACAACACCCATTTCCCCGAGCAATAGTCCTTGAGATAATGCTACTCACAGAAAGAAAAACATAAACAGATTCAAACTACCGATTTACAAGTGATCCAGGTAAAAGCAGCTCCCAGGATGCTGTAGGTGAAGTCATGTCATCTGAGGAACAGGTGAATGAGTTGGTGGAGAAGACATTAGGAAACAAATGACTCTACAGCAGCCCAGCCATATCTAACAGATTTCAACCCAAGATTATGTGTGTGTGTGTGTGTGTGTGTGTGTGTGTGTATATATATATATTCTCTTTTTTTTTAATCATTTGTAACATGTCAAGTAACAGTTGTAAGTCGATGGGTTTCCCATCACCAGAAATATTCAAGTAAAGATTCCAGATATTTGATAAGAGGATCTGCTTAGTGTTAAATATTTAACAAGACAAAGAGGAAGAAGAAGAAAGGGAAGAAGAGGAGAAGGAGGAGGAGGAGGAAGAATTAAATAACATTTATGAATACCTGCTGTGTACAGACATTTTGTGTTATCTAAATTATTAATCTCAAATTTAAGGATTTGATACTGAGCTGGAGAGACAGTTCTACACACACAATTAAAAATAAATGCATCTTTGAAAAATCTTTTCAAAAAATACATTTAAAAAAAATAATTGGATAGTATTTCTTTTGCAGGGACTAAGAAAAATTTCATCATTTAGCATAGTTCCCATAAAGAGACACAACTTGAACTTAAAAATGTGGTGTCAGCTTCTGAGGTCCCTTGCAAACTCTGATATGGTTAAAACCATGGCAGTGAATGTGTTAGTGGTCGTATCTGTCTTTCCATCCTCGTATTCTTTCTATTGAAGTATCCAGAGACAATAGGAAGGAGGGCATTAGCTTTCTCTATATCATTACACTCAGAAGACAGACCATGCCTTACATCCTGTCCAGCTGAATCCATATTTTTCATGTGATTACTGACAAACCATCTAAGCTAGAAAGGGGAGACGGTTTTAGTTCCCATGGATCG
This sequence comes from Cricetomys ansorgei, assembly GCA_026225945.1. Classification (NCBI taxonomy): domain Eukaryota; kingdom Metazoa; phylum Chordata; class Mammalia; order Rodentia; family Nesomyidae; genus Cricetomys; species Cricetomys ansorgei. Next base: position 14,798,239 of record JAMJFZ010001881.1, read on the forward strand.
AATCTAGAAGACCAGTTGTAATTTGCTTGGTTTATTTTATTAAGAACACTTCTGTGACAGGTCTAGGTTCATGCCATTATCAATTAGTAATGTCTTCTCTTGAATATGGAAGGGTGATAGGAAGGAGGCTTTGTGTGGGTGCAGTGGCCCCTGTCTATAATCCTGGCACTCAGGAAGCTGAGGAGGAGGATGGAGAGTTTGAGGTCAGCCTGGGCATATAGTGAAGCTGTCTCAGAATAACTGGAGAGAAGGACAGAGGAAGGGAAGAAAGAAGGGAGACTTTTGGGAAGGTTTTGCATTTATTTCCTCTAATCTTCAAAAGTCCTTAAAACTATTTCTATTTTTCATTACTAGTTCTTGAGAACATACAGGAAATAAATTATTTTACCAACTAACTAGTTAAAGTAATGCTTCCAAATAATATCATTCCTAAATCCACTAACGGAAGTATGGGGGATACAAGACAAAGCAAACAAAGGGTTGTCCACAGACTAGATAAAGAGAGTATTTTAAGGTGCAAATTAGAATTGCTTCGGAAATTTTCTCATGCTCCGTAATCTGTTCCTCGCCTTTTCGGGTCCAGAAACTGAATGTTGTCATGCCTAGAGGTCACCTGATATTTGATGCCAGGCTATGACAACTACATTCACACAGTACTGATATATAGATGGTAATTCAAGTTTAACAATGAAGGCTGTATCTTCCCAGTCACCTAAGGACACGTCCCTGAGAACTCCATTTCCCAACATTCACAATTGACTTTTTAAAAATGTATGGCTTTTTAAAATGATACCACATGTCTGTTTTCATAAATTCCCTATGATAAATTTTAAATTATTTATCCAAAATTTTGTCTAAGCAGAGGACAAGAATCACAGCATCGTTAGATGGGATAGGTAGATACAGACTTGTATTCTCAAACCCTCACTAAGGGCTCCTTGTCACTACTATTTCTAATCCTCTTCACTTCCCAGGCTGCTGCCTGTGCTGCCTCACTTCTGGGATCCCTGAGTCTTCTTCCCTTTGCTTCCCAGAAGGAGACATTTCCTACAGACCTTTGAAGACTCCAACATTTCTGTTCTCCCACTTCTGTTTGCCAGGGTGTCCCATACATTCCTGTCCTAATGACACCTGCTCTCCTCACCGTCACTTGGAATGCTCTAGCAACACAAGATGTAGGTGATTTCATTCTCTCTCCACCTTCTCCAAGATGATCTGGCTTCTGGGTCCTAAACTATCTGGAAAATTGTTGTTCCAGGATCTCCAAGGATCTTGAGGCAAGAGCATAGATGTTTTTCTCCTAGCCCTCCTCCATGGTCTCTCTCTCTCTGCAGAATGTGAGACTCACAACCTCAAAGACCCTCTGCCTGAAGACTGCCAGGTGAATCACCACGCTTCACACAGTGATTTCCTGAGCTTTTCCCAACCTTCCAGACCACTGCTTATTCATCTCTTTTACTGGGTACTTTTCCTCTGAACCAACCTAACTTTGAGGGTTTCTTCTCCATTCAGTCTTCACCTTCAGCTCACTCTTCTTTATAGAACTCAGGGGTTTTAAAGGCTTCACCTGCTGCCTCAGCTTGGATCAACTTTGCCTTTAACTGTCTTTTAAGCTCACATCAATCTCAATGTTTCTTTCACTCTGAAGAAGCCGTCAGATTATATAATCTATAAATTATGAAGAGTAGGGCTGTGTGTGTAACTTTAGTCAATACCTTAGGAGTGATTCATTCCCTAGTCACAGAGACGACAGTAACTTACAGGATCTTTTCAGAACAGCCTGAAACACAAGTTTGAATCTTTGACATTGTTGGTCAGCCCATCTGGAAATCCAATGTTCTCCCTTGCTTTCCTCTGTCTGTCTCTGTCTGTCTGTCTCTCTGTCTCTGTCTCTGTCTCTCAAGCTCATTTGCATACTACCTGCTCTACTCTCCTTGGTCTTCTCTCTTCCCCCAGAGGATCTTGCACAACCCATGCTTTTTCTTTGCCAGTAACTTCCAAACCCAGCCACATACACTTTCCAGAATCCCAAGACCCACACTGCCGAGGGATAGCTAGACTTGGGTGCTCGCTGGGTGCCTTATCTCCAACTTTCTCTACCCCAAATTCATTGTCTTTTCTACAAGGCCTGCCCCTCCCCTCCTTTGTATTCATATCAATTAATGCGATTCCTCAAAGACCAAACCTAGAACCCCCTTGTCATCTTAGACTCCCCCAAACATCAACCTATAGCCAGCTCCTATCTTTCCTTCCTCCCCACGCCACTACTGCCTTCTTGGTGTCTCGCTGTCTTTTTCCCCACCACAGACCCTTGAAAATCCTACCTCTCCTTCCTGCCTCCAGTTCCCCTAAGATTCTTCTAGTCCAAACTTAAGTTTATAAATGTTAAGGCCATGCCCATCTCCCATGTGAAGGCTTTCACTGTCCACTCCATGACACTGGGACCAAGTCCAAACTCCTTAAAATGGCATGAACGGAACTTCCCCATGTGATCCCAGCCTATTTTCAGGCTTATCTCTTGGCACTCATGCGCATCAACCTTATGCCAAGCCAAACTTCTTGCAGTGCTTCAGTTCCAGCCTGTGTGTTTCTAACCCCTTTATTCATGGAGGTCCCTTTGTCTGGGATGTTGTTTTATATAATCAGTGGCTTCCTACTCACTATTGAAATGCAATTCCTGTGGCTTCTTAAGTCCTCCAGAAACTAGTTTCTATTTGCCTGTAATGCACACGTTCTATACACATCTGCATTAGGAAACTCTCGTCCAGCATTGCCTGCGCTTCCTCCTGGAAGAGCTGGCTTCCTTGAGGGTCGGGACTCTGCCTCACTCATCTTCCATCTGAAGACCCAAGTAAAGTGTCTAGTATAACATGTGCAGAGAACAGAGAACAGATGATAACTATTATTAAAAAATAAGGACATCAGAGCCAACTCCTGTCCTTGTCCTCCAGGACAAGGGGCTGGAGACAACAGGACTCTGCCTTACCTTTCTTGTTACAGCAAAACTTATGGCCAAGTTGTATTAATTTAAATAATACAGAAAAAAAAATCTCTTCCCAAGTTTTCACCTGCACAGCGAGTGCTCCAGATACCACTCAGATCAAAGGTGCATTTTTTTAAATCTAAATAGCTTCAGTGAATACCTCTGCCTTCCGTCTCACCTCTCCCATAGGTAAGTCACACCTTAGCCCGAATTAGACTAGCCAGATGATAATCCACTAATGCATATTCTCACGGCACTTCTCTACAGGGAGCGAAGAGGAGACAGGGAAGTGGAGGCTGTCCCAGGAGAACTGAACTGGGATGTGGCTTTGGGGTGTGGACCTCATAACACAGGATTACCTGCTGACAGGGGAGGGGGGCTGTAGAAAAGAAGAAGTCAGCAAAGCAAACACCTAAGATCTATGATGGAAACTCAGGCAGATGCTGGCTCCTTTCCTCCACAGAGCGGGGAACACCCTCTCCACACTCAGTGCAGCCCCGCCTCTACACTGGGGCTTGGCTCCACTCTGTCCTCTGTTTCTTAACTCCTAGCTCCTGTAACCTCAGGGCGATTTCCACCCTCTGCCCCCATTATCTTCCCTTGCATCTAGTAAGGAGGCTAAGAAAAGAGGGTTTCTGCAGTACGGAGACATCAGCCACAGAGGCATTCCATCTCAACCCACCCTATTCCACCTGAGACACTCCTACCTCCCACCTTAACTGCACCAGTGAGCAGGCTTTTCGAGGGAAGAAGAGTCTAGGTTTCCAAACAAACACAGTGCGCAGCCAGGGATATTGCTGCCTTGTGAGACCCGTACCAACATACCTTCAAGAAACTCGAGGCAAGATGTAAAGAGGATGTGCAGCCGCCGCCACCACCAAGAATGGAAGTCAGCATATCTCGTTCCAGCCATTCCTTCTCCAGACCTCCCTAATCTGCAGACAGATCACCATGCTCTTGATCCTGTCCATGGCGGTACCAGGGCAATAGGAAAATCATCGTTGTTTTTCTGTTAATTCGCTATTAGGTTTGGAGCTAGGGGCTAAATGTGCCCCTCCTCCCACTCTTCCATATCCTCTAAGCCACTCCTTGATTCCTTCCTCCAACCCTGGAAATGCAAGAACTCTCCTTTCCCTACCGGTGCCTTGCCCATGGGAAGCACAGCTGGTCTGGCATGAGCAGTACGTGGACTACTCTTCAGTCCTGCAGCGTGAAACCTCCTGAGTCCTCGGAGGCCTGTAAGAAAGGACTCACACTCTGCCTCAACTCTACTTGGAGCCCTTGACGTGCTGTTTATCTATGGTGTCTATCTTTCCATGGTTTTAATAGCCCTTCTAATAAACCTCTTATCTAAAAGGATGATCCATCTCAGTGTTCCCCTGGATCCCCAAACCTCTCGGGTTTTCTTTTTCCTGTGGCCACAGTGATGTACTTAAACTTCAACACTGGTCCCAGTCCTTTCACATCAACTGAAAATATGGGCATGGACACTGTCCAAGAAGGGGTTAATAAAAGGACTGTTTACAAGGTGTAGGGGGAACTACCATAGGTAGCTATTATGATTTCCATGCCTAAAAGAAGGTAATTTAGAAGAACATTGCATAAAGACAGCCTTCTTGAGATGTAGGTGTGTGTGTGCATGTGTGTGTGTGTTGTGTGTGTGTGTGTGTGTCCAGACCAAAGAACAAGCTTTTTGTTATGATTGTTGCTCCTCGGGTGCCATCCACCCATCCACCCTTTGGTCTTTCTTTGGAGGGTTGTTTGTTTTTCTTTGTGAGACAGGGTCTCTCGTTGGCTTAGACCTACCAAACTAGGCTACGCTAGCTGGCCAGGGAGCCTCAAGGATCTACCTGTCTCTGCCTCCTCAGCACTGGAATGCCACCATACTCTGCTTTTTTTTTACATGGGTTCTGGGGATCCAACTCAGGTCCTCGTGCTTGTGTGGCAAGCACTGACGGATGGCTATATCTCCACACCTCCAGGATGTAGCTTTCAGTTCAGGATCCAGCCAAGCCACGGAGGAGGCCAGGGCAATGGATTCTTATAACCTTCTTCTCTTCCCTCTTCAGTTTCCCAGTGGTATCCAAACTGAGAAAACATAGAGAAAGTGAGCGGGTACAGCGGTCCTCCTGGAGTGGGAAGGAGAAGGCGGAGAGAGGATCTGCAGTGGCAACCATCTTGAGGAGTGGGCACTCACACTACTTGTCATGTTGCTATCCTGCTGGCTCCTCGCTTTCCCCTTTCCACCTTCTAGTTCTCAGGAAGCAATATTAGTGGTCTTGCTGACAGGTTTTCCTGATACGTGCAAGTTTCTCTTGTTCCTCTCTTGTTCCCACCAGCACTTTAAAAAGACCATTGTCCTGAGTATATCTTTCTAAATCAGTGTTTCTCTTGAAGCCCTGATACAAGCTGAGCCTTGGCTGTCTTTCCTTCATCCCTGGCATTTCTTCCCTTGTCCTTTGAGGGTTTAACAGTGTGTACAGCTGGTACCCTCTGCATCTTGTCGACTCAAGTGCAGCAGAAGCTTGGGTTCTTTGGACCATAGCAGACAACACAGGATTGGCAGAGAGCAATGTTCTGGATTCAGGAATGCATTGTCTCACACTGTGGTGGGGTGGGACAGCCGAGGGCCTCTGCGTTCAGGCATTTGAAGTCTTTGGATACAGTGGGGGACAAGAAAGGGAGAAGAAGCGGAGAAATCTGAAGAGGAGACAAATTCCTGAACTTCAGAAGAGATGGCTAGGTGCTGACTGGGGACTGGCCTAAGGAGCTAGAAGCTATCTGTGTTGAGTAGGAGGGGCAAATGTATAAAATGTGTGCCTTCCCCTCCACCTACTCTACTTCATGTATTATTTTTATTTTCATTTGTGTGTGAGTGTGTGTGTGTGTGTGTGTGTGCGCGCACGATGTGTGTGAAACTATGTATATGTACAGAGACACATGCAGGTAAGGGTGTTTTCCTAACAATTTTTTTTTTTGATTGTTTGTTTTTGTTTTTCGATACAGGGTTTTTCTGTTGTAACTCTGGCTGTCCTGGAACTCACTCTGTAGACCAGGCTGGCCTCAAACTCACAGAGATCCCCCTGCCTCTGCCTCCCGAGCACTAGGGCTAAAGGCATGTGCCACCACCACTTGGCATATCCTGGAACTCTTAAAGGTGTTAACCTCTACCGCCCTCCCTCAGCTTGGATTATAGACGTGGACCACTAGGCCCTGATTTTTACAGCATGCTGGAGACCCAAACTTGGGTCTTCATGCTGGCAGGGGAAGCACTTTTCAGATTGACTCATCTCCCCAGTCCATCATATGAATTCTTCAAAAACAAAATCGTATTTTTTCCTTGAGGCTGGCCTTTTAAGTGGGAAAACTGATTTCAGCAGACCTCTGTCCAATATCTCTCTGCTCCTCCTTCTCAGCAAAATCTGAAATTCCTGTCACAAGGAACAGTCTTTCATTTCACAATTAAAAGAAAAGATCTTGAAACACAGAGGCCGAAGTCCCCGAAACACAAAACACAATCAGTGAGCAGGCAGTGTTTTATCAGTGTCGACAAGCAGCGCCACTTCCCCTTGAGGATGAGAACTCACTCATGACGCAGGAAAGCCCACAGCGCCACATGAGGTGCAGAAAGCGTTGAATGGAAGAGGAGGAAGACCAGGGTGAAGATGCCAAAGACAAAGCATAACTTCACTGTTTGTCCAAGGACAACTGAATGCGGTTTAAAGTATGCACGGACTCCTAGCAGTGTGTGCTCAGACCCCGGCCTCGGAAGGCCATTGACGAAGACGCGTGCAAGGCAAGTGCGTGAGACCAGAGCCCAGAATGGCCCCGTGGGGCTGCACCACACGAGTCAGCTAGGCCAAAAGGAATATTCTTCTAAGTGCTACCTTAAAAACTCCGCTTAATTGTTATGTAGCCAACGTCATCCTCTCCTAAAACAGGCCTGTGACAATGAAAAGGTTCCATCTCCAACACAGCAGTTTTCATTTCTGGGAGAGACTTTGAAAGCACAAAGCAAAGTTTAATTCAGAGACTGGCAGTGAAAGGTTGGACTTAAGACTATCAGATCTAGCAACAGGCTTGGTGTCTGTTCTAGCTGGGCCACTGGGTCACTTGTATATCCCTCCAAGCTTCAGTGTCCTCTCTGAGAGCAGAGACTAATAATTTCTGACTTGCAGGTTGTTAAGTGGGCTGCATGAGAAAATGCACATTAAGACCCAACACAGTGTCCAGCAGGATAAGCATTGGTGTTGAAAGTTGCTGCTTGTCTGAACCACCCTCTCCCACCAGTGCTGGGGATCCAGCCCAGGGCCCAGAGCAGAACTGCTCTTCTGCTTAATGGTCTCCATGTGATAGACTACAGCAACACAGTCAACATTACAGACTGTAGGGTCTTCGTCTGTAATAAAGGCCAACATCTTATATAGCTCTGTAAATAGCCACTCATTTATCTAAACCAGAAAACTCTTCAGCCTTAGTCAGAGAACCCTCTATTTTCAGTGAACCGCAGGGAATGCAGAGACTCATGGTTGTTCAAGGTGCAGAGAATGCTCGGTCCTAAATAAGACGTTTATACCACCCCTCCGCCAAGGCTCAGGTGACATCGTGGAAGAAGGGTGGGGGGAAGAAACGTAAAAGCAAAATGACTGGAAGAATGGCTGTGAAATGCCATCTTTTTGGCTTGACGTGGTCACTGCAAACATGGAACTACTGCTGCTACATGCACTGGGCTTCCCAAAACTGGCCCTGTCAACAGTCAGTCACGGGTAGGAGAGGGGCCCATGGGGCCCTGCCCCTTATTCTGGACATAATGGCTTCCCAAATGAGCTGGGAGTCACCTTCAGTTGTGTATTCACTGGTGAGCCCACCAGGCTTCAGCAAATAGTTCAAACCCATAGCCACTCAGGTGGGCCTGGTTAAACTCAGTGAGTCACAGAAGAAAACAAAAGGATGCGGGACAGGGCTGGAAGGGAGGTAACAGGGCCATGAGTGATCAGAATGTACTATATACATACACAGAATTGTCAAAGACAAATTTAATCACCTTCTTTAAAAGAAAGAAAATTGTACTTAGCCCCACATTTTCACCAAAATTCCAAAGCAGCGAAGCTCCCCATGGTTTGGTTTGCTAGCATATTAAGTCAGATGTGCATTGTGGTCACCACAGCATTCCCCAAGACTTAAGAGTTAAAACCTGAAGAAAAGGGATTAAGCTCCATAATGAGAGCTAGTAGCTTCTGGAAAAAACCAGCAGCATAAAAGGATTAACACTACAATTATGCACCATAGCTAATTGCATCAGTTTAATGACTGCTGGGGCTGAGCACAGTCCCAACAAAGACTTGAGAATCTCCAGAAAACCGAACAAGAGAGGCCCTCAGGAAGTGTGGGCAGAGCCCAGGAGCACAGAGGACACCCGCAAAGCTGACCTCTGCCGGGCAGCACCACTCACCCATTCTTTCTGCCTCTCTCAAACTAGTCTATGTTTCCCACCACTGTGTCACTTTTTCTAGTAGCGACAGCAAACAAATTTGTCTAGTTTGGAAAATAAAATAAAGCCTCATGTACTTATTAATTTTCAAAGTCACAATGCTGGAAGATACAGTTTTAAGTCATTTCAAGGGAGTTTGAAGAGTTGCTCAGAAGATAAATGTGATGAAATTCCAGCAAAGCCCTTTGTGGGAGACCTTTGGGCAAACTTCATAAAGCTGCGTTAGGATTTGATGAGACAAAGATGCAGGCAGCGTACTTAGCACAGGACTTGGGACTCAGGACACTCTCAAGCTTTACGGACTGGGTCTGGGACTGACTTTCCAAATAGGATCTGCATATTTTTTAAATGAGTTTAATCCAAGAAATTAAATAGTTCTGGGAAGTGGTCAGTCTCCAGGCCTGTACATCCAGAATGTTCACAGTCAATTTCCCTAACATCACCGCATTACATTTAAATAGTTATTTATCCTAGTCCCCTGCATTCTGACCCACTCGGGAATCATGTGACTCAGAAAAAATACCTTTTTCCTTTTGTTATGAAATTAGTCATTTGCTTTTTTAAGTAAGGCATCTAAGAATTTCCTGAATAATAACATTAAGAGATTAATTTAACTTCACAAGATTTTCCTTCAATTTACACATTTATACTTAACTAAAATTACTAGAAATAGGAATTATCACTGTGTAGTTTAACCTCTGTGTCCCATTTCTAAGCTGAAATCTTCACTATTTTATTTAGGTTTGCATAGACTTCATAAGGGGGGGGGGGTTGTACCTAGTAATACTATGGTTTACACACAGCCATTCTTTACATTACCAACATGGACGAACAGGAGCAAATAGTCCCAAAAGAATTCCACAGATTCATGAGAGGGCAAAACAGCTGCTGCATTTTAATTAATGTTCATCTTCAGCCTTGCAAGACTGGAGTTTGTGCAGGTTCGTTTATTTGGTTCTTCCAGCTTTTCTATTTTCTTACGGAAACCAAAATGGATATCGCATTTCTACCTTCTGTTCTGCATCACTGTTTCCCTCTCCAAAGGCTGCTGCTTACTCATAGTAGGCAACTTCTTTCACAGAATGGGGTCAGCTTGACCAACAGAAGAAACTTGACACACAAGAGAAATTTAAAGGCCAAATCCTGTTACATTTAATCCTACTTTACTCAATCCTCATGGGGGGTACTTAAGGAAGAAGGCCAACTCTCAAGTACCTTAAATTCAAATTTGATAATACAACTACTCAGTAGTTTACTGGTATCAAGACAATCTAAGCATATCAAACAAATGGAAAAATGCAGGTTTAAGAAATATATTCTCAGATACACATCACTCAACGATATCCTATGAATATCATGTAGAATCTTGGATTTCTTATCCTTACAAAACGTTTGCACATCCACAAGCGTCATAACTTTTTGCCAAGCAAAATTAGTCAAAAATCTTTTGACTAGACTTTCGGTTTTCAACTTGCAAGAGTGACATGTCCGGGACAAATGTTCAGGGAACAAAGGCAAAGAAAAGGAAGTGGAGGGAGGACAGAAAACTCCTCAGAGAACAATGAGCATCTATGAGGTGTGCTGAGAAGCTAAGTCATCATCCCTTCTGCAAAAAAAGTCAAATGGCCAATCTCCTTGGGAAAAATAATAAGGAAGCCCATGTGAAATATCATTAAAACTCCAAGAGGTGCAACATAAGAACGAGAAAGAGACCTCAGAAGCTAGCCTAATAGTGAAAAACTCTCCTGAATGAGCCGACATCTGAGCCAGCGTCTGCGGTTGAAGTGCCATGATTTGAACAAGCTAGTCAGCCACAGGGAAGGAAGTTATTCCAAACCGGGAGCAACAAGCTAGGGCTTCAAGATGGAACCAAGCACAGTGTTTGAGCCAAAGAGGGAAAGGAAGGCCTGTTTGTAATAAAGCAGTATTTTAGGAAATGCCAACTCTTTTCATTGGCTTATATATTACTTGTATCTTAATATTTAGTATAACCAGGCTCCATATTTTATGGGATAGTAACTTGAGCACAGAAAAGCTGAGTGTCTTGCCTGAGGTCACACAATTACTTTATGAGACTGCAGCTCCCTTCCATCCTGCCACCCTCACCGCAGGGGCATGCGGCTGGCTGCATGGGGGAGAGCCAGGCTGTAGAAAAGACTTAATCCATCACAGAAGCTTGAGCGTGCTGACGAGGTGATGACAGCGCCGCTTCCATAGCATTAATCATGCCACGGCGAACAGACTAGATCTCAACTGACACAGGAGGGCAAAAAGAAAGACTCCAGAAGCTGGTGAAATCATCCTGGGGAAAATATTTGAAAGACAAGTTTAGAGCATTGGCAGGAAGATATGGTAAAATTAGTGAGCTGTTGGGGGGCAGAAAAATGAATAAAAGGAATTTTAAAAATCAATGGAAGCAAGTATCACTCTATAGAGATATATGGATGGCAAGTTCACCATAAAGTTAGCCTGCGCAAAACTCTCCGCACCCTGCTCTCCTCTCTGGGCATTTTCATTGCTAACCATATCTTCTCATTCTTTCAGTGTGTGTGTGGTGGGGGGAGTGTGTGGGGACAATGTGTACATGCTCATGTGTACATGTATATGTATGTACATGCCCGTGAAGACCAGAGATAAAGTCAGGCGTTTTCCTCACTGTCCACCTTGTCTTTGAGACAGGGTCTCTCTCTGAAGTGGAGTTTACCATTAAGCTAGGCAGCCAGCCTCAGGGACCCTCTTGTCTGGGTCTCCTAGCACTGGGATTACAGGAAGGGGTCATCGTGCTTGGCTTTTTCACACTGATCCTGAGGGATGGAACTCGGCAAGCACCAGCACTTGACCAACTGAGTGGTCTTCCAGCCCCCATCCTTTCGTATTCTGCATCCCTGAGTGGGTTAGACTGTAAGAAACAGAAATCAGCAATAATAACAAAAGTATTTTGCCAAACTCTTAGAAAAAAGCTCATAGAAAAAGAGCTTTTTTGCCAAGTTCTTTTTCTACGCCTGCCATCTGCTGTCCTAATGCTTTTATATTAACTCATTTGGCTCCCAATAAATTCATAGAGTAAGCAAAATTATTATTCCTACTTTAGAGATAGGAAACAAGGGCCAAGCTACATGTGAGCAGTGAGCCTGGATTATAATCCAAGCAGTCTGACTCCAGAGCCTACCCACTGAATCGCTATGCTACCCTCCAAAGCTATCAGGCAGTTTCCATCTAGGTACAAAGACATTTTGGGGGTGAGGTGTAAGATTCTCTGCAGATTGAAGATCACTGAATTTTACAAGTTTGCCAATAAACAAGCATGGACCTTATCAATACCTTGTCATAATTACTCAGCTATTTGGGAGAAGGGTATCAATCATACAATTCTCTCATGCAACAATTAGAATCCTATTCTGGACTCTCTTAACATGGTCCACATCTTCGAATGTAACCTAGATTACTCTATCACTCTCCTTGGGTCTGTTTGTTTGCCTCTCCAGGACACTCTACCTCTTGAGAAGCAGGAACTGTATCTTAGTCACCTATGTAAACCCAGATTATACTACAGGTGCTCAATTAAACCTGCTGAAGGAATGAATAAACCAATGAATACGGAAGACGTGTTCCAGCCAAACTGGTCCACGTCAAGTCCCCACCTGCTTGGCATTTTCAGTTCTCGCTTTCAGAACAGTCCTCTCTCTGCTGCTGCACGTGTTAAAAACCTCCAACCCGTCCTTCACAGGACTCAGCTCAAATTCCTCCTGTACCATGAAATTCAGTCCAGAGGCATCATCAGTCTTACAGTGTCGGTTCAATGCCATGGAAACTATCATCTCTGTCACTGTGTCCTTGATTCAAAACCAGACGCTAGCACAACTAGCTGTGATCCTCTGGGATAATTCCTATAATGTTCTAAAGTTTTGATGTTTTCCAGCTATAAAATTAGGCAAATAATGCCTACCTTAGAGAATTGTGGGTGAAGACTGAAAGTAAACTATCTGAACCCCACACATGCTTGGGAAATGTGGGCTCCTCCCACCCCCTGACACTCCTTTACCATGCTTACCATGCTTTACCGTGCTTAAGTTGCAGTGTTTAGCGTTTCCCTCCAATCAGACCACAATGGCTGGCAAGATCCTTAAGGACAGGAGCTGAATCTCACCCATAGCCTTTTGAATGTCTCCACATACCTTACACAGTAATGCAGCAAACACTGAGAAGAAAGAGATTACCTACTGGGTTGTAACAGTCGCATGTAAGTGATGGTAGGGCTGGAGTCACACATTTTCATGCCGTCTCCTGCAGTGTTTTCACATGGCACCTCTGTGATTTCGCTCATGCTAGAGACTCCATTCGACCAGTAAATGTGCTTAAAGACAAAGAATTTCGTCCACAGGATGGTGGATATCTCTTCATACTACTTTTTAAACCAATCTTAAACTGGATTGAGGTTTTTGTATTTTTCACTGGCGCAGAAAATTAAAAGCTAACACAAAAGTGAACGTAGAAGAAGCAATCCCTGACATCTGTGGTGATTATCAGTAAAAGCAGAAGCTCTTTGCTTTTTTCCATCAGGCTTCGTCGTCCTCACTGAACCTGCCAGAGTCTTCCTTTCCCCTGATTTGCAACAGCCTCCATTTACTGTACGTTATCTTGGCAGAAATCAGTTCCCATGCTTGGGGCTTTTTTGTTTCTTCCAGCTGCTGCCCTACTTTCAGGTGCTGACAGGTTGGAGGAGCTGCAATCTGTTGATAGTAACCTGCAGCCTAACAAGTAACTCTCCATGGATGCTCTCAACCACATTCCCTTCCCTGCAGAGACTGTTTCTGGAGCTCTCCTTCGGTGGAGTGTGCGGCTACAAATTCAATTTGGAAAAGCAATGCCTGATGGAATTGTGCCAAGTCTCCGTGCTCTCAATATTTTCCTTCTTTGACATTCTTTTTATTTTGTTTTTCCCATGGGGAGAAGCATGTGGTAAGAACTAGAGTCTTAGTTTCTCTAACACCAAATCTACCGCAGCAGAGAATGTAAATGTACGGTGGAATAGTAGGGGGGAAAAAGGCAAATCCAAGGCTCAGCCATGTTTCCAACCGTAGTTCAGTCAGCTATCTTTAGGAAAAATCACCACCTTCTCAGGCTCACCTTCTTGACATAAAATTGAGACAGTAGCTAACCTTATGTCAGTGGATTATTCTAGAGCAGTGGTTCTCAACCTTTGAGTCACCTCTCTTTGGAGGTTGAATAACCTTTTCACAGGGGTCACGTAAGACCATCTGAATATCAGATATTTACATTACAAGTCACAACATTAGCAAAATTACAGTTATGAAGTAGCAATGAAAATTATTTTATGGTTGGGGGTCACTACAACACGAGGAAGCGTATTAAAGGGTTGCAGCATTAGGAAGGTTGAGGACTTCTGTTTTAGAGATTTTTAAATCACCCTATCACAAAAAGCTTTACATAATTCTAAAACATGTGTGAATCTCTCTATATAAATTCATGTGTAATATATTTTAACAAAAGCAATGTCATAGCCAATGGGTGGATATAAAATAATTTTATGCCATGTAAAGTCCCAATTAAAAACTTCAATCAATGCTGTCTCACTGAAATCTACGCATGGTATACCCAAAGAAATGTGTTTTGTTTGCTTATTTGAGGAAGAAAATCTAGCTTGGGAGCAAGGTGCAAGTCTGGGTTATAAATTTTGAAGCAAGTACCATCCTGTAATCTGGATTTATATTGTTACAAGAAACTTTAACTTGTAGTCAAAACAGACCTAAATTCCCCCTTTGTAATCACTCAGAGCTTAAAGCACTACAGGTTAGTTCTTTGCTTCTTGTGCTTAGAATTTCCGCATCATTGTTATCACATGAACCTTACCCTTGAATTTAAAAGTATGAAATAGACTAACTTCATGATTTCATGTTTAAAACAGTAACATCATTGCATTTGAAGATTCCATAGTTATTTCTTGTGTATAGTTTCCTGGGCAAAAAATATGAATATACTCTCGTTTACCAAATAAAAAGTCCTCTACATAAGAGATTATATACATACACACACACACACACACACACACACACACACTTCTCTAAATTGTGCTTCTTATATGTGGCAACCTTCAGTACTAATAAAACAGTTCAGCATATTCAATTTTTTTGTTTCCTTAGTTGTGAGATCCTTATTGTAGTATGATTCTAGCACTCTTGCTACTGACTGCAATTCCTAAAGCTTTTTAAAACATGAATTTGAAAATTCTAATTTCAACCATAACTTGTAACCAAATTTATTTTTCAAATTTAGCAAAGGCTGAGTACAACCTAAATTAACACTTAAAAATTAGATTTTTAATAGTTACTCAATGGTCTTCAAAAGGTACAGTGTACTCATCTGAACTCCACCCATTTTAAAATTTCCACATAGCAAACCTCCTGTTTGTACTCAGGGAAAATTCAAAAGCATGGAAAAGGTATTGGTAATTCCTGAAGATAATTTATGCAATCATAAGCCAAAGATGCCAAGCTGGCAAAAAGAAAACCATACAAGTAAGCAAACCCCAGCACCTGGGAGACACACCCTCTCGGTATATAAAGGCTTGTCACTGTTCTCGGTAGCAGGCACTCCCTGAGCTACACATCCCCACCATGTCTATGCGATTCAGCTCCAAGTTCTCTTCCTCCCGAAGTGGAGGAGGAGGGGGAGGAGGAGGAGGAGGATCATCCCTCAGGATTTCCAGCCACAAGAGCTCTGGTGGAGGGTTTAGTAGTGGCTCTTTTAGCCGTGGGAGCTCTGGTGGAGGCTGCTTTGGGGGCTCATCAGGTGGCTATGGAGGTTTTGGAGGAAGCAGCTTTGGTGGGGGCTTTGGCGGAGGCAGCTTTAGTGGGGGCTACGGAGGAGGCAGCTTTGGGGGTGGCAGCTTTGGGGGTGGCAGCTTTGGTGGAGGTAGCTTTGGTGGAGGTGGCTATGGTGGAGGTGGCTTTGGAGGAGGTGGCTACGGAGGAAGCTCTGGTGGTGGCTTTGGAGATGGTGGCCTTCTCTCTGGAAATGAAAAAGTAACCATGCAGAACCTGAACGATCGTCTGGCCTCCTACATGGACAAAGTCCGGGCTCTAGAAGACTCAAACTACGAGCTGGAGGGTAAAATCAAAGAGTGGTATGAAAAGCATGGCAACTCGAGCCGGGGGGAGCCCCGTGACTACAGCAAATACCATCAAACCATTGAAGAACTTAAGGACGAGGTAAGGGGCACCTTAAATTCCAGCTTTAAAGCATCTCTAGCTTTACAATACTATCAGATGAAACTAAGTTTAAGCTAAGCATACTGCAGCTAACCCCTGTGTCTACCTGTTGTTGGTTTTTTTTTTTCCTGTCTAGTGTAACCGAATCTCATCAAAGATATTAATCAAGGCATGACCATGTCAGTCTTCATCTAGCGTGCATGTTGCCTGTTCCAGGGTGACAGGCTACTGAGAAACTTTTAGGCTTTAACCAACATATAATAAATATAAATAAATATTAAATATTAAAATATACTAAGTCATATACAAATAAAAGAACTAAAAGAAATTTTAAATGAATATATATACATATATATATATGTGTACATATATATATATATATAGAGAGAGAGAGAGAGAGATTGATAATGATAACAGGGATGCCATATCCAGCACCAACATTGCAGGAAACACCAACTCTCCAATAGGGAAATGAGATACTTCTTGTCTCTAGGGAATCTGTTAACTACATCTATAAATTCAGGATATATGCATTTAGGAGTATTTATAACAAATTAAACAAACACGGTATGAGTTAGTTGCAACACAAAGGAAATCACAAACTGTCAAGGAGAGGGTCACGGTTGCTGAAACAATCCTATACCATCCCAGTCGGTGTTCAGAAAGAAATCATAGCTATAAAAGCACTGAAACCTCAAGAGGAAAACATTATTATATGGGCAAGCTTGTAATATTCTATGCTTAATCTCTTTTCAAAATTTTGGAAGAGAACTACATGCCATACACCTTTGCTGATCTTAAAGCAATAAACCCACCCGATCTTTTAACAACTTGTGCCTCTCCCTCCAGATCCTGACCCTGACAACTGACAACGCCAATGTCCTGCTGCAGATCGACAATGCCAGGCTGGCAGCTGATGACTTCAGGATGAAGTAAGCTAAGTGAATCTGGTACAAATAAAGCAAGAGTTTTAAACAAAGACCTTGGATGCCCACAATAGCATTTACATTTTCCTGAACTCATCCATAGTGAAACAATTCTGAGCCTTTCAAGAAAGTTTCAATTGTAATAATATCTTTTGGGCGATCTTAAAAAAAAAAAAAAAGTAGCTTTCTTTGTATCAAACTATTAACATTCCTACACGGACTAATGTATTGCAAATGCTGCCATGTTATGAAATCAAATCAGTATTTGCATCTTAATCAGTCTTTGTTCAGGTATATTTCATTCTTGTGTATATCCAGCATTTGTATCCTGCTTGTTTCAGATATGAGAATGAGGTAGCCCTGCGCCAGAGCGTTGAAGCCGACACCAATGGCCTACGCAGGGTGCTGGATGAGCTGACCCTTACCAAGGCTGATCTAGAGATGCAGATTGAGAGTCTGAAAGAAGAACTGGCATACCTGAAGAAGAATCACGAAGAGGTGACACAAAATTACATTTCTCCTCTCAAAAAAAAAAAAAAAATTTTTTTTTCATCCTGGTCTTGGTGCATTCATTAAATCTAACTGTTCCTCAAACAGGAAATGAAAGACCTTCAAAATGTGTCCACTGGTGATGTGAACGTGGAAATGAATGCTGCTCCGGGGGTTGACCTGACTCAACTGCTGAACAACATGAGAAACCAGTATGAACAACTTGCAGAAAAGAATCGCAAGGACGCAGAAGCCTGGTTCAATGAGAAGGTAAGCTAATCGCCCTCCTCAGCGAAGCCAGTGGAGATTTTATCATGCTCGGAATGTTGTCATCTTTTCCCATTTTTAACCTCTAGAGCAAGGAACTCACTACAGAAATCGACAGCAACATTGAACAAATGTCCAGCCACAAGAGTGAAATTACTGAATTGAGACGTACTGTTCAGGGTCTGGAGATCGAACTGCAGTCCCAACTGGCCCTGGTATGTTAATCTTGTAAAATGATTTCCATTTTATCCTGCAATGTGCATTGTGCTAAGAATGAGTGGAGGGCAAGAAAGTAGAACTGAAATCGCAGCTTTGTGAGGGAAAAGAACCGTTAGCACAGAGGCAACAGCGCACAAACTACAGCGTTGGTGTGAAGCACGAATCCTGTTCTTTCCTCCTATGACATTCTATTGAAGAATTTCCATGTTTCGCTAAGCTTAATAAAAAACCTTCTTCCCAGAAACAATCGCTGGAAGCCTCTTTGGCAGAAACAGAAGGTCGCTACTGCGCGCAGCTCTCCCAGATTCAAAGCCAGCTCTCCAGCCTGGAGGAACAGCTGCAACAGATTCGGGCTGAGACCGAGTGCCAGAACGCCGAGTACCAAAACCTCCTAGACATTAAGATCCGACTGGAGAACGAGATCCAAACGTACCGCAGCCTGCTAGAAGGAGAGGGAAGGTATATTGGAAAACCTGCAAAGTTCCCTCAGCTGCTTTCATTCACACAGCAAAGCTTACCCAAGCTTCTGGGAGATGCAGAGGGTGGGGCAAAGGAGGCGGGAGGGGAGCGGGACGTTTTCAGGATTTAGGGCTGCGTGTGTATTTGTTACAAAGGGATGCGTATCACTAGACACACGTGACTAGGTTGTATTTTCTCAAAATATTAACCTGGAGCGCAACTTGACGCTTCCACGCCAGAAGCGAACGCTTTTGACTCTCTCGCTCCGTTTAGTTCCGGAGGCGGATCCCACGGCGGCGGGCGCGGCGGCGGAAGTTCTGGCGGCGGAAGCCACGGCGGCAGCTACGGCGGCGGAAGTTCTGGCGGCGGAAGCCACGGCGGCAGCTACGGCGGCGGCAGCTCCGGCGGCGGAAGCCACGGCGGCAGCTACGGCGGCGGAAGTTCTGGCGGCGGCGGAAGTTCTGGAGGCGGAAGCCACGGCGGCGGTTACGGAGGCGGAAGCTCCAGCGGCGGCGGCAGCCACGGAGGAAGTTCTGGTGGCGGCTACGGCGGCGGAAGTTCTGGCGGTGGCTACGGCGGCGGAAGTTCTAGCGGTGGTGGTCACGGCGGAAGTTCCGGTGGTGGCGGAGGGTTCAAGTCTTCTTCCGGGTCTGGAGAACAGTCGTCTAAAGGACCAAGGTCAGCAGAAACTGGCTGGGGTAATCTGAATTAGTTTTAACTTTCTCCAATGTTTTGTAGCTCTTTAAACTCAAAAGCTGATTTTAAAACAACGAAATTCTCGAGTTAGGTTTTCATTTGTGTTTTCAATCAAGGTATAGGACAGCAATTTTGGAAAAACGACACCTACAGCTTGGATTTTTTTTTTTTTTAGAACAACTTGGAAAAGTTGTATTATCTTTCTTTTGTAATATTAGTTTGTTAATTAGCCAGGATCCCTACAAATCACTTCATCTAAATTATGTTGTTTCTATTTTACACAGATACTAACAAGGTCAGAGTCATCAAGACGATTGTTGAGGAGGTGACACCTGACGGTAGAGTCCTGTCGTCTATGATTGAATCAGAAACCAAGAAACACTTCTATTAAGCTGCACACAGAAGAGTCTCTTATAACACAGACCACTGCACAGATGTGTGGAAAACACTTCTGTCTTAATGGTCTATGGAAATAGGTTCACTCCTTGAAAATAAGGTGTCTAAAAGGTGTTTTGTGGTTTCTGTAGTTCTTCTTTTCATTTATCAGAAAGTGTTCTTTTGTGGAGAAAAAAAGAAAACTTTCTCATTTACTAACGAACTTCTCATTTACTAATGAATTTCAATAAACTTTCTTACTGATGCAAACTATCTAAATTTGTCAGAATTATTATTTAATTGTGTGGGTGTGACCAAATCAATATGAGTAATGGTGGGTGAAAAAGTCCATAACTCCCCAAACTTACGTTTTCTAAAGATATACAATGAGTGGAGAACTCCCAGCTCTCTGGCTTTAACTTGCTGCAAGATTAGAAATTTTGAAATCATCTCAAATAAGATTCCCAAAATAAAAGGAAGTTTCACATTAATTTTATTATTTCTCATCTTTTCTCAATTCACATATATTAAGATATATCTTCCAACAGAAGTCCAACAAAAGTCCACCAGTCCAACAGAAATCATCAAAATTGTTATTGCCCCAGTACAATTATTTCGTGTCTGTCAGTTGATGCTGATGTATCCAGAAGTCTCTAGATCTCCTGTTTACCCCAAGTCATGTTCTATAGTCACTGCTAAAGATGTTTTTTCAAGGTCTTTATATCCCTCAATCAGTTAGAATTATATCTGATTCAATCATGCTGGCTAGTTTTGTGTCAACTTGACACAAGCTAGACATCTGAGACGAGGGAGCCTCATTGAGAAAATGCCACCCTAAGATGAGGCAATAGACAGGCCCATAGTCATTTTCTGAATTTTTGACTGATGGGGAAGGGCCCAGCCCATTGTGGGTGGGACCACCCTGAGCTGGTGGTCCTGGGAGGAAAGCAAACTGAACAAACCATGAGGAGCAAGTCAGTAAGCAATACTCTTCCATGACCTCTGTATCAACTCCTATCTCCAGTTTCATGTCCTGACTTCCTTCAGTGATGAACAATGGTGAGGAAACATAAGTTAAATAAACCCTTTTGGTCATGGTGTTTCATCACAGCAATAGTACTGCCTTAAGACACCAACCGAAAGTACTTAGTACTCTACTTGGATGTACTAAAGGGGGAAAGTCCTGGTGTGCTTCTGAATTGCCCCTGTCTATTAAATAGCAACTTCTGCATCCTTCTTGATTTGAACTCCAATATTTTTCAGAATCTGAGCCCTGAGCCCTTGCAATTTCAGTGGAACTCTACTGAATAAATCCTACCCTGTTATGTAATACACTTTAGAATGTGCCCTAGGGGACAGTATCCCTCCTCAGACATGGAGAACCAGACATTCTTTAATATTAAGAATCCCTGTTAGAGAAACTTTCTCAAGCTGTATACTTTGAGACTCCTTTGCTAAATTGTATCCCAGTGCAAATCTAAACTACATTACAATACTAGTGAGATGAGACTGGATCTGCCTTACCTATCAGTGTAAACCCCACCCTAACACGGTTTTCAACACAAATTGTTAAAGCCCAATAATATTGGTTGAGCAACAAGATTAGTCATCTCCGAATAAGTAAATGCAGTACCTCTCAAGATGAACCTGGAAATTATGGGGCTAGGAATCAAAAAGAGTAAGTATTTACTGCCACTTCATGACAGTGCAAATGAAAAACAACTCTTTTGTAAAACAATATATGACTATTTTAAACACTTAGTAAATAAAATAGAATAAGTAAATGCAGTACTTCTCAAGATGAATCTGGAAATTCTAGGGCTTTGAATCAAAAAGAATAAGTATTTACTGCCACTTCATGACAGTGCAAATGAAAAACAACTCTTTTGTAAAACATGACTATTTTATGCACTTAGTAAATAAAATAGAAAAGATTCAGTTGAGTTGAAAAGGTGAAGAGTGTCCATAACACCTAGCGTCTTCCGTGTGCTAGAAGCTTTTCTAGCTCTCTGCATTCAGGACTTCTTTCTTTACCCTCCAATAATAGCAACCCCATTTCTAGCAGACAATTGTAGAAGTTCAAGGGACTAGACTGTAACCAGTGAGTATGCTTCTAAATGTGAACGTGGGAAAAGCTGACTAAATGTCAAACAATCAAAGCACTGGCTGGAGCCATATGTTTCCCTGTCCCTCTGGCATTGAGAGAGAAGGTAAGGGGTAAAATAAACAGCTCCTTTAAGGAGGTGATAAATGTGTTAGTGCAAAAAGAACCCTCCCAGCTTGAAGAAGATAGAGGACCAGGATGGCAGAAACAACTGTTGGAGAAGGGACAAGGCTACTGAACTCAAGGGTTTGTTGTACATTTGGGTATCAATGGTAAAATCTTTTCACAACAACCAATCCCAAGACCCTACTAAATGAAAAAAAAAAAAAAACGAAGACATGATCACTCCTAGGTATGGTTGAAGAGGTTTTTATTGTAGATATAAGGGGATAGAACAGGTAGAGGCATCTGGAAGACTCCAAACTGACTATGGCCATGAGAATAGACCAGGCCATGAGAGGAGAGAGGAGAGGGACAGAAGAGACAGGGGTGTAGAGAAATACCCCTGTGTGAAAGCTAGGGGCTACATTCCAGGGGCTACATTCAGAGGCCTGTGTAGTCAGGAAAGAATGTAGACACAACTTTTATCCAGTATTCAGAAAGCAGTAGTAGCAAGCACCTTTAATCCCAGTATTCATAAAGAAGTGGTAGTCTACGCCTTTAATCCCTAGAAAAAAACAGTGGAAGCTGACACAGGAAGCGGAACTCAGAAGGAGTCATTATCACACAGGAAGTGACATCTGAGATGAGGCAGAATGAATGACAGGCAAAGTGACTAATCAGAGGAAGAGTTAGCAGAGTAAGGACATGCCCAACTCTCATGAGAAAGTGTGGGCTCTCAGCTCAGTTAAGGAGTGTTATATAGGAGTCAGTTCAGGAGCAGATAGAGGAGGCAGTTGAAAATAGTTGAAGCAGTCAGTAAAAGACTCAGTTGAGAAGCACACTGAAGAGTCAGTTGAGGAGCAGTTATAGACTGAGTTGAAGAGTCAGTTACAGAGGAGTTACAGAAGCTGAGGCTGGAGTGAGTTACAGAGCAGTTAGTTGAAGCAGTCAGTTACAGAAGTATAATCAAGCAGTGAGAGCTCAGGGAGCAACACAGCAGAGCTCAGCAGAATCCCAGAACAGAGAGTAAGTTGAACCAGAAGTATAGAGTTCAGAAGAAGCTAGTCAGAATGGCTCAGTCAGCAGTAGGTGTTGAAAGGCTAAGACTGAAGCCTTTTAGCAGGTTACATGTTCTAGATTGTACAAAGACTGAAGCCTTCCAGTTCAAGGATTAAGACTAGATTGTATAGAGGCCGAAACGCTCTAAGGCTCCAGGGCTCCTGACTAAGAAATGGTGATTTAATTAGACAAAAGAATAAACTGCCCTCCGCCCTAAATCAACATCTACATCTGGTAAATCTACATCCACATCTACAACTATAGAGGGCAAGAGAGGGGACCAGGAGATAGAGAAGAACAAGAGGAACACATGGACAAAAAGCCCAAAAGTGGAGCCAAAAGAGGACTCGGAGAGCTTGTGGCCAAAATTGCTGAGTTATACAGTTAAATAGAAGCTGGGGAGAGGGAAGCAAAGCTCAGGGGCTGAAGAGAGTTAGGCTAGGGATGAGAGGTGAGAAGCACTGAGAGGACTCTCTAACAGAGACTTGCTGATACTGAGAGCATCCATTCTGGTACGTTAATAGACACCTAAATCAGCCATTTGTCCTCTGTTTCTCCAAACCTAACACCTCTAAGGAGGAAAGGAGAGTTTAGATTGCCCAAGAATTTATTTCAGCGGCTAAGATGCAGCTATTCATTTCATAAACACAATTGTACAAAGCACACCACACAACATGCTAGATCTTGAAATAAAAAAAAATGTTAAGACATAGACACTTCATATATGCCACAAAAGGTATGTCCATCAGGGCTTAAAGATCATGGACAAGGTATCCAAACTCTCTGTTACCACTACTCTAAGAAAACTTCCTTGGAATAATGATTACCTATCCTTAATTCAATCATGTCTGTAAAGTTCATTTTGTTGGGTAAGGGAATATAGTCACAACTCCTGACAATGATGAGGGACCATTATTTTTCCTACTACAAGAATAATTCTTAGTTCCTCTTGTAAACCCCATCAGTTAAGAATAAGACTATAGCCACAACTGAGCCAAAGTTGAAGCAAGCTTTAACTAAATTAATTAAATACTCGACAGGAAGACGGATTCTGACTAGGACCATTCCAAGGTTCCCCACTGCCACATTCCCAAGAAATGGCATCAAGTCACATGGAACAGATGTTTATAAAGGCAGAACCCATAAGACTCTGTACCTCCCACCAGGTCCATCAAGTGCAAGCATATATCCTGATGTACTTCCTGTCTGGGTTATCTCCTGCCTACAAGTGACTAAGCATATCCGGTGCATTTGGAGCACATCCAGTGTGGTTAGATTAACCAAATGGAATCTACACAGTTTCCACTCAATATTCCAGGAGGCTATCTGTCCTTGGGCAAGTGGAATTACAGGATTACATCTCTTTTTTTTCTTTAAATCTCACACGAACAGTCCCACCCAGCATTCTAGGAAGCTATCACCTGTCTTTTTGTTTTACAGATATCTTAGGCACAGTAATTGAAATTTAAAACATGACTTTTGATCTTACTCTCTCTTTTCCATCCACCCCTACCCTTATCACAGCTAGTCATTGCCAGGTGTTATTCACACTGTCTTCAAAATTATCACAATGCCATCTAGTTCTGCCCTGACTCTGGTCACCTTAACATCAGCCCTAAATTACTGTGGCTAGCTTTCTAATGATTTCTCATCTGATTCTCATTCCATCACCAGTTACCCTCTGAACACTAGCCAGAACAACAACAAAAATTCCCCTGCTTATGGTTACCTTTTGTGCTCTGAATCAGATTTAAAGGCCCTTGCCTACCCCAATACACATCTGCAGCCTCCTGACACACTACTGTCCACGCATCCTCCATTTACTGGAAGGTACCATACTCCTCCTTCATACTATGGTTTTGTTGTAGTGGAATATTTAAACTTATTCTCAGATACTGTAAAGCTACATATACTATCTGCACAGTTAAATGAACTTTAAAACATTAGCTATAAGCAGCTGAATGAAAGGTCACCTTGGAACCAGCTTCCTAGGTGCGGATGGACTGCAGCCTTCTGGAATACAGGAAGAATGCTAGTTTGAGGAACCAGTAATAGTCTAAGCAATTGATGCTCAGATTATCTTGGCCTCTGTTTATATTATTCCTAATAGAAAGGATTTTTGTGGTTCCTCCCCAGCGATCTAACAAGGAGACATGGGAACACCCATGTCGGTTTTGACCTTCACCTAGAAGCAGCAACATTGACCTGCCAGGCGTTGGGGGAAGTGGATTATAGAACTCTGCCCATTAATACAAAATAGCCCTTTGTATGAGTGTGGGGTTCCTTTTCTCAATAAAATAACCTGGAGATCATTTGCTCAGGATTTCAATCTGGGTAGCTTAAGCCATAAGAGACTGGACCCTCTTCTTGTTTGTTATTGAACCTACACAAGATTAATACTTGTATCTACATTTGGATATTATTTGAGTGTGTACCCCAAAGATTCATGTGTTAGAAATTTGATCACTAGTATAGCAATGCTCAATGCTCAGAAGCAGTGGTCCCTTTATGAGTTGGCTCCTACTAGGAGTTGATTAAATCATATAGGCGCCACCTTGGAAAGAACTGATGGAGTTCTCAGGAGATCCGGGTTAGTCCTCTGAAAGTGCTTTGTATAAGTGATCCTGACACCTGTGTTCTGGCTTTTAACCTTACCATGTGACTGCTCCCTTTTAGAGCACTCCCTCCACAGTGCCATCATGATGAGGTCCTTACCGAAGCAGAGGACAACGCTCTGTTCTTGAACCTCCAGAACTGTTAGCTAAAAAATGTTCCTTACATTATAAAGTATTCAGTATTCAGTAACTTATTGTATTAATACAACCTAAACTAATAGCTACTATAGTTAAATATAAATATTTTATTTATAATTATATTCTTCCCCCTCTAAGGACACCTCTCCATATATCTGCCTGGACTCTATTTTTTTATCTTTCTTGTATTTACTTAATGCCATTTCCTCAAAAGATTACCCAAGCCTAAACTTAAGTCTTTTTCAATAGTTGCACATTGTTTCTTTCCCTAATTTTTTTACACAATTTTTATTTTATAGTTATTTACTTAGGACCAACTCCCTATCAAAATAAACCATAACTCCCTATCAAAATAAACCATAAGAGTTGAGAATGTATCCGATTTTCTTTCTGTATTACCTGCTGCTGGCACAGGACCCAGTATACAATGGGTGTTCGTTATTGTTATTTTATTTTAAGGTTTATTTAATTTTATAAGTATTTTAATTTTATGTGTTTTGCCTCCATGTGGCTGAGCACTCCACTCATACAGTACCTGTGAAGGCCAGAAGAGGGCGTCTCACACATTGGAACTGTAGTTAAGGATGGTTTTGAGCTGCCACGTGGGTCAACTGCAAGTTAACACTGTGACCAAAAACAACTTGAAGGAGAAAGGGTTTATTTCTTCTTTCACCTCCCGATCATAGTCCCTTAGTGAAGGAAGTCAAGGCAGGAACTCAAGCACAGCAGGGACCTGGAGGCAGGAACTGGAGCTCAGGCCATGGAGGAGCTCTGCTTGCTGGCTTGCACTCAAGCTCAACTGTTGCACTCAACTGTTTCTTACACCTCCCAGGACCACCTGCCCAAGGGTGGCCCCACCCACAGTGGGCTGGCCTTCCCATATCAATCATAAATAAAGAAAATGCCCACAGACTTTCCTAGCTAATCTGGTGGAGGTATTGTCTCAATCTAGGACTTCTCTTTCCAGATGATACCAGTTTGGGTCAAGTAGGAAACAAATCAGCAGCAGTAGCAGCAGCAGCAGCAGCATAAAACAAGCCTACACAGAAGGAAATTTCTACTTTCCTGATTCCAGCTTCCCTGAGGTTCACCTGAGATGATGCGCAAGAAACTCCTCGGGAGTCTGTTCAGTACATTATCAAGGCAAGGCAATCTGTTCTTACATTAATCGGTTCCAGCTGAGGGCCAACTACTGCCCCAGACGCTAGAGCGGCTACATTCATTTGAAGACCAGCACCGCCCTCTGGTGGAAGTAGAGGGCAGGGCACGTATGGCCACCAGCGTGGGATCAGAGAACTGACTTATTTAAACATATGCTTCTTAGGAGGAGAATTTATAGTGTGTGTGCCATTTGCGTTATTAATTTATAAACAACGTTCATACATATTTATTTTGTATGACATAATATCTTGAAATATGTATACTTGTGAAATGACTAAATTAAACTGACAGATCACGTACCTTGTTTTGTAATGAGGAAATTTAAAATCTACTTGTATAAAACTCATTGTTGTTTTCTCTCTTACTTTTGACATAAATGTCCCCTTAGAAATATTTTATTTACATATGAAAATGCAGTCATGCTACACCAATTAGTTGTCTGCTTGTTACTTAATTATAATTATAATTATTACAAGAAATAATTAGTAATAGCTACTAGTAATAATAATAAAGAAACCATTTAAGTAATAATCAAGCACTGGAGATGCCTTAAGTTCCTAATATATATGCTAATGTGTTATTTTAAAGTTTCAACTTCAACAATTCAATCAGAAGAATGATTTTACAATGCATGAATATTTTAGACTGTTAATGCCAATATGTAAGTAAATATGCAAGTCAGCACGCATCACAGAGCAATTATACATGAGTAAAATAGTCTCCTCAAGTCATTTTTTTCAAGGGTGTGGCCCCCCGCTAGGTTGTCCATGCTCCAGTGAACGGTTCCCACATCCATGTGATATGGGCAGTATAATTTGAACCCACTGGGTTTAGAAAAATAAAAAGACATGAGGTTAGTAAGGGGTGTGTGGATGCAGGTCCGGGAGGAGTTGGAAAGGCATGGGATCGGTGTGATCAAAATACATTGCATTCATCTATGAAATTCTCAAATAATAAGTAAATCTCATAGCATGAAAATCTCAAGCCACCTTGAACAAATAAGTTTTCACCTGGCATGTGCCTGATAATCCTGAATAAGATGTTTGGCATTTCTGGGTCTTATTTGCCTAAACTGCCAATAAGGATTTGAATTAAGAGATATCTAGGGCTCTTTATAACTTTAAAAATATCCTACATATTTTTATATATCTTTTCTGGGTTATGCATTTTAAAGACCATGCCAGTGTTGGCCACAGTGCCAGCTGACCAGGCATACGGTAGCTTGGGTCCTGCCACTACCCCTGACTATCCTGGAGAGAGCACATTCCCATACCATCTTCCCCACCTGAACCTGAAGCCAGTCATTCCAAATTCCCTCCAGAAGGCCCTTTGCTCACCTCTCCTTCACATTCAGCTTTACTTCCCCAGTGCTTAGACACACACACACCACCACCATCACCACCATCACCACCATCACCACCATCACCACCATTACCACCATTACCACCACCACCACCATCACCACCACCACCACCATCACCACCAGCATCAGTGATAACAACTGCCATTTGTTGAAGAGTTCCACGTTCCAGGCACTATGTTAAGGAAATCCTGGATGGAAACTTTAAAACTACATTTTGACAATTTATTTGAACTTTTTTTCTGCAAGTCTCTCTGTACAAAAGAAAAGATTTAATGGAGAATCTATGTCTTACAGCAGTAACCATGTAATGTATCTTTCCTCTGAAATGTTTTAGCAATGTCACCTGTCAGAAGCTTCTCAGTAGTCCCCAACCCCAGTCTGGTCTCTCTCTCCCTCCCTCCCTATCTACCCATGTGCACTCCCTCCTGCCAATTTTCAACTCCCACCTCCTCTCCTGCCTCTGACATCACCCCGAATCTTTTCTTCCACTCCCATTCCCACTCCACAGACCCCATCTAAGGACTTCAAGACAGAGAATACAAGTTTGTGTTCCTTCCATCCCCAGTGCTATGTCAGGCTTTGTGCCACTTAATGCTGTTTAAATTATTTGTATGTATATATGTATATGATGTGTGTGCATACATTTGTGTGTGTCTGTGTGTGTGTGTGTGTGTGTGTGTGTGTGTGTAATACAGGCTCGTACGCGTTAAGATGCCCATGTAGAGGTCAGAGAACAACTTTTGGTGCCAATCCTCACCTTCAGCCTTGTTTGAGACAGGGTTTGTTTTTTGTTCTATGTCAGTTCTGTTGGCTTCTCACACTGCACATGCCAATTCAATGGCTCATGAGCTTCTAGGGATTCTCCCAGTCATCTCCCCGTAGACCTGCTGGATGTCAGCAACTGGCCCATCGTCCATTTCTCTCCTACCTCCAGACATCACAAGACTCTTCATGTCCACTTAACGCCATAGTCCAGTAGTTCCTGTGAAGTGCCCACTGGGTGAAGATCCCCGAGAAACCACTAAGACTCGAGATCGATGCAAACGCACGAGGCTTTGTGGCTAGCGCGCTAGGGTCAACACTCACTGCTCTATGAAGCAAGAGAAGGAGTGAGACCCTGAGAACAGCTCACACGGGGTTTTATAGCATTTTTAGAGGCAAAGTCAATTACAGCTTGGCGTGGGGTGCATTTCGAGCTGGGCAGGGGAATTCCTAGGCAGGGATGCGTTGCTGGGCACCTGTACTAACGGTTTTTCTCAGTATTGTTGAATTGTTTTTCAGTTTGCCCTTCTGGGAACAGCTTGTGCTGTGAGGAACATGAAACTTAGGCCTACTTACTTTTAGCCAAGACTGAAGCCTTTAGCCTTTTCACCTGATCTCATATTCCAATGACTTGGGGGATTAATCGCCTCCTGACTTCTCATTCCAATGACCGATGGATCCAGTCCCTGGGACTGCTCTCTGAACTTTGTAACATCTAGGGTTCTACCTGTTTTAAAACCCTGTACATTGGTTTCCACTCTCCAATTGCTAGAGTTCAAATGTAGTTTGTGTAAGTTTCCTAAAGTATGTCCTGGAAACTTGGTCTCCAGTGTGGTGGTGTTGAGGGAGTGAGACCTTTCAGAGGCTGGGCGCAGCAGAGATGATTGGTTTATTGTTCATTAGGGATTCTGCCTCAAAAAGGATTAACACAGCTTTGCTTGCAGACTGCCAGATCTTGAGAAAGGGCTGTTTAAAGCAAGCCCATCCCCCAAGTGCTTGTTCCTTCTTCAAGGAGCTGTCTCCCTCCCCACTTCCCTACCATAGTGTGATGTAAACAAAGAAAACCTCCCAAGGAGCTGAAAAGATGGTGCTGGCCAATCTTGGACTCGCAAGGTGAAAGTAGACCTATTTTCTTTATAAAATAGTCAGCTTCAGGTGTCTGGTTAAAGCAACAGAAAACAGATTAACAAAGCAACTTTAACCAGTCTCCCTGAGACTTTATCCATGCCGTGCTCACTCTAGCCCCTCTGTGACATAAAGATACCCAATGACTCAAACTTTTTCTTCAGCCTATTGTGTGAGCCATTCCGCCCTCCCCACCCAGACTGTTCTAAGGTAATAGCAGGTCCCAGCCCCCAAGGCCGGAGGGTGGCTGGGCCCCTCTCCCCAGATTATTCAAATAAAGTGAAAAACCACCAATTCAAGACCTCCCTGGAAAGCTCCATTGCCACAAGCTGGGCCTCTCAACCCCTTCCTCCAGACTATTAAAATAGGATGAAAAGATTCCATCAATCCTAGGCCATCTTGGAAAGCTCTACTGCCCCCCCACACACACACACAAACACACACACACAAACACACACAAACACACACACACACACACACACACACACACACCAGAAGCCATATGAAAGGGGCTGCACTATGCCGAGTACTTCACTGCCTCTCTTGGAGCAGAGGCAGTCACTCCTGGATTCTTCCCTCCAAATAAATCTCTTTTGAGATCTATTGCTTGGGCAGAGTAGGGTGAGGCTGAGCACCCCGGCTCAGGTGGGGATATTCTCCCCTCAGAGCTGCAACACCAGGGGAAACTCCTCCCTTTGAAGCAAAGTAAAGCTGTGACACCTCAGCTTAGCTGGAGACATTTTCCATCAGACCTATGTGGTTCCTGGGCTCCTGACTCCCAGGATACCATTCCAGTAGGGCACCTTCCCCACTTCAGTGCTGTTAACACTTCTATTGGAGTCACCTCTCTCTGAGCTGTATGGTTCCTTGACTCCCGACTACCAGGGTACCTCTCCATCTCCGCCCAAGCCAAAACACTAATAATTTGTCTTTCTGGTACCATTCCTTCTCTCTATATAATTATGTAGTCAGTAGGCCCAGTCATTTTCTCCAGAGCACCCTGAATTTCCTCGGCTCTCTTTACTTCTGATCCTATCTTCAGGTTCCCCAAACTTACATCATTCTGTCCACTTCAGCACAGAACTACTTCCAAATACATAATCAAACGTCAACAGAAACGAGAGCTGGGCGCTCAGTTCTGCCTAGGAATTCCATTACAGCTTGGTGGCCAGGCATTTGCCCAGAGCAGCGAGCTGACTCTAAACATCGACTCTCCCGAACAGCAACCACCGTCATCTGGGAGATTCCAGCAACCTCTCAAATTCAGTTCATCCCAAATTAAACTTAGTGTTCCCATCTTATCCCATCTCAGTTAACATTCCCAATTCCCAGCATCTGAAATCAATTATCAGAGTCATTCCCAGCCATCACGGGCTGGTTATTGCCGTATTTGACCAGCCGAGGCAGGAGGATCATGAATTCAAGGTCATCCTGAGCTACACAGCACATTCCAGGCCAGGTTCATAGTAAGATCAAGTTAAAAAGAAAAATCATCCCAATTCTCCCAATTCTTCCTTTACTCTCAAATGTCAATGAACCACCATTTTCTCTCAGCTCCACCCTCTTCCTCGTCTTCTTCATCTTTCCCACCTGGACCATTCTTCTAGCCCTGCAGTTCGCCTTACCAACAACTTATTTCAACTGATTCCTTTGCTACTTTTTAAATGAAAATATAATTGTACCCTTTCCCTCCACTCCCGTTCTTTCCCCCCAACCCTTCCCATGCCCCCGACCCCTCACCATGTCCTTGTCCACCTCTTCATCAACTGTTATTGCTACATACATATGCATACACATGTAAAATACAAACCCTGTGTCTGTTCAGTGCAGCTGCACGTACATGATTTCAGGGCTGACCACGTGGTATCGGGTCACCAACGAGAGGGCTCCTCCCTGAGGGAAGACCACTTCCCTTACTTTCAGCGTCAACTTGTATTTCTCTCCGATTTTTTCTGAAGGTTCATTCCAAACTCCTTGGTGTCGCACACAAGGCTAAACAGGATCAAACCCCTGTCTGGAACGAACAATTCCCTAAAGGTGATAATAACATCTTTTCATTTCTGCGTGTATCTAGCTCCACGCCTTCCATTTCGGTGTTCAATGCAGTGCACTAGACATGGTAGCCAAACGCTGTGCCACTGGCCAAGACAGTCCATAGGTGTTAGAGCTATAGGAAGAAGTGATAATTACCAAGGATATATTTAATCAAATGACATGTATTTTGTTCTCGTGGGATAAAATGCCGGTTTCTGTAGCTAATAGTCCTTCATCCACCTGCAGGGTAAGCTGGGCAGACAGGGTCCTATCTCAGGCTCAGCCTTGAACGCTGTATTAGCCCCTGCACTAGATAATGACAGTGTGTTCATAGGGTCTCTAGATGAAAGAGAAGGATTACTCACTCAAAATTAAAAGTCAAAATAATGAACTTAATATAGAACTAAGCCCTACTTTGCGTACGATAACAAATATCCTGAAGCAACAGCGGGGGATGTTAGCCATTAATTACTTTCTAAATCGCCCAATTATACCTCATTTCATGCTAATCTAAACGATGCCGTTTCTCTCTCGGCAGACACCGCGCAACTCGAGACAACCCCCACAGCCGTGTATAAAAGCTCAAAGAACCCAGAAGCAGGTGATGTTCTGTTCTCCTTTGAAGTTACAGCTGTCCACAGACAAGTGAAACGTTTGTCTTGGCACCATGTCTCTCCGGTTTTCTGGCGGATCCAGGCACATTGGCTTACAGTCAGGATCCCACAGGCCATCCAGCGGAGGCGCGGGCTTTGCCGGGCAGCAGCACCGGCAGCAGTTCCATGGCTAGCAGTGGATTTTCTTGGGCCTTGGGAGGGGCTCTGGGCAGTGCTCCCGGTGGGAGCCATGCCACCGGCGCCCTGGGAAATGGCTTCGCTGGAAGTGAAGGAAGCCTCCTCTCTGGGAACGAGAAGGTCACCATGCAGAATCTTAACAACCGTTTGGCCTCTTACCTGGATAACGTGAAAGCTCTGGAGGAGGCAAACACTGAGCTAGAGGGAAAGATCAAGAATTGGTATGAGAAATATGGACCGGGGTCTTGCCGTGGACTTGACCATGACTACAGCAGGTATCACGTAACCATCGAGGACCTTAAGAGCCAGGTAAAATCACTAACTTGAAACTAGCCAAGTTTTTAAGTTTTAAAACTTAAAACTCCGGCCAAGGTATATAGAACAATAAAGAGTTCTTCATGGTTGTTCTCTACTTTGTATTTAATTTTAATAAATAATTATTCCCATTTCTCAAAATCAGGAACCTTGTTGGATGAATTTCAATGCAGTTAAAATGTTGATTCCACGTTTATTTTTAAATACATTCATAGATAATAAATTATTATATTCTAAAAAGCATACTATTATATTATATAAAAGCATTACTATTAAAAAGTAGCATTGCCACTTTTTAAAAATTAAACCCTAAACATTTTGATAATTGCATAAGTTAAAAAAAATATTGATGCAAAAGCTTAATTATTTTTAAAACGTAATAAATAACGAAAGCAAGGCTATTTCTGTTCACTCCCTTTTCATTTCTTCTAGATTATCTCCTCCAGTGCTACTAATGCGAATATAATTCTGCAGATTGATAATGCCAGACTGGCTGCTGACGATTTCCGACTAAAGTAAGTGGCAGGTGACAACAATTCTCCCAAAACGAGGTTCCTATCTGTTTGTGTAGACAAATGGAATCTGGGTTTCATTCCAAGTAAAATACACTGTGGCCTAAGGGAGTAGAGGAACCAAAGGATTTCTATTACAGAATGACATGTTGCATATTCATTACAGCCATGGAATAAGCGGTCCGTGTTTCTCCACGCGTGCCTAAGGTCATGCCATGTATGCAGCGTCAATGTTCAGCGGTTTTGTCAGCTCCGGAAGAATGTTGACTTGGATAAGATTACGAAACTTTTGCTTAACTTTTGCTTTTGCTTTTGCTTAACTGTGATCCTCATTAGAATCTGTATGATTGGTTAGCTGCCTGTTGTCCTGCACAGACTGGAGCAGAGGGTCTTTCTCTGTGTACAATTGTTTTGTTTTCTTTTGTTCTGCTTTACTTTGCTTTGTTTTATAACAGGTTCTCAGAGTAGAACCCAGGTTGGTCTAGAACTCACAACCCTCCCATCCCAGCCTCCTGAGTACTTGGGTTACAGACATGGGCTACCACACAGGGCTTTCTGTAGCTTTTTATAATATTTTGAATCCCGATGCAGTTTCAGATATCCAGTTGACGTCGGATTGAGATTGACATCTTCAACGCCTTGAAGAGGCCTAACTTGCACTGGAATTTATTTAATTCTTTTAACCCCTCCTCCCCAAAGGTATGAAAATGAACTCACCCTTCACCAAAACGTAGACGCAGACATCAACGGGTTGAGGCGTGTTCTTGATGAGCTAACCCTCTGCAGGATGGACCAAGAGCTGCAGTATGAATCCCTGAGTGAGGAGATGACGTATCTCAAGAAGAACCATGAAGAGGTAGGAGAAGCTTCGCTCTGGTCCCATTACAACTCTGCCCATGAAAACTTTTGGGAGGGAAGGTGTTGAAATTCCAGCACTAATCCATGCTTATTGAAGCCACACACTAATCTACTTACCTCCCAGGAGAACATTAGAGGAAGGAAAATTTGTAAAGAAACAAAGAGAGGGAAGGGTCTTACAACATAACACCGGCAGAATGAGGCCACTAGGGAGTGTTGGCAGGAGAGTGACCCCCAATCAAGAAAACCAGAGGGAGGAAGAGAAGAAATGGGCAGAAATTGGGGAAGGGCCAGGAGTGCACCAGGATCCATGCCCCCTTAAAGACACTGCAACTGAAAGAAGGTAGCTTCGAATGCACTGAGGGTGGGGGCAAAAAGCCACGCACATTGTAACACACTTAGAGCATTACTACACTCTCTGTGGCCAGTGCTATAAGGCTAACTGCAAGAAATCTAATTTTGAAACTCCACAGCAGCAAGAATTTTCTTTCATATGGAATCTTACACAGGACTTCAAAATACAGAAATAAATTAATAGTAGCTTTGGGGGGGTGGTACAAACACACACACACACATATATATATATATATATATATATATAGTCTGTATGTACGTATATATATGTATATATACATGTATATGTATACATACACATATATATGTATATAGACCCAATATATATGTGTGTATATATACATATGTATGTATGTATGTATGTATATATATATTCTTAACTAGGAAGTCAGATTTAAATAACATCAAAATATAGCTTACAAAAATGGAAGTAGACCAGGCATGGAGATACATGCCTGTAAGCTCAGCACTTAGGAGGTGGAGGCACGTGGGGAGGGGTATGTGAATTGGAGGCCAGCCTGGGCTACATAACAAATCCTTGTCAGAAGTGCCTTGGGGAGAAACCTGATATCAATCATTTGAAATCAGTCAAACTGAAAAGGTCAGCTATTCAATGAGCTAATGCAGATCTTTGCCCGAGTGTTGAGCTCTCCATTCTCTGACTCCTTGGGACAGACTGACAATGAGATCCTTGACAGGCTCTAGTCACTGAGAAGGGTGTTCGGAAGTCCAACAGCCTTGTTCATTCTTCCTTCTGATCAGATCCCAACAAGCAACTTAGGTGTGTTTTTTCTCCCCTCTGTACTTCGGTTTCCAAATCTGTGAGTGGAGTGTCTGCCTCATAAAGAGGCGCAGCCTTGTAGTCCATGCTTAGAACAGTGTCTGGCATCCAGTGGTCTCTCAATAAATGATAGCTAGCACCCCTTAGGTGAAAACTCCACAATGGCTGGGGTTTTTGGGGAAGGTGGGTCTGTGTTTTCCACCCCTCTGGTCCAATCAACCTGATAGTTGACAATTATTTGTTGAATAAACTCTCTGGTCTTTGTGATCCTTTCATTTTCTTCTTCTATTTTTAAGTGGTAGATATGCTTGTCTTTTTAAAATTACATTTTATGTATTTGTTTGTGGGGGAGGTTCAGGAGTTGGTTCTCTCCTTCCATGCTGTGGACCTGGGGATTGAACTCTATTTGGCAGCAAGCACTTTACAACATGAGCCATCTCACTGGCCCCCGGTATGATTGTCATACAGAAGAAATACCTATTAAATACATGATTGGGTTTGGTGTGGTGGTTCACCTTTTATAATTTTATAATCTCAGCAGTTGGCAGGCTGAGGCAGGATGATTCCCAAGTTCGAGGTCCATGGTTACATAGAAAGTTTCCAGCTTAGTCTGGGCTACAGAGAGAGAGACTTTCTCTCACAAAAAACAAGGATGGATGGATGGATGGATGAATGGATGGGATGATGGATAGAAAGATAGAAGGATGGATAGATGAATGGATGGATGGGTGGATGGATGGATAGATGGATGGAAGGATGGATTGATGGATGGATGAAAAGATAGAAAGATGGAAGGATGGATGGATAGATGGATGGATGGGTGGATGGATGGATGGAAAGATAAATGACTGGCATGAACATAGATTAAATAGGACCCATAAATTATACATTACACTGGGAACTTTGGGACCTTCAGTAGTACCCCTAAGACCTTCTCAGATGGCATGTGAACAGTTACCCTAAAGTGACACGTTTCCCTCCAGGAAATGAAGGTTCTGCAGTGCTCAGCGGGAGGCAACGTGAACGTGGAAATGAACGCAGCCCCCGGCGTGGACCTCACCGTCCTGCTGAACAACATGCGAGCCGAGTACGAGGCCCTGGCGGAGCAGAACCGCAGGGACGCAGAGGCCTGGTTCCAGGAAAAGGTGAGGGGAGCCAGACCTGCCCTGTTTATTCCACCCTAGCGGGCCACACCCAGTGTAACCCTGCACACCTGCCTTCCAGAGTGCCACGCTGCAGCAGCAGATCTCCAACGACCTGGGCGCTGCCACCTCAGCCAGGACAGAGCTGACAGAGCTGAAACGCTCACTGCAGACGCTGGAGATCGAGCTGCAGTCACTCTTGGCAACGGTATGTGCTGATGCCAGGCAGCCTGCGCTTCCTGAGTCCCAAAGTCCTAAGAGAAGCCATCTCCTCTCCTATAACAAATGCTTACCAGGGAGCGAGGGAGACAGCAGGAAACATGTCCCGGGAGACAGAAAGAGAGGCGGGGTCTTCCTCACAGACTTCTCAGTACCACTGATGATTTCCTTTCTGGATGGTACCCAGAGTTTATTTCATTAAAATAACAAGCCTGACACCCAGTTTCACCCTGAGCATAGTTCACTCAACCCACAGAACATGCTGGACAGTGTTGTTCCAGTTAGAAAAATTAAGGGACAGGACCAGAGCTATTTGGTCAGGCAGGCTTGGGCCCGGTCACACCATCATCTCCTAACAGTGAGGAAGACATATTAAGAGAGGGTGCACAGGACTGGAGAAATGTCTTGGCAGTTAAGAGCAACTACTATTCTTCCAGAGGCCCCAAGTTCAATCCACAGCACCCATATCACAGCTAACGACTGGCTATAACTCCAGTCCCAAAACACCTGATACCCTAATCTGTCTTCTGCAGTCATTGCATACATACGGTGAACATATACGCAGACAAAACACCCATAAACATAAAATTTTTTTTTAAAAAAAGAAAGGTACACACCAACCCCAACTGGGCACTATTTGTCTCCCCAGGCCACACAGTAAAGCTCATATCCCATAGCACACACATAGCCTGGAAGTCAACCTTTTAGGCACATTCTGGACATCAAGAAGACTTCAATAGTAACCATGGAAATAACACGGTTCTAAAACCTGCTTTCCATCAGGTCTGTAGCTGGCCATATCCAAAAGGCTTGACTCTGAGAACTGTGGCATGTT
This sequence comes from Cricetomys ansorgei, assembly GCA_026225945.1. Taxonomy (NCBI): domain Eukaryota; kingdom Metazoa; phylum Chordata; class Mammalia; order Rodentia; family Nesomyidae; genus Cricetomys; species Cricetomys ansorgei. Next base: position 14,835,643 of record JAMJFZ010001881.1, read on the forward strand.
CGTGGCCCAAGGATTCGCCATCTTCACAAGAGGTTTTGTGATCTCTGAAGGCACTAGGGTGTCACCTAAACAAAGGAATAGCTACCATGCAAATGGGAACAGTAAGCCACAGATAAGCCATAGCTCAGTACACTAGAAAGATCTTTTGATTTAGCCGCCCTATTTAGCCACAGACGTAGAAGTCTGTATTTTTAACCAATGGCTGAGCCCCAGCTTAACCAGCACGTCCCTCTTCTCCTAACCCTCCACACAGCTGCTGGCTGGCTCTCCAGATTTTCTTCTCTTCTGCTCCCTCTCTATCTTCTTCTGCTGCAGGAGTTGAATTCTCCTTGGGTTTCTAAAAAAGAAACAGTATAGGAAATAAATTCTCCAGTTCCCTGATCAGAATTACAAGCATTTTCACACAGAAGCAATGACATCCTGAATCAGTTAGATTCAAGGTTCAGATCACCCGTTATCGTAAATGTCTTCTTAAAATGCCGCTGTTTCCTGACCCTGGGACCTGACCTATTAAGCCTTTTGTAACTGTTACTTTTCACTGGAAACTTGACTCTGCTCCCCTGTTCCCGGCTGTTGGAGTTTGCTGAGAAAGATTCCTAACTTATATCTTTTTAAAACATCCTAAAAGACTCTAAAAGGTTAGGAAGGAAAAGAGAGAGAAGAAGAATTCTTCACATCCCTTTCTGGCTGTCTTAATCATTCTAAACCTGGAGAACTGGTCTAACCACTAACATCCTCTATCCCAATAAGTTTCCCAGTTATGTCAGTAACTCTCCTCTGTCCGAGGCTTCCCAGCAACTGTCTGCCTTCTTTCTTATTCTCTGGAACTAACCATCTTTATCTGAGCCTGGTTTCTGCCTGCCTTCACTGTCTTCAGAATCTAGAGCTCACCGTCTCCCCTGTCACCAACCAAATGTCTTTTCCAACTGATACACTCTCTTAAATAGCTCCACCCAAGCAGTTCCCAGAAGTCCAAGCATCATGTAACCATAAGGGAGGCTGCATAGTACAAAAAAAAAAAAAACCTTCTTGGCAAAGCATCTCACTACACATTATAAGTATTTTCACATAGAAGCAATGACATCATGAAGCAATTATATTCCAGGCTCAAATCACCCATCCAATAAATAGTACTTTGGGGTCCGGAAATAACCCACTCCCAAAAGTCCACTTAACAGCCAGTGCATCCAAATTATAGAGTAATGGTGTCAACCTAGCTTCCATACCTGAGATTCTTTGGTCAAGATAAAGACTAAGTTTAGTTTCCGACAGGTAGAGAGCACAAGTCAATTACAGGTTGGGAGTTATCTACAGAAACTTGCACGTGTTTGCTTCCTGTGTTATGCAAGCTTCCCAGTTAATCTTGCCCTCCCTTATCACCACAATAACCTTCCCAGTGGAAGGCTATGAAGGGAGATGCTGCCTGCTCTGACTTCTCAAGGTATTAGACATCTTATGAAGGGCTAGCTTATGAGGGGAAGTAAGGCTTTAAAGCTTTGAACTGTGGGTACAGCCCTCCTTGACATCTTCCTATTTGTCACCTCTCCTTCCTCATAACCGTACTGGTCACTTTCTACTCGAATGCCCCTGAAGAGCCCAGCAGCCAGTGCAAGTCAGTGTCCTAACAGCGTCAGCCCCGTTAAGCCCATGCCTGCCTATTATGCTGAATATCTTACTTCATAATTCCTTCTCTGTGATCCTAGAATTGAATCAATGCATCGTGTATTCAGCAATACACACAATTACCCTTAAAATTATAATGTTGTTATTGCAATCAAAGGGTAAGATCGGGGCTGGGGGATAGCTCAGTTGGTAAAGTGCTTGCCAGGAAAACACAAGGATATGAGTTTGATCTTCAGAACCCAAGTAAAAAAAGCCGGGCATGATGGCATGAGCTTATAATTCCAGTGTTTGGAAGTAGAGGCAGGAGGATCCCTGGCGCTCACTGACCAGTCAGCCTAGCTGATCAGTAAGCCCCAGGATGATAGATAGATAGATAGATAGATAGATAGATAGATAGACAGACAGATAGACAGATGATAGACAGACAGGATATCACCTGAGGAATGACACCCAAGAGTGTCTCTAGTCTCCACACACACATACACACAAGAAAGATTAAAAACAAAGTATTTTTAAAATAAAATGCATTTATTATGGAAATACTTGAGCCAAACTGCCCCCCAAAAAAAGTCAGACAGAACTTCCTGTCTCCTTTCAGTAGAGGCTTTATTTTCTGTGATGTAAGATCAGTAGTCATGCCACACAAGGAGAAAAAGAAATAAAAGAGTAGAAGAGGCAGTAGGCCTCTGATAATGACTAATATCAGAAGTAATCACTGCCCAGACATATATATTTATACATGGTAAGAAAGAGGGAAGTTACCGCAACTGAGGCAGGGATCGTGTGGTGGGACCAATTACAGCCTATGGAAGGAGAGAGGATGCGCATAGCAGTACTGTGGACCCGTGTGTGATGAGCGCTGGCCTTGAGAGCCCGCCCTGCTGTACGACGCATTCCTTCTTCACTGCTTTAAAAAGAGAACTCTGTTGAATGACAGGAAATCAAGAATGGATTAGAAAAGGAAACAGGAGCCCAGTGGGCCTAGGAATAGGATGAGAACTGTTAAGGAGTAAGATTTTATCATAACAGGCAACCCCCAAAACAATTATAAATTGCCCCGTGTGGATTTCTTACTGTGCTGCCCCCAGCACAGTAATCAGATACATGTTGGTCCTAACAGAAGATGGTACCAAAATCTTAATAGTCAAATATCTTGCAGGAGTGGAGGCCGTGAGATGGCTCAGTGGGTAAGAGCACTCACTGCCCCTGTTCATGATCAGAGTTTGATCCCAGGGACCCACAGGGTGGAAGAAAAGAACCAATTCCTGCAGGTTGACCTCTGACCTTCACACCTTTGTGTGGCACACACTTGCACACACGCACGCATGTGCGAATGTTAAAATAAATAAGTATTGGGTGCATTTATCCCATGTCAGGTCATCCAGTGCCTGTTTACCACCCAGTTAATACCAGGCCCTGCCCCCTGTCTTGTGACAGGCCCCTAACTTGCCCAAGGAGTGGTCCTGCAGGATGCTGAACACCTCAGGGCTGGATACTCCTGTGGTGATTTCATCCTTTGCTCTGCTCTTTGATGTTGTCAGAAACACTCGCTGGAGTGCTCCCTGGCGGAGACCGAGGGCAACTACTGCACACAGCTGGCTCAGATCCAAGCTCAGATCAGCGCCCTGGAGGAGCAGCTGCACCAGGTCAGGACCGAGACCGAGGGCCAGAAGCTGGAGCACGAGCAGCTGCTGAACGTCAAGGCCCACCTGGAGAAGGAGATTGAGACCTACTGCCGCCTCATAGACGGAGATGGAAAGTAAGATCATTGGGAAGTTCCCAGACAGCCATGCTCTGCCCCTTAGCCTTCCACACTTCCAGGCTGCTGTTCGGTCCCACTGTACAAATGTCCTTCTCTTGCTTCTAGAATCATTTCCTCTATATTTTGTGCGTGGCAGAGCCCCCTTATCTGGCTTGGAGGGCTCCCATCATTTCTACACAAGTTCCTCATTATTGTCCGTGCATTGTGATTTCAAGATTCTCCGGGCCCTTGCCCCTGCAAACCCCGGGCCCACTACCAGCCACCCCAGGCTTCATCCCTAATATCACTGCTGTCGTGAAACCAATGTGCTCTGAACAAGCCCCCAGGGCTCATTCTATATGCATGTGTGAATTCTAGGACATTGCGTATTTTTATATGTATCTCTCTTAAGCTAATACATAGTAAATAAAAATAAATCTGTCTTTAAAACTAAGGTTGAGAGCAATGAAGGAAGATTCCTGATGCCAACCTACACAGACACACACACACACACACACACACATATAATCATACATCACAAACATACTCACACTTAAACACACACAAGCACACAAACTCACACACATACACTCACACTTACACACACTCACAAACAAGCACTCATACATACACAAACATACACGCACCACCACCAAAAAGAAAAAAAAAATCAAATAAAAATTAGACTTTTTAGAATAGCCTCTCTTTAGGTAACTTGTAATCACTCCCAGCTACCGCCCACAAAAATTCCATCTTCCTCCATAGTAAATACTGAGATCTGTCGTGTCGTTGCTTCAGTGAATGTTTCCTAAGTGACAATAAACACAAATGTAAAAGAATAAACTCTCCTTTCTCCCAGTTCCTGCTCCAGCTCAAAAGGCTTTGAATCTGGAAGCTCTGGGAATTCATCGCAAGGTAACAAAAACCTCCCGTTTTGCATCACTGGAAAGTCTCCCCTTAAGTAGTTTTAAGCAAAGTGCTCTGAACTGGAAGTGCTCTCCAGAATCTTATTTAAGGCCTTACTTATTCCCTTCCCAACAGTGGGCTCCTTCATTAAGTAACCTTTCGAGCAGAATACATTTAGTCACCTGTGTTTTCCTTTCTAGATTTATCCAAAACCACACTGGTGAAGACAGTGGTTGAAGAAATAGATCAGCGTGGTAAGGTCCTGTCGTCGAGGATTCACTCAGTCGAGGAGAAGATGTCTAAGATTAGCAATGGCAAGGCGGAACAGAGGGTTCCCTTCGAGCTGTCACGCTAAGCGATGGAACAGCATGCGGACAGAGACCGCACTGCACGGCTGCGGAGTTCTAAATCTCGGGGGAAATGGGAATGCATTCTACGATTAAAGTCGAATGACCTTAGAAATACCAGTGCCTCTCGCAGCACGCTGGGTGTTTGTGTTCAAGTAAATAAACACACTTCTGTTGGCTGGTGATCGATAATGAGCTGTTATTTATTTATTTATTCCTTAGGGGGACCCTATGGAAAACATTTTCATTGAATTTCATTCTAGTTTTTAATAACTATCAATATCATCAAATGCCATTTAAGTATTAAATTACCAAGTATTAAATTACTAAGCGTAATTTTTAAATCTCACCATGAAGGAAGGCACAGGCAGATTTTCTAGGGACGGTCAGAGATTCTCCTGCAACTGATACATTTCACCACTAGATGGCGCGTGTCTGGTATTTTTAATCAAGAACCTATCTCCATCTCACCCACAAGCTAGGATACCATTCCCCATCTAAACAGAAAAATCTCTGAAACGATCTCCCACCATGAAGCACATGTTGTTGATTTTCTCCGGAACAAATTATAGAAGCTTTTGCCCATGAAGATGGTCTTCACGGCATTGCAGACCATAGGTCTACTGCAGCGACTCAGCTTCGGGCGCTTTCACAGAAAGGTCCACAGACTGGAGGCGGGCGCCACTACATTCCAATATAACTTTATTGAGAGGCGCTGGGATTTCTGAACTGCAAATAATTTAGTGTTTCATGAAAGGTTATTTTTCTATGTTCTCAACCATTAAAAATGTAAAAGCCAGGGTCTGAAGAGATGGACCAGAGAATAAGAGCATTGGCTACTCTTCCAGAGACCCAGGGTTCAATTCTCAGCACTGACATGTAGCTTACAACCATCTGGAACTCCAATTTCAAGGGATCCAACTTCTTCTTTGGCCTCCTGGGGTACCAGGCTTTATATATATATACAACCAAACAAAACACCCATACGCAGAAAATGTAAAAAGCCATTTTTACCTTGGGGCTGTACAAACACCCGACAGCCAGCTTTAATCCCTTCCCACACTAAGACCTCTGCTGAGGCTCTGAAGTGTGTGATCTCCGAGGGCACTGAGTCATTTCACCTTAGGAAAGCTGCTCCTGCATCTCTCAAGTATCCTCTGGTTTCATTGGGAAGCTCTGGTGATGGTGGACATTCCACCCAGCAACCCAGCAGCCCCATGGGAGTTCAAAGAAGTGGAGAAAATAATCAAATACTTATAGAATTTCGATCCAAATTCATCACATGGAGCAAGCGCTAGAAGTTATAAGGACACGACTTCTAAACACGTGGGACCAGCTGTGTAATTTGAAAGGCTTGTGTGGAATGAAAATGTGAGATCCGCTGTTCAAACCTCAGAGAAAACGCAATGTGACTTTTCCTTTTCTTCTTTGTGGTCTCAGCCTATTTGGATTTCTTTAATGATTTTGTTTTGGGGAGTTGTTTTTTTTTTTTTTCCCCTTGTTTTTGATTTTGCTTTTCAGAATGTTTCTATTTAACATCATCCTAAGCAAAGAGAAAATAAATTTTAAGCTATCACATACATTTGCCACTCATTTTTATGTCATGCAATCCCAGTTTTAAAGTGTAATACGAAAATTATGAACCCGTGTTTTGTAGCTCACATGCACATACATATTTTTCTCTTACCAAACAAAGGAAACACAAAACAAAATCAACTGTTTTTATTTCACTCTGTTGTTGTTTGGTTTAGTTTGGGGGCTTTTGTTTGGTTTGACTTGGGTTGTTTTTGTTTTTTGTTTTTGTTTTTTTAGTTTAGTTTTAAACAGAGTCTTGGTTAACCTGGAACTCACTCTGTAGACCAGGCTGGCCTTCAGCTCACAGAGATCCGCCTGCCTTTGCTTCTCCAAAGCTGGGGTTAAAGTCAAGCACCACACCCAGCTAGACTTCACTTCTTGTGTGTGCATATGCTAACAGGCTCTCCCTCGGGTTTACTGATGATTGAGGAAAGAATGAAAGTAAAGGGAGCCATGGAATGGCCCTGCCTTCTAGATTACCATCGTCAGTGTAATCATGTGGCTGATAAGGAAAACAGCACAATTTCATACATACTGGATTATTCAGTCATTCCTGCTTCTTGGAACATGACATCGGAAACAAGTCCTGGTTTGCATGGAAAGCCTGATTTCCTTGGACTGCCAGAGACCAGCTTACTCCAGCTTGGAGGCTATATATCAAACATTTACCCACTTTAGTTATGGCTGGACTTCATTGTTAACCAGAATGCAATATCTATGCTATGTGCTACTGAGGCCGCGTAAACCACAGCAGACAAACGGCTCACATCCACCCCTGTTCACCTACATGTCCCATGGTCCATCAGAATTCACTTTACAGAACTTGTTTGAAGACACAATGACTGAGAGTTTCAAGTTGGCAATGGAGAGCACTGAACCCAGTGTGGGACTCTTCTAACAGCATCTTCGTGGCTGGGGCCAGGAGTGGGAAAAACTCCTGCCTCACAGGTGTACCCAGGGGTCATTGACCTTTGAAAACCCAGTCTGGGTGAGGATTCCTTTTATGTAGGAATGCCCAGGAAGGGCTCAATGAGTACAGGAAGCACTTTGCTATGAGAATGCTGTCAGCGCAGAAGGACTCAAAGGAAAGCAAAACTCTAATTCTGCACCTTTTTGCTAAGTAACGGAGAATTCCCTGATATCTATTCACAGAGCAATGAATATAGAACTTCTCCCTATCCTCTGGTTTGCACAAACTTCCCACCTTCTCTTCCAGAATGTTCCCTCGGCCTTGGAGGGGGTGATGTAGATGTTCCATTTGAAGATGAGCACTCGCAGTCTCTTAGTCTCAGCACTTTGCCCAGTTGTGGGTCTATGCATTCGCTGTCACAAGTCGTACAAACGAGGCTCGCCGGTGAGGGCTGAGAGCAGCGCTGATCTGGGGGTATACATCGAAGTATTTAGCAGGCAGTTTGACAGCATGTCCATTTAGCAAAACAAGAGGAGTAAGTTCTGCCCTAGGGCATGTGACCTCCCTAGTCACAGGTTCTTGACCAAGTTTACAGAAGCAGGCATGAGGGTTTACAGTATCCAGCACGAATCCACACCCGTATGGCTTACCTGGTCTTTTTTTGATAGAACCATGTGTGTGTGTGTGTGTGTGTGTGTGTGTGTGTATGTTTATATACTTCCTTGTAATTTCATGATGATTGGTCTTCCATGTTCCACAGACTATAGTTAACATCAATGCTCGGTCATGTGTCTTTGTTTCTTCATGTGTTTGTTTAGTTTGGCTGAAGCAGAGCTGTAGGGATCTTGTGGGAAAAGAATATCACTAATTTGCTTGTTTTGTCCGTGTGCTTGCATGTTCACACACGTACAGGGAAACAGGCATGTGCACTAGCCATGTTACATTTGACACATAAATCTCGTTGGCCTAGGACTCACCCATTCTGCTAAGCTATCCGGTCAGCAAGCCCTGAGGATCCGCCTGTCTCTTGCCTCCCCATAACTGGGGTTACGAGTACGTGTTGCCACGCCTGGCTTCTTCACGCAGATGCTGCGGCTCAAACTCAGGCTGAAGTAGTACTTTACCAACCGAGCCATCTTCCCAGCCCCACTAAATTAAATTTTCAATTAATTCACTGGGTTGGACTTTTTCAGACCACTGGAGTATAAGTTCCAATTAGAAGATCCAACAGTTCCCTGGAGAAGAACAGAACAACCATAGTTAGATGCACCATCTCTAGTGCTCAGTGTGGTGCGTCCCTTGTTCAAAAGTCAGGAAAACAAGCAGTTAAAAATACTAAAATTTATCTGTTAAAAACATCTATTCCTTATAACATGTAATAGGGATAATAACACTGTACATATAACAACATAAACTTATAAACTACAGGAAATAATATTTTGGTACCATCATTTATATACTGAAGGAAGCGATTAAAATACTTTACTAGCTTTTCTTTTTCAATTTTATTTTTAACTATCTTTAAGGGAGCAGTTTTTCCTGCGAATGTTATTTCTTTTTCTAAAGATGTATTTTATTGTTAACTACATGTATGTGTGTTTGTACACGTGGGTGCAGGTGCCCCCAGAGGCCAAAAGAGGGCATCAGTCCCCTGGAGCTGGAGTTACAGACTGTTGTGAGCTGTCAGTGTGGGTACTGGAAATTGAATTCTGGTCTTCTAGAAGAGCAGCCAGTGGTGGCCTTAACCACCGAGCCACTTCTCCAGCCTCTGAACATGATTATTCCTTGATTCAGATTTTCTGGCTTTCTTTACCACAAACTTACATACTAGGCTATGAAATTGTATATCTTAGCTTATTTGTTTCAAATATTCACAACTGAAGATGATGGCAGTCATACCTGGCAAATGCAAGATCTCACATTTAAAAACATTTAAAAAAAAAAAAACCAAGGAAACTGGTGCAAAGAACTACATGAACAAAGGCAAAATTGTGGGAAAGAGAGACACCGAGGAATAGAACGGCAAGCCAGCGAGACAGCGGCTGTAGCAGGCAAAGGATCGCAAGGCAAGCACTGAGCACATGGTGGCCAAATGTGCGAAGGACCGGGCATACACGGAAGAGAAAGGGGAGCAGCCAGAGCAGTGGAGGGGTCCTCAGAGGGCACCTGTCTAAAACGCAGTCTGATGACTGAGGCGATCAGTAGGTAGTAGAACTGAGAGGATATAGGAGAATAAACATAAGGGACGATGGTTGAGCAGGCGCCGTGGCCCACACCTATAATCCCAACTTTCCAGAAGTTGAGGCAGAAGGACCACAGTTAAAGGCTAGCCTGGGTAACATAGGAGACCCTGTCAAATGGAAGAAAGGATGGGGAGGGGAGGGGAGGAGAGGGCTGGGCTGGAGTTGTGCAATGATTCCTGGAAAACCCTAAATCTCTAAAATAATCAAACAAAAATTCAGGAAGGAGTAGAAGGTGACATGTAGAGGAGGCAAGTACAAAAACATTCTGAGGGGGAAAAAATATATAGAAATACTAGAAACCTACAGACAGAAAGGGAGCAAGAGGCTGAAACCTGGGGACTTCATTTACAGCTAAAGAAACTGAAGACCACAGAGGCTGACTCCCATGTGTAACCTGCCCAGCAACAAAGCTCAGACAAAAAAAAAAAAAAAAAAACCTTTGCAGATTAAATGGTCATTCAGGAAGGATGAGGAGCAAGGGAAAACTTTCTGTTTCTAAAAAAGAGCCTGTTTATTTTTCATTTAAAACTTAGCCTCCTTCCTCTGGAATCCAGGCCCCATGGTCTTGAAATTATTTTCAACACATAGATATGTTGGTAGAAAACCGAGCTGATGATGTTTTACTTGCCAGAGAAATACAGATGTTGGACACAGGAAAGAGAACTGTATCTACGACACTTCAATTTAATTCTTTAAGGACTTGTATACTCCTGAAGCCTAGAAGGCAGGAAGGGTTGCTCACACTAAATTGAAAGGCATCACTATAATAAATAACCCTGATAATACTCCACCCTGCTCTTTCCCAGAGATAGCAAACAACCTCAAGGTAACTATCCACCTACGGAAGTGGACACAGCAGAGTAAAGACGTTCATTAGGAGAAAATGGCACCCACTTACGGATAATTCTCAATGAGCTGACAAACACCATTTTGCTAGGAGGGATAGAGTTCACCTAGAGACACCCTAATGACGTATATATAAAGCATTCCTCACTCAGTAGGACAGTCACTGTCTGAGCAGCACTGCAGTGTGAACACCATGTCCGTTCGCTTTTCCTCCGCATCAAGACGGCTGGGCTCTGTGAGGCTCTCAGGGGCCGGAGCAGCCTTTGGGGCCGGAAATGCATGCGGAGTACCAGGCATCGGAAGTGGCTTCTCCTGCGCCTTTGGGGGCGGTTCATCGATAGGAGGGCTCGGTATGGGCAGTGCTTCTTGTGGGGCCTTCACTCCGAACGAGCATGGCCTCCTGTCGGGCAATGAGAAAGTGACCATGCAGAACCTCAATGACCGCCTGGCCTCCTACCTGGAGAATGTGCAAGCGCTGGAAGAGGCCAACGCTGACCTGGAGCAGAAGATCAAGGGCTGGTATGAAAAGTTTGGACCCGGATCGTGCCGCGGTCTTGACCATGACTACAGCAGATATTTCCCGATCATCGACGACCTCAGGACCCAGGTAGGACGGCACAGGACATATAGACATGAAAAGTAGAAGAGGTATCAACGGGCACGGGAGCCCAGCCCGTAGTAGTTTATTATCAATGTTCAAAGTAATTTCTGGGCTGGAGGGATGGCTCACCAGTTAAGGACACAGGGTGCTGCTCTTTCAGAGGACCTACGTTTAATTCCCAGCATCTACATGATAGCTCATAACCATCTGGTCACTCCAGTTCCAGAGTATCCAAAACCTTCTTCTGGCCTCTGGGAGCACCAGACACACACACATGGTGCACAAAACATACATGCAGGCAAGACACTGATAGCCATAAAATACGTGGATTTTTAAAAACAACAATTTATGTTAAATTGTTAATTATTAAATAAACATTATTAATAAATTAATATACTTATATAATTCATAGACTAATATAAATCAAATTATATATTATAATCTTGGGGCATGACCCACCCATCATCTGGTATTAGGCATGCCTGTATGTTCTAGTAGTACAAAAGTAGCAAAAAGTGTCCAATGTCTCCAATTAGATATTTATACACTTAAAAGGGGATTTTTTCCAATGATAAAGTGGGGATTGAAATATAAACTAAAACTGACTGTTCTCAAGTCCTCATTTTCAAACAGCTCACTGTCGGCTGACTTCACACGTAACTTAACTGCAAGGAAACTTGAAGATTTGATCATGCCCCACCCTTACCTAACTCTCCGTTTATCAGATAATCTCGGCAACTGCAAATAACGCCAACATGGTCCTGCAGAATGACAATGCAAGGCTGACGGTGGATGACTTCAGACTGAAGTGAGTTGAGCCAAAGAAAAAAGAGACCAAAAATTATCGCAGTACCCTCCTCTTTTCCTCGGGCCACAGGAGGTCTGCTCTGCCCTGTTGTTGTCTGTGTGTTCATTTTAAACCAAATGCGTATTAACCAGGCCAATAGCGGAACATGATTTACTTAGAAAATTTGGAGCTAGCCACAAGCGAATGTCAAGGTCATAGGTCAGAGAACTCTGACTATTCCCACGATCTTGCTTCATAGACGTGTGTTTATTCCGTTGGGGGTTGCTGTCTCACAGGTGTCTTAGGCTGAGTTTCAGGGTGACCTGAAAAGTGGGGTGATTCGAGTCTGGTGGGAAAGAGCGAACCTTTCAAACGCGTCTCTAAGGTACGAAAATGAACTGGCGCTTCACCAGAACGTCGATGCGGACATCAACGGTCTGCGAAGGGTCCTGGATGATCTGAGCCTGTGCAGAGCTGACCTGGAGGCCCAACTGGAAACACTCACAGAAGAGCTGGCGTACCTCAAGAAGAACCATGAGGAGGTAAGCCCTCAACCTTCCCTGTCTTCACAGCCGGCCTCCCTCCCAAAACTGAAACCTCATTCCAGGTGGAATAAAATAGAACATCTCAATACCAAGACAGTTTCAATTTCCCCCTATATCTTTGAAATGTTTCTATTATCCCCTCTCAACTGAAACAAACCAGTCCAGGATGGTAGCTCACAGCTATAGTCTCAGCCCTGATGGCCGGGCTGAGGCAAGAGGATTGCAGAGAGTTCAAAGCCAGCCTGGGCTAGAGAGTAAGACTGTGGTCTCAAAAGAGAAAACGAAACAGGCCTCACAGAAAGCCTTGAGCCTTATGGATCCAGTCCACTTGACTCCCTTACAAACAGTCAGAACCTAATGTTGGCTGAACAAATCTCTTTCAGGAAATGCAGGCGCTTCAGTGCGCGGCGGGAGGCAACGTGAACGTGGAGATGAACGCAGCTCCCGGCGTGGACCTCACCGTCCTGCTGAACAACATGCGAGCCGAATACGAGGCCCTGGCTGAGCAGAACCGCAGGGACGCGGAGGCCTGGTTCCAGGAAAAGGTAGAGCCAGGCTTGAATACACAGACCTGGCACCACGTGTGGATGGCGCTGTCCCTGCCCTAACAGCAGCTCCTGACTTTGCAGAGCGCTTCCCTGCAGCAGCAGATTTCAGATAACGCTGGAGCCACGACCTCAGCCAGGAATGAACTTACAGAGATGAAACGGACTCTCCAAACCCTGGAGATAGAGCTTCAGTCCCTCTTAGCCATGGTAAGCACCAACGAGAAGACAGATATGCTTTAGGAGTTGAGAAAAATTCGAAAGAATTTTCATCTTGGTATACTACTTATTTGGAATTTTATCCATTGATTACTATGTTGACATTTGCTTGAAAATTATGCCTAGATGTTAATAAGCCCTGGAAACCAGACAATACTCTTGAAGTGTTCAAGAAGAAAGCTAATTTTACCTTGACTCTTCTCTCAAAGGTCCAAAGACAGAAAACTTCATCTCTGCAGAGCAAAAATAACTTTACTAGTTTGCCCACCCAGCCTTCCTGCTGGTCAGGAGCATTTGCATTCCTTTTAAGTGGCATAAATAAGAAGCAAAGTAGAGGTATGAAGGTTGAGTCTAAAGCAAAATGTGCCTAATGACAATAATAACCACCCTTTCATTAAGGGTTTGCCCAGCCCTTTCATCCACAGGTTAGCCCACACTACCCCCTGGGGCGTAGGCAGACAGACTTCACAACTCACATCATTATCTCCAAAAGAAGAATCAGATTCAAAGAGGAGAGGCAGTTCTCAGAGTTCTGCAACTAGAGACAAGAAACAGGACTTCCCCTCCAACTTGCCTAACCTCAGAGTCAGTGTCTTTCTCACCATGGCTAAGAAAACCTCAGGGCTTAGCCACAAAAGAATGTGGGTAAAATCAGGGCTTATATGAAGATATTTTGCTGCAAAGGGGTCAGTAAGATACTGCCATTTGCACTTGGGAAGCAGAGGCAGGGAGAAATCTCTGTGAGGTTGAAGCCTGTCTGGTCTACATAGTAAGTTCTAGGACAGCCAGGGCTATGTAGAAAGACACCACCTCAAAAAAAAAAAAAAAAAAAAAAAAAAAGAAAGAAAGAAAGGAAGGAAAGAAGGAAAGACACTGTCAACTCCATGTGTCACCTTCATTCCACGTAAAACATGTATTGCAGGTGTTCCCTCTTATTCTGTATCAATTCATTTGACTTCACAAGCCAAGCAATTAGACAGTTTAACATGTGTACACGGTTGATATAAATGACCACAGAAAAGCAATGATGGGCAGGAGACAAAGACTTCATGTGACTCATGATGAGGGAGCAGATTGTAGGGGGACTTCCATTACTGAGAAAATTGGAAACTGTGCACACCCCACAGTGCAGCATATCCTGGTATATATAGCAGACATCTTTCGACTGCACCCTAGAAAGAAACGGTGTCTTTTTTTCTACCGTTTGTGGGTTGACAAGGACTATTTGGGACCGTGTCTTCATCGCATAGACCACTCTGGTGTCCACCATGAAAACTGAACAAACGGAATCTTTTAGATCAGCAGTTCTCAACCTTCCTAACGCTGTGACCCCTTAATACAGTCTCTCATGTTGTGGCGACCCTCCGTCGTTGCTACTTCATAACTTTAATATTGCTACGGAGCGGTGTCTCGGTTTCTAAGACCGTCGAAATTTGTGCTTTCCAATAGTCATGGCCCACAGGTTGAAAGCCCATGTTTTAGATGGATATGATCATTTGTACCGTGTGTGTGTTAGTGTGCATGGGTGCACATGTGTGTGTGGAGGTGCGTACATGTGTGTGGAGGTCAACCTCAGGTGTTGTTCCTCAGGAGCTGTCCATGATGTTTTCGGAGACAGAGACTCTCAAGTGAGACCTGGAGCTCCCGGGTTAGGCCAGGTTGGCTAATTATCAAGTCACAACGATCCTGTCCCCACTTCTCCAGCCCTGGAATTACAAATGGACAGCCGTACACGATTTTTGTGTAGGTGTTGGGGATTGCTCTTAGGTGCGCATGTTCACCTGGTAAAGCAAGCACTTTACAACAGCCACCTCCACGGCTCTGGATATGATTGGTTGCCTTGTGTAAGGACAACTCTCTTCTAACAGACTTGGTTTACTCTGAATCAGTAGGCTGACATTTTCTATAATGCCATCTTTCCAAAATACAGAAACACTCGCTGGAGTGCTCCCTGACGGAGACCGAGGGCAACTACTGCACTCAGCTGGCTCAGATCCAGGCTCAGATCAGCGCCCTGGAGGAGCAGCTGCACCAGGTCAGGACCGAGACCGAGGGCCAGAAGCTGGAGTATGAGCAGCTGCTGAACGTCAAGGCCCACCTGGAGAAGGAGATTGAGACCTACTGTCGCCTCATAGACGGAGACGAGGGGTAGGCACCGTTCCTCTAAGAATGCCCTTTAAGAGTCTTAAAAATCATTTGAAACTGAGAAAATGTCTCCGTGGTCCACATCATGTGTGAATGAAACCCTAGCAGCCCTGTTTCAACAGTCAGTGAACTCCTTCTGTAAATCCGTACTCTTCGGTTGCTTTAGCAAAACACACAGATGTAACTGATGCAAAATCTGTTTTTTACAGCTCTTGTGTTAAGTCTAAAGGCCAAGGAGGCCCCGGAAATCAGACAAAGGGTAAATTAAAGCCTGTGAAGCATTCAGTGGCTTCTTCCTCTCCTCTCTAGTTGTTTCTCCTCCTCCTCCTCCTCCTCCTCTTCCTCGTCCTCCTCCTCTTCCTCCTCCTCCTCCTCCTCTTCTTCCCCTGATTCTCCCTCTCCCTCTCCCTCTCCCTCCTCCCTCTCCCTCTCCCTCTCCCTCTCCCTCTCCCTCTCTCCCCTCTCTCATGCATGTGTGTGTATGTGTGCAGGTGCACCTGTATACAGAGCCCAGAGAACAGTATTACTTAGCCATGGTCCACTTTTTGTTTTTTGTTTGAGTTTCACCCAGGGATCCTCCTGTGTCCACCTCCTGAGCCCCAGAATTACAAGTGACTTGTTTCATATGAGTTCTGGGGGCGGAGCTCAGTCCTCATCATTAAAGCCTAAGCCGTCTCCGCAGCCTTCCTTTCTCTTCTGTTTCTATTACATGTGTTTCAGATGATGACTTATTTCCCACCTGAGAATTTTACAAACGTTTAATGGTTTGAATGTGTTGCTTTAGATTCATCTAAAACTGCCATCGTTAAGACTGTTGTTGAAGAACTAGATCCTCGTGGCAAGGTTCTCTCCTCCAGAGTCCACACCCTGGAAGAGAAATCCACCAAAGTCAGCAAGAATGAGCAGAGGCTGCCTTCCTGAACTCCTGCCCCCTAAAACAAAGAGCCCTAATTTAAAACACCAAAACTAAATGCTTTTCCGAAATAGGGCGCTCTTATGTTTCTGCTTTCCTTCCAGCGAGTGAAGACAAGCTCCTTAGACTAGTGGCGTTTCTTTGGCTTTCTCTCTGGTGGTGTTTCAATAAATGTCTCCCTGTTGCAAGTCATCCTCCTTGATTCTGGTCCATCACTGCATTTTTAAGTACACCTTCCCATGGCAGCTAAGTTCTGTCTTTGATTTCCTCTGGTTTAATCCACCGCTCTTTGCAAATTAGGAACCGGTTGAATACATAGCGGTTGTAGTCTTTTTCATATATCTATAAAATTTTGCCTTCCGTGCTTCCGCACCTACTGGGCCTATGTATGTTGACTGGTAAGCACTGAGAATAAAACAGCTAATAAAAAATAAAAATAAAAACCAGTTCCTGGAGCTAAACAAATAGCTCAGGTTCAGTTCTCAGCACCCACATGGTGATTCACAACCTCCCACAAATCCAGTCTCAGGGATCAGATGCCCTCTTCCGGGCATCCTTGGTACTGCACACATGCAGTTCACATCTATACATGCAGGCAAAACACTCGTACACATAAAATAGGAATAAATGAATCTTTTTAAAAAAAACAGATTTCGAGTATAACAGGCTCATGAGGTAAAAATAAAGGAATTAAACAGTACGAAACACCCCAAATATAAAGGAAAGGTGATAATGCATTGATTTTTTTTTTTTTTAAGAGAGGGGGAGGTTGTATAAGAGGAGGCTGAAAGATTGTAAGAGCTGGAGGTAGCAGACGGCTGCTGCAAACCAGTATTTTCCGCACAGGACAGGGTCGCTATGCTCAGGATCTCATGGCAGCTTTGACTCCACGCACAAGACCGACACAAGATCAAGCCAGTCAAATTTTCAGCATCAGTGGTGAAGGGACTCACGAAGTCTCACCGCCAGCTAAGGATCCAGTGGCAACTGACGGCTGATGGCAGAGGTAGAGTTCAAGGCTCAGGAAATGTGATGAAAGTGTAGGCGGAAAGAATGGTAATTACCGAACTAGCTCCTTCCCAGCTGGGGTAGGATGGGGAGGAGCGCTGTGAGATGCTGTCTTCTGGATTTGGCATGGCGACTGCGCTCATGGGCTCACAGCTGCTGTGGCTACCTACACAAGATCAAGTCAGCTATTTCCCAGCAGAGATGGAGTAGATGATCCTGCAGGGCCTATTCCTTACCAAGGAGTTCCTGGCAATGGAGAGTTGCTGGAGGAAGGGAGAATAATTCTTTATTGAGGATTTGGCCACTGGTAGATGTCTCTGCTCTCATAGTGGTCCCACACCATGGACATATGGGCAGCCCTAACTGGACTAACTTCCTGTGAAAGAAATTAAACATCAGGTTGGGTTGGGAATTGGGTTGAGGGTATATTAGTTACTTTTCTGCTACGATGGTATAATACCACGACAAAGGCAACTTACAGAAGAAAGAATTCTTTTGGCTTGGAGGGTTAGAGTCCACAATGGCAGGGCAAAGCTAGCAGTCAGGCATGGTTGCTGGAGCAGAGTGCTGGGAGCTTACATCTTGAACCACAAGCACAAAGCAGAGAGAGTGAACTGAAAGTAGTAAGCTTTAAGCTCTCAAATCCCACTCCCAGAGACAGACTTCCTCCAGCAAGGCCACCCCTCTTAAACCTCCCCGAACCACTGTCATAAACTGGGATCAAGCGTTCAAATGCCTGAGACTATGGGGAACACTTCTCATTCAAACCACCATGAGGGAATATAGGAAGAGGTGGAAGGGAAAAGATGGTCATATTTCATTATATACCTGTATGGCATTCTCAAGAACAAAGAAAAATTAAAATTCATGAATTAGTTAAAAATAGCGGCTGGAGATGTAGCTTGCCACTTTGTAGAGTGCTTGCCAAGGATGT
This sequence comes from Cricetomys ansorgei, assembly GCA_026225945.1. NCBI lineage: Eukaryota > Metazoa > Chordata > Mammalia > Rodentia > Nesomyidae > Cricetomys > Cricetomys ansorgei. Next base: position 14,853,531 of record JAMJFZ010001881.1, read on the forward strand.
GGAAGGCTCCAGGCTCTATCCTAGCACCACATAGCCCTTGGGTGTGGCGGTACACACCTGTATCCACACTCTGGAAGGTGGATGTAGATGGATCAGAAGCACAAGGTCGTTCTTAGCTACATAGAGAAGCCAACCTGGACTACATGAGAACCAGTTTCAAAAACACAAAGAGAATAAAACGCCCAGGTGAACCTAAAACAAACACATTCTCACTTAACTGTCTGAGTAACTCTTACATCCTATACTCTTATATCAAAATGAGAAAAAAAAAGTTCTTGCCACATAGTTCCATATTCAGAAATACTTAGCCACTTTTGAAGATGGTCTGGCAGGTTCTTACAAAGCTAAACACACTCTGATCCCTCCATCCAGCAGTTATAGGAAATCACTGGATCCTTAGTCTTTTACCCAAAGGAGTTGGAAAATATCTCAACACAAAAACCTGTCCTGGAGTGGCTGGGGAGATGGCTCAGTGGATAAAAGCACTTGCTGCTCTTCCAGAGGACAGAGTTTGGCTCCCAGTATGAATGTCAGCCAGTTCATAACCACCTTCAGGAGATCCAACGCCCTCTTCTGGCCTCTCTGAGCATTGCCACACATGTGGCATACACACCTACACATACATAAGTAAAACTAAACCATCTTTTAAGAACTCCACAGAGATGATTATAGAGGCTTTATTCATTACTTAGCAATACCTGGAAGCAAACAAGTGCCCTTCAGTGGGTGGATAGATAAATAACGGCAGATCTAAACGATGGGGCATTAACCAGAGCTATCAAGCCATGGAGAGACGGAGAGGAAACTCAACGTGTATTACTAAGTGAAAGAAGCCAATCTAGAAAGACTACATCATGTAGGAGTCAACCTCTCTGACATCCTGGGAAACACAAAACTATGGAAACAGTCAGTGGATCCGCGGTTGCCAAGGAGAGGGACAAGGGGAGCAAAGGGATCCATAGAACAACGAAAGCAGTCATATGCTACCACGAGGGCAGGCATGGGTCAGTATACAGTTGTCTAGCCAATAGGGTTTACCAAGAGTGAACTCTAACGTGAACCATGAATGCTGGCCCGTATGAAATGCCAATGTATCATTGGAACAAATGCACTGTTCCAGAGAGGACTGCTAATGCGGACCATGAGGAATGTTGATACGCAGAGAGTGTGTGGGAAATCTTTATACCTTCCTCTGAATTTTGTTGCGAGTTTAAAACCATTCTTAGACAGTTTTTACAACTTTTTTTTTAATGACTAAGCAGTTATCTCAGATTTCTTCAGTGTATGGAATGTCTGATTACCAACTCATCAAAACTAAAGAGATAAATTCTTTCTGCTGGAGCCAAGTTGAGAGGATAAGTGGGTGTACATTGGTGGCTTTTAAAATATAACTTCGACAGATAACCAGCACCTGCTGTGTACTGAGAACTAGTCTGAAAATCATTTGGTCCCCACAATAGCAATCTAAGGCAGACACTGTGGTCATCATCGTTTTCCAGGCAAGGAAACTTGAGTCAGAGAGCAGTTGAGTCATTTTCCTAGAGTCACACACAACTAATAACTGGAGGTGCTGGAATCCAGGCAGGCTGACTCATTGTCTGTGCTCAGCCACAACCTAATACCGTGCTGGGGAGAACCAAGAACTCTATGGCTCCACCCTCCTTCCAGTGAAAAAACCTGTTAGCTCTAATCATCTTCTTTCCCAAGCCTGAGAAGCCTTTTGGGGGAGGGGCTAGAACATCACAGTCTGATGCTCGGAAGAAACACGAGGAATCCAGTGACAAAGCAAACCTCATTCATGCATAAGTGAAGTGTTTCTCTGGGCAAGCAAGGCGGCTCAGTAGGTAAAGGCACCTGTTACCAAGTCTGATGCTCTTAGTTGGATCCTCTGAGTTTACTAATAGTGGAAGGAACAAACCGACACCTGAAATACATCCTATGATCTCCACAAGCATATTGTAGCGTGCGTGCAAGCACACTTAAATACATACATACATACAACATACGTAAAAAGCTCTCTGAAGAAAAATCTTTTTCTTCATGCATAAAATACACATCGTTAAATTCTTAAATTATTTTTATTTATTTTGCGTGGGTTTGGATGTGGACATGTGGACGCAGCACACCACGGCACACATGTGGGAGTCAGAGGCCAACTCGCTGTGTAAGTCCTCTCCTTCCATCATATGGGCCCTGGACATTGAACCCATGTTGTCAGGATTGACAGCAAGTGAATTTACCTGCTCAGCCATCTCACCAGCACCTAGAATTTGCACTTAAAACAATGAAGTATTTGAAACAAAACAATACAGTTAAGCACAGTGGGGTTAGCATAAGATCATTAGAGGAAGATGGCAATGAGAAACTTTGTTCTGAAATGAGACATTGAAACGGCATGTAAGTTAAAGTTCAATTCGGTTCAATTTTCTTAAATACCAGCAACATGCAACATGCACATCCACAGTTTAGCACCTGGTAGATTTTCAAGAAATAATGACTGCATACGACTTCCTGAGCATGAATACATAATCTGAAGAAGCAAAGACATTGATAGAAGTGGCCCTGGGGAATTTATTCAAGTCATCTTCTACTTCCAGAAAGGACTAAAGCACATTTAAACTTGAAAGTTTTAGTTTAGAGGGCTAGAGAGATGGCACAGCAGTTTGGAGCACTTGCTGCTCTTGCAGAGGACCTGGGTTCGATTCCCAGCAACCACATGGCAACACACAAGCATCTGTAACTCCAGTTACAGTAGACTCAACACCCTCTTCTGACTTCCACCGGATCCAGGCATGCAAGTGGTGCCCAGACATACATGCAGATAAAATATTCATACACACACAAAAATAAATCAAACCTTAGAAATTATTAGTTTCCAGGAAGACTGTGGTAAAGACAAGTGAGGAGACTTGTCCTACGTGTAAGCACTAACCATGTTTCCAGTAATGAAGCATCATCGGTCCTGCTTTGATGAAGAAGTCTGTGATCTATGTCGCCGTGTTATTTCCAAAGCCAGCTCATCTCCAAATAGCTCTAATAATATATGCTTAACCTATTCCACGAAAGATAAGTTAATTAGTATGTATCAGCTACCTGGAGATAAATAGATGGCGCTAATAATACTTTGCAGCCTCATTAGAACTCTTATCTTAAAAACAGAAAAAAAAAAGGTCTTACAAACTATTAAGCTGCCGACACACTGTTTTTGTTGTTTTGTTCATGGGAAACACGGCAAAAATGTAAAAATTTGACCAGATCACAGCAAAATCACTAATCATTCTCTGAATACAATTTGTAAGTCTTAAAGTACACCAATAGGGTCTGAATTACAATTTTGTATTGGTCATTTTTAAATAGGTGTGCTTTTAAAACTTATACGTTCTGGCCCACTGAATAGCTCTTGTCTTTTAGTGACAAACATTTGATATTTCTCAAAATTCAATTATCTACAACATTGAAAAATCTCACTGGGAAAAGAATTCATGTTTCAAAACTAAACCTGTAATCAGTCAACCAATCAATTTGTACCCATTGTAAGTGATCACAACCTGCCCCGTCTGACGTGTCCACTGTATTATAATAATACAAATAATTAACATTTCTAAAGTGTCTGTGCCCTTCAGACTGTCATATAGCCATTCATTACTGGAGCTGCTCACTGAAGCCTTCAACTGACACTGTTGGATGTGATTATATTCCTTTTTTCCTAGGGAAGTGAAGTACAAAGAGACTGGCTAATTTCCCAAGAGCTTCACGGAAAAGAAGAAAGCGTCTGCTTCCCCATGACAACTAGTCTCCTAGGTACCAGATTATGGGTTTCCTAGGTAGTGATGGAAAGAGCCCTCCTTCATATATTTCATTCCCCAGTGATCGGTGTAACTCTCGTGTCTCAAAATCACAATTCTCTATGTACACAGATGGAAACTGAAAACTAGAGAATCAAGAGGGCGTGGAGTGGTGCATGCCCATGATTTCAAAAGTTTCCGGAGGATCAGACAAGTTTACAGTCAGTTTAGTTTATGTAGTAAGCTCCAGACCAGCCAGAGCTATACAGTGAAACTCTGTCTCAAAAGATCATTTTTAAGGGGAAAAAAGACAAATTGTTTGGAGTCTTGGTAGTTAGTTGAATTGATGTTCTGCTCCTAGACCAAACCAAAAAAATCTCACCATGCGTGGTGGCATATGTCAGCAATACCAGCACTCAGACATCTAGGAGAGGAGAATTGGAGTTCAAAGCCAGCCTTGGATGCATGAGACCCATCCCGAGAGGTCAACGAAAAGGAAGAAGGAAAATCTCAGCACAAAGCCCCACCAACACCACATATTTATGAACGTTAGCAAAGCTGACATGATGCTATAAAAATGTCTGTTATCTTATTTTCAACTTATTACGAACAAATGCAAAGAGATGGAGAGTCAGCTTAGTAAGTAAAATGTTTGCTACGCAAGTGTGAGGACAGGCATTCGATCCCCAGGAGCCGTTGCAAAAAAGCCAGCAGCTTTAGTGTGTGCTTGCCATTCCAGCGTTGGAGAGGCAGAGACATACAGATCCTGGGACTCCCTGGCCAGCAAGCTACTTCATAAGCTCCAGACCAGAGACCCTGTCTCAAAACACAAACAAGGTAGACGACCGAACAACACCTCAAGTTGCCCTCTGGCCTTCATACCTGTGTGCACACACACTCACGCACACATGTTCACCTGCACATGCAAACACTCATGAATACGCATCTACGTGCGTATGCAAAAATAGATCAGTTCAGGAACTCTTACTGGCAAAAAAGATTGCTAAATATGGAGAGTTTCTGTTTCAGTAAGAAGGAAAATACTCTGTAGGGTAGAGGCAATTGAGATATTCTGGTGCATTTCTAGACCACGGAAGCAAATATTTCTAATGTGAACTCTTTGTTATGTGCTCTGTGTGTGTGTGTGTGTGTGTGTGTTGGGGTGGGTCTCCACTCTTTTCCAGGAATCAAAAGGACATAAACTCTCATTTCAGTAACACAAGTGATGGTTTCCCCTCTGCAGTCTACGGGGCTGTGATTTAGGGTTACTAACACTGCGAGGCTATGAATTAAGATCACTGTCCCCGGCACCTTCTTCATAATATACAAAATGCCCTTGGGGCACCTTGCCACCTACTGGACACTATTAAAAATCGCCCAATTATGAAAAACAGCAATTAGGATACGACTAATGCTTTATCACAGAGCAGCATAACTGAGATTCGATCCTATAAAAGCCAGTGGAGTTTTCGCCTCGTGGAAGATAGGCATTGGCATTTGCACCTCTCTGGGGAAGAAGGTCGCTGGGCTGTGCTGTCGCCATGTCGTTTCGATTTTCTGGGGGATCCAGGGTCTGTTCACGAGCAGGCTCTGTCAGGCTGTCCAGGGGAGGGGTGGGCTTTGTGACTGGGAATGTGTGTGTTGGGCCTGGAGCAGAAAGCAGCTTTTCTTGCACCCTTGGGGGCGTCTCTTCCGGAGGAAGCTTTGGCAATGGCACTGAGGGGTCAGGAAGGAGCAACAGCACGGGTTTTCTTAGCAACGAGCCCGGACTGTTCTCTGGGAATGAGAAGGTCACCATGCAGAACCTCAATGACCGTCTGGCCTTGTACCTGAACCACGTGAGTGCTCTGGAGGAGGACAACACCGACCTGGAGAGGAAGATTGAGGGCTGGTATGAGAAATATGGGCCTGGCCGTGGCCGTGGCCTTGACCATGACTACAGCAGGTATTTCTCAGTCATCGAGGATTTGAAAAGACAGGTAAGACGTGCAGAGTCCCATACTGTGCTATAGGCATGGGGCGGACTAACTAAAAGCAAAGGAAACCTAAATTGTATTTAGCAGTGTGGGGGTGGGGGGAGCACACAGCAGTCATCATAGCTGCTCCAGAGGCTGAGACAGGAAGATCACAAGGCTGAGGCTGGCCTGGGAATGTTGAGAGCCTATCTCAACTTTAAAAGAAAGAGAAATCTAGAAATATATAATAGAGCTTTTGCCTGACATGCCTGAGATTCTCATTTCAATCTCCAGTATCATAAATAAGCTCAATTAGTTAATTAATTCATTTCTAATGTACCTAACAAGTTTATGGGGTGTGGAATTTGCTCACTCTTTGTTCTTGGAGTTAAGAGTGGTATCTGACACTCCCCTCACCCCCCCAAAAAACAATGTAGAATCAAATAGTGAGAGAGAAATATCTTCAAAATCAGTATCATTTGAGTCAAACCTGGTGGCACAGTCCTATAATCCCAGCCGCTCCCAAGGCTGAAGCAGGGGGATCACAAGTTTGAGGCCAGCCTGGGTAACTCAATGAGACCCTGTCTCAAAACAACAATTACAACAAGAGCTGGGGACGTCATTAGTAAAAGAGGACTTGCCAGCATGGTGCAAGTTCTAGATCCAACGCCCAGTCCCACAAGGATTCTGCACTAGTTTTTGTTGCTTTGATATCTAACTCATACTTCCTGATGCGAGCAATGAAATTATCTGAGGGGTTCTTTATTATCCAAACAGGTTTTATTTCTGGTTGCTATTTGTCTAATATGCTAGGCAAGCACTCTGCCATTGAGCTACACCCTACACCCAAGTTTCTTTGAATATCCGAATAAAGACGCTAGCATAAACACCCGAGACAGACTCACACTGACGCTGGCATCTCCTTTGACCGTCTCATTCAGATCGTCTCTATGACCACCTGCAACGCCAACCTTATTCTTCAAAATGACAATGCCAGACTCACAGCCGAAGACTTCAAGATGAAGTAGGTAAAAGGGAAGTGATTATTAATAGTGGCTAAAAGACTCCAACTGCGCTGAAGAATGTTATCTTTTGCTTTTAAAACCTATTTTTTGTGTGTTTTATTTGATGTGTGCATGTATTTCGTCTGCATGTATGTCTGTGCAGGACTTGTGTGCCTGGTACCTTTGAAGGCCGGAAGAGCGCACTGGATCCCCTGAAACATAGTTAGCCACCATATAGATGCTGGGAATCAAACGTGGGTCCTCTGGGAAAGCAGTCAGTGCTCTTAACAGCTGAGCCATCTCTCTGGTCCCCAAAGCAAACTTTTAATAAAGCCATTCTAGATCAATAAAGAAGTAGAATTTAATACATCCTTATAAAAAAAAATCTATCATAAACTTTAAAAAATCTGACACTTTTTTATTCCAACATGATATTAGATGGCAAAGATAAACTGTAAAGGAGTAACACCTCTAAGGTAAGGGGTGTGTGTGTGTGTGTGTGTGTGTGTATGTATATATATACATACATATACACATATATATATGTGTGTGTAAATATATATGTATACATATATGTGTGTGTATATATATACATATATGTGTGTATATGTGTGAATATATGTATATATACACATATATATGTAAATATATATACACATGTACATGCGTGTATATATACATATATACGTATATATGTGTATATGTGTGTATATACATATATGTACATATATGTATATATATACATACACATACACACACAAATATATAGATATATACATACTAAGGTATGTATAGGGGTTGAAATGTCAGTAAAGTGTTTACAACAAAGCCGTGAGGGTTTACCTGAGTTCAGACACCCAGCATCCATTTAAAAAGAAGGGGACAGCAGCACACACGTGCACTTCTGGTGCTGTTTTGTTGGAGACAGGAGGGGCTCACTGGCCAGCCAGGCTGGACAAATTGGTGACCTCCAGGTTCAGTGAGAGACCCTGTCTCAAAAACGAAAGTGGAGAGTTATACCCAATATTGACCCCTGACCTCCACAGGCACATGCACACTCACACACAAAAGCAATATTTATAAACTAGTAGGTATCTCAAACTCTCTTAATAGTTTGCTGTTGCAAGAAGACTCACTCTACCCCTTGGCATACAAAGCGTCTTTACAAGTTGTGCCCTGCACCTGTTTGTAATCGCAATTCTAAAACACCTTCACACCCTTTAAGGTATGAAAATGAGCTTGCTCTGCACCAGAGTGTTGAGACCGACTCCAACGGTCTCCGCAGAGTGCTGGAGGAGCTGACGCTTTCTACAACCGACTTGGAAATACAGTGCGAGGCTCTGAGGGAGGAGCTGACATACCTCCAAAAGAACCACGAGGAGGTGAGGAGGCCCGCCGACAACCCCACCCATCGATTTCTTTCAGGTCTACAGTTCACCCCATAGCAAGATGTGGATGTCGATCAAAATCATCCCCTGGATCTTAATACTTACCCCTTTCCAGGAAATGAGAGTCCTGCAAAACGCTTCAGGGGGGAACATCAACGTGGAGATGAACGCGGCCCCCAGTGTGGATCTAACGGCCATGCTGAACAACATGAGGGCTGAATATGAAGACTTGGCTGAGCAGAACCGAAAAGATGCGGAGACCTGCTTTAGAGAGAAGGTAGGTCTGCAGCAGGTGACATAAGTGGGGTTCGTTTGGTAAACAGTTAAGTGGACCTTACCCTTCGGACGATTCTGCTTCAGAGTGCATCGCTGCAGCAGCAGATTTCAGACGACGCGGGAGCAGTCTCGGCGGCCAGAAATGAGCTGATGGAAATGAAACGCAATCTGCAGACTCTGGAAATAGAACTTCAATCCATCACGGCACTGGTACGTAAGAACTGAACTGACGGTGTGCTATCTGCCCTCTCTCTGCTTCTACAGCAAAATACCCGAAGCAGGATACTTTATAAAGAAGGGGGTTTTATTTACTTACGGTTTTGAAGGCTACAAATCCAAGTAGCGTGGCCCCAACCGAGGCAAGGCCCTCCCTGGCTATGTAACATCAAGGCGAGTGGCATCATGAAGTTTGAGCGTCTTGAGACGGAAAGCTAGAGTACAGGAAGGGACCACACTCAACTGTTTTAAATAACCCTCTCTGGAGAGCTAACTAGTGTCTGACTAGAACTAAATCAATTTACTCCAAGAGGAGCGCCCTTGGTGATGTAACCTCCCACTAGCCCCACCCCTTGAAGGTGCTCACATGTCTTACCATCACCACACTGGGGCCAAGCTTCCGATACATAAATCTTTGAGCGGATGCACTCAAACCACATCCAAAACCTAGCATCATATGTGCACAGGTAAGTAAATACATATATACGATGGGTATTTTTTAATATTTTATTTTGTGTGTATGAGTGTTTTGCCTGCGTGTATATATGTACATCGTGAGTGGGTCAGAAAAGAATGTCAAATGCCCTCGTGCTGGAGTTACAGACGACTGAGAGCAACCACGAAGGAACTGAGAACCCAAGACTTCTGCAAGAGCAGTAGTGTTCTTAACTGCTGAGCCATTTCTCCAGCCCCTACGAGATAAATACATGCAACACTAAATGCGGTGGGTATAACTGAATGGCAACAATATGTCATATTAAGTATCAGGAATCCCATCCATGAACATTACTTCTGACCCTCCTTGATCCCAAACCTTGACACTCTTGAAAACTCAATGAATCCTGCCAGCTTTGATTTGCAATTGAACAAATGCTTCCTTCTCAACTACTTCAGTATGGACGCACCGCCCTCTCTTGCTCGGTTCAAGCCCCTATTCTGCTTTTCTTTCAGAAACAGTCCTACGAAAGTTCATTGGCTGAAACCGAAGGGAATTATTACGCTCAACTGCAGCAAATCCAGGAGCAGATCGGGGCGCGGGAGGAGCAGCTGCAGCAGATCCGAACAGAGATGGAGGGCCAGAAGCTGGAGCACGAGCAGCTGCTCGGCATCAAGACGTGTTTAGAGAAGGAGATTGACACATACTGCAACTTACTAGATGGAGAGGACCGGTGAGTGCCAACATGTGAAACAGCTAATCCATAGTGACTAGGCTTTTAAATGTGCTTAGTATTCATGTTACATATTCCACGGGTATATTGTGCATTTACTATAGAACATATGCAGTATATATTCTATTATATTATAATATATAGCATATACATTGCGTCCCAATTTTCTTCAAAATCATGGGCGTGTGAGTGTGTGTGTGCGTGTGTGTACATTCAAGTACATTATTTCAATCAAGTAAAATGAAAACAGAAATGTAGGGGGATGCTTTGCCAAGAAGTTTTTTGTTCTGTGCAGCCTTCCTTATAACCATAACATGCTGCTTGGACTTCTGGGAACAGCAGAATACATTTACACAGAAATTAGAAAATCAAAATTTAGGGGTTCTTTTGACTTGAGTGTTGTGGTTTTGTTTTTGATGATGATGATGATGATGGTGGTGGTGATGATGATGATGATGGTGGTGGTGGTGATGATGATGATGGTGGTGGTGATGATGATGGTGGTAATGATGGTGGTGGTGATGATGATGATGATGATGGTGGTGGTGGTGATGATGATGATGATGGTGATGATGGTGGTGGTGATGATGAAGATGATGATGATGGTGATGGTGGTGGTGATGGTGGTGGTGGTGGTGGTGGTGGTGGTGGTGGTGGTGGTGATAATTATGAGTTTTGGGACAGGGTCTCATTATGTATCCCAGACCCTGAACTCTGTGATCTTCCTGCCTCAGCCTCATGAGTACTGGGATTATATGTATGGGTCACCATTCTCAGCCTAGAAATCGAAGATCTAAGTATGGAAAACTCTGTTCATAATTATATAAAGGGCAACTAAATAGGAAATACTTGGTAACTCTAGTACTCTGGCCCAAGGGAAATTTTGCTTTAGGTTTATGTTTAAACACATTTCTTACAACTCACTTTGTTTTATTATTTCAGTGGTTACCACATACATACCCTCTGTCCAAGTTCAGAAGGATGATTAAGATTTCACTGCGTTGGTGGTATAGCAGTGAACACAGCTGCCGCCTGAGAAGATATCATTAGAGACATCAGAGTTTGTTAGCCAAGACCCCCCAAAGCCCCGGAATTGTAGTCATAGATGTGAATCACATCCTAAATAAATTTGAACACTTGGCTAAACCTCTTTGAACCACAACTACCTTGTTGTGGATTTGTGAACACAGCAAAACAGTACTCTTAGCTGTTCACAGCCACAGAGCCTCGCCATGCAGATGAAGTGCTGCCCGGCAGAGGCTGACACACTAAACTTACTCGGTCACCAGTAGCTATTATGAAACACTTGCCCATGTTCACACTGTGAATAGCTGTCTTCTTCTGCAGTCCCCAGGACGAGAGGAGCCCTCTTCAACTACTCTAAGGAGAAACCAGTTAGCGATGACTCCTTCCTCAGTGTTTGGAGACTACTCGTTTTTCCGCTTACCTTATAGTACCTTTTAGGCAATGTTAGACAAGACTTCATACATGAATGTGTTTTCTCCCTAGCACTGTAAATGTCTCTGCTTCTTAGGTCTCTGCTTGTCTATTGCACCTAGTCTAGCATTTCTAAAGAGCACACACTAAACTGTTGAATGAGAAGTCAGAACAAGAGCTCAGGGTGCCCATGTTGCTAGATGGAAGAGATGATATTAGGCCATAAATATCCATTTAATCTCTTTTCACTAGGCTGAAGTCACCAAAAAAAATACTTATTAACATCCCCCTAAAATAGAACAATTTAAAATTATTGAAACTAGAGCCCCAAAAGTATTATTTCTGGGGCTAGAGAGATGGCTCAGCAGTTAAAAACGAGTTCAAATCCCAACACCCATGTCAGATAGCTCACTGTCACCTGTAAGTCCAGATCCTGGACTTCACTGGCACCTACATGTATGTGGATACACACACAGGCACATAAATAAAACCAGAAGCAATTTTTAAAATTTTTTAAAAGAGTATTTCCAATTCAAAATCATTTATAAGCTTCTAATTGAAAGAAAAATGTAATAATCTGCTCTTCTCTTCACAGAGAACCAAGGGATGGCAAGCCTGTAAATGAAGTCACTGGTATGGAAGGGATTTTGTTTAGTGTAATATTCTCTCTCTTTCTCTCTCTCTCTCTCTCTCTCTCTCTCTCTCTCTCTCTCTCTCTCTCTCTCTCTCCCTCCCTCTCCCTTTCTTCTCCCCCCCCCTCTGTTTAGTGCATATAGAGGAGAAAGATAAACCTCAGATGTCTTTCTCAATGCTCCCCACTTTGTTCTTTTGGGACAGAGTCTCTCACTAGTCTGGAACATGTCAATTTGGCCAGACTGGCTGGTCAGTGAGTGCCCAGGGATCTTCCTGTCTCTGCTTTTACAGTGCTGGGATTACAAGTGTGCACTACCATGCCTAGCTTTTGTTCGTGCATGCATGTGTGCTGGAGATTGGACTCAGTTCTTCATACTTGCATAGCAAGAATGTCACTCACTGGCGTCATCTCCCCAGCCCTGAGTGATTCTTTAGAAACCCTTCAGCTTTATTAAATGAGTTTCTTATTTGTTAACTAAACAGAATGAGTTTTAAGTTTAGATCTAGTGAATGAACTGATGAGGTTATTGAGACATTTATTTATTTGTTTACTTATCATTTTACACAAAGTTTTGCTATGTAACTCGGGCTGGCCTAGAGCTCCTAGTCTTCTTTCCTTGGCCTATCGCATGCTAGGATTACAGGTGTGCACCAGCATACCCACCTGACAATTCCTAATATTTTATATCCCCATAGAACTGATATGATCAAATTATAATAGGATTGTCATGAAGAATAAATCCGCCAATATCTATACTTCCTAGAATGCATTATTTTTCACTTTTGCTACTTAATAAAAGCGTATTTTAAATCACTAAACTAGGGCAATCTGGTATTTAAGACAGCAATAGCCTGGCCTAGAGATTCAGGTTTATAATCCCAAGTACTTGGGAGGCTGTAGCAGGAAGTTTGTAAATTCAAGACCTGCCTGAGTCACAGATTGAGTCGAGAGTCAGCTGAGTGATTAAATGGGACTCTGTCTCAAAATAAAGAGTTGGATGCACAGTGAGAGGTGAAGCTCTGGTCTGTTTTGAGTCCCTGGGTTCAACCTCCAGTTCTAAAAGGGAAAGGGGGGAAGTTGGGAGTAAAGGAGGTAGGGAGAGGGTAGGGAGGGTAGGAGGGAGCAGAAGACATTGATTGTTCCAGACCTACATTTACCTGATGCCTAGACTGTTTTAATACATACTTCATTTGTGCTTATAAGCACCCATTGCAGAGAGAAAGAGAGAGAGAGAGAGCTTTCAATTCGATCAATCCTGGGTCTTGTTAAGCACTGACTTTAAACATAGCATTGTATCTCAGTTGTCTTCAAACTTGCAAAGCTCGTTTTTTGAAATCCACCTGCCATGACTGAGTACCTTTCCCCTGTTAAGAGGGACCACTAAACTTTCCCTGATTTTACTTTAGACACAACGGAAGAAACGTTTGTCAGAACAATGTTTGAAGAGCTAGACCAATTTGGCAACCTCCTTTCACTGAGAGTGCACTCCATAGAAGAAAAATCCTCTAAGATCAGCAACATCACCATGGAGCAGAGGGTTTCTTCCAAAGCCCTGTGATGGCAGGAAGACCATTCGCACAACAAAGCAAGCTGCCTATGCAAACTCCCACTGGTCAAGTAACCCAGGAAAATTCTTCATGTCTGCTCTTAAAAGTCAAAGAACTAGACTCAGGTTTCCTTTTCTTCCTCTTCTCACGCTGTCATGGGCAATGCAGATGACGCCACTGGGACCTCTGCTTTGATAGAGAAAAGAATTTCGTGGAGAGCCAATATGAAGCAGAGTTGGAGATTTACTACAAGACATTTTGAACTTCGATCTGAAGCACAGGGGTCGATAGAGAGGTGTGCAGGGTAGGGATGAGATGTGCCCAAGCCCTGATGTGGGCTTCCCCCAGGAGAGTCACACTTAGCTGCCCTATCACAGGTATATATAGGCTTTTGGTGCCTCTCAAGTTCTATCTCTAAAGGTTATAAGAAACTCCCACTCCCATTTCTTTAACATTGCTTGGAGGGTGCAGCTTATAATGAGGTTAAACCTTAAAAGAATTTCCTTCTGTAAACAAGGTTGTAAGACGGAATGAGGGGGGTGTTTGGATTTAAGAATGAGAAGGGAGATCTAGAAACTCAAGGTTACACGTCATGTTGGTCCTAAGTAAGTATGGTTCAGCTTGACAAGATGTCTTTGGAGAAAGATGTATACTGTCTCTGTGGGTCATGTGGGCTTCACCAGGGATTTCTGGAGTCTCCTGCCTGTCTCAAGAGAAAAGGCAGGTCAAACTCTGCGGAGAAAGGCATATTTCATCCTTTCCTTCCCATGTCACCACCACGTTCCTATCTGTCTACCCTGCTTCAATGCTTTGGTAAGCCTTTCCAAGAAATGGGACAATCTTGGTAGTGTTTGTTTTTATTTTGTGAAAACCTTTAGCCATTTCATGAAGAGTTCTCCTGTTGCACATTATTTTTTGTATCTGCTTCTCTTTAGCTTCCATAGTCGATCCCCCCTTGGCCATGCCAAGGATGCACTAAGAAGACACCTTGCTTCCCTTCACAGTCACATTTTTGCCTCAATAGGAAATCAGAAAGGGAACTCACCCTAAACTTGGGTCCCAGTCCCAATCAACTATGTAAATAGCCTATTTGGCCTCTTATGGATGTAGAAGTTTATATATCCATTGACCATTAGGATTTTTTCACCCTTCTCATGCTTAGATGGATGATCAGGGAATGTTTTTGAATCTGAACCTGGTTAGCTCTTCTTCTACTTTGTACCATATTTGTGCATCTTTCCCCCAACCTCATGGTGATGACTAAGCAAACCCAGACCTGCTCAACTCAAGGCAAGAGAGGGCTTCGGAATCCTGCTGACATCCTCTGAACACAAGACCATGCCTGACACTGTACAGAGGACAACTGCTACGAAAGAAACTCATGACTCATCAAAATTCAGAGAATAAATGTCTGTGAAGTGCTCTACCATAAATGGAACATCTATACTACCCTCTAGCCCAAAGTTCGGGGAACATCTCAGAAAAGGGGAAAAATTTCCTCTTGAGAGCCAAAAGTCAGGAAGGATCAGAATGAAACTGTGTCTTCTGGGCATGACTGGACCACAGCACACATGATGTTACAGTAGCCGTGGTCATCTGCACAAGATGAGCACAACATCAAGCCAGTCAACAAACACTCCAGCATGGAAAAGGAAGGGGCTCGCAAGCCCTCACCCCTACAGAAGGGACTTCTGACAATTGATGGCTTCCAAGAGTAAGAGAGACAATTTTAGGGTGTGGCTCCTATCAGGTAGACCATTCTCCAGTGGGTGGTTCCACATCCGTCAGTACAATGAGCACAAATTGGACTCAATAAGTTATGGGGTGGGGCATGCAGTAGGGAAGGGGATGGGGCACGGATCTGGGAGGAGTTATGGGAAGAAGGAGGAGGAGGAGGAGAAGAAGAAGAAGAAGAAGAGGTTAAAATGATCAAAATGCAGTGTGTGCATGTAAGAAATTCCCAAAGAATTATAAAACACTATAATATTAAGTTAAGGAAGTTTTTTCTGCCTGTGGCCCAAGGAGACAGGCAGCAACGCAGTAACCTGGTTCTCCAGCATGATGACAGGCATCCCTGAAGGGTTTTAACAAAGTGGAACATAGACAACGTGGAACTCAGAACAGAAGCGCTCACTCCTCTGAGGGTGCGTCTCTGCCTTGATTGCTGCTGTTGGTGTTTTGTTTTGCTTTTCTCCCATATAATGTAATTGACTCCAATCTGTAGACAGTTACTTAAGATGCTGACATAGCTGATTATTCCCTTGGCGGGGTCTTCTGTCATGAAGAGCCCCAATCGCGATGCTCAAAGCTATCGTTTCAGTGGTGTGAGTTAGATTAAATCATGTTAGAAGTGCTACTGACTGCTGAACAGCTTACATTTCTCCAATACGCTTAAATGGACTTCAACTGCATTCATCAATTTAATCTTCTTTAAAAACTATGAGTCCCGTGTTTTATCTTTAGTTTATATGTGAGAAAACAGCTATCCAAGGATATTAAGGAATTTCTCAAGGCCTACACAGTTGATATGCAGTGGGAACTAGATTCAAATCCAAATCTCCTTCTTGCTCAGGGTAATCAGGGGCCTTGTACTACTCGGGGTTCTCTAAAGGGGCAGAACTGATAGAACGAGTATACATTCAAAGAGAATTTATTAATCAGATTATGCAATACAGTTGGGGTAGTTCAACAGTGGAGATCTTCACACCGAAGAGGGTAGGAACCCAGTAACTACTCAGTCTAAGAGGCTGGATGCCTCAGCAAGTCCCAATCTGGTGCTGAAGACTGGAGGGTTACTGGAGAGACACTGGTCTTCAGTTCATCTTGGAAGGCCAAAGGCACTGGGTTCTGATATCAGCCAAGGACGGTGACAGCAGGGGGAGCAAAAGCTGTAGGAACAACAGGAGAGATGTGTTGGCCAGCAAGAGGCAAAGGCAAGCAAACAAAAAGCAGCAGCTTTCCCCCTCGGACCTCCTTTGATCTAGGCTACTGCTAGAACTGCCACCCAGTTCGAGGGAGGGATTTCCTCTCTCAAGCAATCCTTCCAGGAAATATCCTTATGGACTCACCCAAGGGGGGAGAGGGGGTCTCTCAGCTGATTCCAGATCCAAAAGACAAGATTAACCATCACAGTCCTAATGTGCAAAGCAGGATCAGCATAGGAATTTCATTGAAGCGCAGGCTATTTTCTTGCTGCCACCAGGGGGAGACCATAAACAGGCAGGTTCTCCATAACAGTCACCAAGGATCCAGGGAAGAGAACGGCTACTAGTAGAGCTACACTCTGCCCACACTCTCCTCTTCTCTGCTAGCTTACCTCCAGCTCCTTTCCAGCACTTCCATTTCTGTCCCCATATTAATTAAGTCTGGCCACTGGGTGCCTGTCCCCATGAGGCTACTGTTTTCTTCATTATAACTGTTAGGGTCACATAGAGGCTGGGACCTAGAAATGGGAAGACAGAGGCACACCCAGCTCTCTCAAAACATATGGCAAACTCACTATTTTGAAATCACAGCACTGGACCCTCTTTATCTTACGACTACCAGGAATCTCACGATACCTCCTTCTTCTCAATAGAGCCCCTTTCTTTTCCAAGAATAAGCTCACTACTACTTTTCTGTGTTCCCATTTTCCTTCTTAAGCAAATAGATCGTCTTGCCTCTATGATAGGCAGATTTATAACTAATGCAAGCCAAACTGCTTGCTTTTAATGAAAACAAATTCTGCTTATGAAGGTCAGAAAGTTTAAGCAGTCTTCCTTGTTTCCAAAGAGCCAATATGTACTAAAAAAAGTAAAAGTCGACTCACCAATACAAAATTTGCACTTCTTTCCCATTTTTAATTTTTTATTTATTCTTTACGAATTTCATACACTACAATTTTGTCGTGTTCTTTCCCCAACTCCTAGATCTTCCCATGCTCCCCGACTCGTCATTCTTAACAGTGAATTAACAATAGCATAACAGTGAATCCGCACTGGCAGATCATAGTAAAGCCACAATGCATCAGGGGACAGGTCTTAAGGACATGGTGGGGTAAGCCTTCAGTCCCAGCACTCTAGAGGCAGATATAGACAGATCTCTTGAGTTCAAGGTCAGCCTGATCTACATAGCAAGTTCCAGGCCAGCCAGGGATACACAATGAGACCTTGTATCATAATCAATAAAAATAAAAAAGGGGTCCTAAAACCCTGGTATGGTTAAAAAAAGAAAAGAAAGGAAAAAAGGAAGGAAAGAAGAAAGAAAATCTCTTCAAATGAATAATAGTAAGAATACATTCCAACTTCTCAGCAAAGATATCTTTAACATGCTAGAACTCAAAATTAAAAATAAATTTATTATAAAGGCTCACCCACATTAGTAACTTTTTAAAGAAAAATATTAATTCATGCCACATGAAACAGTATTACAGTCCCAGAAAGACTGGAAACGGCTTTAGAATATCTGTCCAAAATTCTTCGTGTTACTGTCAAATTGTTTACGCTTTGGGAACTCTGTGAATGTTCTCTAAATAATCCTTACACATTCTATATGAAATTAGTCAACCAGAGGAGCAAAATTAAAGGAAAGTGAATCTGGATGTGGTGACACATGCCTTTAATCCCAGCACTCATGAAGCCAAGGAAGGAGAATCGAAAGTGTGAAGCTAGCCTGCACTGCACAGCAAATTCTAGGCCAGCTTAGGATATGAAACCCTGTCCAAGGGGAAGAATAAGGAGGAGAAAAGGGAGGAGAGAAGACCGGAACCAGAAGGTCGTTCTTCAGTGACAGTGTCCTGAGAGAGAGGACCAGGGGATCAGAAGACATGACAGGTAAGTCTGGAAGCAGGAGATATGCTATGTCTTATGCCAAGCAAGCTTATTAAGAAGTACAGCACCGTATATGCTATTTCCGTGGGAGAAATGAGACGGAGTCAGAAGAAGGTACCGTACATCAGGACAAAGTCAGAATGGGGGCTAGTCAAGCAATGTTGCCAAAAGGGAACGCAGGGTATCTCAAGAGCATTATAGACCAAACACACAGCACTGACAACTATTGGAACGGATAACTAGTCTCTTCAGTGGGAAAAGCCAAGTTCCCAGGAACAGGAACTTTAGCTCCTTCAAGGCCCTGGCCCCAACCCCAGACCGGCCTTGCCAAATCTGTTCCTTGGTCAAGGAAAAGAACAAAAGTTCCCTTTCTACCTTCATCAGGGCGCTGAGAAAGCCTTGGATCAGCCTGGCTCTCGATAGAGGAGGAAAGATTGGGAGAGATAAAGAAGAGGTGGAGGAGGAGGGGGAAAAGGAAGAGGAGAGGAAAAAACAATCTGAAGATAAGCAAAAGACGGGCTATATACAGGGGAAAGGGGAATAGTGGGAATGGAGAGAGTGAGTCCAGAGTAGAGCAGAGGAGAAGGTGGGGAGTAACTAACACTGAGGGTGTTGAAAGGCCATATGAAAAGCCGCTTTTCTATATACTTCTCACACACACACACACACACACACACAGAGTCCTTTAATGTGTTATCAAACTAATAAACGAATTTTGTAAACTTGAAGAACACAGTATCAACCTCTGAAAATCAGCAGCATCCCTACTCAGTAATAACCAAGCATCACCGAAGAAAGCAACCCCTTGACCACAGCAGAAAAGTACCCAGGGAAAAACCGTGAAGCAGGCGAAGGGTCTCTGCACTACTAGGGAGTTTACTAGGAAACGAGCTGCTGCAGACCCTTGGTGGCTTCTAGGGGAGAGAGAATTTTTTTTTTTAATGTGGCTCCTGGTAGGTTATGGAACAGACATTCTCTTCATGTCGTACATGTTTCTGGCCCCACACACAGGAGTATATGGGCATCAGAAATTGGAGTCCAAGAGTTATTTTCTTGAGAGAAAATAAAATTGGAAAGGTAGTGGGTGGGTGAATCTTGGAGGGGGCATAATTATCAAAATACATTGTATGAAGTTCTCTAAAGAATAAATAAAATATTTTAAAACAGCACAAAAGAAATTGAAAAAAAGCAAAAATAAAACGGAAATGTATCTCATGTTTATGGATAAGAAGAATTGAAATTTTAAGATGTTCATATACAGATTCAATGTAATCTCTATTTAAAACTACAGTATACCCTTTTACAGACATATAAAAACAACCTTAAAATTCATATGGAACCGCAGACAGTTTTGAACAGTTAGAAGTAAAAGTAAAAAATGTTCAGTTGACCTCAACACCTACTACCAATGTCAGTAATTTAAAATACTATGCACCAATACGAAAGCATACCTATAACCTGGTGGAAGAAAATAAAGAGCCCAGAAATAAACCCACGCATTTACAATCAATTTATTTTTTTAAGATTCTGAGAATACACAATGGGCAGTCTCTTCATCAGATAATGTGGGGCAAACTGGAGAGGAAACAAAGACTTTGGGTCCTCACCTTAGCCTATCCACAAAAATCAACTTGAAATGGATTTTGCACTTTAAAATATGGCCTGAAAACATAAGGTTACTGGAGAAACCATAAATAAAAGCTTTCTGACATGTCTAGGCAAACGTTTTTAAAGCTTTAGTTTATCTTTAATTAAGTGTCTGTGTATCGGTATGTGTGGGTACCACATCTGTGCACAAGCGCCTACAGAGGCCAGGAGAGAGTAGCAGCCTCTGGAGCTGGAGGTACAAGTAATTGTGAACTGCCTAATGTGGGCACTGGGAGCCAAAGTTAAGTCCTATGGAAATACCACAAATGATCTTTAAAAAAAAAAACTTAATATACAGTCAACAAATGCAAAACTAGAAACATGAGCCACAAAGTAACTAGAAAGCTTCCTCAGAACAAGGGAAAAGAGTAAAGAACTGGCTCATGTGCTGTGAGAAAATGCTGTGAACTTAATAGCTAATAAGATTGTTAGTATCCAAATTATGCAAAGAACTTGACTGGATAACAAGAAATCAACCTGATTCAAAAGACATTCCTTTAAAGAAAGCGTACACACTGCCGGTTGGTCTATGAAAAGGTATTCAACATCATTAATCACATAGAAGTACAATGGGAAAATGCTGGTCAAGGGGCACAAAATTTCAGTCAGGAGAAGTAAGTTCAGGAGATGCATTATGCAATTAGGTGACTGCATTAATAACAATGCATGTCTTCCTTGAAAATTGCTGAGTGTATTTTAAACGGTCTCACTGCAAAAATATGTGAGACGATGAATATGTTAATTAGCTGGACTTAATCATTCCACAGTGTGCGTGTAACAAAACATCACATTCTATACATATGCATAGACATATGTAATTTCAAACTTCCATTTAAATGTGGGTTTTTCACATGTAGGGTTTTCAATAAATGTATATGAGCCCACACCCAGTGAAGGGTTACCTTCCCATGGCTTTCACCTGAGCTTAATAAAACACATAAAAAATAATCAAATTGTTCCTTCCAAGTTGGATCAAATTTTGTAGGGTCAGGAAATGAATTGATGTCCTTCCAAACTCCCACAAAACATAACAGCAATTAGGGGTGTGTTCCTAATTACCAAAATGGATGAGAGGAGAAGACAACTATGCTCACTCATAGGTGTCAACAGAGTATGTTGCTCATGTCAGCAAAATGGAAGTTAGTTTCCCATCAGAATCTGAATGAACAAACGGACCACAACTTAGTGACTGAAGAACTAGGAGGGAAAATCATGACCACTGTTCTTCTCAACCAATGCAGGAAGAATTGGAACCAGAAAGTGGAGTCCCAGAAACTTCAAAACCTGCCTCGGGGAGATAACTCAAAACCCCCATGCCAAATTCTTCTGTGACGGAACCCCAAGCATTATCTGCTTAGGAAGTGAAATATGACTCACCGGCAATTTTACGTTGTAATCATGAGCCTGACGTTGACCCGCCCGGATCCATTTCTCAGATAAACACCAACCTAGGGGCAACTGTCCTTACCGAAACGAACCCAACAAAGTTAGTTACTAATTAGAAAAACTCATCCAATTATGCCAACTTGCTGAGGCTGGCAAGCCAGGCTTTACTCTATGTAGGCAGAATTTCACGCAGAACACCCTTGAGAATTGTCTATAAAAAGGCAAACCAAACCGTCAGGGTCAGAAGACACTCCATTCGGACTCTCAAGAACACAGTTCTGTGACACGCTTGCCCCGAGATCATGTCTCTTCGCCTTTCCAGCGGATCCCGGAGGTCCTATGGCCGTCCCAGCACAGGATCACTCAGAGGAGCCAGCTTTGGGGCTGGGAATGCCTGTGGCGTAGCAGGCATTGGAAGTGGCTTCTCCTGTGCCTTCGGGGGCAGCAGTGCGGGAGGAAACGCAGGGGCTGCCAGCTCCTGTGCTGGCTTCACTGTGAATGAGGGGGGCCTTCTGTCCGGCAATGAGAAAGTGACCATGCAGAACCTCAATGACCGCCTGGCCTCCTACCTGGAGAATGTGCAAGCGCTGCAGGAGGCCAACGCTGACCTGGAGCAGAAGATCAAGGGCTGGTATGAAAAGTTTGGACCCGGATCGTGCCGCGGTCTTGACCACGACTACAGTAGATATTTCCCGATCATCGATGATCTTAAAAACCAGGTACGAAATTGTATTTTTGAAGTTATGTGTACGTAATTCACTATCTAAATTTCTTTTTACTGCAGGAAAAAAAGTCACATGCTACATCTTTAAGTGTGGCTTCTTGAATGGCATTTCACTTTAGCACTGGAAATAACCCTGAAGTGGGTTCAAGTGTTTAACCTCATGTTAAAAACGCCCTTGACTGATAGCTGAATTAATTTTTATCATTGGCATTTTCTAGCATTAAAAAAAAAAAAAAACAACTTTGCCTTTTTAATTATTGAGATAAATGGCCTTTTAAAAAGTCAAACTCCTGGTTTCTAGATCATCACCTCCACCACCAGCAACGCCAACGCAGTTCTACAGATTGACAACGCCAGGCTGACAGCTGATGACTTCAGACTCAAGTAAGTCGTTGGGGGAGCGGGCGGATCGTGGTGATTCCTTCGATCGTATTCAAATTTCTTTCTTATGTCTCCACCAAATGCTCGTCACTCTCAATTCCACCGTTGAAAAGCCTTTGTACTCAAAACAAGCAGGATGAACACAGAGGGAGTGGGAAGGGTGTATGAGCCAGAGCACGGAAGGGCTGTTATAAAATGTGGTCTCTGGACCTTGGCACAGCCGTTGTACTGGTGAGCTAACTCACTACAGCTACAGTTACCCGCACAAGGTCAAGCCAGCAAGATCAGCCAACATCGCAGTAGGCAGCACTGACTGAACTCTGGGTTACCAAAGACAGAACAACAACAACAACAAAAAAAACCTAAAAATGGGAGGAGGCATATTAGGGGTTATCCCAGGGGAAGGAGAGTGGGGAGCTAGAGGTGGGTGTGATCAAGATACATCTTATATTCTTTTAGAAAAAAAAGAGAAAGAAACATAATGCTATCCCTTCCTATACTTTGGCTAGTTTTAGTGAATATTTATAGAAACTAGTGCCCAATAACCTGTATCTTTTTTTTTTGTTGTTGTTGTTGTTAAATCCCTCACATCTTTTTTAAATGGTAATTGTATAAATAGACTTTGAAGAAGTCACAAAAATGGCCAAACTTGCCACTTCAGAAGTCCCGAGTTTGGAATATATCCACGATCTATTGTGCATCGGCTGTGTCCAACCGTGTGACAAACTGAAAATTCACTGACAATTTTGAAGGTACGAAAACGAACTGGCTCTCCACCAGAGCGTAGAGGCTGACGTCAACGGGCTGCGCAGAGTTCTGGATGAGATAACCCTGTGCCGAACTGACATGGAGATTCAGTATGAAACCCTGAGCGAGGAGCTGACTTACCTCAAGAAGAACCACAAAGAGGTAGGAGTTGGCAGGCTGGCTCTGCTCTGCTTCTGCTTGCTGTCTGCCTCTCGTCAGGTGATACCCCGCTTTTCCTCCTAAGCTCAACGTTGGTCTGAAGACCTGTTATCGAGCCCACAGGAGCATAACTTGTCTTTGCGGGCACTGAGCCACGGATATATATTCATCTTTATTCTGTGCCCATTTTCCCATGGGAGGAGGGGAGCATCATGCTTTCCAGAACAATCAGACTTACAAGATCAGTGGCTGGCTGTCATTATAGCTAAGTTAAGTGGTCTACTTAGAGACAATTATACCTAATTAGAGAAAATGGACATGCTTTAAGGCCATTCTAAGAAAACTGGGTCTGAATTTCTACATAAGAGCAGCACCCTGAGAAGACTGAAACATTATACGTTGATTACATTCACCCTTCCTCCCCCAGCTCCTCCCTCATCCCTTCTTTTGACCCACACCTCCCTACCCACCCAACTCTGAGTTTTTTCTCTCCTCTACTCACATCAAGTCCAGTTTGCATTGCTACCTACTCTTGGAAGTGGGGCCTGCCTTGGAGTGTGGTCACTACAGGCGATCATACCACTAGGAAAAAAAAAACAACTGCCCCTCTCCCAGCAGCTATCAAATGCCAATAGCTCCCCAGCTAGGGGTAGGATTCTGTGCCCAACTCCCCGCACTCCTTCTTGGGTTTTACTTGGCCTGAGCTTTGTGCAAGTCTTGTGAATGCTGTCACAACCCAGTGAATTGGTACATGCAACTACCCAGTTGTGCCCAGAAAACACGTGTCCTTGACATCATGCACCTCTTCCGGTTCTCCCAATCTTCTGCCCTCTCTTTCCCAATAACCTCTGAGCCTTGGGGGATAGAGTGTGATATATATGTCACATTCAGCACTTAGAATAGACATGAGGTGAAAGCGAAACTACAATTACGCTGTTCTGCTCGAATCTACACCGCCAAGCACGCAGTGGCCTTCTGAAGGGGTCATTTGACCACCAAGCCATTGTTTTTACAGTTCACATTTTCTGATCTAAAAAGAAAAAAAAATATCCACAGTTAAGACATATGCTTACATCAGGAGCACACGCTGATATGTTACTTGGTTAGTTATAGGCTAGCTTGAAAATGAAACTACTTGGATTACAGCATTAATTTGGCTCCATGAGTTCGTGTGTGGTCATAATCCATGGTAGCTACCTAATGAGTTGTTGGTGATTTAGGAGCAATTTGTTTTTTAAAATATTTTCCTTATAAAAGTTTGCACTAAACCCTGTGGTCTTCAAGGCGACATGCAGAGACAGAGATGGTATCGCAGTGGTGTTCCAGGAAGGAAATGATACAAGGACCACCTAGGGGGTTAGCTTCATGGAGGAATGAAAACTGCCCTCATTCAGACACACCCACCCAGGAGTGGGGAAGAAGGTTTCTGTAGCAGACGCCGACCTATGTTGTTTCAGTTTGCACAGAGTTGGCAGGCACACCTGCGCTCTGTATGCTTAGGACTGACTTGGTCAACTACACGCCCCTCCGACTGAATACTGTGTAGTCTTTGACAGCAGTCCAGATTCCTGCTTTCGTGATGACAGGAATCATGAGAAGCAGCATTTACATGTCAAATAATATTCATAACCATAGCGTGACTATTAATTTTTCCACTTCTTTTAGCACCACCCAGAGAATAATTTTTAATAGCTTTCATTTTCAGATAAATCATAACTTTCCCAAATTAACACAGCTACAGCTGGACAGAACCAGAATTCACACAGGGATCTGTCTGATTCGGAAGTCCAAAAGGGCATTATACCACTGTGTCAACTTAACAAACAGCTGGATCCTCCCTCACCTGGACAGACAGACACACACACACATTTATATCATTCCCTCTGTTCGGAATTACCCAAACTCCACTTTTTGACTACATACAGGATGTGTCCAGGGAGTAGGTGGTAGAACATTCAAGTTGGTCTCTACTTTATTGAAAGAAACAGACCAAAAAGCGCATATTTAAACAATCTGAATAAGAGCCATAGGACAATTCTTTTAAGTGGGTTAAGAACTTGTATTTGGTAAAGAAATCAAGGCTTATTCTGGGTAGCGGAGCTAAACTGAAGACTTGAAGCCCAGGGATCAGGGTTTAACTCACAATAATAAATGGCTCTGGAGTCTTTAGAATTTTTTTCCAGAATGAAGCAGGCTGCTCGATGGGGCAATATGTTGGAGAGCCGGTCACTGAAGAGCGTCGGAGGGAAACAAGGCGGCTTACGAGAACTCTTTCAAAGTTAAGCTTCTAGACACCCTGAAAGTCCCGCTTGATTTGGCTCAACTTCTCTCTTCCTCCAGGAAATGCAGGCTCTGCAGTGCGCAGCTGGGGGCAACGTGAACGTGGAGATGAACGCAGCCCCCGGCGTGGACCTCACGGTCCTGCTGAACAACATGCGAGCCGAGTACGAGGCCCTGGCTGAGCAGAACCGGAGGGACGCCGAGGCCTGGTTCCAGGAAAAGGTGACTCTCGTCCAGACACCTGTCCCTGTGCATTTCAGTGCTGTCCCCAAAGCTAAGATCCGCCCCTCTCGGGTGTCATTTCAGAGTGCTTCGCTGCAGCAGCAGATCACCGAGGACGTGGGTGCCACCACCTCCGCCAGGAACGAGCTGACGGAAATGAAGCGCACACTCCAAACCCTGGAGATTGAACTTCAGTCTCTCCTAGCCACGGTATGGAAGGAGTCTCTTATCGCTCCCTGGGTTTGTTTGAAATTTCCACCCACTGGTTTAAAAGCCCTATTTGGTGCCAAAAAGACGTCGACATGTTTTGTTTTGTTTTATTGAGATAAGATCTGATATGTAGCTCTCTGACTAGCCTGGAACTCAGTACGCAGACCAGACCAGGTTGGCCTGGAACTCACAGAGATCCACCTGCTTCTGCCTCCTCAGTACTGGCATTAAAGATGAGCCACGACACTTTTCTGACAGTTTCGGAATGTCTATACGTCCCTCTCATTCTCTCTGTGTACTTGCTGACAGAAACACTCACTGGAGTGCTCCCTGACTGAGACCGAGGGCAACTACTGCACACAGCTGGCTCAGATCCAAGCTCAGATCAGCGCCCTGGAGGAGCAGCTGCACCAGGTCAGGACCGAGACCGAGGGCCAGAAGCTGGAGTATGAGCAGCTGCTGAACGTCAAGGCCCACCTGGAGAAGGAGATTGAGACCTACTGCCTTCTCATAGGAGGAGATGAGGGGTAGGTGAAGGGATTTACATGGAAAATGCTGTCTGCACCCCACTCTCCCAGTCCACTTCTCCCAGTGTCAGGGGATTCCAACACCGGCAGGAGGAAAATATCCACAAATAAAACACCACATTGTTGAGGGACATGCACAGGCTTCCTCTTGATCGTTTCCTGAACCTTAAAGCACGGCAGCTACTTGCACGGTATTTGCACCAGATGCAGCAGTGTAAGCATGTGGGTTCTGTGTAAACACTATGCCATCTTTTACATGATATCTGAATATCCTTAGACTCCGAATCCACTGCAGCCACAGCATCGGCCACTGATGCTGACTGATGATTATCCTGAGATGTGCTGGACAGTTAGGTCCGTGGACCGTGAGCATGAACAAATGTGTCTGTCTCTGTTACCATGGATGCTGGGTATTAAACACCAAGCTCCGTTTAAAAAAAAAAAAAAATATATATATATATATATATATATATATAGTCAATTCTTAGTGTTAGGGTGGTTTCAGATGTCACCAGCTGAATGTGTTCTCTAGAGAGCAAAAGAAATTCAAATACTGGATCTAGAACCAAAGGGTTTCTCTCCATGTTGCTTTTGTGATGTTTTCATAGGGCTTGCAAGTCTGCAAGTTACAAGTCTAAAGATTATGGAGCTGGAAATGCCGGAAATCAAATTAAAGGTAATGAAAATAAAATTCCATTGTTATGCCACCCTGCCTTAGCTCCAGCACACAGATCACTGTTTTTGTGCTACAGTTAAGACGTAGAGTAGACAGCACTGCAATTGCATGCTAGGCGTCTAGCTTTAGACATGTTTGCTTATTTTAAATAAAGTCAAATGTCACCATGATTTGCCTAAACAAGTAGTCAAAATTTTGACTCGTTACACTTTCTACATACTCCAGTACATATTTGAAGACAAAAAAAAAAAAATCTTACTCTCCTTTATGTAACTTCCCATTTGTCTCCTTCTAGCTCTCTAAAATCTCCTTTCAACTTGGAATTTTCAGATTCAGCCAAAGCCATAGTGGTTAAGAAGGTTCTTGAGGAAGTAGACCAGCGCAGCAAAATTCTTACCACTAGGCTCCACTCCCTGGAAGAGAAATCTCAAAGCAATTAACAAAGATCGTAAGTGAAAGAAAAAAAACTCAGAGACGACAAGGTGAGAAATACACCTGGGAAATGAGCAAGCCTATGAAAAACGTCTGTCCTGTAGTCTTCTGTTCCTTCCTCTCTCTGAGCCTTCAGCAGCAGAACTCCCCATCCATCTGGATCTGGAGAGATGTCATACGCAAACCTGAGGACTCACCTGATTTCCCTACAACCGTCTGTTAGCAGTTCTTTACAATAAACCTTCCTTGAGCAACTGATCCCCAGTGGCTTGTCTTATCTTTGAAAGGTTTGTGGTGGACTGCAGAGTATGAACACCCAGCAGCTTTGAATTTACATGAAAAGTTTATAAACTAATTAAGAGCTCTTCCCCCTAGGTTTACACAAGGCTTTCTAGACAAGGTCAGAGAGGATAAGAGTAATTCCACTGACACATTAATCAGCCACACTTTGACAAAAGAAGCCTGTTTCTTGCTATAATACATAAACGTATGTATGGTGCACTCTTTATTTGTAACTGAGAATAGAGAAAACATTTATTTCAAATCATTTTAAAGATGAAACAAATCGTTGCAAAGTATACTCTAAAGTGGAGGAGACGTCCAATAAGCTCTTAACTTTAGTTCAATTTCGATACTTAACAGTGATTTAATTTTTCAAAATCACTGCCCTTTGTGAGTATATGGTAAAACAATATTCCAATTGTCTCATCCATTTGTCTTTTAAGATTATGTCGTAGCAAATATTATAACTCTTCACCTCCAAAAAAAATTAAAATCTGTTAGTCAGGGGTGTTGAATGTTTTGACATTGCAACATGATACTGTCATCTACAAATGAGTTGGGATGTATTTAAAACTATCCTCAGACACACATGGCCCATTGGCCACAGGTTGGACATACCTGTTAGATGAACTGTCACCTTGATTTCCTTGGATCAAATGTAGCCTCTTGTACTTAGCTGGGCCTTATCTCTCTGTGGATGAATTGTCTATGTTGTAATACACCCAGGAATTTTCACTTTGTGGTTCTGTGTGAAAACATCAAACAGAAAAGATGATGACATCCTTCGAGAACACTTTAATTATCCCTGAATTACTTTTGTGATTATCTGATACAATCTTGGCTACAGGCCACTAAAGCCGGACTACCAGGTTATGTGAAACAAAAGCAGTACAATCGCAGAGAAAATTCCACTTCAAAAAAATCCAGTTGTCAGCCAAGTGGTGGTGGCACACACCTTTAATCCCAGCACTCGGGGGGCAAGGCAAACAAACTCTGTGAGTTCGAGGCCAGCCTGGTCTACAGAATGAGTTCCAGGACAGCCAGAGTTATGAGAGAGAAACCTTGTCTCTAAAAACAAAAACAAAAACAACTAATTGTCAAAAGATGCGGAAAGCAACCCATACCCCTCTTCTCTCCCTACCACCCAATCCTCCCTCACTGGCTCCGCTGACGCCCCCAAGCACAAATCCATATACAACTATATATTTATTGTCACAAACCTATGTACCTAAAAAGGAAATTTTCTAATATATGTAAATAAATAATAAACAGTGGTCTGACAAAAATGCTTTTAGCATCTCCGGAAAGGTTGTTTTGATATCCCTCTAACTTGATATCAGCCCTAGAAAAGGATTTATACCATAAAACTGGCCAACACTACAAAGTAGGACGTCTTCCTCCCTTGAACACACAAGTGCACACAAATCACAGCCATCTTCATACCCTCCCTCGGGTTTCTACCGCACATGGCACAAAACTAAAACATCTTTCAGGTCTTCTTATCTGATAACTAGCAATTGCTTATCTTGAGAACACAGTATGGCGGGTCGTATCTGCTTGGCTGTATAAAATGGCATGTTTACTCACGGCCAGCAGTGAGCAAGGTGCTGACCACCAAGCCTGATGACCAGAGCTCAATCCCTGAAGTCCACATGGCAGGAGAGAAACACCTTGAACTTCCACATGTGTGTAGACATGAACACGTACACACACACACACACCTCCCACAAATAAAAAATGAAAAATAATATAACTTAAATATCTTAGAGTAACATGTTTTTCTGTGCTTACAGTCTTCTAGAGGATCACGTGCGACGTATGTCACATCCTGGCTTAATGTTTATTGGCTAGTAAAACTGTTCTCTTGGGCTGGAGAGATGGCTCAGTGGTTAAGAACACTGGCTCCTCTCCCAGATGACGGGGATTCAATCCCCAGCACCTACTGATAACTGCCTACAACTCCAGTCCAAGGAAATCCAATCCAGTCCAATCCAACTCCCCCTTCTGGCCTCTGAGGGCATCGTGCACGCAGGCAAAAGATCCAAACGCGTAACATAATAAAACAGCGTTAAACTTCACTTAAATGCACACTTCATTGTCATTGAATACGTTCACAGCATTGTGTGACCGACTTCGCCAGCTAGCTCCAAATCATTTTCTTCTCCGTGAAGGAAAACCTCTGATGTCGTCAGTTCACACCTAGTCCCTAACACACACCTCAGTCTTTGAAGGCAGCTTTCGGCTTCTATGGAGGTCAGGACTCTTCACAATAACTAAGCACTGAAAACGCAAGCTGCCAGCGTGGACGCAACATAGACAGGTGTGTGCCGGGTGACATGGGGCATCGTTCCGCCACAAAGTCTATGAGGAATATAACTGAAAACAGTTCCTGTGTGTTTGCCTCTGAGTTGTCTTGGCAAAGTTTTTCCTTGTCAACACCCAGGTATGTCACTCTGGGGAGTGCAGTGTTTATATATCCAGTTATTTTAGAGAGAGGTCTGCATGTGTGCATGCGCTGCCACAGAGAGCATGCCTTGGCCTTCAAAGCAATCAAGGCCCCTCAGCGGCTGGGAGGTGCTCTGAGGCTTCAAAACGATCCGAGCAAGCAAGGCACAAAGAGGAGGAAATGGACGAGCAGCATCTGTCAGGGAGCAAAAGAGAGAGCTGGAGAGCTTTCTATTTGCAGTAAGAAATGAGGGAGCAGCCAGATGCGTGGCTCAGCCTGGAAGTCCAGTGTTCTGGAGGCTAAGGTTGAAGGATCAAGAGTTTAAGGACCAGGGTTGATTTGAGTTACACAAGGAGACCCTGTCTCCACAAGGGTCTTTATAAAACCAACCCACCAACCAACCAGCAAGGAGGCAGTGGCAAACGTGGAGGCTATTCTAAGTTTGTTACAGAATAGCAGCATTAGGTCAGTGTGATGTTTGCGATTTCCAAATGTGAAGGTTTGCAATTGAAAGAAGCAAAGGGTGTCTGAAGGCATACTAACCTGTTTCTTTTCGGGGGCGGCGGACCAATGAAGAGAAACAACA
Source organism: Cricetomys ansorgei (assembly GCA_026225945.1). Classification (NCBI taxonomy): domain Eukaryota; kingdom Metazoa; phylum Chordata; class Mammalia; order Rodentia; family Nesomyidae; genus Cricetomys; species Cricetomys ansorgei. Next base: position 14,884,455 of record JAMJFZ010001881.1, read on the forward strand.
GTCAAGGCCGGAAACCTAACAAGGCAATAAAAACTGTTCACAAATTTCAGAACTCACTGAGTCACTGAAGAGTGCAATGTTTCAGACCACAGCGTGCAGGCAGCCGGCACTGCGTCGGACAATGAGGATACGGACCAGGCGCACGCACTTTTATCTTCTGCTGCACCGTTTTCCATAGCGGTATCAACTATACATGCTTGTTAGGTATACAAGAAAAGGGTCTTAACTATCAGGGTATCAGATGGCATCAAACAGTCGGAAACAAACTGTCTGATCTGTCTGCTTCGATAACGCTTTCCGATTACCACTGAGACAAACCGGAAGCACTTTCCCTAATTCCCACACAGCACTGAATTCGACTGCTGTCATTCAGCGTGAGTCCTTCCTCCTGTGACTGTTCAGGGATATTCCAAAGTCGATGACTTTTGGAGGGTTAAAAACTACAAATCTTCTTTTATTTTTTAATTTAAAAAATAAGCACAATAGTATTTAATTAATTTAAAATCACTTAATTATTTTTAAATGAACACGGACAGAATGGCTACTCTATCTTCAGTATGTCATCAAAACAAAGGCACCAGCAGGGTAAGTCGACTCAGCTAGTGGGGATACTTGGTGCTAAGCTTGGTGATCCCTGGAAACCACTTGGTGGACAGGAACAACTCCATAAACGTATCCTCTGACTTCTACACACTTGATGTGGCATGCACACTTGCATACACACACACACACACACACACACACTAAAACAATCCTCAGTTCAAATGAGAGCCATAGTCTAAGAGTCATTTGTAAAACAAGAATAATAATAAAAATTTTTATAGAGGATCTCTCTACGTAGACCTGGCAAACCTGGAACTCTCCATGTAGACCAGGCTAGCCTCTCATTCTCAGGCCTGCTTCTCAACGGCTGGGACTAAAGGGCCGCAGCACCTGGATTTATAAATGTTGTTTTCCACATTTTGCATTTTCTGTATGGCACCCATTGCTCCTGCTATTACAAATGAAATGGATGGGTGCTTTACGGAAGCCCTGCAAAGCTGGGACTGGAGTCTTTGTTTTACAAATGAAAAGTGAAGGTCCAGAGACCTTAAGACACCTTCTTGAGGTTACAAAGCTAGTCAAAGGCTGAATAAGTTAGGAGCCGGAAAAGCAAATGTACAGCTCTGGGATTCTCAGGGGCCACACCATGCACACCTTCTGGAAGCTCAAGATATTTCCCACAGGGACAATTACATAAAGTTATAAAGTTCCACATCAGACTCTCTATAGCACACGGTGCTGAGCTGAAATTCCATAGAGCCTTGGAAGTACTGTTAATGCCCCTGCTCAGTGTCTATCTCAGAGGTAGTGCTCAGTGATGCTCGCTGAGTTTCCCACAGAACACACCCCCCACTTCAGGTGTTATCTCTCTAGAACAGTCTGAAGCACACGGAGACAAGGACAAGAACCTACATATCCTCCTCTTCATCATTCTCTCGCTGGTCTCCACAGTTGGTAGTGAATGGAACGTCAGCCCTCAAGGGGATGGCATGATTCATTCACAGCAAGTGACAACGGGGTCCAGGGTTAGCAGCAGCAGCAGAATAGCAGGAAAGCTCGGCAGTGGGGACCTGTGACTTACTGCTGGGCCAGGCGATATGGTAGCAGGTGTGAGACAGCAGGTGTGGAATCAGGAAGTGGGGTGACGGGTGAGCCGCTGGAGCCAGCCCTGTGGAAACTGGGTCTCTAAATACGGCAGCTGTTGGTCAGCCACAGGAGACAACAAATCAGCCATCTGAAGCCCAGCGACAACATCTATGTCCACACTCAGTGAGTCGCCTTTCCTTATTCGCCTAATACAAGAAGTCCCTCTATCATTGTATAAAACACTACAAAAATACGCACTAAACTTTTAAAAGCAGGGAGTTTGAGGCAGGTGATATTGAAGACAGTTTAGTACCCTGCCACTTACTTGGTTTAGAGTTATGCACATGCACCCCTCTTGCAGCCTGGTTCCCTCATCTGCCTATAGTGTGCACACACACCCCTCTCCCAACAACGCATACAGCAATCCCAGAGACCTCTGGCTCCCCCCTGCGTTGGACTACACACACTCCCATCTCTGAACAGAAGCGTAAGTTCCGCTGGCAACAATCAAATTTAGGTGGTTTCCCTTCAAGTCATTTGTGAGAAAGATCACTACCTGACAGAGACAGAAGAGGGGACAAGACTGGAGAGGGAATTTCATGTTATTTCCTGTCATACACAAACCAAAATAAATCACATAGAGATTACAGAAATTTGGGGAAGCAAACTTTCAAATACTTCAAATTTTTGAAAAAGAGAATGTTCATATAGGGACTGGGAAGATGGCTCAGTCAGTAAAGAGCTTGGTACACAAGCACAGGGACCTGGAATCAGATCTCTTGTGTACACAAAAAAAAAGACCATGTATGGCAGCATGGTTGTGATCCCAGTGCTGGGAAGACAGAGATGGGAGGCCCTGGGCCTTGCTGACCCTCTAGTGAGCACCAGGCTCAATGAGAGACTCTGTCTCAGAGATAAGGTGGAGACTGACAAAGAAACTTCTGGTCCCCAGACATCCACATCCTGCTAACCCCAAAGATTCCAGGAGAAAGACCACCCATCCGAATCATTGTGGCCAAATTAATTAAGTTTTGTTTTTATTTGTGTACATGGGGGGCCTCCCCGAGAGGCAGGGTTCAAGAGGTCAGCCTTGGATGTAAGGAAGACAAGAGCTTTTATAGCTCAAGGGTAAGGGGTTTCCAAATGGGGAACTTGGTGTGCAAAATACGTGAGATTACAGAAGCAGAACATACATAAGCTAGTCAGAACAGGTTGTCATAATAAAATTTTGAAACAAAGGTAGGGTTGCAAGATGGTTCTTGACTTTTAAAACAAAGACACGACAGCCACTCCTAGAACACGCAGTATAGAATCATTTGTAAAGGTTGCAGGTGGGGCATCACCCAGTCCTTGAGAAACAGACTTAATCATAAAGAGGAAGGAACCAAGTTTGTCTTTAAAACAAAACAGCTTTTAAGACTAAGATGGGGACAGGCTGGTTCTTCAATCTGAGTGTGTGTGTGTATTTGTGTGTGTGTGTGTGTGTGTGTGTGTGTGTGTGTGGTATATGAGTGTATATAAACACACACACAAGAAGAGAATGTTTATGTTTTAGGGATGTTGGAGGCATGAAGGGAAGGAAAATAGATTTGTATCAACAGAACATGTAACAGAAAAACAAAAGAAAACATTTAAACCTCAGCAAAAAAAAAACAGTAGAAACGTAGCCCAACACCAAGGAAACTGTGCATCTAGCCAGAAAACAGAGTCCAGGTTTGGGATGCAGTGACAAGCTATCTTGTTCTGTTTTCGGTTCTTCAGAGAACCTCATATGATTCAGCTGGACCACTGCCGGGCACACACTAGAATGAAGCAAAGGTCACGTATGACAGAGAAACCTGTACATGCACGCTTACTGTGACACAATTCATAATAGCCAGGTCGTGGGGATAATCAAGTCTAGAGCAGTGGTTCTCAATTTCCCTAACACTGCACCCCTTAATACAGCTCCTCATGTGGTAGTGACCCCAAACATAAAATTATTTTTATTGTTACTTCATAACTGTAATTTTGCTACTATTATGAATCATAATGCAAATATCTGATAAGCAGATGGTTTTAGGTAACCTCTGTGAAAGGGTCTTCGATCCAAAAGGGATCACAACTCACAGATTGAGAACCTGTGGTCTAGGGGTTTTTGAATGGCCCAGAACTCTTTACATGACATGTCTTGGGCAGACCTTGAATTTGTTGAGCCAGTTCAGGGGTCCTGCTAGTGGGAGAAAAAATCCTACAAAGCCTTTATTTTTCAGCTTCCAGGCTTTTGCATCAAGTCAGAAAGGTGAAGAAGAAGCTGGCCATCTTGGAAATTTGCCTCCTTTATTATGGCCCCTCTCCCTACCTGTCTGCCTACCAGACAATCTGTCTAACTCCTAGTCTCCCAATGGAATCAGCCTTAATGCCCAACAGTGGATTAAGGGACAATAAAAATGCGGCAAATACATGCAACAGAGCATCATTTAACCATAAAGACGATTATTATCCTAGCCTTTCAGGAAAATGAATGCAATCAGACATCAACAAACCAAGCACAGTGAGCCAGACTCATCAAAGACCAATATCAAATGTTTTCTCTTATGAGTGGAATCAAAAAAAATAGAGGGAAGGGCTGAGGAGATGGCTCCAGGTAGGTAAAGAGCTTGACACACAAGTTTGAGGACTTAAGTTCAAATCTCCAGAACCCACATAAAGCTGGATGTTGTGACACACATTTGTAATCTTGGCACTCCTAGGAGGAGATTGGAGGTCAAGGGTCAGCTAGTCTAGTGAAGGAAGTAAAAAAACAAGAAACCCTGTCTCAAAGAAAACAAAACGGAAAATCGTCAGGGGTGGGAGATCCCTGCAGGCTTCATAGTCAGCAGGGACAGGGTGCGGTAAGGATGAAACTGGGTTCAGCTCCACTCCATTAACCATCCCTCAGTTAACCGTTCAAACTTCCAGAGTCTGACACCAGGTCATTCATCCTGTCTAGATTTAAGCACAGCACAATTTTAGAAAAAATAATTTTGTTAACGGTTATCTCGATCCTATGAGTACAGCAGAGCTTAAGACATGTTTACATTGAAATTCTTAACAAAGTGCATCTGGTTTCTTTCACAAAGCTGGGTACTGTTGACTCAGAGATAGTGCCCAAGATTTAGGGTCTCAGGAAAATGACTGAGGGAAGCATAATGGCTGTGGGTGTCAGGATTGGTTCGGACCTAAGATAACAGAAGTCGCTTAGGCTCTTGTAAACTACAAGTGACATCACTCACACAGATGGGTTTTAAGGCCTGGAAGCAATGCTTAGGGGACAGGGTCCAGGATAAGCAAAACATAAATTCTATGGGATACGGGTAAAGCCTGGCTCTGCAGATAGCAAAGGATCACCAGGCTGTAAACTACATTCTTTCTCAGCATTCAGGGAGAAAAAGAACATTTTCTTGAACAGATAAACCTGGTATTTAACTTTTCCTGGTTTCTCTAGTGCCCTCTACAGAAGGTAAAGACCAACACCCAAGGCTGTCCTCTGATCTCCACATACACTGTGAGCATTGGAACTCACACATGTCAATGCACACATACATTATCACACACACACACACACACACACACACACAAAGGTAAGTCTTTAAGTCATGAAAGTAGAAGAGAACCAGCAGGAGAGGAAAGGGAGAAAAAATAAAAGAGTGTGTGCCATCATGAAATCCGCTATTTTGAACATTTAATAGTCACCAAAAAAAGGCTGCAAATTTGGCTCCACCTGCTGTCAACAAATATAATTACATTAGCCTGTCACCTCGAGGGCTGGGTGCAGAATGAAAGCCAAGAAACTATTGCTGTGGGTCTAAATTCTCTACAGTGTCCTAAGACACGAAGGGTTTTCTTACGCTTGTCATATGTGACTGGTAGACAGACTGAACTCTTCAATGTGTAAACTTGAGAACAGATCTATGAGCAAGCAATAACAGGATCAGTAAGAGACGAATCCACAATGTACACAAGGAACTCATAGACAGAGCTGCACAATGCCTCACACCCAGCACAGATAGGAATAAAAGCAAAGCAATTTTAAATAAGAAATGCCATTTCAATATCAAAGAAGCCCTATTTGTTTAATAACAGTAAATACCCATTTTATCAAGAGAGTCGGGAAAAGAAACCAGCGCCTTACCAGATGTAGCGTGAGCTGGCAAAATCATCAGGAGAACAAAAATCAACAGGCTCCAAATGATGTTTCCTTAGAGCCAATGATTCCCCTTCTAGGATTCTTCTTAACACAATAGATTATTAATAGCTGTCTGTTCTCTTCCGCTGCTTTATCATAGTGAAACCGAAGCCACAATAAAGTGTCCATCAAACAAGACTGGATAGTGCAGTGAGAAAGCGCCAGTCAAACTCCATCTCAGGACCATCGTGCAGCCATTGAGAATGTCCAAGTTCGTTCATTCATCAACCTGAAAAGATATTAGTCATTCATTGAGGAATGGGAAGCGCAAACCCAGTGTGACTCAACTCTATAAGAAAACCATCGCATACATGTTAGACATATGCTCATGAAAATCATAAACTACATGTATCAACGTCTTCCTAATGGTCGGTATCTTGAGATAGTGAAAATAGAAGGGGCAAGATGGCTCTGCAAGTAAGGCACCTGCCACCAAGCTTGAAGAACCCCAGTTTGATCCCCAAGACCCATCAACATGACATCAACATGGTGGAAGGAGAGAACTGACTCCCGCAAGACTCCTCAGACTTCCACTCACAGCACAGAGCACATGCACGTGCAACACACATAAACACACGCGTTAAATGAACTTACTGTTTTTTTTCTTCTTTTTTCTTTGATTGAAAAAAGATTGTTCTATCACGCAATATACCCTGGTTATAGTTTCCCTCCCTCTACTCTTCTCAGTACATCCCCACTCCCCTCCCCTCCAGACCACTCTCCTTCTGCCTCTCATTAGAAAAGAACAGGCTTCTAAGAGATAACAACCAAACATGACAAAAGAAAATAGACAAGATGAAGCAAAAACTATCGTATCAGAGTTGGACATGGAAATCTGACAGGAAGAAAAGAGTCCCAAGAACAGGCACAAGAGTTAGAGACTCACTGGTTCTCATAGTCAAGAGGCCCATAAAAATATTAAGCTAATAGTTCCAACATATAGACAGAGGACCTGGTGTAGACCCATGTAGGCCCTGTGCTTGATCCTTCAGTCTCTGTGACTCATATGCACCTTTGCTTAGTTGATTCAGAGGGGTTTGTTCTCCAGGTCTCCTCCATCCCCTCTGGCTCTTACGATTTTTCCACCTCCTCTTCCGAAGGATTCCTTGAGCTCTGAGGGGAGAGATTTGATGGAAACCTCCCATTTAGACTTTCTCCTCGTGTCTGGCTGTGGGTCTCTGCCTCTGTTCCCATCTGCCACGGGAGGAGTCCTCCCTGACAACTGGATAAGGCACTGATCCATGAGTATAGCAGAATCTCATTAAGAGTCATTTTTTTCTTTTAATTAACACAGTATTTTATTAATTATTTGAGAACTTCATACAATATTATTCTGATCTCATTCACTTTCTATTCCTCCCAGGCTCTTCTGACCAAGCCTGTGCCCTCCAAAAAATTAAAAGAAAGAAAAAGAAAAGAAAACAAACAAACAAACAAAAAAGCAAGTTCAGTCTGTGTGGAACGTGGCTCATGGACAGCAACTCAGTTTTCAATGGCTGCATGGATCACAGACATCAGTATGGTTTCCAGCAGCAGCAAGTATCACAAAAATCATCATTCACTCTGGCAGGAGCATGGATCACAGACATGGACATGATCTCGGGTGACAGAATGGGTCACTGATATCAACTTGGTCTCTGGTGGCAGCACAGATCACTGCACATCAACATGGTTTCTGGTGGGAGCCTGGATCTTGGTCATCAACCTGGCCTCCAGTGGTAGCACAGATCACCAACGTCTTTTGAGGAGACTCAACCCACAAAATAAAACACTCTTCAGCTCGTGTATCTTGCCATTGCTCAGAATCAGCATGATCTGGGCAGCATGTTAAGGGTGGGGCCTTTGCAAGCTCCAGGTCGTCAGTACCCCACCTCTTCCTTGGCACAGACCAGCCAGCCAGCTCCCCAGCACGACTTTCATGCAGGCTGAGCCACAGAACTGACCTGGTGGCCATGGAAGGGGCAAGATGGGCCTGGTGGCATCAGAGCCTCCCTGCAGCCTGACTACTTGTCAAGCACAGACCCCCTTAAATGTCCCTGCAGCTCTCTCATACCTGCTACCACCACCGCAAAATCCCCAGCTCTGTCTCTGTAAGCTGCACTTGAAGCTCCACTCTGCCATCTCCTCTCTCAGGTTGGGGCCCCACCTCGACAGCTTCAGGCTTAGTGGGCCACTGACCCAGCACACAGTGACAGGGCGAGGCAGACCCAATTGTGGACCCAGCCTCTCAGAAGCCAGAGGACTGGCCCTACCCACTTCAGCAGTGTCTCCAGCTCAGTGTCTCCTTGCTATTCTACCACATTTACCTCCTGTCTGGATTTGTTTCCTCTAAGCCTCAGGTCAGGCCTGCAGGCCAAACAGTGATCCAGGCCCAGGGGACAGCATCAGGGCAAGGCAGGCCTTATTATGGACCTGGCCTCTTGGCAAGCAGAGGACTGGCCCTACCTGTTCCAGCTCAGTGTCTCCCCACTGCTCACCTTGCTTCCTTCTGCTATCTTTCCTGTCTCTATGTTCAGGAACTGTCTCCACTGTAAATCCCACCAGTTGAGAATAAGACCACCACAACTGAGCCAAATTTAAAGCAAGCTTTAACTAAATTAATTAAATACTGACCAGGAAGATGGACTCTGACCAGGTCCATTCTGAGGTTCCCACAGAACAGTCCTGCCACCTCCAGAGTTCGCACAGAATGGCTCTGAGTTATGTGGCACAGGTGCTTAACAAGGCAGAACCCATAAGGCTATGTACTTCCTACCAGGTCCAATCAATGGCAGGCATCTATCCTGATGTACTTTCTGTCTGGGTTATCTCCCACCCACCAAAGACTAAGCATATCTGGTATATCTGGATCACATCCGGTGCATTTAGGATTAACCAAATGGGATCTAGACACTCCCCACCCAACATACCAGGAGTTATCTGTCTTTGGGCAAGGGAGATTCAGGATTCTGTCTTTCTGTATCTCACTGAACAGCCCCACCCAGCACTCCAGGAATTATCGGTCCTTGTTCTACAGATCTTTTAGGCATAGGTAATTAAAATTAAAACATAACTTTTGCTCTTACACCACCATTGCATCTCTCCAATCACCTTTAATTCTTAGTTTTCCCCAGCCAGATAACTTCTCCCAGTCTTTATGTGTGTTAGGAGTCAGAGGTGAAGGCAGGGGCCCTGTCTGGCTCTGCCTACTGCCCTGCTGCCATCTTTGTTCTCTGACACCAGGAGTCATTTTATTGCTACGTTTTTTTTTTTTCAGACCAGTAGTGTTCAGCTTTACCCTAGGTCTCTGGGCTATCTAGTCTCTGGTTCCTGACTACCCAAGCAGTGTCAGGTATGGGTTCCTTCTCATGAAGTGGGCCTTAAGTCAAATCAGACATTGGTTGGCTACTCCCACAGATTCTGTGCCACCATTGCCCTAGCGTATTTTGTAAGCAGGACAGATTATAGGTCAAAAGTTTTGTGGCTGGGTTGGTGTCCACGTTTCTCTTTAGGTAGCCTGTGGAGTACCTTCCCCAACCAAAGAGATTAAAAAGTAGGGGTGAAGGCTCCATGTAGGCACCAGCTTGACTTCTCTATATTGTGTGAGTTGTATGCTGTTGTCCTTGACAATGGAGCCCTGCTGTCAGTTCTCAGAGAGAGACCCTTTGTGTTAGCAACAGGCTGAGTTGTTTGGAGATTTCCATGGGACTCCCTTGTTCAACAACTCAATTTAATGCAACCCGAGATGGCCAGTTGAGATTCCATATTCCCAGTTACTAGGAGTGCCCATTAGGGTCACCCTCATAGATTCCAGGCAGTTTCCCTTGCACTAGGACTCACACTGCCCCTGAAATGGCCCTCAATACCAACTGTCTCTCCTGGCACTATCCTCCACCCCATCTCCTCCCCAAACAGGATCCCCTGCTCTCTTCCCCACCTTCCCCCATTTACCCATAAAAGCTATTCTATTTCCCCCTCCCAGAGAGATCCAGGTGTCCCTCCTACATCCCTCCTCTTTACCTAACCTCTCTGGGTCTACAGATTGGAGCTTGGTTATCATTTACTTAATGGCTAATGTCTACCTATAAGTGGATACATACTATATTTATCTTTCTGGATCTGGGTTACCTCACTCAGAATGATTTTTCTAGTTCTACATATTTACCTACAAATTTCATGATGTCATTTTTTTTAAACAGCCGAGTAATATTACAAGTGTTAATGTACCACGTTTTCTTTATCCATTCTTCCATTGAGGGACATTGAGGATGTCTCCAGTTTCTAGTTATTATGAATAAAGGAATGAGCATGGTTGAGTGGTCCTTATACTAGGATGCCACATACATTGGGTATATGCCCAAGAGTAGTATAGCTGGATCTTGAATTAATCAATTCCCAACACCATACTGATTTCCATAGTGGCTGTACAAGTTTTGCACTCCCACCAGCAATGGAGGAATGTTTCCTTGCAACACATCCTGGTCAACATGAGCTGTCACTTGTGTTATTGATCTTAGTCATTCTGACAGGTATAAGATGGAATCTCAAAGTAGTTTTGATTTGCATTTCTCTGGTGGCTAAAGATGTTGAACATTTCTTTAAGTGTTTCTCAGCTACTTGAGATCCTCTATTAAGAATTCTCTGTTTAGATCTGTTCCTCTTTTTTATGTATTTATATTTGTCTCATACAATCCATTCCAATTGCAGTTTCTCCTCCCTCCATTCTACCCAGCTCCTCCCATCCTCCTCTCTCCCCCAGACCCACTACTCATCCTTCTCCCTTCAGAAAAGAGCAGGCTTCCCAGGGATATCAGCCCAACATGGCATAACAAGGTACAATAAGACTAGGCACAAACCCTCATATCTGGCTGGAAGAGGGAATTCAGTAGGAGGAAGAGGATCCCAGGAGCAGGTAAAAGAGTCAGAGACCCACACTCACTGACTGTTTGGAGTCCTACAAGAACTCTAAGACAAATAACCTTAACATATATGCAGAACACTCACTGTTCTGGCTTAAACTCTTCTCCAAGCTGCTAGTTCAAACTGACCTTCTGAGTTAGCTGACTGTTTCTGACTGAACTCTTCTGACTCTGGCTGACTCTGACTGACTCCTGAAACTTCTCTGACTGAACTGAACTGCTCTGCTCGGCTTCAAACTGATTCTCACTGTTGACTGACTTTTACTCCCAAACTCAGTCTCCTTCTGGTGAACTGCCTCTGTGTCTTATCTGACTGATTTTCTAACTGACTACCTCTGTAACTGACTGCTTCTCTGAGCTGAGAGTCTGCTTTGGTATCTATCATGAGTTGGGCCTGTCCTCACTCTGACTCACTCTGCCAGCTCTTCTTCTGATTTGTCACTTTGCCTGTTCCTCACTCTGATTCATCTCAGAAGTCATTCTTCCTGTCTGACACTGATTCCTTCTGAGCTCTGCTTCCTGTCTCTGCTTCTTCCTCTGCTTCTACTTGCTTCTGTCTTGGGGATTAAAGGCATGTGCTACCACTGCCTTCTGGGTTGGGATTAAAGGCATGTGCTATGTTGCCTTAACCACAGAAATTCCTTCCATCTAGCATTAGCACAAACAGAGGATAGGATTAGTCTGACTAACATTCTTTCTGCATTCCATCCAGATCACAGGCCTTTGAATGTGATCCTTTCATACAGGCCTTGGATTTGATCCCTTCCTAGCTATCACACAGGCATTTTAATTTGATCCTTTGCTAGAGCAGCCAAGCTGCTAGATTAAAGGATTAAATATTTCTCTACACATTAAGAATTATTTCATTGATTTTTTGCTTTGTTTGTCTTTTTTATTATTATTACTATTGGCCAATTGTGTTTGGTTCTACCCGAGGTATCTGGGGTAACCATCCTCCAGTTCCTGGGCATCCAGGCAGTGCTGGGCTTGGGCTCCCTTTTGTGGCCTGGGCCTTGAGTTTGACCAGTCATTGATTGGCCACTCCCACAAATTCTGAGTCTCCATTGTTTCAGCACATCTTGCAGGCAGGACAGGTTGTAGTTCAAAGGTTTTGTATCTCGGTTGGTGTCCCAGTCTCCCTACTAGAAGCCTTGCCTGGTTACAGAAGATGGCCTGTTCCAGTCATATTGATTTCTATAGTGGCTGTACAAGTTTTGCACTCCCACCAGCAATGGAGGAATGTTCCCCTTGCTCCCCTACCTCGCCAGGATGAGCTGTCACTTGTATTATTGATCTTAGCCTTCTGACAGATGGAAGATAGAATCTCAGAGTAGTTTTGATTTGTGTTTCCTGGGTGGCTAAGGATGTTGAACATTTCTTTAAGTGTTTCTCAGTCATTTGAGATTCTGCTATTGAGAGTTCTTTGTTTAGATCTGTGCCCCATTTTTAATTGGGTTATTTGTTTTGTTGATGTCTAGTTTCTTGAGTTCTTTATATATTTTGTATATTATCCCTCTATTGGAAGTGGAAGTGGTGAAAATCTTTTCCCATTCTATAGGCTTAATGACAGTGTCCTTTGCGTTACAGAAGCTTTTCAGTTTCATGAGATCCCATTTATTAATCATTGATTTTACTGTCTGAGCCATTGGTGTTCAGCAAGTTGTCTCCTGTGCCAATGTGCTCAAGGCTATTCCCCACTTTCTCTTCTATCAGGTTTAGTGTATCTGGTTTTGTGTCAAGGTCTTTGATCCATTTGGACTTGAGTTTTGTGTGAGGTGACAGATATGGATCTATTTGCATTCTTCTACATGCGGTCATCCAATTAGGCCACCAATATTTGTTAAAGATGCTTTCTTTTTTCCATTGTATGTTTCTGGCTTCTCTATCAAAAATCAAGTGTCCATATGTGTGTGAATTTATATCTGGGGCATCTATTCAATTCCACTGATCAACATGTCTGTTTTTATGCCAATACCATGCAACTTTTATTACTATAGCTCTGTAGCACATCTTGAAATCAGGGATGAGTATCCCTCTGGAAGTTCTTCTATTGTTCAAGATTGTTTCAGCTATCCTGGGTTTTTTTATTTCCTTTATGAAGTTGAGGAGTGCCCTTTCAAGGTCTGTAAAGAATTGTGTTGGAATTTTGATGGGGATTATGTTGAATCTGTAGATTTCTGTTGATAAAATGGCCATTTTTCCTGTGTTAATCCTACCAATCCTGGAGCATGGAAGTTCTTTCCATCTTCTGAGATCTTCTCCAATTTCTTTCTTCAAAGCCTTTCACTTGCTTGGTTAGGTTATGCCAAGATATTTGATGTTATTTGTGGCTCTTGTGAAGGGTGTTGTTTCCCTGATTTCTTTCTCTATTTGTCATTTGTATATAAGAGGACTACTGATTTTTTTTTTAATTATTCTTTGCATCCAGGCACTTTGCCGTGAGTGTTTATCAGCTGTAGGAATCCCCTTGTGGAAGTGACCTGGTGGGTCACTTATGCTCACTATCATATCATCTGCAAATAATGATACTCTGTCTTCTTCCTTTCCAATCTGTACCCCCCGATCTCCTTCAGTTGGCTTGTTGCTCTATCTGGAACATCAAGTACTATGTTGGATAGATATGAGAGTGGACAGCCTTACTTTGTTCCTGATTTTAGTGGAGTTTCTTTGAGTTTCTCTCCATGTAATTTGATGTTGGCCATAGGCTTGCTGTAAATTTCCTTTATTATGTTTAGGTATGACCCTTGTATCCTTAATCTCTCCAAGACTTTTATCATGAAGGGGTGTTGGATTTTGCCAAAGATTTTTAGCATCTAATGAGATGATTGTTCTGTTTTGTTTTTTGTTTTCAGTTTGTTTATGTGGTAGATTACATTGACTGATTTCCGTATGTTGGACCATCTCTGAAGCTCTGGGTTAAAGTGTACTTGATCGTAGTGGGAGATCTTTTTGGTGTGTTCTTGGATTCGGTTTTTGAGTATTTTATTGAGTAGTGTTGCAACTGTGTCAATAAGGGAAATTGGTCTATAATTCTCTTTCTTTGTTGGATCTTTGTGTGATTTGGGTATCAGGGTGACTGTGGCCTGGTAAGATGAATTCAGCAATGCCCCCTTTGCTTCTATATTGTAAAATAATTTGAGGTGTATTGGCATTAACTCTTCTTTGAAAGTCTGGTAGAAATCTGTGCTAAAACTATCTGGCCCTGATTTTTAATGACTGCTTCTATTTCACTAGGGGCTATAGGTTTATTTAATTTGTTTAAATGACCTTGATTTATAACTTTGGTAAGTAGTATCTATTGAAAAAAATTGTGAATTTCTTGTAGATTTTTCATATTTGTGGAGTATAGGTTTTTCATGTATGGCGTGAAGATCTTTGGATTTCCTCGGTGTCTGTTGCCCTATCCTCTTTTCGTTTCTGATTTTGTTAATTTGGATAGTCTCTTAATTAATTTGGGTATCAAATTAATTAATTAATTTTCTCAAAGAACCAACCTTTTGTTCCATTGATTCTTTGAATTGTTCTCTTTCTTTCCTTTTTATTGATTTCAGTCCTCAGTTTGATGATTTCCTGCCATCTACTCCTGTTGGGTACGATTGCTCCCGTGTGTCCTAGAGCAGTCGGGTGTGCTGTTAAGTTGCTAATACGAGATCTCTCCAATTTTTTCATGTAGGCTCTTTGTGCTATGAACGCTTCCTCTTAGCGTTGCTTCCACTGTGTCCCATAAGTTTGGGCATGTCGTTTTCATTTCATTGGATTGTAATTTCATTTCCATTCACTTTCATTAAATTCTAGAAAGACTTTCACTTCTGTTCTTAGTCTTGACCCAGTTATCATTCGGTAGAGAGTCGTTCAGTTTCCGCGAGTTGTAAGCTTTCTGTTTTTTCTCTTTTTGTTGAAATCCAGCTTTAATTCATGGTGATCTGATAGAATGCAGGAGGTCATTTCCCTTTTCTTGTATCTGTTGAGACTTGCTTCGTTCCTGAGTATGTGATCAGTTTTGGAGAAGGTTCCACGAGATACTGAGAAGAAGGTCTATTCTTTCTCTAGATATCTGTTAGGTCCATTTGGTTTATAACATCTGTTAGCTCTGTTGTTTCTCTGTTAAGATTTTTGCCTGGATGACCTGTCCATTGGTGAGAGTGGAGAATTGCAGTCAAAGTGTGAGGGTCAATGTGTGTTTTAAACTTTAGTAATGTTTCTTTTACACACGTGGGTGACCTTGTACTAGGGGTATAGATTTAAGAATTGAAACGCCGTCTTGGTGGACTTTTCCTCTGATGATGAAAGGGCAAAAACCAAAGCAGCCAAACTTTAGTCAAGCTTCTAAAAACACCAAAACTGTGTAGGCCCAAGTCAGGGGCAATGTGACTCAGAACAGTTCCCACAACTAGAGTAAGAAAAACAATTTCTAAGACAAACAAGATATGGACCATTGACTAATGGCCTTGGGCTAAGAATCTCCCCCTACCCACAATGACTAAGACCCTAAGTTTACATTTTCTAGGAGCCCGCGACCTTGCTATATGCAGCACCAATCAGTTTAAAGGTTAATACTCACATCACTATGTAACCAATAGAATCGTGCCTAATACTCTGTTGCTAAGCTCTGCCTTTGAAATTTCTATATAAGCAATACTTAGAGTGTGCTAGGGGTCGCCCTGTGAGGGTGGACCCCAACATGTTGGAAATAAACCTCTTGCTTTTGCATCGATCTCCAGTCCTGGTGATTTCTTGGGGTCTCCTTCCATCCACTCCCTAACAGTGAGTATGAAATGTCTTTCCCCACCGCTTTTGATTATTAATTTTGGCTTGAAGACTATTTTGTTAGACATTAGAATGGCTACACTGTGGAGAGCTCCTGATCTTGAGCTTAAGTTCTGCTGTGTGTCTTCAAGTTAATTCACATTTGGGACAGCTGCTAAGCAAGGCTAAGTTGTAAAAAGACTAGCCCAGAGGCAGTTCGTTTTGAGGAAATCAAAGATTACTTAAAGAGACCTTAATCTCATAAAATAGGAGGTTGGCTTTATGGCTAGCTAAAGAACAATAATGTTTTGTATAGATTTTGATTTACCTTACTGATTGTAACCTAGTGATTACACATACGCCTTTTCCCTTGTGATCTGTAACCTTGTGATCGAACCTATGCCTTCTACCTCGTGATTTTAACCCCGTGCTTGCAAGCACACCTGGTTTTGCCCCTTGTGAGCGTTGCCCTGGCAGCCTCACATATGTCTCTGGTGGGAGAGGGTATAAGAATTGGACAATAAACTACTGGGGCAGTTCGGCCCCTGTGAACTCAAGATACAGTGTGTGCGTGTTCCCGTTTATTCAGACTACTCGCGATCCAGAACCGTCTGATATGGTAAGCTGGTCTTATCACTACACTAGATTGCTTCTTAGGTCCATTTGCTTGGAAAATCTTTTTCCAACCTTTTTGTAAGGATAATACACCAGGATGAAGGGACTGCTTTTCAGGAACTGGTTTTTGGGTGCACCTGGGCTTTGAGAAATCCCTGTAAATAACTTGTGATTATTAATGAGTGCTTCCTAAGATTAACCTGAACCTGATGGAAATACCTGGTTGAGGTAATTGTTGTTAGAAGTACCTTGCCCCTAGACATCTTATGTTCAAAGATGTTTGTTTATAGAATTGTTAATGAAGGACCTTTATGGCCCTAGCAGACACTCTGCAATAAGAGGTCCCTGGCACACCTGGAGTGCTTAGACTATCTGGGCACTGCAACTAGTGCTCACTAATCAGCTGAACCTGTCAAGGTTCTCCTCATTAAACAAAAGAATAGCTTTTGGATCTATTGGGGGAAGGTCAATTAACATTGTCCCAAAAACAATAAAAACACTTCTGCAAGTTAGCTTGGTGTTCAATCCATTGAGACTGTCCCCCCTGCTTTCAGGTTCAAGGTTTGCATCCTGGAAGTGGCTCTCACAGAACACCCTGTGGGGCACAAGGAATAGAGGGATCCAGACACTCCAGGACTGAAGGAAAAGTACACTCAAAGGGTAAGTGAAACTCTAGGATTCACCAGGGCATGGGAAAATATCCCAAGTAATAATATATACATATAAGTAAAAGGCTCCTGAAACAAAGTATATAGAACAAAGGAAAAAGGTTTTTTTCCCATATTTAAATACATAAAATTCTCCATATCAGGCACAACAGTATGTAGGGCTGCTAAAATGTATGTTAGAAGGAGATGGAGAAAAGGTGAAGGGAAAACAGATTGCTGAGCTTTTCGTACTAGTTAGGCAGCATTGTTACTGGCTTCAGGCAACTTCTCGTGTACAGTTAAAACTGATGGTATGGGAGCAAGCAGCAAGAGCTCTGAAATGAGCCTATCAGGGAGAGGAGACTACACTGCCAAGATGTGAACTTTATGTAGTTTAATTTCAAATGCCTTGGAACTGTTGGATTCATGCTAATAGCTCAGTTAGAGACAAGTGTATGGCCATGCAAAGCAGTTTATTTTCCACTGTTTACATATTGATGTCAGGGCTGTCCAATTAAAAAAACATAGCAGCCACCAAAGCTGGCTGTGTGGAACCTTTTAAACCAAACAGTGGGTAGGGGACTTCTCTGATTGGTCGTGACCTGAATACTGGGTTGGCTGTTATAGCTTGCGAGGAAGCAAGGGCTTCTGGGAAAGTGAGTACTTGACAGTAAGCAGAGAGGTGAGATCAGTGCCACCCACCACTAGGGGGCGCTGCTCCTCTCAGAAACCATTACAGAGTGAGGAGTCAGGGCTCCCTCAGAGGTGAAGGCAGAAGGTGAAGGGACAGACAGTCCAGCTGGAGCCATCCTTCAGCAGAGGAGAATGTCTCTTCAAAGAAGGGTGGAAGTGAGGAAGGCCAGGATGAAGGAAGAGAATCTCCTTGCACTCCTCCTCCTTCTTCACAGGAGACAGATTTACACAAAGGGAAAGCTGAAGAATTAACTGCACAGTTGCAAAACCACAGTTACAATTAGAAGGTCTCCTGGCAGGGGATGGGGGGGCTGGAAAAGAATCAAAAGAGTTTTTCCAGACAGATAAAATGGAAATATTTAATTGAAGGGAAAGACTCCAAAATAAAACTGAGGGGAAACTAAAAACTTTTTCCATTAGAGAAAAGGGAAGGTTTAGTCAAGGGCCTACCTACATCACCACCTTATGACAGAATCGAGGGATGGCTGCCTAGGGTCCTAAGATCTAGCCACAGGCCTTTCCAGTTACTATACAGGAAACGCCTGCAAATACTCAATATCCTCAGGGTTCAGTTCAGATTGATCGGAAACCTACAGACACGACGGATCTGAGACGATTTAAGAAGGCAGTGGTGGCATATGGAATTCACTCACCCTATGCCAGACAGATTTTAAATAACTGGGCTACTCAAAGCAGAATCACTCCACAAGACTGGAAGGATTTGATAGGAACTGTACTAGAAGCCGGTCCTCAATTGCGATGGCTTGGGTGGTGGAAGCAACGGCCATGGAACAGCATAACCGGGCTAGAGGAGTGAATAACCGAGAGATCAATTGCTAGATGAGGGTCTGTATGCTGATTTACAGAGACAGGCACAGTTTGATGAAGCAACTCTGTCTCCCAGAGAAGCCTCAGTAGCAGGCAGGACTCAGTCACATGGAGCTTTTAGCGTGTGCTAGCATTGCTCCAGGCATAAGAGCCACGGGGTCCCAGCCTATCACCAAGATAGCCAATATGGTCCTGAAGCTGCAAAGCCCACAGTGGTTCCAAGCACAGAGACCGTGTCAAATGGCCTGCCCAGGAGCTCTAGCCAGAACTCTAGACACTTTGTCTTGGTTTAAAGGGTTTCCTGAGATTAATCAAGTCTCCAGAGACTCCAATAAATGCATCTTCAAACGCACAGGTGCCACGTGGCCACCAGGATGCAGAAGAGCCCAGGAAATGAGGCATCACCAGAGAGAAAAAAGATGGCGCCAGCGACCTAAAGACACAAGGATACTGGCAAAGTGTTGAAAATGACCACTTCCGGGAAGCTCAGCACACACAGGGGGGAAAGTGGAAGACGTAGTTAATTATTTAACTGTAATGAAACAATTGACAGAAAGATTGAATTTCAAAAATATCAAACAGAAAACGGGGACCTGAAAAATGCAACCAGCAAAATGGAAAAAAAAAGAGCCAATATACAGCATTGGAAGCAGAATTGATTAAGTAGAAGAATCCATGAGCTTTGAGACAGTTTGATTGACAATATATAGTTACAGGGGTGAGGAGAATGTAAAAGAATGAAGGAATCCACAGAGTGTAGCAGGTGCAATGGTGCACACTGTGATCGGAGTTCCAGGGAGGCAGAGCAGGAAGACAGATGCAAGTCCTGGGGTAGCCTGGTCTACATAGCGAGTTCCCCATTAGTCACGGCTACATGGTAAGATCCCGCCCCGAAAGGGGAGGGAGGTAGGCAGAGAAAGAGAGGGGCAAAGACAGAGACAGACAAAGAGAGACAGAGAGAATGAACAGATAGGCACATGGCACAGTGGGTACCTGGTAAAGGCTCTTGCCACCAAACCTGATGACCTGGGTTCAGTCGCCAGAAGGGACACCCATGATAGAAGGAGAGAGCTGACTCCCACAGATTGTCCTCTGACGTCCACGCCAGCACAGTGGCACTCATGGACCCACCCCTCACAGATGTACACACGCACATGCTTGCACAAAAGAAATAAAAAAGGAAGGATGGAAGGAGGGAGGGAGATACAGAGAGAGAGAATATGCAGGATTTATGAGATAGCACAGAGAGCAAATGTCTGAGTCATTGGGATTGGCATTCAAACGAGAAAAAGAGAGACGAAGGAGTGGGAAGCTTATGTAAAGAATGGCATAACAGCAGGAAAAAAAATCAGAACATAGAGAAAAATATGAATATCCAAGTAATAGGAAGTCAGAAGGGTCCAGCTAGTTCAGTGTAAGTAAGATTATTCCTGGGACACTATAATCACATTGTCAAAGATCAAAGACAGAAGCAGCAAGAGAAACAAAGCGGATCACAAGTCAGGGAGTCCTGTGTGCACCCCTTGCAGAGCCTCACAGACCTGGGAGAAAGTGGAATGATGAATTCAAGGGACTGAGCAGGGAAGGCTCCCGAGCAAGAATACTGCACCCAGCCAAGGTGTCCTTACGAAGTGAAGGGGTGCGAGCACACTCCTAACAAACAAAAGCAAAGGTCCTTTAAAAGGGCCTGGGAGTCAGCATAGAACATAGCCAGACACCAGATTCTTAGCTCAAAGGAGACTTATTAGCCCCAGAGGGATAGAGGACAGGGAACAAGGGACAGAGTTAAGGGAGAGGAGAGGGAAGAGGGATGGGAGAGGGGGCAAGGGAAGATATGTGTCGACGTCTTCCCCCTCCCCTGCCAGAGGGACAAAAGGACTATTTCTGGATAGGTAGTTACAGACAAGGCAAAGGTCGTATGGGGTCCATGGGTGGGACAGTAAAGTCGGGAGGTACAGCTGGAGAAGAGTTGGGGTAGCTAATTCTGATTGGCTGGGAGGATAACAAAGAAGAGGAAATGTGTTCCAGGGGAGAGACTGGGGAGCTCTAATGGGGTTTCTGGGAGTCAGGCCATCTTGGGGCTATTTGGGGGATGTTAATATAGTTCATCTCCACCAGACCTGTCTTACAAGAAATGTTCAAGGGAGTTCTTTGGTTTGAAAGAAAAGGACACTGGTGAGCACCATGAAAGCATCTGAAAGTCTAAGCTAACCGGCAAAGCTCAGTCTATGGTCTGACTTCTTTTTTTTTGAGGGCTCCAGTAATATAATAGGGGAGAGCTAATCAGTTGCACCTTCAATACAAAGAGAAAAAACAAATGACTGAAAGCAAGAAGCAAATAATTCGGGAAGTTATTAGAAATATAAGAAGCTATGAAGTGTAGCATCCCAACCCTAAAGGAAGCAAATAGTAGAGTTATAGCACTAAGGGTTTTATTTTCCTTTGCTGTCCAAGCTAAGTTGTTATCAGCCTGTGGTGTATTATCAACTAAAAGGCATTTCTCATAAGCCTCATGGTAACCACCAAGTTGAAACCTATAGCTGAGAGACCAAAATAAAAGAAAAAAAAAGTGAGATATCAAAATATATCACCAGGGAAAATCTTTTAATCACAAAGGAAGACAGTGAGAGGAGAAATAACAAAACAGCAGAGGCAAGTCCTGACCCAACAACGATATCCTTGAATGTAAATGCACTCAACTCTCCAGTCAGGTGACATAGAATAGCATACTAATAGATTTAAGTCACACAGGTACACACACGAGACCCAACGATATGCTTTCTACAGAGCTTCCCTTGAGGATTTTATTTTATTGCTAATTACACGAATACATGTATCTGTGTGGGTATGTTCATGTGCGTATAGTATCTGCAAAAGCCAGCAGAGAGCTGGAGTTTAAGGTGGTTGTGAGCTGTCTGACGTGGGTGCCGAGAACCAAAGTCGGGTGCTCTGAAAGACCAGCACGCGCTCTTAACCTCTGAGCCATCTCTCCAGCCCCAGGACCCACTGTAAGATATAAGAACACACATACACTGAAAGTGAAGGGATTGGGGTAAGTGCTCCCTGCATGTGAAAACCAAAAGAGAGCAGGAATAATGATATGTAAATAAAACCAACTTCAAGTCAAAAAACTGTAAATTTTTTTAAAAAAAATAAAGGAGAAACAAAGAAGGCCACCATATAAAGATAAATGGATCAATTCAGTGAAAAGATGCAGCCATTATAAATACGTCTGCACCCAACATCAGAGCACCTAAATGTATACAGTAAGTTGGGAGGTATGTGAAAGAAGAGATCGACTGTAAAGCAACATTCCTGAGGGGCTTCAGCACTCAGCTTTGAGGGCGTCATCCAAACAGAAAACATCGTAACAGTCACATAACAGCTTCCATCAGCTAGAGGGAGTGCACACCTTCTCAACTACAGATGGTAAGTCCTCCGGGATGGCTCCGCCATTACATCAACAAATTCAGAAAATTCTCCAAAACTGTATCAAGCACTTTGGTAACTGCAATTGTACAAAACTGGAAACCAATAATAGGGGGGAACATTGGGAAATTTACAAATATGTGAAAACTAAGCCACATGTTCCTAAAAACAAATGGATTGGCAACAAATTTAAGAATGGAAAGTAAACATTTCTCAAGACAAACAAAAATGGAAACGTGAAACTTCAGAGGTTTTGAGATCCAGCAAAGGTAAGAGAAAAGTTTACAGCAACAAGCACCTACATAAGAAAAAATCTTGTTGGCCGTGCCAAACCAAAGCCAGCCTGGGCTACATAGTAAGTCCCAGGCCAACCTGAGCTATCCTGTGAGACCTTGTCTCAGAAGAGACATTAATATTGCTCAGTAGGTAGGGTGCTTATCACTAAGCCTGATGGCCTGGACTCCATGCCCAAAACCCTCAGGGTGAGGAGAGAACTGACTCCCACAAGGTGTCCTCTGACCTACATGGGCACACATGTGCACACACACACACACACACACACTGGCACATAGATGGTCAGGCATTCACACGCCTTCAAGTGCGTGCACCCAGTATTAATTAATTTAAAAATAAGGAAAACATCTCAAATAAGGAACCTGAAATCACACCTTAAGAAATTATAGAATAAGAAGAAACTAAATTCAAATTAAGCAGAAGAAAATAAATAACAAAAATTAACAAAGGTCAAAGGTGAAGCAGAGACTAGAAAAGCACAGAGATGGTCAACAAAAGTTGAATGTGGCTCTGTCAGCACAGGACTTATCAAGCACGCACAGAGCCCTGGCTTAGACCCCGAGAGCTGTATCCACTGGGACTGTGCCCGCCCGTAATCCCAAAACCTGGGAGGTATAAGCAGAGGATTCAGAAATTCATGGTCATCTGTGGCTACATTAGGAGTTCAAGGCAAGCCTGGGCTACATGAGACCCTGTCTCAATAAAAGCTAATTAATTAGTTTTTTTTAAAGATGAATGAAATTAATAGTTCCATTTCTTAAACAATGAAATTAACAAATATTTTTCTAAACTAAGAAAAAATAAAGAAGACTCAAGTAAAGAAAAGGGGAATAAAAGCTGTAAGAAAGCAAAGAATTGGAGGAAGGGGAAGAGTCACAAGGGAGAATGTCTGCTCTCTTTCTCTCTTATATTTTTTTTAATTATTTTTATTTCGTATGTATGGGTGTTTCACCTACTTGTATGTCTGTGCACCACATGCATGCACTGCCCACAGAGGCCAGAAGAGGGCTCCAGATCCCTTGGAACAGGAGTCACAGATGTTTGCGAGCCATCCTATAGAAGCCGGGAATTGAACCTTGTTCCTCTGGAAGAGGAGCTAGTGCTCTTGACTGCTGAGCCATCTCTCTGGCCCCAGTCTGCTCTCTTTTTATTGGTAGTTTGAAACTTCTCTGGTGCCCTGCTGTAGGACCGGACTGAAATCAACTGATAGATTCCGAGTGACCTCTCAGCACACACACACACTGAGACACGCTGACAAAAGGTCATTTCTTTTGAGCTGTCATGTATCATCAGTCCAACTTCAAGTCAAAAGACTGTAAATTTAAGCATTTGAGCCTGGAGACACCACAAAAGGCTATCTATCCTAAACGATGACTCTGCACAGGATTGGGCCCATTGATCTAGTACACACACACCCCCAACCTAAATTTCACTCTTCTGTTCTCCTGCACCATCTGCCACCAAAAGCTGTAGCAACAGTCAACCAGTGCTCTGAACTAGGTCACTCACATTACCTACTGAATCATACACCTTATTTGAAAAACCACGCACTAGAATGTTTTCCGGGACAAGCAGAAGATATAAGTTGAGTTCTGTTCTCAACTATGCAATGATTCATCAAGCAATAAGCCATGCCCATCGGTATGAGTGTTTCCTGTTGCTCTAAAAACGTGCAACATATTCACCCGAAATAAAAAATAAAAAATACCCAGCATCTACTTGCCAACAATAACAAAAGCAATGACAGTTATTATGTGCAAGTCCTTCTGCAAAGATCATATCCTAAAAGACACCTCATTTATACAATTCTTTACTGGTCAAAATAGCACGGGACTCAGGGCAGAGTCCACTTTGGGTCATCTCTTTTGAGCTCTCATGCATCAGTCCAGCCCCGGCTAACTACCAGACACCCAGACTGTCATCTCTGAATGTTCTAGTCCACTGAAAACTCACTAGGTTCTTGAAGCTTCCACTTACTGCTAAAGAAAAGGCCAAGAACTAATTTGTTATCTTTAGAAGGTTCTTATTGCATATACAGCGAGTGTTACATTTGAGGGTGTCTGGAAACACAGGGGAGTAATGTTTACTAACAAAGCCTGACACCTCAGCCCAGAACAGAGGTGTGTTTATAGATGTGATTAGAAGATTTTAATCCACTGACTACACTAGGCACTTTACAAATCACAGAATCTAGACCGGAATGTTTTTAGGGGAGACTAAGTTGTTAGAAGGAAACCTGCTGACTGTGTGTTCATTCTTACACTGACTCATTACCCAAAGCATCAGAGGCAGCAATCGCTGTTTTACTCAATCATTGAATGTCTGTCCCTTCCATCCATTCCGAAAAACCCCAGGGAAGTATCTCCTAAGACTGTAAGTTGGGAGATGGGGATAGGCTCCATGGATAGAGAGTCTACACAAACATACAAGCATGAGGACCTGAGTTCAGATCCCCTAAACCTACCTAAAAGCAAAGCAAGACTGTGGACACTTGTAACCCCAGCACTGGGGGGACAAAGATGGGTGGATCCCGGGGGCTCACTGGGCAGCCAGTGCAACTGAAATAGTGAGATCCAGGTTCAGTTAGAGACTACATTGAGGTGATGGTAATGGTGGTGGTGATGGTGGTGGTGATGATGGTGATGATGATGATGGTGATGATGATGGTGGTGAGGATGATGGTGGTGATGATGATGGTGGTGATGATGATGGTGGTGATGATGATGATGATGGTGGTGGTGATGATGATGGTGATGATGGTGGTGGTGATGATGATGGTGGTGATGATGATGATGGTGGTGATGATGATGGTGGTGATGATGATGATGATGGTGGTGGTGATGATGATGATGGTGGTGGTGATGATGATGGTGATGATGGTGGTGGTGATGATGATGGTGGTGATGATGATGATGGTGGTGATGATGGTGGTGGTGATGATGATGATGATGGTGGTGGTGATGATGATGGTGGTGGTGATGATGGTGGTGATGATGGTGGTGGTGATGATGGTGATGATGGTGGTGGTGATGATGGTGGTGATGATGATGATGGTGGTGATGATGATGGTGGTGATGATGATGATGATGGTGGTGGTGATGATGATGATGGTGGTGATGATGATGGTGGTGATGATGGTGGTGATGATGACGACGACAATGTAGAGAAATGAAAGAGACTTTCTGAGGTCAACCTCTAACCTCTATACACTTCTGCACAGGTGGTGGCACACCCATACACATTCGCACACACAACACACACACACACACACACACACACACACACAACTATTTTTAAAAGTCAATTTAAAAGACAAATGAGAAAAAGCTAGAGATGTTGATCAGTGTTGGAACACTGACCAGCATGTGCAAATCCCTGGGTCTCTGGATTGGAGCCCCAGCCTTGCAAATATGTAAAGGACAAAGGAAGGAAGGAAGGAAGGAAGGAAGGAAGGAAGGAAGGAAGGAAGGAAGGAAGGAAGGAAGGAAGGAGAGAAGTGGCACTAGCATTATAAAACACCAAGAAGCAAACTAACACAAATTTAAAAAGACCCCTCTGCCATCCCATACTTCCTCAGTCAAGACACGAGTGTTCAGAAATCCCAAACATCATAAAAATGAAAACATCAAAACTTCCAGTCCAGAAGACAGCTACAGAAAACGCCACAAACACAGAGATGAGACTTGGTCCCTTTGAATGCCCTCTTCCCCTGTTCTTTCGCATAAAGCTCTCGGCCCCAGGCTCTTCAGCTTCTAAGTTCCATCGGATTTCTTTCACTTCACCCTGTTGCCTTCTTAAACATCCTGAACCCAATTTATCAGAGTGGAACGATTCCACTTCTTGATCTACAAAGGGAGAAAAACTTATTCTCTTGCCAGGCCTGGGATTTGGTCCCCAGAGTGTGTGTGTAAAAAAAGCTGGGGACAGGGAGGGAGAGGGAGGTAGATCACTGAGGCTTGCTGGCCAGAGAGCCTAGCACATGTGCATGCACACACACACACACACACACACACACTCACGCATGTGCTCGCACACACATGCACATGCATGCACACACACATGCACATACATATACACACATGCACACAAGCATGAACACACAAATATAAAAGGAAATTATCACCTAATTTAATAGTGTACACATAATAAAATTGTTTTAAGGAAAGGTTCTAGAAAGGAATAATGGAATGTAAATACGCACACAATTCAAAGGCTGAGGTTTGGGAGAAAGTTCCAAATATAAAAACTCAATTACTTGAGAATAAAGCTAAGGAAGACTCATAAACATTATACCTCAGGAAAGGACACCTTTAAAACTGTGGTAAAAATGTACACACGAACTTACCATCGTAACTACTTGAGGTCTACAGTTTGGCGGTGTTGAGCTCACGCACACTGTGCGACTGATCTACAGAAGCCTTGCCACATAGCGAGGCTGGAACTCTCTACAATTTCAACAGCTACTGTCCCACTTCCCCAACCCCCGGGCCCTGGCACCACCGCTCTAACGTCTATGTCTATGAATGTCACTCCTCTACGAACTTAATACACGTGGAGTCAAATGTTGATGATCTTGTATATTTTTTTTTGACTTTACGTTTGCTTATTATGTGTGTGTATATGCACTCGAGTATCCGTGCGCCTCGGTGAATGTGGGAAGGTCAGGGGCAACTTGAAGAAATCAATTCTCTCCCTACACTTGGGTCCCAGGATCAAATTTGGGTGGTCAGACTTGGCAGCAAGCACCATCACCTGCGGAGCCATCTCGCCAACCCCATTGCTAGTATTTTAAAAGAACGCTTTTAAACCAGAGGAACTGGTGGTCAAGATAAAAGGAAATGCCTGTACCACAAAAGGATAGAGCAACACAGAGCAGAAAGTCAACGGGGAAGGTTCCAGAATATATGAGGCTCCTAACCATAGCATGAGTTATAAGAACATAAGATCCTCTTTTCTAAATACTTTTAGACTCAAAGAGAAAAACCTAAGCGAAAACTGGACAGATTGAAATAAACTCTAGACTTCCCCATGTATAAAATGGCTCCTTGGTATATTAACAGTGGTTTCAGATTCCTCTTTTCCAGTTGCCTTCAAAACAGAGACCGAAGAAGCAAGCATCTGTTCCTCTCCATTTCTTAAGGCTTGGTTCCGAAGAACAAAGTTGCTATCACTCTAAGAGTAGAGCAGAAGGGCTGTAGCTCAGCCGGTAGTCTGAATGCCCAGCAAGCACAAAGTAGCAGATTCAGTCCCCGGGCCAGTATAAACTAAGTGTGGTGGCACATCCTCTCATCACAGCCTCAGGAGGTAGAGGCAGGAGGACCGGAAATGCTAAGGCTTTCTCAGACAGCTTAGACTATAGAAGACTTCATCTCAAGGTGGGAAGCGGGGCGAGGAGGACCAGAGTTCAGTGAGAAAGAAAGGCGTGGATGAGGCATTTGCAGCCTACCCTGGTCCCGCAGAAACAACCTGAAGCCTTGTCTGATCACATCCAGTCAACAGCTGCCTGAATAAGCATGTCCCGAGATCCAGCATTATACCCATGCATGTATGTGACTAATTTTTCTTACCAACTATAAAAATGCACCAACTCATCTTAAATTACAAAGAAAGCAATAACAAAATCAGAGGAGAGAGCTTCACTAAATGCGAAATCAATGCTGATGAAAAAGCTAACTTTGATAACAATACCAAGAGCTACATGTTGGGGAGTGTTCCCTCTCGTCACACTGAGGGCTTTTAATTAATGTTTGATAATAGGGAATTATGCTCTGGGAAATCATGGCGCAAGCTGAATGAAATTATATTTTCTTTAAAAAATACCAGTCATCAAAACCTCCCAAAGATTAGGTAAATAATTCTTTTTTTTTTTTTTTCTGCTCCACCTCATTTTTTATCTGTCTGACCAGCCTCATAAAAAGAGCCAGTAGGGTAGGTTCATGGAAAAGAAATTATCCAATTAGGGATTAGCAAAACTGTAACCAGGATTAGGAAACGAGAAAGAAAAGGAACACCCTATTGCTGTGTATATAAAGGCCAAAAAGCAGAACAGGCCATTCTCTCCACTTTCCCAGTCAGAGTCAGTTCCGCACTGCCAGGAGCAGCATGTTTGGCTCAGCTCAGAGTGGATCTTGCTCCTCCCGAGTCTCCTCCTCTGGGGCTGTGGGCAGCAGGGCGTGCGCTGGGGGAAGCACCTTCAGCAGTGGAAGTAGATGTGGTCTGGGGGGAGGCTCTGCCTGGGGCTTCCAGGGAAGAAGCAGCAGCAGCTGTAGCCTGAGAGGGGGATTTAAGGGTGGCTTTGGAGAGGGATTTGGTAGCTGCTCAGTAAGGGGTGGGTTTGGAGCAGTCTCAGGCTGTGGTGGAGGTTCTGGATTTGGCGGTGGTTCTGGATTTAGTGGTGTTTCTGGCTTTGGTGGGGGCTCTAGCATTGGTGGGGCTTCTCATGGAGGCTTCTGTAGCTATGGAGGTAGTATGGGAGGTGGCCTTGGTGGTGTTGGTGGCAGTGATGGGGGCCTTCTCTCTGGAAGTGAAAAGCAAACTATGCAGAACCTCAATGACCGTCTGGCCAACTACCTAGACAAGGTCAGAATCCTGGAGGAAGCCAACACTGATTTGGAGACTAAAATCAATGAGTGGTATTACAAGCATGGGTCTGGAAGTGGTGGAATGCAAAGAGACTACAGCAAATACTACCCAGTCATGGAAGATCTGAAGAACCAGGTAGGACTTTGTAGCTGCGCTTCTACGATGTGTCTGTCACTTTAACTCGGGTCATACACTGTGATGGGATTTTTTTACATTTATTTATTTGTGTGTGTGTGTGTGTGTGTGTGTGCGTGTGTGTGTGTAGAAGGGGCACGCATGCCATTGCACAAGTGTGGAGGTGAGGGGACAACTTATGGGAGTTGGTTCTCTCCTTCTGCCATGTGGGTGCCTGGGAACGAACTCAGGCCATCAGACTTAGCAGCAAGTGACTTTACCGGCTGAGCCATCTCCTGGGTCCTGTGTTGAAACGCTGAGTCAGTTGAATGATCCATATGTGAAAAGTGGGTCCTGGTATGTCTTCATTGCGGCAATCCTGCTGATGGCGCACAACAATGGAATTCTGTCTGAATCTCAAATTCAAGGATGGAGTTCCTACAGTGGGGATAGCCAAATGGCAGGTATGTGTAGGAGTGGTGGGACTGAGTGAAAGATTAGGATGACCTAATTACTGCGTGACTCACTCCGACAGGTTAGTGCATTCTTGTGTGTGTCTGGGTTCATTAGGACTATTTTTCTTCCTAGAGAATCTAGTGAAATTTTGCATTTTTGTCATGAACCTGAACATTTCAGCCACAGATGTGTGAGATATATATTTTTTTTAAGTGATTTTCTGTGTTTACACTAGTTTCTTGAAAAAGGGGGGGTGGGGATGGCGCTGATTTTCCAAACAGCAGAAATAGGCAGAGGTCAGTATTCTACAAAACACTGTCCAGTGCCTATCCCAGGACTACGTAAGCCGCTGTCTTCTGCAGAGATGTGGTGCTGAGTACATGTGTGTCACTCTATGTAAGTCTACAGAGCAGCTCGCCTGTAAGAGCTCATGACGTAGGAGATGTCTATCCTCACAGGAAGTCATCGAAAACAAGACAAGAAAAATCTGCTGCAATTCTATCTTCCCTCTTTCCTAGATCGTTTCAGCCACCAATGAAAATGCCAGGGTGGCTCTGCAGACTGACAATGCCAGACTGGCTGCTGATGACTTCAGACTGAAGTAAGAAACATAAAAGACTTAGGAACAAGTATCACAAGAAAGAAAACGCAGTCCAATGGCTGAGAAGAGGGGAGGGGGGAACCTTTGCAGGGTCATCACCTAAATTCACAAATAAACCAGTGGTGAACTTGGTTGGTTTTCTTCTGTTTCCTTGAGACTGAGACTTGTGTAGTCAAGACTGGAGTCAAATTCACTATGGAACTGAGGCTGGTCTTGAACTCTTGATCTTTCTGCCTCTAGCTCCGGGGTGCTATGATTACAAGAGTGTAAAGTAAGGCTTTGCCAAAGAAAAGCCTCTCCCCCTGGCATGCCACTTGGACTTCTGGGAACAGCTTGGAGGGAGGTGTACAAGACAGAGTGACAGTTGGGATGTCAGTTGCAGGAGAACAGGGAAAGAGAGAGCACAGAAACTGGTAATAGGGGACACAGGCAGAAATAAGGCTCAGATAAAGTGGACTAACAGGGGTTTTAGAAAGTTACAATTTAGATCTTTCTCAGTAATTGCCGTGCTGGGAGAAGCTGAACCAGAGACGGGTAGAGTTAGTTCCGTTCCCCAGGCTTAGAAAGATTAAGACAGCCAGAAAGGGGCTGTAAAGATCTCTCTCTTTCATTTCCTAACTCTTTGAGCTAACCAAGGTTTAGAAAGTTATAAGTTAGAAATCTTTCAGCCAGGAACAGAGGAGTGGAGTCAAGTTGCAAGGGAAAGAGTAACCGTTAACAACAGTCTTTGAGAAGCCCAGACTCAAAGGACAAAAAACAACCACACCCACAGCCCATTTGAAAAGAAATACTGTTACCATTTACATTTTGGCACCCAACCTTTATGCCTGGCTGCCATGAGTATATTTTACAGAACATTACTGGGAGGGAGAAAAGAGAAGAGAAAGAAAGAAAGGGAGGCAGGAGGAGAGGGGGAGAAGAACTTAAGGATGATAACTAATATAAAACAATTGTGCATGATTAGACTAACATTAGAAATTTTTATGAGATGAAAAAGTCATCAGAAAAACCTCAGCAGGCTTCACTGATCAAAATAGTCAGGCTGGGGATATAGCTCAGTGGTTAGAGCACTTCCTAGCAAAGGCCAGGACAGAAAGAAAAATGGGAAACAGTACTCCAAGGTAAAAAAACTTTGCCAGGGTGTGGAGAGAGGTGCTCTGAGATGAGTTCCCTCACCTGTCTTCCCGCCACCCCTTCCAGGTATGAGAATGAACTATTCCTCAGGAAGAGTGTTGAGAACGACATCAATAACCTGAGGACGGTGCTGGATGAACTGACCATGGACCGCTGCAACCTGGAGTCGCAGATCGAGAATCACACCGAGACCCTGCTCTTCCTGAAGAAGAACCATGAGGAGGTAGGAACGGGCTGTAGGTAGGTAGGCACTGCTGTCAATACTTTCTACCATATCTAGTCTAAAAAAAAAAAAAAAGCAAACTCGGTTTCCCTAAACGAACTCACCAATGGCTAGAAAGGTAAAGTAATGAGCACAATGCATCTTTGCTTGAAGGTCCTCCTGGGTGTCAGAGTCTCCAGTGTTTGCTGTGACACGCGCGTTAGAAAGTTGCTGCTTTCTGTTTGCAGCACCGTGGTGCCATTTGGGTCCCTTTGTGCTAGGAAATGAGGCTCGTGCAAGGAAGCTCCGGAGGGGACGTGACCGTACAAATGAATGCTGCCCCAGGAACCGACCTGACCAAACTACTGAATGACATGAGGGCACAGTATGAGGGGCTGGCTGAGCAGAACCGCCAGGAAGCAGAGAAGCAGTTCAATGAGCGGGTAGGTGCTACACAGAGCGCCTAAGCCTGCAGCCACCCTAAGCACCACCTCTGCTCCCGCAGCCCATGACAGCTCTGCTTTATTTCCCTTTAGAGTGCATCCCTGCAAGCCCAAATCTCTACAGATGCAGGGGCAGCCAATTCCGCCAAGAATGAGGTAATGGAGCTCAGACGCAACGTGCAAGCCCTGGAAATTGAGCTTCAATCCCAGCTGGCCTTGGTAGGTATAGGAACCTGTTTGTTTGTTTGTCTGCTTGCTTGCTGGCTTGCTTGCTTGCTTGTTGCTCATTTGTTAAAAAATCTCCATCCAATCGTTAGGTAAATGAGCTGTCCTCTTTGCCAAGATGTTCACTAGGCAATAAAGACAGGAAAAAGAAAACTGTACTGTTTGCTGGAGAGCATAAAGAGTCAAGCTGCTACTCTCTAGGGCTGGGAGGTGGCTCCATGGGGGAAAGTACTTGCTGTACCAACTAGAGGACCATAGTTCAGATCCCCAGCACCCATGTGAAAGCTAGGGGAGGGCGTGCAAGGAAACAGGTGGATCCCTGAATAGTCTAGCCAAATCGGTGAGCACAGTTTCAGTAGGAGACTCTGTCTTGAAATACCTAGGGCAACAGAAGTTACTCATGTCAACTTCTGGCCTCCACCTACACATGTGCACATACACAAACACACAAAACGTCACCCTCTATTCCTATTAAAGGGATAATTTAAGTCATGCCAATGAAAGTTAAGGAAGCAAGAAAAGGTGGTATAAACTGTGCTCATAGCGGGTGGAAATTAACTACTCATGCTTCCATACAAAATCAAATGTTTCCCCAAGTCATCCACTGACTTCTTTTCAACATGAATTTGGTGTTTTGGTTTTTTTTTGCCTCAGAAATGCTCTCTGGAAGGGGCCCTGGCTGACACAGAAGCTGGCTATGTGGCTCAGCTGTCAGGAATCCAGGTGCAGATCAGCAGCCTGGAGGAGCAGCTCAGCCAGATTCGAGGAGAGACAGAGTGCCAGAAAGCAGAGTATGAATGCCTGCTGAACATCAAGACACGCCTGGAGGAGGAGATCGAGACCTACCGTCGCCTGCTCAATGCAGAAGGAGGGTGCGTGAGGTGGGTTTATGAAATCAAGGAGGGGAGGTGGGGAGGTCAGGCATGCACTTTTAAAGGAGTAAGGTAGCAGGCGCAGCCCAATCAGAAGACACCCAAAGTTGCACCCTGGGACCTCCCTGGGCTGGAGGGCTTCTGCCTTCTCAAACTGCAAAAATGTCATTCTTTCTTCTTGCCTCCAACGGATATGATCATAGAAACTTAGTACCCAGGCATGTGCTGTTGAGCGATTCAAGATCCGGGAACTCTTCTGGCCAAGGAAAAGGTAGACATTTTCTTAATGTTGATGATAATATTTACCATCCAAAAGTGTTTTATAATGGATTGTCACTGCAGAGTATTTTACAGTGAAAGGCATGCTTTACTTGTATCTTTTTACTTTTGGGCTGGGGAAATGGCTCAGTCAGAAGTGCTTCCCTCAGAAATAGAAGGATTTGAGTTCAGTCCCCAGAACTCTTAAAAAAAAAAAAAAAAAAAAAAAGTTAGGCATGGTGGCACAGACTTAAAATTCCAAAGATGCGGTGGGGATAAAGGCAGGTAGATGGCTGGAGCTTTCTGACTGGCAACCTGGCCCATTTTGGAAAGTTCCAGAATAATGAGATACTCTGACCCCCTCCCTTCCCCCCCCCCAAAAAAAAAACTTTGAAAAAGGTGGATGTTGCCTTGGGAACCATACTGAGGCTGTCCTCTGACTTACACACACACACATTTTAAAAATAAACAAATGGTAAGCACTGTTTTTGACATCATTTAACCAGAGAGAGCACAGTCAGTGCGCACCGAACTTCTCCTGCTCTGGGCCTCAGCGACTACCTAAAGACTGACCTTGTGTCCTGTGATTTGCAGATCCCAGCAAGACAAGAGTGACGAAGACCATCATAGAGGAGGTGGTAGATGGAAAAGTCGTCTCCTCTCAAGTCAGCAACATTTCCGAAGTGAAGATAAAGTAATCAGTTTCCACATCAGCAGGGGCGTCTGTCAAAGGAAACAACTGAGAAGAAGCCCGTGAAGACCCTGCACCTCCATCACGCTGGCTCACTCCCAGGAAAGCCTGCTGTCCAAAATCAGCTGAGCAACCCATCTTCCGCATCCTCTTGTTTTCTCATTAGATTGTTCTTCAAAAAGGAGAAAGGGAAAATTGGCTCTGACTCTTTCTGTGCTTCAATAAACTGACTTTTGCAAGCTAACAAAATCATTCCTGGATTTTTTTTTCCCTAAAAAATTTAATATTTTAACCTAGTTACAGAGCTGTCAAGCATGACAGCTCATTATTGTGTCACTAATATTAATTCATTATTTGTTTGATGGCTTCTTTATTAAGTGGAGAGTTCAGCCATTTTGCTAGTGGGTTTTAACATCACACAAGAACAGAACAGCACCGTCACTGAAAGCAGAGCTTCGTGCTCCTCACAGTGTAGCCAGCAGTCTAGCTCATCAGACAATGATCACACTATAAGAATGATCAACTTCTAAATAATCAATGCCTATTTCTTTATGTCAATCACTGAATAAGTGTTTTATAAGTTTAGACAAAGAAGCACAAGCTATGCTGTTGTGGACATTGATTTTTAGTTTTGTATAAAATAATTGTTTTGTGCACTGTTGGATGAGGGTCTGCCTAGTCCCTGGCGTTTTGTATTGTCTGCAGGTGTTAGATTTATGTGGGGGAAGTTTGATTGATTGGGATCTGCATGTGCTATCAGTAGAACATCTGAGAAGTTCTAAATCAATAAAAACACCTGAGCTCAGATGCTCAGGGTTCCACTGTCCAGTATGGCATTGGCTATGACTGTGGTTCCCTCTGCTGAGGTCTGGCAGGGCTTGCATCTATGATCTGACTCCATGTCTTATTTGCTGAGTCACCACAGTAGGTGTAATACTACAAATGATGCCCAATGTGGGGCCCAAAGTCACAGGGAGACAAGAAAGAAGGAAAGAAACTCCAGACCTCACAGAGTCCAGTAAAGTACACTCAGGGCAGCTCCTAGAGGACAGAGATTATGTATACATATGCAAAAACAATGAGTAGAAGTCTCCTGAAGGAAGAGGAGAGTAAGGAAGGAAACAAGCCTCTATGAAGAGAAAATTGTGAAAATTAAGTAAGAAAGAGGGCTCAAAAGTGAGAGTCACAGAATAGAGGCCTTTAGAGAAAAATATTTTCATGGTAAAAACAAAAAATTCAGCTGGAAACAGGAGAGAAGTAAGGTTTCAGTGGCTTTTCCTGATCATGGAGCTGACTCTGTCTCTGGGTAGTCAGGTCATGGGAAACAGAAACCAGAGCATACTGTTCTATAAACGAAGTTTGTTGATGGCTTTTTGAGTGTATGAAGCCCAAGTGAATCTTGTGTTTGAGGTCTATGAAGACGGGTGTATGTCTCCCCATAGCAGTGGTGAAAAAGAATGCCAAACCACCAGAATGTTTCAAAGGGAGATTCTTCCCACTGGCTCAGAACCCCCTGATGTTGTGGAAACTGAAGCTTCGAGGCAAAAGCCACTTAGTTAAACTGACCAGTTTTGTGTTTTGTTTTGTTTTGTTTTTTTTGGGGGGGGTTGTTTTTGTTTTTGTTTTTTCTGTAAACCTGACTACAAGCTGTCCAGATACTGGTGGTGGTGATGAGAACTCTACCCATGAGGGGACCCTTACCTTGTATTGAAGAAAACTATAAATATACTCAGAAAGTCCCCAGGACGTGAGAACCCTGTGTTCCCTTGGCTGGTGTTAATGTGATGTGTTCCTGTAGAAAAAGTAGACAGAAAAGTCCAGCTGTGTGCACAAGTTACAGCAGTGCAAGGGAACCCGTTGGTAAGAGTGTGCAGGATTCTT
Organism: Cricetomys ansorgei; assembly: GCA_026225945.1. Lineage (NCBI taxonomy): Eukaryota > Metazoa > Chordata > Mammalia > Rodentia > Nesomyidae > Cricetomys > Cricetomys ansorgei. Next base: position 14,919,900 of record JAMJFZ010001881.1, read on the forward strand.
AATGATAAGCGCTGATCCCATTGGATTGTGACATTCATTTAAAGGGCTGAATAAGATCTTAAGAACAGAGTACTTGCATGTTATTCCCTGTCCAAAAATTATAGTAGAGCTACACAACAGGAAAGTGTTTGTATGGAAACTCTGAGAGTCAGCTCTCTAGTGGCTTTTAAAGGAGAGGAGCTTCCTCTGGGTGGACTTGCCCAGGAGGAAGAGCCATGGCTAGTAACAAATGGATTTTTCCCCGATGCCAACTTCTGATCCAGAGATTCGCAGGACTGTTCTGATCTTTGTGATCTTAAGGGGCGACTGAGAGGAGGATGAGAACGCTTGAAGTGTCATCTGTCTTCACAAAGATTAAACACAAGCCGCATGGCAGCCAGCACAAAAGAGAGCGCTAAAGGACTCCAGGCTCTGAGGAACAAGGCCCGAACTTGCCTGGTGACTTCATGGAATTAGACAATTGTTCAAACATGAGGAGACAAAGGGACAGACATAAATCATCTGAAATGTGGTTCAAGCGATGTTGCCCAAGCCATCTCTCAGGGTAACAAAATGCAACAAGTAAGAAATTGTTTTAAAATATTATCTCTAAGCCAAATGTGACATTTGAATAACAAGAGAAAAAAGGGGGGTCAAAAACCTCTAAAAAGCAATTTACTCATCTGTAACACTGACCCTTACCTGAAATGGTGGGGTAGGAATGAAATGTCATCGCACTTCAACCACCCTTTTAAATTGATTGTTTTTTGGGTTTTTTTTTTTTTTTTGTGGGTATTTGTATCTGTGTGCAGGTATTTGCAATTGAGTGGTGGTGCTGAACAGGTCAGAGAACATCAACCCCCTCAAGCTAGAGCCACCAGGGGGATGCAGAGACTCAAACTTATGCCCTCCTCAAGAGCAGCGGGCATTCCCAGCTGCTGAGCCTTCTCCAGACCCAATCACCTTATTTAAAAATTTTAAAAAAGCACTTAATTAGCATATGACAGAGCATCCTAGAACTGCCACATGTTCCAAGCTAGACAGAGGGTTTGACCCAGTGTTATTTTTCCAAATGAACCTCAAGCAGTGTGGAAGCACAGGGAGCCCATAGCAAAACCGCCACAGGTTGTGTGTCACTCGGCGCCAGCTTCCTTCTTAGTGGCAGAGTGGAGCTGGACAGCGCTAAGGGGTGGGCGTACCCCAAAAGGTCATGTGTTGGAAGCTTGATCCCCAAAGGAATGATGTTGGGGGATTGATGCTTACCTGGGGAGTTCTTAGGTGAGTTGAGGGCATGCATCCCCTTAGAACTTCCTATGGAACCCCAGTCCCTTGCTCTCTGGCTGCTGGCTTTTTTCTCCCCTCCTCCCACACTCTCCCATCATGGCCTTCTCCTAGGAGGTGATACAGACCTTACACTATGCTGTCTGGATTTGCAGCATACAGAGTTTTAAGGTAAATGAGCCTCTTTCCTGTCTGTCTCTGTCTATTTAGAAAGGGTCTTATGTATCTAAGATAACCTTGAATTCACTATGTAGTCAGGACAAACTTGAACTCCTGGTCCTCCTGCCTCACCTGGGATTATCCACCATCACTCCATCTATCCTCTTTCCTTTATAGAGACAGCCCACTATAGGCATTTTATTATATTTTATATTATTTTATTATATATATTTTTATATTATATATTGTCTATATATAATATTATTATATTTTATATTATATTATATATTATAAAGATAGGCTAAAACAGGCAGTTAAAAAGGTCATGATGCCACAGCTAACATAAGAAAAAGAAAAACCTTGCAAAAAATGCTAATATAATAACCTATAAATGTCTACCTATTAAACGTAACTTTAAAACTATATTGACTTCCAGATTGATTCATCTGGAGATCATCCACAACTCTTAAAACTTTCTCATCCTTCTCAAAATGAATGCAGGGACTTCCCAACAGTTGCAGAGCGGGAAAGAGGCAAAGCTCAGGCCAGAAACATGGCTGGCTGTCAGCTGGGAGGGACAACCTGACAGTTAAAGACAGATGCTTTCTCCTAACTTGCCTATTCCAAACCTTGTCCAAAGTCTCAGGAACCATTTTTAAGACGCTTCAAACAGTGGCCAGGCAGTGGTGGCACACACCTTTGATCCCAGCACTCAGGAGGCAGAGGCAGGTGGATCTCTGTGAGTTGCAGGACAGCCTAGTCTACAGAGTGAGTTCCAGGACAGCCAGGGTTACAACAGAGAAACATTGTCTCGAAAGAAAAGGAGGAGGAAGAGGAGAAAGAGAAGGGGTGGAAGGGGGAGGAGGAAGAGGAGGAAGAGGAGAAGATGCTTCAACAGGCAGGGAAGGCAGAGGCAGGAGAATCTCTGTGAGTTTAAGGTCAGCTTGGTCTACCTAGCTGAGTTCCAACCAGCTAAGGCTACATGGTAAGATGCTATCTTAAAAAAAATACAATTTTGATAAAGACGTCTAACATCAATCTCTGGCCTCCGTGAAAACACATATACACAGGCACGTGCATGTACACGCACACTCGCATATGAGTGATGTTTATTATAGAATTCTCTAAAACAACAAATGCATGTAAATACTGTGAACATCTATCAATATGAATCTTCATAATCTCACTGTGGCAGAAAATGTTGGGGTGTTATATTCATATATATATATATATACATATATACATGTATATGTGAATATATATGTCATATATATATGAGATTGTTCAGCAGTTAAGAGCACTGGGTCCTCTATTCCTAGCACCCACATGGGTGCTCACAAATGTCTGTGACTCCAGTCACAGATATGACCTAGTCTTAGTAGGGACCAGGTTCACAGACATACATGCGGGCCAAACACCCATGCATATACAAAAAGAATTTATTTATGTTTTGAGAAATAGAATTTTAAAGTATCCTCATCTTGGAAAGCCTTTCCTGGCACAATGAACAACTGAAGTCATTAATGGTAAGAACTTCCTGCCCTTATGGAGAAGGCATGTTTACAGCTATTATACCCCCTGTCCATAAATTCTTAACACCCTCAACTTTAGAAACACGGAAGCATGTACTGATTTTAGCTTTTCTCGTTGCTTATAGCTATCTGTAAATAAATTGCTTCAGATGATTTTTTTTCATTACTTGGCCTAAAAAAAATAAATAAAACAACTAGAAATTGGGGGTGTAGCTTGGTGATTACCCAACATGTATGCAATCCTGGGTTCCATCCCTAGCATAGATCTGGGCATGGTTGTCCATGGGTCAGCCTAGAATATATAACCCTTTCTCAGAAGGAGGAAGAAGAAAGAAAGAAAGAAAGAAAGAAAGAAAGAAAGAAAGAAAGAAAGAAAGAAAGAAAGAAAGAAAGAAAGAAAGAAAGAAAGAAAGAAAGAGAGAGAGAGAGAGAGAGAGAGAGAGAAAGAAAGAAAGAGAGAGAGAGAGAGAGAGAGAAAGAAAGAGAAAGAGAAAGAAAGGAAGGAAGGGAGAAAGAGAGAAAAAGAGGGAGGGAAGGAGAGAAAGAGAGAGAAAGAGGGAGGGGAAAGAGAGAAAGAAGAAGAGAGAGAGAAAGAAAGGGAAACGGAAGGAGAGACAGAAAGAGGAAGAGAGAGAAAGAGGGAGGGGGAGAGAGAGAAAGAGGAAGAGAGAAAGAGAAAGAGGGAGGGGGAGAGAGAGAAAGAAAGAAAGGGAAAGGGAAGGAGGGACAGAAAGAGGAAGAGAGAGAGAAAGAAAGAGAGAGAGAGAAAAAAGGGAGAGGGAGAGAGAAAGAAGAGAGAGCGAAAAAAAGAATGAAAAAGAGGGAGGGAGAGGAAGAGAGAGAGAAAGAGGGAGGGAGAGAGAGAGAAAGAAAAAAAAAAGAAAGAAAGAAAGAAAGAGAAAGAAAGAAAGAAAGAAAGAGAAAGAAAGAAAGAAAGAAAGAAAGAAAGAAAGAAAGAAAGAAAGAAAGAAAGAAAGAAAGAAAGAAAGAAAGAAAGAAAGAAAGAAAGAAAGGAAGGAAGAAAAAGAAAAAGAGAAAGAAAGACGAAAGGAGGGAAGAAGGTCGGTTGAGGGTGGGAGGGAGAAAGAAAGGTTGGATTTTTCTTAATCTCTTTGTTGGTTTTTAATGCAAATGAGGATTTTGTTGCACCTTGTCAAGATGATGTAACTTTTTCTTTTCCCCATGGGTGCATCACACCCAAAACTTTCCACAAAGTTCTGATATCGACGTTTGTAATTTCTCTTATAATCTTGACAACATAGAAATCAAAGAATTTTAATGAGTTGGGTGGTGACTCTTACTCTAGGTTCTCATTCAGAACAAAAGTTTCTCCTGGAAGATTATTCTAATCTAGCTTATTCTGTAAGGTCAAGGTGCCCAGAGCTCGGAAAATTCTTCACTTTGCATAGCAGCCCAATCAGTTTAAAACAAGAACTGTATTGGAAATGTTTCCCTTGTATCGGGCCAAATCTGTCTCCCCGTCAACTTTCAGGTCTTTGATCTTGGTCCAGGCTTTTGAAGCTGCATAAAAACAGCCACTGTGTCACCTCTGCCATCTCTGATCTAGACAAAGGTCCCGATTTCTTTAACTGTGTCTCATCTGACTTCCAGTCTTCGTTATCAAGGTCACAAAACTGGGGTACAATGATCCTTTTCACAATTAACATTTCCTTCTATAATCGTATAGTGATATATGGCTGTGACCCTAATACGTGGGAAGTGGAGGCAGGAGAATCGATTTATCATCATCTTTAGCTACAACAGGGAACTCAAAACCAGCCGGAGCCACGGAAGACCTTTCCTCAAAATAACACAAGCAAACAAACAAACAAATATACATACACATATATATATACACATATACATCGACATATATATAGAGAGAGAGATAGACATATATACATACATAGACAAATATATGCATTCCTTCTGAAACACAGCACTCAGATTTAAGCACAGAGATTGCAAGCCATGGGAGGCCAGCCCCTGGCTTGTGAGCTATACTGCCTGACACCAGCCAGTCCTATATACACACACATATTCTGTCACCTGGTATTTTCTCCATCCGATGTACAGCTTCATGCTACTTATTGTTATAAAATCTTCATTATTTACAGGTTATCATTTGAGCCCAAAAGATTCTTTAGTAAACATTTGAATTCTATTACTTAGCATATAAAATATTTGGTCTATAGTTATTTAAAAAAAAATTAAAACACAACTAATATTACCATAATATCCCCAGGCTTATCCATGGCAGGAAGTCTAGGTTGGTGTATATATATCATTTGGGTATTTTGCTATAAGTGCTGAGTTATGTCAATTTTAACAAAAGTTTTAGGTGCTGTTTTAATTAATGGATATCACACATGAAGACATGGGGAGGAATTCAGACTCCCTCCAAAGCAGCAGAGCATAAGCCACACCAGCATCCACTACACCAAGTTCATTTAGAAAAAGCATCCTGGCTTTGTGTGTGACAGCTTTTATTGGGAAGAAAAAAGAAAGCAGGGGAGGGGAAAGGAGGGGGGATGGGGATAAGGGAGGGAGAGAAAGCAGGGAGTGGGGGAAGAAAGCAGGAAGGGAGAAAGGAAGGAAGGAAGAAAAGAGAGAAGGAAGGGAAAGAGGGCAGAGGGATGAAAAGAGAGGAGAGGAAGGGAAGGGAAAAGGAAGACCCTCCATTGTTCTGCGGGTCTGTCTCACTGGCTCTGACTGCACAGTACAAAGAAAAATGCATTGCTATATCAGAATCACACACACAGACACACAGACACACAGTTACAAATGGGTAAGATGTAGTTACTGAAGAGGTTTAAAAAACCCAGACAGTGTCTACGTTTGCTGTTTTATCAGCTGTCTGTTTGCCTTTACCTTTCTCAAGAGAGCTACACTTTCATAAAATAAGAGAGGAAGGTAAGATATCACTAGTCACTTCAAAATTCTAAGGCAGCCTTTGAGACAGATGTCTGACTTTTCTTTTAATTGAAAAAATTACTTTAAAAACAGAAATAGTAAAATGATTCTTTCCATTTTCTCTCCCTAGAGTTCATTCATTGTTTGTTTGTTTTGTTTGGTTTTATTTTGTTTTGTTTTTTGAGACAGGGTTTCTCTGTTGTCACTGTGGCTGTCTTGGAACTCACTCTGTAGACCAGGCTGGTCCGGAGCTCACAGAAATCCACCTGCCTCTGCCTCCCAAGTGCTGGGATTAAAGGCGTACACCACTACCGCCCGACCTAGATTTTATTCTTAAGTATTTCCAGCTTTGAATGCACAGGATGCATGCCCTATAAGAACCTGCCACCTTCTACCACCTCTAGAAATCCCTAAAAATGGATATTTTCATCAGAAAAGAGGGAGATTTCATCATATCATTTCAAAGGATTGTACATTTTATAGGCACAGCCTTGAGAGCAGGTGAAAATCTATGGAGGCAGAACTTGTGTATGGGAAAGTGCAAGTTCAATTATATTGATATTATAAGTCCACCCTTGCAGCTATTTTATTCGCAGAAGCAAAGAAATAAATTTATAATAAATTTCTATAAAGAAATAATTAGGAGCTAGAGAGATGGCCTAGCAGTTAACAATGCATACTGCTCTTGCAGAGGATCAGAGTTCAATATCCAGTGCCCACTTCTGGTGGCTCAAAATCGCCTATAACTCCAGCTCCAAGTGATTTGATATCCTCTCTGGTCTCTGAGCACCTGCATACACATGCACATAACACACACACACATACACACACACACACACATACACACACACACACACACACACACACACATACACACACACACACACACACACACTTAATAAAATAAATCCGTTCTTAAAAGAAAGAATTAGGAAATTGTTTAATGTATCTGCCACTAAAGAAATTACATATAAATGTATCTAAATTTTAAGCCAGGCATAGTGGCACACACTTTTAATCCCAGCTCTCAGGAAGTAGAGGCAGGCAGATGTCAGTGAGTTCAAGGCCAGCCTGGTTACATAGTAAGTTCCAGGACAGCCAGGATTACTTAGTGATAACCTATCTTGAAAGGGGAAAAAAATATCTATATTTTAATTATATAATTTCTCTGAAAGATCTAAAGCTGACAGTACTGGGCATCAGCATAAGGCTGGGGATGTGGCCCAGTGATAGCACATGCTTCTCATGCCCAATACCTCAGGTCGACAGAGGACCTCAGAGAGAACCAGGGTACGCCTCCCCTTCACCGCCAAGTGGAAACACCAGCTGAGAACTAGTCAAAATGAGAATTCAAGCTCTTAATACCGGAATGATAAACTAGGGAAAGAGTATTTTCCTTAGGGCTTTTCACTGAAAACCTTATAGCAACATAATTTTTTTTCTTGGTGTTTTGAGACAGGTTCTCTTGTAGCCCAGGCTGGTCTCAAACTTGATATGTAGCTAAGGATGACCTTGGACTCTGGATCCTCCTGCCCCCACCTCCTGTGTGCTGGGATTACGGACGTGTGCCACCGGACCCAGCCAGAGCTCATTACTTACAGTCATGCTATGGCTATTCTGCCTCAAATAGAGGCACACCACCTAATTTGTGTTTCACAAGTCTTTTTTTTTTCTTTCCTCAAACTCAAATGCCTCAAGCTTGGTAGGTTAATGTTCTACCACTGAGTTCCGCCACCAGCCCCAGGGCTTTGAATTAGGTGGGTTTGCAAGGGAGGTTCCTGAAAAAAAAAAAAAAAAAAAAAAAACCTGGCATGTTCCTAAAGAGACATTCATTTCCTCTCCTGTTATGGAAGTTTATTTTTGGTTATATTTAAAATAACTGATTTTGTGCACTGTTGGAAAAAGGGATGCATAGGTCTTGGCATTTTGTATTGTCTGCAGGTGTTGGATTTCTATGGGGGGGGGGGGTGTTTGCTTTCTTATGATCTGCACCTGAGGAGTTCTGAATGAATAAAAACACCTGAGCTCAGATGTTCGAGGTTCCACTGTCCCGTTTGGCACTGACCATGATGGTGGTTCCCTCTGCTGAGGTCTGGAAAGGTTTGTGCCTATGGTTATGCTTCCTTGTCCTCCTTGCTGAGCCACCACAGCAGCAAACAACTACACTCTCCTTTGCATATGCAGAAGAAGGCCCTCAACACCTAAGAAGCCAACACAGTATGACCACAGTGTCCTAAAACTCAGAGTGCTGAGGGTGTCCTACACCAAGACCCCCAGCGTCTTGTATGCAGAAAGAAACCATTAACAGTCAATTTGTGTTAATAAATGTTGGACTGGAGGTTAGCATTTCTCAAGTTTTCCTTTAATACAATCTTTTAATTAGAGCATAATAAGAGCTGATGGCCATTGGAAGTGTTGGAAACCTTTTTCCTGGTGTAAACCGAAGCTGACCCTGCAGTAGAGGCTCACACCCACCATCTGTGCCGTGTTCTGGGTGACCTGATCTTGCCTGAGACCAAGGAGCAAACACAGATTGTTGGATTTCTTCATGTCTGCTCCCCTCCCCTGGATGGTGCTCAGCCATTGGCAGGCAGCTAAGCTTGGGAGAGGGAAGCATCCAGGCTGGTCTTCAATAGGAAGCTCCTAGAGCCAGCGGGAAGCAAAGAATTCCTGGGAGGCAATGTCGGTGGATGCAGCTCAGTTTGTTGAGGGAACAGTGGTCACATTTATATAGAAAATGGTCCTTGGCACCAGGGACGTTAGGGAAGGCCCATGGGTTAGGGCAGTGCAGGTACAACTGCCCCATTTGCATGGGGGCAGGGGCTCATAACCTAGACCTAGGTGGTCATATTGTCATTGGCTGAGGGGGAACCTCTTTTGTGTAGACAAGAGTTTCACAGGGACCAGAGGAAGAGACCTTATAAGGTCATATCTAGGGAGAAGGTAGCCCCAGCCCTGGGGCCATAAAGTCAGGTAAATATCCACCAGATTGCATACCTTTGAGGGGGTGGTGCCTTTGAAGAGGCGGTGCCATGTTGTGAAAGCAGGCGGCACAGACTTGTCAGAGCAAGGAGGGAGGAGTGGGCCTGGATGCCTTCTGCTCTCAGAATGAGAATCCTGGGATTCAGAGCACGCTGCAACCCCCTTTTAGCTCTAGAGCAACCCCTCAGCAGATGGAGACCCTGGAGAGGGAGTCAGCTTGTCTTAAGAAGAACTACCCAGTTGTACAACTCTTGTGGGGAGTCACTCCTGGAGGAAGTGACTTCTGCCATTATGGTTAAGTTCCTTGACCATTTCTAGCCTAGGAAATGAAAAGCCAGCTCTGTAGAAGGAGCTGATAGGCATGGGGGGAACGGGGGAGGGACACCAGCACCAGATCTCAATGACAGAGCTCAACCCCAACCAAACAGAATCATCAAGAGGCTAAAAAACTAAAAACCCAGCTGATGACCAAGTGTGGAGCATGTCTTTAATGACGGCACTGGGAAGGCTGAAGCAGGAGGACCGCTAGCTGGGGTCGGGGATAGCCTGGGCTACACAATGGGAGCCTTAAACACACACACACACACACACACAAGGTCAGGAAATTTAGGACAATTTTCCTTCAATGAGTCTGTTTTAAGAATGGCATTTACGGTCTATTGTAGCAAAGTGCTACCACAGTAGATTGCAGTTTGTGCTGCAGCAGCAATTCCAGGAAGACTCAGAAGGGTGAGCTGAAAGGGTTTTCCAAGTCCCAGAGACAGAACTACAATCAGCGGTAGCCCCGACACTGGACAAAACCCCCTGGGTGAATACGCCATAAACCAAGGACCCTCACAGACAGTTTTACAATTTCACATGAAATGTATTTTTGAAAACATTATGTCCCCTAAAAAAGGTGTTTTGATTTTTTTTTTTTTTAAGACTCAAGCAAAATTTGTGCTGGGCAAGGTGGTGCATGCCTTTAATCATAGCACTTGGGAGATGGAAAGAGGAGGATCAAGAGAAGTTAAAGGTTATCCTCAGCTACATAGCAAGTTTGAAGGCAAGCCTAGGCTTGCCTCAAAACCCTGTCTTAAAAACCAGAGAGGGCGTTAGAGGATGGGAAGAGAAAGGGATGGAGGGTATCACCAAGATCCTGGACTTCTTCAGCTAGTAACATGGACAAGAATTTTTCCACCTAATGCCTAAAAAAACAAAAAACAAACAAACAAAAAAATCTGGCAGCCACATTAACTGCATACACCAGGCTCTGCTTTGAAAATCCTCTAGCCACAGAGCTGAGCTACTGAGAATGTCAGTGTGAGGTGCTGTCAGGAAAAGCTGGCTCAGCTTCAGAATGAGATCACCGCTCCTCTCTCCAGGCAGGTGGCAAGGGAGGCTCTTGTCTGAAAGCTTAAGAAAATTAGTCTAGATAAAAACGCCTGCATGTAGGTCAGCTGGGGTTCTAGTCATCTCCAGGAAGCGTGTGTATCCCTTTTTAATTAGAAGACAGCACACTTCAACCTGAATAGGGTTCTACCTTTTTTTTTTTTTGGGGGGGGGGCATTGAGTCAGAGTTTCCTTGTGTAGCCACAGCTATCCTAGAACTAGCTCTGTAGACCAGGTTGGCTTTGAACTCAGAGATTCACCTGCCTCTGCTTTCCAAGTGCCGGGATTAAGGCAAGCTCCACCATACTTGGCTACATTCTACCTTTTTAAAGTGTTATTAATTTATGTGTATATATGTTTTACTTGTATGTATGTTTATGCACCATACATAATGTCTGGAGCCCAAGGAGGCCATCAGAAGGTGCTGGATCCTCTGGAACTGGAGTTACAGATGTTGTGAGCTGCCATGTGGATGCTGAGAATCCAACCTGGGTCCTCTGGACCAGCAGCCAGTGCTCTTAACCAATGAGCTTAACCAATGCTCTTAAACACTGAGCCATCTGCCCACTTTGTTCCATTTTTTTAGGTATTTTTTCTTTCTCTTTTTTTTTTTTTTTAACTCTGCTACTTCGCCATGATTTCGATTTTAAATCTTCTTTCCTTAGAGTCTATTTGTTTCTTTTTTACATTGGTTTATTTATTTTGGGGAGGGAAGCACACATCCACCACGGCATACATGTGGAGGGCAGAAGACATTTTGCTGGTGGTGTTTCTCTCTCTCTGTCATGTAGGGATTGAACTCAAGTCATCAGGTTTGGTGAAAAACTCCTTTACTACCCCCACCTCACCAGCCCACTTCTACTCTACAGACCTAAGGTTGCCCATGATGAGCATCCACTTGCCTGCCCAATCAGCGCTCCATGTTTCAGGAACAGTGAGTGTAGGTCCCCACCTCCCACAGGTTCACACCTCCACCATCCACCCTGCCCTTGGGGAACTCCGATGTGGGTGCCCAAGACCCAGGAGGAGCATGGGAATCTGTCAGCTTCCTCCACCAGTTCCTCTGTCTCCATCCATAGGGATAGAAAGAGGCCAGGAGCTAGCTGGCTAGGCCCTTCAGGCCCAAGAGCAGCAAGGCTTTGTCCCAGACCTCTCAAACGGCCATAATGGCCATTCCTAGCCCCTCCAGGCAGGAGAGTGAGTCCTGCTGAGGAAGACTATCTCTGAGATCCAAACTGCAGATCAGCACACTGGAGACTCAGTGCCCCAGAGAGCAAAAGGCAGACAACAGGCTCTGTGTAGCTCCTCGACTACAACACGCTTGGAGAATGAAGCTGGGACGTGCCAGCACCTGCACAAAGCACAGGACTGGTAAAGAAGATGTGCATTTGGTGAGGAAGAGGAGGAGTAAGTACGGGCATACATTGCTCTGGCATTTTTAATTGAACGCAACACTATACTATACTACATTACACTACACTGTACTGTACTTGACTGTAGTATATTATCCTGTTCTGTACTATACTGTCCTATATTATACTATACTATGCTATATTGCATAATACTGTACTGTACCATACTATTCTATACCACCAAGGCTGAGCAGACTTTTACAGGGCCCATCTATTAAGTGCACCTTCAGTACCCCTTCCCTGCCCTGTGACAGCAGTGACAAGCTCTTAGTTAGGAACTGGTCCCTAGTGCCATCAATTGCTCCATGAACAAGGTAGTCCGCAATTGCTCATCCATTCAAACTGAGATCTAGGCCATCACTATTCTGCCTTCTCTTCCTTCTGTCCTAGTTCGCTTCAAGTGTCAACTTGACACAGCTTAGGCTCACCCGAGGAGGGAGTTTCTGTTGAGGGACATCCCAGATCAGATTGACCCAGAGCCATGCCTGTGGAGACTGTATTGCCTATTAATTGATGGAGAGGGTCCAGCCCATTCCATTCCCTGGCCAGATGGTCCTGGGCCACGTAAGAAAGCTAGTTGAGCATGAATCAACAGAAGCAGCCAGCAGCATTCCTCCAGGACTTCTGTTTCCAGTGCCTGCCCTAACTGCCCTCAGTGATGGGCTGTTCCTCTGTAAGCAGGGAAAAACTCATTCCTCTTCTGGGTTACTTCTGGTCGTGGTGTTTGTCTCAGCAACAGAGGAACTTACTTAGGACACCTTCACTAAAAACAGGCAATGTGCTCCGTGTATTTCATGCTTAGTAGTCATTTGAGGTGCTTTAGTTCAAAAGCAAAATGAACAAAAGAATATAAAAAAAGCTAAACCCAGTGATTCTGACTTAGAAGTTTTTAAAGGTTTATTTAGTATATTATATTCTAGAGACAGAGAGAGAGAGAGAGAGAGAGAATGAGAATGTTTATGAGAGTGCAGGTGCCTGTAAAGGCCAGAAGAGGACACCAGCTCTCCTGGAGCTGTAGTTACAGGCAGAGGTGAGCTGTCTGAGGTGGGTGCTGGGAACTGAACTCTGGTACGTTTTCAAGAGACCAGTATGAGGACTTAACTATTGAGCCATCATCTTCCCAGCTCCAGCAAACTTTGAGGTTTAAGAAGCATTCCAGATATTACAATTTTATAAATACCTAAAATAATAAAAACAAGACTAGTTACTTTTCATTCATGAGCTTTAAAAACTGATCTTAAAAAAAGACATAGAATCAAGAGTAGGTTCTTCTTTATTTTATTTAGTTATTTTTAAACAGAGTCACATGTAGCCCAAGTTGGCCTCTTTGAACAGAGGATAGCTCTGAACTTCTGATCCTCCTGACTCCTTTTCCTCCTGACTCCTTCTCCTCCTGACTCCTTCTCCTCCTGACTCCTTCTCCTCCTGACTCCTTCTCCTCCTGACTCCAACTTCTCCTCTTCCTCCTCCTCCTTCTCTTTCTCCTCCTCTTCCCCTCCTCCTCCTCTTCCTCCTCCTGCAGGCTGAGATTATAGGCATGAAGCACCAGGGTTTCTGCAGTGCTAAGGGTCGAACCCAGTGCTTCCTAGTGCAAGCACTCCACCAACGGAGCTACATCCACAGCCAAGGGTAAGTTTTATAAGACACCTTTTCATTACTCTACGTCATGTTCTTTAGACTTACAGTCCGTCCCAGGGCCGGAAAAGATAGTTTTTACATGACTTGAGTATCCTATGCAAGAGTCACCATCACATAAAATGAAGTCCTCAGTGGAGTCCCTTCTCTAAGATTGATATCCGAGCGCTGCTTCATTTTTCTTTCAAACTCATTCTTAGAATAATAGACGATAAATTTCCTAGAAGCTATGACTGTGTCACGTTTATAGGGCTTCCTTTTGGCATCATTTGACTCAGAACGTAGGGAGACAGTCTCAGCAGTACTTACTGGGAAAGGTCACAGGTCCTAAAGAGGGAAAAGAAACACATCAAATTTTTAAAAGCATGTGGAACTGAGAAGAAGTGAGCCAAATAAGGTTTAAACCTGTAGGCGAGTTGAAGATGCTTCTCCAGCTGCAGGTTGTGACCTCTTAGTTAAAAATATGGGGACCCAATCAGCATTCTTAAGTAGAATGGAACAGAAAATAACAAAACATATGTTACATAAAGGTAGTAGGCAGTATTTAAATAATACGTGGTAGGGCCAGTGAGGTGGCTCAGCGGATAAAAGCGCTTGCCGCCAACACTATGGCCCGAGTTCGATTCCTAGGACTCACCATTCCATGGTGAATGGAGAGAACTGACTCCTACAAGTTCCGGCCTCCACCTACATGTTCTATCATACATGTGCCCCCTCAAACACACACGCATAAACACGTAGGTAAATGAATGTAAGTTTTAAACTGTAGTAACTAATATAGGTATTGTTTCATATATAGTTAACAACACAGACTTTGTCTAGGGATAGTGTTCTATTCCTGTTCCCCAGCACTCGGAGGGAAAGGTGGGAGGATCAGAGTTCAAGCTCACACTAAGCCACGTAGGGACACGTTGTCCACCATGTCTACCATGTTGAAAAGGTTTTGTCCTACTTAAACATTGTAACAGGTCCCCAGACCTTAGTAGGCCCTGAGAACACAACTGACTCCATGATGGAAGTGCCATTCAGACTGTAAGACTCAGCACCCGCCAAAACTAAAAAATCCATCAAAGTCCATGGTTATGGAAAAGTCTTTAAATGTACTTACTAACTACCTAACTGATCTGGTTAACTGAAGTATGCCAACCCAGGACATGGTTTTTGAGCTTCAAAGTTCACCCTGAAAAAGGCTTGGAGCTACACTGGGATCCTGAACACACAGCGTCGTCACTGGCAGCCTAGTAAAGACTTCCTCCTATTGGCTTAAACCCTTGTCCCAGCATTCTTCTCTGGTAGCTAGCCTGCAACATTATCTGTGTGGTGGTTTGAATGAGAATGCCCCTCTCCATGGGCTTAGATATTTGAATACTTGGAGTTTGTGTAGGGTTAGGGGGTGTGACCTTGATGGAGGAAGGATGTCACTGGGAATGAGCTTTAAGGTTTCAAAAGCCTCGCACCATTCTCAACTTGCTCTCTCTGCTTCCTGATTGCTGTGTGAGATGTGAACTCTCAGCTGGTCTGCCGCCTGATGCTACCATCCACGACCATGAAGGACTCTAATCCCTCTGAAACAGTGAGCCCAAATAAATCTTTTCTTCTATAAGTTGCCTTGGGCATGGTGTTTTATTACAGGAATAGAAAAGGAACTGATACAATGTGAACACATGATGCTGAGGTCACAGTGCAAAACATGTGCTCCTGTAGACAACAGTGAAAACCTCTGCAAGAGTTTTTCTTGCAGTCTGCCTCCACTTCCATCAGGCGGTCACCCGCACGGCCGCCACACCTAAGTTCAGATCTCTTCCTCCAGCTTCTTCCCACAGCCTTGTGTTTCTCGTGCACGGCCCACGTCATCTCCTCTCCTTCGGGCACCAACCTACTTGACTCAATCCTTCTTGTCTCCCAGCTCCTCCAGGCTGCGGCACGTGTGTCCTAACTTCCGGTCACGTGCTGACCTGCCCTCTGCTCCCACACTGGCCACCCTCCTTCCTCTCTGTGCATCCGCTGTTCGCTGGGCTCTGTTCTAAGCGGGTCACGTGTATAGACTCAGTCTATCTGCTCCGTGGTCCTGTGAGATGGAGTATCTGTTTCCCATGAGAAAGCTGAGCCACAGCAGCTAAAGAGCTGGATGCAGCCGCTGCCCAGTGACTCTTCAGGTTCCTAGCAGTGCAGTGTGGCCCCAGAGCCCCAGCCAGGCACTTCTTACTTTTGAGGAACAATTCCTGAATTTTGAAAGAAGCACACGGACTTAGGCGACCGTCTCATTCAATGGAGGTTTCGGCTGTGTGTGACGACAATTTGCAGATAACTCCTAGATAATGATTTTCGAAGACAACAGAGCTTGTGGCATCTGTAGACTAACCAGTCCTCCGATCTTATTTCTGGAGTCAGCGGTGACAGATGGCGCCAAGCCACGGGTAAGTTGTGAAACGTGAGAAAAACAATTAAGGAGTTGCTGAAGCTTGGTGGATCCTCGTAATGGATTTTTCTCCAGGCGACTATGTGGAAAATGTCTGCGAGGGAAGGGTGTGGCTGAGTGTGGACTGTAACCCACTCAGCTTGCCGCACCAAGTGCTTTTGCTTCCCTATCAGCTGGACTGCGTTTCAGAGATGGTGGTGTGTGATGTTTGAAATTTCCAAATACAAAGACATGCAATAGAAGGAAAAAGCACTTGAAAATCCATTATACTTTTTTTTTGAAGGGACTTATAATATAAGAAGCCATAGAAAAATAAAAGTCAGGGCTGGGAGATCTCCATACTCATGTTCTCTCCTTCTCCCCACACCCCCCCCACACACACACATTGAATAAAAGGTATAAAATAAATGTGGTCGCCAGTTCAGAAAACCTAAAGAAACAAAATAGGAAAAGAAAAAGAAAAAACCCAACTGAGAGGCTACAAGATTACAAGGATGTAAAAGTTATCTGAGAGTTTCAGAACTCTTTGTGTCACCAAGTGCAGGGTTAGGGTCAGACTATAGAAACCCATGACTGCATAAGCACTCAGTCAGACAGTGGACTATACTGGGGTATGGTGGCCAGGAGGGGTCAGCTCACCATCCAGAGAGTGGATTCTGCATACCTTCATTTTCCTGCTGGATCATTACTCCACAGAGAGCTCAAAGCCTACTGACTGCCAGCTAGAGGTGCCACGGAAACCTTGGAGAGCTGAACAATCAGAAGAATTTCATAAATGAAGCGGCTGGAAAGGGATCCACCTGATTTGCTCACACTTTAACTTGAGGATTGACAGAAAGAAGGGGAGTGGCTTCCCCTGATCCTCACGCAGCGCTGGTTTCAGAGGCTCCCATTTTGAGCATGAGTTACTTGTCCGATGGCTGACTAGGGAGACCCCAGAGACAATGACTTTTGAGAGTCAAAAACTATATACCCCAACATTTTACCCAAATATTCACAATTATTTACAGAAACACAAGTATTCTATTTGTGCAAAACGAAATGATGTGTTGAAGCAATTAAACTGCTTTAGACTGGATAATTCCTGGTATGACATATTCGTGTCTTTAATCTGGTCTTACACCCAAGAGGGAAAGATTAGCATTCCATGCTAATTATACAGCAGTAATCCCTACGTGAGCAATCCTGTCCTGGCTGTGCAGTCGGAAAGCTGAAACAAACTTAAGCTTTGCAGTGAGCACTTCCAGAACACAAAATGTGTACGATGGGTTTAACAAAAATCAATTGCATTAGGACAAGATATAAAGGAAAGCCAATAAAAAATTGTCTGTTCTAGAGACAGACTTTGTACATATCCCTGTAATCTCAGCAGGGGAGGTGTGAGGAGAAGAGAAAGATCAGAAGTTCAAGATCATCCTGCACAACACAGGCAAGTTTGAGACTAGCCTAAGCTATAGGAGATCCTGGAGTTTGTTTGCTTGCTTGTTTGTTTGTTTGTTTAAAGAGGATTCTCTATTTTAACCTGAAAATAGAAAAACTACCAGGGAAGAGGAGTTGAGAAGAAAAGAGGGTACAGGAAGGATGGACCATGACCAAGGCATAGTATACATATGGATAGGTGGATGGATGGATGAATGGGTGGATGCATGGATGGGTGGATGCATGGATGGGTGGATGGATGGATGGGTGGATGCATGGATGGGTGGATGCATGGATGGGTGGATGCATGGATAGGTGGATGGGTGGATGCATGGATGGGTGGATGCATAGATGAATGGATGGATGGATGAATGCATGGATGAATTAATATGTCTCATTCTTCTGTATAATTAATTTGTATTTTAAAAGATCATTATAAAAATTGTTAGACCAGCAAAAATGATTCATTGTAAAGTTGCCTGCCATCAAGCCTGATGACCTGAGTTCAATTTCTGGCTCCTACATGGTAGAATGAGAGAACAGATTCCTGCAAGTTGTCCTCTGACCTCCACACACATGCAGTGGTACATGTGCCCCACCCCCACATGCACACAAAGTAAAAATGCAAATTAAACTTTAAAACAAGATTTTCTACTCTGATATTTATTCACAACAACATTATGTAAGTGCTAACTTTATAGGAAAGTTTCCAAAGAAATAAGAGAAATAGAATGGTTTAAAGCTAGATAGTGGAGTTAGTGACAACTTTGTGAATGGATTAAGTGTTAATTAACTGTTTATTTTATGTGAACTTTACCTTGATTTAACCTTTTTGTTTTTCATTTGAAAGTTAACTTTCTTCCTCCTGTTTAAAATAGTGGTCTACAGGCTGGAGAGAGTACTCAATGTAAAAAAAGCATGTACTGCTTGAGCAGCTCATGACTGTATGCAGCTCCAGGAACCAGCGCCCTCTTCTGGCTTCTCTGGGTACATACACTCATGTGCACAAATCCACATTCAGACACATATACATATATTCTAAAAAAAAAATAAATATTAAAATAGTGCTCCATGTGGAAGATAATCTACAAAATGGAAGTGTTAGATATTTTAAATAAATCATTTATAGCATGGAATACTCCTTCCCCCATGAATCCATTGGGGAAGTATGATTCTCCACAAAGGAGAAAACACATTTTATTATCTAATAAGCTTTTAAGCAGGATGTGATGTGCATGACAAGCAAGTCACTGAGAGTCCACAAGCACAGAGCAAAAGTTGGCATGTGAGATATCCAATCACATACAACCTACAAGATTGTGTTATGAAGATAAGCCATGATTAATTTTCTAGTAAGATCTAGTAAGATGATGTCACACAGAAGTCATCCTAGATGCCTGGGAAACAGGGTGATGTCTGCCTTACTTAGTAGACTTTATACACAGGACAAACTTCTCCCATCTTTATAATGATGGTAGTTTGAGAACAAAGTGCCCACAGACTTGAGGCTTCTTTGCACCTGCTAAACTTGGGAGACAATGATGTTAGTATCTTTGGATATTTACATACCAAAGAGGTAGTTTCCAGGTCCTTAAGGAAGACATTTCCTGTTGTTAAAGCTGTCAAGCTGCCAAAAGGCCTTATTTAACCTTTTTGTATGTTTGTCCATTTGCTCTGGTGTGTGTGCTGTTGGCTGTGTATATGTGTAAGTATGTATGCGCATTAGATGCTAGAGGTTGACACCCAGTGTCTTCCTGTATTACTCTCTATCTTGATGTTTGAAACATGGTCTTTCACTTAACCTGGCAGTTCCCCAGTTAGCTACTGTGGCTGGCCAGAGAGGCTGGGCATGCTCCTCTCTCTGCCTTCAGCCCTGAGACATCTGGTGCATGAAGCCACACTCTGCTTTTCGTGTTGAAAGGGTTTAAGAAATATGAAACATAGGAATGCAGTCACATATAGGGGGAAATGCCTTCCCAAGTATGGCCATTAACAGTACTCTTCAGTCTCCTCCCCACCCACAGGGAAATGACCATTAAGCTTATCAGCAAGATTCGTCGTTCCCCAGCATACCAGGAGCCACCCTGTCCCAAGGGGCTAGTCCAAGGGCACAGGTTGACCACGCCCCCCCTGGATCCCGCGCGCGCGAAACTCCCGACCAATTAGTCTAACATAGAGAGCTCGGAGCCAATCAGCTGCACGAGCCCCCATCCCCAGACCCCTTTGCCCTAACCCGATAAAAGGGCTGGCGGGGAAGGGATCGGGGCCCGCCATGCTCATCTCCTGCGTGGGATAGGCGGGACCCAGACGCGCGCCGGTAATGCCTCAAAAAGCTTCACCATTTGCTCCTTGGGGCCGCTTCTATCCTGCGTGTTAGAACGGTCCCAGTGCACTGGAATAAATCCTCTTGCTATTTGCATCGATATCCCGTCTGTGAGTCTCTGTGGGGATGTGGCGTTCCGGTTTGGACCCTGGGGGTCCCAGTTTGGATCCCTTAAGTCCAACAGTGTGGGTGCTGAGATCCAGACCTACGTCCTCACACCTGCACAGCAAGCACCTTGCCAACGGATTCATCTCTCCAGCCTTCATCTGACTTTTTGAAAGACTAACGCTTCAAAGAGCTAAAGGAGGAATTTACAAAAGTATACATAGAGGATCAAATTTAAAGGAATGGAGGAGATGGCTGCTCCCTGGTTTTGTTTGTTTGGAGAGAAGGTCTTGGCCACAGTCTGATAACCTTCAAACTAGCGCCCCCTGCCTCAGCCTCACGGGTGCTATTGGGATTACAGATTACAGGCGTGGACCACCACACCCTCTTCTTCACTTGTGGTTGTTCTTGGCGTGGTGTGTGTGTGTGTGTGTGTGTGTGTGTGTGTGTGTGTGTGTGTGTTCTGGGAGTTAGGGGGACTGCTCTTCCCTCATTTTTAACAGAAAGAAAAATATTCTAATTTTAATTTTTTTTTTTTTACCCCTTTTAGTCTTTTCTGATTCTTTCAACAAAATGTAAAACCTAAATGACAGGTTGATTGAGAGGTAATCGATCAGCAATAGATTCACAGCTAATACGTGATACATAGACAGATAGAAACACGATATAGTGAGGATGTCCCTTGGCGACATATGCACACGCTCAACAAGCGTGAAGTCCTAATTCCGGTTTCCAGTACAAAATGAATTGTCACTCCTTTTTCAGAAGACTGTTTCTTGGGACACTTCCTACTTTATCCCTTAAATCTGAGCAGTTTCTCCAGACTCAGCTCCAGTTGGTAAAGCACTTACTTAGAAGCACAAGGACCCGATCCACAGCACCCCATAAAAAGCCGGAAGCGGTCATGCGCACCTGTAATCCCAACCTGGGGGGACAGGGGGTGGACAGGAGGATCTTTGAGGCTTCCTGGCCAGCAAGCCAGCCTCGCCCAGTCAGTGAGCCCCAGGTTCCATGGGAGATCCTGTCTTAAAAAACAAGAAAGAGAGAAAGGCAGAGAGAGAGAGCAATTGAGGAAGACAGCCAGCATTAACCTCTGACCTCTGACCTCTGACACATGTGCACACGCAACCACACGCATGGACAGATGGACTCAGAGACAGATACAAACAACACACTTAAGAGGAGAGGTTTTTTTTTTTTTAAACACAGATTTAAGTGGGTGGCTATTAGAAAGAAAGACACTAGGGTGGAGGAGAGGAACCAGATTCCGAATCTTTATGGTCTGTAAAGCTAACGGTAGAATTCCAGTGTTTTTGTGCCACACTGTAACTATTTGGGATTAAGGTCCCAGCACAGCCTCATCTTCTAATGAAACTTACTTTTGAGCAGAAGCATTTGCATGGACTGAATAGCAAGAACAAGGCAGGAAGTAGAAACATCACGGAAGGAGCCGGAGGAGACTTTGTCCTGCTTTTTACCCATGAGCCTACAGGGGCAAGACATGAGTTCTGCCTCTGACATATATCCTGTTTGATCACTCCATACGAAATGCATGTGTAGGACATATATGGGCATGCATGTAAGCATTTCTCATACACACAAAAACCTGCTGGGAAATGCTGACAAGCCTGCTCGATTACAAAACTCTTCATCAAATTACCTTCTTAACAAACACATGAAACAAGCTCAACTACATCATGTGGAGACATGTTCCGTCGTGTGAGCAGAAACCAGCTGCATCTCAAAAAAGGGGACAAACCAGTAAGGGCCTGTCATTCGCAGAAAAAATTTTTTGAAAGTTTAAATAAAAAAATCTTTATTTGCTGACTAATCATGTATCTTTAATATTATTAAAATATATGCTTGATTAAGAAATACCTCAAGCTGCTAAAGAAATTATACTTTGCAAGTCAAGTAATACCCAAGCCCTGTGAGATTATTGCCCACAATTAAAAGATAGTTGACGGACCTGTCTATCTAAAGAAATGCTTAAGTACAAACTGCCTGGAGGGAAAAGCCAATTAGTGCAAACTTGTATTGCCATCAATTCTATCTGTGATGCTTTTTAGAATAAAAACATCACAAAGTCAGAAGGATGCCTCAGCGGGCAAAGGTGCGTGCTGCCAAATCTTAGGACTTGAGTTTGATTCCCAGAACCCACAGCGAGGAAAGAGAGAAACAACTCCAGTAAGTTAACCTCTGACCTCCACACATGCTCCATGGCACATGCACTCACACCCAATAAAGAAATGTTTAGATAGAGATAGACAGACAGATAGATAGACAGACAGACAGACAGACAGACAGGTGTGCATGTGTGTGACAGGTAAGAGTATTAAGTGGATTAAATTTCATCATCCTTGTGTATAGCAACGCATCATACAAAAATAAATTGATCTGTTACTTTCCTTTCAATATTTTCCCTCTTTAAAGCAAACTCCCCATTCATGATTGTGAAATGCTCTTGAAAGCATGGGCTGGAAGGGGTGTTATTTCCTCTAAACCCCAATGCCAAATTCCTATCATGTCATTTAGTAAAAAAAAAAAAAAAAAAAAATTTAAATCACCAACATGGAAGATAAATTCCTGTCTCACGTGCTTGAGTTTATAGGCACTAAAAGGGAGGAATGGAGTGCTTTTGAACTACCCATGTACGTCCTGGTCATTCACCTCTTTCACCTCCTTCCAGTAGATAGGGAACGCAGAAGAGGCAAGCTAGTCGCCTCTCCAGTAAGAGGAAAGAGGTACGAGCGGAAGACGCAGATCAATTACTTACAAGTGGAAAATCCTCATCCAGCCAATTACTTGGCACGAGGTAAGTGATGAGACTAACTGTACTCTCTGACTCGCTTGCAACCGTATAATCCTATAACAGATGCTCAGAACGTCCTTATCCATTACAATCTTAACGCTGCGTATTTTTAAGGCAAAGCATTTTTCAATACACAGAAAAGGGAACTTAAAGTAATGCTCTGATTAGCTTTTCTCTTCCTATGTAACATTATTTACTCTATGAGCATTGTCTTCAGGGAAATCTGAACAAAATGCCAAGCAGTCTCCCAGGGCTTGGTTTCAGAGTGAAGGGAACTCAGACCCGGAAACATGTTCAGTGGTTTCAGTGGAAATATCATTTTCCCTCACACACTTGTTTTCTGCTTTCTCTGTGTCAGACGCAGAGCTAGGAAGTGGTGACGGCGAGGTGAGCGAGTCAGACAGGTTATGTAGCTGAGCTTCCAGCACTAAGAGCAGGAATTCCCATCCCACTCTTAAGAGAACAGCCTTCCCCACAAACTAAGGGGAAAGAAGACAAGATTAAGGGGGCGGGCAGAGGTCGAACCTTAAGAGTGGAGCTGCAGATCCTGTACCTGCATCAGAGAGCCTGTGAACCAACCAAACCGGAGGACTGTTTGGGGGAGTGTGGGAGAACCGTGCCCTGCTTCCTAGATTGTACCCTAGAAAAGCAACAAGAGTCAAATAGCTTATGGGTACACATAAAGTCTGGGCAGAATCTGGTAACAATCTCCCTGCTATCTCCTTGCCACCCACCTTCAAGAGCATCGGAATGAATCCCAAGCCCTCGAGTGAGGGAGGATGCGTGAGAGAGTAGCTGGGAACTTAACAATAAGAGGCTTGGCTTGGAGACATCGTCAGATGATGGAGTACTTGTCTTGTGTGTACAAAGTTCTGGGTTAGATCCCCAGCAACACATAAACTGAGTATGGAACAGATGCCTGTGACCCCAGCAATCGGGAGACAAAGAAGCAGGATCAGTAGATCAAGGGCATTCTTGGCTAGGTAACAAATTTAATTCTAGCCTGGGCTGCATAGGACCCTGTCTCAAAACAATTTTAAAACTTAAAAATTATATGAAAGGCTTCTTCCTAGTGGGTGGTGATGAATGCAAAGACCCCTGGGTGCACACAAGGTACTGAGAATAAGTGACAGGTGAGTACTTGGCCCTAAACAAGAGACGTAACATTCTGTCTAGGGCTCCAGGAACATTGTGGACGATGGGGCAGAAAGAATATAAGAGCCAAAAGAGAAAGAGAAAGGAAGCAAAAATACCATCTTCTGGGCATGACACAGCCATTGCAATCATAAACTTAAAGCAGCTTCAGACGCCTGCACTGGATCCACACAAGAGCAGGCCCATCAACAGTCATCCATGCTGAACTTTTTGCTAATGACATACTTAGGGCGAGGGGGAGTCAGTGCCTTCAGTAGTGTATCCGCTGGTGGCCCCACCAGCCTCCGGTGGATGGTTCCAACCAAATGCTCACACAGAGGGCTGTAGTAAAACTAAACAGAACCTGAAGTCATGAATCTGGAAAAGACATTGGTGTGGGGGAATGATAGGGATGATGTTTATTCTTACCTATGTTTAAAATGGTTGTTTTGTGCATTGTTGGGGGAAGGTCTGCCTAGGCCTTGGGATTTGTATTGTCTGAAGGTGTTGGCTTTATGTAAAGGATGCCTGGTTGCTCATGATCTGCACGTGCTATGGATAGAACAGCTGAGGAGATCTGTGCCCTCTGACCATCGGCTCCCCCAGTCCCACTCCACCTCCCACCCAGAGCTTGCGCCCTCAGTGTGGCTATTGCCAACATTGCAATGAATACAGGTGCACAGGCACCTTAGAGGGTGGATTAACGACCATCCCTGTAAGAACCGCACCTGCACGCGTTTATTCTGCTATGAATCTGAAGCACGTAGCTAATGCACCAAATATTGGATGAACCCCACAGTATCTGATGAGCTACTATGACTGGTTTTCTTAATAAAGAGCAGTATTTTTCAAAGGCAGCTACATTTTTCCTTTATCAAAAAAAAAAAAGAAAAAAGGAATTTGAAATCTTGAAGTAGTTAAGCTCTTCACTGACATGTTTCACCCCTCAGAGCAAACCTGGCACGGTTGCCTTTAAGCATGTATAAGTATGTGAACAGCATTTCCTGATATGCACAAGGGATGTTCCCAACAAGAGGCTCAAATTTCAAATTTTCCCTGTCTAATCCAGTAGCTACTAACCACGTGTTCTTTATTTTTCTGTGGTGCTGGGGGTAGAACCTAGGACCTTGTACATCCTAGGCAGGCTCTCTACCACTAACTATATCCCCAAACCATTGAATACTTTATTTGTTCGCATGCGCACGAGTGTGTGTGTGTGTGTGTGTGTGTGTGTGTGTGCGTGTGTGCTCACGCACTTGTATGTGAGATTCATAATCATGTGTGTGTGTGTGTGTGTATAAGCCAGAGGTAGGTGGTGGGTGTCCTCTTCAATCGCTCTCTCCATTATTTTTGAGACAGGGTCTCTCACTGAACCTGGAGCTTGTGAATCTGATTTGGACGGCTGGACAGTGAGTTCCAGGGATCTGCCTGTTTTGCCTCTGAAATGCTAGAGTCATAAACACATGTCACCACACCCATGTTTTATGTGTTTGGCATCCAAACAGAGTCTGCACCCTTGTGCAGCACACATGTTACCGGCTGAGCCATCTCTCCCAGGCCCTTACTGAACGCTTTAAATGTGACTTGCCCAAACTGAGTTGGGATATGTAATACACCTTGAATCTCAAAGACAGTATCAAAAGTAAAGAATGTAAATATTTTGTATTATATTTTCAATATATAGGATTGAATAAAATATAATATTGAAATTAATTTCCCCTGGGTTTTTTTTATATCTTTTGATATGATTACTAGAGCATTTAAAACTACACACGTAGTTTGCATTTGAAGTCCGTGTTGTATTTCTCTGAGAGGCCACTGGCTTAGGTGCACAAGGCCACTGGGAGATCTGTTTGAAGTGCAGACTGCCAGGACCGACCTCTATTGCATCTAGCTCGGCTCTCTGGGCTTGGGGCAGGCACTACCGGAAATAACAAGGAGCATTTAATTATTTGATCCTGAGTTTAAATCGAGTTTATTTGGGAGCTGGAGAGACGGTTTGGTGGTGAAGAGCACTTGGTGCTCACTGGTGAGGACTAGAGTTGAGTCCCAGTACCTGTGTGGGTAGCTCACTAAATCCAGCTCCACAGGATCTAGCGCCCTCTTCTGGTATCCTCGGGTACCCAGATACACATGTATGCATACACTCACACGACACAGACACAGAATGTATACACAAGCATAAATTTAAAAAATGCTTTCTTTTTTCTTCTCTGACCCACTAGTACCTTATCCTCTTCATGTTTCTCCCTCTCAGTTGTCCAGAAAGAAAAAATCAGCTTGGCCCATATAATCCTCCATACACCTCTTCGGCCAGAGGTTTTTTTTTTTTCTTTAATCAGGCTACCTCCAGGTATGACCAATGAACTGTCAAGTTGTGACAGACAGAGATGGTAGAAAAAAATGAATGACAGGAATGACTTTGAAAGTCTCCCCTCAGCGAGGACTGGGGTGGGCCAGCCTTGCACGGAGGGGGCTGTGGAAATGTCTGGCACACCCATCAGGTCCCAGTACATCAACAAAAGGGATCCAATGCCCCCTCTTCTGGTCTCCTCAGGTACCCAAATGTTTACCACTCTCATGGCAGTGGGACCTGGGAGAATGGAGCCTAAAAATGAGGTGGATGAAAGTCTCATTCAGTAGCCATCCTCATTCAGAGCATCAGGCTATGTGTATACTCTGAGGGTTAGGGCCACTTGAGTAACGTGTACAGTCACGAGGACAAGCTGCACGTGGTACACATGTATCTCCGTCGAGGCGTGGGAATAACAACAGCTGAAGTCAACTCACTTCCCCCCGCTAACCTGGGAGGACCAAGAAAACACATTCCGAGAACGATCCCATGTTTTGAAGAAACTGAGATCACAAGACTCTTGTTTTCTTGGCGTTTTCTCACAAGTACTCAGAATTCTCACAGGACTCCATCCGTGGACTGTGTTCCAACACCCAAATACACATGCATCCATGCACACAGAGAGACACATCCACAGACATGGATACACGGGCATAAATAAAAAACAACTTACTTCATCAAGAGTAAGTTATCTCAGGAATTTAAAAGAGCAAGAGGTGGCCACCAGCTGGGTCAGCTCATAAAGACGCTGACAACCTGGCTTTGATCCCCGGAACCCCATTATGGAAGGAGAGAAACTATTCCAGAAAGTTACCTCTGACCTCCACACAAACGCCCATGTCAAGCTCCATCCCTACACACACACACACACACACACACACACACACACACACAAATATTTTTAAAGCAAGTGCCTATCAAAGCCTCTGCGGGTTCTAGGCCCAAGATCTGATTAATTCACTCTATAAACAACAAGAAGCCCATTCTCAAAAATATTTCAGTCGCATCTAACAAGGTTAGATTGCCACCACATACAGCATGGAGTCAGAGTCCCTATCTCCGTGACCCTGTCACCTCGATGAACCACCTTGGGTAGGACACTTAATCCCTTTGACCATAATCCTTGTGACCTTTACGGGTCACAAAATGTGAGGGACATTGGAAGAGCTGAAGGCATGTGTGAGGTGTTGTTCTCTGCATATTTACCAGTAACATCAAAATCTCCGTCCGTGGATTCCCCACTACAGGGACCAAAGGGCTCAATTTCACAAATTAACTCAGGGCTCCCACACTGCTCTGGTGCCGGCCTCCAGCCTTGCACCATCTGTAACATGGGTGACTTCAGGAATTCACCTCAGTCCATGACACTCTGCTCTGGTCAGGCAGTCCGCCCTCCCTTTGAGAAATGTGGCTAATGATAATTGTCAGCTTCATCTGAGGGTAGTGATAAAGGCTATAAAGAAAGATTTAAACTATCGTGTTTGGAGCCCAGTTTAATTTCAATACAATATATTAGGAAAGCTAAACAAAATTTTGGTTTTTGGGGTTTTGGTGCCGGTTTGATTATTTTTTGTTATTGTTTGGTTTCGTTCTCCACCGCTTCCCAAGACAAGGCCTCACTATGAAGTCCTGACTGGCCTTGAACTCAAGATCTTTTTGCCTGCGTGGGAGACAACAAGCCTGTCCACCGCACCTAGCTAACTACAGTTCTCTTAATGTTGTGACCCATTCCCTGCCACAAAATAATTGAACGCCCCTCCCCCCGCCCCAGGCAAAGCATTCACATGGATAGGGAACCATGGCAGTGACCCTTTGGGTGTCATTTTCCCCTCTTCCCTGGAGATTTTGAGGTTTCTGCTTTACCAACGACAGTGGGCGGAAACAGCTTCTCACATTTGCATAGCTGATTAGCAACAGCGGAGCTTCCCAGCTTCTAGGGGGGGAAATGGATCTCTGCATCTTTAAGGCTCCGCGGGGCTCTCTGCTCCGGCGACGCAGGCAGGGCAGGCTCTGCGGCAGCGACTCATCCCATCGCTAAGGTCCAGTTAGCCAAGGTGGAGGATGGGAAAAGGATGGAGCTGTCCCAGCTCCTCAATGAGATCAGGGCAAACTATGAACAGCTCCTCACCAGAAATCAGATAGAGACGGTGCTGTCAACACGGATCCAGGTAATGATTTCATTCGGCCAGGCACCTTCAGGATAAGGAGACAGTCCATGTCTACCCGATTCCTGTCCCGGCCTCTCTGAGGTACAGTATTTCCTTTTCCACGCAGCATCTACTGGGGAGGCAATGTAGGTGTTTCTGCACTGGGTCTGGGGTGACAGACAGGGACAGACCCTGTGGCTGTGTTGTTGAATGGACAGTCAATAAATATTGATTGATGCATTGGATTTTACATAAATCGTAAGGTGACTGTCGTTACTAAAACCTGGGGTAAACAAACAATAAAATGGTGCACTCCAACCTCTTTAGATTTTCCAGGAAAGGAGCAGTCTAAACACTCTTCAGAGATATTATGGAGTTAATTATAGAAGCGATTTAAATAACATCTGTAGACTGACAGCCTGATGGTCAAGATTGCTTGCCTGCACACTCTGTGGAGGAGAGAGAAGCAAGTAAAATATTTCTAAAAGGTTTCTATCATCTTTTCCGTGCATTCAGTTTTATACTGATTGTTATTAATAGAATTATCTGAGTGTGTGAACGTGACTTTCAGAACCAAGAATATAAATTCTAACACCCCCCCCAAGTTGAGTAGTGACTCTACACTTAAAAGTATTCATTTTTGCTTTTGTACTATAAGAACTGTTTATTTCTTTCACAAAGCTTGCAATGTGTTTAAAATAAATAAATGAAACAGAGCCAACTCAGACCAAGGCTCAATTCAAATTCCGTATACTTAGCTTTAAAGTGACAGACACCTTTAATAATTAAGGCCTCAAATTTAAATGTTTAAAAAAATAAATATTTGGGAAACAAAGTTTCAGAAATTTAGGATGGTGTTTTATTAGTTTGCCTCTTAGACCAGAGTTCAAATTCTATGCCCAGCACCTAGATATAGCAAAAGTTTACTTAAGAACAAGATCACAACAGGGGGATGGGGAAAAAAACTATTAGTAAGAAATCACAGGACTTCTTTCCATTAGCAAATTATTGGATTAACATTATAAATTTTGCCTGTGAGTAACATTTTCAGTTTCCAAAAAGAATAATCAGTTCCCTAAATTAAACAAGGTCACTGGGCTATTGGTTTAGATATTGGAGAAGTTTGTTCACCTTCCATATGATACAGAAAAATATTAAGAGATGACAACTTTAGAGAGCTATAAACCAAACGAATATTTTATTTTCCAAAGTAGAAATCTGATTTTAGTTTATAAGCCCCAAAGCAGAACTGAGTGATTTTGAATAAAAAAGCAAAACTCTAGTGAGCTCTGTTTGCAATGTTTTCTAAAAGTTTTTGAGAGAAATGTTTTTCCCAAATAACTGACAAAGTCAGCTTATTTTATTACCACAATATATTGCAAAGTCCTGGGTTCAAGCCCTAGCTAGCACCAACAAAGTAAATTAAGTAAAATAAAATAAATATACAGTTGCTTTAGTTAGCAATTACTGCATAACAAATCACCCCCAAAACTCAAAGGGCTAAAACTTTGACCATTGTATTCTGTCTCGTGATTCTGTGGGATGAGGGGGGCTACCCGTGTGGGGATTCTGCCGCTACGTGCGGGAGGTGCTGGCTAGGATGCAGTCACCTCAGGGCCCTACTGGATGGTATACTCAACACGACTGGCTAATTGGGACCTTGGCAGAGGATTGCCAGAAGGCTAGCTTGAAACACTTGAGCCAGTTTCCCTCTCCGCCTAACTTCCCTAGATGACCTCTCTAACGAGGTGTCCAGACTTCTGCTAAAATGATGACCCAGGGCTCCCAAAAGCGTAATGTGGAAGCTGGCAGGCTTCTTAAGGGTTAGCCTAGAATTGGCACACCATCATCTCTACCGTATCCAGCTGATCACAGCAAGACTCAGGACAGATTCAACCTGAAGAGGCTGAATCACAGGACATGAACTTGGACAGGTAGTTAATTCGCTGGGGACTGTCTTGGGAATCTAGCTACCACACATTAACCTGCCAGTTCCCCACTGGGAATTCAAGACTGGTGGTCCTTGTAGCCTCATACTGTTTCCAAAAAGTCGTTACATTCTGTTTTTCCCAAATAACTGACAAAGTCAGTTTGTTTTATTACCGCAACATATTGCACAGTCCTGGGTTCAAGCCCTAGCACCAACAAACTAAATTAAGTAAAATAAAGTCAACACACAGTTGCTTTAGTCGGCAACTATGTTAGCAAAGTTGCTCCTATAGGCGTTGGCTTCTTGACTTTGTCAATTAGCACTAAGAACGAGTGATCAGCTGACAAGAGAAAAAAAATTTCCCTCTAGCATCTTTCTTTTTTCAGGGGGAGGGGTGTGTGCGTGTATGTGTCTGTGCATGTTTGCATGTGTATGGGTGAAGTGTTTGAGATTCACAGGCATGTTTGTCTGCATGCTAGTGGAGAACCAAGATTGATCTCAAGAATCGACCGCCATCACTCTTCCACTTTGTTAGTTGAGGGAGACTCTCTCAATCAAACCCAGAGCTCACTGTTATGTCCAGATTTGAGATTTCCTACCCACCTTCCCAGGCTGGAATTACAGGCAGGCCTCCATACCGACTCAGCATATACATGGTTTCTGGGGCTCTGAACTCCTAGCTGTAGGGCTTGCACGACAAGTAATTAATTACTGAGCCAACTCTCCAGGTCTTTTCTCTAATATCTTGTCCTAAACTTTATTCACAGACTTTCATTGACTCTGACTTCCCTTAAGCAAAATCTCCCATATAATCAAATTTACAAATTTAAGAACATAAATACTTGTCATTTTTTTAACTTCAAATCAATTAAATACATTGCTCCTAATGAGGTCAAATGTTGATAATGCTGCTAATGAGTGTTTTCTTTTAATTCCATCAGCATGAAAACATTTAAAGCAAAACAGAAACTACCCCATTATCCCCCCAGTGCTTGCTAGGCAGCCATTCTACCCCTGAGCTACATGTCTTCCTATAATTGCTTATTTGTTTGTTTGTTTGGGGGGGTTGGTTTTTTTTTGAGACAAAGTTTCTCTGTTGTAACTCTGGCTGTCCCTCTGTTGACCAGGCTGGCCTCGAACTCAAAGAGTTCTGCCTGCCTTGCCTCCCAAGTGCTGGGATTAAAGGCGTGCACTGCCATGCGGCCACCACCACCCGGCTGATTGTTATATAATAGGAGAACATTTAGAAAATAATCCTTAAGATGTATTTTTTGGAGGACTTGAGGATAGCTCAATTAATCATACTGCAAAAGTGTAAGGACCTGATTCTTACCCATAGGACCCCCATATGAAAGTGAAACATAATGGTATACACTTGGGATCCTAGCACTGATATCTGGAGACAGGCAGATAGAACCCTGGGGCTCACTGGCCAGCCAATGTAGTTTAATCAGCAAACCCTGTCCCACTGAGAAACTGCGTCTCCAAAACATTAAAAAGAAAAGAAAAACAAAGTGAGCGGTTCCTGAGGAACTACATCTGAGACTGACTCTAGCATATATACACTTTCACAAACGCACACCTACATGGACATGCAGACACACATGCGTGCACGGTATTATTTCTGTTACTACCCTAAGTATCCAACTGAAGATGCTTCTACAAAGATCATTTTGAAAAAAAAGTAAAAAGGTTTCCTTAACACAGAACTTCATTTAAGAAACTTGATGTCTGGGACAACGTAATTTTCCAATTTACTGGTTATACATTTTCTAGCAGTGTCTATCCTCAGTCCATACATCCGGAATTGACCCGTTTTGGATCTACAGCTATGCATCTTCCTCTATGAAACAGCCTACAAAAAAATATGTAAGAAAATAATCACTGAATTTCAGTCGATCTTCCTTATTGACACACAAGGGAAACTGAAAGAATCAGGTCACAGGTTTGTCTCATAAACTATTTCTTTTGATGAAAACAGATGTATCTTTCTGTATCTCACAGGCTGCCGTGGTCGGAAGGGATTTTTGAGGTCATTTCTGAGAGCCTAATTGACTGGCTTGAGTATTTGATTAGTAATGAAGCACCAGAGCACACGCTGGCAATCTAATGGTGAAAAGAAAAAGTGAACAATAGTTCTCTGATTGCTTTTTAACGTGTCCCTTTCAAGAGTGCTGTTTGTTGGTTTGTTTTGTTTTTGTTCTCGTTTGTTCTGTTCGCTGTTGTTATGTTGGCTGTCTTACAGCTAGAGGAAGATATAACCAAAAGAATGGACAAGGATGAAGAAGCCTTGAAGGCAGCTCAGGCTGAACTCAAGGAGGCCCGCCGACAGTGCCACCACCTGCAAGTGGAAATTGAGTCTCTCCACGCCGTGGTAAGGAAGAGCCCCAGGCAACTGGTTTCGTTGTGCCCCAGAGGCTGTGTGATTAGAGAAAGGAGGTAGCTTGCTGGCAAAGCACCTGCCCAGCGTGTACAACAGAGAGTGGCCAAAGAAGGCACCATCAGTTTGCAGTGGAAGCCACTGAACACTAGTTGGGATGCCGGATCCTCTCTCTTTCCCACGCAATGGCTCACTCAAGGTTCAGTTTATACTTAGAGAAGTTCAGTAATACTTGCTTGGGGCTCTGGGGCTCCCTGACTGTTGAAATGAGGAAATGGACTGTGTGCTGTTATGATCCATAGTTTTGTTTTGGTTTTGTTTGGTTGGTTGGTTTTTTAAGACAGGGTTTCTCTGTGTAGCCCTGGCTGTCCTAGAACTTGCTCTGTAGACCAGACTGGCCTTGAACTCTGAGATCTGTCTGCTTCTGCCTCACAAGTGCTGGGATTAAAGGTATGGGCCACCAGCACCTGCATCTTATCCATAGTCTTTTAACAGCTGGCTTCTTGTATCTGTGCCGTTAAGATTTCTAATGGTGCTGGGCAGTGGTGATGCACGCCTTTAATCCCAGCACTTGGAAAGCAGAGGCAGGAGGATCTCTGTGAGCTCGAGGCCAGCCTGATCTACAGAGTAAATTCCAGGACAGCCAGAGTTGTTACAACAGAGAAAGCCTGTCTCAAAAAACAAAACAAACCAAAAAAGATTTCTAATAGAAAAATAGTTAAGCACTTTCCTAATATGCCTGTTCAAATTTACATTTATTTGTTTGTTTATTTGTTGTGGAAGTTTACTTTTAGTTATGTTTCAAATGTTTTTATGCACTGTTGGGTGAGGGGCTACTCTAGGTCTTGGCATTTTGTATTGTCTGCAGGTGTTGGATTTCTGGGGTGGGGGGGGATGTTTGATTGCTTATGATCTGCACGTGGTATCAGTAGAGTGCCTGAGGAGTTCTGAATCAATAAAAACACCTGAGCGTAGATGCTCTGGGTTCCACCGTCTATGGCCCTGGCCAGGATGGTGGTTCCCTCTGCTGAGGTCTAGCAGGACGTGGACATATGAAATATGCCTCCTTGTCTTCGGTGCTGAACCTCCACAGCAGCCTAACTACTACATTTATTATTTGTTTATTTGTGTGTGTGCACATGTAGAAGTCAGAGGACAAATTTTGTGAGTCAGTCGTCACTTTCCACCAGGTGGGACCCGGGGATTGAACTCGAGCCGTTAGGCTGAGCAGTGATACCTTTATCCACTGAGCCATCTCAGCGGCCCTATCGTGCCTTTTATAAGCGGTCTGTTAAACCTTTGATATTCATTGTATTTCCAATATTTTTTTAAAAGCCAAATGATTCAGAATGACAGTAAGTTAATTACAATGTAAAGGGCTTTTTCTTGCCAAAGGAATGATTACAAAGTTATTTTAAAATACAGAAAGCTTTCTAGTTATATGTGTGTTGTTGTTTTTTTTTTTTTTAATGAAGTACTGGAGCTTGAACCCAGGGCCTGTGCATGCTAAACAAGTGCTTCACCATGAAGCCACATCCTTCACCCTGTTCCTTGTTGTTGAGACAGCATCTCACAAAGTTGCCGAATAGGGCCTTGAACCGGTGATCCCCCTGCCTCCGCTTCCTCAGTAGCCATGATTATGGGTGAGTGCCATCATGCTCGGCCACTAAATAGAACTTTCTTTTTTAAAAAATGGAAGTCAAACATGATGGTTCGTGCCTATAATCCCAGCACTAGAGAAGCTGAGGAAGAAGGATTGCCATTAGTTCAAGGTTAGCCTGAACTACAGAATAAACTAGGCATGGTTACACACACCAGTAATTCCAAGTTCAAGGCCAGCCTGGGCTACATCATGAGACCCTGTCTCAAACAGCAAAAAGGAGGCCAGCTAGATGGCTCAGCAGGAAAAGGTGCTTGCCGCAGACTGATGCCCAGAGTTTGATCTCCAAAACCCACAAAGTGGAACAATCTCTGTCTTCCACACGGTCCTGCTGTCTTCACACTCGAGTGCTCACACACACATCCACATTAATATTCACAAAATAAATAAATGCAAAAAAGAATTTCTAATAGCAAAAAGGAGAAAGTCTCTTGCCTAAGTGAAACAATTATTATAACATGTCAGTTAAAAAAAAATACAAAGTGAGGCTAGAGGTATGACTCGGTGCCTATCCTGTCCAAGGCCCTGGCTTTGATTGCTAATGCCAGATAGATAGATAGATGATAGATAGATAGATAGATAGATAGATAGATAGATGATAGACAGACAGACAGATAGATGGGGGGAGAGATGATAGATAGACAGAAACAGATAAAATGGAACAGGTAAAAACATTACAATCACGACTTCCGAAGCCCATTTTTGCGCTGGTTCACTGCTGCCGATGTCTGTCAACAGGAAAGGGGCCTTGAAAACTCCCTGCAGGCCAGCGAGCAGCATTACCAGATGCAGCTGCAGGACCTGGAGTCCGTGATTGAGAGACTAGAGAAGGAGCTGCAGGAAGTGAGGCGTGGCATCGAGAGGCAGCTTCAGGAGCATGAGATGCTTCTCAACACGAAGATGAGGCTGGAGCAGGAAATAGCCACGTACCGCCGCCTGCTAGAACAGGAAGAGATCAGGTATCTAAGTCCACATCGCTGACAGCACAGGGTGGCAGGGGGCCAGACGCACAAGACCACAGTGGATGCCATCAGAGAAATTAAATCCAAAATAAAGCACACCACCACCATGGCCTGTTCACTGAGCTCCTATAGTAAAGCAGGGTGCGCACGCCCTCCCGAGAGCGTGAAGAACTGTGTCCAGCCTGCTAAAGCCAGGGCGTTAATAGCCAGAGTTGGCTATTACAGTTCTTGATCTCTAAAGTGGCTTTTCTTAGCCTTCCCACTTTCTTCACTGTTTAGGAGTAGTATTTGCCTCTTACAGATCACCCCCAAGGAAGTTTGGAGACTCACACATTATGAGCACAACCCAGCCTTAAGGTCCCACCCACACCCCACAGTAAACACCAAAATAATAATAATGTTGTTAAGGGCTGAGGCTCAGCTCGTAGAGGGCTTGCCCAGCAATGCGTGAAACCCTGAGTTCCTTCCCCAGCACCACATAATCCAGGTGTGCCTGCCTGTAATCCCAGCGCTTGGGAGGCAGAGGCAGGAAGCTCAGGAGTTTGAAGTCATCCTCAGCTCCATAGCAACTTGGAGGCCAGCCTGAGCTACAAGAGACCTTGTCTCAAAAAATGAAATATAATAATAATGAGATGCTATTACAAGCGTGGAAAGCAACACTGTTCTGAGTCACATTCAGAAGACTTCAGGTTCTCTGAGAGGAAAAAGCGTTAACAAGGGAATTCTTACTTTTTCAATGTTATATTTTACAGCCATTGATAAGGTCTTAGATCTTTGAACATGGCACTACCCATCTATATTCCCATAAATACAAATCTTCATTCTTTCTTGGTTCGGAATTCTGAGTCTTTTGCAAAACCTGACGGAATAAGTTTAGCCCGTGATAAACCTTGGAATTTCTTAAATCCTTAAAAATCATAAATTGAATTCAAAATATACCACTTACTAGCTGGGTGACCTTGAACAAATTACTTAACCTCTCAGTGCTTCAGTTTGCTCATCTGTAAAACGGGAGTAATATTATCTACATCAAAGATTGCTGTGAGGATTTATTAACATTTGTAAAGTGCTTAAAGCACTGTCTAGCACATAGTGCTATGTAAAAAATATACAATTTGATATATGATGTGTATGTAATATATTATTAAATAATGACCTTAGATTTTAATTCCTCATCATTCTAGATATTGACAAATTGGCTTTTAATATTTTATAAATTTCTAAATTTTATTACCATATTTAAGCTATAAATACAGGGAAAAAACAAATCAACAATGTTAGTACACAAAAACAGGAACATATAACGGACATTTAGTATTATACACTGTATTCCTATGACTTTTGAAGTTCTATGTGTTAACATGCTTCTCCTAGTCTTTCCAGTCTAAGAAGTAACTGTTTCTGAAGTTGTCTTATTCCCTGGGCATCCAAACCACGCCCCGAATTTGATACTTACTCGTCTCATACAAGCCCTTATGGTAACACAGGTGTATCGCTATACAGTGTAGAGAATCGGTCTGTGTATTCTTTCAGCTCTTACAAAACTAGCTCCTAATTTCCCTCCACTGACAGACACTGCATGGCCTTGCTCACGACTGCCACTGCTGAATAGTATTTCCCTTGTGCGAGCATAAGAACTTACCCTCTTCTTTTTTCCTTTATTTTTTATTTTTTTATTTTTTTGCTATCACAGTGTTGTTTCTCTGACTCTTTCCATTTCAGATATTATGGCTGTATTCAAGGAGAGAAAAAAGAAGAAAAACCTACCAGGAGTAAAGTTGGCTTTCTTCTACCCTCCGGTGAGTTTCTGACACAGTAAACTAATTTGAAGATTGATGTGTTATTTGTGGAGATTACATGGAAACTTCTCCAAAGCAGCCAAAGAGGGAATGTTCAAATAAAAGTTTGAGTGCCGACTGAACTGTGAAAAGTACTTCAATGTTGTGACACACACACACACAAATGTGCTTTTTCCCTTCTGTCTTTCAACATTGTAATTTAATGTAACATTTTCACAGCCATTATAAATGAAATATCTTTTTCAACAAAAGTCTCACAAAAGTATGAGAATGGAAATGTGGAGACAGTGAACAAGCAGACGGTATTGAACGGAAACCTGGTGAAGCAGAGTGCGGAGGCCCACGGCACCGTTCAGTAAGTAAAGGAGCTGCGGCTATGCCTGCCACTAAAGGTGACGAGATTCACTTCAGCTGAGCAATCCTGGCAGTCTTTTTCAAATACTCCAAACACTTTCAATATACTGATGAATATACACACATCACAATACGGTTAAGAGTGTGCAAAGAATTCACTTTAAAAAAAAAAAAAAAACAACAAAAAACTAAAATCAGAACATAAGAATTGTGTAGAATCCTAGCACTTGGGAGGAAGATACAGGTGGATTTCTGTGTGTTCAAGTCCTACCTAGTCTACCTAGTGAGTTCTACAATAGCCAGACCCTGTCTAAAAAAACAAACACACACACACACAAAATAAATAAGTCTAAATTGTTAAAAATCCCACAACCAAGCCGGGTGGTGGTGGTGCATGCCTTTGATCCCAGCTCTCAGGAGGCAGAGGCAGATGGAGCTCTGTGAGTTCAAGGCCAGCCTGGTCTACAGAGTGAGTTCCAGGACAGCCATAGTTACAACACAAAAACCCTGTCCTGAAAAACCAAGAAAATAAAAAGATAAAAAATAAATTTAAAAAAAAAACCCACAACCTATACATTATACATATTTCTTTTTCATAAATATGAACCATACATTATGTCTATTTCTTCTATTACAAAAAGTTTATTTTTTCATTTCAGGACAGAGAAAGTGGATGAAGTTATAAAAGAATGGGAAGGCTCATTCTTTAAAGATAACCCTCGATTGAGGAAAAAGTCTGTTTCTCTTCGATTTGACCTCCATTTAGCAGCCACTGACGAAGGGTGTTTACAGAGTAGGCAGGATAATTTGCCAGATATTGAAGTCAGGCTTATCATGCGAAGATCATGCAGTATTCCCTCCATCAAACCCCCACCAGCAACCAACTAACCCAGAGATACCATTTGATTTATCCATGACACTAGGATGGACCTAGGTGGGCCATGCCAGCCCCCGGTCCCATACGTAAGTTATTACTTATGTATGGACAATGTTAAGATGCTGTGGGCTATGGTTCTCTTCAGAACATATAAAGTAAGGGGTAAAGTTGCTAGGACCTCAAAGATAAGCATATTTTTTTGGAGAGAGGGGTGCTGAAAAATAAATAAAAAATTTAATTTGGTTTGTTTTATTTATCATCTAAATAGTCTTTATCCTGGTAAGCTTTATCAGAGACTTTAAGTATTAAGCTGGCTTGGTTATAGCTGTAATTTTCCTCAACTGCTGAACATCATAAGGAAATAGAATAGTTCGAGCGCTGAAGAGTTACACTGAGTTACTCTCCATGGTTCCAGGACCAGCCAACCCCAAAACGTTTGCTATACTACTAAAAAGTCAGTGGTTAGGAACAAATGTTTAAGGAGGGGACTCAATATTCACTTAGGGTTTTTCCTTTTGAGACAATCATTTGTACCCTGGGAATTAAGAAGCGTTTGGTCCGTAAGCAATTCTGAATGAAGTATAGAGCACACCTCAAAGATAGTTTGATGATTAATAAAATTGGGCTACTCCGTATCTTAAAGTTTCTTTTTTATATTCAGTATCTGATTTGCAGGAGGGTCACTTTGTTAAAAGAACTATAAAGGCTGTGTCCTTAAACACACACACACACACACACACACACACACACACACCAGCTGTACAAACACATTTTTTAAAGCAAATTGAAAAGGTGGCTACTCTAGTCACCCAACTGCTATCATCTGAACTTTTCCATCTATAAAATGAAGTAGTGTTTGGGCCCTTAGAGAAGATACTTTATGAACTAGGAGAAATATTTCTTGCCATCTTTTATGTGAACTACCAGCATCATATTGCTACCTGAGCTAAGAATGTCCGCAGAACTTGTTTTTGAATTATTCAAACTGTAGTCAACATAGATGTAAAATATATTTGTGAATAAGTGAAGTATTGTCACAAAGTTTTTAAAACAACCTGCTTTGTTTACTGCAGGCATACTTACTTTGAGACCTTAAATAATAAATGCCTGTTAGAAGACATTAGACAGTTATAGGCTTTTTTTTTTTTCTTTCTCTGAACAACAACAAAAAGGAATGGAGGAGTACAACAGCTCAGCACGGTTCTTTGTTTCCAGCTGAAGTGTATCTAAGGGCTACAGCTATGCTAGCACTGTAGTACATACAGCCTTCAAAATCAACCCCCTCTCCACATGTGTGTACATATACATATATATTTTGACCAATAAAATATACTTTAGCCACAATGAAAATATGTTAAGTAACTTTTAATATAATGCAGGGATTTAAACACCTACCCTCTTCTTCCCATTACCTTGGGACCCTTCTATCCTGACTCAACTCTATTTAGTAAAAAGGAACGATGTTTTGTCGAGGACACAACATCATGTTCAGTGCTTATTCTTGCATAAGCATCTGACCTAAAATTGCATCCTATACATAAACATGTTTCTTTTGGGCTGAGGGCATAGGACACTGGCAGAGCGTCGCCTAGCCACAGGAGACACTGGGCGTGGACCTCAGGAAAAAAGGGGGAAAGTTTCAATCGTCATTAAATGCTATAAACTTTATTAAAGCTTTGAAGTGCAATCATATAACTGTTGTACTGGTTACTGTGCTATGCAACAATGGTAACGTGATACGTTGAGCATAATCTACTGCAGTGCTAGTCCTGGGCATTGTGAATTTACAGCTTGCTAGAGAAACATTGTGTGTCTAACATGCAGTACTTGAATTTATAAATGAGTTTTGTTTGCTTCAGAGGCATTTTAAAATCGGAATATGAGTTTACCAAAGTAAATGATAGGACTATAATAAATAAAAAAACATTGAAACATGAACTCGAAGGCTTCCTTGTATTTGAGCTCTCTTATTTCAAAGATGCCTACGTACGGTTAAGCCAAAGAATGCTAGTTCATTTGCTGAAGAAAGAAAACTGCTGTCATAGCAGATGGTGGGTTTAACTTGGTTCATAAAATTAAGTATGGCATACTGACAGTGCACACCTGTAATCTCAGCACTTGGAAGGCAGAGGCAGGAAGATGTGGGGTTCCAGGTCAGCCTGAACTACATAGTGAGATCCTTAAACACACACACACATCACAATCATAATTATGAAATCCTATAATTCTGGGGAAAGTATAAACAGTAAACAGCACTGCTTGCAAAATGCTTGCAGGACTCCAGGCACTGAGGTCAGCAGATCCTTTGTAATCCCCACAGCGACTCTACAAAACACTACCTTTGTCTCTCTTAGAGGAATAAAAATGAATATTCCTCCACCTCCTGGGAGTATTCCAAATGTATGAATCTAGAACAAAGTGCTGAAATAAAGACTAATCCCAACTACTAACAATGGTAGGATCCTTCCCCAGCCCGGCCAGTCATCAACCATGTGAGAAGAGGGATCACTGTCTCCTAGGCCACAAGTTCACACCTGAAGACAAAGAGAAAACAACGCTTGCTTCTGATTACTGCTTCCCTGCCTCTCAGTTGCTTGAAATAATATGCATATGGCAAGGCACTGTTCAAATGTGCAATTCTACTTAATGGTAACTGTCTCTGGGAGTGAAGAATTGAGAGGAAAACTATAGCTGACAATGATTAAGCAATAGTTCAAAGCACAATAGCTTTTTTTTTTTTTTTGAGAGGGGAGGGGGTTCTCTGTGTAGCCCTGGCTGTCCCCGGAACTGGCTCTAAAGAGCAGGTTGGCCTTGAACTCAGAGATCTGCCTGTCTCCTGAGTGCTGGGATTAAAGGCGTGCACCACCATACCAGGCTCACAATTGCTATTTTAAACTTGTATTTCAGGAAAAACTATTCCTTCCCAGAAAATTATCCAACTTGTACCGTTCTGTCATGACAGTCTTTGAAGTACAAGGGATGTCTAAAGCAAAAGAAGTGATTTTTATACTAAAGTTTAGAATAATTTTGAAAATACATGTATATGGTATGTTACTTATTCTGTCTGCGTGTGTGCACATGAACCCCACGGTGCATGTGGAGGTCAGAGGACAACTGTTAGGAGGTTCTCTCCTCATTTCCTGTTGTCACAACCAGGATACCGGCCAATGGGTAGCCCCAGAATTCAACCAGTTTCTCTAAATGCTAACACTGCCCTTAGATAACCACGGGTCATCTGTTCATTTTTCCTCCACCGTGGCCCACATTTGCTAAGTGTTTGTATACCGCGTATAGCACGCCAAAGTACTTGTAGTTTAAAAAAAGAAACAAAACAAAACGGTGCCTCCACACACAGAGAACATCTAATTTCGAGTCTAGCCCTTAGAAAACACGGATAATTGTGTAATTGTTCGGTGCAGATGTCTGCACTTTTGTTTTCAAGGCCTTCCAAGAACGCAGATGACCCAGTCCCATGCAGAGGGTATCAGACAAAGGGCTGGCCTGGGAAAGTTCCAGGAGGGCATCGAAAAGGAATATTTGAGCTGGCTATCTGAAGACAGACAGGCTAAGCTGAGGTAGGTCCTCCTGGAAAGGGATGTGAAATGTCCCAGGTACGCGACCGGGGAGATTGAGCCGCCATCTGAAGACCCTAGGCTCGGAAACCTATCGCCATCACACAATCTCTAGAAGCGTCTGGAAAAACTACAAAACTCCCATGTTGCTTTTCGCTGAGGCGGTGAAGGCAGGGAGCCCTGCTGGGCGCCGGCAAGGACCCAAACGCGGCGACCCGAGTGCTCCCAGCCTGCGTCCTCCAGCCTCCGTCCTGCAGCGGCGTCCTGAGGACCAGGGCGAAGGGAAGCGCCGGGGTGCGGGGGCGCGGGGGGCGCGGGAGCTGCGTCCCGCCCTCTCCGGGGAGAGGCTCCGGCGCGCCTTCTCCCCGCGCGGGACTGACACGGCGGCGCCCACGGCCTCGGTGGGTCCACGCCGCGCTCCACGCGCAGTTCCTGCCGCCCGGCAGCGAACGGCGCGCGGCCCGGAACGCCGCTCGGCCTTCTCCGCCCTCCTCGCCGTGACGAATCGGCGCCCGGCTGGGACAGGATCCAAATTGGAAGAGTTCTGAGGAAACCGTGGAGTCTGGAAAAGAAAAAAAAAAAAACCCTTGGCTGCACCGAGCCTCGCCGCGTCCTGCCGGGAAGGGCAGTTCGTCTGAGGAGAGCCGGCCGCGTCCCGCAGAGAAATCCCGGAGCGTGTGGAAAGTGCGAGCGCGGAAGCTCCGGCGCGAGGGGCGGGGCGAGCGCGGGACAAAGGGAAGCGAAGCCGGAGCTGCGGGCGCCTTTTCGGCCCGCGGGTGAGTGTTTCCAAGTGGGCCCGACCCGGTCGGGGAGGGTGGCGAGCTGTGGAGTTTCGGCTTGGCGGGACCCCGAGTTCCCGCGGGGTGCTGGGGTTCGGGCTCGGCCGCGAGGCAGGAGCTGGGGCTGCTGCTGCCTCCGTGAGGCCTAGTGGCGGCGGGGTCGCGAAGAAGCCCCATCCGGGACAGCTCCTCGGAGGCGCCTCTTGTCCGAGCTCCTCTCGGACGCTGGCCGGGCACCGATGCACACCCCCCTGCAGGGGACTTGTCAGAAAAGCTCACCCTCGGCCACAGACCCAAAGGAAAGGGACCTCAAGGGAAGCCCTCCGGGCAAGGCCAGCGGGGGTCCTCACCCACCGGGAAGATGGTTCCCTTCTTGTTCAGGCAGTGATCTGAAGACTCCTGGGGCGGCCTGGAGTGGGGACTGCACTCTGAGACGGTGTGGGTTGATTTAAACCCACCGCTGACAGTTCTAGGCCTATGGCTTTAGACACTTAATCTCCCTGAGACTGTTTCTTTATCTGTAAAATGGGGACAGCTGTCTGTATCTGGTAGGGTCGTTGTGACTCGAGAGGGAGACTGTAATAATCAGCCTGACCCGTAAGGTAATATTATTCAGCAAATACTCAGTTCCGTGCCAGGCACTAGGCTTAGATCCACTCTAAGATCTTAGATCTAAGATCCACTCTAAGTCTTAGCCCAGGAGAGCAGTTAATTTGAAAGTATCGGCAGTGGAGTGTAAGGTGCCAGGACCTTGTTAAGTTTCTCTCGGGGATCCCCCACAGCAAGGCCTTCTGGGTGTTGACGGAAGGACAAGAGAGACCTGGCTTGGAAAAAATAATTTGCTTCCGCGTCCTGGTGATTTAAGGCATTTCCTTAAAATGAAAACTAGAAGAAGAAGGAAAAGGTGCTTATTTTGCATAATGTTGGCTGAAAGTACTCCAGTAGTCATAATTTACTCACCTTCTTTCTGAAAATAAATTTTCATCTCTTTATACATTACCATTTGTGGTGTATGTCGATGTAAGGAGCGAGCTCACGTCTGTCCATGTCGTGAGCTGGTAAATCTAGGACCACATTTATGAAGAACTGAGCAAGGTGTGAGCAATACGATAGTAAATTAGACCATCCCTCCTCTCTCAAAAGATGAAACCTAGCCCTACTGGCAGGTTGAGTACAGAAAAATGCCATTGATCTTTGTAAACCAGATAGGAATACAGAGAAGATGCGCTTAATTCTTATCAAGAAAATACGTAAGATCGTTTCTGCACAGGAGCGGTAAGAGTCACCCAAGTAGACTCTG
Organism: Cricetomys ansorgei; assembly: GCA_026225945.1. NCBI lineage: Eukaryota > Metazoa > Chordata > Mammalia > Rodentia > Nesomyidae > Cricetomys > Cricetomys ansorgei. Next base: position 14,963,489 of record JAMJFZ010001881.1, read on the forward strand.
AAAATCTGTCCCAGCGCTTAGGAATCGACCAATGAAAGAGAATGTAAAGTTCCTTATCGTACTGAGTTATCTTTCACGCTGCCTCCAGGAATAAGACTGCTCTGTTTCAATAAAAGATGTCCTCTAATTAAGGCAGAGCCGCTGCTCAGGGATTTGTCAGTATCTGGTAGGCCTTGTTGGGGTCACCCTGATAATACATCACATTCTATTGTCATTATTTTTTTTTATCAGCCTAAGTAAACGTTTGCATGGCATCAGCAAAATGTTTTCCATACAAGACGTGGCTCAACATAATAAGCAAAAACTTAAAAATCCATCTCTAATATAACTCTAAATTTCCCAGTAACTTATTTTCATCGTTTGATTTTGATCAAATGACTACAAGAACTAGTTTAAAATATACAAAAGGCTTGATGACTAGCAATTAACAGTGAAGTAATTTTGTTCAGAAATACCAAACTACCCTATTCTTTAGGAAAACATTCTCTTATGCTTGCTGAGTTTTGATTCTCTTTTTTTTTCTTTTTTTTCTTTTTTTTTATTTTAGTGTCTCAGATTCATTCTTAAGGAACTGAGAACTTAATCTTCCAAAATGTCAAGTAAGTTTCAATTTTTATATTTATCAATCTGTGTTAATACGAAACATTAATGCCCTACCTAGCAAATGGGAATTCCAAAATACTCTCATTTTTTTTTTCTTCAAAACAGGACCATTGGTAGTTTTGTTGCATAGTATTATATCTCAGTTGTTTACAAGAAGTTATTTATTTTCTTTCAAACAGAAAGACCATCTTATGCCCCACCTCCCACCCCAGCTCCTGCAACAGTAAGTTTTAATTTTCTTGTTAATGTAATAGCCAAGTCTGGCCTTGATACAAAAACCCAGATGTCTTCCAGTGACAGTCACTCAGTCATCACAGCTGCAGGGTAGAAAATTCAGCTAAAAATCAGCACTTCCTACTAAATAAAATAATTCTTCTCATCCTGCCTTGAACCAAACCCAACATTTAAAATTACATACTGTGAGCTTCCAGCCTCCTGTGCTGTTTTTTTCCTAATGGGAAATAAGTGAAACACTTCTTTCTTACTAGATTTCCTTATTGAAGAGTCCTTAGTTGATACTGAGTAAATGCTCATTCTGGCATTATCCTTTTTTGTTGTTGTTTTTAAACCTAACCTTCACCTGGTTACATTTTTCTCTCCCCCCTAAGGGATGGAGACAGAGCTCAGTGGCAGAGCACGCATCTACCATGTACAAGGCCCTAGGTTGGAACTCCAGCAACACAATTTTTTTAATTAACTTTCTTGTCTGTATATAAAATTTTCACATTAAATAAAGTTTCTAGTTCTTAAGATAACTACACTCATCATAAATCTTATTTTCAAGCTGTTCAAGTAAGGATTTCCTTAACCATGGGTCAGATCTTGCTACTGAATTTTGATCTTCTCCATAAATTATAATGGTTTGCCAAACTGATCTGTTTCAGAATGTCTGATAGTTGTGAACTGTTTTCACCAAGCAAGCTCTAGCCCAGCTTGATCAGCATGTAAAATAATCGTCCAGCCCACAATTTAGATTTAACAGCAATGTACAGGCCCTTGTTGAGATGCTGAAATGGCTTTCTTACCATTTTAAAAAACAAACACTTAACATAACCATATCCTACAAAATCAGAATCAGGGTTATTTTGATTTATTTTGTTTTGTTTTGAGACAGGGTCTCTATGTAGCCCAGGCTGGCTTCGAAATGGTGATCCTTCTGCCTCGGCCTCCCAAATGCTGGGATTATCAGCATGCCCAGCCCAAAATTAGTTATTTAATATCTGGTAGCTCTTCCTTTCATACCCTCTACCAACTAATTCAGGCTAGTCTACTTTTATTACTAATGAGTTCCTGTGTCGTTTTGTTTTCTCCACTAGGTAACTAGTCTGATTTACTAACCTATAGGTGAATGTTTTAGTTATATTTATCACAATTTGTTTTTCCTTAGATGCTCTTTTTAAAAAGCATACATTCTTAATTTCACTTCATGTAATACATACCGTAAAGTTGCTTCCAGTAGACTGTGAAGCCCGTGCTTCATTATTTTTTCTTTCTTAACAGAACATTTCTTACCGCCATCTCCATCGCATTACGCTCATGGTTGTGTGCAGGTTGGGTTGAGAGATTAAGAGTCTCACCTCAAAGATATAACCAGGCCCCTCAACTTTAGAAATGGTATAATTACAATATGCTAGTTTTGTTTTTTTTAATTCCCCTATTTGTTACATTATTGCTTCATATTGAACCTGTGGCTCTCGCTCTTTATGCAGTGTTTGGAGGTAGCATTTTTATATATAACTACTGCTTCCAGAGTGTATAATGAACAAACTTGATATTTTTGAGATAAAGATATTTTAAAGACCAGGATCCTCTTCTGAGTTTTCATATAAAGAAAGGGATTTTTTTAACCCTCATATCATAATTTCACATTTACACACAAAATCCAGAAACTAGGGATTTTAACAGTCAGCAGAATGGATGCTAATGGAGTTAGTCTCTTTTTTCATTCCATTGTTTTTACCACCATTACCACCACCCACCCCTTCCACTGCCACCACTCAAATGAACCACTCCACGTGTAATATGCACTTCTTCTGTGCCTTTACTATTTCATCTGTGTTTTGCTACCTAAATATGCTTAATTTTCGTCTTTTCTGACTATATGGGCTATAAACTGATCACTTTGTTCTCCTCTAAAAAGCATCACATGTGCTGCCTGCTTGAATGTCTTTGGATGCTAAGGATATATGCAAGGGCATGTTTTAGGAAATGGCGTTTATTTTGTGACAACTAAAGTTTAGCGGGGATGTGTCAAGTATACTTTAATTGCATGTAAAAATGACATTGCTATCACTTGTTATGATTGAGTTTCACTGAGTAAACTATACACTTGGTCTCTCTTCACCACATCCTTTCTATGCATTATGCCTTGATTTCATGAACATTGGATGTCATTGTATTAACCACACGGCCACAATTACTTAAGAACTCGCTGTGGTCATGTCAACACATAATTCACAAAAATCAAGAATTTTGTGGCTGCAGTGAGCAGTTGTATTTGGAAAGGCTGAGAGTCTTCAGGAAATCAGATGAAAAGAAAGGTCAAGTCTATCAACTAAAAAAGTAGTTCCCATTCAGATTAAGCGCATAAAATCATGTTCATGATTACCTGTGGAAGATGGATCAAAGAAGACATGGAAGAGAAAGCCCATGAAAGAATGACTGGGTTAAAGATCAGATAGTACCCCAGTATGAAATCTATGCATTTCTTACAAGTCCTTGTTTTGAAATCATGCATGTGACATCCATTGAATCCAGCATATGTTCTTTCTTACTGATAATTCCTGGCTTCCTGATCTGAGTCTCCTCTCATTTGTCACATATAAAATTATTTAAAGCTGTCTTTGAAAAGCAGATCCATTTCTTGTTTTTTGTTTTTAGTAAATGAGTGCATTGATGGCATCTACATAACTGTCAAATAAATCATGTTTCGTTTGCATGGAGTGTTTTCAGACTTCCTATCTCAGACTCACAGACTGCTAAATTGTTACCTCATGCTGTTGACCATGAAATGGTTCTAGGTGTTTGAAACCACAGTGTGATGCTTTTCTCAGAACAAAACACAACCTACTCAGTCACACAAGCATCCCTAACCCCCACCAAGGAAAAGAGGGAAAGAGAAGAAACATACACTTGGCACACACACATGCACCTACATACTTGCAGACTGGTTTCTCAATGGGAAAAAAAAAAACTTCAACAACCAAAAGAACAATTACAACACATCATTGCTTGTTTAAATTCAGGTTGCTTTTGCATGCCATATGCAGATCATTTTTCATTTCTGTGTTTTCCTCGTTTGAGCTCATTTCTCATTCGTGTTTTTGTCTCATTTGTTTCCATCAGCAAATGCCCAGCACACCAGGGTTTGTGGGATACAATCCATACAGTCATCTCGCCTACAACAACTACAGGCTGGGAGGGAACCCGGGCACCAACAGCCGGGTCACGGTAGGAGAATCAACTATTACAGCCTCCGGCAAACAACTGGAATTGACCAGAAATGCCTCCAGAGTTAGGTCCTTTTGAATCAGAAGCACAGCCATTAAAAAAATTTAACCTGACTTTTCAACTATTTTGTACAGTCTTACACTGAAAAAAAGAAAAAAAAAAAGTGCAGTCTGGATATGTACCTGGAAGAAAAGAAATCCATTCTGTGTGGTGATCAGTAGGGATAAAGCCTTAATGCTCGTACTGTATATGTAAACAAGTCTAGAATTCTTTTGGTTAAAGTATTTTATGTCATGAAGAGTATCTTTTGATGTGTAAGGTAATTGGCATATTCTCAAGGATGTAGTTTCTTAAGGAATGCTGGGACTTTTAGACCTGACTTTGGACTAGAAAGCTTTGGACCTGCCAGTCCAAACCCCACATTTAGTCATTTGTCTTTTGGATTTAGTAATTGACCTGCCTGAGACTCATTTCTGTCCAGTTTAATACAGAAAAAAAGATTTTACTGTTATCTCAAGAAATTTCAAAATAAAACTTGAATGGAACTAATTCCAGGTGTTAGATAAATACAAACAGAAGTCCATTTCCAATCTCTTTTGAGAAAGATGATGCTTAAAACTTGGGATGTTTCATTTAAGTGATCCAACTAAGATAATCAAAATTGGATGATGTACTTCAAAGCTTTTATTTTTAAATTATCTTAAACTTCAAGGAAATAAAGGTGATAAATCCAAAAGTCAAATATCTCCACTAGAATATGGTGTTAGTGAGAATATATACAGCACAGAATGGCTGTAAACTCTTTAGTATCTGGTTTTCATTTGCTGTATTCATAAAAAAGAAAGAAAGAAATGTAACTCAAACAACCCTCTCACCCTGTAGTAGTATTATAGCTGAAAACTTGTCACTATCAATTGTGTGTCTATCTTGGTAAGCACATTGCTTAGCTCGATAGGTTTTGTTTGTCTAAATTTCTCATTGGTTCTGCATAATTTGTACTTCATAAGCATATCAAGTTCTATGTGCCATACGTATTTCACAGTATCTGAAGAGGATTCTGACATAGTACATTTATGTGTGCATTGTGCAGTGCACACAGTTTCTATGTGCAGTAGTACATGTTTTTGCCTGGCCTAAACGTGTTGTTTCACAAGTGTAATGATTGGCAAGGTTATCAGATGATAAAGAATTTTATAATTCACAGTAAGCAGAATTAGTTTTCGATCATTTGTGGTAATGCAGAAATTTATTTATGGGTAGTAAAGTAAGAATGGTGACTCTGAATAGCTCCTTACAGTAAGCTCTTGGTGGCCATGCTAATGGAACTATAATAGAACTAGAGTAGTCACTGGTGTCCTAGATTAATTTGGATTTCAGTTTATATAACAGCCCATCCTTAATTGCCAGTTCTTAATTTGCATATAGCTATGAGACTTCTCTGATACAAAGTAAGATCATTCAGTGGAGATCTTACTAGAGAAAGAAGAGTACATGCCTTTGTTCTTAGGTTGGTCATCTGTTTTCAACCCTTTCCTTCCTGGGGTACGGAAGAACTCAGAATTCACAATTCAGAGTGAGCTCTAGACTTCACTAGTGTAGGGGAATGGTTAGGAGTGGGAAGTTTGGTGTTTGTATTTTTTTGTAGTTTACTTTGTATTTTGTCCTTTTGTCCTATTACACTAGACTGAAGTGTGACCAAACTGCTGGAAACCTAGGGGTTTGCACTCTCTTATATCCCTGATTTACTGTTTTGGGACTCAGTTGCTTATAAAAGTATTTTTAAGAATGACCCCGATAATGCACTACTTTGTGGGGAGTGCTCCTCTTGAGTAAATTATTAATGTATAAAGAGCCAAATGATATGATGGAATAATTCTGTGAAGCCCTAAGCCAGAGCTTTGTTACATTTAGGTAGTTTTCAGATAATAAACACTTGGGTACCAGATTGAGACCTTTGGAGGGTTTAGGATAGCTTTGAGTTCAACCCATACCTAATCACTTTGTTCAGATGATGGTTCACATTCTCTAATACACAGGTTCTTAAACAGATTGAGATTAAATGTTAAAAGCAGACTATATCTTGTTACTAGAAATCCTGTCTCTAGAAGAAAATCAATCCTTAAGTAAGACCTTACCAGAAAAACAGCTAAGAATTTAAAAAGAAACATCTTGTGCTGTTCAAGGTGAACCAATCACAAAGTCTAGACTTTAGCCACAGATTGACTAGGACCTAACTCTTAGATAACCTAAGAACAGTTTTAACAAGCATACATATTTGCTTCCCCACCTTCAGTTCATTGCAGATGGGAAGACAGAAAGTAACCGGTGCTATAGGTGGGTTTCCTGATAGCAACAAGGAAAGATCCTCAGTTACAAAGCAAAGTTGAACACTCTAAAACCATGCCTGGGCCACTCAGCTAAAGAGCCGATTGCAGTTTTTCATTACTGAAGGAGCACAGCACAGCACAGCAGTGGTTGTTTCTAGTTGACTCTTAACAAGAAAGGATTCAGGATTAAATTAAGTGCTCAGTGCAGAGTAGAGTGGGACATTTAGAAGGATGTCTGAGCTGTTAAGCAAATTGGTGATATGTGATGATAGAATTCTTTAGCATCCTCAAACCAACTGGAAACTTCATTATTCTTAGGGAATGGGGGGGAACATTGTTTTGTGTTGTTTTGTTTTGTTTTTTTATTTGTAAACTGACAGTGTAATCATAATATGAATTCAGTATTATTTGGGTATTTTCTTTGGGAAGGGGGGTAAATTAGCAAATCTCTTAATGTTCTAAAATATGATTCTTTGACAAATATGAGCAGATATTACTAAACTTTGTTTTTTAAGTGTTTTAATTCATAAAGCTTAAAAAATAAACATATTAGAATTTTTTACCTGTGAACAATATTTTGACACCTTCAAATATGGGCACAAGTTTGTCTTATTTTTTTGTAATGCATTTTGTGTTCCAAAATTTTATGGGGGTCTGGGTTGAAAATATTTTCTCATCACTTCCTGTGTTGAGAAGCAGACTTTTTCTTGACATAGGTTAGCCTTATAGGATTCTGACTCCTCCTTAGAACTCCTGATAACTTGAATGCCCACTTCCCTGATTGGCTACTGTAACCACTGTAGCAGTTTCTGTCCTCCATGTCTCACTTCATTCCATTGCCCACTGCTGGCTAAGACTAGATCTGTCTGTGTGGGTCAGGGCAGCAAGGATTTGCTAGTTATGTTTTGGTAATTAGAGTAAAGTAGTCCTCTTCCCTGTTCTGACAAAAAGGGTCAGTATCAAGGTTCCCCCACAATGTCAGCTAAGTGTGATAGACTTCTGATTTTGGTTCCTTCATCAAAGCAGTAATATAAAGAGATAGAAAAGTTCAGAACCAGGTTCCCTCAGTGACAGCTTTATATGAGGCATCCAGAAGTCACCTGGGTCTCCTTGCCTGTATCTCCTTGCATAGACAGAACCAATCATTTGAAATTATCATTGCTTTTTTTTTTTCTTTCACTTTTTCACTCACCAACTAACTCACTACATTTTTGAAAAAATTTTTGTCCTTTTTCTTGTATTTTTCTTTTTCTGTGTGTCCTGCCTTTTTTTGTCCTCATTTCTTTTCTACAAAGGCAATGTTGAGAAATGGGCCTCAAAAGTAATTAAGCAAGGCCTGGGCTCTCCTGTGCTCAATGCCTAAGATGTTTCTTTATTTCTGTGTGCTGTTCTGATTGAGGACAAGAAAAGTATGATTTCAGTTTGCATATCTTCATCCCCTGTAAGAAAACCACTGCCCAAGACTACAGAGATATAAAACAGAAAGCTACAAGCTAACATAAAACCTTAAGAGAAGTAAATCTCTATTTCTAAATGAAATGTTTCTCTCAGTTTATTTGCTAGATTTCTAGTTACCTCCTGTTTCTTATTGGTGATTTTTTTTTTTTTTTAAGCCTGGGAGGAGGTAGTCTTTGTGTTGTTTGTTTGGGAGTACATTCCTGACTTGATAGCAAGATCCCCTGTAGACAATGTGTGTATGGTAAGTAAGTTCTAAGTGTTCAGAGTCTACAGGTAATCAAGTGTTCACTGTATGCATAATGGTGACTGAACAAAATAAAAGATACCAGGTAATGTCCTAAATGTGAGGCGTCTGGCATATAACCCCATTTTCAGTGTATGGATTATTATATAATATTTTATTCTTGCAGCCAGGTTGTCAAAACAGTGGCAATAAACTGCTAAGTAAATCATTACATATTATGTGTTTAAAGTATCTTCTTTTGATATAAACATTTCTGAATTTGCAGTGATATCTATTTTCTTTGGAGAAAATATAAGAATCTGGTATCCATGGACGAGTAGAAGAAAGGCGCATTAGAATTTTTAAGGGACTTTCTTTTCAGGTGCTAGTGAACTCCTTTCAATTGAATGATGAATGTTTTTAACTGTTTTACAGGCATCCTCTGGTATTACGATTCCAAAGCCTCCAAAGCCACCAGATAAGCCGCTGATGCCCTACATGAGGTACAGCAGAAAGGTGGGTACTAGGGAACCAGAAGATGATGGGGACCACCAGCTCTGTTTATTGGCCTTAAGTGCAATTTCACACTGGTTTGGCATCTTTCTTCTACATATTTGGGGGAGAGGTTCAAACACTTGTAATTTCTTTAAGTGGTTCATGCTGATTTCAAAATTCCAGAACAAAATTCCAGGTCCAAGAGAAGGATGGTTAGATAAACTGCTAAAATCTTTTAGATGTATTAGCCTTTAGCCATAAAAGTGATGTCTTTTGGAGACTATTGAAAGACATGAAAGTAATGTTAAATTGAAAGAAGAATGAAAGACTGTATATGTTGATACCTTAATTTAAGGCTGTGATGTAGTTCAATGGCAAAACATTTGCCTAGCCTATCTGTAAGAGTCATTAGGTTCAATTCCAAGAGCACAAATTCATTAATAAGTATAGTAAAACTATTATTTTGATCATAATTAGTACATATGTGTTTGGTATTATGATGCCAATATAGTATACAAATTAACTAGTGTTAGAGACATAGTCTTGATTGCTTAATTCACTGTAAGTGTGTACAGTGATTAATGATGTTCTTAGCTTATCAGTTTGAAGTATTTATGAGTAAAGTGACATGGTGTATGAGATTTAGCAGGTAGAGATGAAATGAGATAAGCCAGCCTTAGGCAGTTTTGAAGCAGGCTGATTGGTACATACTAGTTTGATACTGTCTTCTCTGCTTTTTGTTTGTATTTAAATGTTTCCATATTAGAGTATTTCTAAATGACTGTATACTTAGGTATTAATATTGAATTTTCAACTGTTTGACTTTTTAAGGTCTGGGACCAAGTAAAGGCTTCCAACCCTGACCTAAAGTTGTGGGAGATTGGCAAGATTATTGGTGGCATGTGGCGAGATCTCACTGATGAAGAGAAACAAGAATATTTAAACGAATACGAAGCAGAAAAGGTAGGACTGCCTTAGCTTATTATTTCTAAAAGAAACTTAAGGCTTGACCAGAAAGCTGAGGCAGCACTGAAGTTCTGTCCACCAGCCACTACTCACCTTACATCTGAGCCCCACATTCCCTTTCCAGAAAGAGAGAAACTGTCCCGACACCCTGCTTTATCTTATGACCTCTGGTATCAGGTGGGCAATGCAGGTGCAAGTGGGAGCCTATAGAATGTACATTCTAAAACCAATACCCCTTCGAATTTCAGATAGAGTACAATGAGTCTATGAAGGCCTATCATAATTCCCCTGCGTACCTTGCATATATCAATGCAAAAAGTCGTGCAGAAGCTGCATTAGAAGAAGAAAGTCGACAGAGACAGTCTCGCATGGAGAAAGGAGAACCTTATATGAGCATCCAGCCTGCTGAGGATCCAGATGGTAAGGGGAAAGTGGGGTTTTCTGTGTGCATTCTCCCTGATTAAAATAGATAAATCCTAATTCAGGGCCTTTATCTTAGATGGAAAAGCATAATTTTAAGAGTCATTTCAATAACATTTTGTGTGTGTGTGTGTGTGTGTGTGTGTGTGGTTTCCCCGTGGAAATGTGGAAAATGATTAAGAAAAAAAGAAAGAAAAAGGAAGGAAGGAAGAAAAAGAAAGGGGGAAAAAGGCTATATTTATCACTTTTCAAAGTCTTTGTACTCAGAATACAGTTTTTTTGTTTTTCAGGACTAGTGTTTCACTGTTTTGCACAGATTTGCCTAGAATTCCTGATTCTCTAGTCTCAGCTTCTAAATGCTGGGATTACAGGCTTCTGCTGACACACCCTATCCTTTCAATTTCTTTTGGTTTTTTGAGACAGGATGTCTACATAGTCCTGGCTGTTCTGGAGCTCAATATGTAGTCTAAGCTGTCCTTAAACACAGAGATCACCTGCCTGTGCCTTGAGAGCTGGGACCAAAGGTGTGCACCACTATGCCCAGCATATGGCTTTTCAAAAAGTTAAATACCTTCCAGTCATATCCAGTCTTTTCTTTTCAATTATGTGTATAGCAAGCCTGTAGGTTTGTGCATGTAGGTGCAGTGACCAAGGAGGGCAGAAGAGAGTATCAAATCCTACGGAGCTAGAGTTAGAAGGGTTATGAGCTTCCTAGATAGGTTCTAGGAACTGAACTCTGGTCCTAGAAGAGCTGTATGTACATACTTTTAATTGCCACATCCAATATTATTGATTACCTGAATTTGCTGAATTAAAGGCTCTTAGCAAAAACTAATGAGTGTGTGGAAACACTATAAAAAACTTGATTCAAAATCAAGTATGAATTTGAGAATACCACTCATGATGTCATTCATGAGTGCCTATCATATATTACTCACAGATGGCCAGGCTTCCTAACTGGGACTCCATGACTGCTATGTACTTGTGCAGATTACTCTCCTGGCCCTCTGTAGCCAGGTGCTGCTCCATTTAGGAGCGTACACATCCACATACTTTTCTCTGTGTGCTGCTGCTGTTCTGTGGACAAGATTAGAAGCAGTAACTGCCAGCCACAAAAATGCCAGGAATGTAATTTAAGATCCTACTTTGAAAATACCGAAGGAAGTTCTTAAGAACTTTGAAGAGATAACAGGGGAGGTGATAGTAATGACACAAAAAGACATGAATAAGTTCAGCTAAGTGGAGGAAGAATCAGAAAAGAGCTTCAAAGGATTCGTTGGGATTACTGACAAATGTTCTCATAAATGCAATAGATAATAAAATGTGCGTTAGAAACATAAATTGGGTGTTAAGCAGAATTAGCACTGCTAAAGATACATAAGCAGACTTTTTTACAAATAAGTGGGAGAATAAAGATTTATACAATAGAAACAGGGTAGCAACCTAGAAGCCATTTGTAGAAAATAAAAGTTTTCCTAAGCAAAATATAACAGCAAGAACTAAGTTCGAGAGGCTCTTATATACTCTGATGTGTAGGCTCACCAAGGAAGCCAAGGAGGCATTTTTTTTGTGTCTGTGTAATCCCTGCCAGACCTCAGCAGAGGAAACCAGTCATGGCCAGAGCCATACTGAACAGTGAAACCCTGAGCACCTGAGCTCATGTGATTTTATTGATTCAAAACACCTCAGGTGTTCTACTGATAGCACATGCAGATCCTGAGCAATCAAACATCCCCCACATAAATTTAACACCTGCAGACAATACAAAATGCCAGGGCCTAGGCAGCCCCTCACCCTACAGTGCACAAAACAATTATTTTTAAACATAACTAAAAATAAACTTCCACAACATTTTCCCCTTTCTATATAAGACAAAAAAAAAAAAAAATTGCTTTATCTCTACAACACAATTTAACACTACACAAGCAAAACTATTTACAAGAGGATCAATCACGAGGCTTGCTAATGCACAGAACCAATGAAACCAGACATCTATCAAGTTTTTCACAATGTCTTTGGACAGCAGAAAAACATTATCAATGTCCAATTACCTGGAATTTACTCACAATCTTCTGGGCTCCTCCAAAGGGCTTAGATCACTTTTCTGGTTCTTCCCTCTGCAGCACACACAGCTTGTCTTCTAGGCTCTGGCTGGCTCCACTCCACTGCTGCTGCTGTTCTTGGTGATCATCCCATAGTGCTGGCATCTCCAAAACTGCTGGGGTCCCTTGCTGCAACTGGGCTGCACTTTCACCAATAGCCTTTCAGAGGCTCTCTTCATGGTGCCAAGCCTCAACTCTACATGACCCCTTCAATCTGTGCCTTCAACTGGTACTTTGGCTGCACCTTCACCAATGGCCTCTCCTGGCTTCTCACAGTGCCAAGCCTCAGCTGCTCTCCAAAGACACCTTCATGCCTTCAAATGCAGTACCACTTGGGTGATGGCTTACAGTACCAAGTTTGGCTGCCAGCAGGAGATACAACCTCAACCAGTTCTGAAAGACAGCTTCTGTGTGCTGACTCTGAGGAAACACTTTCCAGATTTTAAGATAGAGACTGGTTTGCAGGAAAAATAACGAGTAACCTTATCTGGAGGAAGGATTCCCTCATGGGATGGAGTTCTTATCACCATAGCAGATGTGTCTTGTCAAGACCATCTCACCAGTATCTGGACAGCTTGTAGACAGGTTCGCAAGGGGGTTGGGAGGAGGAACAGACTCTGCGAGGTCTGAAGTTTCTTTTTCTTCTTCTTTGTCTCCATGTTGGATATAGCTCTCTTGATGTCATGCCACATTGCAGGAACCATTTGTAGTAGTATGCCTACTGTGGCAGCTCACTAAAGAAGACACAGAGGCATATTTCATAGGTGCAAACCCTTCCAGACCTCAGCAGAGGGAGCCACTATCATGGCAAGCACCCTACTGGACAGTGGAATCCTGAGTGTTCTACTGATAGCACATACAGATCATGTATAGAGTGAAGCAATCATGAACAATCAAACATCCCCCACATAAATCCAACACCTGCAGACAATACAGAATGCCAAGGCCTAGGCAGCCCTTCACCCAACAGTGCACAAAACAAATTATTTTATACATACCTAAAACCTTCACAACAGTCTTACATGAGCAGTAGCATGGAATATAATAATTAAGACACTGTAGTAATGGAGTATGACCCTCTTAGGAGGACTTGAGAGTTAGAAATGTACAGAAAACCAAGAGACAGCTTGCATAAGGTACAGCATAAGGACAGCATCTAACTTCTTAAAGGACTTGGAGGTCCACAAGACACAAATCTTGATTCACACAAGATAGGGGAGGCTTTTTAAATGATTCCAGAGACCGTCACATGCAGCATGCAGGCCTCTATATAACAGGTTTCCTAAAGCATTGTCCCTACACCTCTGAGATACTAAGAGGATTAGATAGTTCAGAGACAAATTTTGTTTTGATCTATATTGGAAAGAAGACTTGCTTTGTTTAATGAATTAATATAAAGAAAAATACTAAATAGATACTAGTACGGATTGATCCCAGGTATGTGAAGGTCATAGAGCAAGATAAAGGAAACACTGTTGTGTTATTAGAAGTAAGCAGACATCCTGGGCATGGTGGTACACATGTTATCCCAGCACTTGAGCAACTAAGGCAGGGAGGCTGCTATGAATTCAAAGCCAGCCTGGGCTACATAGTGAAATTTTGTCTCAAAAAAAAAAAAAAATCACACATCCTGGAGTTCAGGAGATGGCCCACACAGATGCAAGCACAAGGACTTAAATTCAAATCTCCAGCACCCATGTGAGAAGTCAAGGACAGCTGCACATACCTTTAACTCCAGCATTGGGGAACTGATCAGGCAGATTCTGGGACCATGATGGGCAGCCAGCCTAGACAGAATAGTGTGAGCTTCCAGTTAGTGAGAGACCTTGTCTTACAGGGATAAGGCAGAAAAAGAGGGAGATAGCTGTTATGCTCCTCTGGCCTCCACATGCATGAACCAACACATACCAAAAATAACATAACCCTTACTATAAAAAACATGTAAACCAAATATGTACTGTATGTACCTAAATTTTGATGGCACCTTTACACATCAACAACGGTCGTGTACATATACAAACTGGCAAAAATTAGAAATAAATTCAGAAGCCAGGCCATCGTGGCCTACACCTTTACCTTTAATCACAGCACTTGGGAGGCAGAGGCAGGCAGATCTCTGAGTTAGAGGACAGCCAAGGCTACATAGTGAGGCCCTGTCTTGAAAAAACCAAAAGTAAATAAATAAATTTAGAATCAAGTATCTGTTGAGTTTATAGTATATATGCATGTGTGTGTCAGCCTTGGGTGTCTCCCTCAATCTCCACCTTTTGTGATATGGTTGGTGTGCTGCATGTACATGTGGAAGTTGGAGGTTGATGGCTTTCTCAGTTGCTTCTCTGCTCTATTTTGAGACAATCTCTCTCTGAACCTAGAGCTTGCTGTCTTAGCTGAATGACCATTGAGCCTCCGGAATCTGCCACACCCAGCTTCTACTTGGATGCTGGCTGGGGAGAATACTACCTGGAAAACTAAATCTTGCTAGAGCAGATGGTTATAAGTTAATTCTACAAATGGACATTTTCATTAATTTTAACATCTGTGATAAAGATACCTCCCAGTTATACTCCAGCATTTATCAAATACCTTAGACCACTACTGGAAGGGTGGAACATTTGGCACAGTTTCAAGTACTGCCATCACATGCAGGCTTCCCATGGATCCCAGGGCCAAAAAAGATATGAACATACATTGTTTGTGTTTTAGCCAACCCTCAGACACACATCATCCTTAATAGCTTTATGGAAATAAGACCTGGCCTTTGTGTCTGCTGTCTCTGTGTGGTTCTTACTATAGCCTGCCTAGACTTTCCTGAACCTGGGCAAGCTCACTTGCTAGGACACTGAGGGCCTCACTGACTTGGTAATTGCTTGTTAACATTGTTCTGGTTACTAGCCACCTAATTTTCAGAACATTTCCTCATTCCAGATTATGATGATGGCTTTTCAATGAAGCATACAGCCACTGCCCGTTTCCAACGAAACCACCGCCTCATCAGTGAGATCCTCAGTGAGAGTGTGGTACCTGATGTGCGGTCGGTCGTCACAACAGCTAGAATGCAGGTCCTCAAGCGACAGGTCCAGTCTTTAATGGTTCATCAGGTAAGGGCAGAAAGCATTCATTATAATAAAAGAAGTCTATGCCACACAACACAGGTGACATGGCTTTGATAAAGTACATAAATAGACTTGTAAAATGCTGTCAACTGTGCCTGATTTGATTTTAAAAAAAGAGACGTAAGGGAAAGGAACATTGCAGAAGTAAGTTTGTCATCGAAAACTATAATAGGCCAAATGGTTTTGGTCACACCTTTAATCTCAGCACTCCAGAGGCAGAGGCAGCCTGGTCCTCAGAGTGAGTTCCAGGACAGCCAAGGTTACAACAGAGAAGCCTTCTCTCGGAAAAAAAAAACAAAAAAAAATCTATACTAGAATATTGTAGTGGGAAGTATATCTCTTAAGAGATGCATACGAACTGAAGAATTTGGGGGCATCCATCCCATCAGCCTTTCCGCATTACTATAAAAGGGTTTACTCCTTAACATCTTGTTAATCGTCGTCATCTCTCTGTTACATTTTTAAAATGATAGTTAGGTTTTATACCAAATGATTTTTTTTAATACAAAATTAGTTGGCTGTAGAAATGGCTCAGTAGTTAAAAGCCTGTGCTGCTCTTCCAGAGGATGTGAGCTCCATTCCCAGCACCCACATGAGATGATTCACAACCACCTGTAACTCCAGCTCCAGGGGAGCCAGCACCCTCTCTGGCCTCCATGGACACCTGCACGCACGTACATACCCACACACATGTACACATCATTAAAAATGAAAATTTATTCTTTAAAATATAAACCTTTTTAAAAGTGACATACTTTCTGTCCTTTACATTTGGTTTAGAGAAAACTTGCAATTGTACATATCTGATATCTTACAGCGAAAACTAGAAGCTGAACTTCTTCAGATAGAGGAACGACACCAGGAAAAGAAGAGGAAATTCCTGGAAAGCACAGATTCCTTTAACAATGAACTTAAAAGGGTATCCATTCCATTCCTTGACAACCTTTATCATGTGCCTGTTGCTTTGTTTTTGTAATGTTTCTATTGAATGTTGGTCACTTTGAAACAGTACTAACATCATAGTATAACTTTTACTGTCTTTATAAAATTATTCTCATTTCCTAGAAAAATTCCAATAAATTTGCAGTGTTGTGTAGTGTACATATAAAAGGACTAGGCCCTCAGGTGATAAAGCCCCCCCACCCCCCCGGTGCTTTTGTTTAAAATCTTTCTGGTTATAAATAAATCATTTTCACTTTATTGTAATTTATTCACAGATGTCTTCATTAGATGCAATTCAACTTTGTATTAAAACAAGTAAATCTCAACTGGTCATGGTGGCACACACCTTTAATCTAGGCAGAGGTAGGGAGATCTCAGTGAGTTCAAGGCCAGCCTGGTCTACATGGTGAGTTTCCAGGACAGCCAGGACTATATGAGAGACCCTGTCTCACAAAAAAACAAAACTAAATAAATGAATGAATGAATACTCACATTTGGAGGCTAAAGTGTGAGTGGGGAATCCTGAGCCTGACCCAATCCTGGGAAGTACCCAGCAGCCCCTGCCCTGCGGTGTCTCATGTGCTGCTAGGGCAGCTTTGACCTGTACAGTTTCAGGACAAAACACTGCTTCTGTTTTTCTTCCTCATATAAATAACATTATTATGCAAGCCAGGAAACATCTTACCTGATTCCAAGATAAAAGAAGAAAACATTGCTAAGAGATCATTGATTTGTTTTTGACAACTAGTTATGCGGTCTGAAGGTGGAAGTAGACATGGAGAAAATTGCAGCTGAAATTGCACAGGCAGAAGAGCAGGCCCGCAAAAGGCAGGAGGAGAGGGAGAAGGAGGCAGCAGAGCAGGCTGAGCGCAGCCAGGGCAACATCGCCCCTGAGGAGGAGCAAACGGCAAACAAAGCCGAAGAGAAGAAGGATGAGGAGAGCACCCCGATGGAGACAGGTAACCGCCCCCTTGACCCGGGAAGTGTGGGCACCCTTGCAACTGGCTTCTGACTTTCCTCTCTGGGTGCTTTGCAAGTCACTCACTCGAGTTACTCTGTGGCTTTCTAATACTGCTCTCCACAGTAGACTCCCTGCTACAGACACTGCAAGCAGCACAGTCTCCGTGGCTGTATACAGGCACAGGCATGTGGCTCTGGAGCCTGGCAGCAGGGGCCTCGTCTGTCCCATTGCTGACTCTGACTTTATTGAGCTTTTTAACTCATTTGAACAAATACCTGACTCTGTGAGTGCATTCTGGTCCTGGATTTGGCAAACTTGAAAAAAATTGAAAAAAAAGATTAACAGGCAATAATATTTTAACCTTTATGGCTACTGTTTACATGAGATGTGATCATTGTCCTCAAGATTTGTGTGTTTGGTGTTCTAGGATGGCATTGGGCAACGTAAAAGCTGTAAGCCAAATCTTGCCTCCATATCTTTGTAAGCAGTGTCACTGGAAGATGGTCAGAGTCATTTGTTGCCGCGCTATGTGTGGCTGCTTTGAGGTGACGGCAGTAATAGAGTTCAGGACTTGAAACAAAGACTTCCTAGCCACAAAACCTAATGATGACTATCTAGGCCAGTGGGTCTCAACCTTCCTAACGCTGCAACCCTTCAATACAGTTCCTCATGTTGTGGTGACCCTGAACAATAAAATTATTTTGTTGCTACTTCATAACCATAATTTTGCTACTATTATGAATCATAATGTAAATATCTGTTATACTGATAGTCTTAGGTGACCCCTGTGAAAGGATCATTCATTCCTCCTCCCCCCAAAGGGGTCACAACCCACAGTTTGAGAACTGCTGATCTAGGCCTTACATGTGGATAGCCAACCTCACCCTAGAACAATTTGCTTTTTGATGTTCTGATTTTCCTGAATAATAAAAGCATTCTTCAAGGTCTGAAAAAAGGAGAAAGGGAAAGGTAAACTTACTTAAAATAATATTGATCTGGAGTTTCAGATCACCTTGCCTTCTGGCACTATTGACTCTGCCAAGTGGGTAAACAGGAGTAAGCCAAAAGGTAGTTAGGGGGCTCCATTAGAGTCACTACAGGAAGTAGAAGGGCCATAGTCATACTTTGTACTCAAACAGCAACTACCTAGACAATGTTTCACGGGAACATCAGTATTTCTACCAGGAGTTTATACAAGATTTAACTCAGCAAATTATCTTTTCAGACAGTCTGGTTTTAGTCTTCGTTGTCTGGGCCTCTTTCTGTTTTTGTGAACATGTTTTTTACCATAAATTTGGGGCTGGAGCATGTTTTTGTGGTTAAAGCAGATGCTTAAGAGTTAGAGAATGGCTCTTTGCTCATCTCACAATCAGCCCGTGTGCTAAGTCCTGAGTCTGTTTGCCCAAATGATGTCTGTTTTACTCTGACAGCATCTGGATGTTTGCTCAGGTTCTGTCTTGCTTAAGGAAAAGAAAAAGGAGAAAAGAACTGAAGAAAAGACTTTGAGTTGTCAAAAACCTTGTGCTTTTAACTTCCTAAAGGAAATGGCCCAGCATGACTTTCAACAGAGCATTCTATCTTCCGTCTGCCTTCTTTCTGCCCGTCTCAGACAGGATCTTGCTATATTGTGTTGCCCAGGCTGGCCTCAAACTTCTGGACACAAGCTATCTTCTAACCTCAGCCTCCTGAGTAGCTAAAACTTCAGGTGTATGGCACTACTTCTGGCTTAATTTTAATGTTACATTTAAACCAATACATCAAAAATTTTAAACATGTTATCAACATTTTCAAAATTATTAAAATTCTAGGCTAGAGAGAGAGCTAGGTGGTTGGACCTGAGCCCATGTGACAAAAGCAGCCATGGTGGTACATGCTCATAACCCCAGCACTGGGGAGACAGACAGGCGGAGCCCTACGGCTCGATAGCCAGCCAACCTGGCAACTTCAGTTCAGGGAGAGATCCTTTCTCAAAGAGGTGGACAATTCTTGAGGAACACTTGTGATCCTCTGACCTACACATGCACAGACATACACGACCATCTTACAGTCTTTTGTCGTAGCAAGTCTTTGAAATTCAGTGTGTATTTTGTACACTTCTTAATTTCAAAAGCTCAATACCACAAGTGGTTTGTATTTAAATTTCATAAATCTCTAGGTTAAAATGTAGATTTTTGTACCCTAAATTGTCTCATATATACTTAAGAGTTCCTGAGTCAGACTGGTCCATTTCAGGTGCTTATCCATGTGTGGCTAGTGGCTGTCATATTGGACAGAACATCCTAGGCTAGCTGCGTAGTTAGAGATGTGTGACTTGGAACTGACAGTGGCACGTGTGTGATTACAGAGGAGACACACCTGGAAGAAACGGCAGAGAGCCAACAGAATGGTGAAGAAGGCACTTCTACTCCTGAGGACAAGGAGAGTGGGCAGGAGGGGGCTGACAGCATGGAGGTGGAAGGGACCAGTGATAGCAATACTGGCTCAGAGAGCAACAGTGCAACAGTAGAGGAGCCACCCACAGACCCCATGCCAGAAGACGAGAAGAAGGAATAAATGTTGCCTTGTTTTATGTGTCCTAAAACTTTTTTAAATGAAAAAAAAGAATGCTTTTTGGTTTTAATGGTGTTATATGGTCTATGTATTAATTATTTCCATTGATACCACCAAGGTCTTTTCAGCCATCAACATAATACCCTAATGTCAGCCACTCACCTCCCTTAGCTTTGTGGAAATGGCTCTTTCCTTTGGATGCTGTTGGTAGCTCTCTGAAGCCTCAGAACTGAGATTAATCGAGAAGACACCCACCTCTTTACGAGAATTATTTTCAATGCTGCAGAATCTCTTACAAATGCCTTCCTTCAGCTCACTTGGGTGCTCACCAAAGCCATAGCTTTAAACCTGCCCAGCCCCGTCAGCAGTTTTCCCAGGCCCCTGTCTTGTGTACTTGTGCAGAGTACCCTCTTGAAAACATCATGTGAGTATGTATTTGTTCAGTTACCCTTTTTTATTTCTAGTGTCAGATACCAGGAGTTCTCTTACAGGGTAGAATGTAGCCTGAAACTAACTACACGTAGATTGGACTGGTGCAGAAATGTCTCCATAGTAGAGTAGTTGCTGGTATGAAATAGTCACTAAAGTGAGCACAGCACGTGTACATTATCTATAGTGCTTTCTTCTAGTTAATAGGGGATGTGTTCTGGGAAATTCATCCTTGTTGTACAGGGGAAAAGAAATACTTTTTTACCATGTTAGTTTTCCAAAGACATAATATACAGCAGAGCTTAAGGAATGGAATATTCTTATAATGGACTAACTTCAAAATGATTAGCCCATTCCAAAAGAAAAACAGGAATTAAGTTTATCCACTTGAACATATTTCACAGTTATGAAAACCTCAAGGCTCAAGATTCCATAGATCAGAGCCTACCTTTTTGATAATCCCTTAGTAGTCTTAGAGACTAGAAACAAGACAGTTTGTGACGTGTGCTTCCTAAAATCTAGAATAGATTTTTACTGAATAGTGGTATATATGATGGTATATGTTTCTTAAAGGTCCAAACATAATAAAGAAATGAAGACAAAGGTCTCAGTGTTTTTACTGCACTATGCACGATGAAAGACATATAATTTGGTCCCTCTGATACAGGGACATCATGGAATGACCCACAATTATGAAATGTCATAAGATTCTTGTCTCATGAATTGTCAGTGTTAATGGAATGGAAGTCTCGTTTCAATAATATGCAAGAAGTGTGGCCAAGAAATGAATACATCCTGTGCTCATGCGGACCGATCTACACCTGCAGTACTCCGGTACAGAAGCTCACTGCAGTTGAGTACACAGCACTGTTGGTGTCTGATTCTATACTGTTTGGTTTCCTGAGAGGGAGCCTGATGTGTGGGGTCATCCTCTGGTCAGTTTTTCCAGGATTCTGCATAGAACTTAGTTTCTTTGTGAGTCAAAGAACTTTCTTATCATAACATGTAAGGCTAAGAATTCAAAACGTCTCATCCCAGACAAATGGGATAGCCACAAATACAATCCTCTAGTGGGTGAGATGAAGCAGAAAACTTCGGGGACTTACAGTTCCATCAGTTTCCAAGAGCATGGAAGCACCTCCTTCCTCTATGAGGACAGCACTGGGAAAGGAGTCCCAGACGGAGGCTGCCTGGACTGTGTGCTGTGGCACTGGCCAAAAAGTGGGACTAACGATGCTCTATAGCCCGCAGGCATTGGACAGGTAGCTTAAACTGAGTCTGTCTTAAGTATAAAATACACTGAAATGTCTTAAGCCTCTCTACCCTCACAGGATGTTTAGTGTATTTGTCTTGTTTGCCAGTACATAAAATTCGAGGGTTTTAAGTTGTATTAGGCTCTAAGAAAAAAGGGGGAAGTCATAATTCCCCCAATTTTGTAGACATTTTGAATTCTGCAACATACTCTGACAGCCTACAAGGCTTTCTCTAAATGACTCTGGCCTGATAACAGCCAGGTGCAGTACCACAGTGTTGCCATCAACATGAGCGTGTTGGACTGGTCCCATCACACAGGCTGAGAAATTCCTACTGCTTAGAATTTCCACTGTACCTCTCATACGTTTAAATACAAATGCTTTCTGTTGGATTATGGTTGCCTGTGTTATTGAATATAACACTGTAACACACTGTACTGAGTTATGAGGCAGGACAAAAAGGAAAGATCATGGGGACATAGAAACGGAAAGGAACACCTCCCCAAGGATTCTGGTCGAAGCCTCTTGAACTGGCTTTGTAGGATTTTATAGGAACTGGCTTTGAACTGATTTTCTAGGAATTTCAAGGCTATTTAGCTTTATAACAGTAATGATTTCCTGCCTCTCCCTCAACAATTTATAATCCTGCCAGTGCCCCCAGAAACCACCCTGTGATCTCATTTGGGTTTCTTAGCAACCCCTTGAAGATAATACCTTCAAAACCCCAAATTTTCTATATGACTACTTTAAAAACAATAAAGTGTGACTGAGAAACCCGCACACACTCTCAGATGTTCTTTATGAACACCTCTCTCTTTGACTATGACTTACAAAATCTAATAAAAGTATCTTTAGTATGAGGTTGGAGAGATAACTCCCTGACTAAGAGCACTGGCTGCTCTTCCAAAGGACCTAGGTTGGATTCCCAACTCCAGGAGCTCCAGTGCCCTCTTCTGGCCTCTGAGGACACCAGTCACGCAGGTAATACACATCCATGCATGAAGGCAAGACATAAATCTTTTTTAAAAGATATCTTTAATAAACCTCACCTGTGCTTCATACTGTCTAGTCCTGAAATTGGCAGTAGTAGCAGTCATCTGTAGCCAGCATGCATAGCGTATATTCTTGGCTTGTACACATATACTTCATGATGTTTGCTTGACAAAAGTCACCCAATTAACGTCCCTTTTACTAAGTGATGCATAAGTAGGTATATTTGTTTTGTTTTTTGAGACAGGATCTCTCTGTGTAGCCCTGATGTCCTGGAACTCAATCTGTAGACCAGGCTGACCTTGAACTCCCAGGTGCTTGAGGTTCAAAGTGTGTGCCACCACCATTCCAGGCAGTTACATTCTTTAAAGCAGAATTGAAAACCAAAGAGCTACCTCATTTCAGCATGATAATGTAAAAGCCAAATGGAAAATGTATAGTAGATTCAAGGACTACTTACAAAGGAAATCTGAGGTCATGGACAGCTACTGAGTATAACTGTCCAGATCTTTAGTTTTGAGCCTCCCCAATTCCACATCAGTTCTGAAGAGGAGACAGTTGGTGCCAACAGTGTGAAACTGCTGTCACCTACAGTTAAATTGAAGCTTTAGTTTCTCATGTGAACAGGCAATGAAGCCTGTTAAGTCCTCATCTTAGAAACAGTCCCCTCCACCCCCAAGCACTACCCCAGTGAGTCCACCTGGCTTCACCTTCTGCATAGGTTGTATCTTGTTGTTCACACCCTGGGCAAACCTTGCTGAGACAAATGCAGCTGACTTCCTAATGATCTGCACGTCAGAGATGTCTTTCAAATCGAAAGTAAACGGTGCAGCAACAAGCTTGAAGAAACTTGGGAGTCTTTTTTAGAAGACACCACGTTGAATTATAACAACTTTCTGTGACAATGTTTCTTCCATCAGTATTTCCATATTGAAAACAGAGTTTAGTACAAAATGATAACGAGTGTGTTAATAACCATTAAAACTGTTTATAAATGTCTTAACTATCATCTGGAACCAGATGAAATTGCCCACATAGGTTGATTTGTTTGCTTTTGTCTCCATGTGTGGTTGTGTGCATGTGTCTGCATGTTCATGTGTGTGCAGGTGCACACACGTGCATGTGCAGAGGTTGATGACAGATGTCTTTATCACTACATTTTTTTTTTTTTGAGACAGGTCTCTCACTGAATCTCGAGCTCACTGATTCAAATAGTCTGGCTGGCTAGCAAGCCCCTGGGATCTCCACCCCTTAAGCATTAAGAATACAGGTATATAGCACTGTATTCAGCTTTTTACATGGACTGTGGGGGATTTGAACTCAGATCCTCATAATCACACAACAAGCACTGTGCCAACTGAACCACCTCCCCACGCTTATCTACAGAACAATAGTTTCGCCTACTTGCTAACAACTATACACTTTACTCTGCAAGTACGAGTGCTTGCTCTTAGCTTTGACGGTGAAACGACATTTGCAATTTGCCAGACTGACCTGTGCTCTCTTGTAGTTTTACTTTACACTGTTCAAAGAAACCCAGATAAAAATTCAAATCCCAAGGTACTCAGTATTTAACATCCTGATCTCTTTTGAAGGTTTATTTTTATCTTCATTACACATAATGTGTCTGTGTCTGTGTGGGGGGTCTGTGCGTGGGAGTACAGTTGGCATCAGAGGCCAGAAGAGGACAGCAGATCCCCTGGTGTTAGAATCACAGGCAGTTGCGAGCCACCAGATGTGGATCCTAGGAACTGAACTTGGGTATTCTGCAAGTGCAGCAAAGG
Source organism: Cricetomys ansorgei (assembly GCA_026225945.1). Classification (NCBI taxonomy): domain Eukaryota; kingdom Metazoa; phylum Chordata; class Mammalia; order Rodentia; family Nesomyidae; genus Cricetomys; species Cricetomys ansorgei. Next base: position 14,987,555 of record JAMJFZ010001881.1, read on the forward strand.
GCTCTTAACCACTGAGCACCTCTCCAGCCCCGGCGTGCTGGTACACACGCCCTAGTAGCCGTATCGTCAAACCACCTGTTCCGTGTTCACCTCTCACTATCAATAATATTTTTCTTCGTTTACTTAGGAGTAAAAAATATTAAGTGGGGAGGGGAAACTCCCAAAAGCAGCTTGCTCTTTACAGAAAACTTAGATAGTATCTGCAGAGAAGGGCTGCTTTGATGCATTTAAAAGTAAGAGAGGCTGTATGACATTCAGGAGAGACAACCTTAGACGCCACCTCCAGCTCCCAGCAAGCAGGCTCCCCAAGGGCGTCATACTCTGTTTAAATACCTCTAGCCTAGGGCAACTTGTCATTCGTTAAGACAGCTCATGGCTAAAAAAATATTTTTTTGTAAATGCTCTCTGAGCTAAAATCTGCTTGCCTATAATTTCAGATCTTCTTACAAATGCACCTTGGATTGAAATAGGGTAGATGCAATGCCCTCCCAGGTAAAAGGCGAACCACTCAAGACAGACGTCCCTTGAGATCCTGAGCTCATGGTCCTCTTCACCTCTCCTGCCTTTCTACCTCTGAGGTTCAGACTCTAGAAAGCGGTTTTCTCTAAAACAGGAAAAACATGGTCCTTCTCAGTGTTTGACACTCAGTCAAGGTACCAGCTCACCACACCTGAGAATCAGCTAAAACGAGGCGGATGCCTTACAATGATCTCAGGGTTCCATACGACACAAAAGCTTTAACCACATTATAGAACTAACCTCCACGAGTACTGACAGGTATTTTCAAAAATATCAAAATGGAGAACTCAGGACTTCTTTCCTTCCTTCTTTTCCTTCCTTTCTTTCTGTGTGTGTGTGGGGGGGGGGGTTGTGGGTTTTGAGACAGAGCTTCACATATCCCAAGCTGACCTTTAACTCCCTATGTAGTAGAGGGTGCTATTGAATTCCTGATCCTCCTCCTGGCCCTCCCAAGTGGTAGGATTTTGAAATAAGCCACCCCATGTTTATACTGAGCCCAGGCTTCTCGAAGCTCAGTCATTTTTGTACTTCTATAGCAGTAGCATTTCTAGGTAGCACTTCTACTGTTATTACTTAGCAGCCTTCTTGGAATTAGTTTTTTCTACTTCTTTATTTTAAAGGGGAATTTTCAGTCAGCGCAAATATGAAACGTTTTTTGTTGTCTTGATTTTTTTTGTAAAGGAGAACAGTCTTAAACACAAATATTTTAGGGATCGCACTTACACTTAAATATGTACTATTTTAAAGCTGCTAGAGTTGCAGAAATGTTGTCTGCTTAGGAATTGTTCCTTGGGGGCTGGAGGGTACGTACCCCAGTTGGTAGAGTATTTGCCTGACATTCAAGAAGTCCTGAGTTCAGCTCCCAGCACTGCATAAAATTAGGTTTTGTGCCACCAGTAATCCCAGTACTTGGGAGGTAGAAACAGGTAGATCAGAAGTTCAAGGTCATCCTTGGCTAGTCCATGAGTTCAAGGGTAGCCTGGACTACATGAGACACACCCCCCATCTGAAAACAAAATTGTTCCCCGGGTATGAATTGGTATGAATGTCAGCTTGATGGGATTTAGGGTCACCTTGGAAGCAACCTCTAGCATGTCTATGAGAGAGTCCTTAGGTTAAGCTGATAAAATGGGAAAACTCACCATAAATACGGGTGGATGGACTGGGATCCAGGATCGGGTAAAACCGAGACAGTGAACTGAGCCCGTTCCCGTCACTCACTGCCTCCTGACTGTGAGGGCCGTGTGACGAGCCCCTCCACACTCCCGTCTGTGTCTCCCCACCACGATGGACTACGCCCTTCCTTCTTCGAGTTGCTTCTGTCAGGATCCTGTCACAGCAACTGATAGGGCCACTTTCATCTATGTCACAAACACAAAGCTCACACACGTTACCCCGGTTCAACTCACACACATTGTTAGTGGTTTGTCTGTTCTAGACCCTTCCCAGACCAGACACCCCTGGAGCAGCACAAGATTGGTCATTGGCAGACACTGATGGGCAGAGATGAGGGAAGAGGGAGTACAAACAATGAGGAGGAGGGAAGTGTAGACATCACAAGCTCAAAAATGTGGCCGATCACCTGAGCAGAAGGCCGTGTCTGAGCTCTGGGTGACTGGTGGCCTGTGTTCCCCCTACGTAATCTGCATGCTGTGGTTAAGATGAAAGATGGATCCTTAGGATAGTGATCCATTGTCTCATCAGATTTCTGGCTCTCTGAATGAAGCACGGTGTAAAGATTCCATTCCCGGGTTTTGTCCATGTGACAGGCGGCATGGCCCAGTTACACAATGAGAAACGTTACTAATATATTGGAGCAATGAGAGGACGTTTCTTCCAAAGTCCCCCAACAATAATAAGAGCCAACAGGAGTGCTTGCTCTGTGCCCAGGTGATTTTAATACAATTTCTGGTTGTTTGGGCTTTTAAAAGTTTTTTTTTATTTTATGTGCACGTATGTGTATATATATGTGTGTATGTATATATATGTGTGTGTATTTATATATATATGTGTGTGTGTGTGTTTGGTGAGTGTACACGTGGGTAGGAGGAAACAGGAGGGTGTCAGGTGACCTGTTCTATCAGTCTCTGCCTTGTTCCCTGGAGAAATGGGGGTCTCTCAGTTAACCTGGGGCTAGACTGGAAGCCAGGAAGTCCCAGTGATTGATCCCCTGTCTCTGTGCCCCCTCCATCTCAGTGCTAGCTCTACAAGCTCACGCACAAGATCACACCCAGCTTTTCACCAGAGTTCTGGGGATTTGAACTCAGGTCCTCACACTTAGACAGCAAGCACTCTTACTCACTGAGTCATCCCCCGCCCCCAGACCCCCCGCCCCCAGACCCCCCCGCCCCCAGACCCCCCGCCCCCAGACCCCCCGCCCCCAGATCCCCCGCCAGCTCTTTTGACTCAGTGTCTAAATCCTAAAGTGAATATTAAGATGAATCACTTCACCAAGGCAATCTATGTTTGTAACCTTTGGCCTGAGTTAATAAATAAAGGCCTATAAAAACACGTTTCCTGGAGAAAGAGAGAAACGGCCGCAGGCTATAGCACAGGGTGCTGAGTGACAGATGTGAGTCAATAATTCAAAAGACTCAAGGCGAACACATCCACCCAGAGACCAGCTTCTTACACTGGGAGGAGCACATGTAAAGATGACTCCCTTTTGAATCGTCCCTGCCCGCCAGTGCCCTCCAGTGCTCTCTGTACTGCCAAAATGGAAGTGTACACACACGCACACACACACACACACACACACACACACACACACACACACACGCAGACTGAAAGCTAACGGTTCGGGAAGCCTGGGATGATTCAAGATGGGCAACATGGAGAACCACCTTCTTCATGGTTTTTCTGAGGGTTTTGTTTGTGTTCATTCTTACTGTGGTTTCCTGTGAATCTGCATTCTTGGGGTGCCACGTGCCCATAATCCTGTCACTTGGGAGGTTGAGGCAGGAGGATCTGGAGTCTGAGGTCAACCCAGGCTACACAGCAAGACTCAAAAACATAAACAATAAGAACGACCTACTTTTTCCTGTCTGTAGGTGCTCTGGGTAGGCCTTTCTTCCTTGTTCTCGACCCACTTTATTTCTTGAGATATCAGCTCTAAGCACCACCTCAAAGGCCTCCATTAAGTACCAGTGGCCGTTTCTGTGGCAAGTTCCCACACTGAGTGTCAGTCGGCATTTCTCTTGGAAAGATGCCTGGGCCCCACCCACAACTCCTGCATTCAAGGTGGTCAGGATGGAGCCGAGGAATCCAGCACAGGGATTTAACTAAAGCCCTTCATTTTAATGAAGGGAAAAATCTATACCCAAAGAAAGTATGTGAGTGATGCACCTCGAATCTATTTCAGAGCCAAGACTAGAATTGTCTGTATGGCTTCTTTCTCCAAAGCGAGAACTACGTGTTCACACCTGGCTGCTTTGATCTCTGGCAAGAGTCTGAGCTCCTCCAACATGTGCCATGTCTCAATGTTTCCTCCCCAGGACAGGGTCCTACTACTGCCTTCCAGTATCGGGTGACAGGACCAATAGTGGCCTTTCCCTCCCCAGTGTCCACAGATACCAAACCAGTTGTAACCAGCATCCAGCAACTATAGTTTTCTGAGATTTCCAGAGCAGAACTGGTAAAATCCATCCCTGTCTCAGGACAGGCAGTGAAGAGCTAAGGTCAAGTACACAGACTTCGGTATGGTTTCTAATTCAAGTTCAGTTTTGAGTTTTCTTGTGTACACAAGAAGGAAAGGTAAAGATGACTGGTATCAGTTTCATAGCACGAACGGTAAGAACGTGAGTTTGTGGAAAGGGCACTTTGCCCATTGCCTGAAACAGAGTCGACATTTGGTGACTCTTAGCTGGAATTGCTATCGCTGCAGATTATGATGACTGTGCTGTTTTAGTCTTCATTGCCAACCTGACACAATCCAGTCACCTGGGAAGAGGAAGCCTCAGTGAAGGAATTGCCTTGATCAGAATGGACAGTGGACATGTCTGTGGGCTACTGTCTTAATCGATGATTGATGTGGGAGGGCCCAGTCCATGGTGGGCAGCACCATCCCTACGCAGATGGGCCCCGGTATTGTGGGATATCCACCAGAGAAGCCAAGAGGAAGTCTTCACTAGGCGGCTAGCGACTCCACTGGGTTCAGGATCCCAGTGTAGCACCGAGCCTTTCTCAGGGTGAGCTTTTAAGGCCAAAACCCATATTCTGGGTTGACATACTTCACTTAACAAGAACAGTTACCCAGAATCAGAACTATAAAAGCCAAAAAGCAAGATTAGTGCGTTTAGAAACTTTCTCAGAACTACGGACTTTGATGGATTAGGTCTTTGTTTTCATTTCCATTTTGTTTCCAATGCTGCCTGCATTCTGAGTCTTACAGCCTGAATGGTACTTCCATCATGGAGTCAGCTGTGTTAAGGTCTAGGGGCTGACTAAGGTCTGGGGTCTTGTCACACTGGGATGTATAAAAACACTAAGCCTGAGCCTGGGAATAAGCCAGAGAGGAAGCCAGTAAGCAGAGTTCCTCCAGGGTTCCCGCCTCCTTGGCATCCCTCAATGACAGACTGTAAGTTGTAAGACGAAATAAGCCCTTTCCTCTCCTAAACTGTTTTGTCCAGAGTGTTTCATCACAGCAACAGAAAAGGACAACCAGGACAACGATGGTGGTGACCATGGTGGCAGTCAGAGCCCCCGAGAAAACTGGAGAAACATCTATACCACCCAGTGATTTGCTAAATGCCACCAATGACAGCCGTGACTCAGTCTACTACAACATAATTTTGAGCACCACTGGGTCAACAGGCCGGGCAGTTGGCTTGGAGTTAGAAACAGGAAGTCTTTCGATCTTTCACATTGCTGTTGGGCCCCTGCTGCTGTCAGTCTCAACCCAAACGCTTTCTGTGCTTTATCTCGTGGAACCCTCTCCATACCCTAGTATGGTATGTACTGTGAATATTCTTCCCATTTGGCAGATAGAGAAATAAAGGTTCAGTCAGGTCAAATAACTTGTCCAAGATCATAAGACTTATGTTGAATGCCGAATTCCTGCCTGGATCTGGTTGATAGATGGATGTCCCATTTATGAAGTACAAACTCAGAATGATAACCAAACTCCTTTTCCCTCTTTGCAGTTCTTCAAATCCCACCACCACCCCAGCCAGGCATGGTGGCTGGCGCATGCCCGTTGTCAGCACTTGGGATGTAGGGCCGGAGGTTAAGAAGTTCAAAGTCATCCCTGGCTAGGCAATGAGTCTGAGGTCAGCCTGGGCTACATGATATTCTGATCTCAAGCAAGATCCAGCAACCAGGCTATCGAGATGGCTCGGGAGGTAAAGGTACTTACCACACAAGCCTGGCATCCTGATTTCAGTCGCTGGGATCCACGAAAGGATGGAAGGAGAGAACCAACTCCACAAAGCTGTCCTCTGTCCAGGCGAGGTGGCACATGCCTTTAATCTCAGTACCCGGGAGGCAGAGAGCAGTGGATCTTTGTGAGTTTGAGGCCAGCGTGGTCTACACAGTTCCAGGCCAGGACTCCACAGTGAGACGCTGTCTCAAAAAAACAAAAACAAAAACAAAAACAAATAGCAATGTACACACACAGTAGTAAACAACAAAATTGAGTACATATTTTAAAAACAATCAACTCTTTGCCATAACCTAATTCTTAAATATATATATATAAATATATATACATAAACATATATATATATATATATATATTTTTTAAGAGTATGTTGCTAAAATTCCTCCCCAGGGGAGACATAAGCAACATCTACCCCTTCTCCTAAGATCCCAATGACAAACCGAGGCACTAGTCTGCCAAAGTTCACTCAGGGGAACCAATGAGTTTATTGGGCTTGCTTATGGAACATAGAGTTACTTAGAAGGTAGGCTATCAGAGGTAGGTAAGTAAACCCTTACCAAGACCAGCTTTCTTGGAAGCCTTCCCTTCCTAGGCTTCAGAGTGGAATCTGTTTCCCCGATGCCTCCTTGTAACCAAGTCCCTTCCTCTCTATCAAGCCTGCCCTAATAGCACAGGCTCTGCTGCTAACAGCATTCTGCACCCAAGTCCACTCTGCATTCCTGTTCTCGGAGTGAATAGAAACGGAATCTAGCATCTCCAGCGACTCTGTTTGACTCCCCTGAAAGTACCTCTCACCGCAAGAGGCCACACCTGGAAAGCTTTTAACCAGCAGGGATCCCAGCAGGGGCAATCAAAGCAGGTGGTAGAGAGCAACTGGGTACTCAGGTGAAGGTCTTATGACCCTCTCCAGGCCCAACTGGGATAATGCTTTAGCACAGCGAGGGGGCACAGCTGAACTCCCTGAGATGGAGCTTGCTTGGCCGGGAGGAGTCTCATAGAGTCTTTCGCAAATGATTTCTCTTTATTGAACAGGAAGAGACATTCTCATCCCAGAGCTTAGCAAAGGAAAAAAAAAAAAAACATGGCTGACATCCCCAGTAGGAAATAGAAGCCGTGTGTGTGTGTGTGTGTGTGTGTGTGTGTGTGTGTGTGTGTGTGTGTGTGTTAAAATCATTTTGTGGGTGTTTCCAGCCTGGTCCTCCTTGCAGAGCAGCTCTCATAAAATACCTAGCTGCAACTGTTACACAGAGTATAGGCTTGAACTACAACGAATGCGTGGAAGAGCCCATGAACGGTCCTACTGTGGGCTATCTATCCTAAATCCTTCCCAATGCAGTTGGGCATTTAAGCTGCCCAAAATATGCACTGAAGCTGGGGGTGGGCATGTGGGAAACCCCAAGAAATCTGCACTTGGCAGAAGCCATACCTACCTACTGTAGGTTTAAACCCAGCCGGCGCCAAAGAAGGCTCTGTGTGGTCTCCCTGCCTGCTAGAATTTTATTTTTAACAAGTATGTTTTTCACTCTTTCTACCCACTGTGAAAATAAATTATGTCTTTTTTCCCACCCCGTTTCCCACTCAGCTTCCCAAGTAAGGTAGATAAACCTGAGAAGAAGCAGTGCAGAGACACATTTGAGAAGAGTTGGTGGGATTTGGGGAACACTCATGGCGTGGGGTCAGCGAGCTAGCAGGGCAGCGGCAGGAAAGGCACTGGCTGTCAAGCCTAACGGTTTGAGCTGGAGTCCCAGGACCCATACCCAGGACGGAGAGAACTGGCTCACAAAAAAAGTACTCTCTCCTCCAGATGAGTTTTTTGTTTTTTGTTTTTTGTTTTTTTAATTTTTAAAATAGGGTGTTCCCAAAGTACTGAATGTTCTAAGTGTAAAGAATTTAAGAAATGGACTTTCTGAGTTCCTCTTGAGCCGAGACAGGAGACCACTCTGAGAGGTGTCCTCCCTGTGGCTCGGGAAGAGAGCATCCTGTTTTCCAAAGAGGAACACGGGGAACCGGGAAACAGGCCTACCAGCTCCCGGCCACACCAGCTTTGCTACTCTTCCCCTCAGTTCCCTGTGTCCGATGGGATGTGGAGAACTTGGCACTCTCCACAAACCTATTACACGCATGCTCAGATTTCACTGTGTCTGGGGGTCTTTGTTGGGTCTCAGGGAGTCCATATGTCTAAAAATGAGCTCAAGCTAGATTACGGAAAGACTTCCAGGGGTTAGATAAAAGCCAGCCTTCCTCAGGAACTTGTGAAACAACTTTTCCATCTCCAAAAGGAGTCACTTCCTTGCCTCTGGCAGAAGGGGCGTGGCTCTCCATCAACATACACCTGTGCTTACATGCCAACAACGCCCATGCTGGCCACCAAGCTCCCTCAGTCCCTATTCGTAAGTACTAGTGACACATCTCAAAGCTCCCAAGATAGCATGCTGTCTCTGCTCACCCCCTCAGGCTCCCCTCCTCCCAGACACCCACTCGTTCTCTATATAACGGTAAGGTTTCCCCCTACCCACCCCCATATCTTGCTCTTCTCTAGCCCTGGCCATGTCAGATCTGTTTCTCTTTCTGTCTGTTCTGGACTCTTCCAGAAGCCTCTGGATGTTTTCTCTCTCTCTTATTCACAACAAAGCCTTGCCCTTAATGGAGCTACCACGTTGGCCATTTCCTTACCACACCCCCTCGCATACAGTCCTCATTCCTTACAACGTTCTATTGTCCTACAAAACTTTTAAATTTTTGCATGATTTTGTTGTTGTTGTTGTTGTTAATCTGTCTCTTATTACAGAAATCCAGACAAGAACCCAGAAGGCTTAAGGTGGAGGGGGGACTCCCCTCCTTACAAAATCAACCTTTTCCTCCTGCTCTGGTCTAAGTTGTTCTAGTTCAGTGCAGCTGGAATGCCTTTCAGATAGAGGAGAACTTGGAAGCCTGGCAGCCTGCAACAAACCAGCTTATTTATAGGCAGTTTGCTTCACCAGGATCTAGAAAGGAGAGTAAGCCTGGCCTGGTGGCTCATACTTGTGATCTCAGCACTTGGAAGCCCAGGCTGGAAGGTTGCTGTGAGTTTGAAGCCAGCCTGGGCTACATAAGTGAGTTTCAGGGCAACGTGGGCTCCAAAGTGAGACCATGTCCCAATAAATAAATAAATAAACAAACAAGCAAACAAACGAGGGACAAAGGGAGAGAGGGGTTTACAAGCATCAAGACTCTGTCTTCTCCAACAAGGTCATTTCCCTGGCAGCATCTCCGGGAGGACAGGAACAGAGAGAATCCCGAGGCTGGCGGTGCCTGAGAGGCACCTCTAAGTGTCATCTGGGCAGGTTCGCGCCGCATCCTCTGCTTGGCCTCCAGCGCCCCCTACAGGACCCTGGCGAGAACTGGAATCCGGGAACTAGGACGAAATCCGACTCCGTTTAGTCTCAGAATGGGAGCGTACCTAGTCTAACTGAAACAAGTTGGTCACCTCACTAAATAAAGGGGAACCTAAAGCTGTAGGAGTCGGACAGAGACCCTGGGCCATCCCACCGTCATCCGTTTATGGTTGAAATCAGGAGAGAGAGAATGGGAAGGTTCTGAGTCAGAGCCAAAGGGACAGGATGCCTTATCAGCATCCGCAGCCCAGGCTGGGCAAAGAGGTTGAAAACTTGCAGATTTTCTGTGATTCCCTTCATTCACTCAACAGCCACTACTATGTACCATTTGTCTGCTAAGGGTCTTCCTTAGTTCCAATAATATAAGATCCGGTATGACGCGGCCCCCGCCCTTGGTCTAGTTGAAGAGCCATTTACACACATGACTTCAATCCAATGGGCAAATGCACCCACAGATCTACCCTGGAAATACCCTTACTCTAAAGGAAGGGAGCACCTAGCCACAGCAGGACTCACTTATTAAGGGTCATCCCAGAGCCAGAGTAAAGGCAAAGTGGAGAGATTTGACTCCAGCTCCAAGATGAACACTGTCTCTGAGTGCTCCCCAATAACCCATAAAAGACAGGTCTGAAGCATGATAAAAATGATCTGATTCTAGACACAGGAAGACAGGAAGCTAGTTAAGTAAAAAATGATGCTGTATATTAATGACCTCTTCTGACTCCCATACTTGACACTCAGGACATCTATACAGAGAGAGCGAGCGAGAGGGGTGGGGGAGGGAGAGAGAGAGAATGCTGCATATGTGCGATTATTAAATGCCAGTTGAAAAAAGGTTTTAAGACAGTGTCACACTGTATACCCCTTGATGGCCTGGAATTCACTAAGTAGACCAAGCTGGCCTCAAACGCGAACAGATCTCTCTGCCTCTGCCTCCCGAATGCTGAGATTAAAGGTGTGTACTACCAAGACCAGCTTAAAATGTATTTTTTAACCCCTACCATAAATTAGACCTCTTAAAAAAAAATCAACAGTTATGTGAAAAGTCTCAAAGGGCAGTGTGGCGCACACCTTTAATCCCAGCACTGGGGGGGCAGAAGCAGGTGGATCTCTGTGAGTTCGAGGCCAGCCTGGTCTACAGAGTGAGTTCAGGACAGCCAGAGTTGCAACAGAGAAACCCTGCCTCAAGAAAAAAAAAAATCTCAGGAAAAAAAATGGTGGGGGAGTTCACAAAGTCATTAATCTGCTTGAGCTAGGCTCAGTTACTGTCTCTCTCTCCCAGTCCTGCGGCTAGTGAAGGCATCGGAGCACGCAGGCCAGGAATAGATCTACTGTCCACAGAATGCCATCTTCAGAACCAGGCATTATGTATCCAGGCAGGCTGGCTAGACACATTAAAAAAGGCCATGTCTCCAACGGGAGATCTTCACAGGTTCAAACCTAGCTGCCCTCTAGATGAAGAGGTGATAGTCTTACAGCACTCAGATTGGACCCAGATAACTAAGGAGGAAGAGGGGCCACCAGGACAGGTTCTCAGCTGCACAGGAATCCAAAGTAACCCAGTGCCAACCAGGACCAGCCCTACCCCACAGCTCCACTAACCCCTTGATGGCACTTCACGGAAGGCTTGAGAGCACTTGGGTAAGGCCACGAACGACAGGAAGCTTCCTGTCCACCCGGTCCCCTAGGATGTCAAGAAAGTCAGCGGCTCCAATTCTCCACTGGATGCCTATCCCAGCACCTGAGCCCCTTCCCCAGAGAAGCCAGCCCTTGACAGAGAAGGACAGAGGCACTGATTAACCTGAGCTTTATCCCGTTTGGAAACAAAGCTCTGGCATCAGAGGTGATCATCTTCGAAGGTCACCCCAGCCTTTTGCTCTCCATCATTCACTCCACCCTGTACCCGACAGGGGGAGAAGGTACTGGAACACACCTGTGTAGAACCTTTCTGGTCTCACACTAACCCCAACCCTCCTCCTAGCCCGGCAGGCTGAGGAGACTTCTATGTCATGACCTGTTTACAAAGGTTTCTGCTTCCATCACCTGCCCAGACCAACAAACGGGCCTGCCGTTCCTAAGTGCCTTGGCTAGGGGTCCCCTGAGTCCCCAGACTCGACCCTGTAAGGCTTTGGTTCTCCAGACCCTTGGGAGGGGGTTGCCATGACAATTCCCTCCCACCTCTCTCTTCACCCTCACCCTCTTCTCCAGCACAGAAGTACAGACAGGCTTATTATCTAGGATCTAAGGATGGAGTGTTTGTCTCCCCTTGTCTCAGGACCTACTGGCAGTTTCCCAGGGCCAGGTAGAGGGGCAAACTGAGCGGTAAAGCCCTGAGCCCAGCCCTCGGGAATTAGATTCTTAAAGGCCGAAGAAATTAATAAATCTTGGATGGCTACTGCATGGGTGGTCCTGTGAGTTGGAGGAGGGGAGGACCACAGGATGTGGGGTGAGCATTCCTAAGTGAGAAGGTGGCCGGGATGGGGGGGAGTGCAATCATAGTATTGGGGCATCTTTGCTGGCCCTGAGAGGAGAGAAGGAGCCATGGCAAGCCTAAGCCAGAAAGGAAAGAAAGGAGAAATAGCAGGAAGGAGCCCAGGCTGGAATTCCAGTCTCCAAGTAGTCATTCTGCCTGCCAGGCCCAGGTGCCTGTCTTGGATATGGGTAGGAGAGAGAGCTGGGAACCACGCCCTGCAGCTTTTCTTGTAAGTTCTGAATGAATGCCTTCTTAGGGTTACGATTGCTGTAGCAAACACCATGGCCCAAGCAACTTGGGGAAGAAGGGTTTATTTGGCTCATACTTCCACCTCACTGTTCCTCACTGAAGGAAGTCAGGAGAGGAACTCAAACAGGGCAGGAGCTGATGCAGGATAGGAACTCAAACAAGGCAGGAACTGATGCAAAGGCCGTGGAAGACTGCTGCTGACTGGCTTGCTCAGCCTGCTTCCTTATAGAACCCAGGGATGGCCCCCCCACAATGGGCTGGGCCCTCCCCCATCAATCACTAATTAAGTAAATAAATGCCCTGCAGCCAGATCTTACACAGGCATTTTCTTCCTCGCGGCTCCCTCCTTCCAGACAACTCAAGCTTTGAGTCAAGTTGACATGAAGTAGCCAGCAGGATGACAAACGACACTGCACTCTACCTCTGTCTAGCAGAGTGTCTGTCACCAATTCTCTGTCCAAGGACATCCTCAGCTGTTTGGAGTACAAGAGATCCTGTCTCAAAAAAAAAAAAGACAACAGAAAGACTAGAAGCATGGCCACTGGAGCCAAGGAACAGTGCCTGTCTTGATGACAGACACTACCATCTATCTGGCTTTGGGTCGGGGAAATGCCAGCAGCCAGGGGAGTCCCATGGCTAAGAGGGAAGAGCAGATGATGGTGACTCAGGGCTCAGAAAGCCCAGCTTCTTCATCCACCCAGAAGAGAACTGGCTCAGGTCCCAGCCCTAGCAGACCTTTCTGCCCCAAGTATAGACAAGCCTCTGGCCAGCTGGGAAGGAGCTCAGCAGCTCCAGCAGCTCCCCAGAATGACTACAGTATTCCTTCCCATGCCAGCCCTGGTCCTCTCCTGAAGCCCCAGGAATGCCCCTGTCTGCAAAAAAAAACAAAAGTCAAATTGGGACAGATCAGAAGTCTGCCTCCCACTTGAAGGAGCTCTAAGAACCAAATGAGAAGCTTCGAATTCAAACAGGCTGTAGAAAAGTCCACAGTGACCCTGAAGCCAAATGGGGGGTTTTGGCTGTTGTCTGCAAGGCAAGAGGTACTAAAAGAGTTCTCCCCTCTTGCTCTCGCTTCCTCTTTTCCACCTTCAGCCCAGGAAGGGAAAATCCTACCGCAGCTGACATAAAACACTTGTACAGTTGCACTTTCCCCAGTGTTTTCTGACAGTCCACATAACCTGGTTCCGATGGTCCTAGACTGAGGCCATCACGAGTCACTGGATCAGCCAGGCGGTGGTGGCGCACACCTTTAATCCTAGCACTCGGGAGACAGAGGCAGGCAGATCTCTGAGTTTGAGGCTAGCCTGGTCTACAGCAGATGGAGTTCCAGGACAGCCAGGGCTACACAGAGAAATGCTGTCACAAGATAGATAGATAGATAGATAGATAGATAGATAGATAGATAGATAGATGATAGATAGATACATAGATAGATAGATACATAGATAGGAAGTCTTAAAAAAAAATCACTAGATGAACACATTGTGCTGTTAGAAGGAACCCAAAAGTCTGCCCGACTAAGGCTCCACCATACAGCCCTGTCAAAGGGGCTTCCCACTGGGTGCAGATGTCCCATCCACTAGAAGGGAGAGTGACAGTCTGTTCCAGCAGCCCTGATAAAGACACATGCTAAACCATCTGGGCCTATCATCCCTGTATGGCTGTAACTAGCATTCCAGTCGCACAGAGAACCCAGGAATGCCCTCATCCAGCCCAGCCTGCTTCCCTTGCCACAGGGTCCCAGGGAAACCAGACTAAGGACCCAATAAAAAAAAAAAAGAAAAAGAAAAGAAAGGTCTCCTGTCACTCCAGCAATGTCATTGCCACCAATGACATCATCAAGTTCAGGGAAGAGTTCCTCTATCTTCTGAGCATCGAATAACAAACAGTAATGTTGTGTATTTACCCTGACGCCCATTCCCCAGAGTGAACCAAGCTGGGAGTTACTGGTAAAATAAACCAGAACACAGGACATGTTTCAAAGAGTTGGGAGGGGTGAAGGACCTGGGTGCAGGGTTGTGGCTAAAGGTGGCCCTGGCTCACCTCTGAACGCGCCCACATCACCTGCTGATGTTCTGCCTGTATACAAACCACCACAACCTGATGAACCGCTACCCTCATGTTGATACACAGCCAAACACTTGTCAAAACTCTACTTCCAACTACAGAGAGATGTTCCCCGTTTGTGTCTTCTACCCAAACATGTGGTTCCAACCTGAATCAGTACATGCCCCACCCCCACCCCAACCTGGCTCATGGCAGGGATAGGGGAAAAGTCTTCGGTTTTAATCCTTGTGAATATACATCATATATTAGAGACAGAACCTGGGGAAATGTTCAATGGAAGAATGGATGGATGGATGGATGTAAAGATAGGTGGATGGATGGATGGATGGATGGATGGATGGATGAATGGATGGATGGAAACACGGGTAGATGGGTGAATGAATGGGTAGATAAAGAGCTGGATGGGTGGAGGGGGGTGGATGGATGGATGGAAAGATGGGTAGATGGATGGATGGATGGATGGATGGGTAGATGGGTGAATGGATGGGTAACTAGATGGGTAAATGAAGGGCTGGATGGGTGAATGGGTGGGTAGATGGATACAAGTAAATACAAGAAGAATACAAGTGGTTATAGCCTGAACCACCTGCCTCCAGGAGTTAAGGTTTTAATGATATCTTTTCTCTCAAGAACCTATGTTCTTCAACAATAATGAGGGATAGGGGAGTGGCTTAGTGGTAGAGTGCTTGCCTAACATGTTCAAGACCCTGAATTCTGACGCCAGTACCATAAGAAAAGAAAAGCAGTGAAAGGTGGATGGGCCCCGAAGCATAACTTGAAGAGTCAATGTGTTCGAGTTCAGCTGTCCACGACAAGGTTGGAGGACACGGTACCTTTGCATCTCAGTCACTGTTCTAATGCTGTACCGTGACCGCAGCAGCTCTTACAAATGAAAGCATTTAATTGGGGCTGGCTAACAGTTTCAGAGGTTTAGCCCACTGTCATCATGGCCGGAAGCATGGCGGCATGTAGGCAGACATGATGGAGACGTAGCTGAGACTTCTATATCCGGATTCAGATCCACAGGCAGCAGAAAGAGACTCTGGGCTTGGAACCGGCTTTTTGAAACCACAAAGCCCACCCCCAGTGACATACTTCCTCCCACGAGGCCACACCTCCTAATTGTTTCAAATAGTGTCACTCCCTGGTAAACAAGTATTCAAATCTATGATCCTTAGGGTGGCCATTCTCATTCGCTTCTCACTCAATCCTCTCTCTCCTTCACTTGACAGAATCTTTGCCACTGAGCGGAAGTGAGTGGAATAGGAGTATTTTAATGTAAAGCATCCGATGGTAACAGCTTTCAAATTAAAAACTGCGGGGATGTCCTGACAGCTTACCTTCACCCTGGACACGTGACCAACACTGGGCCTTTGGGATGTCGTGTCTCCTCACGTCTCTGGCTATCTGGTTTTCTTCTGAGTCATCTCGTCCTCGTAAATCATCTTTTGCGAGGATTGAGAGCTGGGACCACGAGTGCTGTTTCTAAGCAACCATTTCCCACTTTCCTAGGTGGCATGACTCTCAGTAGACATGAAGGGTGGGGCTTGAAGAAAGACTCCAAAGTTTTCACACAGCTTGAGGGAGCATGTGTCAGCCTTAGAGACCTGGACAAAGTGGCTTCCTACAGAGGTAGGCACACAGCACAATCCCAAGGAAGACTCCTGAATGTAAAGGGAAGCCGTAGCTATAAAATGCAGGGGATAAGGAAGAAGGGTTGGGGAGTTGGTCCAGCAGCTAAGCTCACTGGCTGCTCTTCCAGAAGACCTGGATTCAATTCCCAGCACCCACAGGGAAGCTCACAACTGTCTGTAATTCCAGTTCCAGGGGATCTGACACCCTCATACCAACGCACATAAAACAAAATAAAATAAATCATTAGCCGGGCAGTGGTGACACTCGCCTTTAATCCCAGCACTTGGGAGGCAGAGGCAGGTGGATCTCTGTGAGTTCGAGGCCAGCCTGTTCTACAGAGTGAGTTCCAGGACAGCCAGAGTTACAATAGAAAAACCCTGTCTCGGAGGCGGGATGGGGGGAGGGGCGGGGGGGGGAGGATGCAGGTGATTTAAATGCCGATTTAAAACCATGGTGCAGTAAATTGTGTATAGCAAGTGATCTTAATTGGGTTTTCATGGCTCAGATTGGTTAAAGGCTTGAACTGCATCCTTCTTGTGTCAACTTTTCCAATATCCTCACTAAAGCTGGGGTGGGGGTAGCTGGAGGCTTCTGAAAATGGCAGTCATTTATATAACCCTCTTCATAGCCACTGCATGAGGGAGGGGAGCCATAAAAGCCCTTGCCAGAAGAAAGCCTCACAGTTCTGCAATCACTGGGAATTCAAAGGACAGCATTGCCAAACAAAAGTCACTCTCTGGCCCTTGTTGCATGGTTAATAAGTCGCCTCCTCTTCCTCCTCTTCTGCTTCTGCCAGGAAACTGAACCTAGCAGCCCTGCTATTTTCCTTATAATGGCAGCTGATGAAAGCTCCTCCCCAGTGCAAGCCATCATCAACTGAAGCATCTCAGAAGGATCTGCAGGAGGTGACCCCTCTCTCTCCTGCAGCTGGGGGAGAAGAGCCACTCCACATAAAAAAAAAAAAAAGTTTGATAGCATATATGCCTTGTCTCCTGGGCCAAGAGTAGGCTCATAAATATTCAGTGGTGTTCCCAGATAGTCTTGGTTAGAATAAATCTGCCCCTCCCCTCGATGCATTTGTTCAACAAAAAGGATTGTGATGGACCAGCAAGGCTGGATAAAGGCACTCACCGCCAAGCCTAAGGACCAGTATTCAAGCTCTCAGAAGCCATGACATATTCATCAGGTCCATCCTCATCCTCCAGAGTCACATTTGGAATGTCGATGGCCTTACAAGATCTAGTTGACATTCTAATTAGTCACATAGATCTACATAGATAAAAAGTATGAAGCCAGCTCATTCTTGGGACGTCCCAGGACTTCTCAGAAGCAGGAGCCTCCTCACTTCACAATCCACTTCCCTTCACCCTCCCCTAACTCACTTACTTGTTAAGTGTGATCTGCCTGATGCTGAGAACTCGGCTCATTGGTCCCCGTTTACTGGCATGGGCGGTGGTTTGAAAGAGGATGGCCCCACAGGCTCATACATATGAATGCTTGGTCCCCAGTTGGTGGAACTATTTGGGAAGAATTAGGAGGTGTGGTCTTATTGGGCAGGGTGTGTCACTGGGGGTGGGCTTTGAAGTTTCAAAAGCCTATGCCATTCCCAGTTAGTTCCTCCCTCTCTCTCACTCTCCCCCCTCCCTCTCTCTTCTTTATAGTTGTTATCTCAACGTGTGAGCTCTCAGCTACTGTTCTAGCACCACGCCCGCCCACTGCCATGCTCTCCACCGTGATGGTCATGGTCTGCTCTTACCCTCTGGAACCGCGAGCCCTCCCCTCCCCCACCGTCAAATGTTTTTTAAGTTGCCTTGGCCACGGCATTTTCTCATAAGGCAGCATATAACCAACTACTGTACCCTTAGAGTTATACCCTTCCCTCTCATGTACTGCTAATCACTCCTCCCATCTCAGCCAGTCAAAAATCCCACCGTCTTAAAAGTAATAAAAATAAAGCAAGAAAGCGCTCCACCCATTGGCTAAACACACCCTCGCGACAGACTACTATGCAGCCATTAAAAATGATTTTGTAGAAGAACATTTCATGACGAGGACAGATGCATGTGATATATGAAAATGTCGGGCCACGGGCCAACAGATCCTCAAAGCAGAGACTCATCTTAAAGATTTATCGAGACTGGACAGAAATGGTCATCTCGGTATGGTTTCTGCTCAACTTTTTTCTGCTTTTTCACATTCTACAGTAACTTTTTTTTTTTTCCATTAAAAAAAAAGCATCAAATGAAAAACATCCTGCCTATGGTGCGTTAGGCTGTGGCCCTCCTCCCCAGATGTATACGTTGATGTCCTAATTCTCTAAACGTGGCTGCCTTTGGAGGCCAGACCTTTAAGGAAGTAACAAAGACAAAATGGGTTCGTGTGCAGGGTCCGAACACAATGTGACTCGTGTCCTGATAGAAGAGAAAACAGCGGGATCAGTCAAGGGTCCATACCGCCCTTGCAGAGGACCCAAGTTCAGTATCGATCACCCATGATGGGTGGCTCCCAATCACTTATAACTCCAACTCCAGGGGATCCATGCCCTCTTCTTGGCTTTGCAGGCACCTGCAAACAAGTAGCATACATATACACGTAAATAGAATTTTTGAATAATTGAATAGATATTTTTAAAGGGAAAGGAAATGGGGTCCCAGATAACATGAGCCATGCATAGAGACATGAGCACACAGCCAAGGACAGAAGCCTTCAAAGCACATACCACCAACACCTTGACCTTGGACTTTATGCCAACAGAACTGTGAGAACACAGACCTCTCTATCGTTCGAGTCCCGAGCCTGTGGTATTTTGTTATAGAGTCTGAGCAAAGACATTACCTGTCTTTCAAAGACCAACTCGAATGCCAACCCTTTCAGGAACCCCTCCAATCCCAAACATCCCTCCGTCCCAACTTCATGTGCCTATCATTTTGTTGTCACTCCCCCTGTTTAGAGTAACTTCTACTCACCCTTGTCACCCCTTCTGTTTAGAGTAACTTCTACTCACCCTCCTCTCCCCGATAAGGTTCTTAAGACTATGTTCAAGTTTCATTCAGATTTTCCTGTCCCGCCATTACTTGCCTAGGTACGCAGGAGGACTCGGTATTAGGCTGCTGAAATAAGGACAATGGGACTTTTCTAGGACAGTAGTGGGGGTTAAACCACTTACCGGTTTCCTGACACAGGTGTTAGTATTGGTGGTATCTCTGTGCCCGTGTGTACATATGTTAATATTGGAGTGTGCTTATGGGTAAGCTTGTATGAATGCATGTGTATACATGCACATGTATTCCTACATATATTCACATGTGTAGGTATAAGAATGCACACAGGCATGTGTGTATTGGGGGGTGGGGGTTGTTCCAGGAAGTAACAACCACCTCTGGCCCGCTAAGCGATCTTGGAGGCAGCCACACTTCACACTCAAGCCTTAACAGTTTACAAAGCACTTTCAAATGTAGCCTCTGCTTTGGTTGTCATAACAACCCACCAAGCTTACATATATTGTCCTCCGGTGAGAAAGGTGAGGTAAGCATCCTCACAGAAGGTGGGGTACCAAATATTTAGTGATGGTGATAACTAGAATGTAGGAGTGCGCGGGGTCGCACCAAACTGCATGCATTCCTCCCGCCCGTCTCCACATGAGCATCTGAGGGAGTGCCGATCGCCAGGTCCATTTTGCAAACAAGAGGCCAGAGGAGTTGCCCAGGTTCGCGTGGCTAGAAACGAATAGAGTTGCAATGTAAACCCAGCTTACGTAATCGTAGCTCCCACTTAGAACCCCTACCTCAAGCTGGCCCCTCCCCCACAGAAATAAGCAAGGAAGAAGGGCTGCACAGAACAGGCAGGCATCGCTCCGGGACTCAGAAGGCTGAGCTGGCCTGGAAGGCAAGGTCTGATCTAAGTCTTTGGGGTGCTGTTGAGTGCAAAGGATGAGGAGACAGCTCTAGGTCTCAGTACTGTCCACAGTGAAGAATCTCAGATCGGATTCAGCCATCCAGTTATCTCCCTCCCACCCCTCAAAAGTCCCAAGTCTGTACCAGCCACTGGGCTGAGAAACAGAGAGAGAAGAGGAACCTGCCACCAGAAGCTCTCATCTCAGGAAGGCAGGCTGGCACATATGGCCGTGGTGCAATGTTTTATCGGGGGCTTCGAGGGGAAAGCCCTAGCCTCAATCTTACCACTAACTTTCTATGAGGGTTTAAGCAAATCACAGGTATCTTGTGGTCTCAATTTCCATGGCCAAAAATAGTGTTACAGAAGAACATGCTGCAGAATGGCATCTGGCACCATTATCTGCTATTTATACTTAATTTCTGGGTGTGATGGTATATACCTGCAATTTCAGCCTTAAAGGGGGCCAAGGCAGTAGGATCTCAAGTTCAAGATCCATCCAGGCTACATGATAAGTTCAGGGCCAGCCTGGGACACAGCAAAATCTTCGTCTCAAAGAAGAAACAAAACAGCTGGGGATGTAGCTTGGTGGCAGAGCATCTTCCTAGTATGCACAGGGCTCTAGGTTCAAGGCCTAACACAGAAACCCCTGATCCTGACAGAGAGAAGCAGCCTTTGTATTAAAGAAGGAAGTGATAACTTCTCCAAGGGGCAACTCAAACCCCGCCATCCCTGGCCTTCACCCTTGGGGTGGCTGGTATTATCAGACAAGTCAATATATATGGATTAGCAGTGAAAGGCCTCAGGTTGGGTCAGGAGCAATCGTGTTCATGACAGCCCCCAAAGCTGGCCTCGTGGGGGCCTCTTCTATCTTTTGCGTCTTTATGAACCATCTCCCACCAAACAGTCCTCTCCGGAGTGGGAAAAACCACTCAGCGGCCTATTTATTTAAGACCCACGAGATAAGAGGTAGGCTTCAGAAACAGGCTTAGTCATACTTCCTTACCCAAGAACACGAGTTCAGACTTGATCACCTCTCCATGACGGCATCCAGCTACATGACACATCGTCACTTGAGATTCTGGAGAGCCTCAGTATCTTGGCATGATTTTTTTCTCTTCCCTCTGTATTTTTTCTTTTTCTTTTTCTTTTTTTTTTTCTTTAATGATGATGAGAGAAAATCCACCTATTCAACATAGATCAAACCCTTCATCTTTCTCATCTTCAGGCCCCACAGTTAGAGATGCAAACACAACTGTAGAATGTCTGCTACAATGATGACCACTCTCTGGAAGGGAAAAAAAGAGGAGAGGGCTCCTCCTTGCTGAGTACCACTCTCTACCATCCTGGGGCCGCCCACGGCACTGTGGAGCCTCGATGGGGAGCTGTGAGTTAACATTCTACAGCTTACAGCTGTAAGCTCTACAGCTCACCTAACACAGCAAGGAGCTAGGGCCATGCAGGAAAACCTCATCTTCCTGAGCAGCTCTGCAACCCCGGGGGAGATAGGGTGAAAAGAGAAAGGTTACCCAGGTGCCACACCCATGGGGCTCTGGGGCCTTTGCAGGATCTAGGCCCGTGCCAGGGAGATCTCCTGCCGGGGGGCCATGTGGGCAAGCTACCTTTGCTATCATTCATTCAGGGCAACGAGGAAAGCATGTAAGTCGCTGTTTTTCACACAGTTGCCAAACATCCAGACCTGTCTAGACCTGTCCCGTCTTTTGCACCGAGAATATACGAATGAGAAGATAAAGTTCCTGTCTCCAGGAACTTCCAGTCTAGTAGAGACCCAGGGACTATGTTATCCTTTCTTTCTTTCTCACCCTCTACCATCTCGTAGCCCTGGTATCAGGAGGCAAGATGAGCTGGGTTGAGTCAGCATAGAAAAAAATGCTAGGCCGCTGGTTGGCAGCCATTTTGAACAAGGGTCCGGTTGTATCTGAGAGCTTTAGGACTTAGTACCGTCTTGGTAGCCACAGGCCCCAGGTAAGTGTCCATGCAGCACTATTCAAGGTCATACTCCTAGTATGCTGCCCACCCCTATGTACCCCTAGAGAAAAGGACGTGATGTCAGTAGAGGAAGATGCGTGCAGCAGAGACAAGCTTCTGATAGGCCGCTAAGTGGGGGAAAGTTGGAGCTGGGTCCCAGGCTCTGTGTCAAGGAGCTAAAAATAGAAACAGCCCTTTTCTGGCTGGGGAGTCATGGAGGGTCAGAGGAGGGATTGAAACAGATTGCCCAAATCCCTATAAGATGCTTCCCATCACAACAACAACCTGACACATTCCAAAGTCTGGTTGGGTGTGGACAGGCGTGAGGCTCAAGAACTACCCCGGTCCTACACGGTCAACACAGAAACCAAACGTTGTTCATTTTTGTAGTGTTTGGTTGTAGTGTTTGGTGTTTCGTTTTAGTTTGTCTTTTTGAGACAATCCCATGTAGCCCAAGTTGGCCTTGAACTTACTGTGAGGGTAAGGATAACTTTGAACACTTGATTCTCCTGCCTCTACTTCCCAAGTGCTGGGTTTGCACCATGTCCAGCTGAGACCAGAGTCCAAGGCACAGCCGCGCACTCCGTCTTTGGGAAGGTCTCTAATTCTAAACTTTGGTTTTTTTTCTCACATGCGCCCTTGGGGACATTACCAACACTTGCCAAGGGTCACAGGGAGATGAAATAAAATGAGTGGCATGAAGCACACGTGGGGCCCATGTTAGTCATTCCTTTCTGCTCTGCGGATCCTTCCAGCTCTCTCAGTTTAAAATGACCTCTTCGCCTCCTGAGCTCACAGCGCAGCCTGGCTTTATCTTTTATTTTCTGCTCTTGGGGTTACCGATCTGATTCATCCCACAGCGTCTGATGGGGATTCAAGTGTGTTCGAGAATGGAAAGACAAATCCTACAAACGTGGTGATGCTGGAGGGAACATCCAACTACTTGGGTTGAGTTTTGGGGAGCTTCATGCCCAGTTCCTGTGACAGAACGTGAACATGGACGGCTATGACTCCAGGTGTGGCACGTCATCACCTGTGGGTAGGAGACACACAGGATGTCAGACAGTTGTACCAGCTGGACTTGCTAAGATCCCAGGTGATTCCTACACAGACTTTGAGAAGTTCGGGAGCATCATGGTTCTTGCCTGGACGCCACCTGAAGAAGCCGTAGAAATGGTCTGAAGAGCTGTAGAAACCGCTGCTGGCCAGGCTGCGTGGCAGCACAGTGAGAATCACACTGATCAACTGATGATTGATGGTTGTTATACCTCCTAAGTGATTTCAACACACAGCCAGGGTTGAGAAATCACCGGCTGCACTGTGCGGGTCAAGAAACAAAGGTCTACGTGGGCATGGTGGTGCATGTCTGTAATCTTAGCATTTGAGAGGCTGAGAGTGGAGGTCAGTGTGGGCTACACCTCTGAATCCTGTTTCCAAAAGGGAAGAAAAGAAAGAAGGAAGGAATGAAGGAAGGAAGGAAGGAAGGAAGGAAGGAAGGAAGGAAGGAAGGAAGGAAGGAAGAAAGACAAACCTGAAAGCAAAACCCAAACTAATTGAGCGTATCTATAATCCTAACACTTGAAAAGGCAAGAGAGTCAGGATAGTGAGTTAGAGGTCAGCGAGAGATACAGATCCTGTCAAAAGAAACAAAATAAAACAAAACAAAAGAGACCTTAGCCTCTCCCATACTATCCTCACTTGGTAGAGTGTTACCTAACTAACCTAAGGTCTCACAGGAGCTGAGTGACAGTGAGTGGGACTTCAGCCAATACCTCCAACTCCACGTTCGTCTTCACTGGGCTCTATTGCCCTTCAGAAGAAAATGGATCAAAGAGAGAAGCATTAATTTCCAGAGGAAGACTTGTGTGGGTGATGAGTGACCTTATGCCTTTAGATCCCCTGACAGGCTACATCTGTGGATGCCTCGCCTTCTGAGGCAGTAGGTTCCCAGGAGCGGGGCCGGAGGGGGGGGGGCGACTCCACTTCCTTCACCATAGCTGTTCTCTGGACAGGAGGAGCCCCGCTTTGCCCTTCCAGCCTGGCCCTGCCTTTCCCACAGTCTCCCCCTCCATCTTCCCAGAGACACTGAGCACCTAGGGACTGTCCCCCGCCAGGCTCCACAGTTCTCAGAACTCAGGTGAGGTTTCTGAGCCCCCACAACCTCACTCCCGGCTCCTCTCAGAAGTGCAGGGACAGGCCCAGTTCTCAAGTCAGCAACCACGGCTGCTCGAAACCAGCAGGGCCCGGCAGCTCCCTTGTGACTTGTTTATACTTTCTTGTCGGGGTTTTGGGAGGAGGGGATGTTTCAAACCTGTGATTGTCTCAGCTTTGTGACTTCTTCTGGTGTGTTTTTGAAGTGGCTTTTTGTTATTCTGCCTCGACTCACTCATCTCTCTCAGCAGCTGTGGAAAAACGTGCTCTGCCCCTGGTGGAACGCTTGGATTCCATGTAAACAGTTTGCCTGGTGGCTAGATAGGGCTGAACAAATAGAGAGGGGCTCGGACCTGTTGCACCTTGAAATTAAACGTTCAGTATAAACACTGTTGTGTCTATACTGACGGATGATAGGGACAGGCACAAGAAAGCAGAAGGGACTCTCTAGGCACACAGCCACCCTGACATGTGGTGACCCATCCATGCTGGTCTGTTCTACAGGCAAGAATGGACAGGAGTGAGCCTTGGAGCTGTAGCGGGGAGGAGGAGATCCACCTGCAAAGAGCCTTTCTAGTCTCTCTCCCTTTCTGAAAACGGACTTGATCTTTAATTCCTCCATCCAACACAGTAGCCACTAACCATATACAACTACTGAAGGATCTAAAAGTAGCCAATGTGACTAAGGAACTGAATTTTTATGTAAATTTACATGATGTGAACAAAATGTACATAGGCACAAATAGTAGATATTCTGTTAATGTAGGTCAAAAGCCGTAGTTCTTTTTGTTTTGGGGTGAGGGTTTGGGGGAGACAGAGTCTACTCACTGACACACAGGCTAGTTGGAAACTCACTGCGTAGCCAAAGCTAGCCTCAGTCTCACAGTAATCCTCCAACTGAACGCAGCACCTGAGGCCCTGTAAGGCTCTCTCAGGCCTGGGGCTAACCCTAATCCTAATCCTAACCTTAACCCTAACCACCAGGGTGGCTGCTGGGCATTTTAAAGCTCAGTAGATGCTTTGAATGGGATTCTAACATAAGCCTGGTTGGACTAAAGGTTTCCAACAGCTGGCCCAGCTCTACCCACTATGTGCTGATTTGCTTCCTATGGTTTCAAAATTTAAGGACCAAAGACTTCGGAGAACTTTCAACATTCTTACATTCTGCATTCTAAATGTTCATTGTAGGAAACAGAAAATTCAGAAAACAAGAAGAAAGTTAGAATCCCCCAAGACCCCAAAACTCAGAGATAAAGGTTAAAATATTTATGTGCTTATCCTTCCAGACACCTTCCCATGGGTCTCTCCACATTTTCCACTGAAATTGGGACTGTGCTATGCTGTCTATTTTATTTTTTTATAATCTTCTTAAAAAGACGTATATTTATTTTTATCTGTGTGTGTGTGTGTGTGTGTGTGTGTGTGTGTGTGTTGGGGGTAGGGGGGTGGGGCATGTATATACAGTTACCTTCAGATGCCAGAAGAGAGCATCAGACCCCAGCGGAGCTAGAGTTACAAGTAGCTGTGAGCCTCTCAATGTGGTGCTCAGAAACACAGTCAGGTTCTGTTCAAAAGCAGAAACCGCTCTTAACCACTGAGTTACCTCGCCAGAGTGTACTGTCTATTTTGTGGTTGTTTTTGGTCATTCTCACTTGATTAACAAATATTCTTCCCCTAGCCAAGAGGTGGTAGTGGCTCACACCTTTAATCTCAGCACTCGGGAGGCAGGGGGAGGCAGATCTCTGAGTTCAGGGCCAGCTTTGTCTCCAATGTGAGTTCCAGGACAGCCAGGGCTACAGGAGGAGAAGAAGGAGAAGAAAAATTCTTTCACTATCAATTGTAATAGCTGTATGGTATTCTATGATGTGCAGAAAACATAATTTATCTAAGCAGACATTAATAGTCTCAATCCATTTTTAAAAACCATTGTTAATATCTTAAGAAAAAAACATTTGCTAACTCCTTAGGAGAAAAAAAAAGTTAGACCAAAGCAATACAAAAGTCTAAGACTTCTGAATATTTACTAAATCTCTCTTCAGAAAAGTTGAGCCTGTTCGTATTCTTACTGGCAGAGCACGACAGTGCCTACGCTCCTAAGTGCTGGGACGCCTGGCTGCATTAGTAAAGTTCTTGCTTTGCAAGCTTGAGGACCTGAGTTCAAGCCCCAGAACCAGAAAAGCACCCTTGTAATCCCGGTGCTATGGAGGCAGAGGCAGGGGAACTCTAGGACCTACTGGCCTCATCTAATCGGCTCCCTCCAGGCCAATGAGAGACCCTGCCTCAAAACGAGGTGAGAGCTCAGTAACAGTACTCAGTTATCCACCGGCCTCCACATGCACACAGGAACACGTGGCACAAAATAAACTCTGACACTGGAGACTGAACTTTTCAAAGTTAACAAGATTTGAGAATAAGAATGTTCTTACCAGACAGTGGTGGTGCATGCATTTAATCCCAGCACTCGGGAGGCAGAGGCAGGAGAATCTCTGTGAGTTCGAGGCTAGCCTGGTCTACAGCGTGAGTTCCAGGACAGCCAGAGTTACAACTGAGAAACCCTGTCTCAAAAAACCAAAAAAAAAAAAAAAGAATGTTCTTAAGGAACTACCATCACCTAAGTCCGAATAGCCAGGTACTGGCAATCCAGATGCAGGAGACACATCTCATCTTTGAAGAACTCAGGACAGGAGAAAACAAAGGTCTTCCTTAGCTTCGGGGTCAAGGGACAACTTGGATAGTAACTAAAAACACCACGGGTATTTTTATGTAGGGTAGCCGGGAAGAAAAGCCCATGCTTCCCCCTGGAAATGCTAGGGATTCTGGTATGGCAACACCTGAGCTGGCTCCAGAGGGGTAAGTTTAGACACTGACAAGGAGTAGGAGGGACAGTGGAGGAAAGGCGTCACTTCTCTCTTCCAATGCTTTCCACACTTAGCTCCCTATAGTGGGAGGTCTTCTCTGGGTCCATCCGACCTGCCCTTCCTATCACAGGAATCCTTTCCACGATCTTTTATAATGGGATGCAAGACAACATGGCTGCATTCTACATAAAGTCACCTTCAGAGACTGTTACACCGAGATGCTAAGCATGGGGTGGTATTGACGAATTGAGTGTCTTTTGTATGAATTTCTTTCAAAGAAATATTGACTTGCAATGTCATTGTGCCCATTTGGTTAATTAATTAAAAGTTGCAGAAATCAGAGATAGGGTAAAAACCAGGGGGGGACCTGGATTCTCCAGGCCTCCAATTCTAAGCCCGTTTTTCTGGGCAGTACCAGCCCTGCACAAAGGAGACAGCCAATCAGAGGCTCTGCTGCAGAGACCCCCCCCCCGGGAAAATTCACTTCATCTTGCTGAGCCTGGAAAGCAGAGAGGGGAAAAATGGCAGTAGGGGAAGGTACAAAGGAGTTTGCTGGTAGCAACAGTAATAGCCTGTCACCAATCTATGGCCTGTGGTCAAAGGAGGCCACCCTTGGCGTCTATTTCCATGAATCTCTGTGTCCCCGCAAACACAGGCACCGTTAAAGGGAGTCTCTGCAGTCCTGCCCTTTCAGGAAAAACGCAAGTCATCGAAACTGACCTTTTCTTCAGAAACTCATTGAAAAACGAATTAAGGAACTCATCCACCTGTGTCCCCGGAGCAGAGGTGGAAGGGCATGACAGTCACCTGACCCTTTCCATGCCTTGACCTCTCCCCGGTTCTGCCCTATGACATCAGTGACAGGATGACATTCTCCTACCTGCCTGCACCTGCCTTCACAGCCCCCTCTTCCCTGCTCTGTGACGCATGATGTCCCTGGAGAGTCCCTCCACATCATCACAGAACAAAAACAAAAACAGCAAAGAAAAAAATACCAAATCTTCCTCTTGCGATGCCCGCCCCCTTAACCATGGCTGGCCCTCATGATGCGGGCTCTGTGTTTCTAATACTAGAAATGAACTTGCGTTTTTCTTTCTTTCTTTTTTTTTTTTTTCGTTTCACTTCTGCTATTTACACAGAGGTTCCTGCCAGGGACCTCAGCACTGAACCTATCTTAATTTTAATTAAAGTTTGGGGTTTTTTTGTTTGTTTTTTGTTTTGTATTCTTTCTCTTTTTGGACTGCTCAGCTGTTGCTACAAAGTGGCGAAATATGAGCCCGTGTGCATCAGCCAACGAAAGTAAGGAGCAGGGAGAGAATGGACACTGTCGAATGTTGTCACAGCTAGCTCCAGGCTAGGTGTCCCCCAGCAGAGTTTATTGTGTCCTCACGGTGTTTCTAAGACAGAGTCTTAGTATGGGCTGCATTCATAGACCGTGAAACTGAAGTTCTGCTCAGTTAGTGGCTTGGCCAAGGTCAAGTATGGAGACTTGGATTTGAAACCAGGACTGACATAAAAGCCAACGTTGGGCTGATGAGACGGCTCAGCGTGTAAAGGCAATTACCATCAAGCCTGAGGACCTGAGTTCCATTCCTAGGCAGCACAGAGTGGAAGGGGAGAACTGATTTGTCTTCTCACTTGTACTTCTGAGCTGGGGCACATGAGAATGTGTACGTGTGCCTGGAGACTCACAGTGCGTGTACATGTCTGCAGGTGCAGGCACGTGCATGTGCATGCGCACACCACACACACACACCCACACACACACACACAGAGGGCGGTTATGCTGAGCCCCAACCCGTACTCACCCTCCACAGCACCCTTCCTTCTCCTATAATTAACTCACTGGAATCGACCCGTACCTTCTTCCCTGTGTGCTCGCATTATCTTTGCCCCTCTACTTCTAACTGTCACCTGGACTTTGCTCTTTTCTGCTTTGAAAAAAAAAAAGCCAACCACAGAACGTCCTGGAATTTTAAGGTTTGATTTAATTTCCCCCCCTACCATTTAAGTGACCAACTCCTTGCCCCTAGGAATCCTGTTAGAAAGGAGGATGAAGATGAGGGAAAGGAGAAGATGCTGGCAAAGGAGAAGCCCGCTGGCCTTGCAGCTACACAGGGCTCAGTTGGGATCCCAGCTGCTCTGATGAAGGAATTCAGTGTTCTAAGCCTATCACACACCTATCAGTCAGCAACAAATGCCAACCTGACAGGGTTGTTGAGAGACCCAAATGAAATAAAGTATTAGTTACTTCTCTATGCCACTGTGACAAAAATACCCGACAAAACTAACTTAAAGAAAGGAAAGTTTATTTTGGCCCATGGTTTCGGAGAGTTCAGCCCAAGTTGGCTTGGCTCCATGCACCTGAGCAGAATATTGCGTTGTGGAAGGAGCGTGAGCAGCGGAGAAGCATTTGCTTTCACGGCTGACAGGGAGGCAGAGGGGAGGGATGCCAACGCTCCGCTGACTGACTCTCCCTTCAGCTGTGGGGACCTCAGCTTGTGAGTGAGGCTCACATTCAGGGTGGGTCTTCCTCGCTTCATTAACCCTGTCTAGGAACCTCCTCACAGACACACCCAGAAGCATTTCCCACCAGTCTTCTCTCAGACGATTCTAAAGTTGACAGTGAAGAGTAACCGTCAAAGATAATGAGAGAAAGGGTCCAGGTTAGATTCAAGCAACCTAAACATGTCTCCCACTTTCCCTGTCTCCCTTGCCTGGGATGGGCTAACCCTCTCAGGTGAGACTCACTCACACTCATCCAGACCTGCCTGAAACATCTGTGGGCCCCAGGCAGGAGCACCCAAAGGCCTTCCCATCACCTGCCTCTGTAGCTACCTCATCTATCAGGCTAGCTGACTGTTTGCTGGGTTAACGGGGGTTCTATTGCATTTGAAGATATATACAAAATACCAAAACTAAAGAAATGTTTTTTCTTGACGATCTGAGGAGCCACGTATAAATTTAGACTTAAAAAAAAATAAAGATTTATTTTTGTCTTATGTGCGTGAGTGTTTAGCTTGCATGTACGTATGGGCACCACATATGTGCCCTGAGCCTGGGGGGTCAGAAGAGGGCATCAGATCCTCCAGGAGAGAGTCACGGAGAGCTGTGAGCTGCCTGCCACATGGGTGCTGGGAACTGAAGTCAGGTCCTCTTCACGAGCAACAAGGATACTTAACCACTGAGCCATCTCTCTGGCCCCTAAATTTAAAATATCAACACTCCTTGGAGATAGATAGCTAGATAGACAGACAGACAGACAGACAGATAGATAGATGATACATAGATAAGCCTGTCTTCCTACACAGCTGCCTACGTATCTCAGCTTTGTGAACGGCTTTCATGAGCAGCAGCCCCAGGCCACAGCTTAGTCTAGAGTGGGCACCACAGCCGCGCTGTCTCCTATGTAGACCTGAAGGGGGCTCAGGGCAATTTGAGTGAAGAACTGAGGTTGAGTATGGTGGGAACACAGCAGGAAGACATAGACCATGAGCCTATCTCTGTTTGGGTAAAACCAGAGATGTCTCAAAGGTGTGGGTCCCTCTACTGAATCTGAGCTCAATGGGGTATCCATTGCGCATTCTCTCTGCCTGCCCCTTTTAAATGAGAATTCATACCATGAGCTGCAGCCACAGCAGACATCTGTGTTAAGCCTAAACCTAATATTTAAAAGGAAATTATACCTCCCTCCCCCTAGTAGTGGAGGTTGAACCCAAGGCCTTGTGCACACTAGACAAATGATCGACCTCTGAACGGTAACCCCAGCTTTCTTCATGATTCTTACTTTGAGACAAGTCACTGAAGGGACCAAGCCAGCCCTAAACTCACTCTGCAGTTCTGGTAATCCTTGTACTTGAGATCACCCTGTCTCCATAGCGGAGGCCTATGGTACCAGGCTCGAAGGAATTACACTTCTGATCAGTTCAGTCTGTTTTCCCACCTCCAAGATGGCGGCCAAGTAGGGCGAGCTTTCCACCTGCATCTACTTGTACACATAAGTACACTCTTCTGCTCTGTTTCTCTTCTTGACTTTAAAAGTCTTCAAGAGAGAGAAACAGATGGGTGGTTCTCAAAGGCTGGGAGTGGAGGAAGGTGTGGACTACAGAGGGAATTCAAGAGCAGTGAGGGAGGCCAAGGTGGTGAAGCTGTCAGGTGACTGCTCATTGCTTCTGGTAGTAGGCAGGCAACTGTAAGCGTTGGGGTCAGGGAGATAGAATGGGAGGGAGGCTTTACAACCTCATACGTGAATGGGTGATGTTTGCTATATGTAAATTATACTCCAACTTTATGTAATGAAAATTTTTTTTTCCCCTCCAAAGCACATTTTAAGAAAGCTGTGGGAATTTCAAAGAGGGATATATTAAGGCTTATAAATTAAGTTCCTTTGACGTGACATTTAGGACGAGACAGCGTGGCAGCCCTCTGCTGTGTTCCTGGCTGTTCAGCATCTCACCAGTAGCCACACTTTCTGGAGGGAATTCCCTTGTTTTCATTTCGCTTAGCGGAGTCCAGATCTCCTAACCTCCCAACCCAGACATGGGCACGTGACCTACCCTCCACCCATCAGAAGCACGTATGCAGTTTGTTTGTTTTTTGTTTTTTCTTTCTTCAGAAATGGGAACTCCATGTATGGACACTAGGGCTGTGGGAGCTTTGATTTTTTGGATGGCATTGGTGTTTGGTTTGGGGGCACTCAGTGGTCGTGAAGCTGAGTTCCCTGTTCAGCAGTGGTGTAGGGGGAAGACCTGACTGGGGAGTTCCATTCTCTGCCGGCTGCTACTGGTTGTGAGCCTCCTTTGGGAAAGTCCTCAACTTCTCCAACTCTGTATTTCATCACCTCTAGAAAGAGCGTCACAGTGCCGACTCCACAGGGTTGCTGAGATGAGGCGGTTGGTCTGGGATCTGGCCGACCATAGGTGTTGAGTAAGATGTTGAGTAAGACCCACCCTTGCTCCGGCTCTCAGATCGTGAGAATGGGTGACCTGCCTCTCTGCTGGGAAGCTCCCTGGAGGCCAGGCCGCGGGCCCTCATCCAAGCCTGGGCAGTTTTCCACGGCAGAGTCCCTATGGAGTCTATTAGAACTCACACTGACCTTTAGAAGCAAGGGCCAGAGATCGTGCTCGGAAACACGCTTTGCTAAGCTTCTCTCCTCTGCCCACTTCCTCCCTTGGCTTTCATGAGCTCTAAGTGGCACCTATTTGAGGTCAAATCCATAGAAATATGCTTCAGTTTAACTCCGGGCGCCTTTTGGATGAGTACCAAGAATACAGCAAGTGCCATGCTAAGTAGGTAAGAAATAGGTAAGGTATCCAGCACGGAGGAAGATAAGCCTAGACAAGCCTGTGACACAGACCTCACTGAGTGGTATGAACAGCAGAACATTCTGCAGGGTTGAGCCCTTGAGAAACTCTTCAGGGAATGGGGGGCTCTTTGAGCCGCTTTATTTTTGTTTCTGTTTTTGTTGTTTTCATTAATGGGTATGATTGTCTTGTCTTCATATATGTGCACCATGAACATACCTGTCCCTATGGAGAACAGAAAAGGGCATCAGATGCCCTGGAAGTGGAATTACAGACAGTTGTCAGCTGCCACATGGGTGCTGGGAACCAAAACCTAGGTCCTCTGCAAGAAAGGCAAGTGCTCTTAACTGCTGAGCCATTTTTCCCAGCCCCCCGTAAGATGGATCTTGAATGACAGGTTAAAATCTGACAGAGGGAGAGGGAACCTGAGGGAAAAGTCTGCAGAGAATTCCAGAAAGATGAAAGCTCCCAGTGCTTTGGCCTGGAAGAGTTAGAGAACAAGGCAGATGGGAAGTTGGGAGAAACAGCTCTATATGTTCAAGCTGAGAGGGGTTTTGGCTGCCATGAATGGTTGCAGGGGGAGGAGGAAGCAGACAGTTGGTTCCTTCAACTACCACAGGGCAAGGGGGGGAGGGGGCCAGGTCTCCCACCATCTTTTCTTCTTGATCAAAGCTCTGCTGAGATTTCCTAAATGTGCATCATTGACCTCCTAAGTCCACAGGTTTCCAGGAGATGATCAGTGGGGTCCCCAAAGGTGCGACCAGACGGGACAGACAGCCAATATTCCCTATGCCAATCCCCAGATGAGGATATGAAAGTGGGAAAGACTAACGGGAAACTGCCTGACCCAGCAAGTTTGAGACCCTGACCCTCTTGGCTACAGCAGACAGTGCCAAGCTTAAACAGGCATCAGGACACTTGGGGTGTCTGAGCCAGTTGTTAAGTGTGCAGATGGGCATACTGGAGCTGGGGTACACGCTTTGACTTCCTAATGCATCACGTTGCCGTGAGACCAATCCCATCATTCCCTCAGCTGTTCTCATCGGAGAGTTTCCATCCAAGCTTCCAAGCTAAGGGACTTTCCACCTCCCTAAAATAAAGGTCACCTTAGGAAGCAACACTGAATCTTACCAGAGGAGGAGAAGGCATTGAGACAACTCCCAGGTGAGCCTCAGGACTGTAGCTTGGAGTTGTCATGACAACAGGGGAGTATGGCCAAATTTACCCTCTCCTAAATGGTATGAGGTTGGGATGAGTTACCCCGAAAGAATAGACCCCCACCCCTGTTTTCCTATTTACCATCTTCAGGCCCCCTCCTCATCTGCCCCCATCCCTCTCATCAGGGACCTTAGCAACATGAAAAACACAGACATACAAGCCTCCTCCTCTCAATGTCCAACAGTGAGCCCTCACAGCAAAACAGGAAGCCTCTTCCTGCCAAGGCAAACCCATTGTGTTCTCTCTGCTCACGTGTCGACAAGTACAGGAAACCGCTACCCAGCCATGGCAACAGGTGTCGGGGGCGACCCCAGGCTTCCCGCCAGCCTGTGCCCAACCCTTCTTCCCTTTTCTCCCTCCTAGACAGCATTCTCTTTGTGGGGTTAATATTGATTGTCAACTTGGCAGCATCTAGAATCACCTGGGAGACAAGCTGTGGGCTTGCCCGCCAGGAAGCATCCTGATTCCCTTACTGAGACTTACCCCGTAAGTGGCCAAGTGCCTGGACTTGGGTCCTGGGCTTCATGAAAAGCAGAAAGCTTCTAGACTGCAGGTGTCCAACCCCCTCTTGCTCTCCTTACTGCAAAGTGACCAGCTGCCTCAAGCCCCTGCCACCATGATGGACTGCACGCTGGAACTGTGAGCCAAAATTAACCCTTTCTCCCTTCAGTTGCTCTTGTCCGGGTATTTTTATCAGAGCAGCAGGAAAACTACCAACACTTCCTCCTCGCAGATGGGCAGCTCACATCTTTTGGTTCCTTTCCTCTTGGAAACCAAAGATCTGATTTAGGCTTTGACCCCTAAAAAAATGATCATCTTTCAAATACAGTTCCTCAGTGCTGGCCTGGTAACACAAAACTGCACCTGTGCTGAAATTCAGCAAGCTTCTTAGATCTTTGGTCTGAGATGGCCCTCAAATTCTGGGTGTCCTTAAATGTACGCCAGATTCGCCTGTGAGGTTGCCTGGTTCTGAGGCCAAACTGATTGTCTCAGTTAAGGGTTCTATTGCTGCGATACAACACCGTGACCCAAAGCTACTTGGGGAGGAAAGGCTTTTATTGACTTACACTACCAAATCGTAGTCCAGCATCAAAGGAAGTCAGGCAGGAATTCAAGGCATGGTAGAAACCTGGAGGCAAGAGCTGATGCAGAGGCCGTGGAGGGGCGCTGCTTACTGGCTTGCTGGACCCACAACCTTATAGTGCCCAGTGTTGGATGGGAATTAATCGAGGTGATGTAAGAATAAAGGGGGGACAGACCTCACCAGAAGCAGCTCGTCTTTTGCTAGGACTCTGAAGGGCAGTAGCCTCTCTGTGGGAAAAGAAACCGTGCACTGAGGTGCAGGGGGCTTGAGGGTTTTATAGGAGAGAAGGAAAGTTTTGAGGTTGGAAAATTCCGTCTGTTGCTCTGTTCCCTGAGGCCTCAAAGCGGTAAACACCATCAGAGGTTCTGTGTGTGTGCGTGTGTCTGCTCTTTTACTTTTATTGTCTCTGAGCATCATTTGTTCCCTAATTGTTTTCTTTTTATAATCCTTTTGTTAGGAATTTGAGTTTCATGCAATGTATGAAACTTGATAGCACCCTCTTCCCATTCTTCCCTGTTCCACCCTTCCACCCCTGAAGTCGAGCGAGTATGGCAGGAATGCAGATCCCGGGCCTCACCACGGATCCTGGAGGCAGCAGGCTGCTCTGGCCATGGACATTCACCTGGCCCGTGCTAACCCAAAACAGCACGACAAAGTTCTGCCAAAGTTGGGAAGTTCTTATTATCCATTTGTGGGCTTCTTGCCTGGAGAGTCTCCGGCTCCTAACTGTCTGCGGATGTTATCGGGGTGGCGAGTTTTCTGTCAGGTGCTCACCTGAGACTTTTAGGTCATTAACCCTCACCCGAGACCACCAGTCCAGCGGCTGGTGAACCCTCCACCCCACGTCAGTCATCAATCAAGAAAAATGCCTCCTTCACAGGCCGACCCGGTGGAGGCATTTCTTCAACTGAGGTTCCCTCTTCCCAAATGACTCTAGCTTGTGTCAATTGACATAAAACTAGCCAGCACACCTATCATTCCCAAGTAAAATCAAAAATAGCCTGAAGGTGGGGGTGGGGTCAGGGTTAAGGACTGGAACCTTAGACTTTACTCGTTGAATGGCAAGCCTGAGAAGCACTGGGTGATCCCAGTGGATCAGAGCGCTGGGACCTTGAGTGCACGTGTGCTACGGAAGAGAGACACAGGCCTGGCTCCATACAGACTTCAGCTCTGGTTCCTCTCCTGGGCCTCTTTAGGCAAGGACCTTCTCAGAGGTCTCGAGGCTTGGTGTGTTCCTTCATACGAAGTTAAGTTTTCTTTTGTCCTTAAATAACCGAGTCCTCTGTGAGAAGGTTGGGTGGCGTGGACGTAAGATGACTTCCAGGTTCCAGTCCTTGCTCATACTCTGAAACCTTTGCTCCCTGGGCAGAACTTCCCCCTCAAAAAAAACAAAACAAAACAAAACAAAACAGTGACATACATTCTCAGAGAAAAGGGTACAGAGCACTTAAGTCTTGTGTGACGGAATCTTTTCCAGGCAGAGAGAGGAAGGAAAGCCATGGCCTAGTCCTTTCAGGACGAGCCCTGCATCAGCAGGAGCCAGCTTGACATAAGGAGAAAAGCCCCTTAGCTTGGAGTTAAAGGTCATATCACTTCTAAATTTCTGCAGTCACAGAATAGAAACTTATCAAACACAGCAGCCTGAGGACTGCATGAGATAAAGGTCACAGAGTCTCAGTCTGTACACATGGTAGGTCTGTCATGGAGTCTCAGTCTATACACATGGTAGGTCTGTCATGGAGTCTGTCTGTACACATGGTAGGTCTGTCATGGAGTCTCAGTCTGTACACATGGTAGGTCTGTCATGGAGTCTCAGTCTGTACACATGGTAGGTCTGTCATGGAGTCTCAGTCTATACACATGGTAGGTCTGTCATGGAGTCTGTCTGTACACATGGTAGGTCTGTCATGGAGTCTGTCTGTACACATGGTAGGTCTGTCATGGAGTCTGTCTGTACACATGGTAGGTCTGTCATGGAGTCTCAGTCTGTACACATGGTAGGTCTGTCATGGAGTCTCAGTCTGTACACATGGTAGGTCTGTCATGGAGTCTCAGTCTGTACACATGGTAGGTCTGTCATGGAGTCTGTCTGTACACATAGTAGGTCTGTCATGGAGTCTCAGTCTGTACACATGGTAGGTCTGTCATGGAGTCTCAGTCTGTACACATGGTAGGTCTGTGAGCAGCCCTAGCTGGCTTTGAACTTGTAGCAATGGAGAACACGCTTGGAAATATGGAAGCCACATAGAACGTGGAGATGTTATTTGTCACTGGTTGGAAGCCCTAGACCAGGGCTGATGGACTCTAGAGTCTGAGTACCTGCCCCCACACCTCACAGAGTAGGTGCTTAGTAAATGGTTGCTGGATGAATGGACAGATGGATGGGCTGACAGGTGCCTAAGAAAAGCCTTACAAGCTATCACTCACCACAGCAACACAGAGAGCTTCGATTCAAAGGTGTAAACCAAACCTATTTCATGAGCAAAATACAAGCCAGCCAATGCGCAGGTATCAAAGCCAGAACTCTGGCCCAGAGGCCACACCGCTCTGAATGGAGGCCAACTTCAGCAAGCCCTTTGAAGCTGACGAGTGAAGCTTCTGACCATGGTATTCCTTCTGACCATCACCACGGCCTTCCTCCCTCACCCCACTCCACACACCCCTAGGTACCCCTGCTTCCTCAGTGGTCCAATTTGCCTCCTACTCTGCTATGCTGAGTTTGTCCCCCAAGTTAACTCTTGCAATGGTGTCTTCCATTGTTTCTTAAATACCATCCAGTACCGTGCCTGCCTGCTGCCATGCCCCCACCACACCATGGTGGTCATGGGCTCACCCTCCAAAACTGTAAGCAAGCCCCCAATTAGAAGATTTCTTTTCTAAGTTGCCCTGGTCATGGTGCCTCTTCACAGGAAGAGTAAAGTAACTAGGACAAATTGTACACCCCCCCCACACACACACACAAAAAAAAAACTAGTATACAAATATTCATAGCAACAATACTCATGATGGCTAAACAGTAGAAACAACCCAACAGCCAGCTAATGACGGCTAAGACAGATGCGGTGTACCCGTACAACGGAGTGCGATCAGTCGTAGAAAGGAATGAAGAATTGAAACATGCTACACATAGAAGAACCTAATGTTCTTCTAAAGAAGACAGATGTGGAGGTCACATATGACATGTATCTATGTGAAATAGCCGTCAGAAGCAAATCTACAGAAAGAAAGTAGATCTGTGGCTGAGAGGAACTACGGGTACAAGCTAAAAAGAAATGGGAATCGTGGGTAATAATGGCAGGATATTTGACTAAAGAAATTATTTTAAATTTACTGTGGTGAAGTAAACTCTGTGATTCTATAAACATCATGGAAATGCCTACTTTAAAAGGGTAAACGGGGCTGGAGAGTCGGCTCGGCAGTTCAAAGCACTTGATGCTCTTGCAGAGGATCCAGGTTCAGTTCCTAGCACCCACGTGGCGGCTCACAAACACCTACAATTCCAGTCCCAGAGGATCTGGCAC
This sequence comes from Cricetomys ansorgei, assembly GCA_026225945.1. Taxonomy (NCBI): domain Eukaryota; kingdom Metazoa; phylum Chordata; class Mammalia; order Rodentia; family Nesomyidae; genus Cricetomys; species Cricetomys ansorgei. The sequence goes on from JAMJFZ010001881.1 coordinate 15,025,264, forward strand.
TTCCTTCTGACTCCCACAGGCTCTAGGCACACATGTGACACACATAAGTACGTCCAAACACCCATGCACATAAGTCAAAAATTAATAAATCTTTTTAGAAGGTGAATGCTATAGTACATGAACTATATCTAAATAAAGCTGGGTTTTGTTTTGTTTTTGTTTTTTAAGAAAGAAAAGAAAAAAGGAATATCTCGGCATATCTCTTTCTTTCAACCTTCCATTGCCTATCAGTACATCCTCATTGGTCAGAATCTCCCAGGAAGCCAGAGGGAAAGAAGTCTGGGAAATGTAGTCCCAATATGCTGAGCAGCGGAAGGATAACAAGTGAGTGCTAAAAAAAATAAAAAGCATTATGTTGCCATGGCAACTATTTTAACCACGTTTGTGCTGCTTTAAACATGCTAATTGGACTGGTGAGATGCCTCACAAACATGAGGGACTGAGTTCAAATCCCCAGAATGTACATAAGTAGCCTGACAGTAGTATGAGCGTCTGTAATTCCAGCATCCCTCCAAGACAATGGGAGGTGGGAACCAGAGTCCCCAGAAGCTTGAAGCCCAGCTCACCTGATAGCATGGAATGGGGAGCACAAGGACACTCTGCCTCCAACAGAAGGGAAGATGAAGAAGACTGACACCCGAAGTCATCATCTGACCTTCGCACACATGCAACGGAATGAAATTCCTATATTCATGCAAACGAATGCACGCATGCACGCGTGTACACACATCACACACACCTATACAACAGTAAAATTAATACAAGTATTTTTTCTATTTCAAACACTAAATAATGGTCTCACTGCGGGGGAAACTGGGTGTGGTGGCACATATAATCACAGCACTGAGGAGGTAGAGGCAGGAGGATCCGAAGTCTTAGATCAACCTCAGCTATGTTGCAAATGTGAAGCCAGCTTGGGATATATGATACATGAGACCCTGTCTCAAAAAATAAATAAAATAAAAGTTTTCCATAGGGAACCAGTTTGGATAATGGCTTAGCTCTGAAAAGGCACGGGCTCCTGTGTCTGCTCTGTTGGTGGAAAAAGTCTAGGGGCTACAGTCACCCTCATATCTCTCATCTTTAAGTATTAAAAACAAACTTTTTTGTTTGCTTGTTTGAAACAGGGTTTCTCTGTTGTCACTCTGGCTGTCCTAGAACTCACTCTGAAGACCAGGCTGGCCTCGAACTCACAGAGATCTGCCTGTCTCTGCCTGTCTCTGTCTCTCAAGCGCTGGGATTAGAGGCATGCGCCACCACCACCCAACTAAAAATGAACTCTTAAATTTTCACCTTGTGGTTGTGTCATTGAAGCCTTGCCTGCCCATCCCCGGTGGTCTGACCACCCAAGGGACCTCACACTAGTTGTGCGGGTGGGTGTTAGGGCCATCTGGTGGCTACTGGGACAGTAGCTGCTGATCAAGTTTATACTGAAATGAAAAGAGTTTCATTCAAAACAAAGAGATGGTTGACGTACATACACCTCTGATTCCTGAGCCTCACCCATGGCCAGCCACCCAGACACTCACAGGTGTAAACAGCCCCTCACTGAGTCTCTAGAGGTGCTCCCAGGGGCTTTCTGCATGTAAATGACCTGCTGGCTCAGTATCCTATGACCAAGAGTGGGTTGTCATTCTGCCATTCTTCCCATGGGGAGGGTTGAGAGAGGTGCGGGGGTGGGAGGGGCAGGGAAGAGGCTGGCCTCCTCACAACATAAAAGGAGTTCATACATACCACTTCCTCCCAGACTGGCGTAGCTGGAGACAGAGACACAAGCATAGCCTTCCTGTGTGACTTGAGCTGCTCAGAAAGCATCATGGACCTGGGTGAGTAAGCTCTCCATGCAAGGAGAGGCCGAACTTTGACACAAAACTAGACTCTGGGAAGTGTATACAGGGTCATGAGGGGAGCCTCCAGAGACATCAGGGCAGTTGACGGAACAGGAGGCTGCTTTCAGAGAATGCATTCTAGCGGCCCAGAGTGGCTGTACCTGTCCTTTAAGACCCAGGGGAGGAAACAATCACATACGCCAGGAGGGACAAAGGTGCAGCGCCTTGGAAAGCAGCCGGCGTGAGGAGTAAAGCAGCCTTGGCCTTGGTGGCCTGCATAGAACTTGTTCTCAGCTGGCAGTGATAGGTGATGTTCTCTAGCACATCTGGGAACTAAGAAAATTCTCCTTAGAGGGTTCAGGACACTGCGTCCCCTCTTCTCCCCTATTAAACCAGGATTTGAATCCCCATTCCCATGGGGTTATAAGAAAGAATAAATTGAAGGAAACGGTGTTGTCTGTCGAGCAACAGAAATGAAAGCTGCAGCCCCTGCCTCCATCTCTCTGTCTCTGTCTCTCTTTGTGTGTCTCTGTGTATCTCTCTGTCTCCCTGCCTCTCTTTGTCTGTCTGTCAGTCTCCCCCTCCCTTCTTCCCTCCTACATTAGCTTGATGTCTCTTGCAAGTTAAAGGAGAAACAACTGACATGAAGTTAAGCGGCCGGGGGTGTGGGGAGCGGGGCAGATTCCACTCAGAGAAACCACAGCCAGACCTCCAAGCACAGCGCAGCTCCTAAACAAACCCCCACACACCACAGCCCGCCAGACCACTCCTCTCTGCAAAAAGCCCTTCTTTCAGCCTAGCCTCAGTCTCTACTATAGCAAAGTGCCAGGGAAGTCATCCCCAAGGGGCACTGAGTGAGCAGACCAGCTCTAGACACCCCAGTTATAAATCTTAAATCTCTGCTGCAGAGTCAGACTCGGCTGAGGCTAAAAAGGCCAGGTTCCTAGAGGGTTCCGCTCACCAGCAAGTTCAGCATCACTGTGGCCTCAAAGCCACAAGGGGTTGGCTTTTAAAAGTGAAGGTTCCCTGGTGCTGCCCTCACACCCCTCCCTGCTGCACCACAACCAGCAGAGCCTTTATCTCTGCCTCCCCTACCCAGCTGGATCCAGTTGTGGAAAGTATATAATGGTGACCACCTCTGCTGGCTGTGACCTGATGGGAAGCAGAGTTTGATTCTTACACCTCTGCCTCTCAGATGCTTCTGGTTGTAGGTAGAAAATGTTGATGAGATGGATGGATGGATGGATGGACAGATGGACAGACGGACAGATGGGTGGGTGGATGGATGGATGGGTGGATGGATGGATGGATGGATGGGTGGATGGATGGATGGACGGACAGACGTGTGGGTGGATGGATGGATGGATGGACGGACAGACGTGTGGGTGGATGGATGGATGGACGGATGGACGGATGGGCGGATGGATGGACGGACAGATGGACGGATGGGTGGATGGATGGACGGATGGGTGGATGAGTGGATGGATGGACAGATGGAGGGGTGGATAGATGGATGGATGGACAGACGGACGGACGGACGGATGGACAGACGGGTGGATGGATAGATGGATGGATGGACAGACGGACGAGTGGATGGATAAGTGGATGGAATCAATCACTCCAAGTAGTTTTAGATTTTGAATATCCGTCTATTCCAGCTTCTCCTTCCCAGACTGCTTTCTAAGCCTGCTCCCAGGTATCTATCTCCACTAGCAATAGTGCCCGCACCATCCACTGAAGAACTTTCCCATGTCCCCTACATTAACCTCTGAAAACTGACTCCCAGGATAGAGGAAAGGTTCTGAATTTATAGCACTTGCCAGTTTTCATGGTGTAAATTCTCTCATCCCAGCTGACATTAATCAGCTGATTCAGGTCTAAATGTCCAACACAGAAAGGGATGGGCACATGCCCTCCCTGACACTGGGACACTATAAAGTGCCTCTCCTAAACTACGTTGGAGGTGCTAGACTCATGGCCTCTGGTCCTCAAAGAAGGGGTAATCTCGCTTTTTTACTCAACTTAAAAGCACCCCAGCAGCTAACCCTGAAATGCTGGTGTGAGGGGAAACTGCCAAGAACCTTTGCTCAAAACAGGCTCCAGGGCCGTTGGAAGGACGGGTGGGCCACAAAGAATCTGTTTTTCACTCTTCATCTACCCAGCAGGGACAGGAGGTGGGTGAGAAGCTGGGTTTCTGTTATACAAAATGAAAAACTCCAAACTGGGGCTGAGCCGGCCTCTTTCATGGTTTGAATGAGCAACTCTGAGGTCAGACTTCAGATCTCAGCTCAACTCTCAAAAGCAGAGATTAAAAAAGAACCCTGGCTGGGCGGTGGTGGTGCACGCCTTTAATCCCAGCAATCGGAGGCAGAGGCAGATGGATCTCTGAGTTCGAGACCAGCCTGGTCTACAGAGTGAGTTCTAGGACAGTCAGAGCTACACAGAGAAATCTTCACAGCTTAGTTATAGATGGTGGCAGAAGGGGGATTCAGGGTCAGTTTCTCCTGATCATCCAGAAACCTGGCTGTGGAGGACAACACAGCCCAGGGACGCTAGGAGAAAACTCTTCTCTTTGCATGGTATTTTCTTCCTGTCATCTATGTCATTCATCCGAGAATTTTATGAAAAGCCAGTCTGGTGGGGAGAGTAATGTATAAGTCAATATGCTACAGCAACAGTGAGATGCAGCGCTCCCTGGGAGACGAAGACAAGGTTAACAAACAGAAACAAAACTGTGAATGTCGGTGAGGGAAGCATTTGTTTTGAAGGGTATGTAGAAGTTGTCAAACCAAATAAAGAAGACCCAAGGACGCAGGATATGGCAGGAAAACAAAAATAAAACTGTGAGCTTCAGTCAGGGAAGCATTTAAGTAGTGTTTTGAAGGGCGTGTAGAAGTTATCAAACCAAACAAAGAAGACCCAAGGGCACAGGATATGGCAGGAACTTCAGACTCTAGAGCCCTCAGATGTCAACGAGGTAAGTGGGGGGACTGGAGAGTTGGCTCAGTCAGTCAAGTGATCGACACACAAGCACGAGGACCTGAGTTTGGATCCTCAGAACCCGTGTTTAAAAGCCCAGTGTAACAGTGCACACAAGTAATACCAGCCCTGGGGAGGCAAAGCCAGTAGGGATCTGGCCTAGGGATCACTGACCAGCCAGTCTTCAGAACTGGCCAATTGCAGGTTCAGTGAGAGACCCTATCTCCGAAGAACAAGGTAGCCAGTGACTGAGGAAGACACCCGATGCCAACCTCTGACTTCCATATGGACACGCACCCACACACACACACGTGAACACATCTTACCTCATAGTGAGCTCTGGTGAAGGCAATACATAAGGAAGAGGGAAAGCGCAGGCCAAGGGGTGTGGGGCATGTGAGTATGCCAAGAAGCAAGCCAGGCTGGGGCAATGCTTACAGCTCTCTGTGTGACAGCATGAAGGAGTCCATACACCAACCTAAAAGGAATGGCAGCCAGCAAAGATTTTTTTTTTTCGCTTTCCAAATAGATAGGTAAATAGATGAAATGTGTGTTTTGGAAGGGACGAAGGACAACAGAGCCTTATGTCTGTCGGGACAGAGGAGGGACCGGCTTCAGGGGATGGAGGTGTTGAAGCCTCAGAAAGAGTGGCAGTGTGAAGAGCAAGAGTTGCCTTGATCTGTGGAGGACTATCAGGTCCTCCAGGGAGCTCATCAGAAATATCACATGACTCAGTCGTGAGATGAGGCTAGATGTCTCATTCACATCTCCGATGCACTCTTTAGTAGTCTCCAGAGAAGCAACTTAGCATCTCCGGACCCGTGTACTCAAGAATACAGAAGCAATCAGTTAGTAGCTTATGAGATGTAAAACGGAGAAACTTGCAAAGAGTGGCTAGGAGAGCGGTTTCCACAGCTGGCGGGTCAGTCGGGTGACCCCGGGGAAGCCTTATGTTTCAGGTCCCTCACATGGGGCTGATTGCCATAGCTTCCTTACAGAGTGTCCGTGAGGATGGGGTGAGAGCACCCATATGCAGACAGCACAGTGCAGAGAGAGCTCGGGAAGTACCAGCTGTACCACTGTGTGAAAGAGTTGGTACCCAAATGACAAGATCCCTGCCTCCCGTCTGCTCTCTGGATGCCTTAACATTTCTCTGCTTCTGTCTCCAGCGTCTCCCAGGTCCCCACGGTAGCTGAGAAGGACCAAAGAGGAAAAAGCTCAGGATGCCTCTAGGGCCAGAGGATGGGCAGCCACAGTTCCCTGGGCAGCCTGGGGGGACTTGGGAAATGAGCAGATAGGAGTTTTAGGAGCTGAAGGGGAGAGGGTTTCTCAGGCTAGGGAGTCAGGCTGGAGTGCTAGGGAATTTTCCTCTCATAGTGTTCATTCTGAAAACCCAAGAACTCGGAAAACACCCAATGCCTCAGTCAGTGGGTCCTCAACCTTGACATTCCCAAATGCTGCCCAAGAGCTGTCATCTGACTCACTCCCACTGACCGGGTTCCTCTGCCATGGCACACTAGAATTCTCTCAAGTCCCCTTACTAACTGCCTTGAAAATGGCTTGTCCTGGATCTGCAGATCCCTAGCCCACCAACCCCTTACCCTCACCCCATATCCAGCATCCCCGAAATGAGAAGTCAACTTCATTCCCTCCCCACAGTAATGGCTTCAAAGGGACTAGAACAGGACCCAGAAGAGAGGGGGGAGGACAGAGTAAAACAGAAACCGTTCTTGTCCGCCCCCCAGGGGTTTCTCGCTCTCACTGGGAGTCAGACTGGGCTTTCTCTACAGTAACTGAAAAACACTGACGTGTTGGAAGAAACCTCGAACGCCTAACACCGAAATGAGTCAGGAGAGGGCAGGCTGTGCATCAGACCCTGAAGAGAATGTGGTTAAGTGCGGACACGTGGCCTCAAGCTCAGGGGCTGGAGGGGTAATTCCGTTAGAAACGGGGAGTAAGAGAGAGGAGCTGTGAGACCGCATGGTGATGTTCCCACTGCCATCTGCAGACGTTCTAGGGTAAGCCGATGTCAAAAAAGATGGAGCTAAGGAGGCAGGGCCATCAAGCAGACAGTCAGAGGCTTGAACACTGTGCTAAGTGTAAGGGTCTTTCCATATTTACAACTAGGAAGAGCCTTTGGGGATTTAGGAGGGAGGCACAGTGGGGATAAATGTCAGAGCTATACCTTTGTAAGACATGTCTAAGTAGCATGAAGGAGAATATGCAGATGGGAAAAACATTGATCTGAGTGGCCTGACGCCCTTCCTGCCTGATCTAAGAGAGGTCAAGCTTAGAATCTCCAGCCTGGCTTGCACACAGCCTGGAAGCACATGTTGGGTACCCTAAGTGTCATGTAGCCCAGTGTCCAGCAGGTGGTGCTATGGCCAAGGACACAGAACCTCTGGGTTTGTGCTGTTTCCCTGGCCTCCAGAGGGCTCCCAGCCTCCTGAAGATGCCTGGAGCAAAGTCCTACTGGTCTGCAGGTCCATGTCATTCACACGTCCCATCACAGGGACTGGCGGTGCTGTGGATCTGAGGAACTAGGATTCAGGGGCTAGAGAAGCCTCTTAATAGCAAAGAAGGCAAAGAGAGGGTCCCTGAAGGGGCGGGGGGGGGGGGGGGGGGGGCGGGACAGAGGAGATAAGATGTCTACAGAAATTATTTTATCAGTTGTCCACTTGTGTAGCTGTCCTGAGGACATATAGCCCAAGTTGGCCCAAAGCTCAGACCAAGGAGAACTGATAAAGCTTTCCATGGCACATGCAGGCCTGTTCTAACCAGGGGTCTTCATCTACAAGGTTTTAGAAGACAAATTATAGGAAAGAAAGTAGTTCCTTTATTTCCTTAGCCCGCCTCCCTTGGCACATTCATGAGGCTTCACATACGGCTGTCCATGCACCTGGACATCAAGAAATTCTCCCAGGCCTTGGATCCTGCCGCCAAGGCAGTGCTGGACATGTGTGCATACACCCTGACCACCCTCGGGCCCTGCCTCCTCTTCCTGAATCATGTGGGATGGGAAGGGGGGAGCTCAGACCCCTATGCGGAGCCTGCGGTCTTGAGGGGTTGCCGGGTACAATGGATTCTGCAAACCAACAGCAGTCTAGGCAGGTCAGGGCAGGGGGCGGGGAGCTGTTCCTGCTTCTGTCTCAGACCTGGGAGTGAAGGAGGAAGGGAGGGAGGTGAAGGCAGGGATGCTGGGCAGCAGGCCAGGTGTTCAAAAGCACAATCTGGTTCTGATGTTCTGTTTCAGCAAATGTGGTGCCTGGAGCTTGGGATGAAAGTTCCCAACAGTGCTCCCCCACCACCACCACACCCCACCCCCACTCCCACACCCGTTTTCCTTAATAACAAAGCGTTGTCTTCTCCAGGCAGTAAAGTTGCCTCCTTTGTCTCCTACAGGGAAACCCTCCAAAAACGTGCTGCTGGTGGCTCTCCTTGTCATTTTCCAGGTGAGGTTTTCTGCAAGGGAAGCTCCCTTCCCTCCTCCATGTCCTCTGTCCTGACCCTCTCCCCCAACTCCCCCACCCTCCAGTCAGGAGTGCTACCACAGAACAGTTGAACAGTTTGCTGAAAGGAAAGACCCAGACCCAAACCCACCTGCCATTCATTAAGTGGAGGGCCACCTCCCTCCATCAGCTGGGGAGCGGGGTAGGGCAGGCATTCCCTGGACTTCCTTTGTCCCCATTTAAATTAAAGCCCAGGGAGAAGTTACCTGCCCCCAACCTGCCTCTCCTCACCTCCCTCCTCTCAACCCAGGAGACAGAAACAGAGTATCTGGGTTCCTGGAGAGACTTGTATTGTGCACTGTACAGCTTAGACGGGCCTGGTTTTGCACGTGGGCGCACACATCCATCTGTGTGCTGAGAAAAGGGCCGTTGGACTGGTGATCTGGCTACTGTCCAGTCACCCAAAGGTGTCTCCTCCTTGTAGCTTCATTCTGTGTTCTCTCTCATAAAATAGCCATCTGGCCTGACTGTGGGGAGAGGGGGGAGAGAGAGAGAGAGAGAGCAGGACCCTGGGGAGTGGATAGGGAATGGAGCACATACTCTATAGGGGTCTGAACTCTACAGAGCAATGAGCCCAGCTTCCCCATGGAGGCAGAAAGTGTACCCCATCACACACCAGAGTTAGGAGGCACTGCTGTAACTCTTGGAGTCAAGTTTCCTCTGTTGGGGTGGGAACTCTCTGGAGGTGGGGGGATGGCTAAGGCCAGCCTGGAGAAGCAATGCTTCAGAATTTGACTCTCCCATTCCTACCCCCCAAGACTAGAGGCCAGAGGGGCAGCTTTCCAGGAGCTCAGGCCAGAGGCAGGCCCCAAGCTGGGCACTGTTCCCCAAACCTCATCTCAGAGGCCCCTGGAGCTTGGGCCGAAGCCCTTAGCCCGGCCCCTTCTCCATCACCACTCCCTCCCCTCCGGTGCTGCTGGCTGGAAGGCCAGAGGAGGGTGAAGACATCTGTGGCTGGTTTTTGTCTTTCACTTGGGGGAAGGGGGGGTTCAGACAGGGCCGGATGTGGTGGGGCTGTGGGCTGCAGAGGCGGCAAGCCTGGGGGGAGGACTATGGAGCGGGAGCAGAGGGTGGGGGAGATGGCAAGACTGGGGAGGGGGTGGGAGCACACTTCATAGAAGCTGGGAGTTCTGTTCTCTAAAGGCCTAGAAGCCCCTTAACTCTAGGGGCCTCAGACCTAAAATCTTGGACTCATCCATTAACCTCTTCCAGGGCCCCCAGGCTGTAGTCACGCCTGGACCAGGGAAAGACTTTTCTTCTCAACTTAATGACACTCATAGAAAAGGCTTCTGAGCAACACTTTGTCCTCACCCTGATGCCAGGCCCATAGTGATGGTACAATCTGTGGATTGCCATCAAGCAGCTGAAAATCCCCTACACAGAGGAGCTTTCCAAAGTGGGCCTTCAACCCAGCGTCCCCCACGCCCACCCCCACGGTCTATCTATCACACACAGGCAGGCAGCAGGCACCCCTCCATTGATAAAAGCACAGCAGCTGCTGAACCTTCCCCCACACACACCCTGCAGCCCTGCAAGAGGACTAAAAAAAGCCCAGAACAGCTGAGCCCTGCTGATTGGGATCTGCCGGAAGAGAAGCAAAGAGGTGTGGGGAGAGGGGTGGGAACACAGAGGGAGAGTGGGAGAAGGGAGCCTCTTCCTTCCAGGGGCGCAAGCCGCCATAGGAAGGCGGTCACATGGCAGGAGCTCTGCCGCTTAGGCTCTGCCATCCAGTGGTACATGTTTGTGTACATACTACCTGAGTGTAGTAGGTACCATGGAGACAGGGAACTCTCCCTGTCTCGCACAGCAGTGGTCATGTGAGTGCACCACACGCATGCCTGCTGCCTGAGGAGATCACGAGCAGGTATCAGATCCCATGGAGCTGGAGTTCTAGATGACTCCCAGCCGCCATGTTTGTGCTGGGAACCAAATGGGGCTGCTCTACAAAAGTAACACGTGCTCTTAATCACTGAGCCAGTTCTCCAGCCCCGCACGCTGAAGCTTGAGACGCACCAATTTCAAATCAAAGACTCACTCAAGGCTTAAAAGGGAAAATATCGATGACTGGGCTCCGTCTTCCGGCTCAGTGGGTCAAAGGTCTGAGAATTTGCAAGAATTAGCAAGTTCATGATGGAACCCTAGGCTAAGTCCCAGCCAGATCTGGATTGCTGGCTAAACAGGTGTTTCCTTCCCCCTCAGGTGTGCCTTTGCCAAGATGAGGTCACAGATGACTACATTGGTGAGAACACCACGGTGGACTACACCCTGTACGAGTCGGTGTGCTTCAAGAAAGATGTGCGGAACTTTAAGGCCTGGTTCCTCCCTCTCATGTATTCGGTCATTTGCTTCGTGGGCCTGCTGGGCAATGGGCTGGTGGTGTTGACATACATCTACTTCAAGAGGCTCAAGACCATGACGGACACCTACCTCCTCAACCTGGCCGTGGCTGACATCCTCTTCCTCCTGATCCTCCCCTTCTGGGCCTATAGTGCAGCCAAGTCCTGGATCTTCGGTGTCTTCCTGTGTAAGGGCATCTTTGGCATCTACAAGATAAGCTTCTTCAGCGGCATGCTGCTGCTCCTGTGCATCAGCATTGACCGCTATGTGGCCATCGTGCAGGCCGTGTCAGCCCACCGCCACCGTGCCCGCGTGCTCCTCATCAGCAAGCTGTCCTGCGTGGGCATCTGGATGCTGGCCTTATTACTCTCCACCCCAGAGCTGCTCTACAGTGGCCTCCAGAAGAGCATCAGTGAGGACACGTGGAGATGTTCGCTGATCACTGACCACGTGGAGGCCTTGATTACCATCCAAGTGGCCCAGATGGTTATCGGATTCCTCGTGCCTCTGCTAGCCATGAGTTTCTGCTACCTTGTCATCATCCGCACCCTGCTCCAGGCACGGAACTTTGAGCGGAATAAGGCCATCAAGGTGATCATCGCTGTGGTCGTGGTCTTCATAGTCTTCCAGCTGCCCTACAACGGGGTGGTCCTGGCCCAGACAGTGGCCAATTTCAACATCACCAACAGCAGCTGTGAGCTCAGCAAGCAGCTCAACATTGCCTACGACGTCACCTACAGCCTGGCCTGTGTCCGCTGCTGCATCAACCCTTTCTTGTATGCCTTCATTGGAGTCAAGTTCCGGAGTGACCTCTTCAAGCTCTTCAAGGACCTGGGCTGCCTCAGCCAGGAACAGCTCCGGCAGTGGTCTTCCTGCCGGCATGTGCGACATGCCTCCATGAGCATGGAAGCTGAGACCACCACCACCTTCTCTCCATAGGGGGCTCCCCTGCCCGGACTACAAGGACCTCTCCCAGGGGCCCTAAGGTAGGGACTGGAAGGAAGCATATGCTGAGACTCAGGACCCACCAGAGAGCTGCTGAGGGAAGAGCAGTTCTGGCTAGTCAGGTTGACCTTAGGGCCTAGGAAACTGCTTAACCCCAACCCATGCTACCTCAACCAAGGCTAGAAGAGAACATGGCTGAAAAGTTAACACCCAAACCAAGACAGCTGTCCCAAGACTGACAGCCAAAAGTGAACGTTGAGAGGCCATCGCACCTTCTGGAGTGAAGGGTATGGGGCTGGCAAACACCCTAGTGGAGGATGTGGACAGCTGAGGCCTCTGAAGGAACCTTCTAGCCTAGAGAGATGTCCTACAGATTCAAGGACAGAGGTCATATACTCCAGAAACCGGGGCTTCCTCTCCAAAACCTAGACGGAGGGATCACTCCCTGGCTTGTGGAGGAGTGGGAGCCATCGACGGGTCTGATGAACTCCGACTTAATTCCCTTCCTCCACCCTCCTTCTCCACTATCATCAAGCCAGCAAGAGATGGAAGTCTCCAAGCTCCCTTAGAGCACCCCTGTCCCTCCCTGCAGCCCCTCCTCGGTTCTCCCCAGGGAAGGGGTGGTGTTTCCTGCAGGCGGCGAGGCAGCATCAGGCCAGTCAGCCTGAACACAGCTGGGGTTCTGGCATTGACAAGTGGTCTCTCCTCTAGGATGGGAGGGAAGAAAAGACAGGGAGAAAGGTCAGGAGGGTGAGGGGAGGTGACCCTGTGGGCTGACAAAGGCCAGCGAGCTGCTTCTTTGTTCTCTGTCCGAAACAGAAACCTTTCCTCGGGTTCTGCTTTCGGTTCATTAAAAGCACATATTTCACTCAGATACAAATAAAGATTCCCCCCACATCCCCTGCTTGAGGAAATAACAGGTTTAAAAGATGGGGGAAATTTCTTTGGTAAATGGCGAGTGCGTGAGTTCTTTTGGCAATCCCCCACTGCACCTGATGGCCCTCACTCCCCACACCCCTGCTCCCAGCATTCTCTGAGAGAGATACAGGCCCAGGAAGCTGCACGAGGTGGAAATCGAGTGAGGACAGGATGTCCATCTTGCAAACACGCTTTCAGAGCCCCTAGGAGAAGACCCAGACACGTGCAGGCAGCCGTGTACACAGGAGGCCACTCTGAGCAGAGAATACAACGGACCAGGTTGTCCCAGGAACCTCTGTGCCTGGAAACTCGGTGGACCCCAGCAACATATGTGACCTGGTGTGTTCACTGCACCAGGACAGCCTAAAACAGCCCTGACCCTGTCGGGCGCCCCCAGACTTGCACACCCCCCTCTAAAACTCATGTTTTGCAGAAAGTTCAGAGGTCATGGCATTCTAGAGTAGGGGGACTGGGATGAGATGGGTAGCACAGGCTGGGTGCTTGAGGGGAGACCACTTAGTACACTTCTTTCCGGCCAACAGTAACAGTGTCTTAGTCCATTCCTGTTGCCCGTAACAAAGTATCAGTCTGGGTAACTTGTAAACAATAGAAATGCATTTCTCACAGTTCTGGAAGCCAGCCTATGAGCACAAGATCCAAGCTAGTTCTCTCAAGACCTTTTATAAGGCATTAACCCCATTTATCAGGGTGTAGCCCTCATGATCAGCTCAGTTATCTCCCAAGACCCCTCCTCCGATCCAATCCGTGAGGTTCAGGTTCAAACGCAGGGCTATTGGAGGGACACACACATTCAGGTGTTCATTGTGGAGAGCAGAAGGAGAGGACCAAACTCTGTCCACCCTCACCCAACCCCCACAGGCCAAGTGTCCTTATCATTGCACTCCCATAGCCCTAATTTCTCTAAGCCAGAGAGGTTGGCCCAACCTAGGATGCATAGGAAAGTGTTGGAAGGCTTGGCACTCTAATCACTCAGAGCCATGAGCAAGATGCGGAATAGACCAAGAGAGAGGCAAGACAGTCACACATAAGCAGAACTCCAATTTCCTCAAGCAAAAGCAAAATGGAGTCTGCCCCAAACTATACCCATTCTCTAATCTCGTAACCACAAGCGCGCCCGCCCGTTACCCTCCTCCACAGGAAGCTCGGGCCTGGCACAATCTTTAACACAATTTGTCAGGCTGCCTCCAGACCTGGAACCAGCACCCGGGGAGAGCGAGCCCTGCACAAGTGCAGTCGGCACACGGTGGCTTGCAGGGGAGATGGTATTGCATATTAAAAGGCACAGCTGCAAATGTGGGACCAAGCATGTGGCAAGAAAGCGACACCATTGAACACGCACGTTCCCGAGGGGAACCTGCCAGAGCGCTCGTGGGTGTGGGGTGTCCTAATGAGGTTACAGATGAGAAAACAACCCTCAGTTCCTACAGAGGAGGAATGTAGCAGAGTGGTCATGGAAAAGGAAGCCGGGCCAACCGCACAAACACACCACCCTGGCTTCAAATACGTTTTTCGAGTATAACTGGACGTCTCCAAATATTTACAGAAACAACACAACCCCCAGCAATGTTAATTCCCCAGACTGCTGGTCTCAGAAGTTCTAACCTCAGCTCCACACTGGCCTGGCCCCCCCAGGCTTGGCCCACTGCGCTCTTGTGCCTCTCTTGAGCTGAGGGGTGCTCTCCAGGACAGAAGGAAAGGACCTCCAGCGAGCCCACCCAGGTCTCCTATTCTCCCCTTCCCATCTGCTCCGTACAACAGCCCATCCCCCTAAGTTTCTGCCTCCTCACCAGTCATTCTACAATTGCCCAAAGTCCCCTTCATCCTATCAACAATCCCCCCACCAACCCCAGACGCACACACACCAGCCCCCACCTGTGTCCTCCCTGGCTGCTACCATAGGCCAAATCTAAGACATTCCCAGGCCATGAATCTGCCCTTTCCTCTGGAAGTACGACACTTCTCAGGTCACAGGCTCAACAAGCTGCTAGGGAAGACCTTGGGAAGCAGGGGGCGGACCCCTGCCATTCTCTAGATGGAGAAAGGAGCTGGCTCACCAGAAACAGACACAGCAGCGAGGGGAGGTTGCTTAAACCAGCTGTGGAGCCTGAGGGTCTGGCGGGACTGCCAAAGGGGGGCAGGGGTGGGGGGTGCAGAGCAGAGACTCTGGAGCCCAGCCGACTGTGAATCTCAGCCCTTCTGCTCCCCAGCTGTGTGACCTTCAGCTGTTGCTCAACTGCTCTGAGTCTCGGATTTCTCAATTGCAAAATAGGGAAGATTTGGGTAAACACTTAGCACAGAGCCCAGAAGATTGTGTGAGGTAGTAGGAAGCTCCCACTCCCAGACCGAATGGCCAGGTTCAGATCCAGACTACCTTACAGTGCCTCAGTTTCCAAATCTGCATAATGGAGTTAGTAGTAGTGCCCATCTCCCAGGCTGAGGGGCGGAGGAAATCCATCTACGAAAGTAAATGCTTAGAAATACCCAGGCAAGTGACATCATCTTTTGGGAGATATTTGAGAAATGATAGCTTGAAAACATTACAGGACTAGAGAGATGGCTCAGTGGTTAAGCTGCTCTTCCAGTTCCCAGCATCCACATGGCAGCTGTCTGTAATTCCAGTCCCAGATGACCTCATGCCCTCAGCTGGCACTGAAGCCAAGTGCTATACAGACTTACGTGCAGGCAAGCAAGACACTCATACACATAAAATAAAAATAAAATAAGTCTTGTTTTATTTTGTTCTTGTTCTTCAAGACAGGGTTTCTCTGTTGTAACTCTGGCTGTCCTGGAATTCACTCTGTAGACCAGGCTGGCCTTGAACTTAGAGATCCACCTGCCTCTGCCTCCCGAGTACTGGGATTAAAGGCATGCACCACCACCGCCCGGAATAAAAAAAAAAAAAAAATCTTTTAAAAAATAAGACAAAATGTTTCTTTAAGAGAGAGACAGCTCAGTGGGTGAAGTGTTTGCTGAGCCAGCATGAGGCCTGAGTCCAGATTCATAACACTCACACAAAAGCCAGGCCGGGTGCTGGGGAAGATGGAGAAGAGCAGATCCCAGGGCTACTGGTTAGCCAAGTCTGACTGAGAGTAGAAGCTTCAGGTTCAATAAAGGGACCCCATCTTGACAAATAATAATAAACAGATAATTAAACGGTGGCAAGCAATAGAGGAAGACACCCCAATGTCAATCTCTGGCTTCCACCCGCACAGACACTTGCATACATGATGGAGAGAAAATATGGCTGACCTCAAGGCCAGCACGTTGGGTTCCTTGACCCTGTTTCCACTCGCACACAATTCATAGTAGACCAGAAGACACCATTCAGATGAGGGAGTCTGGCCCCCCAGCAGTTGACCAGGTGAGACTACTGAGGTGCACCGAGAAGGAGATCCCTCATCTGAGGTCTGTAGGAGCTCTGTGAACTCAGAGCATCCCACTCCCAACCCCTAGAGATCTCCCTCCACCCTCAATGCAGTCTACCAGCATCCATCCTTAACAACAACCTCCTTTGCCCCCTAGTCCCTGTCATGGATATGATCTTTTCGAGAAACGAAAATAAGTCATTTTCTTTGGGAATTAGGTACTCGTGTTTTTTGAGTCAAGGACTGAGTTGGTGGGGAAGAAATAAGTCTATGGGATGATAAGGGAATAATGGACGGGGGTGTAGGGGGGGTTCTGAAGGGTATGGATGGGGGTCTCAAAGGCAAGTATATTCAGTGGGCAGATGAATTCACATATGTGCGTGTGTGGGGGCACACACAAACTCTCTCTCTCTCTCTCTCTCTGCCTCTCTTTCTCTATCTGTCTCTCTCTCTCCCTCAAGCCTCTCTGTCTCACAGAAGGAGCGTGAGCCTTTGGCTGTTTGCTTGTCTCAGGGGGAAAGTTGAAAATGGCCAAATTTCCCTAGACTGAGTCCCTGGAAAAATCTGGGGGGCGGGGTGGCCTAGGGTCTGTCTCCCCAAAAGAACAACCTGTCTGGCTTCAAACACCCCAACACCCACCCCACATGAACAGATGTCTGAGACCCAGCTTGCCCACCCAGCCTCCATCCCAGCCAGGGACCCAGACGAGGGCACTGAACAACAGACAAAACTCCGACTGACATGCGCCAACTGGCCCTGCGACCTCAGCTGTGAGAGGATGTGCACGGCCCACAGGTTCCTCCCTCTGGTTTGTGTGTGACCCGGTCACACTTCCCTGCTGATGTCAGGTGTAACCCCTCCCATGTGCACTTTGAAAATGGCTGTTACTCTATCTTGTCTATTGACTACTACTCCCATGGAGTTCACGGGGCAGGCTACTGTGTCATCATAACACCGCCCACACACAGTTTGACACCACCACCCCACCCCCCTGCTCTCACCTCTCGGCATGACCTACGGGTCCTGAGGTCAGGCACCCAAGTCTTCTTACCAAGATGGCATGTGAGGAGACTTCTCACTCAGGGTCACAGCTTGCCTAGGACGGAATACTTTATATTTGTTCTAAGTATGTATCTGCCATTGTTTAACAGACGTTGTAGATGTGTCCCCAAACCCTCTTCCCTACGTGTCAAAGCAGCTGGGAACTCAGACGCATTAGTCTTGGATGGTGTACGCCACTTCAGTCCAGTGACTAGAACAGGGGTGTCGTCTCCTGCGAAGGCAGAGGTGCCTTATTCCGGACATCTTCTGAAGCCTGGCTAGCTCCGGGCCTGCGAATAAGCCTCGTGATGAAGAATCACCCAATGGGAACCAACCAGCTTTGCCTCCTGTGCGACAGCTCCTACAGCTAACTGGTCTGAGCACCTCTGTCTACCACCTGCCCTGCTCCTCACACCCTGGCTTCACAGAGCCTCTGCCGCTGGGTGCTGTTGGCAGCCTCTGGACTAGAAAGTCGGGGTCAGGAATGAAAACAACAAGAATTCATGCCCACAGCCTCGCTCTCAGTTGACCCACTCCCCCTATTCCCCCCCCACCCCATACCCCAGCAGGAAAAACTTGTGAGCTTTGTTGAGCATGTCGGACAGGAGCAGGGATGGGAGGAGAGGCAGCTTGGAAGGGGTAGCGGGAATCACAGGGGCTGGGGAGGAAGGGAAGGCTTGGAGGGAGGTGATGGGCTGACATTTGCTGAGGGTCCCTTCTAGGTACTCACCTCCCACTGAATTCTTAGGGGAGGTGGGGAAACTGAGGGTTAAAGAGACTACTGTACCTGACTTGTGATAACACAGCCAGCAGCATGTTAAAACTGTCTTACCTGCTTTGTTTATACTATGTATTCAAACCTTACCTTACTGAGTTCTCTCAGCAATCCTACTGGGGGCCCATTTTACAGACAGTGAAAGTAAAGCCCAGAGAAGGGAAATGCCAAGGCCATAAAGCAATGAAACTACTAAAGGATTTCAGCCAGTTCTAGCTGGCCTCCAAAGGTCTCGCTCCTCTCTCCTTGCTGCAGCGTGTAACCGCGTAGCTGCTTCTTCTTATCAAATGCTTTCTGGAACAAGGTGCTAGGCATTGTGCTAGGTGCACACAGCAGCTCTCAAAGCATGCTGGATGCAGAGCTCTGTCCTGGGAGGAGACACAGTCAAATAATGAAGACTACCACCTTCAGAGAGCAACAAAGCTACCGCAAAGGGCTGGTCACTCCTCCCCTCGGGGACCCTGCTTCTCACACAGGCCTCCTCTGGCATCCTGGTTCTGCCATGGAGTCACCGGGCAATGTGGGCAAGTCACCTCCCTGTTCCAGCTCCTCCAGGGCAAGAGAAGGTTACCAGGCCATATACTTTCCACACAGCCCTCCAGTTCTGATGTGCAATGGGTACTTTGACTGGGTGGGGTCTGGGGGCCTGGGCACATCTTTGGGCATGTTGATGCCTGGAAAGGGTGCAAACTGAATGGCTGAGGGACTGAGGAAGCAACTCCACCCCCAGCTGTGGTTTCTGGTGGGGCCACCATGGCAGCAGGTGGAGGGAGGTATTTGTCACCCTTCCAACAGAGGTGATCAAACAAAAGACTCCTGAGGCATTATGGGAACAGTGGTAAAGGCGCCAAAAATAAAACACACCTTTCCTTTGATAGGCATTGGTAGCTGCCTGGGAGGTTGTGAGGAGTGTTCAGATTTCACACCTCAGTTCATGCACATACACCCACACACACACCCACACACACACACACACACACACACAGACTACTAGCTTCACAAACACCTAATATTAGTAGGTACTCAATAATCACACAAGAAACACCACTATACAAGTCACCCACATAATTCATAGATAAGTCACACAGCCACCCAGAAACACACAAGGAGCATACTGGTTGAATAAGGGGCAGCTTCACGGACTGTGACACACATCACAAGAGCCAGGTGCGCCATGACTTGTCCTCTCCGTTTTGAAATGTTCAGTATTTTTAAATAACTTTTTAAATTTTTATTTTGTGTATATTGGTATTGTGTCTGCATGTATGTCTGTGTACCCTGGTGTCCGGGGAGGCCAGAAGAGGGCTTTAGATCCCCTGGAACTGGAGTTACAGACAGTTATAAGCTGCCAGGTGAGTGCTGGGATCGAACTCGGGTCCTCCAAAGGAGCAGCCAAAGCTCTTAACCACTGGGCTATCTCTCCAGCCCCGAAGTTTTCTGTGTTTTTTATTCATGGAGCTGAACATGGATATTTTGTACTTTGTCCTCTAAGTTACAGAGGCAAATCTGCTAGTATACATTCGTAAGTACTCATGTGTGTGGTGAATGCTTAAAAATCATACAAACATCGATAGGCAAAAATACATACATGTGTGCACACAGAGAGGAACAAACACATACATCCCACACACACCAGTACTACACACACACACACACACACCTGGGTACACCCACTGCAGCACACAGGCTGTGTTCCATCCCCAGCAGGGACTCGAACACGCACTCCCAGGGCTCAGATACAGAGCCCAACTGCAGCCCATTGACATGATTGGATTGACTTAACCCTGGGGACAATAGATCAAGGCACGGGTACGGCATGGAAAGGAAGGGGTTAATCTCTTTTACTGTATCCTCCACAGTCACAGCTGGCCTCTCCTGGGCCTTGGGCTCATCCGCCAACCCCACAGAAGAGACTAGGGAAAAGGAGAGCTTGGGGAATGGAGGAACCCTTGGGATGAGAGGTTGGGTGGAGAGGAAGAGTGATAGCCAAAAACAGCAGGCAGGGGGAGAACAGAGGCTCCCAGTGAACCGGAGAGTCGTGGTTCTGTAGGAGCCTACGGGTCTTGAACCCACACGAGTCAGAGCTCTTCTTACTAGCTAGGTGGTCTTGGACACACCACCGAACTTGCCTGGCCTCAGTCTCTGTCTCCACGGAATGAGAAAACATTGTCTACATTGCAGGGTTGTGTGGGTTGCACGGAAGTCTCCTAGGCTCTCCCAGCATTCAACAGCTTGCCTTCCCGCCTGGCCTTGCAATCTTGATTCTTGCTTCAGAAACTCCAGACCCCCTCATTAACGGCAAACCTTCAAAATGTGTTTATTTCTAGTCTTCTCCCCTAGATTCCCAGCCAGATGCAAACATGGGAGGTGGGTGTGATTCCAGGCCCGCCCTCCCTTCAGGGACTTTCAACGTTCCTCAGTTCCTTTTGATCCCAGAGCTCCAGCCACAAGGCAAACTTCTCTACCCCCAACCCCCATCTTGCCCATAACAAACAGTTCCAGGCTCTGCCCCTTCCCTGAAGCCCCTTCATTCTGTTAGGGGATACCAGAGGTTCCAAGAGTGATCCAGAAAAACAACTCAGTTCAGCCCATTATGATGGTCGGTGCATGTCTGTAACTCCACCACAATCAGGAGGAGGCTGAGGGAGGAGGATAGAGTTCCGGGCCAGCCTGGGCTACAGATCAAGACTCTGTCTCAAAAATATTCAAACAAAAGACTGAGAAATGTTGCTCAATTCACGGAATGCTTGGGAAGCATGCGTGAGTCCCACATAAACTTAGTGTGCTAGTTAAATGCTTATCCCAGCATTTGAGAAATGAAGGCCAGAGGATCAGAAGAAATTCAAGTTCATTCTTGGCTACAAAGTGAGTTCAAGGCACATCCTGGCTACATGAGAATCTCATCTCAATCAATTCGAGCAAGCAAACAAACACAAGCTTACAGTCACCCACCGAAGGACAAAAGACCACCTGAGTGGCTACCAACAGTAATCCTGGGGCAAGTGCTTTTACCCCCAAGGGCCTTCTTGCAGGCCCAGGAAACCTGATTCCATTAGGATTCTTACAGAGGGAAGGCATAGACCACTCAGACTTCTGCACAGCATCCCTGTTGGTTTGCTGAGAAGAAAACTGAGCCACAGAAGAGCGAACCGACTGGTAAGCATCAGAGGTAGTGCCTGTGGTTTTTCAGACACACGACCTCTGGGATACAGTGACCAGCTACAACACGGCCCCTGTCCACCCCCAGCCACCCACCCTCTCTCCAGCACAGCTGCTTCCCATTTGAGGGGAGGAGGAAGAGGAGTTGCAGCAGGCTGGCTGGAGGCTGGCCAGTGTGGGAGGTCTGGTCACCAGGTGCCCCCTTGACAGGGAGGAAGAAGCAGAGAGCAAGAGAGCTCTGGCTTCCAATCTGCATTCTGGTTCCATCGTTTATCACCCGGGAGGCCTTGACAAGTGCTTCCTTCTCCCTGCAGGAGAACAGGCATCCCTGCTTTAGAGACTCTATTGGATGAAGCAGCGAGGTAGAACTCTTAGTAACATGTATATGGGGTAGAAGACAGAGAGGGACACTCTGCAAACAATAGCCAGAATGATCCCCTGCCCTCTGGGTCTCTCACTCAGCCATTTAGGGGTTGTCTTTGCCCTCCTTCCTATATGCATAGAAATTGGCCTCCTAGACACACGAGGGCTGAAGTCACTTGCTTTGATTAAAAGGGGTGGGGGCATTGCCAACTTCCTGTGCTTTGATGATCAACACAAAGGAGCCACTGCTGCCAGCCCCATCTCAACCCTGTGCCTTCCAAGAAGGAAGGTGTGTCGCACTGCATGGTACCACATTTAACAAGTACAGGACAACTCCTGATTGGTTCACTGAGCCCAGTGTCTGACCTGTCAGAGGTTTAAAAATAAATAAACAGAACTATTTTGTTTAATAATTGTATGAATGGTGAATTTGGAGTTTTCCTACACCCTTGACATATGAGTTATAAACTTAAAATCTAAAAAAGACCAACCTAGGCTATAAAGTCCTTGTATAAGATCTATTTATCATAGATGAAGGACAGGGGGACTTTTTTATTTTTTTGAGGCTGTGCTGGAACTGCCCCAGACAGTAAACAGATGACCTTGACCTTCAAGCCCACCCCCACCCCACGTACACAGCACAGAGTCCAAGGCTCTGACACAGGGACCTATGCAAATAGATGCTGTTTCCATGGGAACTGAAACCCCAGTTTGTGTTCCCTCCCCCAGAGCTCTGTAATTTCCAGCAGGATCTATGCGGTGTCAGCCTCATCAGCCTCGGGGCTAGCTACTTTGCTCCGCTCCTCGGTCCATGTCCAGCACAGGCCACTGAGCTGACCTATAGAAGTCACGCCTAGACTCACCTCCCAGAAGGAGTCCTCAGCACCAAGTCCCTGCCTCCTCTCTGCACGGGCCTGCCCAGGAGGTACCTGGAGAGACCATAGACTATCCTTGAACCTCCCTGAGGCAGAGCTAGTGAGGTAGGTTGCAGGGAGTGGAGAGGGTGCTCAGTTCCAGGAAGAGGTGGGAGGGTCTCATCTGGCAATCCAGCTCCCTGGATGGCTAACAGATGATTTCTGGCTTGGCTGGGGCCTGGGGGGTAAGTGGGGGCGCACTGCAGGGAGGCTCTCAGCAGCTGGATGTGTTGAAGGCTTAATCAAACCAGTACCCTCCATTATCTGAGCCTCTGAGAAACAGCTCGGGAAGTAAAAGCAGAGCCAGGAGGGCTTAGAGAGTAGGGATGGACAGTGGACCAGGCAATGTACTTCATAGAACAGGGTAGGAAGAGAATGGAGGGCTGTCAGAACTACGGAGTGTTGGGCCCTGTTCCCACAACGCTCAGCTTGGGCCTAGGAAGCAGGTCCATGCCTCATCCAGTCCCCGAGAAGACAAGGGGCACAACGAAACCTGTGGCAGACCCAGACCCAAAAGAGCCAGCTTAGGTCACTCCAGTTCCAGGTCCAACATGGGACTACTAGAGACATCTTTGCTACCACCAAGAGCAGTAGATCCAATTTCCCTTGCATCCCTGAAGTGATATTCTGGGGGCCTCCAGGGGTCCAGAAGGAGAGTCTGAGGCCATGGTGAGACTCTGGATGCCTTTGAAGTTGCTTTCCACTGTCATCAGCATCAGCTGATGACACCCACCCCTGCCGCCTCTTCTTCACCTCTCTAGGCTCTGTGTTGTGGGCAAGGTAAAGACACACATGTGAAAGTGCTCAGCAGGCTATGGAGCTCTCACACCCTCTTCTACAGCGCTGTCCACACTTCCTGCCCAGCCCCCTGCTACCACAGGGCAGCCATGGTCCCCGTGACTCCACAGCCAGTGACCAGGGGAAGGGTCACGCCCAGGGAGAAGCAAAGGAGAGAAGCCCTCCAGAGAAAGGCTGGAAGGGACCAAGCAGCACTTTCTCCTTAGCCATTTCTATTAGTTTCAGGGGACCCTGTAGCCCAGCCGCTTCAACCCTTAAGGCCACAGAAGCCCTAGCCGCCTCCCTCCTGCACCTTTGAGGTTAATGACAACTTCGAAACCACTGACCGATTTTCTGCGAAGAGGAAAGATAAGAATACCTTCACCAGCACATGGGTGCCACACACACACACACACACACACACACACACACACACACACACACCCCACTGGAAACTTTCTCTCCTTGACAGGAACCCAGCCCTCAGAGGGAAGTTTCTTAGGTACAAAGTTTAATGTTTACCTGCAGTCAGCCAGAGGCACTTCGGGGCATCACAGATACGGCATGCCTCCCTGCCGAGGGACAATCCCACCGGCAGTGCGGATGAGGTGGGCTTCTGAACTGAGAAAGGGATTGATAAGTCCCTCATGGCTACCTAAGGGCTCAGAGAGAGAGAGAGAGAGAGATGTTAAATGCTCCCATCCCCAAACTCTCCAGATTCAGGGTCCCTCCAGGCTCAAAAACATCTCGGGGTCAGATTCTGCCACGGAAAAGTGATGAGCCATTTACAGTAAGTTCTCAACGGTTGGTGACTGATCTTACTATTGACCCCATTAAAGATTAGCTTCCACTACTGGCCTGCATTGTGGAGAATCAACGAGAAGATAAATTCATCCCTGATCTACGATGTGCAGAAAGATGTTGTATCAGAGCCATAGAGGACCTATGAGGTCACAGTAAAGAAAGTGTCCTGCCCATGGTCCTTTGCTCCCTTTCCCAGTTACACACCACCACCACCACCACCAGCAGCCTCCATCATCTGGGAATGTATACACAATATGGGCTCCAGGTTCCATATACTTGGGATCAAAATTTGCATCTTAACATGACCCACAGGTCCTTCCTGAAATGGTGTCCAAAATAAAAACCCAATATACTTTGTCTTGCAAGGTTGCAAGACAAAGAATTTAGTGACAGCAGCCGGTCCTCACTCTGCTCAGGAGGGAGTGGGCACTGCCAGAGAACTTCTGTTCTCCTTTATACAAATTTTGTTGCTGGGCAAAGCAGAGCGAGCCGGCAAGCTAGTGGGTTACAAAAGCCAATTAGAATGCAGTTAGCAAAGACATAGAGTTTAAAAATTAACCGGCATAGCTGGGTGGTGGTGGCACATGCCTTTACTCCCAGCACTTAAGAGGCAGAGACAGGCAGAGCTCTATGAGTTCGAGACCAGCCTGGTCTACAGAGTGAGTTCCAGGACAGCCAGAGTTACAACAGAGAAACCCTGTCTCGAAAAACCGAAAAATTTAAAAATTTAAAAATAACAGTCAGGATCTAAGTGGGGTGAGGCTAAATCATCAGTGACTCCCAACAGGTGTTATCTCTTTCCTGCTGTCTTCTGAGCTGACACTTTGACAGTTATGCAAACATCATTCCTGCTATCCTATTCTTTTGTCTTGTTTACTGACTACAGAAGGAAAACTCTTGTACTGTGAGAGCCAGCAGTTTGGGAGTTCATAATGGAGAAACAGGTCACCCTTTTAACCAAGGCTATGGTGGGGGTGGGGGCGGGGAGGGGCAACCACAAGTTATATAGAAAAACAAGTTACCCAGTCATCTAGAAAGCAGGTTACAGATAATTAATTAAGTCACTAAATGGAGCCAGGCTATAACACTTCCCAGCCCAATCAGATTGAAACTCACTGCTGGGCCCCACCACTGGGCTCAACTCAGGCCTGAGTTCCTAAGAGCTATGTTGGGTATAAAGAGCTGGCCAGCTATGTCCAAGGAAGGCTGTAACCTGCTTGACACAGACCCCACCCAAAAGCATGTGAAGCGTCCAGGGGGTCTGATGAAGTAGACACAATGGATGTCACCCGTGTTGAAGAACATCATGCAACAAATGGTCCATCTCATGGACAGAGTAGCTGCACACTGCCTCCCACCGCTACCTCCATGGCACCTTCCAGTCTTGGCCTGTCCTAGAGCTACCAGCAGCAGTGGGCAGGGACCCACATTTTTCTCATTTTTTTCTGCCCTAAACTTGTAAGACCATCTGACTCACTTACCCTCTAGGAGATGGTTGACCCAAAGCTGAGTGACCCTGTACCCCAGTGTTGCCTGCTGCTGCCCTAGTCCTGCCCTTTGGCTTGTGTCCCCTGGTTATTAATGCTCTAGACCCACCTGTTTGGGCCCCCGGAGCCAGAATTTTGAACTCTCAGCACTTGAAGCAGGAGCTGAGAGTAGGGAATGACTGAGCCTAAGACAGATGTAGCTCCAGGGAATTGAGCAGTTCAAAAAGCAGCTGGCGGAGCCTGAAAGTCATTAGCAGCCATCAACACCCCTGGGGGTGACTATCATTGATTCATTTATTGCTATTAACATTTTAGTGTGAATTAGCTTCTGGCTCTTTCTAAATTGGCTGGTACCATCCAAACTGTTGAGCTTTGATAGAAGACACTAGTCCTAGGAAAGGAGAAAGCCCAGGCCAGTCAATTTCTGTCCCTCCTCCTACTCCAGCTGGCCAACCTGCTTGTCCCCACCTCAGTGAGGCCCGAAGAAAAGGTCTGACTCCTGAGGTGGTCCATGCTACAATGGACACCATCTCCAGATTAAAACTCTGTACCCAGGAGTCGGGTCACCAGTTCTGACTATTCCGCTGCCTCCTGGCCTGGAGTGCAGAGGGGTTCTATGAAGGGGGGGGGGCTGCTTCTACCTGCCAACAGGTCTCCCATTTCTGAACTCTGACTGGAAGGAAAGAGAGAAGGAAAGGGAGGGAGGGAGAGGAGGGAGGGAGGCGATGAGACACAGAAGGGATGGGGGAACAGAGGAGGGAGAGAAACTGATGCTTCGGAGGCTCTTGACTGGTGTTGGTCACTATGGTAACTCTGCAACTATTAGCAATTCAATTCTCACAGCACTGATGACATTCTTCCCATTTTACAGCCAAGGAAACTGGAAGCTGGAAGAAACTGAGGCTGGAAGAAATTAGTACCACATACAGCATCACCCAGCCCATGAGATGCAGGCCAGATTTAGAACCAAGATGGATCTGGTGCCACCACTACCTGCCAAGTCTGGAGACAGGAGGCCAAGAGTCTGTTCAGCCTCCTTCCAAGAACAGCAGAGGAGCTAGGGGGCCCCGGCACCCCCTTCTCATGTACTTTGGCAAGTGAGCTTTTTGTCCTACAAGCTCTTGTCGACTCTACTGCCCGAAAAGTCAACAAAAGAAGGGGAGATGGAAAACTAGGGAGAACCTGCCGATGGCCTGGATTCCTGCCCTCATGCTGGGTCAGCCTGGGCTTGAGGCCCTCCTCCCAGCCTCCTTTGCTGTCCTGTGCCAAGCCTGTCTCTCCCAGGGGCCCACAGCCTCTCTAGAGCCAGCTAACTCCTACCAGGATGGTTGAGCAGCACATGGTGTAACAACAGGAGGAATGGCACAGACCATGGGGCCTTAAGTGTCTCTCCTGATATCAGGGCAAAGGGGCAGGAAGGGAGCCAGGGGGGCCTGAGAAGGACCAGGCTCCTCCCAGACAGTACAGGGCCAGGTTGGAAGGATCTAAGTCGCCTCCCAGACACTGCCCCAGCTGAGCTATCAGTCGTACGGATCACTGATCCTCCCCGCTTCCCCACCCATACCAATCCCAATTTGGGGGAAACTAATATTTATTAAACATAACTGTGAGTAGGCCAAGGCAGTGATCTCATTTTACCATAAGCAGACAGTACTGTTAGCCCACGTCACCCTGAGGAAACCAAGGCCCAGAGGTACTTACTCATGTGCCCAGGACCCAGTGGGCAAGCTTCAATTTCCTGGGTTCTCTTTTCACCCTAGCCTGATACTTCCTGGGACCACAAAGCCTTTGGGTGAACCTGAACTGATTCTTGAGACCAGAGTAGAATCTTCTTGTCCCCAAGTCCTCTGGCCTCTAGATGTGGCCCCTGAAGACACGAGCAGTAACTAGTCCACCTAGACCACCTTCAGAACTGCCCTGAGGTCTAATGGATCTCATGACAGGGCAGAGGCAGCTGGGAGAAGTGTCCTGAATAAAGGAGATCCTGGTGCAGTACATGGCCTCTCCCCTGCCCGAAGCCTTGAGAACCTCGACTGTCTACCCAGTGAAGCACAGGCTCCTATACAAGCTCTCCTCCTCCATTTGACCCTCTACCCCTCACCATCCCAGGGTCTTCTTAACTTCTTATCTAGTAGCTAAAATCTGCACCAATCCATGTTCCCCTAAGGAGTCCTGCGTCTTCTTTACTTTCCAATTTCTTCTCCCAATTTCTTCCTACTACCCCAGCCATCAGAAAACGACGTCACCTGTTAGACTTGTATGTGTCACAAGTCATTACAAATGACACTTCTCCCAAGCAATTTGTTTTGCTTTGTTTTGTTTTGTTTGTTTTGTCTTTTCCAGAAAGGGTTTCTCTGTGTAGCCATGGCTGTCCTGGAACTCGCTCTGTAGACCAGGCTGGCCTCGAACTCAGAGATCTGCTTGACTCTGCCTCCCGAGGGCTGGGATTAAAAGTGTACGCCACCGCCACCTGACCCCAAGCAACATTTTAAGGTGAATTTTCCTTCCTTTCATAGGGAACAGGCATGCGCCTTGTTGGTGGTACACTTCACTGTGTCTGTGGTTCTCTACCATCTCATCCCAGTCACTCAGTGTGTTCTCCAGCCCAGGCTTCCCTCTCTGGAGGTGACTCTTGCACCCAGAGAGCTGGGATAGCTGAAAACAGGACTCTGGCTTCCTGGCGCAGAGCATTCCTGAGAAAGATTCTGCCCCTCTCCAAGGCTGGTTAGAGATGCCAGCTCTGTCACCAGGAATCATGAGAAATCTGGGAACAGTCAGCAAAGCCAAGGAATGTCCCACCCACGGGCTGGAGCCACTTCCTTCCTGGAAGGAGAACAAAGCCGAGAGGGGAGATAAGGCTTCTCCCTGCATGCAGGGCTGCAGAGAGCTGGGCTCCAAGCAGGCTGCCCTACTGGAAGGGTGCTGCCAGGTGACTGACGGGGGCATCCAGAAGAGAAAGATGGGCACCAGGTGGGGTCCAAGCCCCATCCTGTCCCTCCTTCTCTGTGTCGTGGAAGTTTATTTTTAGTTATGTTTAAAATGTTGTCATGCACTGTTGGGTGAGGGGCTGCCCTAGGTCTTGGTGTTCTGTACTGTTTTCACATGTTGGATTTCTCTGCGTGTGGTTGGGGGAGGGCGTGTTTGATTGCTTATGTTCTGCACCTGAGGAGTTCTGAATGAATAAAAACACCTGAGTTCAGATGCGTGCGGTTCCACTGTGGATCAAGTATGGCGGTAGTTTCCTCTGATGAGGTCTGGCAGGGTTTACACCTATGAATATGCCTCCTTGTCTTCCTTGTTGAGCCGCCACCCAGTGGCATACTACAACACCTCTGCTTGCCTCTCCCACCCTCCCCCCACTTCTCCTCAGTAGTCACAGCCTCCTCCCCCATCTCTTGTTTCTTACTCCCATAACCACCTCCTCTCCTGGGCCACACACTGCATGAAGACCAGGCGAGACTCCTAATTTCCATGCTCTTATCTCAACATGCCAGGCCTTCCTGGTGGGCCCCCAACACACCTCTCCACCCCTTTCCGCCACAGAAGCTCCAGGCCTGTGCTTTCCTGCCTCCTGGCTAGTCATGGGAGACCTGTGACACCCAGTGACCTGTCCTCCAGGTTGGCTGCTGTTGCCCTATAGAAATCCTGACTCGGAGGACCCTCCCTCAATCCCTTGCCCCATCCACCCTGAGCAAGCACTGCCTGATCCCCAGCCAGAGTATATCTCCCCCATCCCTATTCTGGAACACACACACCCACACACACCTCGCACCCAGAGCTTTGCCCTAGAAGGAAATAGCGACAGTAATAGTAGTAGATACCCTTGTCTACTGAAGATTTCCCTTCAGTGTCTAGGATTGACACTGGGAATGCCATGCCCAGCCAGGGACCATATCTCCCAAGCTCCCAGGGCAGTAAGATGGAGCCACATGACTAGTTCTCACCCATGAAATGTGAGCAGAGGTGTCCCTCTGGGCCAAAGCTCCCATGTCTTCATTCTCTCTTCCCCATACACTAGCCGGACACCCATGGCC
Organism: Cricetomys ansorgei; assembly: GCA_026225945.1. NCBI lineage: Eukaryota > Metazoa > Chordata > Mammalia > Rodentia > Nesomyidae > Cricetomys > Cricetomys ansorgei. The sequence goes on from JAMJFZ010001881.1 coordinate 15,054,521, forward strand.
AACACGATCTTGGAAGCCGCCCAGTGAAGGTGGCAGACTGTCAGCAAGCTGGTCTCTGAGCAGCTCCACTGCCTACCCTGGTATTTCCTTAGAGCAAAATAGGACAAGAAGCACTCTTTGTCTCTAAGCAATTAGCTATTCTTGGGCCTGTTGTTATACCAGTTAGCCTATCCAGACCAATACAAAGTGCTACCAACTTTGGGAGTGCTTCCTGAATGCTAGGAACTCTGTGTGTGTGTGTGTGTGTCTGTGTGTGTGTGTCTCTGTGTGTATGTGTGTATGTGTGTGTGTGTGTCTGTCTGTCTGTGTACTTGGGTGTGCCTACATGACTGCATATATGTGTGCACATGTGTGAGGACAGAGGTTAACACTGAGTACCTTTCTCAACCACTCTCCACCTTAACTTTTGAGACAGGGTCTCTCCCTGAACCTGGAGCCCACTGATTCAGCTAGTCTGGCTGGGGCAGCAAGCCACAGAGAGCCTCCCTTCTGCCTCCCCGAAGCTGAGGTTACAGCTTTTTAATGCGGATTCTAATGCTTGTGCGGCAAGAGCTTCACCAGAGCACCGACCCAGCCCCGCAGACAAACACTTCCACATTTCACAGTGCCTCCACAGGAACCCGAGGTCCAACATTCACAAGTTCGAGTACAACCTGGGCTATGAAGCTAATTCAAGGCCTGGGTAATGGCAAATCTCTATCTCAAAAATCTGAAAGACAGACAGACAGAAAAACACTGGCAATGTTCAGTGGTAGACTTTTCACCCATGTTGGGGAAAAAAAACACAATGAAAAGCTAGATCGTTTGGCCAAAGTCACTCAGTGAATAAGCTGCATCTGACTATAACCAAGTGCAGAGTCACCTAGGCCTTTGGCGCACATCTGACATCTTCTCCCAGACTACTGTCAACAGAAAGGGCAAGTCTGTGTTCTGGCCACACCTTCGCCCCTGCAATACAAGTGTCTGACCCACATTAAACAGCTGCGTTGTAATTGCCTTTGAGTCTCAGTGTTCTGAGAGCTTCCTAGGTCCTCTTCAGAGCAAAGGGCACTTCTCATATGCCCACCCTAATCACCACAGAGGTCCGGAAGAGTGTACACTTTGCTGAACTGGAAACAAGGTCAGATAAACTCGGGGACCTCCCCACAGTGACCCTCGAATGGCCAAGCACAAAAGGAATTGTGCCCACAAAACTCTCACCACCATTCAACCCCTACTGCTCACCCAGCCTGATCCTGTCACTTCTGGCCTGGGCAGCTGGAGGTTCCCAGCAGGGTAGGGGTGGGAGTACAGAGACATACATCTATGACCTGCATGAGCATGCCTGTACTTTCCTGCTAAAACCACACAGTCTGGTTTTCATTTCTTCAGGGAAGCGGGTGGAGCGTGACGGAAGGGTGGAAGAGAAAGAATTCCTCAGGCTGAGTGAATAAAGTTCAGAAAATATCAAAGTCGCTAGAAAATGTGGGTATCGCGGCCAAACCCCCTGGCTGAAGCTGGAAGAAACTCGGAGATGCCGTTGTTTCCTTCTAAAACCTCAGGAACGCTCTTCACACACTGCCTCTGCCTCGCAGCTGGGGTGGGAGCAGGGTACCCACACTGCCACGGATCAACTGTGGAGTCTCCTCCACCAGGCAGCTTCCCTGAAGTCCACAGGGCTCTCTGGCTTGCAGTGAAGAGCTTAGCTATCTGTCTCATCCAATCGTGAAGGCGCAAAAATAGCTCTGTGTTGGTCACTAGCTTCTTCGGAGGCATACAGCGGGCACGTGAATAGTCTGTGGAACTGAATGTCCACCTGAAGGTCACATCTGAAGAAGCAGAAGGGAAGTGATCAGATTCTATAACGATGGCCTTGTTCAGTCGTTCACATGAACTCCCCGAGATGGGAAGAGTGATATCTGGTACACATGTGAACACACCCTTAGCACAAGGAGTTTCCAACTACATCATATAGATGAGTCTAGACTCTAGAGTGTAGAGAGTCTGTAGAGCCAGAGAGAAAGGAGGAGGGATCTACTTCTTGTTTTATCTGGAAACAGTGTGTGTGTGTGTGTACATACACACACACACACACACACACACACACACACACACACACACACGCATCTTTAGCTGAGAAAGAGCAAATGAAAACAATTGTCCACAAGGGGGCATCCAGAGACTACCAGACTCAAGATCTCAGCACCAGGATTACTACTATTTGGCCTCAAAGAGACAGGATGCTCCAGCAGAGAGACGGGCTCGCTCAGGGAAATTCTGGAGAACATAAAATGGGGATATCCTGTGGAAACTCAGCAAAGGAAGTGGCATACAGGGCTGAGATGGAAACTAAGGCCAAGTCACTACGTGGTGCAAATGAATCATGGCTGAATACTGACTGAGTGTTTACCCCTTAGCCCTGTTCCCGTCGCATGCACTCCGATCAGCGATTCTCAACCGAGACCCCTTTGCGTGGGTGGAACGACCCTTTCAGAGAGGTCAGCTAAGACCATCTGCATATCAGCTATTTAAGTTGTGATTCATAACAGTAGCAAAATTGCAGTTCTGAAGTAGCAACCAAAATAATTTTATGGTTGGAGGTCACCACAGCATGAGGAACCGTACGGATTAAAGGGTCCCGGCATCAGGAAGGTTGAGAACTACTGCTCTAATATAGCACTTCGTTTGGTCTTCCCGTTGCTTTTTTAATCTTTTTTGTGGATTTGTTATTTTAGGTGTAGGGCTGTTTTGCCTACATGGGTGCCCATTCATACTGATGCCCTCCGAGGTCAGAAGAGGATGCCAGATGTCCTGGAACTGGGTTTATAGACTGTTGTGAGCCTTATGGGTGCTGGGGATGAAACTGGATTCCCGGTGCAAGAACAAGTGCTCTGAATTGCTTATCCAGTGCTCCAGCCCCTCCGCTCATTATTATGGCGGTCAGAATTACCAAACTTTCTGCTTTATAGACACCAAGAAAAAACAATGTCTCAGACAGAGGTGACACGTGGCTATAATTCCAGCACTTGGGAGATGGAGGCAGAAAGATCAGGAGTTTAAGGTCAGTATCAATTCATCATTGAGGCCATACTTGACTACATAAGACCCTGTATCAGAAGAACGAAGAATTCGAACTCAAGACCTGTCATTGACAGTTCAAGCTGGACACCATTTACTCTGCTCCCTGGGGCTAAGACTTTCTGACGTCTTATAGTTCGGTCCAGAATCCTGGGTGGTGAACTTTCTTTGTCTTCCTCTTGGATAAGTTGTGAAGGACCTGGGACTTGATTTTCTGGGTGTGAATAACGTGTCACCCCCGAAGCTGACCCCTCACAGTTTGTAAACCATCTGTTGAGTTGCTCTCAGGTCATTAGAAAGCAATAAAGCAATTCCTAGCAAGGGGCATAAAGCTCTTCTTCCCGCTTTGACCCAATCAGCTCATTCCTGGGAATTTATCCCAAGGAAACAATTCAAATGGAAGCCAAGCATTAATCTGCATAAATACATGCATGGAAGTCTTTCTTTAAAGGTCAAAAGCTGGGAACCAAAACAGGGAAGTGGTTTCAAAAACTGGAGCGTCTACACAATGGGCAATCAAGCCTGGGAAACCACAGCTGTGGAACTGCAGGACGAGCCAGGCGCTTCTACTATACATCGAATCCCTGCCTCCCACCTAACTAGCTATTCAACCAGCTATGCTTGTGGGGGAAGGAGGCTTTCTGCTCAAATACAAGAAAGACTCCTTTTTTGGTTTCTTGGCACAGGGTTTTTCTGTGAAACACCCCTGGAAGTCCTAGAACTCACTCTGTAGATCAGGCTGACCTCGAACTCACAGAGATCCACCTGCCTCTGCCTCCTGAGTGCTGGGATTAAAGGTGTGTGCCACTACCAGGCTCCAAGATAGACTCTTATCCCAGTGCTTTGAGGAAATGGAAGAGAAACTGGAAAGCAACAATGATAACTCAAATAATTCTTGATATTTGGGCTTCCGAGGCTCTGGGCCCCGCTAACACATGGACCCAAATAGTTTTGATTATTGGTTACCGATGATTTTCACCTTCCACACTGGTTGCTAAGTGATCTAGATGTTCATGTAAAATTTAATTAACAGGTAGAGCAGGGAGGTGGTGGTGCAGGCCTTTAATCCCAGCACTGGGGAAGTAGAGGCAGGAGGATCTCTCAATTCAAGGCCAGCCTGGTCTACAGAGTGAGTTCCAGGACAGCCAGAGTTACAACAGAGAACCTGTCTCGAAAAGGAAAAAAGTAAAAAATAAAAGATAACAGGTAGTTTCCTTTTTGAGTTGATATTTTAGTGTGGGTGTGACTGCAGAATCATGCATGCCACAGTACCCATGTGGAGATCAGAAGACAACTTTTAAGAGTCGATTCTCTCTTCCCACTATGGGTTCCAGGGAACAAACTCAAGCGCCAGCCCACATTTTTACCTGCTGAGCCATCTTGCCAGCCTGACAGGCATAGTTTCTATTTACTGACTGCAGCCTGAGCACACCAGAAACAGACCATGAACCGAGATAGCTAACATCCCAGCCCCTTAATGATAATTGGTAGGAAAAGACTTCAACATCAGTGCCCTCACGATGGCTTCAACTTATGAAAACGTATATTCAAGGGGCCATGGGGATGGCTCAGTCTGTAAAGCACTTACCTTCCAAGCGCAAGACACCAGTCCTGAAGACAATGTCCGAGCTTGCTTCTGACCTCCACAACATAAACAATATGTGTTGTTTTGGTTTTTTTTTTTTAAAGAAAATGGAACATGTATGACTGGCTTTTCCTAAATTATACTTGCATTAGTTGCCTGTTGCTATGTAACTAAATACCCCAAAGGTTAGTGTCCTGAGCAAGCACTCAGTTAATCTCCGTTCCTGTAGGAGATGGAGGCAGGTGTGTGGACTGCAAGCTGCAGTCGCTGTTACCCCTTGGCTCTGCCGGGGGAGGATCCGCCTCCAAGATCTCACACGAGTGGGATGTCGGATTGAGGGCTTCCATCTTCTTACCACCCCAGGTCTCTGGCTCACTGGCCTCTCCGTGGGACGGCCCTCACATGGCAGCCGGCCCCGTCACAGCAAATAAAGAGGAAGGCTGTGGTGAATGAGTAAGGGATGAGAGCTCCGTTTTCCAGGGTCTAATCTCAGAAAGGACATCTCTCATTTCTGCTGTGTTTTATTCATTAGAAAGCGAGTCACTGGGTCCAGCCCACATTTGAGGGAGCTCACAGGACAGTGTGTGGTATGCCTGCCACACACTCGAACATTTACAGCGTCGTCTCAATACCAGAAACAATATTTGCTGAAGTTACTCGTCTAATACGGAAATGTTCTAGCTCTGTCCTGGTTGCCTTGTACCTACCTCTCACAGGCAGGGTCCCCTGCCTGCATCGCACACCACTGGCCACCCCTCACACAAACCCCTGCTGAGTAGGAGTGTATGAGAGGCTTTAGGCCAGACTAGGGGGTTGGGGGATTGAATAGGGAACAGTATGACATTCCAGAAGCCAAGTGCCACAGAGAGGAGGCAACCCCTGGTTCATCTTTGAAAGGGGCTGTCGGTTCCTTGCTCCAAGGCCGTTCTTGTTGGTTTTTAGGCTGAATTCTAAATCTGCCAGCAAGGCCCAAGCAGATGTGGCCGTGGCTACTTTGGCCAACCTTTCTTCTCTCAGCTTTCTGCATTCCAGCTCAGCTATACCAGGCTCTCCCTTCCTTTCTGGCTCTTGGCCTCTTGTCCTCCCTCCACTCCTTGATCTCCCTTCTCCTTGCTTCCAAACCTCTCCTGCCAGGTTCCCACGGTAACTGCAGAACTCAGGCAAAGCACCACTTCCTTGAAGACAAGGCCAGGGCCTCACAGGACAATGACCCTTTCCCTGGAGATGTCTCATGTTTTCCTCCCTAAGATTTGTTTTTTTTGGGCTTGGTTTAATTTTGTGTTTGAGGCAGGGTCTCACTTTGTAGCTCCAGGGCAGGCTGAAATCACTATGTAACCCAGGCTGGACTCACGACCATCCATCCATCTACCTCAGTTTCCCAAATGTCCTAAGTGCAGGGATTACAGTGTGAGCCACTACCACATAGGGAGCAGGGGAGTAGCATCTTTTTATTTTTAAATTTATTTTATTATTTTATGTGTATTTATTTATTATTTTATGTGTATGAGTATTATGTCTGTGCACCACATGCATGCCTGGTGCCCGAGGAGGGAATCCAGATCCATTGTAACAGCAAGTGCTCTTAACCACTGAGCTAACTCTCCCACCCCTTGGAGTAGCGTCTTTAACTGGTCCTCAGGCAATTCTTAAACCAAGGCAAGATTGGGAAGCACTGCAGTTCCCCCAGGCTCTCACCACACACCTGCACACCATGAGCTAGCTCTGTCCTATGGACAAAGCAGGCCCTACCTTTGCAAGGCCAGGGGAGGGAGAGAGGCAGAAAGAGAGCAGGTGGGAGCAGTCAGAATAGAATTGCCGGTGGCAGAGGTGAGGAGCAGAGTAAGAAGGGTATTTGTGGGTTAGGTCCTAGGGGAGACTGCTGCCACCTAGCACAATCAGGATAGTGGAGTTGCCAGGACTCTCCCCAAGTCTTTGCAGTCAGGAAACAGAGAGCCAGGCTCCCTGGGCTCCTTCTGGTACAGCATGAGTTGCCCACTTCCAGAGGATTAGAGATGCCAGATTTAGCAAATAAAAAACCAGAAGCCCCATGACATTTGCATTTCAAATGAGCAACAAATATTTTTTTAATCCAGGGGGTATGTCCCAAATAGGGCACAGGTGTCCCTGCTGTTATCTGGCAACGCAGTCAAGCTTATGCCGAGGCTAAAACCCCCAGGCTTTGGTACATGATTGTTCCAAAGGCTTCCTGGAGAAAAGAAGGAATTCCTAGGGCTGCTGCTCCAGACAGCCCATGCGGCCCAGAAAAATGGTAGCAAGCGTCATCATTACAGCTCAACAATTGGAAGCAATCAAATATACCACAAGGAGTGGATTCTTTATCCAGGGCCAAGAGCAACACCTGAATGACTTAAAACAACAGACATTCATTGTATTACCATTCTGACAGCGATAAGTCCAGAATCCAAGGTGCTGGCAAAGCCAGTCTTCTCTGACTTTGATCATGTCTGTTAAAACCCTTTTCCAAATAAGGTCACATTCACCAGCACCAGTGATCGGGAGTTTAATGTACCTTTTAAGGGATGACACATTACAACCCCATAACAAACAGAATGAGTAAATTAAAACAATACACAGATATCCATAATAGATTTATGGAGAGGGGGGCAGGGCAAGGTGCAAAGAGAAAAACATGCAACTCGGTCTTTTTATGTGCATGGGGGTGTTGGTTGTTTTCTGTTTTTTGTTATTTAGCTTTTTGTCTTGTTTGTTTGTTTGATTGTTTGAGACAGGGTCTCATTAGTAGCCCTGACTGGCTGGGAACTCACTATGTTGATCAGGCTGGCCTCAAACTCACAGAGACCTGTCTGCCTCTGCCTCCTGAGTGCTGGGATTAAAGACGTGCACCATCACACCTAGCTTACCAGTGTCCTCTTATGATATTAAAATATATAAAGGCTAAAGAGATGGTTCAGCTGTTAAGAGCGCTTGCTGTTACTCCAGAGGACCAGAGTTCATTTCTCAGTAAACATGTCAGATTGCTCATAATTGCCTACCTCTAGCTCTAGGGGTGCACCACCCTCTTCTGGGCTCCTCAGGTACTGCACCTACATAGCTTTTTACACATACACACACACACAACAAATTTTAATATTGAAATATACATATATGACCTTCGTATAGGGTCATTGCTTAATCATTAATTCATTTACCAAATAGTTATTTGACACACGCCTGTAAGGCAGTACATCAAGTAAGGCAGACCCCATCCCTGCCCTCTCAGACTCTATAGCTAATCAGAGAATATGGATCCACTCATTATGGATAATTTCCAAGTGAGCATGGAGAGGAGAGGGCAAAGGGGAAAACTTTTTCTTTCTGCATTGCTTAACTTTTGCCGTAAACATGTTCTTAATTTGTAACTTAATTTGTAACTTTTTTTTTAATTTGAAACCCAGCCCTTTGGAAGTCTGTTGTTTCCCAAGCACGGTGGCTGGAACACAGCTGCGTGAGCGGTGGTACCTCCATGTGTGGCTGCTGAACCCGCCAGCAAGGTTTTCCATGAGTACTGATGAGTGAGAACCAGCAGGAATGCGTGTCGGATCCAATTGTTCGCGTTTTACAGTTACAGTGATTAAAAGAATCCGTTGCCTGCGCTTGTTCCTGTGTGGTCTGTCGCTTCCACTGGACTCCAACCTGGAAGCTCTCCCTGGCTGTGTCGGTCGGTCGGCTGTTGGTTTGATTGCCTGCTTGTTTTTGTTTGTTGTTTTTGTTTTTGACAAGCTCTTACTAAAAGCCCTAGCTAGACTGGTACTCACTATGCATCCCAGGGCACTTTCGAACTTACAGCAATCCTCCTGCCTCAGCTTGCAGAGTGCTGGGGGTACACGCGTGCACCATTATGCAAGGCTGTCAAGTTGATTTGTCGATCATCTTGTATGACCAGCCTCCAGCGCACTGCTCAACAACAGGTACTCAACGAAAAAAAAAAAACAAACCTACATAAGCTTGGCCTGGCACTTACCACTCATGGAGTCGAATGTCCTGGTTTTATAACCAATAAAATGGAAGCCCAGAAAAGTCAGGCCACAGAGAACGTTAACGGCCACAATACAAGAGAGGTTCACAGTTCTCAGCCCAGGCACTTATCTTAAAAATAATTTAAATTAAGAATTAAATATATCTAATGGTAAGTAAGATCGAAAACACATGAACAATGGAGTCTAAAATCATCAAACATTTTAAACCAGTGTTTACTTTCAATCTCGAGACTTTTCCCACTGTGGCTAAGAAAGAGATTGGAGTTTGTGGGTGCTGCCTAGTCAGTCACACCCCCTAGTTCTCCAGGTTTGGATCCAGTTGAGAAATAGTCACCGGAGACACACAGGGATTAAAATGTCAGCTTTCTTTGGGGGCCAGATGGCCAGGAGGATATGGCTAGGACCCAAAATCCAAATGGGCTTCCTATTCCGACTCCCCTGCTTTGAACTAACCCACCCACTCAGCGGAGCAGCTGGACTATTGAAGTTCTCCTCGGCTGGAACTGGGTCGGCTTGGAGCTGATGCCTGGAGGAGGCAGGCGCATAGAGAGTCCGCTACCCAAGTCCGAGGCCAGTCTCAGACAGCACCAGAAACAGGCTGAGCGATGCGATCCCAACAACCCACACCTGCTCTCACAGGGGGGAATCTGTGACAGGGCACCAAGAAAGTCTTTCGAAAAGTTTCTTCCCCCCAAACCTCCAAGAGGATGTGGGTTCCTGTCTTGTGGGCAGATGGGGACATGGGAGGGGAGAGAGCCGTCTCCTTTCGTACTAGCACCGGTGTTCCAGGAAGCACCCGTGTTCCAGGAAGCGGCTCGTAAGTTTAGGGGTATTTCGATTGAAAGTGAATCTGCAGCGAAGGACAGAAAATGGAACAAGCAGTAACTTACTCTACAAAGGGGTATGTTTTTCTTGTCTAACAGGAAATCCAGGGGCAGGTGGTTGTGGGTCAGTGTGGAGCTCCGCGGTATCACCAGGACCCCGGCTCCTTCTGTCTGGCCCCACCCTAGAGTGGCTTTGTCTCATCGCCCCTCCACCTCTGAGCATACTGTCCAGGCTGCAGGCAGGAGGACGATAGGACAGCTAAGCCTTAACAAGAGCCTTTCTGGAAACCTCACGTGGTAGGTGTGTTTTTACCTCATTAGCTACCGTTTGCCCTGCTGCTCTGAAACGCAGACTTTGGAACTTATTTTGAAATGTGTCAAAGTAGAGTCCTTTAAACAAAGAAAGCGAGCGTGTGGAACGGAGAAATGGCCTGCTACCAAGGTCACGGGATAATAATAAAAGGAGACACAGAAAAATGATTGTCCAAGAATTGCTGTCTTTAAAAGATCTGCGGATGTTGTTTCTTTCTTCTCCACCCCCTCACCTTCAAGACATTATCTCTAGACAATCACTTTCAAAGCATTGGAAAAAAAAAACAAAACAGAAAAGTCATATTACACAACTAACATAACCCAGAAACATAAGCCTACCAGGGTGAAAACACAATCAATTAGCTAATTACCGTTACAAACTAAGCTTATTGACAAACTGCCAAAGATCCCATTCTCCCTGTTCTTGTTACCTCCTTTGTTTTACCCTAACAAATGTTCCCAGGAACTTCCTAAGAGTGTGTGGGAGCAAAACTATCCTTAGTCCCCATCTCCCCTCGTTCCAACAGTTTAGCTGGGTATTGAATTTTAAATTGAAAGTCGTTTTCCTTCAGAACTTTGGCACATTATTCCATTGCTGCTTAGTGTCTAGAATTGCTAGTGAGAAGTCTGGTGTTTTTCTGATTTATAGTCTTTTTTAAATATTTATCTTATTTTTAGTCGTGTGTATGTATATGTGTCTGTATGTGCACACAAGCATAGGTGCTCAAGGAGGCCAGAGATGTCAGAGCCCTGGTTGTGAGCCTCCTCATGCAGGTGCTGGGAATGGAACTTGGATCCTCTGGAAGAGCAGAAAGAGTTCAACTGAGCCATCCCTCAAGCCCCTGGCTTATGTTCTTTTACAGGTGGCTTTTTGCTTCCTCTGGAATTATAGAGTCTTCTCATTTCCCAGGCGTTCCACAGCCTCTAAATCCTGTGGAGTTTTTTTTTTTTTTTTTAAATGTGTGTTTTTTATGGGAGGGAGGGGGTGTCAAGCCCCATCAGGCCCTGTTAGCCTAAAAACAAATCTTCCCAGTCCGTGAAGTTGTTTAACTTTCTATTGAAAATTTTATTGAAATTCTCCCCTGCTTTCTCTCTTCTCCCTGAAATACTTACTGCTAATAATAATACTTTAGATTAAAAAAAAGAAGAAGAAAAGAAAGAAAAAAAGGAAGGAAATGGAGGTCAGTTGGTAGGATGCTTGCCTAGCATCCATGAAGCCACGAGTTCGAGCCCCAGCACCTCACTCACTGGGTGTGAAGGCACACCCTGTAATGTAAGCACCCTGGAGGCAAAGAGAATCGGGAGGTCAGGGTCATCCTTAACTACATAGCAAGTTTATGGCCAGCCTGGGCTACATGAGAGTTTGTCTCAAAGGAAAAAAGGAAAAGGAAGAGGAAGAGGAGAACAAAGAGGAGGAGGAGGAGGAGAGGAGGAGGAAGAGGATGAAGAGGAGGAAGAGGAGAAGGAGAAGGAGGAAGAAACCATACTGGTCAAATGTGGAGTCTGCACTGTCTATTTTTTAGCATCTCTATCTTTTTGCTAACAAAAATTCTACTTCTTTCCTTCTTGCTTTATTTTCTATTTCAACATTTCCATCGAATTTTAGTTATAATATATGTGTTTGTGTGCCCAACTGACTTTTTTCCTATCTGTTCCCCTTTCGCTCTGCTGCTCGTGTTTAATAGATACAGTATCTTGTTGGATTCTTTTCTCTTAGAGTCTTCCCACCTATGAACTGTTTCTGTTTCTTTGGAGATCTCATTTTCAGTTTATTTATCTTAGTCTTTCTAGTTCATATTTCAGGTTTCCTCAAATAGCTCCTGGCTTGCGGCTGTCCATTCATATTTAAGAACGGAGCAGTACAAAGTTTCCTGGAAGCCCTGTGCACATGGATAAGGGGAGATGAATGAAGGCTTTGTCTCCCAGCGGTCTGTTCTCTCTGCCTGGAGACTTCTAAATGCCAGCCACCAATGGGCTTTGTTCTAGGAGCCACCTTAAAACCCAGCTGTCCTAATCCTCCCCCACGACAATTTGCTTTTTTTTCCCCCCAAAGCAAATCCTCTAATGTGGAAGAAGGAGCAAAATGGGGAGCAGAGCAAACATCTGGCTGGCTGAGCAGTCTGCATTCAGGGATTGGAGAAGTTTGATGTTCTGTTAGAGACTCAGTAAAACCTGCTCTCTGCTGCACCCTGCCCATCAAAGTCCTAAGCTTCCTCAGTCTCTTCCGGGTAGCCCAGGGCCCTCTTCAGTTGCAAGCCCTGCCATGTGCATGCCAGACTGCAGCTTCCACTGTCCGGCTCATTCAGCTGCCATTCTCTATCAAACCTCTTTCCCCTTTGAGTTTCTTTCTTATTTACTATTTACTGTTAAGGCGTTCCTGACAGGAGAAGGAGAAGAGGGAATCTGGATTGGAAATCCAATTGCCTTGTAACGGGGACTGGTGGGCTCGGAGGGTGCTCGTTTGTATATCTATTTACTTTGCATGTGGAAGTATATATGTACGTGTTCATGTATGTGTGTGTGCACATATGTGTGTGCCTGTGTGTAAATGTGTGTGGAGACCCAAGGTTGATTTCTGGTATTTTCCTCCATCTTAGGTTTGGGGATTTTTTTTTAAGACTTATTATTTTTTGTGTACGAGGATGTTTTGCCTGTGTGCCTGGTGCCCACTGAGGTGAGAAGAATGCATCGGATCCCCTGGGACTGGAGTTAATAGATGGTTGTGAGCTGCCATGTGGGGGCTGCGACTTGAACCTGGGTCCTCTACAAAAGAGCAACAGGCACTTTTAACCATGATCCAATATCTCCAGCCCAAGGGATATATTTTAAAGGTTTTATTTCTTTTTATGTGTATGAGTGTTTTGCTTGCATGTGTATATATGTACCACGTGCATGCTTAGTGTCTGAGGTCTGAGAGAACCTCAGATCCCCTGGAACTGGAGTTACAGATGGTTGTGAGCTGCCATGTAGGTGCTGGAAACCAAACTTAGGTCTTCGGCAAGAACAAGCAGTGCTCTTAATAACCACTGAGCCATCTCTCCAGCCGTCCACATGGGTCTGTTTTGATTTGTTTTGGTTTCAGGCAGGGTTTCTCCCTAAACTTAAAGCTCATTGATTCGGCTAGACTGCTGGCCAGCAAGCCCCAAGAACCCTCCTGTCTCCACCTCCCCCAGTACTGTGATTTCAGGCAAACGCTGCTGTGCCCAGCTTTTCACATGGGTATCGGGGAGCTGAACTCAGTTCCTCAATCTTGTGTGGCAAAAACATGTCACCAACTGAGCCATCTCCCCGGCCCCAACTGCTACAGTTTCCAGTGAACCTGAACAGACTGTGCAGCCTTTTTCATCAATGATACATTTATAAAGAATTCAAAAATAGGCAGAGGCATGGAAGAAATGCCTTTTGTTACATAATACATTTCAGTGTCTGTTGATCATACTTTAAATATGAGGCTAAAATCTAACGCGTCCTTAAATCACCTCTGCAGAACCCTAAAAATGTTATAGGATATAAATCTTGTAGAATTGTTCAGGACACCACTGGTGTAGTCAAAAAAGCACATACATGGAGTCAGACAAACCTGAATCAACTTGGCTCAGCCATCTGCATCCTCCCAGTTAGTCCCTTCATCTGCACCTGGCTGCTCAGAGTGTCCTGAGGATGAAATCAGATAATACACAAGTCAAGCACAGCACTTGGTGATGACTGAGTCCTCAGTAATCAGTTCCTCCTCCCCTCCAACCCACTTCATACTAAGCTACTTACTCTGTGTCTATTCCCCTTTACCATTTTGCTCAGTTTCTACACCTCCCCTTCTCCATCTCTTGAGTGGAGTCCCTTTTTTTTTAAAAAAAAAAAAAGAGTCTCTCTTTTAAAAAAAATTTTTTTTTTAATTAATTTTTATTTTATGGGTTTGGATGTTTTGCCTGCACGTGTCTGTACACCACATGTGTGTAGTACCTGTGGAGGCCAGAAGAGGGCATCAGATCACCTGGAACTCCAGTTACAGACGTTGTGAGCTACCACTTATGTCTGCCGGGATGGAATTCAAGTCCTTACAAGAGCAAGTGCTCTTAACCACTGAGCCACCTACGTATTTATTCCTCAAGGTTCAGATCAGCCACGTTAACAATCTTCTCCAACTTTCCAGAAATTTAACTTCGCTGTCCTCTGCCCACGCAGCGCCTGCTGATGCCCGCCACAGCGCCACTCTCTTTGCAGCGTGCAGAGCTGTGCACGCGCCTGCACTTCTGGTGGGGAAGGATATTCCTTACAGACAACGAGCTGACCTTGTCGTCGTGTCTCCCTACCCTACATGTACCTGTGCCTGTGGGCATTCCATCCAGCTCAGATGTAATAGAATTTGCAACCAACTAAACCAAAATAAGAGCAGCTTTAACCCACTGCCACACTGAGATACGCTGCCCAAACTCTGACCCGCGCAGACAGATCCTGACTTGTCCACCATGCAAACACTTTGTTCCTTTCTTGCAGAAGTTTCTGAGCTGCTGTCGTCATGACCTCCACCCCCATCCCTGCCACTTTGCCAAACACAAGCAAGCACGTTTACTGCCACGAGATAGAACTTTGGTTTGGCTTGGCCCCTGCCCCACCCCATGAGACAGAGCCAGAGGAGGAAAGATAGTTGGGCCAGACACAGCTTACCTGGAACTCTGAGAGCCTCCTGGGTAGGGCTGGGATTTTTCATGTTCCCGAATGACATGTCTAGCTCTGGGGCTGGGCTGGGGCAGGTTGCTTTTCTGTTATTCTCAGCCTCCTCGGGCAGCACGCGGCAGGAGACGCTTTGTGCTCTGCCTGATCCCCTCCTTCTACTAAAGCAAAGGTGGGCTCGGGCAAGCACAGAGATGGGATCCAACCATGAGTAGAATTCTGTTCTTGGAGCTTCAGGCAGAGCCCAAGGTCAGAAAGAATACAGTGTTAGTCACTATCTAAGGAAGAACTCAAAGTCCCTGACATCAAGGAGCCTCCAATCTAACCAAGGGGGGTGGGGATGGGGGGGACAAGTACAGATATAGGCCCCCAAGGGGCGAGCTGTTTGTTGGTTTGTTGAGACAGTATCTCACTATTTAACTACGGCCAGCCAGGAACTTGCTATGTAGACCAGGCTGGCCTCAAACTCACAAAGGTCTACCTGTCCTTCCCCAAGTGGCTCTTAAGCTCACATGATCATCCTTCCAACTCAAAAAACACTGGAGGACCGTGGACTGTGGGGGCCAACAGGCGTGCACAGGAGCACCCAGCAGCAGTCACTGCCGGCGTTGCTTCCCACACAGAGCATGCCCCGTCTGCCTTCCCGTGAGCTGCTGCCCAGGTGCTCCAGTTATCAAGGATGGCGACACGAAAGTGGTCACTTCAAAATTGTTCCCTTGACTTTCTCCTAACCCTAACCAAAGGAACTTTCGAGGCACAGGGAAGCTTCCCAGATCCCTCCCTCACCCACATCCAGACTGCTCTCATAGTAAGCATTATGACGTTCGCTTTTAATGCCAGCACCCCAAAAGCAAAGGGAGGCAGATCTCTGTGAGTTCAAGACCAGCCTGGTCTACATGGCAAATTCCAGGCCAGCTGGGGAAACATAGTGAGATCAAATTTCTTTTCTCTTCAAGTCTTTCCCCATTCTCCTTCCCTCTCTCTTCCCTGTTTTATGCCAGAAATGCCTTCAGACTACTCCAATAAATTAGCTCCTTTCTTAGAACGCAAAGGAGACTGATAAATAAATTATTATGTTTTTAAAACTGAGTAAGCCATCCTAGAATTTTCTCCAGTGAACAGGGAGGGGAAAACGTGAGAAAGGACATACACTGCTAACTTCCCTCCTGCTCATGAAATATCATCTCATTTAATCCTCAGAGCCACCATAGAAAGGTGACTCTCACGTTCCTGTTTGACAAATAGAAAGTCTGAGCTTAGCAAGGAGCCCTTGACCAAAGCTTATCAAGAGTGGAAAAGGACTTGAACACAAGTGTCTCCACATTTGCACAGGGAGATGGTACTGAGAGGACAAATACCCTGTCCCTAGTCCACACTGCCCCTGGGTGTTTGTGGTGAAGGAGCCGGTGACTCAAGGGCTGGGAGAGAATGCTCTGAGCAAAGCGTTCTCCAGGGCGTGGTGAACTATTCTCAATTCCGCAGGACGTGCATGTGTTTGTTTCTCTATGTCTCTAGGGAGGTAAGGTGACCACAGGGAATTCCCTTCGGGTCCCTGTGCCCTGCAGCTCACTGGAGTACATTCCACA
This sequence comes from Cricetomys ansorgei, assembly GCA_026225945.1. Classification (NCBI taxonomy): domain Eukaryota; kingdom Metazoa; phylum Chordata; class Mammalia; order Rodentia; family Nesomyidae; genus Cricetomys; species Cricetomys ansorgei. Next base: position 15,070,554 of record JAMJFZ010001881.1, read on the forward strand.
TGGGACCACTCATCCTGGAGGAGGCTCCAGAGGATGCTGAGGCATTCCCAACAGGGAGGAACGTGTGTACGGACTCTGTGACTATAGGCACAGGTCAGGGACTCCAGGGGCAGAAGACAATTTGAGAGTACAGTTCACTCACTTGGATGGAGCATGCCCAGGCTCTGGCTCCTGTGGTCCTGCTTCAGCAGCATGAGGCTTTTGCCAGAGAGGAAACTGAGGCAGGCACAAAGCGTTTCTCCCCATAAGCGAACGGGTCAAGGTCAGGCCTCTAGCTTTGTGTGATACCTTCCACCCAGTCCCAGCTACCAAGGAGTAGACAGCTCACCCAGAAATGGTACTCAGACTTTGACACCAAGGGACTGAGGTCTGGGGATTTGGGGACCCTGGGATAGACCCAAGAGAACGTCTGCTAGTGATGTCCTCAGGAATGTACTCGGGACAAGCAGGAGAAGACTCTAAGTATCTCCATGGATCAAAACTATGCCTTCCACTGATCACCACTCCATACCCAATTATCCAAGCCTTATGATCTTTCTGTTGTAACCCAGGTGGCTCTGCCCTGTCCATTTTTGAAAGCTAGTCTTCCTTAGTCCTTCTGGAAGAGAGTTTGAAGCTGCCACCGTGTCCTCTGAACTTCCCGTGGCCTCTCCTGCACCTCTGGGTCCCTGTGGTCATTTTGCTTACCTACACTAAGAAACCTATGGCTCCTGGTGTCCCCAGCAGTCGGGAACTGTCCTAAGAGTGTGTATTCACTTCCCTTGGACATTCTTAACCACGGCGGAGGGGGACAGGTAGACACCAAAATGTAGTAAGATCAGGAACAGAGAGAACAGTGCCCCCTGGGTGTGCGGTTCAGGCCAGAGAGAACCATCTGGACTATGTGACTACAGCAGGTAGCCCTGGGGGATAAAAATCATGGGGCTGGTTCAGACCCCCATGTGAGTCACTGGAAACTCTCCTCCTAAATGGTGCTTCTTACCCTCCCCGAAGGTCTGCTGACCCAAAGCAGGCCTGTGAAGCTGGGTGGGGAGCCAGAGGGCAGAGAGCAGAATGACAAAAATCAGCCTCTACCCCCAGGGCAGACAGGAGAGGAAAAAAACGTCTAGGTCCCTAGCAACCCCATTAACACTGACCCCATTCACAGTCACAGCAGGGAGTGTGCCCTGGGTGACACGTGGCCAGAGTGGGCTCTGATGAGAAAGCCACTCTCCTATACTCCATGCTGCCCTGGTCCCCACAACTGAGCCCTTCAGAGTCACAGATAACCCTCAGTATCAGGGCAGGCAATAGGGCAGCGGGTGGAGGCCCTAGGACCAGCCCACACCTGCCACACATACGTAATTTGGAGGTTACTGACACCAAGGTCTCTGGGCAAACACTCTTGTTGGGCTCCTAGGAGCTTAAGGCCCAAAGCAAACGTGCATCCATAACCCGCAGAGCTCCGACCCCAAAGGGAAGGCTCAGACTCAGAGTGGGGGCTCTTAGGTTTATGCACTCACAATCTCAGGGCTCCTCCACCAGCCCCTCTTCCAGGGAAGGGCGTGGGCCTGCGAGGGAAGGGTGGAGGCTCCATGAGTAATCAGGTTACAGAGGAATGAACTTCCAAGTGTCTGAGTCAGAGACAGGAAGAGGAGAGGGGGAACCAGGTCTGGATGCCCCTCTCACCAGCCCAGTCAACTCAGTCGGCCTCAGTTGGACGCTCCAGAAACAGCCCTCAGCCCTGCAACTTTAAGAAAGAAGTCTTTGCCAGGACATGAAGTATGCTCCTGAAGTTACACAGATCCCTAGCACCCGGAATCCTGCAAATCTCAGTGGAGGGGGAGATCTTAATGGAGGCTTTCCCAGGTCGTGTTCTCAGTGCTGCACGTGAGAGAGAGCTTCTCCCGCCAGCCGAGTGCCTTCGGCACGTGCGGTCCAACCCTGTCTCAGGACTTTGCCTTTCAACTGTCCTGTCTGTCTCTAGGTTGTCTTCTCAGGCAAAGTTCAGAGAAGTTCTCTGGCCTCCCAGCGCAAACACCCGAGTATCCCTACTGAACAGGCGGCCTCCTGAGCTTAGGATCTCTCAAAACCAGTCACGTGCCTGAGGCTCCTACACACTACCTCTCCCAGCAGCCACAGTCTGGGAACCTTGGCCTTGTCTGTTAGCCATTCGACAGCATAGGGTCTTTTAAAAACACAGGTTTGGGGCTGGAGAGATGGCTCAGCAGTTAAGAGCACTGGTTGCTCTTCCAGAGGACCTGCGTTCAATTCTCAGCACCTACATGGCAGCTCACACCTCTCTGTAACAGATCCAGAGGATCTGATACCCTTACACCAATGCACATAAAATAAAGTTAGATTATTTTAAAAACCACAAAAAACACACAGGCGCGCGCACACACACACACACACACACACACACACACACACAGGCTCATCAATGTCTATTTAAATGTTCTGTTGCTTTCCACTGCCAAACAAAGCCAAAATGTCTAGCCTGGTGCACAGGGGCTAGCCCCAGACTACCTTAGTGTCATTTCACTGTTTGTGCATGGACTGCACTGTGTTTCCTTCAGTCCAAGCTGGCAACCACTGCTCTTACCTACCTCAGGATCTCTGCATATGTAGTTGCTGCACCTACAAGATCTTCCTTATCCCTCTTTACTTAGCTAACACCTATTGTCTAAGGGGTTTGTTTGCTTTTGTTAATTGGGGGAAACCCTCCCCAGCATTCCAAAGGCAGGTCTCTATTTTCAAAATGTAATCTTTCCTCCAAGCATCTTCATAGTCTGTGATTATACGTATTCATGGTTATCCTGGCAATCAAGCCTCCATCCCGATCCTCCTCCCTCTCCTGCCCCAGTAAGAATCAACAGGATGTGGATCAATACCCAGACCCAGTCCTGCCCTCTGCCCTCCAGGAGGCTTAGATTCTGACCTAGAAAAGCCTTTCATCCCGGGAGGCCTGGATTTGGGAACCGCTTAATCTAGCAAGTCAGCCCTGCCTTGTGCCAGAGACTTGGAGGAGGGGAAGAACTATCCCAAGGGTGGGGCCATGGAGCAGAGTCACCTAGAAAAGAAACCCCAAGGATTATTTGGGAAGAGAGATAAGGTGGTCAGAAGACAGGAAATGATCAGCCAGAGCTGTTGGCTGGGGTGGGAGAGTTGAGAACTAAGGCCCCAGATCAAAGCTACAGGAAGCGGGCTGGCTTTCTCAGAAACGGAAGAGTCTGATCAAAGCCACACTTTCCCATCTGGGCGGGGCAGGCAACTCATTCATGAATTCACGTAATCAGTGGTTTTTGGACGTATTAGAGGACCATTCAACAAACACTGATTGAGCACCTGCCCGTGTGCCAGGCACTGTGCTATTATTCCCTGAGGACCCAACAGTGAGTAAAAGTGATCTTGCCTCTACCCTTCTGACTTCATAAGCATCTTTAGCGTCTAGACGGTTTTCAAGTCTCCATCTGCAGCCCAGGTCGTGAGTCACAGTCAGCATCTATTAAAAAAAATACAGCACAGGGGCTAGAAAGATGTCTCCATAGTTAAGAACATGCGGTGCCTTTAGGAAGGACCTGAGCTTCATTCCCAGCACCCACGTAGGGTGGCTCACAACTACCTGTGACTCCAAGAGAAACGATGCTCTCTTCCGGCCTCCACAGGCACCTGCACTTAAATGTGCACAAACCAACACACACACACAGTTAAAAATAAATCTTTTTTATGTGACGGGTGTTTTTTTCTGCATGTATGTATGCGTACCACGTATGTGCCTGATGCCCTTGGAGGCCAGAAAAAGGCATCAGATCCCCCAAGGCTGGAGTTACAGATGGTTATGAGCTGCCATATGGGTGTTGGAGAGCAAACCCGGGCCCTCTGGAAGAGCAGCCAGTGCTCTTAACCACGGAGCCATCCCTCCAGCCCTGTGACATTTCAAAGCTATAATTTCTCAAATATCTCACCCCGCCACTCCCTCGGCTCCCCAGCTGCCCTCCTACCCCAGAAGAACACCTCTGGTACAGCCTAGATAAATTTCCCAAAACACACATCTGGGTGGGTCCTACCCAGCTTGAAACCCCTCATGCTTTCCCACTCCTCTGAACACAAAGTCCATGGCCCATGGATTTTGGGATGGATTGTTCAGTCTCCCTGGACGATTTGGGATGAACTGCTTCTCATCTGAGATTAGGTGCTTTCATCTAGAAGCAGATAACTTAATATGGGGTCTTTTCCATCTCAAAAACTGCGTGATTCCAGATGGGTCTTATGGCGCACCCATAATCCCAGCTACTGGGGAGGTGGGCGGGAGATTTGGGGATTCAAAGATCTTGCAATTTAGCAAGATCTGTCTCAAAAACCTTTTTCTTTTCTTTTCTTCTTTTCTTTTTTAAGGCCTGTAGATGTTACTCGGTGGTTGATTGCCTCCTTAGCCCTGGGTCTCACCTATAAAAAGAATGAAAGAAGGAAGGAAGGAAGGAAGAAAGGAAGAAAGAAAGGGTTTTAAAGGACTTGGAACAGCCTTGCTCTCTAAGTGATGGTATACTTGACCCTGAGTGAGAGGGTGAAGTGCTTTCCTAGCTCAGCCTGGAGCCTGGAGCCTGGAGCCTGACAGATTCTACCCTTCCTCCTCCTCCTATCACCCCCAGTTATAGCTCTTCTCTCCTGGCCAAGCTCAGCTCTTTACATGGGTCTGGCTGGGCTCAATTGGTCAGGTGAACGTGCTCAGTCACAGATGTGACTACCCGAGATCCCATGACCAGAGTGGAAGGGCTTGGATTCAGACTCAGGTCTGGGGACCCCAAATCCAAATGCCCTTGTCACAAAACAACGAACCCACATATAATCCAGGCTGACAGTCTGAGGCCCATTTGCTGTCCAGTCACCTCCTGCTGTCCTCAGGTGACCCCGGTTGCATTCCTGAGGTTTGGGGTTTGCTGGGGTTGGTGTCAGTGACTGAAGTCTTGGCACACTCCCACTAGTGAGTGGGGAGGGGGTTCTGGGGCCAAATTCCCCTTCAAATAAGATTCCAGTGGTTTCCTCCGTTGAGGCCTCCGCAGAGTAGAGAACAAACAATGTGGGATTAAGTTTCTTCGGAGAAATGAGCTCCCTGGTGAAGATCTAAGCTACTCTTGAGGCCTCTCCTGGTGCCAAGCCAGACTCCCCCTGCCTTCTAGACACAGCAATGAGGCAACCCCAACTCCCAAGGACATGTACTCCTTCCCTGACACCATCTGTGACCTCAAAACTGTCACCACAGACAGGCTGTGGCTTTTTCCTGAACTCAACTGGAACACCCTGACCAGAGAGAACTGGGAACCAGTCTCTGGGACCTCCGGGGACAGGTCTGTACCAGCTATGTCTGATGTTGCTAGGCGGGATTCAAGATCAGGTTGCAGAGATCAAGAAACTGGCTGTTTTCTGGGGTCCCCATGATTCAGTAGCATAATCTGTGTTTTTTGTGACAGACCCCCAAAATGCACAGAGCAGAAAGGGACAAAGAGGTAGAGGTATCAGCGAGTCTCTCCTCATCCCCAGCCAAGCCCGGTCTAAGCCTGTAACACAATGTCACTCAGCCATGAAAAAGGCATGAAGCACTGCCACAATGCACAGGAACCAGAAGTCATGCTAAGAGACAGGACACAAAATCTAGACGCAAAAGGCCACATGCTGTTTTGCTTCCATTTACGTACAATATCGAGAACAGGTAAAGCCACAAAGATGGAGCATGGATTAGTGGTTGCCTGGGCCTGGGGAAGAGGGAGAAGAAGGAGATGGAGTGACAAAAATCTTCCAGAAATAGAAAGTATTCGCATACGTTGTGAATGTACTGAAGGCCACTCGTGGAGGTTGTGGCTTATGCGTTTACTACAATAAATGGAAGCATGGAAGATCTCTGCCCTGGGACCTGGGCTGTAAAGGAGCCAACAACTCTGGCCGCGCCTGTGGGATGAGGAGTCCTCGGGTCCAAGTGGACAAGCCCACCAGAGCATGGTGGTCCTCTCTCTCTAGGTGTCACCTTGCATGCAGATTTCAGCAGCATTCCTCCCAATCAGGCCGGAAACCAAAGGCAAGCCGCGCCCTGCTCCCAGGGGCCAGCCCTTTGCAAGGGAGTAAATGGAATTTGGCTTCTCTGGGATGGGCTATCCACACCTTCTGGTCCAAGATGGAAACAGAATTGAGATGATAAGAAAAATGAGACTGCAGGCCAGGCCTATGATCCAAGGGGCCAACCCTCCACCCAAGCAGCTGCCTCCTGGCACAGAACTCCAAAGTGTCAGAGAACTACGACCATGGCCTTAGCCTTTGTGGCTACTGTGAAGACATACGTCAGAATAACGGATAGAGCATTCTTTAACAGTGATTAAGTTAGACGTAGGACTTTTAAATATTTAAACTTATGGTTTGGATTCATCTCCAGTTGCTTTGTAACAACAACAACAATTTAAAAAAAAAAGAAAGGAAAATACCAACTTAGTGGCTCTTGTGTATGAACATATTCACGTGTGTACACGTGTGTGAGCGTGTTCATGCACGTATACACACGTGTATGAGCATGTAGGTTGGAAGCCAGAGGGCAACCTGGATGTAATTGATTGCTTAGGAGCCTCTGCCTTGTTTATGGAGACAGTTTCTCTCACTGGCCCGGAGCTTGGCTGGCTGGAAGGCCATGCAGGGAGCCACCTGCCTCTGCCTCCTCAGGGCTGGCATTGCAAGTGCACACTCCAGGTGCTTGGTTGGTTTGCTTGTTTTGTTTTGGTTTGGTTTGGTTTTTTTCAAGACAGGGCTTCTCTGTTGTAGCTCTGGCTGTCCTGGAACTCACGCTGTAGACCAGGCTGGCCTCGAACTCACAGAGATCCGCCTGTCTCTGCCTCCCAAGCGCTGGGATTACACCATCCGGTTTGTTTTGGTTTTATACAATATATTTTAATCATGTTTTCCCCTCTCCAAACTCCACAGATCCTCCCCACCCTCCTGCCCACTCAAGTTTGTTTTTTCTCTCTTTCTTTAGAAAAATAACCATGAAAATGAAAACCAAACCAAACAAAAAAACCAATAAAGACCACAAAAAATGCCAAAACAAAACAAACAAAAAATGGAGTTCAGTTTTGCATTGGCCAACAACGCCTGGGCCTGGGGCCTGCCCTGAAGTGTGGTTGATATACCCAGTGACACTTCGCTGGAGAAGACTGATTTTCCCTTCGTCAGCAGTCAATTGCAGATAGCTTCTTGGTTAGGGGTGTTTGTTTTGTTTTTAACACGGGTTCTGAGGATCACATTTGGCTCCTCAAGCTCGCCAAGGCAAGCGCTTTACCAACTGAACCATCTTCCCAGTCCTACTCACCTACTAGCTCAGACCTGCCTAAGACAGAGGTCTGTGGGAGTTCACTGAGTTCCTTGCTTGGGGTCCTCACCAAGTCAAAGTTTGGATATCAGCCAGGCTGGATTCTTCTTTCAAGGCTGTGAGAAAGAACCCATTTCTAAGGCCATTCAAGTTGTTGGGTTCTTTCAGTTAGTTGGGCTGACTCCACACCTGCAACCCCAGCACTCAGGATGCTGAGGCGGGAGGATCATGTCTTAAGTTTGAGTCGAGCCTGGACTAACATAGCAAGAGCATGTCTTAATTAACCATTTTTTTTTTTTTAATCATTCATGTCTGGTAGGTACCCAGGGATCTAATCCCCTCCCATCCCAGCGCAGCAAGGGTCTTGACACCCTCCCTCTGGATCCTCCCCGATTTGGCCAGCAAGCAGGAAGGAGCACCAGCTAAGGCAGATTTTTTTTCTAGAACCAGACCAAACCTTAGCATGGCTTACAGCCTTTGGGCCACGATCTACTGGCCATAACTCATTCCACGACCTTACCCAACTTCAGAGGAAACTGAGAAACACAGTCTAGGAGAAAGCCAATTTGAGTTTAGAGAGCACACGGCATGCTCGTTACCACGTTCACTGCCTACTGTTACGGTTTAAATCTTAAATACACCCCCCCCCAGGGCTCATGCTTTTCATGTTTTATTCTCCAACTGGTGGTGCTATTTTGAGAGGCTGTAGAAGCTTTAGGAATTGGGGTGTAGTTATCAGAAGTCACTAAAGGAGGGTGCTTGAAAGCTATGCCTGTTCTGTGACCCGTGCCTTGCTCTCTGCTCCCCTGTGATATGAAGCCCCTATCACAAGCTCTCACCACCATGCAGTGAGCTGCTCCACCATGCCATCTCTGCCAGGATGGACTGGAAGGAAGCCCTCTGAAACCGTAATCCCAAATAAACCTTTCCCCACTTATGTTGTTTCTGTCAGATATTGTGGTTCCATAATCACTCCTAGCTCCAGCTGTGTGATGGGCCACCCAATGCAATGCTGGCACAGAGCAGAGCTCCTTGGGTGACCCAGAAGGAACAAGAGCAGTGAACACCTTTCTTTCTTTCTTTCTTCCTCTCTTTCTTTGTTTTACTTTATTTTTGGTTTTTCAAGACAAGGTTTCTCTGTTGTAACTCTGGCTGTCCTGGAACTGACTCTGTAGACTGGGCTGGCCTCGAACTCACAGAGATCTGCCTGCCTCTGCCTCCCGAGTGCTGGGATTAAAGACATGCACCACCACCACCCGGCAGAGTACTTTTACCTATTGTTACTGTTATTACTATTATCGCGTGAGTGCAGACACATGCATGTCATGACACATATGTGGAGTATGTGGAGGTCAGAACACAACTGTCAGTTCTGTCTGTCCACCGTGTCGCGGGGACTGACCTCAGGGCGTCAGGCTTGCACAGCAATCTCTTTTATCCCCTGAGCCATCCTACCAACCTTTTGGCCTTCTGCTCTTAGTCAGTGGCAGTTCAGCAGGAAAATTTGCTCATCTGGTGGGCCTAGGGCCATGCAGGAAGACTCACAAACTGGCTAAGGAAACCTGCTCCAGGCCACCGATAGGCAGACAGTCCAGCAGCTTAAGTCATTGTTGCTCCGAGTCAGGGATAGGACACAGGTAGAGACACCCTCCAGACCATCCCTACACTTCCCACAGGGAGACTGAGGAACTCAAGCAGGACAGGCCTGAGGGTGACAGTGACACACTCCCACCTCTACCTCCACTGGGTTATTTGTAGACACAGTGTCTGGTTTTCTTTTTAGATCTAGCTCTCAGATATAAGAATCAGCAAATTAGGTCCCAAAGCCAAGTACAAATTCTCTGGTCCAGAGAGTGTCTGAGCAACTCTCTCTGAGTCTGTGACTCCTCCCTGCCTGTCCTGCGAGAGCAAGGGTAAATGTGGGAAAGGAGAGTGTGTACAAGCAGAACCAAGCACACACACACCCCCACTCTCAGCCCACCCAGTGCTGCCCCCAGAGAGCACAGCAGAGCAGTAAGGGCTCAGCCCCAGCCCTGGAATGCAGCGTATTTATATCCCTTTGGCCACGCTCCTGAAGCCACAGGTCTATATGCAGTGTGGGTAAAGTAGAGGGGACAGGAGTAAAGGGATCTCGCCATTCACCCGCCCCACACCCACACACAGCAGAGAGGACCCTAGAAGGCCAAGTCCTGAGCTCACTCTGGCTCTGTCAAAGGAGCCTTTAACCCCAGTCTCAGCTGACCTGTCATCCCGTTGAGATTGCCCTCCAATCAGTGTTGCACAGAACGTGGGAAAGAAAGTTAGAATTTAATATATATGTGTTTCTATCCAAAAGCAAGAAATTCAGCACTTCTAACATTTGGCATGGAGCCTGACCCACGTCCTCTCTCGCTCTCTCTGATTGCTGGCCTGTCATATCCCCTGCATGAGTCAGTCTTTGGAAAGAGTGGGAATGTTCCATTAGGCAGAGGACTTGACAGGCTTCCCCTCAACTCTGTTGCTTACTTTTAATATGCTGTGGCATGCTAATGCTTCCATGTGCCCAGTCCCAGTGAAATCACAGCTCACGATGCCCGATTAAACTAAATTAATTCTCCTTAAAAAGTAGGGGTTGTAGGACGTGCTAGCTGGCTCATTCCTGTCATTTCGGCACTTGGGAGACTGAGGCAGGAGTTCAAAGTTAGTCTGGGCTATATAGAGAGTCCCAGGTCAGCCTGGGCTACCTGCATGCATACACACACACACACACACACACACACTTTCGTGGAGCAAATGACTGAATGAGAGTTCTTGTAATGAGATAGCAAGAAAAGAGCAGTGTCTGCGTCAGTCTGAAGACATGGTTTTATATAACAGGGAAAATGAAGATCTGCCTATCAAGTGGACTGGAGAAATTTCTACAAGTGGCATCTCTGTTTACCTGGATAAAGGTGAAGTTGGAAGCACTTCTGAGTAAGCAGCTCTTGGGAAAGGAAGGTAATCCATCAGGGAATTTGGAGATGAAGTTTAAAAGCGTTCTCATTGCTTCGTGGTTTTGGTGGCTGCAAATCTTGTGTGTCTCTGAGATCTTTCATATCTGCCCTTCAAACAAGGAACAAAAAAGAAAAGAAATTTTAATTTGCTAAAAAAAAAAAAGTCTTCTAAATGAAGAGTTTGAGTGGGTTTAAAATCCATTTGCTGGGAGTATTAAAATGCAACATTATTCCAATCTCTCTCAGTAAGAACAACTGATTGACGTGAGAGGAGATGAGAATTTGCAAGCCAATTTTGAACAAAACCTCTCCATAATTGGTGGATGGGACTGAAAATTGAAAATTAATGTCACGATTTCCTGCACTGAGCCCCACGATGCACCCCGTCCGTCTGGATCTGGGTGTCTTCTCGAGGCCTGTGTTGTATCCCTGGCGGCCGTTAAAAACTGAACGTTGAAATAAACCAGATTTAAAATGAGACATTCAAATCCCTGCCCCACAAAGTGTAGAATCAAGATTTTTCAAAAATAAACAAGCATATTCAAATCACGTTGTTCTCACCGTGAGAGCAAAAGGGATTCGAGCTAAAATGAAACACCATGAGATCACTTTAAGATATTGTTCATATTTTATTTGTCATGGTCTCTCTATCGTTTTACGATGTGCATAATATCCTGTACGAACTTACGGGTCGTGTGCAGACTTTATAGTGGACATATGTTTTTATAACATAAGTACTCATATGCTTTCATGTATGTAGCTCATGCATATTTCTATAAAGCTCTATGTGTGCACGTTATAAATAGACGGGAGCTGCCGTGCCTGCACCACATTTTTTTATTGATAGTTTATATGAACAATAAACTCTGAATTGAAGGCTGTTGGCTGTGCCTGTGTCCCCTGCAGTCCTGGCAGTAGAGGCTACTTGGGGCCTACCCTTCCCTGGGTGGAGACACGCACGCATCATAAAGACGTTCCTGGACTGGGCCTTGCCTACCCTGCAAGGGGCAAGGGGTCAACTGAGGCTTCAGGCATGTGTGTTGTTATAGGTAAGAAGTCACAGGTCTGAGGGCAAGAGCTGCCCTGTTGTAAAGAACATTGTCTCCTCCCCTAGAAAAAGAAGAGCCTCTCCTCTTCCTCCCCCTCCCCCCTTCCTTTCCCTCCTCCTCTTCCTCCCCCTCCCCCCTTCCTTTCCCTCCTCTTCTTTCTCCCCCTCCCCCTTCAAAGAGAAAGTGCCAAAGGGCTGCTGGCTCAGAGGAACTTCGAAGGGCCTGAAAAGTTGCTGTCTTTATTGGCACGGCACAGCAAGCTGGTAAGAGAGGCGGTGTGAATTCAGACAGCCTGAGACTGCATCTGTACCTTCATGAAGAGATGGGCCCTTGGTTACCAAGATGATCCCGGCTGGGAAGTCCTTTCTGCTATTAATTTCAGAGTGGCATGCTGCAAAAATAGCCTCCAATGTTCAGGAGACTAAGCACCCAGGCTGTTGGCACCCAGGTTGTTGGCAAGAACACCTCTCTCCAAACTTTTAGTTCTGTCACAAGCTAGACATAATGATATATGCCTGTGATTCCAGCACTTGGGAGGCTGAGGCAGGAAGATAGTTTGAAGCCAACCTGGGCCTCATAATGAGAACCTTGTCACACACGCATACACATGCACACAGAGAGAGAGAGGAGAGAGAGAGAGAGATTTCCTGCTCTTCTGCTTCCTGTGCAGTAACTCAGCTTCCCCTGAAGTAAAAAGACTTTCCTGAGGCATGACTGTGTCATTCCAATTTCCTCCCTGTGCTTTTTCTGCCTGTGGACTTTCCCTGTATTTTCATTGCTCACAACAGAAAAAACCAGGCTGCCTAGGCCAACCTATAGTGGCCTATTAGTCTCTATTCCCAACCCACTACATTTCACCTACATAGAATAGGAGCTGTGGCAGTTTAAATGAGAGTAACCCCCATAGGCTCATATATTTGAATGCTTAGTTCCCAGTTGGTGAAACTGTTTGGGAAGGATGAGGAGGTGTGACTTTGTCAGGGGATGCATGTCACTAAGGGCGGGCTTTGAGGTTTCAAAAAGCCTACGCCATTCCCAGCTAGCTCTCTCTCTGCTCATGATTGTATCTCAAGATATAAGCTCTCTAACAGAGCAGTGGTGGCACATGCCTTTAATCCCAGCACTTGGGAGACAGAGGCAGGCAGATCTGTGTGAGTTTGAGGCCAGCCTGGTCTACAGACGGAGTTCCAGGACAGCCAGAGCTCCATCCATGCCTGCCGACTACTGCCTTGCTCCTTACCATGATGGTCGTGGACTCACCCTTTGAAACTGTAAGCCCCAAATAAATACCTTTTTCTTTCTAAGTTGCCTTGGTCATGGTGTCTAACCAAGATAGAAAAGTAACCAAGACAGAGGCCATTTTAGCTAATTTGGACAGAAAGAATTTTATGCTATTACCCTTTGCTATAAAACTCATCGAAGGGCTGGAGAAGCCAGCTGTACTGGCAGCAGATCTCGGGAGAAGATGTTTGAAACCTCACTAGGAAAGAAGCTGCCCTTCTCTGGTGCTATCAGGGAGCTTAAGACAAAAAAAAGAGAGAGAGAGAGGAACTACTCAAGAACCATTGACTTCAAGAACCGTGCTCATAACTGATCGGGAGATCAAAAAGTCATTGACGCAACTCTGTAGCCACCAAACTGCAAGTTGGACTCCAGAAGACAGCTGCTAAAAGTTCCAGCATCGACACCACGCTGACCTACAGCTGCAAGCTGCAAAGCAGAAGGAAGATGCTTCCTACCCCAAACCCTTACCACGAAGTCCGTACAGTGGACATAACTGACTTCATTAGCAGGATCTTAACAGCAAAAGAGCCTGAGAAATGCAGGGTCATATTGTAGCTCAGAAGGGCGCCCCAAAAGTTAGGTGGGGGCCACACTATGAACACATTCCCTCTAGACTGTTCTGTTGGCAATTTTGTCAGGTTCACCTGTGTTCCCACTACAGAGACCATTCCAAGGAGTTCCTAGGAACTCCCCACCCACCTCCAGTTCCATCTGCCCTCCTTGAACCTCTGACACTTTCTCTGGGCTTCTTGGGTTACTATGGGTTGAAGTTGTCCCAGCGAAATATAATGCGAGACACACATAGAGTAGGTTAAATAAAAAGCCCCAAAGATATCAAATATATCAGATTCTACTCTCGAGAGCCTTTGAATAGTAATTAATTTGTGAGAGATGGGGGAAAAGGACCCTTGCAGGTGTAATTAAGGACTTCGAGGTGAGGATAGCAACCTCAGATTATCCAAATGATTTCTTTTCTTTTTCTTTTCTTTTCTTTTCTTTCTTTCTTTCTTTTTTCCCCCTTTTTCCAAGACAGGGTTTCTCTGTTGTAACTCTGGTTGTCCTGGAACTGACTCTGTAGACCAGGCTGGCCTCGAACTCACAGAGATCTGCCTGCCTCTGCCTCCCAAGTGCTGGGATTAGCAGTTAGAGGTGTGTGCCACCATCACCCAGCTATCCAGGTGATTTCTAGATACCATCGCAAGTGACCTTGTACAGGGTAGACAGAAGGGGATTTGGCTGGCAGAGAGATGAAGACAGAGGCGGAGACAAAAGTGAAGCAGCCAGGACTACAGGGACTCCAGGGCAGCTCCCAAAAGCTGCAAGAGGCAGGGAATGGATTCGACCCTGTCGCCTACCATAGCAACGTGTCCTGGCCAGCTTTGGGGCTCCGACTGTGAGGCAATGTATTTTGGTTGTTTAAAGTCACCAGGTTTGTGGTCATTTAATACAGATGAAATTAATTTTACTCGTCTATTTTATTTAACCCAAGATCCACAAAAGCATGATCGTTCCAACACAACGCTGAAATAAAACATTATGTGTGAGAAGGCTGGTGAGATCTCAGCAGAGCCGGGAGGACTCGCTACCAAGCCCGTGACCTGAGCCTGATCTTCAGAACTCGTGTGGTGAAAAGGGGGGCCTGACTCCCTCCTGTCTGTCTGACCTCCGCTGTCTTCTGACCTCCATGGCACCAGGCCCTGTTTCACTGCACACGATAAATTCATAATTTTTAAATTATGAATAATATATTTTACATCTTTCCTGCGAAGCCCTTAACATCTGAATTACAGTTTATCCCCAAAGCATGTCTCAGTGTGGCTTCACCCAGTGGCTGCACCTGAGTCCTGGCTGCCATGTAGGATAGTGGAGCTCGGGTCTTCTGTAAGCTAGCACCAGGCTGGTCTACAGAGGGAGTTCCAGGACAGCCAGGGTTACAGCAGAGAAACCCTGTCTGGAAAAAAGTAATAATAAATAAAACAAACAAACAAAAACAGGGTGCAGAGGCATGACCTGAAAATCCCAGTGCTGACCGGTGACAAGGCCTGCTAGCCAGCCAGCCTACTCTAATTGTTTCCATCGAGACCCCTGTCTCAGAAATAAAAACAAGGTAGATGGCACCTTATGATAAACACCTGAAGTTGATCTCTGTCCTATACACACACACACACACACACACACACACACATGTACACACACACACACATAAACACACATACATACACACAGACACACATATACACACATACACATATACACACACACATACATACACATGCACACACACACATACACACACACACATGCACACACATACATACACATGCACACACACACATATACACACACACACATGCACACACACACACATACACACACATGCACACACACACATACACACAGACACACACACATACACACACATATATACACACATACACACACAGACACAGATATACACACACACAGACACACATATACACACACACAGACACACATATACACACACACAGACACACATATTTACACACACACACACTGTTCTAGTTTGCTTTCTGTTACTGTAATAAACAACTCTGACCAAATGGCGCTTAGGGTAGGAACTTAAGCAAAGACACGAAAGAATGCTGACTGCTGGCTAGCTCTCTGACTTCCCCTCTGTGCTTAGCTAGCCTTCTGCAATCAGCTTAGAAGCACCAACCCACGACATGGCACCACCCACAGTGGGCTGTGTCTCCCTACATCAATTTAGACAATAACTTATAGACTCGCTCACAAACTAACCTGATAAAGACAATTACTCAGTTGAGAGTTGTGTTTGTTTCACGTGATCCTAGGCAGGGTCAAGTTGACAGGTGCTAACTAGACACACCCACCAAGAGACAAATACATGCACACAAAATGGAGTTCCTACAAGGAAAAGAAAACTATCAGAAATAACAATTTTTGCTTGTTTATTTAATCAATTTTTTCCCTCTTCTTTCATGAGGAAAATGCAGAAAATATCAAAAAGAGTAAGGTTTTTTTTGTTTTGTTTGTTTTAAATGTATCTTTAAACATTCTGCCTGGGGGATCCCTTCTCTTAAAAGGATAAATACTCGGCAACTTCCAGTCAGCCAGAGAAATTCTGTGTTCAAGGTTGGAAAAAAAAATGTCATAAAACAGAATATGTTGATTCATATCTATAACCCCAGCACTCAGGAAACTGAGGCAGGAGAATTGTGAGTTTCAGGTCAACCTGATCTATGTAGTGAGACTCTGTTGAAGAAAGAAAGGGGAAGGGAAGTTAAAAAAAAAGAAAGCAAAAAGAAGAGAAAGGGCTGTGTATATGTATTAAATAAATGCTCTACTCTAACAGACCCCAGGCCTTAGCATGACTGACTCCATGATGGAAGGCCCATTCAGGACTTAGAACTCAGCACGTAGAGAGCACCACCTGCCAAAATGAAAACAAAGACCTAATCCATCAAAGCCCACAATCCTGGGAAAATCTCTAAATGTACTAGCCTTGCTTTTAGGCTGCTGTAGTTCTGCTTCTGGCTAACTGCTGGTGTTAACTGAAGTGTGTCAACCCAGAATATGACTTTTGTGTTTAAAAAGCTCACCCTGAGAAGGGCCCAGGGCTACACTGGGCTCCTGAGCACTCAATGTAGTCACCAGCCTTACATTCATAAAGACTGTCTGTTGGCTCAACCCCATGGCAGAGCAGTCTCCTCTGGAGGACACCCCACAACAGTGCCTCCCTGCCTCTCGGTCTCCCAGCACCCTCACAGAATTGGTTGGTTGTAGGACCCCACCCCCGACTTTCCCTTACCAAAATCTACATATGCTCAAGTCCCTTATATAAAATAGTATATTTGTGTAGGACCTACACACATTTTCACATATTTAACTGATTCTTAGATCACTTATATCTAATATAATGAGCATTTTTTTAAATAGTTGTTACACTTAGGCAATAATGGCGAGAAGCCTGTTCATATATAATTTTATCCAGCCCTCAGTTGGCTGATTCTGAGTGTGGAATCCACAGATCAGGGCCCGGCAGCTGTAATTAGCTCTCAAAGCAGAAAGCACAGGACAGTTCATGGCAGAAAAAATGCTATGAAATAGTTAAGGATAAATCACACTAATTCTCTATGCTCACTTTCAGAAGACAGATGTAAGAGGTCCTACCTGACTCCATCTATGAGGCCGGCATGACCCTAACACCAAAGCCAAAGAATAAGACACCTGTAGAGCAATAGCCACCATGAGTACAGGTGCCAAAGTCTTCAAGAAAATATTAGAAAACCCAAAAGAATTAAGTAGCATAACAAGAGATTCACCACACGTACACAGATTTGGAAGAACATAGCCCATACTGTGTACGTGTTAGGGTCATGCCGGCCTCATAGATGGAGTCAGGCTTCTCGCCAGGTTGAAGAAAACAGTCACAAGATCCCATACATTTACAAAGACACGACATAGCCTTGGGAATACTGATTGTATCAAAAGCAGAGGTTGGGCAGAAGAGGGTGAGCAAGGTCTGCTGGGCAGTTGAAACTGAAATCAGTGTTCTGTGCTAGTTAAACTGAAGGACGTGGTTGTATGTAAACTAAAAGGGCTAAATGCAGAGAGGAAAGATCAAATCCAGGGCTTCCTACATGCTGGGCAAGCAATGTCCCACCTGAGCAACAACCCCAGCCTCATTTCTCCTCCCTGTAGCCCCGCCCCTTACCCAAGAAACCCAGCAGCTGTTCCTCCAACCACCCACTAAGCTAAAGCCCACAGACCAAGGCTGCCTTAGCTTGCAGCTTGCCAGTTTCTTCACTCGAAGATAAACCTGTATTCACCAAGTCTGGCATCTGCTGGGTCATACGGAGAGCCCACTCAATGCTACCCTCAAGAAGAGGAGGCTTGTATCACTTTGGCCAGCTCCCTCCTGTGGCAGGTGTACTGGATCATCATGGTTCTGCAAAACCACAGGGCACCAAAACACAACCTAGAAAGTAGATAGGATCAGCCTGTGGCTGTCACTGCGCGCCTCCAGGCTGAAAACATTTCACATCGACCTGCCCAGATGCCAACAGTGCCACCCATCCTAAGTTGTTGTGAGGCAGTGTCCAGCCAGGATGGGTGGCACTGGTGGCATCTAGGCAGATTGATGTGAAACCCCAAGCTCTCCCTTCTCAGTGTCTCTGCCAACCCACTGTTTCCTCCTGCCTGCACAGGGTGAGAGGGAGGCCTGCAGCACACCTCGGTCTGGGCACCCTCCGGATCACGTGGTACATGGGAAGGGCCAAGCAGGGAGCTTGGGGCCCCTACACACACACCCTAACCGGCGCCTGCCAGGCCAGCCCGCCACTCAACATCCCTCACAACACACACATACCCCTCCTAGCCTGTGTCTGCAGCACCTGAGCCGTTGGGATACCTCTGGGGCGGGACTGGCCACTGTCAAGGACACGTGTAGAACCTCAGGGGAGAAGGGGGGGGGGGTGGGCAGACGGAGGGCGGGCTGTTCTTAAGGCGGGCCCTGAGGTTTGCTGGCGCCTGCTCTCAGCAGCTTACCTGGGCTCAGCACAGTTTGATCCTGGGAGCCAAGTGAGTACAGCACAGCAGCAGTCACGAACAGGTAGGTAGGTGCTTTTACTTACTGGGTCTGGGGTGGGGGTGGGGGTGGAGGTGAGAGTGGGGGAACCCAGTTCAGCACTTAGAGAGAGAGTCAAGGCTGTACCCGGGGCTCACAGATAAAAGAATTCAAGGCTAGATTGTTGGGGGTCTTGGACACCTGCTTAGAGCCCGGACAGACACAGGCTTCCTGACTCCCAAGCAGAGTACTAAGCTTTGAAATGGGCAGGACTAGGAGACTGTCCACTGCCCTGCAGGCCCTGCCTGGAGCCCCATGTGAGGTCTCCCGGACCTTGGGGAGGCAAGGGACAATGAGGAGGTAGGCTCAGAAATGAAGGTCTTGGGGTTATGCTTTTAGGGGAGACTGGGATTTTACCCTCTGCCTTCTCTACCTGGACTTGTAACAGGGAGAGGACAAGTCAAAAGAGAAAAGCAAGGGAGGGTTTTCCCAGCGTCCCAGAGTTCCCTGTCCCCAGAGTTGTGGGGAGGGGAAGAGAAGGAAAAAGAAACTGAAGAGAAGAGGGTAGGAGGGAGCTGTGAATAGGGTAGAGCTGACTAGAATCCTTACACACACACACACACACACACACACACACACACACACTGAGCCCAGGCACTCCTCCTGAATACTTAGAGCAGAAAGGAACCAGCTAGAGAGGTACGCTGGAGTGTATGACACCATCCCAGAGGGGCAGACAGAGCCCGTGCCTGGGGCCAAGGTGACATGAAGACTCTGCAGAAGAGCTTCCTGTCCGCAGAGTCTCTACCCGTTGCTCAGTACCAATTGGTTCCAGAATCCCAAGAGGGACCGAGCTAGAAGAGGTCTTACACCTGTGACAGAACCGAGTAGTCGGTGATCGTGTGGTGTAGATAGAAGCAAGAATGCCCACCAGGAAATCCTGGACACACTCTTGTGGTCCGGGCAAGTCTCTCAGCCTTGCCAGCGCAACCCCTTCAGAACTGTTGGGAAATAGACTGAGTGTCAGCTGTCTCTTATTGTCAAGTCACCTCAGTCAGAGAAAACGGAGATCTGCACAGAGAGGAAAGCGCCCTTATCCACAGGGGCACAAAGACAGCTTACTGACGAGCGTGTGGGCACCCTTGAGTCCTGGTCATGGGGGTATTCAGCTTCCAGTGCACTCAGTGTCCAGTGCGCCCTGCGTCCCCAGCTTCCTCTGTGGGCCTGGCAGTGAACCCTGCAAGCTGGGCCTGGCTCCCTGAACTCTTGGAGACTATGTGGAAAAAGCTATGTCTTGACTCTGTGTCCTCAGCTGCCCCCGGGGAAGGAGCTCAGAGGCCAGCTCCCTTCCACTCCGTTTATAGATACCTTCCCCACATCAGCAGGCTCCACTTCTTCCAGGACCCAGCCAAGAAGTCTGATAACAAAGCTATAGCAGCCTGGGGTGAGGAGTGGAGGTGTAGACAGCCCTGGCTTTTTGTCACTAGCTGACTGTGCCCTTGGGCATATCATGCCCCATATCTGTGTCCCCTCTGCCTTTGAACTCCATGTGGCTAAAGGATAAGATTGCAAAGGTCCAAGGCTAGATTTGAATCCTGAATATGAAGCCTCTGTTAGTTCCTTTTGGGGTTTTGTTGTTTGTTTCACTGGTTGGTTGATTGGGTGGGTGGGTAGGGGGGTGGGGATTGAGACAGGGTCTTGTCTCTCAAGCTGGCCTCAAACTCCCTATGTAGCCAAGGACAGCCTTGAGCTCCAGATCCTCCTGCCTCTACCTCTCTAGTGCTGGGTTAACCGGCATGAGCACCACAGCAATCCCTGGAGCCTTCTTGACTTTTGTGAGTCTGGGTCTGAGAATAGAAGCTAGGGTTGCAAGATGGTTGGATTACCAGACCCAGCTGTCTAAGGCATGTTAACCAGTGCCTGGCACCTGATGGGTGCTCTGTAACTGGGAACCCCTTGTGAGGGTGTCATACCCCATACGCCCCAATTCTTAAGTCCTTTCCAGAACTGTCTAATTCTTTCACATAGAGCACCTTGTAGCTTCATACTCTGAGGTGGTGGACAGGCAGCAAGGCTCAAGGCTGCTAGAAGGACCGAGGTCAGCACATCCCAGTTCCACCCAGTTTTCTCACTAGTCTGTTCCAGGACCTTTTACCTCCTCCCCACACCAACCCATGAGAAACAAGTAAGTAGCATCAAGCCTAGAGACATCAGGAAGAATTTTTGCAGTAAAGGATACAGAAAGTTAGGACATTTCTTTTTCTAGCTGAGCCCCAGGGGAACGGTTGTTGTCTGATGATATCACTACAACAGTTCAAAAGGCTTTTGTGTCTCCCTCTTACCTGCAGGGTTTGAGTTGTCCGCCCTGTGCTGAGCCTGTGAATCTCAGCAGGGCCTACCTAGCCCACCCGCCACACCCTATCCCTCCATCCCCAGCACCTCTGTTTCCTGGATACCTTTGACCTCCCATCTGACCACTGGGCCTTTGCACATACTGTGCCACTTCGAACACTACTTTGCTTCCTCCTTCCTACTTGCCTCCCCCAGCCAGCTCCTTCTTTTCTATTTTTACATGTCTCCTTCTCCATGAAGTCCTCCCCACCAGTGTCACAGAATCTCCTCCAACTCCCTGAGTCCCTGTGACTCTGTTTACAGCTGCTTCCCTGCCTGCTTATCCATTTCGCCAACCATCCTAAGTACAGGCGATCAGACATCAGGCAGCCCGGGGTCCAGTCCTGCTCCGGCGTTGGCTGCCTACGTGACCATTGAGCTGATCCCCTGTATCTCTGTTTTTTCTTTGCAAAATGGGTTATAATAGTACCCACCTCACAGGGTTGCTATCAGGACTTGAAAGGAGCCTCCTCTGTGCCTAGCAGTTCCTCATAAACACCACTAAGGTTCATTTAGAAATATGCACATGACAAAGTAAGTGATTAGTAGTCATTCCTCGAAGTCCTTTAACCATCACTTACACAGGCTTAGATATGCCAGGCATTGTCCTAAGCATATTATTACGGTTAGTTCGTTTTTAAATAAGGAAACTAAAACACAGAAAAGTTAGTTAAGCTGTCCAAACTCACACGGTTAGTGCGTGTCAGAGCCAGGAGGCCAGCAGGCTTTAACCGAATGAGTCGATCTATCCTTCGCTGAGGAACCAGGCAGGGGTTTTACCTACAGAGATCGCTCAGATACCACCCTCCTCTTTCAGGTCCTCGGAGCTCTCGGGAGCAGGGTAGAAGCGAGGCTGATCGGAAGCCAGAGAGGTAAACCACTGGACTCACCATTACTCCATGATGTCCAGCTTCCTGTTGACTAGAGGTCATGTGGTCAGCCTGACTCCCCATGAGGAATCTAGGATGGCCCTGCACCCAACCCCCAGCCCTGGCCTCCCAACACTGTGTCCTTACTACACCACAGAGAGCTGGGGAACCCAGCCTCTGATGGCCCCAACACCCTGCAAAGGCACCTCCAGCAGGCTCCAGCAGGCCCAGCAGGCAGAGGCCAAATCTCACTGCCTCCTGCAGTGCCCTGGGGAGCAGGCCTCAGGGACCTCACAGGACTTTGACTCCTGCATTGACTTCTCATTGGAGACCCTCAACCAGATGATCCTGGAACTAGATCCCACCTTTCAGTTGCTTCCCTCTGGGACTGCTAGTCCCCAGGCTGAGCCTACCAACAGCATCACCTCAAGGATCAAGAAGGAGGAATCTGAAGCCTTAGGTAAGGATTTGGGACACAACCAAGAGGGGAGCTGGGGGACAGATCTCAAGCAAACACGGCTCTCCTACGGAATCTGAAGTGCAGGGGTCCCTGTCCTCTGGGAAGGCACTGTGCAGCCCTAAACATGTTTCTGAGCTTTCCGTTTTCTCTGCTACACAGAAGGTATAAATACAAGTTTCCCTCGCTATCCAATTCCACCTGGTTCCTGAGTTTGGAAACCAGTTAGACTCCAGTTTCATACAGTTTTTAATGAGAGCTTAAATATGCTAGTCCGTATAAGCCGCTTCCTGGATGATGTGCACACGGTGAGGGCTTCCTAAACGCAGGGTCCCTGGGCCTTACTTATGTTCTCCATGTTTCCCTTTATAGCCTGTTGGATCCCTTGAAATTACTGTAGGATTTCTAGGTGGCCCCCAATCCCTGTTTAGGGGAATATCTCTTGAGAAAGGTCCAAGCTGGGAAGAGTGGGATGAGAGAGACTCAGAACTCAAGAAGTGGCATGCTGGCTCCCTGTTGGGGAGACAGAAGCCCTGATTTGAAGCATCTGCTCCATTTCCTTGGTGTAAATTCTCCCACCCTGGCCAATTCTGAGTTACTGACTGTCACCGCTGAAAGTGAAGCAGTCTGAGGCTTTGTAGAACAGAGCCACCATATCCGAGGGCACAGTGGCTCACAGCTGGAGCCTCGGCACTCGGCAGGATCTGGAGTTCTAGGCTAGCCTGGATAGCAAGGCCTTGTCTCCAAACAGAAAAAGAAAATGTTGTTCTTAAAAATTGGAGGAGAGCTAGGAGTGCAACTCAGTGATAACGTAAGCTACCCTCAGGGTGCGCGCGCGCGCGCGCGCACACACACACACACACACACACACACAACCCAGGAAAAGAAAAATCAATCTCACCAATACAATAGCTATAAAAACCTCAAAACATACATACACAAACCACAAAGCATATGTGGATTTTGAGTATATTTGACCTTTCCACATATGCTTTTTTTTTTATGTTTTTTTTAGACACAAGAGTCTCTGTGTAGCCCAGCCTAGCCCCGCCTCCCTTTGAACACCACACTTGGTCAGCTTTTGCTTTGAATGTAAGCTATTTCACTAAAAGTTTGCAGAATGTGATTGTTAATAATGGCCGTGCTCAGCAACCAGCTTGACAACATCTTGAAATGTGCAGTCTTCAGCTCTTGGCAAGCCGGAACAAGCTGACACCCGCGCACACACACACACACACACACACACACACACACACACACACACATCCAAGGGAATCTGGAAAGCTCTGCATGCCGATTCAGTTCCCTGCTCTTAAAAAATCTCAAGTGTGTTCTGAGAATGAAGGTCAGGGAGCAGCAGACCCATCTGGCAGACAGAAAGGTCAGACCTCCAGGGGCTGGACAGCATGAATGAGGAGGTGCAGATAGAATCTAGGAGAACATCCATTTACTGAGCATTCACTGCATGCCGGCCCTGTCCCTGAGCACCTTCTACAGAGTCTTTTTTTTCTTTTTTGAGACAGGATCCCATGTAGCCCATGCTGACCTCAATTGTACCAAGTAGCTCAGGATAACCTTGAATTCCTCCTCCTCTTGCCTCCTCCTGCCAAATGCTAGGATTACAGGTGTGGGTCACCAAGCCTGACTCCTGTGAAATCTTCAGTCCGCCTACCCTACCCCACTGAGACGAGAATCCGACCCCACTTTACAGACGAACAACTAAGTTGACGTGGGGTTGAATAAGGAACCTGTCTAGCCTAACCACTGGGTGCAGGCTGGCCTTATGCAAGCTGTTGACATCACCTCTATATCTTTGGTTCCCCATCTTTGAGATGGGCAGAATAAGAGTCCTTACCTCACAGAGTACTGTGGCCATCTGTTGCCTGTCTGTCAGAAGACTTGGTGCACTCAGGCATGGCAGAGTGGGTATTGCCTGTGTGGCCAGCCCCAGGGTAGTTTAGATGCTGGATTAGAGGCCAGCACAGCACCCACCAGGGGACCCTGGGCCCCCACTGCTTTCCCCTCTTCTTGCCAAGCCTATTAAAGGAGCTGTCTCCTCCCCCAGCAACCTTCTGCTGCTGAAGGCCAGTCATGGGCACATCACTGCAGGGAAGCGCTTTAGACCTAATTACTGTTGGCAGGAGCCAGCCCAGGGTTTTAATGTTCATGCCCCAAGGCAGGGATTCCACCCGGCCAAGGCCAGTTGGGGCAAGATCAGTATTAGGAGTCCACATGCATAACATGGAGTGGGGGGGGGGGGTGGCGGACGGGGACGACCATCAACCAATCCCCTCCTCCACTGAAGGGTTGATGATGAGCAGGTGGCTTATGGGGCAGTGATCCCCATCCTCAGATTTTCTGGGGACAGCCTGAAACTATAAGCATGGGTTCATCCAAATCTGGGGAACAAGAAGTACAGAAAACCTGGCAGTGGCCAGAAGGTCCAGATAGCCCTCTATCCGGGCTCTTTCTAAACAGTGTCTTGCTCTGTAGCCCAGGCTAACCAGCAACCATGCAACCCATCCTGGCTCACACTCATAGCAGTCCTACCCCGGTCTCTAGAGTGCCGGACGACAGGCATACGCATCCCCCTTGCTCCTTTGGTAGGGAGTGAACAATTCTCTCTTCCAACCTCTGCTCACACACCTCTCAGACCTAAGAACTCCTTCGTCCTATGAGGTGGGGCTCAGTCAGCATGCCTTCAGGAACTCATCTTCCCTCAAAGAGAGTAGCAGATGCCTGTACTGCCGGCCTCTTATGCCCTGCGAGTGCATCTCAGCCTCCCCAAACCCTCCTGTGGACCACAGTTGCTGGTGAGAAAGCCCCTTGAATTGTAACATCTTCAGGGTGGATTCTACCCCACACCCTCCAACACACACACACACACACACACAC
This sequence comes from Cricetomys ansorgei, assembly GCA_026225945.1. Lineage (NCBI taxonomy): Eukaryota > Metazoa > Chordata > Mammalia > Rodentia > Nesomyidae > Cricetomys > Cricetomys ansorgei. The sequence goes on from JAMJFZ010001881.1 coordinate 15,095,367, forward strand.
ACACTAGTGCCATGCCATCCATCCTCCTTCGAAGGACCCTGTCATCAGGAAGCAGCAGAGGTCCACCATCCCCTCTCTCTCCTCTCTTGGTAAAGCTCAAACACCAAGTTTGGACATCCTTTTTTTTTTTTTTTTTTTTTTGACTCTTCCCATCCCTAGAAACAGCTGCATAGACTTTTCGTGAAGGTTAGTCCCTGTGATACATAGTCCCTGTCCGCCCATGAAGGAAATCATAGTGATCTCATCTTATAGGTATGTTAAGCGAGGTTGAGAAAGGAAGTCATGTCCACAGCCATCCCCTACCAAGTGGCAGGTCAGGTCAAAAAAGCTATTTCTGGTCTGTAAAGCCCGTGTTCTTGCCTCTTTCCCTAAGTTGGAATTAGCTTAGAGGCAGCCTACAGGCTTCTCTGAAACTCAGCCCCCCCCCCTGCCCCCGATCTTGGTCACCACCCCCCTTCCTTGCCTCCTGTTCAGCTTTCCTTTTATTCACTCTTCAGAGTCGCCATCCCCGGGGGATCCTGGCTCCTAGACCCAAACACCATCTCCCTTATCCTCTCTACGACCTCCCACCCCATCCTTGGATCAGGTCCCCACATTTCATTTTCCAGCAGTTTCTGCCAGGCAAGGCTGTTTGCCAGTCCCAAGGGCAGGCTGTTTAATAACTGTCTCTCCTCCCCCCACCCACGTGCCCTCCCTTCACCGGCCAGGCCTGCGGCTGGCGCCTGAATCCACCCTACACTGCCCGGACTTGCCCCACAGGCCTGTAAACAGCGGCTGCACCCCAGGGATGGGGTGGGAGCCTCCACCTCCCCAGCCACATCCACCTCAGGACAAGGAGTGGGAGGTGACTCACAGCACAGGGCCCCTCCCGCCCTGCTCAGCGCCCAGGCACGGTCTTAGTGTTAGGATCCATGAAGTTGGGGGCTAAGGAACCTCAGCAGGTCAAGAGAACAAAAACCAGGGCACTCAAACACCAGGAAGGCCTTGGAATGGGGTCCTCCTTGATCTAAGAGAAGAGAAGTTGGAGTCGGCCATTCCTTCAGCTGTGTAGCATTCGACAGCTAGCTTAACCTTGCTGAGCTCTGAGTTCTCATTTGGGATTAATAACATTTGAGTAGAGCTGCTGGAACAGTACAGGTAGCAGACAGGTTGTGTGCTAGCAATGTCCTGTAGTTGGTAAAGTTATGCAAGAAACCTCTATTCTTCTCCCACTTATCACAATTACCAGTTACTTCCCCTGGAAAAACAGTACCTGGCCTGCCCAAGGCCCGTTGTACGAGTCAGAAGTGGGGAATGCAGTGTGCCTAGCACACATGAAGTCCTGGGTTCTATCCTGTCCTGGAGTCTTAGAGTACTAGGGTACTCCAGGTATCATGTAAAACCAGATTCGGTGGTTCATACCTGTGACCCCAGCACTGAGGAAGTACAGGCAGGATTATCAGAAGTTCAGGGCTACCCTGGGCATCATAAGGAGTTTGGGGACAGATTGTGTCTCAAGAGCTTTTTGTTTTGTTTTGTTTTTTTTCTTTTAATGAAGGAAAGAAATTGTACTTGCCAGCCTTCTGGAAGATTCTATCTCACTCTTAGATGTCTCTCAGAGCTTATGATGCAATGTAGTTCCCCAAATTATCTCCTCTTACTTACTCCATCCTCTTAAGCCAAAGATACCCATTTCAGCCAGAGAGGGGGCCTCCTTTGAACAGCATTGTCCCCCAAAAGCAGAAAGTAGAGAATGTTCCTCCCTGGAGGAGGCTCACCATGAGCCAGGCACCACCCACCACCACCCTAGAAGGCTGGGTCTAGATCATCGCTTTGCAGATAAGGAAACTGAGGCCAAGGGAGGTCTGGGAAGTTACTCAGTGCCTCCTAGCTAGAAAGTGGTGACGTCAAGATTCACACCCAAGTTCATGTGACTGCAGAACCAGACTGTTCCTACACCCCCTGGACCAGCAAGCCCAAGTCAGCTCACCGTCCCTGAGTGTTTGATATAATGTCTGCTTCCACCCAGGGCCCCAGGCTCAGGCACCTCAGGCTCCGGAGGAAGGAACTATGAGTACCCAGGGCAGGCTGAGTTCCACAGTTTTAAATAGGGGAGTGATGCTCTGTTTTTAGTAAACTGGGTGCTCTCCAGGGCCCTACCCTAATTTCCATCCTGGGAAGCCATGGAAAGGATTCATGACCTTCTTAGAAGGGGGATAGCTTGTGCACCCCCAGTTTCCATCACCTTTGCCAGATAGCACTCTCCCCCAGGTCTGGAGGAGAACCACCAATCCTCTCTGGCTCCTGGGTCTCACCAGTGCTTTCTTTCTCCACCAAAAGATATAAAGTACATCGAAGTGACCTCCAACAGATCAAGATGCCTCGATGGTCTCCAGCGCTGCTCCAGCCCGTCTGTCACCCCACCCTTTGGCTCCCCACGCAGTGGCGGCCTCATTCTCTCCAGAGACATCCCCAGAGAGACTCGAAGTAGCAGCGAGAGCCTCATCTTCTCTGGGAACCAGGGCAGGGGTCCCTCGCCCCATTCTCCCTCTTCCCTTAGCAACTCCATCCCTTGCCGGGAAAGCAGGGCCTCAGGCTCCCCACTGGCAACTCCACCAGGTTGGGAGAAAGGACCAAGGGCCCCACAGTGGGGCAGCAGGGTCTCTATGCTGTCAGCCAGCCCCTCATCAGATGTCAGCTATGTGTTTGGAAGGTAAGTTCTGTGTTCATGATCTTGCATGCATGGCAGCACACACAAGGACACACACACACACACACACACACACACACACTAGAAAGGCACCCTGTTCTGTGAGCAAAACGCATGGGCATTGAAAGTAAAAGAATACACATTGTTTTTTTCTACTGTCACAGTCATTTCAATTTCAAGTTCCCCTCAAAGCATTTAGAACATAACTCAGGGCTCTAATCTCTTGGCTTCCACCTGTTGTCTGTCTTTCCAGCCCTCACATAATTTTTCTGGAGGAAAGGCTTTTAAAACTCAGAGGTGGGAGCTGAAGACATAGCTCACTAGTTAAGAGAACTTAGGAGCATAGGATCTGGATTGAGTACCCAGTACCCACATGGCAACTAACAACCATCTGTTACTCTAGTTCCAGGAAATCCAGTGCCCTCCTAGGCACTGTAGATGCACAATGAACAGACATACATGCAAGCAACATACACACATAAAATAAATAATTTTTAAAAACCAGTAAGTGCCGGGCGCAGTGGTGGCACACGCTTTTAATCCCAGCACATGGGAGGCAGAGGCAGGCAGATCTCTGTGAGTCCGAGGTCAGCCTGGTCTACAAGTTCCAGGACAGCCAGGGTTATACAGAGAAACCCTGTCTCCAAAAACCAAAAGTAAGTAAGTAGACAAATACATAAATAAATAAATCTCAGAGATGAACACAGACTTCTTTTGTTCGTTTCTTTGGTTGGTTGGTTTTTCAAGACAGGGTTTCCCTGTGTATCCCTGGCTGTCCTGGAACTCATGCTGTAGACCAGGCTGGCCTAGAACTCACAGAGATCCACCTACCTCTGCCTCCCGAGTGCTGGGAGTAAAGGCGTGTGCCACCACCGCCCCATCCAGCTCACTGTTCTTAGAATTGCAGTACAGCCCATCCTACTCCGGGACGGCTAAACCACGGGACCTCAGTTCCACACACTAACTCCCATGCCATTGGCCAAGGTAGTCCTGGCAAAGGAGCCAGGGATCCCACCACCATGCTAGCTGGCCTAGTGATGTTGATTTCCAGCCGGAACATTCTCCGGCAGCAGCCACATACACATCCAGCCCAGGGCAGCAGCCTCTCTGCAGGGCTATTGAGAGTGAGGGGTAGGGGAGACCCTGCTGCCTGTGACGGTTCAGTAGGACCACCTGGCTGGGAAAGCAAAGAAAATCCAGTCCAGTCTAACCTGCTAGAGGTTAATCCCACTGACTAGTTTGAATGAATGACAAGAGATCTCTAGTCCTAGGAAGGTTCTGTACCCTGCTGCAGCCCTTGGAATTCAAATGGGGATACTCTTTGCTCTGGTTTGGGGTAAAGGTATGCAATGCTCTATTTGACCCAGGATAGAGCCCCCCAAGTGATTAGATTCCAGAACCTAGCTCTGGCCCCAAGTCATCAGCCAACACTCTAATACTCTGTCTACTTCTTCCTACAGCAGTCAGTCCCTCCTCCACTCAAGCCTCTCCAGCTGTCAATCATCTTCTAGATCCTTGGGAAGTCCAGCCAGCTCCTCTTCCAGCCTCCACAGCCTGGACCGAGGGTCCCAGTGTATGAGACCTAGTGACGCCCAGGCTCCCAGCAACCCCATATTGAGCATGGGCCAGCCCCGAGCAGCCCACTCTCCTCCAGTGGCCAAGGAACAGACCAGCAGCTGCCCCTCATCTGTCACTAACTCCATGGTGGACATACCCATTGTGCTAATTAATGGGTGCCCAGAGCCACAGTCTCCCCCAGCCCAGAGGACACCAGGACACCAGGGCTCTGCCCAGCCTAGGACTGCATCTCCCAGCCACCCCTACCAGGCCACCAAGAGCCACAGCCAGACCCTGCCAGATGTTCCTCTCGTTGCATCTCCAGAAGGTACGTTGTAATCTAACACCTCCAAGCACTGGAGGATTTAGTTACAGGGACTATTCAAAGACCAAGGGGGGGTTTGGGTGACAGTCAGGCAACACTTTTATTGACTACCCACTGTACCCCACATTGTGTCAGGCTGTGAGGGACACAGATGGACACAATCTGGAAAGAGTAGCCCAAACCAAGACTTACCACAGGGTCCTCACAGAGGAAGAGACCACCATAGGTGAGTGATTAAGGACTGGCTAAGGCAGCCAATAGGATGTGACATCTGAGCCTTGCAGAGATAACTGGGACCTCATAGGACAGTGTGCCAGCACAGCACAGTGAGGGAACTCCAGTAATGTCAGGTGCAGGTCGTCAAGAATAGTGACCATTTCGAGGGAATAAGGCCTTGAATGTCAAACTAAACAGTGGGGTTTACCCGTTCAACAATGAGGGCTATCAGAAAGTAAAGCAGGGAAGATGTGAGATCGGCACTACAGATGTTATGACTTACCCTGAAAGCTGCCTGGCAGAAGGGTTGCAGGGCTGGAACCCAGGCTGGGCAATTGGGGTGAAGGAGAGGAAACAGAACCAGGCAACCTTCGGGCGGGCTATCTGAGCACGCGGCTTGGTTACTGACTGACTAACCCAAGGAGAGCCAGAGGGCTCATCAGTCCTCACTCTGACGTTCACGGGTAACGAGAACATAGAGGGGCAAACGGAGAATGGAGACAGTGCATTCCAACACAGATGGCTGAAAAACCACAAAACAGCAATCACCCTCCTTCCCGGAGCCTGTGACTGCAGACATCCAAAGAGAACTCAGTCCGCCAGAACCCAAAGCAGTAAACACAGGCTGAGCCTTAACACACTCTGGGCACACACCTCCCATGAGCAGAGACCCAGGGACATTGTCCCAGACTCTCTGCAGGCAGAGCCTGGCTCCGCCTTAGACTTCCCGGGATGACTCCTGGGTATGTGAGCTATGAGCTGCTCTTTGGAGCCCAAGACTCACTCCCATGAATGCAGTACAAACAAGGAGAAAAAGCAACTCGAGTGTGCCTTTAAAAAACAACACACTATTCACGTCTTGGGGGGTGCGTTGCCACCACACACGTGTGGAGGTCACAGGACAGCTTTGTTAAGCGGGTTCTCTCTTTCCACCTTTAATGGGTTCAAAGGATCAAACTCAGGTTGTCCGGCCTGCACGGCAAGAGCTATTACCCACTGAGCCGTCTTGCCACCACTGGTTCCAGCTTTTGAGGTAGGGTCTCATTTTGTAGCCAAGCTGTCTTAGAACTCCATGTGGTCCTCCTGCCTCAGCTTCCCAAGTGCTGCGATTACAGGAGTGCACCGCCACTCCTGGTTTTATGTTGTGCTGGGGATCAAACTCAAGGCCTGAGAAGGATGGGTGGAATGGGATCCCTGGGCAGAGGAGCAGGGCAGGTCCCCAGCATTCTCTCTGGTTGTCTTTCAGCAACCCTTCAGAATGTCCCCTCTCTGCCTGTCTCCAGGTCCTGCCAAGGACATGCAACCCACCATGAAGTTTGTGATGGACACATCGAAATACTGGTTTAAGCCAAGCATTACCCGAGAGCAAGGTAAACCCAGCACTGTATTTCAGGGGACAAGTGACCCAGAAACCACATCTGGCCTTGTACTCATGCAGTAGGCAGATGGGGCCTTGGGGTGTGTTATAAAGGAGGTGGCAAACGGCAGAAGGGTGGGGGGACCTGCTGGCCTCATTAGGAAATAGGAAATAAGAAAAACGTGCCCAAAGTAGACAGGAGAAAGGACTTCCTGGGGACACAAGGTTGTGCGACTTCTCTGTGAGGGCCGTATGGGGGTGGAAGCAGAGAGGGTCCATGCGGATCAGCCTCTGACCAAAAACTTTTCCAGCAATCCATCTGCTGAGGAAGGAGAAGCCAGGTACTTTCATCATCAGGGACAGTTCCTCCTACCGAGGCTCCTTCGGCCTTGCCCTGAAGGTACAGGAGACACCAGCATCTGCCCCAAACCGACCAGGTACGTACATACACACCTGCTTGATCATCTCGGAGTCCTCACCATGGTGGACTCCATCCCAGCTTGACAGTAACTGAGAAGAGAGTTTACCTCCTGGCTTTCCCAGCTACTTTTTACCATCCAGGCACCATGGAGAACATCTCTGACTGCCTGAGATGCCCCATACACACACATACCAATTCTCTGTTCCACCCCTGAAGAAGGGTAGAAGAGGAGGTAAGGTCCCAGCCTCTCTCTCTTCAGGCCGCTCTCTTCTGGGTACCACCATCGGTCTAGCCTGGGTTCAGGTCCAGGAACCTAAAGTGACTAATGTATGCATGGGTTTATCACACTCCCGATAGCTTATCATTCCTGTGATAGCTTATCACGTGTTCAATAGCTCATCCTGTGTGAGAGAGCTAGCTTATCACATGTCTAGTTGCTAATCACACGTGTCGGGTAGCTTGCTTTCTCTCCTATGATCTCACATGCTCATCTGGTAACTCAGCATGTGTCTCTGAGGGGTCTACCATGTACCAGACCCCGTGTAAGGAACCAGGCACGGAGAGGACTCACACATGGAAATCACCTCGTTGGGAGGATAGATGAGCACAAATAATGACAGTACTACGAGGTCCCAGGGTAATAACCCCCTCACTTAAACCCAGTTGTGGGTGGGTCTCAAGAATGAGGATGCACCAACCAACCTGTGTTCTTAGCAAGGGCTTGGGTTTGGCTCAATGGTAGAAGGATTGCCCAATATGGGTCACAGCCACAGTGTGGGGTTGGGAGTGGGGATCAGCAACCTTTGGGGCAGGTGTTGGTTTTTAAAAGAAGCCTTTCAGGAGGCATGAACCCAAATGAAAGAGGAAGCCACGGCTGGTGGAGTCAGGGGGCACTCTGCCCCCTGTCAGAGCCAGCCCTGGTCCTGCAAGGATGCATTGATGGGAAATAATGGCCCCCAGGATGGGCTAGGATGGGCTGGGATGGGTTTCTAAACACAGAGTCCTCTGAGAGAGTGCTCTGGCACCTTAGAGTCCTTGAACACAGGCTTCCAGCCTATGGCTCCACGGGGAGGCAGAGGCTAGCATGACAGTCTTAGAACAGCCCCAGAAGAACTGGATGGAGTCAAGCAGGCTGGCGTTTGCGTAACACCGGGCTCTGAAAATCATTCTTTCTTCTTTGTCCAGGTGACGACACTGACCTTATCCGTCACTTTCTGGTTGAGTCTTCAGCCAAAGGGGTGCATCTGAAAGGAGCGGATGAGGAGCCCTACTTTGGTGAGCATCCTCCCCACCCCCATCAGCCTCCCACAGCTCCCAGAAGCCTCCTGAGGCTTGGTCTCCCGCACTGTAAAGGAGTCTGGGAAAGCCCTACTCACGCAGAGCTTCCTTTTTCCTTTCAGGGAGCCTCTCTGCCTTCGTGTGCCAGCACTCCATCATGGCCCTGGCCCTACCCTGCAAGCTCACCATCCCACAGAAAGGTAGGTGGCTGGGTCCAGATCCACTGATTCTCCTAAAAGGCCTCCACATCAACCTCACTTATGAATTACTTTAGGATCTCTCTAAAGCCTGCTCTCTACTTCCCACCTGTAAAAACTTAAAGATGTTCACTCCTCTGCACCTCAGTGTCGTCCCTCCCCCTCAACACACACACAACAAATGAGAACAGCCATCCTTAGACTTACCTACAGGATCAGTGCCCAGATTCAATGAGATTGTTCAGGCAAGGCTTGCAGCACAGAGCATGGCCCAGAATAGACCTTAGAGAGTTAGCAGCCTTCTTTGAAAGGATAAAAGAACCTAAGTCCAACAGTTTGGATGAACAAATCTGATGTTATTCTCCCTAGAAGTGAGGTTGTTGACCTCTACCTGCAATCCCAGCTCTTGGAGGCTGAGGCAGTATGACCAGAAACCTGAGGCTAATGTATGGAGTTCCAGTACTGAGTTTCAGTACTGAGTTCCAGTACTGAGTTCTAGCACTTTGTGTAATAAGACCGATAAAAAAGAAGGCAGAAAGAGAAGGAAGGAGGGAAAAATAAGTGAGGTTCTAGGGTAAACTAGCTGGTGCACGGAGTCAACCCCGAGCCCAGGTCAGCAGCCTCATCCGCTCATCCAGCTCAGGAACACCCAGACCAAGGGGGTCATCTTAGTTGTGTGAAGTGGGGAGTCCAAAAGAAGAGAAGAGGTCAGGGGCTTGTGAGGTCAGAGCAGCAGGCTTAGACCTGAGAGGCTGGGGGGATCAAAAGGCTTGCAAGCTAGGCCAAGTGGTCCCCATTTCCCTAATTAAGGCAATTGCACCTGGCTTCCCAGCTTGTCCCTTCCGGGAGGGGGGGGTAAGGGAGGGTGGGGAGGTGGGGGCAGTGGGAGGTGTTCAAAGGGATTCTTGAGAGCCTCTCCCCTGAGAGGGGTCCACTCACTCCACCCATTCCCCTGGGGCATTTTTTCTTTGCCGCTGCTCAGAACTGGGAGGCACAGAACCAGCGCTGGACTCCCCCACGAACGGCCAGACATCTTGCCTGAAGAAATCGGCCGGTGAGTGATGTGGGGGAGGCTCCAGGCTCACTGCACCCCTGAGACTGCTTCCCAGCCCTATGAACACACACACACAGGACCACACATGCTTCCCATTACGATTTTGTTTCTGTAGCCTTAACAACTTAGTGCACCTCCCCCAACCCGGGCCCCATAAACCAAGAGATGAGAGGCTGCAGTCTCGGGCCAGTGGGGAGGGAAGAGGACTGGGTAGGGGGTGCTGGTAAACCGACACCTTTGCACATACTGTAAACATATCTGTACTAGGGTCTCTCTGGGTTTGAGATTCCTGCCCTGGGGTGGTCTGTAGGGCAGGATCCTCGTGGAGGATGAGGTCTGAATTCTAAGGGTTTCAACACCACCATACCTCCCTGCTTCCCCACTTTCAGAGGCCAAGTACCCATCAGCACTCAGTGACAGCTTCTGCTTTGTGCCCCACACTCCCCAAAGCACAAAGGTTTCCCTCTCCTGTTCTTTCTCTCTCTTCACCAAGGGGGTAGGATAGCCATAGGTAGAGGAAAAGAGATTTTGGTCACTCTTGTACCCCTAGTCTGTTTGGTGGCTCTAAGAGGATCTCACCACTGGATTTCCGAAGAAAGGCAATCCCTCTGCCCTGTTCCTGTCCCTGATCGTAGGGAGGACCCGAGCCCAGTGGTCCACACATACCTGGCTGTAGAGCCATCTCAATATCTGTTATCCCACAGGTTGCCATACACTGTACCTGAGCTCTGTGAGCGTGGAGACCCTGAGTGGAGCCCTGGCTGTGCAGAAGGCCATCTCGGTCACCTTGGAGAGGGAGGTCCTCCCCACACCTACTGTGGTCCATTTCAAAGTCACTGAACAGGGCATCACTCTGACAGATGTCCAGAGGAAGTAAGGGCCTTTCCTAGCCCCTGGGCTGCAAGGTTAACAGAGCAGGACTGGAAGGAAGGCTAAGGACAGAGGCCAGGGACCTGGATCGGAAAGGGCTGGTCCATGCTGAGTGATGCCAGACAAGTTCCCTGCCTTCCCTGGGCCTCCCTCCTTGGGATGGCGTTAGGCAGTTTTCAACGGATGTTGATTAGGTCTGTGTGTCGTCCATATATGACTCCTCAGACACAGAGTAGAATGAGCTCACCCCTTCATGGGGCTTGGGGACTCAATCTAACCAGACCCTTCCCTAATTTGACCAGGAAGGCAAGAGTAGATCAAAGTGTAACTCCTGGCCTCAAAAAGTGAACGGTATGGGGTTGAGTGGCAGAAGACTCCAAGAGCATAAGGCAGATGCGTTCCAGGAGAAAGACAGCCTATGTGCCCAGTCCCAGTAGTGAAAAGCATGACGGGTCTTAAGAATTCTACTAGGACAGGACATGTGAGCTTTGGGGGAACCAGAAATGCTGAAATGGGGGGCATGGCATAAGAACAGCCCGGCTTTCTCTTCCCGTATCCGCCCAGGGTGTTTTTCCGTCGCCACTATCCACTCACCACCCTCCGCTTCTGTGGAATGGACCCCGAGCAACGGAAGTAAGTTCAAGGCTGGGACAAGCCAAGAAGGCCATTCTGGACCCAGCTTCCCTCCACAGTATCTGCTCACTCAGCCTGTGACCCCTAAGGGGTCAGGGATCAGGCCAGATGGGGCATGGCAGAGGCGGAGACACAGCCCTCGCTGTGCATCAGGGTCCCAAGGAGTGGAGCAGGCCCCTTCACTCACCCCTCTCCCATCCCTTTCTTTCAGGTGGCAAAAGTACTGCAAGTCTTCCAGGTAAGCCCTTCCCACCACTCAGAGGCTCTAAGAGGTGTCCCTGCGCCAGGGCCCCAGACCTAACAGAAGAGGGGAACTAAAAACGGAGGGAGGCCGGGTGTGGTAACACGCACCTGTAATCCCAGCATTCAGGAGGCTGAGGCAGGAGGATCACTGTGAGTTTGAGACCAGCTTGGTCTGTATAGTTAGTTCCAGGCCAGCCTTATCTATGTAGTCAATTCAAGGCTAGCTAGCTAGGGCTACATAGTGAGACTCTATCTTAAGAAAAGAAAGAAAAGGGGGTCCCATATTGATCTTAGGAACCCATGTGCTACAGGCCCTGTCCTCAGAGACCCCCCTCCCTGGTCTGGAGCCCTAGATATCATGCAAGAGGCACAGGCTGCATCTCAGAGCTATAGGGGTGATGGGCAAGTACATTCTTGCCCTGATAGAGCTTCCAAGTCTTGTCCTCAGGAAGTCCCCTTCAAAATGAAGGAGACCCAGAGCCTGAAATAAGTGACTCCCAGTCAGACAGGAGAGACACCTCCTTCCTTCAGCTCCCCCATTATCAGGAGGTGCAGAAAGGGCTGGAGAGAGGACTCACTGAGTAAAGTGTTTGCCACTCAAACATGGAGACGTGAGGTCGGGTCCCCAGAACCCAGGCAAAAAGCCAGACACAATGTGTCTGTAGCCCTAGTGCTGGGCAGGCAAAGACAAGTGGATTCCCTGGTGCCCATTGGCTGGCCAGTCAGGCCTCGATTCAGTGAGAAACCTTGACTCAAAAAATAGTAGAGAGTAATTAGGAAGACACCCGACATCAACCTCCATTCACATGCATAGATACATGCTATGTCCACACAAACACGTGTATAACACACACACACATACACACACACACACACACAGCCAGTGGCTGGGGGAGAGGCAGCTAGGCTCAGGCTGAGTGTCCTCCCCTCAGCGCGATGCCTCGCTAGCCCACATTCCCACAGACTGTCCTCTCTCACCAGGATCTTTGGGTTTGTGGCCAAGAGTCAGACAGAGCCACAAGAGAACGTGTGCCACCTCTTCGCAGAGTACGACACTGTCCAGCCAGCTTCCCAGGTCATCAGTCTGGTGACTGCTCTACTGCAGGACACAGAAAGGATGTAGGAGAAGGGAATTGCCTGGGTACCTTCCCTGACGTCTCAAGGGACTTAGCCTGGACAAGAAGCTGTGGCCCTATTGACAGATTTGTCTGTTGGACATTAGGGTGGATCAAGTTGAAGCCTTTGACTCTGCCGTGACACTCAGCAGTAACCTTCACCTGACTCCTGGGACTCGGTCTCTTCAATTATAAAAAGAGACCCGTCCACAACAGCTGCTCCTTGGAGACTCAGCTGGGGATGTTAGTGTGCTCCTCCATCTGCTGAGGCCCACCACCCACATCTGAGACTCCCTGTGTAAAAATCACCTGCAAGGACCCTCTGGCTTCATCAGCCTGAACACTCCCCACTAGGCAAGTTGAGCCAGAGACGGAAGACCCTGCCTGCTGGCAAACAGCAGGTGCTGGCTCAGAGCCCACAGGTTTCCTGGCAGGAAGCTGGTGACGATGTGTGTGGTTCCGGGACGGACTCATTTCCCTCACACCTGTTCCTTCCTTGCTTTGCTGAGGGCCTCTTGGATCCACTGGCCCAGGACTCTTTTCTTTTTAAGAAATTTAAAGGTTTGAGGCTGAGGGTGTAACTCAGTTGGTAGAGTGTTTGCCTGACATGCAGGAAGCCCTGGATTTGAACACCAGTACCACATAAACCAGGCACAGTGGTGAATGCTTGTAATCCCAGCACTGAGGAGGCAAAAAGAACAGAAGTTTGGGGTCACTCTTAGCCACATAATGAGTTTAGAGTAGCCTAAGCTACACGAGACCCTGTTGAGAGAAAGAGACAAGAGACACAGACAGACAGACAGACAGACAGACACACACACACACACACACACACACACACACACACAAGGGAGCAGTTAAAGCTTTTGCAGATCTCCGCCAATGAGCATCAAAGCCTTTACCTGCAGAGACCACACTCCAGCTCTGGCCTGGAGATACGGGTCTGAGAACAGCCGCCATGGGAAGAGGGAATCTCAATAAACAGGAGCCTACCAGCTCAGGTCTGCGATGGAGAGGAGACCAGGTTGAGGGCCTCAGCCAGAGCAGACCTGGCAGCCACAGTGCATGCATTCTATAATGCCGCCCACTTCTGCTTGCTTTGGGGGACCCCTCCAATGCAGTCTGTCCCAAAGTTGTCAGAGTCAAATCTGAGTACCAGACAGGAGTGAGTTCTCACAACCTGCTTCTTCCGCTTTGCAGTCAAGGTTCCGTGAGGCCTTCTCCAGGGCAGTGTTCAAAACATTCCCACATCTTGAGATCTAGTTGATGGAGTTTAACTCCTTGCCATCTGGTGGAACTTTCTGGATTCCTTTGATTTTAGATATAGTGTGCCAAGATCTTGGGATCTTTTTCCCAGGCTCATAATAGAAAGCTCCCTGTCTTCTGCCATTTCAAGCGTGGATCTTGTCTAGCTTTATCAACTATTCTGCGATGTTAGTCCAGGATTCTGAGGTCTAGCTTGGCTGTACCCTGTAGCTTAGTAGGAGACCCTTGTTCCCATGATCAGAGAAGACTCACTGGTGCTCACATTCTTCATGTCTAATCCCTGCTCCCCCATCCATTGCAAATGAATATCACCTCCATCTTCATTTTCGATTTCTTGGCAAGCATCCCAGAGCAGGTATCGCAGCCACCTGGCATTGCTCGAATAACTAGCATGCGGCCGAGAGGGAAAGAGTGACCCTGTTATTACAGTACAAGTGCATCTCTGCCCCACCTCCAGTCTAACTGGGTCCTCCAACCCCAACACACCAGCCTCAGAACCACGAGGGGGCAGCAGAGAGTCAAGAATGCAAAGAGACAGCTTCCCCAGCTGACTGGAGAAATTGGGCCCTTTCCCTCCCACACCCACCAGCCCTGCAAAAGCTGGTACCACTTGGTCCCATCCTGCCTGCCTCCCTAGGAGACCATTCCATAGCATGCAAGGGGATGCTCACAGAAGACACCTCTGTCCTCTCCCATCATCGGCCTACAGAGAATCATCATCCTTGGCCAAGTTCAGACCTGAGGGATTCTGATTTCAACCAGGAAAGCAAGCCAGACTTGAGAAATGCTAGGCTAGGGGTACAGCCCCAGACCAGCCCTCCTAGCATAAGATAAGGCTCTGTTCCACCCCAGGGGTCTGCAGGACAATAGCAAAGTTGTCCCAGTTAGTATCGCCCGATTCTAGGTTGGGTGGTAGAGTCTTCCACACTTCCCTGAGTGCCTCATGGAAAATAAAGGTTTTGGTTTTTTGTTTTTTGGTTTTTTTTGTTTGGTTGGTTGGTTTTTTTTTTTTTTTTTTTTTTTTTTTTTTTGTATAAAAGCTCACCCTGGACATTCAGAGCTATCTCCTCAGATGAGTCCTGAGCAGAGATGATGATCCAACAGAGCAGAGACGGGCACACCATGTGTGTGCATTGCCCACAGAGGCCAGAAGAGGGTGTTGGGACTCCCCTGGAGTTACATATGGTTGTGAGCCACTGTGTGGGTGCTGGACATTGAACTTGGATCCTCTGGAAGAGAAGCCAGTGCTCTGAACCACTAAGCCATCTCTCTACCCGTATGGTAGTGGGGTTTTTTTTGTGGGTTTCTTTTGTTGTTTTTAACATATGGGGGTGATGAGAGAATGCTGACATGTGTGGTGCATGCATGCCATGGCACACGAGTAGAAGTGACAATCTTGGGTGTCCGTACCCACCTTCTACCCTGTTTGGCACAGGGTCAATTGTTCACTGCTGTGTACACCAGGCTAGCTGCCATGAGTTTCCAGATATTCCCGTCTTTGCCTCCCATCATCCCACAGGCATGCTGGGATTGCCGATGTGGGCTCCTACATCTGGGTTTATGTGGGTTCTGGGGATCCAAATTTTAGTCTTTATTATTGTATTGAGAGGGCTTTGCCCACTACCCATCTCCCCAACACTATCGTTTAATTTTTTGTTTTTGTTTTTGTTTTGGAGACGTTGTCTCACTCTACTGCCCAGGATGGTCAGAAACTCATGGCAATCTGCCTGCCTCAACCTTTGTGTACTAGGGTTACCACACACAGCTGTGAGAAAACCACCCTTCACTGGAAGGGCTCCTATGAGCTTACTGCAACGAGGACTGAATCTTGTGTTTGATCCCATTCTGCAGATTAGGAAACAGAGGCTTGGGGTCAACTGCCCAGGAGGTGGGAGGGAAAGAGCATCTCCAGTTCATGGCACTTCTGGCTCTCCAGCATTCTCAGGCAGGTAGACAGACATGTGTATGAAGCACAGGTGTATAAAAAGGTGTGGGATATTCAATGTGGCTACAGAGTAAGTGCCCTAAGGAGCACATGAAAGAGTCTGTGGCCGTTAGGACCTTCAGGGCTTGGTCACAAATGTCTATGGAATGTTTTGGGTTGGTTTTTGTCTTTTGTATTTTTTTTTTCTTTAAAAACAATGGTTCAGCAATTAAGAGCACTGGCTATTGTTGCAGAAGACCCAAGTTTGGTTCGCAGAATCCACAGAGCACAACCTCCATAACTCCAGTTTCAGGGCATCTGGCACCCTCTTCCGGCCTCCATGGGACCTAGGTACACATGCAGTATACACTAATACACTAAGGGCAAAATAAGAGTAAGTAAATCTGAAAATAATAATAATAAAAATAATCTGAAAAAAAATAGGTTAGCCTTGGGACCACTGTGTACTGATGAACAGGTTGTGCAATCCGCAGTCATGAGGATCACACACGTGAACTTCACCCGGAGGTAACAAGGAGACATGGAAGGGCTTTTCCACCAAGAGTAACTGGTCAGAACTGTGATCTAGAGGTCTGGCTGTGGGGCATGAGAGAGGATCTGAGGTTGTGGCTGGGAGGAGAGTGATGGGGTATGGAATCTGTGAGGACTGGGAGTTCAGAACAGGACAGGAAACCCCCAAGAAGACAACTCTAACCCTAACCTTAACTCTAACCCTAACCTTGACCCTAACCCTAATCCTAACCCTAACCTTAACTCTAACCCTAACCTTAACCCTAACCCTAACCTTAACCCTAACCACAACCTTAACCCTAACCTTGCTGTGTCAGGGCCTGGGGCCCTGGTTCCCTATGAATTTAGGAGAATCATGCTGGAAAAGGCCAGACTGGAGACCCCATCACCTTCTGTACAGGTGATGTGAAATACTTCATTGTGAGGCCTCAGACATCAGACACTTAACTTCCCCAAATCCTGGAAGGTAGATGTTCAGACCAGGGAACGGCAAGGCCAGGCTCTGCAGGACGCCCTCCCTGCCTCCCAGACAGCCCCTCCTCACCGTGAGCTCAGGTCTACACAGGTCTACCCCAGTGATTCCAGGGAGGGGTGAGAAAAATCACACTTCCTGGAAAGCATCAGTCCCCCTGCCCAGAGGTGCACCCAGAGGGAGTGGGGTCAGCTCCATGGGTAAAACACTCAGGGAGGCAGAAGCAGGAGACTTCTGCCAGTTTGTGGCCAGCTCAGTCTACAGGGGCTGCATAACGAGACCCTGTCTCACAGACGGGAAGAGAGAACATAGTGTGTACTGAGCTGTAATATAAGACATAAAGAAATGGGGACCCTGGGGACAGGCCGTCTCGGTCTCTAGCCTCAGGCAGCTCAGGACATTGGAAAAGCTCACCCCTTCTATTTCTACCTGGAAACTGGCACACCTCAGCCTCCCACTCCAGAGGCCGTTCAAACATCAGAGTTCCTTTCACTGTGGTTTCCTGGGGGAGCAAACTCTGCTTTCCACCAAAACTGTCCTCGAGACCCTGCAGGACAGAGGACAAGAACCCCCTGGCCCTGCTGTCTTCACGGCCACATCTGTACGTGTTTGCTCAGCTGCCTCTGTTTTTGCTGTTTGTTGTTCGGCTATTCATTCAGCAAACATTCACCGAGTGTCTACTGCGTGCCAGGCTCAGGGCGCCGAAAAGGAAACAGAAGAGAGCACACGTGTTTTAGATAAGCAGAAAAGTAAATGTTTTGAAAAAACACAGTGAATGAAACACACGAATGTTTTAAAAAAAAAAAAAGTAAGGTGGAAGAAGGCCCACGGGCACGGTGGCTCGTGCCTAGAGCCAGCCCTCTGGAGTCCAAAGAAAGAGGCTTACCGCAGTTCAGGGCCACCCTGAGCTACATAGAAAGTTCCAGACCAGCCTGAGCTACAGAGTGAGACCTTGTCAAAAGAAGAAAGGAGAGGAAGGAGGGAACAAAGGGAAGAGAAAAGGAGCAGAAGAAGAGGTAGGGGAGACGTCACACGTGGGATGGCGGAGGAGCCGCGGAAGGAGGCTGCGCTGTAAAGAGGTGACTCAGGCAGAGGGAACAGCACCGGCAAAGGCCCCCAGGCCTTTGGGAAGACCGCGTATGAGAAACCCAGGGCCGTGCCTGGGAGGCCGCTGAGAATGTGAACCGGTCAGAGGTAATCCTGCCCACTCCCGGCTCTGCTCCTGAGCCTAGTATATCGCAGTCAGGATTAAAGCCTCGGTTCATAGTCTCGGGCCTCTCTCAGGGGCCCACACACCCATGCCTCTCACATGGAGTCTTGCCTCTAAATCCATCACTCAAGTGACTGTCCAAAAATCATTGCCTTTCAGATGCCTGAGTGTCCCTGCTTATTCAGGTATTCAAAGATCCCCCTCTCCGGCCTCATGGTGGGCTGCGGTGGGAACACTACCCTCAGTTCCCTGTTCCTCAGAGAAGCAGGTGTGGAGTCCAGGCCTGTCCGTACCCTACCCCACTCATCCTCATACTGGCTCAGCTACAAAGAAAGTGTGCATGCAGGCTGCTCCCGCCCTGGTCTTGGCTACCAAGCTAGACAGAGCTGGCCCTGCTTCCCCTGCCCACACTCTGCTGTCCCTTCTCTGATGTGCACTGCCCTGCTCTCCTCAACACGGCCTGTGTCCCCCGCAGGATCATCATCTGTATAGAGTAGGATCGGAAGTGGCCCTGCTCCAGCCTACAGGGCCTTTTTCCTTCTTAGAAGCCCCAAGAGCAATCCCCATGAAAAACTACCAGGGCCATTTGCATTCTGGGGGCAATCTTCCTCCCCACTCACTGTCATGGTGGGGGTGGGACATTTCTGGTACTTTCAAGGCCCCAATTTATATACATTTTTATTTGTTTATTTTTGTTTTTCCAGATAGGAGCTCACTATGTAGCTCTGGCTGTCCTGGAACTTGCTGTGTAGACCAGGCTGGCTTTGAACTCACAGAGATCCACCTGCCTCTGCCTCCTGAATGTTGGGCGTAAAGGCCCATGCCACCATATAAACCCTTCTGTGCCTGGCATTTAGGATCCACCAGCTCTTAAGTTCATTTTCTCTTTTGGGGACAAGTAGTTGGGGCAGCCTACAGAGGCTCCTGCAGACCCCACTGAAGGACTGTTGAGAAAGAGATGGTCACAGATCGAGGGAGCATGGGTTCCAGCTGACCTGGCCTGACCCCTGGCACAGCCGCAGACCAGGCCAGGGTCACCAAGCAGTCACATGTCACATTGAATGAGAAGCCTTCAGCTATGGCTGAGAAATGAAGTCGGAAAGCAACTCAGCCAAAAGCAATTCGGCTTCTCTCTCTTTATTTAAAAAAAAAAAAAAGTTTTGGAGGAAAAAAAGAAAAGAAAAAAAACCACCCTATTGTCCAACTAACCTTCCACAATGCTGGAAAATTGCACTGATTTCCTGAGCAGTCTGGTCTGATTTCCCCCGGGGGGAGAAAAGTCCATGCTCCCTCCCTCATTCCGGGTTCCTCATCTTAGAAGCTTTGGCTCAAACACTAGGAGGAAGAAGCAACCAAAAAAAATTCCCCCAGCTGCTCCCCCTGCCAGCACCCAAGCAGCCTGCCTTGGGCAGCCCCCTGCAGCTGCTGTGGGCTGGGGCAGCTGTTCTGCAGCTTCATCTGGCTCTCTAAGCAACCTGAGCAAGGGTGTCGAGCAGCTTGCCTTGGCTTGTTCACACCCAGCTGGGTCACCTCAGTCTCAAGGCCCGAGGGCAAGCAGATAGATGGAGACACAGCTCTAAAGCACTGGTGTTTTCCAGGCCCCCCGTAGCTGGGGAAGCTACAAGGCCCCCGATCTCCCACCCCAGCGCCTGTGTAAGAACCTCTCTGCCAAGCCAAAGAGGCCCAGGGTGAGGAGACTGGCCTTAAAGCCACACCTGGGAACCAGGGGACAGGAGCGGTCAGTCCCCTCTTAGCAACCTGCAGCTGGGCTGTGCCTCAGGGGTGGGACAACAGGGACTGCTCCCCTAAGATAAGAACTGCTCACCCAAGCCTCAAGAGTGGGGTTTGCAGCTGCACCACCTTCCCTAGAACCAGTCCCCCAGAAACATCTCCAGGCCCCTGGGGAAAGGGAAGGACAACCCCTTCTATCTCCTTGTACCTGCTCCCCTCAGGTATCCCCTGCCTTTCCTGGGTTGGGAGTACTGATTTTTCAGATAGGCCTCCAATCACAGTGACATCTGATTCCAGGCCACAGAGGCACACTGGTAGAGCTGGGAAGCCTTAAGGGGAAATTGTGATCCCTTCTTGAGGTTCTTAGTCTCCTTGATCAAAGATTTAACAATGTACTCAAACAGAAGCTTGAGGACAATTTTATTAGAGTTCCAAAGGAAAAAACCTAGGACAGGCAAGCTGTAAACCTCAACAGCTGCCCAGAGACTGAAGGAGAGAAGGTGAGGGCGGAAACCATGCCATTTAAGCGGAGGTCAGACAAACAGACACTTGGTAGGAAAGGAGATTCCGGAGAAAGAGTAAAGAAGCCCACAATTATGGCGAACTAAGGAAAGCAAGGTTACAAAAGAGATAAAATGAAGGCAAGGAGAAGTTACTCAGAAAAGCAGGTGGACTTACAAGAACGCATGGCTGCAGCCCAGAGTCGCACTAGGGGCAGGGATTCTGAGACGGAAACACACAGTATCTCATTAGAGGACTAATTATTCCGCCCCTTGTTGGTTTGAGGTGGGGAGTGGGCAGTGGGGAGTGGGTGTTATCTCATCATGAGCTCTAGGCCTGGCCTCAAATCTCTGATCCCTCCTGTTTCAGCTTCCCTGGGATTATAAGCAACAGCTACAATGCCCGCTGTGACTTTACTTCAGTTATGAACAACATTCTCTGAAGATTTTGCTGATTAACCACCATCTGGTTCGTTCTCTGTTTTCTCATGATGTCAGGAAAAGATTCACCCTAGTTGGTCCGATTTGATCCCGGGTTGGAGGATGGGTAAATGACAAGTATCAAGGAGTTGGTACCAGTAAACCCTTTAGGATCAGTGTAAGCAACGGATGATGGTGATGAAGCACCATGAACAAGCTACTTGGGGAGGAAAGGGTTTATTCAGTTTATGCTTCCACATCACAGCTTAGCATCCAAGGAAGTCAGGACAGGAACTCAAGCAGGGCAGGAACCTGGAGGCAGGAGCTGATGCCGAGGCCATGGAGGGGTGCTGCTTACTGGCTGTTTTCCACCTGACTTGCTCAGCCTGCTTCCTTACAAACCCAGGACCGCCAGCCTAGGAATGACCCCACCCATAATGGCCTGGGCTCTCCCCCATCAATCACTAATTAAGAAAATGCCCTCCCTGCAAGCTTGCCTAACAGCCCAACCTAATGGAGGCATTTTCTCAGTTGAGGTTCTCTCCTCTCTAATAACTCTAGCTTGTGTCAGGTTGACATCAAGCTAGGCAGCACAAGCACCAACAATCAAACTCTGAAATCCCTTACAAGCTCAGGGAACAGTGCGAGCTATTGTAAGCAGATTGTGTACGAGGGTGTCTTATATTCACAATAGCAAGATGCTTATTTTGTCAGAGTAGACAGGTAAAAAGCAGTCCGTGCCGCTGAAGTGGAAGGAGGAGATAATGTCCCTGGAGTCAAACAACTCCAGCTGATAGGAGCTTCCATCTTTCCTCTCCATCCGGGGTCACCCCACTTCAAGGGGCAGACACCCCAACAATGTGTCTCTGTCCCTTTGTGGTTACCGTAGCTGGGAGTTACAACTCGTGCTCTGGCCACGTGTCCTCAAGGAGCTAGGAAGAGGGACAAAGAGATCCAGAGAACACCCCCAAGCCTGTCTTCCAGAGGCCTTAAATGAGGTTACAGTTCAAGTAGAGGACCAAAGATGGGCACATCTAACCGCATCCTGGCCAGGGTGTGGTTCCGCCCGCCAGTGAGCCGTCCTGGTCTGGCATTCAGTCTCATCCCGTAACATGGTCTGACTAGTCCTTAAATCTGTGTGAAGTCTTTCTGAAAGTCCAGTTCTGCCTCTGATCGGTACAATTTTCCCTCTCCTGGCATAACATTCCTGCAGAAACTCCCCTGTCTTTGGGGTCCATCGTACCAGTCAATAGTCCAGATGAGAGAAACAAGCGTCTCTTTAGAATATCCTCATTTCTGCCAGGCCTGTCACAAAAGGTCTCACCTGAACAACCTCTCACAGAGAGTGAGTAACCTGGTCTAACTCATCCCTAGAAAGTCACCCAAGGTCAGTTCTGGTCTCCAACTCTCACTGCACAGCTCCATCTCTCCAGGCCCAGAATCCAGTGATATCAGCCTGAAAAAAAAAAAAAAAAAACCAACAATCCAGCATCTATGGTCACGACTGGGCGCCAAGGTCCTAACCCTGGCTCTGGATTCCTGCCCCATCTATCTATACAGCCTGGGCTGTCTATTACTGGGTGGGACGGTGGCACAGTGACTTCCCAACCTCCTGTTCCTGTCATCCCGAGTGTATTTAGAGCCTTCCCCCTTGGCCTGGGTGGTCTTTAGGAAGAAGGTTCTGGGCCCAGTTTCAGAATTTAAGAGTTGGCAAGGGGACCGAGCCAGCCATGGAAGCCGCTAATCTCCATTCTTCCCCCCACCTCCACCCCAGGGGACTACGCTGCCGCCTCCGCTGAAAGCAATTTGTCATGCCCTGAATTAAGTGATTCCAACAAGGGTTTAATTTCAGTTTAATGGCTCTGTTTTTATGTGTAATTAAATACCATTGCATGGTGAAAATATGTTGTTTGCACTTTAGAGACTGTAAGGGCCTGGGAAGACAGTCCCTTGGAGTTTCGACTCACAGCCCATCATCAGTCTGGCTGTGATTGTCTAGATGGGGGTTGGGAAGTGACCTGGGGGCCTGAGGAAAGAAGGAGGAGAGGGGAGTGGTGGTCTTTATGGCGCCTGCCACTCCGAAGAATATGTTTCTAATTATCTGCATACCCCCCCACTTCTACCCTCTGACCTCAACCCTCCCCAACCCCTGGGGCTTCAGGCAAGAGTGGGCAGGATTTAATTAGACCCTTGACTGACTGAGGTGCTGTCTGTCCCCCACAGTGGATGTGCCAGAGGCTGGCTCCTTTGTCTCCCCCTACATACAACTTGTGGTCCCTCCCGGGTTTAGAACTACCTCTTTCCTCCAACCTCCCTATGAGGACCTAACCCCTCAACTACTACTGGTTCCCAACTCCTTCAGCCACCATATCCCACTGTCTCCTAGGTCAGAGGGGACCCTATCATAAAGGCCTGAAATACAGTGGGAATTTCTTTAGCTAAGAATGTCTTGGGGTCACTCGCCAAAAAACCCTATGCCTTCCAGGAAGGGGGACTTTGAAGGTGCCCAAGTCCTTGCATGCCTCATAACATTCCTGGAGCAGCTTGATGGCAGAGGGCCAGAAGGCTGTAATGACATGGCAGAGGCCGAGCCTCAAGACCTTTCTAGATGAGCCTGTAACAGGGCCCCAGACCTTAGTAGGCTTTGAGACCTTAGCACAACTGGCTCCATGATGGAAGGGCCATTTAGGCTGTAAAACTCAACACATAGCAGACAGCACCACCTGCCAAAAACTAAAACAAAGGCCTAATCCATCAAAGTCCATACAGCTTGTTTTTTAGCTTCTGTAGTTCCACTTCTGGCTAACTGTTCTTGTTAACCAAAGTATGTCAACCCAGAACATGGTTTTTGTGCTGAAACGTTCATCCTGAGAAAGGCTCAGGGCTACACTGGGATTCCAAATACCCAGTGTAGTGGCCAGCTAGTACGAACTTTCTCTTGGCTTAAACCCATGTCTGAGCAGTCTTCTCTGGCGAATACACCACAATAACAGGACAGAGGGCTGAACCACCCTAAGCAGATCAGAGTTTGATCTCCACTAAGAGACGGGAGAGGAAAACTAAATGTAGGGCATGGGTGAGCTAAGGGACTCCATGCCAAGCCAGTAGAGGGAAATACCTTCTTTTTTTTTTTTTTTTTGGGAGGGGGGTGTGTTCCAGACAGGGTTTCTCTGCGTAGCCCTGATTATCCTTGAACTTACTTTGTAGACCAGGCTGGCCTTGAACTCACACAGAGATCCCCCTGCCTCTGCCTCCTGGGTGCTGGGATTAAAAACATGGGGCACTGTCACCCAGCAGGAAATAACATGTTTTGCATATTTATTGTGTGTATGTAAGAGAGAGCGACAGAAACAGAGAATGAGAACATAATGTGTGTGTCAAGCACACGCCGCTGCACGCCTGTAAAGGTCAGAAGAAGATCTGCAGGGATTGATTCTCTCCTTCAATCATGTGGGTCCCAGGAACTGAACTCAGGTCCTCAGGCTTGGTGGCAGTGCCTTTTCTCACTGAGCCACCTTGCTAGCCCAGAAATAACATTTTCTGGGGGAGGCAGAGCAGAACAAACAGGACCTCAGTTCTCAAGGTACAGGGGACCCCACATGGACGTAGAAGTTTGGTCGCTCCTCCTCCCTCCGAAGCCGCCAGTGCTGGGACTAGAGGGACCATTCCAGGATACGTGGAGGCAAGGTCAAATGGGTTCTCTGACTCTGGAAATGGAAATGGGGAAATGCAAACACGGCATTGTTTAAATTTTCTCTGACACTTGGGAACTAGCCCCAAGACCACGAGGCCGAGAAGAGGACAGGGTGTTTGTGTGAAATGTGGAGCTCCTCCAAAGCACACAGTCTCTGTTTTCTGGTGCTAGATACCTCCCCTCAGGCCCTACAACGGAAACCCCTAGATTAAAGATCCATTCATTCATTGCAGGAGGGAAACACTCTGTGGATGTCGCATTATCTCTCCTGTCAAACACACACACCTGCACATACTCAGATTCATACCAACCCCACAGGTGTATGTCCTGTCCACACCCATCACACAGACATGTACACACACCCTAGTAAAAGCCCATACTCCCATCTTTCAGGAATCACTAAGCCATTTTCACACATGCACACGCGCACACACAAGGACAAGAGCCACTGTGTTACTAAACTAGATTCTGCTTTTTTTTTTTTTTTTTGGAGGTTCATGAGAGGAAAAAGATCTACAGCCCATTGTCAGTTGTCAAGGGTACACGGCTAGAGCTCAGTGAGAGGGGCTAAGGAGGCAGGGATGGGAAGGTGTGCCTTAGGGAAAGAAATACTTCTCTGTACTTGGCTGGGGGACCAAAAACTTAATCTTCAGGCACCACCCCACTACTTCAACATGCCTTGGCCTGGGGCCCCAAAAGGAGGAGGCCAGGGCTGAGGGAACAATTCTCAACAGCACTTTATTCTTTATCTCCTGCTGCTGGCAGGAGCCCGTCTCAGGGACGATAGATGGCTTCAGGCTGTCCTGCTGAGGCCAAGCTAGAGACCCAGGGAGACCTCAGTCTCAGTAGAAAGTCCAGGTAATAAAGAAGCTCGGAGCCAGTGAAGTCAAAAGCCAGGAGTCTCTGGATCAGAGAAGTGGCTGGGAGACAAAGGACACAGACAGAGCAGCATCCCCTAGAAGTCAAGAGACTAAACATGAAATCTCCAGGCGGCTTTTGCCTCCAAGGAAGGGACATCTATCAGAAACCAGCCCATTCCTATGCACACACACACACACACACACACACACACACATAATTGCACACATACACCTGTGGAAACAGGAGAAGCCATTCTAAGATGACTGTGAATCCAAGTGAGAACAAGTTCTGGAGCATAGACAGGCACCGAGAGTCTGAAGTCACTTTCCCACTCCCCTAGTCCTTCAGAATTGAATAGTGGAACATGCCCATCTCCCAGTCAGAAGCATAGACACCAGAGCTGTGGAATGTGCTGCAATTTACCACCACCGTCCAGCCCCCCGAGTGCAGTGACCTCTCCATCCCCATCTAAATTAATAAACTAAATCAAGCTGTGGATCCATCCCGTGCAAACCTAGGAAACGTCCCAGCTCCGCCGAGTACCTGATTCAGAAGCCAACTATGGGCCCATAAGGCTTCCTTGCACAAGCCTTCAAAACCATAGGCTCCCACTTCTGGTGTGAGTGCTGGGACCGCAGGCTGGAGTGCCCTGGGAGAAGCTTCCGGGAGAAGGCTTTTGGTTTGCAGCAGTCCCCTACCAAGCAGAAAGGTCTGGGGACCACACAGGGCCCACCTCCCTCAACCCCTGATTTATCCCTGTCCCCAAGTGTAAACACATCAACCGAACACAATTATCTGGACACTTTTTGGTTTTATTCTGTTTTGTTTTTTTAAAAAAAAAGAAGAAGAAAAAAAAAGAATGGAAAGACATCACAGCAACAAGCGGGTCTCTAAAGTCTATCCAGGCAAGCCAGAAAATGCCCAAGGGAGCAGAGAGGGTGGGACAGGTGTAAGGAAAGGGAACTGTGGGGGAGGAGGGCAGAGCCACAGGCAGTGGGCAGCTGGAAAGTCAAGGTCATACTGGTGACTTCATGACCAGAGACCGCAATTAGGGACCAGCACTGGACCCCCGCAGCTCCTCACCCCCAGCACTCGAGTCTTCCTCTCCATCAGACACACACAATCCAAGCTTGCCTTCTTTCTTCTCTCCCGACTGCTCAACAATCCCGCCTCCCTGTCCCTGTCCTTCAGGACTTCCTCTGACTCCATCCCTTCTCCCACAGCCCAGATCCATCTGCAAGGCCATCAATCCGATGATTCGATAGCCAGACCCAAAGATGGGCCCTGTCCATCAAGCTCTCCCCCGGAGGACTCGAGGAATAAGAACAGGGGAGCACAATAAACCTTAGCTTGAGAGTCGGGGTAGGTCTCCTGAACCTGGAGCCCTCTTCTACACCACACTGTCCACACTCTGACTAGGCTGAGGAGAGGGAGAGTGGTCAGTGTTCCAACTTTCTTCCTCTCTGACTCCATGATTGAGATTTCTCTTCTCCCACAGGCCTCTAGTTACCTTGCATCTCCCATGCCACAATCGGAGGAAATCAGAACGAGGCCTCCCAACTAAAACTGGCATGTACTATGTTGTCAATACATGTTTTCAGATGGCTGAACGAATGAATAAATGAATGAATTCAAGATTGATTTGAAAACACACTGGGGTTTCCTATTGCTACACTCAAACCTCCTGGGCTATCTAAGCCCATAGTGGGCACTCCAGGCTCAGGCTTACCCAGTGGGGCACACCTGTGCCCATAAACACACATATACACGCACATGCATACACATGCATGCGCACTCGCACGTGCACGCGCGCCGACACACACACACATCAAGGGGAACTTTGGGCAGGGCCAGAGGCAGAGAGCCAAGACTCAGACCAAGACTCCATGCCAGGTCAACGCTACAGCCCCCAGAGCACAGGGGCCTAGTAGGGGGCACTGAGTCCCCCACCTGCTGGCAGGCTCACTCTTGGAAGCTGTCAGCCAGTTGGTGGCAGTCCAGCTCCCCCTTGGGTTCCAAGCCCCCTGGAAGCTTCACCCCTGTCTTCCGATCCACACACCAGCACTTGCCGCGCTGTCCATCCAGGGCGGGGTGACACTGCCAAGACAAAGGTATGATAGGTCAGCTCCCAGGCTGTCCTCCCCACCTCCAGGCCAGCCCCCAGGTCACACAGTTGCTCCTCCAAGATGACATCTGAAGGCAAGGGCTCTTTTTGAGCACCGGTCCCTGGAGCTCACTGGAGTGCAGAGACTTGTCCAAGGAGAGTTCTAAAAAACTTCCGGAGGTGGGGACCTGAGACGGCCCTTAGGCTTAAAGGCATAGATGGATTGTAAAGGCTGGGCTCACTGGAGATATTTCAGGAGTGTTGCGACTGAGCTGGGACTTGAAGCATGGGGGTACAGCCGAGAGCAAGATCCAAGTTGGGGTGAAGGTAGTATCAGGACCACAGTGGAAGTCAGGTTAGGAGTTATGGTTAAAACAGGAGTCAGGTGAAGCTGAGAGCCCAAGTCAAAAGGAATTGGGCTAGATGTGGTGGCACAATGCCTGTAACCTTAGGAAGCAGAGAACCTTAAACCAAAATAAAGACAGAAGTCAAGGTCAGAAGAACTGAGGTGGGCTAAATTTCAGGTCAGAATTAGACCGGGGGTTGGTGAAAGTATATCTCAAAGCCAGATTCGAAGTTGAAATGAAGGTAGGCTCAAGGTTCAGAATTGGTGCGGGGATTACAGGGTTAAGCGTCACGACTTTTTGTTACAATAAAAAAGAGGAGTGAAAATACATGTAGCGGCCGAGCAGTGGTGGCACATGCTTTAAATCTCAGCACTCGGGAGGCAGAGGCAGACGGATCTCTGTGAGTTCAAGGAGGCCAGCCTGGTCTACAGAGTGAGTTCCAGGACAGCCAGAGTTACAACAGAGAAACCCTGTCTCGAAAAAAAACAAAAGAAAGCAAAGCAAAACAAACAAAACAAAAAACAAACAAACAAAAAAAAAAGTAGCATTATATAACATGAAAAAAACAATTCCTGGTATAAATGTTGGACTTTAGTTAATAATTTATCAGTTGCACCAAATAACCCCACTACTGTACCGCATGAGCCAGAAAATAAACTGTGATATGGGCACCGTATAAGATAATTCTGCACATTTTTCTTGTTTTTTCCACAAACCCAAAATTCTAAAAAATGGTCTAAAGTTCTAAAAAAAAAAAAAAAAAAAGTCAGTTTTTTCTGGGTTGTTCTGTTTTGTTTAATTAAGGAGGGGAGGGTATTAAGAATTGAGATATAGAATTCATGTTGGGAATGAAGGCTACAGAGAGGCCAGGCACTGGTTCTGGGGAGCCCTCTCTGGCCCTTCACGCACTCCATATCCTCACCCTGTCAGGCTGGGGTGTTCAGCCCCAGGACAGTAGTGTCGTCCCCCCAGGGAGGCCTCTTCTGGCTGAGTAGCAGCCTACACTGGGAATGTGTCCACAATGGGAGGGTGACACATGTGTCTATGTTCACACAACCTAGAGGAGACCCAGGCCAGGGCTGCCCCGGCCACATGCAGCGCAAGGTGCTCCAGCACCCTGCCCAGATATGCCATCTCCTGATGGGTCAGAGACTCAGTTGAAGCAGGCTGCTCCTGCCGCACACACCAACATGCTGGGCATTTGAAGAAGCGAGCGAATGTGATGCTGCTACCGGCTGCCTTCTCTCCTGACCCCTCTTTCCTCGGCTTCCACCCCACGTGACTGTCTCAGGCCACAGATTTGCTTCTACAGCCATCTTTCCTGCACCCAGGAGTCGGAGCTCAGCTGCAGAAGGGTGAGCTGTTTCTTCCCTGACTTCCATGACTTGGGCTCTCTAAGCCCAGATGAAGCTTAAGACATTAGAGACAGGGAGCACTACTTTGAGGAAAGGAGGAGTGGGAGGGGAAGCAATGGGTCTACACCACAGATGGGAATCCTAAGGAACTGGAAACAGCCCTAGAAGGTAGGCCAGTTCTCCCATGGACTCAATCCTGTGGCCCAAATGGTTGGGTTGGATTTGGGAAACTTCACTTCTTAAGATCTCCCTTTGGGAACATTCTGTGGAGAGCCGGGAGTATCCCAGGCTGAGGTCAGGACTGAGCAGCAGGAGGGAAGACCCACCTGTTTGGGGTGGAAGTTGCCATTTCGGTCACAGTTGGGAATGGGGATGATGAAGAGGTCTTCATGGGTACGGCTCTGCGAGGCAGCCAGTCGCTCCAGGGCCCGGTGCAGCTCGCTCTGGCAGGAACCCTGGGGCTGGGGAGAGAAGAAGAAAACTGTTCAGCAGGAGAGAAAGACAGGAAGACCATGCTGGGGCTCTGAGCTAAATGGGGCTAAAGGCCCCAAACAGAGAGTCAAAGCCTGGGTGTTGGGTGCTGGGTACTGGGTGCTGGGTGCTGGGCAGGGGCCCAAGACGTAAAAGCAAAAACTCAGACTCAGGCAACAAGCAATGGTGGACCCTGAGGAGAAGGTTTTGACCAAAACACTCCTAAAAAGAAGCAGGAAAGAGTGGGTGGCACGTTATCTGCAATCCCAGCACTTTGGAAGCAGAAGCAGGAAGATCGCTGTAAGTTCAAGGCTAGCCTGGTTTATCTAGGAAGTTTTAGGCCTGCCTGGGCTACAAAGTGAGACCTTGTGTCATAATAATCAGTCCAATGGGGTGTGGGGGGGGGGGAGACTTCTAAGGAGGGAGTGGTAAGGAAAGAGGCCTTGGGAACTTACAGAGGCCTAAGCAAGAGGGATAAATGAAGTAAAACCCAGGCATGAGTCCACTGGAACAATTAGCCAGACCCTAGAGTAGGGTCCCCAGTCCTCCAGCTTAGTAAACCCTTTTGTACTTAAGACTTGGGCAGAGAATCCAAGAAAAAAGGCCAAGAAACACTAGGGAGCTTGGACCCTGCTTTTACCAATCAAGTCAGCTATGCCAATATTTGTGCTGGGCCCTGATGAGGTACATCTTGAACACACAGGAGACTTCAGTGTTTGCTGGGTGAACACAGTCCATCCAGATCTAGAGTTATCCATAAGCATACACATCTGTGGGTCAGAGGTGCTCACCACAGGCCGGGGTTCCTCCCGGGGTGTCCCAACGACCTTCATCTTGCCCCGATCTCGCATTTTGGCCATATGCTTCTGCAGGCACCTGTGGTCATGGGCGCTGCAGGGGTTGAAGCTGTTGTTGGGATGTTCGCTCTCATCCTTGTCTGCAGGTCATCCGAGAAAGGCAGAGGTCAGCGTCAGAGAAGGACAGAGGCTTACACTCATCCAACCCCCCCACCTGCTTTCTCCTCCATCGGGAGTCTCCATAGTACTGGAGAGTCTCGGGGTAGGAAGAAATATGAGCAGCCCCCATCTCCACCCCACTCCTCTGGATCTTTTTGGAAGAATATTCCTCTTGATGTCCTTGACTTTCTCCTCACCCCACCCAGTTCAGGATTCAGATGAGTCACCAGCTGCAGCTGCCCAGATGGCAGGGGGGTCCCTTGGGCCCCACAGGGAGGTCTGAGGCAGGCAGTGGGAGGGGGGACTACTGGATCTTCTCCCCCTCTGTTCAGCTCCTCCTATCATCCCCCCTCTCCATCTGCTCACTCTTCCTGTCTCCTTCCCTGCTCTTTTAGCATCTGGCTGAGCCTGCCAGGGATCCTTAGGGCCAAAATCATATTTTCCATGAGCGAAAAGTCTGGCCCTAAAGGTTCTCCCACTGTCTGGGTCCATTAGTGTGTACATCTAGGGGGGTGGGAAGCCTGTGTGCCCCCCCCAACAAAGAAACACACATTCCTCCAGTTTCTACTTCCAAGCCTCACACTGTTAAACTTGAGGCCCTAACTCAATGTCCATGAGAGTCACCTAGAAGCAGGGAAAGGGCTTGCTGAAGGTATTAAATCGTGAGGCCCAACCCTCTCTACACAGCCCCTTCAGAAGGCTCTATGGAAGCTGCCCCATCCAGAAAGTCCTGCATTGTGACCATGCTGCTCCTTCCTGACAGCCAGGGCCAGAATGCAAAGCTGAGCTGGAGAAGGAGGCTGGAAGACTTCTCAGCACATCAGAGCCACCTCTGAAATGTTCAGACTTGGCAGCTCAAAGCGGGCCCAAGTGCAGAGCCCCTGCCAGCATTCCAGATGTTGGCAGGCAGACAGGAGGTTACATCTGGTTTGTGTCAGGACTTTTTTTTTTTTTTTTTCCTGAGGAGTTAGCAGGTTCCTCCATACATGGCAACAGTCCCAGAGCTGCCTCTGGGTCAAATGGTATTTTCCTGCCTAGCCAAAGCTGAGGAGTTGGTTTTTGTTTTACTCTTCTAGTTTGGGGGACAAGGGAAGGGAACCACATAGACAAAGGGATACCAGGCAAGGAGAGATCTAAACCATCCAAAAAAAAAAAAAAATCTGTTAAGATTTCATACCAAAATAAAACTGACTCACCAGGGACAGGAGATGTTTGTCTTGAGTGAAAAGCTCGTGTAGAATTAAAGGACAGAAACGGATGCTGCAGATAGATACAACCACTCCTCCGTGTATGCCACAAAAGGATTGTCCCGAGGGGGCCCCAGACCCACACGAAGCTCGGGAGAGTCAGCTAAAGAGGATGGAGACTCACTGGGACTCACAGGACACCACTCAGGACTGAGTTGAGGTACCCCGTTCCGATCTGTTTATTCTCTCTGATTTGCTGTCTTCCCACAGCCAAAACGGGTTAGCACAGAGTCCTTGGTTCTTTTTGGTAAACACGATGTGTTTTCAGGCTCAGAGTGGAGGGAGTGAAGAATAATTTGGGGGGGTTGGGGCTAGACAAGTATTCTACCAGTAAGCTACGATCGTAGCCCTAATATCTCTTTTCTTTTCTTTTGAGATAGGGTCTCGTGTAGCCCACACTTGCTATGGAGCTGAGGCTGGCCTTGAACTCCTCCTTCTCCTTCTCCTAGCTTCATCTCCCAAGTATTAGATTATAGGCAGGCGCCACCACTTCTGGCTTCCAGCCCTCATGCTATATTTTAGTTTTGTTTTAGGAGTTTTTAAAGAAAGGGGTTGCCCCAGGAGATAGAGAGTGCCCCCACCCTACAGACCCAAAACTTTGATATCATGAGCCCCCAAGAGCCTAGAAAAAGATGGCCCAGAGACTCGACCACAATACTGCTTCCCAACGTGGCATCTCTGTGAGCAGAAGCCAACAGTGAGTCTTCGGGGGCTCATTCGTGAGTATTTGAGATGTTCACCATTAATGAGAACAATGGAATAGCTTGTTGAAATCCAGAGCTACATAGGACATAGAGTAAGCCCAGAGCTGGGCACAGCTGAGTCAGCAGCCTGCAGGCTTCTGCGTGTTGGCATCTCTATGACCTAGCCCAGCAATCCCTAGTTCAAATCTAGACTTAGCGTAAAACCCACCATCTTGGGAGATTAGCTTCTCATTCACCTGGGGACATAAGATAGATTAAGTCCACATCCACCCACTGACAGGATCACAGATGTTTGTCCAGGTGTGCACATCTACACCCACTCAAGTACTCTGACCCTGCCCTGGTCAGAAACACAGACCAAGTCAGGACTTATTAACATCCCAGTCTCTCTGACCATGGTTTGTTGACTTTCCATTTAATCTGTAACTTTTCCTTTTTCAACCATGCTTACCTGGCAGGCTGGGGACTCACCCTAGAGTCCACCTCTAACTACTGAGCCTGGGGGGAAGGGTGCAAAGTTGACCCTCTTAAAAACATTAACTTCCCAGCACTGTTCAGCTTCTAATGCCCTCTACCAAAGTCCAGTGCCCCTGAGCAGGAGCTGGAGGCAGACCCCTCCTTCTTGTTGGGTCTCCAAGAAGCTTGTTGAGAAGGTGGTACTGCCAAAGTGAAGCATGTCTTCTTCTCTAGCTCCTGCTTGGTGCTGGGCAGACTGCCATGCAGCCATGGCAAAAGCCTTGCTCTTCGCTCCACAGCAGAGCAGGGCAAGGAGCCCCCCAGGGAGAAGCTGTGTACAGCTCTGGCCCCAGTAGAGGCAAAGTTCCCGCTGCCTAATTTCACCCCCATGATTTCTCCTCAAGACCAGCACCTGACCCCTCCAAGACTTCCAGCCTAAGAACCGAGTAGGTCCTGCTACCTAGAGTCAGAAGTTTCAGCCATGCCCTGGCAGCCATTCACCTGCCCACCAAAAATGCCTTTCTCTTCCTTCATCCCTAGATCCTAGCTGGAGAATCCAAGACCACTCATGACAGATACCAGGTTATTTCTTTGAGATTCTGCTCAAGGGATGCCCCTCATCGTTGCCCCCCTCCCCGGCGCTGCTGTCCTCTAAGGAGAATAAGAGACCCTGCCAAGCCAACCAAGCCCTCTCCACTCCTGCGACTCCCTCCAACTCTGCTCCAAAGTACCAGCCTCGGCTTCTTCACCTTGCACCCTCATCATCACTCCAATCTACTGACCTTATGCTCTATGCCAAACACCCCAAACCTATGAGGCACCGTACAGAGGAGGAAACTGAAGTTGCCTAGGCAGAGAAGAGGAAGGGAGACTTGTCTTTGGCCACTTTAAGCACCAATAATATTGGGCTTTGTCGGTACTACAGGAAATTCAGATACAGGCAGCCATGTTCTTCCTGCCCTCTCCCCTAAAGCACAGAACTTCTGGGAAGGCCCAGTTCCCATGACATGACTAGATTCCTAGTACTGAAGTAGGGACAATATTTGCTGTGTTGACTAAAAATTAACCCAGCCTGCCTGTTCCCTAACCCTGTCCCGGAGGGACCTAGAGCCCGGTTTAGGAACTCCCTGTCCCAAGCTTGACCTCCCCATTGAACGCTCTCTCGGATTTCAAGAGGGTCAGCACCATGATGTGACATTGTAGACTTATGACTCGTACACCCATCCCACCTCTGGTGGCCTCGGAAGTGCCGATCCCCAACCTGTCAGAAAGGAGAGCAGCTGCACACAGAAGGGACAACCTGCCCCTAGAAAAAATAGGGACAGCACGTGCCAAAGGGTCATTCACCTTAATGACCAGCTGAAACTCAGTCCCAAGAGCAAAGAACAGCAAGAATAGACTGACGCCCTTTACCAAACTATTTCCAGGACGTGGGTCTCAAACCTGGAGACCTAAAAGGGACAATGGCCTGTTGACAGTGTAAGGTGTGAGATAGGGGCTGAGCCTTGCTCAGGTTGTCACCAGAGGCCCTGCAAGATTGTTGTGCAGTTGAACAGGTACTCCTCCCATGATGCAAAGGTGCCGGGCAGTGGCAAGGAAGTACTTCGGTGATGTCTAGAAAGCATCGGCTATAGCTTGCCAATCAAGTGTCTAGTGTCTCCAGGGTTCCCCCTGGCTTCTGATTTCCCCTCTTCAGGTAGATGTATCCATGGTGTGGGTGAAAGACAAGGTCGGGAAGTGGGAGGAGAATTAGTGACTAGAGCTCTGAATTCCAAGTCAGAACTAAAGTCACCCCGTTCCTAGACTCTTCTGGAAACTCACTTACCTCACACCCACAGAACAATCAGAAACTGGGCCATGCCTTCTCAATCCCCTAGGGCAATGGTTCTCAACCTTCCTAAGGCTGCGACCCTTTAGCACAGTTCCTCGTGTTGTGGTGACCCCCCAACCATAAAATTATTTTTGTTGCTACTTCATAACTGATTTTGCTACTGTTACAAATCATAATGTAAATATCTGAGATAGGTGGCCTATGAAAAGGTCATTCAATCCCCAAGGGGTCATGACCAACACGTTGAGAACCACTGCTCCAAAGCTCAGATTTTCCTCCACATAATAGGGACGCTTCTATCCAACCAGAAGAGATGGCTCTTGTAGGGCCCACTGGCTGGCAGACAGCAGACTCAGAGTGGGCACCCTAAAAATGCAGCCCTCTCTCCTGGTCTCACTGCCCCAAGATCAAGGAATCACTCTCCCAGGATCCTCCTCCCCTCCAGCAATGCAGGGTGCCAGTCTGGCATTTCTCCCAGAATATTTTCTGCTGACCCATCTCTCCTTGCCCAGGGGCAGGAAGGGCAGAGAGGCACCCCTGGGGTCCACCTCCTTCCTGTTTTCCCTGCATCCTGCTTTCCTCAGACTAACAAACTGCTGAGGATTGAGGAAGTAGATCCGTCTGGGACCCAGAGCAGGAAGCTTGGGGCCGAAGTCCCAGCATCCGGACTGCAACAATGGAAGATTCAAGCATCAGGAAAAGAAAGAAGCACAGATAGTGGTGGCTCAGAGAGAGCAAGGCTGTCAGAGAAGGAACAAGAACCAGAGTCAGGGATTCAGACAGGCAGAACATCCAAAAAGAGGCAGGCGTTCAGAAAGAGTCACCAACAGAGACGTCAAAAGAGCAACAGAGCCTGAGACAAAGTGAGAGAAGAGTAGACAGACAAAGTGAGGCCGAGCAAGAGAAGGAAACTAATAAAGCTCAGGAGTCGGAGAAAAAAAGAGAACTCGGCACTGTTTGGTGAAACTAGAAGCTGAGAGACACAGCAGGAAATAGCAAAAGGGCAAGAGAAAGACTAAGAAGAAACTGAGAACGGCCCACTGAGAAACGGAAAAGGAGAAAGAGTAAATATTATAAGATGGGGGCAAGGGACCTTCTGGAAGCCTATCTACCTGTCTATCTATCCCTCCTTCCCTCTGGGTCCTATACGCCCGAGGTTTCTGCAACTCTGGGCTGGCAGCCAACACTCCCCTCTCCAGCCACCTCAGATGGCACCTGCCAGAAGAAAGGAGCAAGAAATCTGGATGTGCCAGCCTGGCAGAAAGAGCCCTGCCCTCTGCTGCCTTTAGGGCCTTTGAGGAACTATAAGTCTCATGTTCTTTACCATCAAAGTCCCTCTGATTTGTATGTCCCACTTCACCATCGGGTGATGAGTGAGAAGTCCGGGCTCTGGCTCCTCACACCTTTGAGTTTCACCTGAAACTGGCTGTGGATCAGGCCCTGGATCAGAAAGGAATTGTTCCAAGGAGCGCGCGCGCGCGGGTGCTTGCGCACACACATACATATGTACATACAAACACACATACATACAAACACACACATACACACGCACATACACACACAAGTTTTCTGACTCTAGATGATAAATGTAACTGAATCGGGTCATTTAACTTACCATAATGCCCTAAGGAGCCAGGCTTAACACTGGGGCAGAGGCCCCTCTTCCCTTGAAGTACCTGGGAGGCTTGGGATGAAGACATGGGGCAGGTTCCCCTTGACCAGTGGCAAATGGTGCTAGGATGCAGTATCAGTTCTCTTGGCTGTGCCTGTCAGGCTCTGCCACGTACCTCCCTTCTCTTCAACTCACAGGGGGCTCTCATGGGCCTTCCAGGCCCCCCAGAATAGGAACCAAGTTGCAGGAAGGAGGGCGCTTGGGGAAGGTGGCAGAGGGAGGGTAGGTGTACCTTACCAGAGGGTTGTAGGCTTTCCTGGATGGCCTCGATCTCCGACAGCTCCGTGCACACGCCCTGCCCGTGCATCAACGTGCGCAGGGGCTTCTCCACCCCTCGGGGAGGGTAGCAGCGCATGCCTGAGCCGCACCGTGGGGTGTACACCCCGCAGGGCATCCCTAAGCCCAGGGCACAAGTGGCGCAACAACCACAGCCAGGCTCCCGCACCAGCTCCTCGCAACCCACCGGGGGGCGGCAGCGCGCCAGCTTCTCCTCGGAGCAGGGAGGGCAATGGATGGCTTCGTCGCCCAGGCTCGGCCGAGGCCCTGCGGCCAGCAGCAGGACGGCCACGAGGCCGAAGGGCAGCATGGTGAGGACGAGGAAGGGGCACGGGAAGGGAACGCGGACTCGAGAGCGGGCTGCAAGGGACCCGGAGGCAGCGCCCAGCGCGCTTAGAGGACCAGACCTGGAGGGCTCGGGGCTACCGGGCGGCCCCGGCAGGCAGGGATCGAGCCGGGGAAGTTAGCAAGCGCGCTGGAGCGGAGCGAGCCTGGCCACCGAGGCGCTGCGCTGCATCCTCGGCCCGGCCCAGCAGGCGGCGGGGGGCAGGGGGCTGAGCGGCTGCCCGGGACCGGCTCCCGGGACTTTATACCGGCCCCCTGGCCACACCCCCAGCGCCGTCCCCGAGGTGGGAGAACAGGGGCGGGCAGGGGGGAACTGGAGCGGGAGAGGAGGCCGTTAGGGGGAGGGGGCGCTGGCCTGAGTCTCCGCCACCGCTACAACATCTGAAAGTCCTTTGCTCCGCCGAAGAGAGCGGCGCGGTTTGCAAGCGGTGGCCGGCGTGCGCAGCGCCTCTGAGCTCGGAACGGAGCCCTAGAGGGGGAGGCAGGGCGAGGTGGAGGCTGCCTGCCCCCCCATCCCCCGCCTTTACCTCGAAGGATTCCTCCCCAGACACCTCGTTCAGTCACTGAGAACCTGACCTCTTAGCGGACTCACAAGGTCCTTGGTCCAGTTCCCTTCGGTGGCCAGAGTCCTCTGGCCACCCCCACCCCACCCCCCGGGACGTCCAGTCTCAAGAGACCCCGCTGAGTGAGGTGGGGCAAGGTGGTCAAACACTCAACAAGGGGTCCAGGAGGGCCCTGGTCTTTTAAGGTGCTGAGAGGCGGTCTTCTCGCTTGGCCCCTGAACCTCCGCCGTTTGATCCCCCGCCCCAGGTTCCATGTGGGCCTTGCTGCACCCTGCTTCTAGAACTCCAGGATAAAATTCCAAGCTTCTTCCTCCTTCCTAGATGTTTCTTTTTTCCCCTCTACTGCCTCGCTTAGGTTCTGGAAGGAGCCTGGCCTGGGAGACTGCCATTGGCCGTGTATGCGTTGCACAACTCCAGGGGGCACCACTCCTTGTATTCGTTGTGCATTTGTAGAGTTACTGTGGCCGTTTCCCAGTAGGTGGCAGTCAAAGATTTGCAGAAAGGGAAGCCTTTTCTTAATCTTCCCGAAGCCACTTTACCCTTGGGGGGCATCCTTTTGGTAAGCATACCAATCCTTACCCTCTCAGCAATCCTGTTGGATATGGGAATAGATCTAAAGTAGCTTTTGGAACAGAGACCCACTTCCTACCATCCTTCTCGTTTCTCCCTACGTCTCCTTACCCTCCCCAACCAAAGACTTAGTTTCTGTGTCTGTCCAGGCATAGTCGGAGACTCGGTAGATTTTGAAGGTGGAAGGGGGGCGGGGGTTGTTCTAAACATCTGAGAGCAAACATGCTAAAGTACTATTCTTAGACCTCTTCCTGCTCTTTGTTCCCGGGTAGGGGTCTTTCTGGGGGCGGGGGGTGGTGGAGATTAGGCCACCTCCCACTTTCTGCAAATGCAGTACGCTGGCGGTTGGACTAAGAAAGGCGCCAAGAGCAAGAGCGGGACCTGGAGGACAGACCAAAAAGTTGCGAACTGACGGCACCTACTGGCAACCGCTAAGACTGCAGGAGGGCTGAAGCCTTTAGGGCGGCAGACAGGGTAAACAGAGCAGGTTCGAGGGGGAAGCCAGCGTTTTTTCTGATTCAGAAGCCAGTCTCTGTCCCCATTCTCTTCGTTAAACCCAGTTGGGCCTCCTATTTAATGGATAAACTTGAAGGTTATCTCTTGCTTAAAGGAAGGCTGATCATCACCACCTATACCACCTCTTGGAGCTCCTGAGGGAATAAAATGGACCAATAAGGACACTTCTGAAGCCCAGTGACCAACTCGCCCTCCAGAGAACAAACCCGAGGTGGCTAGCAGTGTGAATGCTGGGCCAAAGGTGAGTGCACAGGTTTCCGGAAGAGACAGATGCCCCCACTCCTCAAGCCCAGCACCTCCTCTGCCCCAACCCATCCTCTGGTATCCTCCTGTTGCTGCCAAGAGTCCAGACACTGCTCTCCACCCACATGTGGTCGGTTTACTGAGCACCTATTGCTCCAGGACTGTGTGCTTCCTCTTGAGAATGAAATGATGGCTAAAACTACTCAGCCTCAGGGAGAGAGGAGACAAGTGTGTAACCAAAATAAGTTTTCTGAGACTTACAGGTGATATTTATATGGGACACATGGGGACCCAGAGTCACAAGCAGTCAGTCCTACCTCCAGGGCATGAGAAATGTTCACAGAAGAGGTAACCTGAGGCCAAATCTTTTGCGCTCAAGAATAAAATAAAACTGGTATCAGCATAGCCAGACTAGATTATTAGGCCAGCTCTGTCGCTTGGTCCTCGCTAGGGACCCTGAAGCTCTCTGAGCTTTCAGGACTTGTCTAGCAGAAGGAACTCTGCAATAAGCCCCTGTGGAAAGTACCTGGAATACATTCTGTCCTTCCTAGACCCTGCTAGGAACTCACCCAGATGACAGGAGCTCTCCTGATGGCAGGACCTGTGTCCTGTCGTGCCCCCCCCCCCCCACACACACACACACTGAACTGGAGACTCTCAGTGTGCCCTCTCAGCCAGTAGGATTTAGTCAGGTAGTATAGAAGAAGAGTCAGAGGCAGAGCATCCGAGTGTCAGTCATAGCAGAGCCCTTGAAAGTTATGTGACTTTGGATCTGTCACTTAACAGATTTTTCTTTCTGAAAAAGATTGATTGATATTTGTTTATTTTTGTTTATTTATTTAGAGATGGGGTCTCATTATGTAGACTTTGATGGTCTGGAAGTCACTACATACACCAAGCTGGCCTCGAACTCACAGAGATCCACCTACCTCTGCCTCCTGAGTGCTAGCATTGAAGGCATGTGCCACCAAGCCCAGGTATTTTTTTTTTAATTGTGTATATGAATGCGTGTCTGTGAGTGGGGGTGGAGGTGGGGGTGAGTGCAGGTACCCACAAAAGCCGAGGCCAGAGGCATCGAATCTCTTGGAGCTGGAGTTATAGACAGTTTGTAAGCCACCTGAGAACTGGTGCTGGGAACTGAACTGGGGCTTTCTGGAAGATGAACCATCTCTCTCCAGGTCCCCACGTAACATTTTATTAAGTAATATTCATCAAGACATGAAGGGAGGGGGGAAGGGAGAGAAAGAGAGACACAAAATACTTGGGCTCAACCACAGAGAATAGAAGAAAACATAGGTGAAAAGGACTCTGAGAACTAAAGATGTTACAGTTTAGTGGTTAAAGTGCTTACCTAGCATGCGTGAGGTCCTGAGTTCAAATCCCTACATCCCCAAAAGTCACTTTAGCCAGGCATTGTTGCCCGTGCCTATATGCCCAGCACTTAGGAGAGGCCAGCTTGGGCTATGCAGTAAGACCGTGTCTCAAACCCCCACATCACAAGGCTCAAGAAGGAAAGCCTGAATCCACTGGCAGAGTCACTGGCACAGGCCCCTGTGGCGGGTTCCTCTACCCGGCTGCTGCCTCCCTGAGGACTGGATACTCCCATAACAAGCCTCCAGGAAGCAGAATTCAATCCCATTTCCCTGCTATCTTTCCCAGGCCAGAGCTTGCACAGAAAATGGAAGTTTCTCTAAGCAGCGTCCTGGTTGTTGGTTGTTGTTGGTCCCTGCTTCCTGCAAGCTGGGAAGACACTCCACCTGCACAGATGAAGAAAATCCTTGAACCCCTTTTAGCCTCTTCCACCCCATTCTCTCACTGGCTTGTTCCAGCTGGGCATGGTGGTGCACGCCTTTCGTCCCCCTCGGGAAGCAGAGGCAGGTGGATCTCTATGAGTTTGAGGCCAGAGATACTGAGACCTGGCTCAAAAAAATAAAAAAAGGAGTTCTGTTCTCAGGGAACACCAATCTGATAAGCTTGCCCTAGACCAAATATATAATTATGAGAGATCACTGCCGTGTCCCAACAGCCTCACGGAGTAGGCACTGTCAGTGTTGTCTTTTTAAGACAGGAGAAGTGAGGCACATAGAGATTATGTAACTTACTCCAAGTCACAAGGCAAATAGAGGGACAAAGACGGGAACCTAAGCTGTCCGGCTCCAGTCTTCACGATCAACTCCTATACTTCACTGCTGCCAGAATCAGCTGTCAGAAACATTCTCCATGAACATCAAGGGCAGAAGACTATGACACAGAGTTCAAGCTGAACATGGCGGTGAGTTAGAGGTGGCATTGGCATGGGATTATGCTCCAGGCCTCCTTAAGACTTTGCTTTCCAGCCCACTCCTGACTACCCTGGATTTACTCTGCCTACACTAATCCCCTTCCTGTCTGCTGACATCTGAATACTGATAGGAAGCCCCATGTGTGGGCCAAGCAATAGCATATCAATACAGCCTTGTCCCTGCCCACCAGGGCTCCATACTTGCAGAGATTTAATCAAGAGCCAGGCTCTTCAGAGGGGCCCCACAATGCAAAGAGAACTCTTGTCCAGCCCATTCCCAGAGCCCAGCCTCTTCCCTCAGGACAGATCAAGGCTCCGGGTAGGGAGGAGGTGGAAAGAGTGGAGTCCATCTGCACGTGGGCTGGCAGGCATCCTGTTTCCTATCTCCAGATCAGTCAGGTCAGCTGCTTACCATCTTTGTGGCCACTTCCCTTTCCTCGCTTTAGTTTTACCCTTTGTACAGCGGGTTGGCAGAACCCACTGAATCATGAAACCCTGTCCACTTCCGATCTCAGAATGTTCGAATTCTGGAGTCCCTTTGCAAAGTCTAAAGCACCCCTCTGACACAACTCCCAACCCTCTAGAGTCTGCATCGTATCCAGGCCAATAGGCACCAATGAAATCCCTTTTTCATCGGCTGAAGCCTATACAGAAGACAAGCCACGTGACCAGTGTTGGGCCCTGTGAGAGCTGTCACTACCCAGAGAAATGACAAGGCTCACCCAAGGGCACATAGGTAGCAAAATGAGTATATCAACTTCTGTGCATGCCCCTGCCTCTGTGCCGGAGCAGTCACTACAGGTTCAGGGTGGGAGGGAGGGAAGAAAGTACAATCTAGAAGATTCTACACAGAGACTCTAGGCAGACAGAGCCAGGTGCTACCATAGAGAAAGCACTTGCTTTGCCTTCCCTGATACCTGTTGTGTCAAGAGAAGACCATCCACTTGCCAGAAAGGTCAGAAGCCCAGAATCAAAGTAGAAGTCCTGCCCTTTCTCTTTCAGACACTCGAGGCTTCCAGACCTCCTCCTAACCTCCCAACTCTAGGGAACAAAGTGCTATCTACCCACTAAAGAAACTCTACTTTGGGGCTCCAAGCCTAGAGAGACCCCACAGACAGTCTTTGGATTCAACAAGCCCCAGAGTAGGGTTGAGATGCAGAGAGACCCCAATACTTACCTATACGCATCCATATATCCTTACCCCACAGCTGTGTGTCTTCTCCTTCTCCACCAGCACTAGGGGTTTGCACATAGCCTTCTGCTTACTTCCAGACCTCTTCTGTAGAGCCATCAGTCCATGTCAAGGTTGTAGAGTAAAGGGACTCTCATATTGCTAGTAAGAAGACAAATGTGGCCAGGCGGTGGTGGTACACGCCTTTAATCCCAGCATTCGGGAGGCAGAGGCAGGCGAATCTCAGTAAGTTTGAGGCCAGCCTGG
The DNA here is from genome assembly GCA_026225945.1 of Cricetomys ansorgei. Lineage (NCBI taxonomy): Eukaryota > Metazoa > Chordata > Mammalia > Rodentia > Nesomyidae > Cricetomys > Cricetomys ansorgei. Next base: position 15,137,306 of record JAMJFZ010001881.1, read on the forward strand.
TCTACAGAGTGAGTTCCAGGACAGCCAGAGTTACAACAGAGAGACCCTGTCTTGAAAAACCAAAACCAAACAAACAATGAATAAACAAAAACAAGAAGACAAATGTGTACAATTACCTGTAAGCACCCCATAATCCTACCTGTAGACATACACTTCCAGTACCGATGTGTATTGTATGCTCTAAAAAGTGTTCAAGTGTGCTCGTGAGGCACTTTGAAATCGTCACTATTGATGCAAAAGAGATGGCTCAGTGGTTAAGAGCACTGGCTCCTCTTCCTGAGGACCTGGATTCAGTTCCTAATACTGACATGCTAGCTCACAACTATCTGTAACTCCAGTTCAGGGCGTGGGGGGGGGGAGGTCTAACCCCACTCTTCTGACCTCCAGAGCATCAGGCATACATACATATGTGTGGTGCACAGACATATATGTAGGCAAAACACTCATACATACGAAACTTTAAAAAATACGATATAACTATCATCACTAGGGAGTAGATGATATGCCTTGGCTGGTAGGGGCACCTGCCATGCAGCCCTACAGCCTGGATCACTCGACCCCTAAAACCCACAGAGGACAGAAAGCAGGAACTCCCAAAAGTTGTCCTCTGACCTCCACACATGCACCATGAGATGCACACACTCTCACTCACACACACACACGTCCACACAATGATAATAGATAAAAATAAAATAGCCGATGGTGGACATGTAGAGCTGCATTTGAATAAGCTATTGCTACAGCCAACAATGTAGATTTCTAATTGTAACTGTATTAAATTAGTTTTTATGTTCTTATTGTTTTTGTCCCAAGGCTTTTTTTCCCTTTGGGGGGTTGTCTTTCCATTTTTTTGTTGTTCGAGTGTTTTGTTTTTTCTTTTTCTTTTCTTTCTTTCTTTTTTTTTTTTTTCCTAGTTTGGTTTGGTTTGGTTTCTTTTTAGTGGGGGCTTGATTGTTTTCTTGCAGTCCGGGGATTGGACCCAGAGCCTCACTCCTGCTAAGGCTGACCCTTTACCACTGAGTTTCATGCCTACGCGCAACCTACACTGTAAGAAAATGAGGGTCTGGCTTGAGAAATAGCTCAGTAATTGAGAGCATTGGCTGCTCTTGCAAAGGACCCAGGTTCAATTTCCAGCACCCACATGGGAGCTCACAAATGGTCTGTAACTCCAGCGCCAGGGGTCCCACTCCCCCTCCCCTGCAGGCATTCACGTGGTGCACAGTCATGCAGCAGCAAAGCACCCATACACATAAAATTAAATTTAAAAAAGTTTTAACGATGATAAAAATTACTTTCAGGAAGAAAAATGAAGACAAACTTATGGAATGCGAGTAACAATTATTACTTAGTTACTTGTGTGACTATTATGTGAGTATTCACTGAGCTGAATATTTTTAATTTCTGCACTTCTCTGTACATACACTATACTTTAATGTTTTGGTGTATATATGAGTATAGTATGTGTGTGTTTGTGATTGCAGGTGTGCATATGTGCGTGCGTGTGTGTGTGTGTGTGTGTGTGTGTTATAAGTGCATGGGAAAGCAGAGGCTGACATCAGATGTCTCCCACTATCACTTTCCACCTGTCTTTTGAGACAGGGTGTCTCACTGAACCCAGTGCTCACTGATGGCTAGATTGGCTGGCTCTGGGGATCGGCCTGATGGCCCCATCACCCACCCCGCCCAAAAATTAGACCAAAGGTGACCACATCCAGGTTTTTCATGGATGCTGGAGAATCCTAACTTGTGTCCTAATGCCTGTGCTTCAGGCGCTTTACCCACGGAGCCGTTCCCCCAAACCCTATACTCCATTTAAAAAAAAAAAAGAAGAAGAAGATGAAGGCTAATGAGTAAAGGGGCTTGCTGTCAAAATGAAGACCTGAGCTCAACACACAAAACCGCCTGGGGAAGGAAGAGAACACATTCCCACAAGTTGTCCTATAACATATACTATACACACACACACACCACACACCACACATACACACACCACACACACACACACATCACACACATACACACACCACACATATCTCACACATACGCACACATACCACACACACACACACACACACACACATCACACACATACACACACCACACACATCTCACATATACACATACACCACGTGCACACTACACACATACAAACATCACACACATCTCACACATACACACGCACACCATGCACATACATATACCACACACATATACACACACATCATACATACACACATACCACACATCTCACACATACACACACACATATGCACACACATACACATACATGCTCTCACACACACATACACAGAAACCACAGACACACCACACACATTCCACACATGCACACACACCATACACATACACACACACCATCACCACCACCACCACACAGACACACATCTAAATAAATAAAGTTTTTTGAAAAATTAAATCTTTATCATTTTGTAGTGCTGACTTTTAAGTCAGCCTGCCTCATCTTTTGTAGGAAGTGAATGTCACATAGGGCAGCTCTGATGATTAAACAAAGCAAAACAAATAAATGAATCTCTTAAAATGCTCAAAATGGTACCCAATACATAGTAAGTGTCCAGTAAGTATTATTAACCATGACCAGCCAAGTGAGTTGGAAACCTAAGTGCTCAAAGTGATTCCTTTATTCCCCATTCAATAGCTCTGAGATTTGGCAAAATAACACCTTTCCTCTATCCTCAAACGCCCTCAGTTGTAACTGAGGGATAATGTCAGCCCAGCCTGAGCGGACTGGGCAAGACTGTTAACGTAACACTGTCTGGCAGGGTTGGCCTCAGTACACTAGCTATTGTGATCATCAGTTACCATGGTAAACCTACAAACCCATGATATAGATAGAGTTCTAGACAGTTCATATCCAATTAAATGTGATTTAAACCTATTTCTGAGACAACAGAGCTTAAATTCCATTCACACCCAGCCTTCAACACATACACACACATGCACACACGTGGGACTGTCCTGAGAGCTAAGAACAAGTCCAAGCTGGCTTCAAACCCGCATTGTCCCTAGGGACGAAAACGGTAGGCGTTTGGCCACTCCTTTTCCTTAGCCTGGCAGCTTCACAGAAGGCTTGGCTGATGCTTTGTCTGCCCTGTAGCTGGAAACACAGGGAAATTAAGCTCCACATGCAGATGAGGTTACTCCCAGTATCCTTGCCCCAACCAATGGGTCCCATTCTTGGGGTCAATGACCACTCCTCTGCCTGTACCCCTATAAATGTGCCCCAACAGAGCATTAAAGTTGAGATTGCCCGATGACACATTTCTTCTGAGTTCCTGTGTTCTCACCAACTTGCCGGGCTCCCCCAAAGACAGGAAAGGAATGCAGTAAGGACTGAGGCCCACCACACCGTGCGCCTGCGTGGCTTTTCCATCTGGAGACTGTGGACCTGGGGTGGGCTGCCTCTGCTCCTGGTGGAACAGCTGCTGCTAGGAACACGCGTTTGGGAGAAGATTCTCAAATACAACACGCATATCGTACACATACACACACACAAACACACACACACACAAACACACAGAGATACCACAGCCGTGGGTTTTTCTCAAATCTAGCTGCATGCTTTCCTGTCATTGGGCAATGCTACTAGTGCTAAGCCCCTGCCCTTCCAGCTGCAGTGGCCAAGATCCCTGTGTCCAAGGCTGATGTGTCTTCCCTATGAGCCAGCTGCAGAGCCAACTGACAGTTCTGGTATTCTCAGTCAGGGTACTAAAGATACAACCCTGGAACCAAGGCCTCACCCCAACTGTGGGAAGGTAGGCTCTCAGAGAGAAGCCCCAGCACCTTCCTCTCTTCTCACACCAGGACTCTCTTCTGCTACAGTCTTGTCCTTGGCCTAACAGAAGGAGACACACTCTGAAAGATGACTGACTGGTGGGGATGGATGGTCGAGGGCAGAGGGACAGGACTATGTGGTCCTAGAAACAAGGCCTACTGTACTTGAATCATATACCCTCGTCTTGGCTCCTAAAGTCTGGTCTCATTCCTTCAGTCTGAGGTGTTTCCAGAGACTTGATGTTTGGGGATAGCAGATCTCCAGATCTATGCTGTCAGGTTCTAAGAGCATCAAAAACTGGGCCGTATGCTGGAGGGAACCCAGATGTCCAACAGTAGAGAAGATCTGTGACCCCAGATTGGTGTGTACCCCCCGTGATTACAAGCTCCGGTTTTCTGCCGTCAGAACCAAGGGTTCCAAACCCAGCACTGTTCATATCAGCCGTGCACTGTGAGCTTCCCTCTTCAATACAATTGACCTTCCTGCTGTCATCTGTAAAAATCACAGTTCTGGTCCCTAAGGCACTCTGTAAGACTATTGAGGAGGACCAAATGGGGGCTGAAGAGATGGCTCAGTGTAAGAGCACCATTGCTCTTGAAGAAGGCCCAGCACCCGTATGATGGTTCAAAACTGTTTGTAACTCCAGTTCCAGAGGATTCAATATCCTATTCTGACCTCCTCAGACACTGCGTGCACATGATACACATACATTCATGCCGGCAAACATTCATAATAAAATAAATATAAATGAAATAAGATGAATATAAAACAAATAAACCTTTCAAATTTTTAAATAAAAAAGAAGGGTCAAAAGAGGCTTCTATGTACATGAATGACTATAGATAGAAGACATTCATTTACAAACTGATAGCGTCATTATTATGAGCGGATTTACTCAAAGATTTGATGATGGGGTAGAATAGAAGCACAGAAGGGGAGAAAGTGTTTCCAAGGGGAAAGCTAAGAGGGTTTAAACGGGCTGGAGAGGTGGCTAAGTAGGTAGGAGTGCTTGCTCTGCAAGCGTGAGGACCTGAGTTCAAATCCACAACACCCAATAAAAACCTGAACATGGCTGCTTATGCCTATAACCCCAGGATTGAGGGACAGAGAGAGTTCAATGGCCAGCCACCATAACCAAAATGATAAACTTCCCATTCAGTAAGAGACCCCGTCTCAAGTCAGAGAGCCATTCGGAAGACACCTTATGTCCTGCTCTGACTTCCATGCACGCACATGTATAGGTACCCGAACACTCACATGAACACGCCACAAATACAACATGTGTGAAGCAAACAAACACAGAGTATCACAGAGGGCTAGGGAGGCACAAAAGAACGGGGTGACATCGCGAAGGAAAAACCTAAAGAGATGGAAAACATATAAAGTCAGAGATCCCAATCCAGACTCCTTCTCTCTTCATTCATTCACCAGAGGATGGGTTGAGAGGTAGCTGTAAAGCTGAGCCAGGTCTCAAAGCCACACCTAGGACTCCTCCCAGCTGTACCAAGAACCTTCGGGGTGCAATGGATTGGAGGATGGGATTCTGCAGCCCCGAGCATTCTCTTCCTCAAATCACAACACTGCCTTTAGAGTCCAAAGTAACAGGTATAGGAACAGCTATCTGGTATTCTTATTTGCCCTGTCCTGGTTGGTGTTTTGGTTTTTGTGTAATCAGCTTGACACAAGCTAGGATCCCCTGAGAAGAGGTGGTGGCACACACCTTTAATCCCAGCACTTGGGAGGCAGAGGCAGGCAGATCTCAGGCCAGACGTCAGGCCAACCTGGTCTACAGAGTGAGTTCCGGTTAGTCAGAGTTACGACAGAGAAACTCTATCTCAAAAAAAAACAAAAACAAAATAGAGAAAGTATCTCCCTAAGATTGGCCGTAGGCAAGCATTGGGTCACTTTCTTAATTGATTATTGATGTGGAAGGGTCCAGTGCACTATGGGCAATGCTGTCCCTGGGCAAGATAAAAAAGTATAAAAAAGTAAAGAGAGCAAGCCAGGAGGAGCAGGCCAGGGGGCAGCGTTCCCCATAGCCTCTGCTTTAGTTCCTGCCTTGAGCTCTTGTCCTGACTTCTCTCATTGATAGAGTGTGACCTGAGAGTTGTAAAATAAACTCTTTCCTCCCCAAGTTGCCTTTGGTCATGGTGTTTTATCACAGCAGAAGAAGCCTTAAGACACGTCCTTACTCCTCCCTGACTCCCCCTAGCCAATGGGAACTCTCCTACCATGCTCTTCACCCCTCAGCATCTAGCTCTTGGCCAGGTAACCTAGAAGTAAGCACAGCGTGAGAGAGAAGGGCCTCCTGAAAAGATGCAAGCTCCAAGGCAGCTTGCTTCCTGTAGGTTTTCTCCTCGAATGAGGGAGGACTGTCTACTCCAGCTAATAGTCTTCTCTGTGTCCAGGACATCCCTACCTTTCAGTTCCTATGGCTCCTCTTCTTTCATGATCAGTAGGGAACCGGCTGGGGTGGTGGGAGCCTGGAAACCCAGCATTCCAGAGGTGTAAGCAGGAGGATCAGAAGTTCAAAGACATCCTCAACTACTTAGGAAGTTCAAAGCCAGACCAGAGAGCCTCATGAGATCCTGTTAACTAAAATAAAAATGGCCGGGTGTGCGGTTGTGCACCTTTAATCTCAGCACTGGGGACGCAGAGGCTCATTTAATGTGCTTATCTTGCTTTACAAATTATGCCTATAAACAACCAATCTCTCTTGAAGTAGAATGATGTTAAGAAATATGCTCACTGCCGTCAGTATGTGGTGACCTAGAGATTTGTCCATCAACGAAAGGAGTAAAGAGTTGGCTTTAGCCTTCTTTGTTAATTCAGTCCATGTTACATGCAAATATCTGTTACACATTTGACATGACTGCCTTCACTTTTCATCTGTTGGCACAGTGTACGGAATGAAAACATAGAGACTTTTAAAAAGTTCTGTTAATAGGGTTAATTTTAGAAAAACATTCTGCTTGTCCAGTGTAAACTTTGTAAAATGAGTCGCTTATTCTTGACGTGGCAGTCACTAACCCGAGTAGTACCTTAGGATGTTCTAGAGTGTTCTAGAGTGATCTAGAGAAGTGCCCATTGAGACATCGAGGAAGCAAGGCAGTCACTGTTTCTGGGAGTATTTTTAACTCGGAAATTAAAAATCTTTTTTTCTTTTTTGGAGGAATACATCATCTTAGCATTAAATTGTCTCTTCACAAAGCCTGACAATATAAAATATATCTACTATATAATCTTGGAGTATACGTATAACAATTTGATGTTAACAAAAATACGTATCATCATGTTTTCAAATACTAGATATGGTCATTAAGGTAATAGTCCCATTTTTTAGAATTTCACCTTATCAAATTGTTTCTGGCCATAAATTGTGTTTTACTTAAGATACTCTGTTTAAATTCACTAAATAATAGCTGGTAATATCAATATTTGAAACAGACATACAAAGTTCATCCTACTTGAAAGCAAGGAATATTATTTAGACACTTTCTCTTCAAATCCATTCCTTAGATGCTGACTTGAACTGACTTCTTTTACAAAGCTTCCAGGTGCTTGCTCCTTATGCAGGAGTTAACCCTATGTTAACTTTATATTTAACCTTATTTATACTAACTCCTGTAAATCTTGAAGAAAATCCCCCTGTAACTTTGTCCCTTAATGCTCCCCACAAAGTTGTACACGTGTTACCTCCTGACTTGCCTTCTGGATTTTTGCCAACTGTTAAGTTTTGTCATGGTCCCTGGGACGGGCCCTCTTCTGAGATACTCTGATGCTTACCTCATCGTCCTTCTGGTAGCCTTGAAGTGGCTACTGAGAGATCAACACCCCCAAATTCCTGAAAGCGGTTCAGGTGACCTCTAAAAGGGAGACTCATGGGCCATCCGACTCATCCCTCTTCTTGCTACTCTGGATATTATTTGGGGGACTCAGAACTAAACCAGCTGGGCTGAAGTCTCCTTTGCATCAATTAACCTCTCTGTCTCACCAGCTCAGGTCAGTTTAACACCCTTCAGGACCAGCTGGATTCCTTGACTGCTGCAGTGCTCCGGAATTAAGAAGGACTAGATCTGACTGCTGCCAAGGATGGATTTGTGCCCTCCACAAACGGACAACGCTGCTCCCATACCATCAAATCCTAACTGGTTTGAAACGAGGCCTAAAGACCCAGGGACCAGACATAACTTCTTTCTGTTTCCCTCCCACTCTGGCTTCTTTTCTTCTTTTCATCCATCCATATTTATGTTTTTACCCTGTCTTTGAAATGTTTACTTACTGAACTTCACCTTATACCCAGACGAAATGTTCCATATAAGCTCATCCAGTAGCTCTCACCCTATGACAGCTTGTTCCTGATATACCTTTTAGATGCTGTGGAGAAAGTGGCTTAAAGGGACCTTCATCCCTTCCACCCTGGGCCAGACACAGTTCTTTACATTAGTCCTCTATTTTCCCTTCCTTTGATGCTCTGCAGCTCCCCGATATTCCTGCTAGCTCATTTTGGTACAGCAGTCCTGGCAATGGGACCAGTCACTGTCACCCTGAATCTCCAGCCGGCTCCATCTCTACCACCTCTTTTCCTCCCTATCCTCCAACCTTCCCAGAAAATCTCTCGGTTTTTACTCTGTAACCAAATCATCTCCTTACAGTCCTCTAGTGATTATTTTTCAAGATCTTCAGGAATACAGGATGGTAATCACCCGATCCATAGCAGCTGATCAAGTTAAGACTCATCCCCTGCTAGCTCATCAGAGGACCTCATCTTCAATGGACTCAGAACTACCCTGTCTGACAAAGACCCTCCTCGGGAGAAAACCTCCAACCTGATTTCTTATATTCTCTCAGAGTTAGGAATGATGTAGTCTTATGGAAAGACTATACTTCCAAGCTTCTTTGTGGACTATGGAAGTCATTTCTACCCCTGTTAGGGGTTGCATCCCACCTTTCCCAGTAGACATTTTGTCCATCTACACATGTGAATAAACATGGTCCTAACTAAAGTCAGACCAAGCCTCTCTTTCTTTCTGCTTTCCAAATCTCTACAGCTGCTTTAATAATCTATCACAAACAAAATATACTGCGCAACTCCGCACAGTCATGGGATCTCTTTCATAATTCCTAGATGCTTAATTGTTGAGTATACATGCTGCCGAAGGGAACTAACTTCTCTTTGTATGTAGAGGGCAAAAAAGGCCTTTTGCATACAGATAAGCACTGGAGAAGCCAGGAAAAATTAAACACACAGCTGGTCTCTCCAAAGGGAGAAGATATTTGGTTGTTTCTCCCGGAATGCCCGGGGGGGGGGGATGTAGTTTATAATTTGGTAATCCTTTGCTACTGGTTGGGCCAGGCTCTGCCCATATCCTCCAGAATATTCTGTTTGTTTATCCCAAACTTTTCCCCTACCCTAAAACCTTGAGCATTACTTCTAGGCCACAAAACCCATCCTTGTGAGAGACGTCATCTGTACTTCGGAACAGCCTGAGTGACTTCTGTGTTATCTTAGGGCCAGGCGTTATGTTTACCTCCGCCATTCTCCCTACACCCTTATCCGGAGCATGGCTTGCTTCTAAGTCACCGAGAAACCATCTCACGGATGAAGCCATAAGTACTTTTGCAAAGAGCTTCCATGTAACCGTGTCTTAAGTGTTGTTGTACTCACGGGACTGAGTTAATTGCTATCTGAATACTTTTCCTAAGATCCTGCTGTGCTTAAATATGGCAAAAGTCAAACGATGACTTGAACTCCAAGAAGTCTTGGCCCAGCGCCAGTTACCAAAATCGGGATGAACCATGTTTCATTTTTCATGGATGGGTCATTTTTTTCCCTTGCCTGCTGTGAAGCCTGTGGGAAATCACCACACAGTAGATGTGAGGACTAAGGGTCCTGAGTCACTTCTCTGTGGTCTTCTATCTCCCTCGGCCACAGGCCACCCATAGGCTAAGCTCTGCGGGAGATCTGTGGATTTCCTGGTCTACTCCAACTCCTGGCTTGTATTCTCAGTAAATAGGGGTGGGAGGCAGACACAGAGAGAGTCAGAGAGGGGTGTGGGGAGGGAGATCCAAAGCCACATTTTCAGCCCAGTCTGTCCCACTCAGTCAGCCCACTACAGGGAAGAAATGCTGCTCCCTCTCCAGGAGTGCCCCAAATTGATGATGGAGACACAGAACCTTCAGAATCTCTTAACCTCTTGCTGCTGCACTGGAGAAACTAGAAACACACAATGCCCAGGAGAAAATAGCCCGTTGCCTTCTTAAAGAAGCACACACTCACACGCAAATACGCTCTGAGAGAGTCTAGCTTCCATTTAAAAAGACTGACAGAGAAGACTCCCTAGAGACAAGAATGTTAAGGCAGTTCTGGAGAAGGACTCGTAGAATCATGAAAAGGAGTAGAAGTGATCACTGCAGACGTACGTTGAACAATTGGTCTTTCCTAGGTCATGCACTGAGCACTTTATCTGTGATTCTTCACCCAAGAGAAGGAGGCTCTCTCATTAGCCCCATTTAGATGAATAAATGAAGGCACAGCAAGACTGAGTGACTTGCCCAAGTCTGGATACTCAGCAAGTATTCAATCACAGGTGGAGGTAGGTCTGGCTAAAGAGGAGAAGCCTGTTTTAGCCCCTGCAGAGTCAGGAGGCCAGCATAATAAGGATAGCCTCCCCCTCCCCCATCACCACAGCACCTTGGAATTGAGTCCCAACGCTGGGCTCCAAGAATTAGCATCTAGCAGATACCTGGAATTCTGTTTGTATGCAATGCCTTCCCGTCCCATCACTCCCAGATGTGTACCCCCAACGGACACCTACTTCCTCCTTCAATAAACCCTGTAAGTCCTGCAAAAACACCCTAAGATCGGCTCTCAAGCAGGGAAGGCTGGCAGGAAAGAAAAACAACGACTTGTGCCCAGAAGAGAAGGCAAGGCCAGACCAGGATGACCCCGTGCTACCTACAGAAGAACTGTCCTAAAGCATAGTTTCCTGCTTGAAAGACCACACTTCCCAGCTTCCCTTGAGGACAACTATGGAAGTCATTTCCATCTATATAAGGAGCTGCATCCCATCTTCCTCTGTAGGCATTTTGGCCCTCTGCACATGTGGGTGGCAACATGTTCTCTCACTGTGAAGAAACATGGCTCCACCTAAGGTCAGTGATGAACCAGCCTGCCTCCATCTTAGACTTAAAAGCCATCTATAGTAAAGGCAAACTAGGTTCATCCCTGTTCATGACTAAACCTCTGTTTTTCAAGGATTAGGCTGTGCCCCACCTGCAACCTTAACTTCAAATGTCTCTGTTCTGCTTGTTTCATAAGTTGCAATCATGCCTTTCAAAAAGTATAATAATCATTTTGCAACCCTGCCTTTCAAAGGGTTATTTTGACCACCTATGACTACCTTGTTATAACTACCTGTTATGATTGCCTGGTATACCCACTTTGCAACCATGTCTTTGTTTCAGGAGGTCTTTATGACTAACCTGTTATGTGTCTGTATATTCTGCTCCTGTAACGCCACCTATTTTGCCCACCAAATCCACCATTTGGGAACCTTCCACCCTTGAGCTGTAAAAACTTTTCTTCCACCGGTGGTGGTGGTGTGCACCTTTAATCCCAGCACTTGGGAGGCAGAGGCAGGTGGATCTCTGTGAGTTGGAGGCCAGCCTGGTCTACAGAGTGAGTTCCAGGACAGCCAGAGTTACAACAGAGAAACCCTGTCTTGAAAAAAAACCCAAACTTTCTTCCTCACGTTCAAGGCTGACTTCTTGAATCCTGCCTCAGAAGGAGGCAGCCTGTGTACAGGAGTAAGAAAAAGCTTGCTTTATTTCATTGCTTGATTTAATTAATTTGGCCATAATGATTTGGGTCGGTGATCTTTCTCCTCAAATCTTTGGGATTCAATACCAAGCCTCTCTTTCTGTTTTCTGTCTCTCCGCAGCTGCCTTTTAAAAATCTAACACTAAGTGTCTCCATATCTCATTTAGCTCTATGTACCTTTAACAATAGATGATGGTATGGGGGAGGGGCTGAGGCTAGTCGGGGAATTCTCCATATGTATGCTGTAAAATTATTTGGAGGCTGGGGGTGTATCAGCTGGTAGAGTGTTTGCCTAGTATGCACGAAGCCTGGATTTGATCCCTAGCACCGTTTATAATCAGGTGTGGTGAGAGAAGCCTGTGATCCTAGCACTCAAGAGGTAGAAGCAGAAGATCAGAAGTTTAAGGTCATCCTTGAACACAGCAAGTGCTTCAGGTCGAGCTTAGGATACATGAGACCTGCTCAAAAAAAAAAAAAAAAAGGTCTTCTTTTTGACTTATTTTGACTTCTCAGTTCTGCTTTTGGGGTTTTAGAATAGACAAAGAATCGTGATCAAACTGAACTGCAGGGGAGATTTTAAAGCTGAGTTTCAGAAAACAGGGCAGGAGTTGCTCGCAAAATTTCTTTTGCCTTAGCCCCAGGAGGACCACGTAGGGCTAGAGTCAGAGTGGACTACAGGATGAGGGCAGGGGTGAAAAGCACTTGAAGGACCATCCTTGGAAGTACGGCTACACAGCTGCTGTGCTCTAAGAGGGAGAACGCAACATGGCTAGCTTCTGATCATCAAGGAAAAATGCAGAGAGTGGCACACTGGCTCTGTAGCCCACAGCCTCGACAGTCTTCTGACTGGGCAGAAATCACAACTGCTGAGTCCCTAGCAGCCCGAAGCACTGAAGTCGCCTCCTTGATCAACACTCAGTGACTAGAAGAATAAGGCCGGAAACACGGAGGACAAGGACCAGGAGAACGATGTCAAGACTCAGTCCCTTTGGTTTTCCCATCAACCCTCGCTTGTGGGCTGTTTCCATCCGTTGCTTCCTGCCGAATCTCGTTTCTTCCCTGGCCTTCTCTCCCACTTTGCCAGCAGGGTGGTCACTGGACCTGTAGGGTTATTTAACGTTGGTTGATCTCGAGCTTCTTTTGGAAGGGAAAAATACTTAAATCTACCAAAGTCCTTGCTAATGATAGACTACTGTTGCTGTTTTGTCTATCTTTCTTTCTTTTTCTGTTTTGTTTTTCGAGACAGGGTATCTCTGTATAGCCCTGGTTGTCCTGGAACACGTTCTGTAGACCAGACTGGCCTCGAACTCAGAGATCCGTTTGCCTCTGCCTCCCCAGTGCTGGGATTAAAGGTTTGGATACCACATCCAGTTTAGTATTATGGTTGGTTCCTATTTTCTAGCACAGGAAATGGGAGAAGCTTTCCCTATCAAAACGACACAATAGACAAGCTGTGTTTGAAATTGAAACAGATGAGTAACAAATGGAACTCGTTCCAATAGAATTAGTTGTCATTCAAACTGTGCTGCTTTGTTTGTCTAACATCTTGTAACACGTAGAGTAAAAAGGAAAATATAAATACGCTCAAAATTTATATGCCAAAGTGGCGGTGCACTCCCGAGGTGCCAGGCACTTGGCAGAGGCAGGAGGATCCCCAGAATTTCAAGGTCAGCCTGGTCTTCCTAGCAAGTTTCAGGTTAGCCAGGAGTATACAACAAGATCTTATCTCAAAACCAAAATAGTATGAGTGTATACATGATAATAGTAATTTAAGAAATCGGCTTAGCACGTCCCTGTCGGTTTTTAAATTTAAGTAATGGGAGGAGGGGGAGACACACAGGGTCTCAAACTCTGGAACTCTTGGTAATCCTTCTGCCTCAGCCTCCCACGTGTATTAGGTTACAGGCTGGAGTCACCAAGTCCAATTTCCCATGTCAAATCGAACAGTGCTCTGGACTAGAGTGCATGGAGGAGGGCAAATATAAAGGGGCACTTGGGGGTTCCCTCACCAGCTGAGGAAAAGGTTCGGGTCCCGGGGCGGCCCTTTATCACGCCCCCCCGCCCCCCCTCCCACGAAACCGAAGAATGAACAAATCAGGGGTGACCCGACGATCTTCCACAAGGGATGTTCTTAACACTGCCGGCGATTTTGCACACGGCGTCTCTACACTCCTTCACGTTTGGAAGCCTGAGATTACAGCGGAAGAACTTTCTTTTCATCGAAAATCAGTGAGGGGAAGGGAAGGGAAGGTGGGCTGAAATCAGAGCCGGTTTCCTCGTCAACCAAACTGACAGAGAGCTGGCGCTTTTTTCTCAGGAAGAAAAAAAAAAAAAAGGAATTCCCATTCCTCTCGCTAACTACATCAGGATTAAGGAGAATTTCCGTAATTTCAAGAAATGTGAAGTAAGGAGTAAACATCCATTTTTTTCGTCTTTTTACACAGGCGGACAACTGAGGAAACAGCTTTGCATTTCCAGAACAGCTTCTCGCTGCATAGCAGTCCTCAGAGGGAGCAATGGGCCTTTCTCATTGGACAGATTTCCTGTCAGTCTAGGCTACGACTGCTATTGGTCCATTTTGAAGAGATTTTTTTTTTCCCGCCTCCCTTACCTAATTGGTTTATTCGAGGAGGCCGCCGCTTTTCAATTCGCGGTGAATAAAAAACCGTCTACGATTGGTTGCTCTAGCCAGAGCCAATAAGAGCGAGTCGGTGATTGGTTCCTCTGGTTTGGGCGGGCTGGGCGAAGATTCAAATGAAACTAGGGAAGCTACCCTAACCGACGCGCGTCTGTGGAGGAGCCATCTGGTCGCTGGTGGTCTCGCGTTTCCCGCATTTAGGCGCTTTCGGGATTCTCGAGCCCCTCAGGACCGTCACCATGGAATGGTCACCGCTGCAGGTACAGCTCGCGGATGGGGCCGGGTGGTAGATCCTTGGCGCGGCCTCTGCACCCGTGGCTAGCGGCGAGGGTTGAGGCGCCTGGGCCGAGGGCTGGCCCGCGACCTATGGGGATCCCTTCAGGGGCTGTGAACAGGGTGAGGCTCCTTACACGCTTCTTGAGTGGTGTGTGCTTTTATTGTTTGTGGGCTGACGTTTAACTCGCCCTGTGATCGGTCTCGGTTCTAATGGCCCTTTGTGTGGCTTCCAAGTGACATGTAATTCAGTGGCCCTCTTTTCTCTGCCCTCTGGTTGGTTCGAATGGCTCTCATCTCAGAAGGTGCGGAGCTTGACGGTTCCTCCTGAGGAGCTGGCGGGCCGAGTGGCTCCAAAAAATGGCATGTTTCAGGATGTGAATGTATGTGGCCAAGGGTTTGCGTTGCTGGCATCCCAGCTGCTACAGCTGAGTAACACCATCTTTATTTATCTGCCCAAGACTATGTGGGCACTCAGTAAATATTTACCCGTTAGAATGAAAGAGTTTGTGTGTAGTTCATCGATAACATAAAAATACTGTTCAATGCCGGGCAGTGGTGGCGCACACCTTTAATCCCAGCACTCGGGAGGCAGAGCCAGGTGGATCTCTGTGAGTTTGAGGCCAGCCTGGTCTACAGAGTGAATTCCAGGACAGAGAAACCCTGTCTATGTATATATTTCAAAGCAGAAGTTTCCATACTTGATAAACTTGGTGAACTGAAATAGCCAGATCTAGTGGGGCAAAGCCTGTAAATGTCAGCTGCTCGGGAGACTGAGGCAGGAGGATGACCTGAGCTACTTAGTGAGACCCTGTCCCAAAGACAGCAATAGAAAAGAAACCAAAAAACAGGTCTGTGATACTGCTCAGTGGCCAGAGCGTTTGTCTAGCATGCGCAAGGTCTTGGGTTCATCCCCAGCTCCACACACAGACAGACACCTTAGAACCTAGTTACAAGGATTTTAATTGAATTGTTTGTTCAAAACTATGTAAACTCTACTAGTACCTATAAAAAGACCACAAATTGTGATATAGTGTATTGAGTTTATCATTATTGTAGATATTTTGTTAATTATTTCTGATTGGTTAAAAAAATTTTATTTCTCCCCCCCTCCCAATGACTAGCCTGTAAATGAAAATATGCAAATGAACAAAAAGAAAAATGAAGATCCAAAGAAAAGACTGTCTGTTGAAAGGATCTATCAGAAAAAAACACAGTTGGAACACATATTGCTCCGTCCAGATACCTACATTGGCTCTGTGGAATTGGTAACCCAGGTAAAACCAAGCTAGTTAAATGCTGTTACTTAATTGTTGGATGGCATACTTTTTCAGGTTAACATCCTGTACTTCACTTACTGAGTGTCACTGGAACTGACCGTGCGCATACATAATATAATATCTGTATATTATATTACATATTTCAACATTTATTCAAAAAGACTTTACTCCTGGTGTGTTAGTGCAAACCTTTAATCTCGGCACTCAGGAGGCAGAGGCAGATAGGTCTCTGAATCTGAAGCCAGCCTGGTTACATAGCCAGTTTCTGGCCAGCCAGTGCTGTATAGTGAAACACTATCTTAAAAGAGAAAAAGACGAATAACACAAGTACTAATCACAAAACAATAAATAAATAAAAATGACTTTCTTTGCTTTCTTCTAGCAAATGTGGGTTTACGACGAAGATGTTGGCATTAACTATAGGGAAGTCACTTTTGTGCCTGGTTTGTATAAAATCTTTGATGAGATTCTAGGTAAGTAAATATTTTTATACAAGGATCCACTGGTCGAGTTCTTAAGTATCAGTCATACCAAGCTCTCTATAGACGTAGCTTCTATAATTTCAAGTACTTAGTTGTCAAAAGTGAGGCAGCCAGGCTGGATGTGGCAGCTCGCCCCTTTAATCCCAGCACTTAGAAATAGAGTCTGAATTTGAGGTCAGCTTAGTCTACATAGTGAGTTCCAGGCCAGCTAGACCCTGACTCAAAAAAAAAACGAAGCAGCCTAATAATAATAAAGTCCAGAAAATCAAATTTTTCTCTGGAAACAGTACTATGAACAAGAATTGTTATAATAAACCAGTGAAGTGGTAAATCCCTTAGATTCCAGCACTAGAGACGTAGGTACAGTAAAATCAAAATTTCAAAGTTATTCTTGGCTAGGTAGCAAGTTCAAAGTTAGCATGAAATGCATGTGACTGTCTCAGGAAAAGAAATGCTATAAAGTAACACCCTGTTAATGTTATTCCTTTGTTACCTGTGAATTATTTTTCTATATTATAGAGCTAATGTATTCTAAAGCACTTTAATGTCTTCTGATGTGTGTGTTTTATTTTCTTACAGTTAATGCTGCAGACAACAAGCAGAGGGACCCAAGAATGTCTTGTATTAGAATCACAATTGATCCGTAAGTGATAGCTTCTCATTTGCTAAAGTTCATATTTGTTGTATTTGCTTTGATAACTAGTGAAGATTGCTTTTTCAAATTAGGGTTTGCTGCTGGCATGGTGACACGTGCCTTTAATCGCAGCACTTGGGATTTTGCTTGGGATTTGCAGAGGCAGGCAAATCTCTGAATTCAAGGACAGCCAGGGCTACCCAGAGAAAAACTCTTGAAAAACCTAAAAAATAAAATAAGGTTTGCAGAAGTACAGAAAGATGGGATTCTAAAATGAACAGCCTGTGGGTACCCAACAGTCATCATTAGCGTTTTGGGTTTTTTTGTTTCGTTTCGTTTTTTGTTTGTAGATAGGGTCGCACTGTGTAGCTCTGCTGGAGCGTGCCATGTCACCTCAATATGCTGGCCAAATTAAAGGTCTACCTCTGACTCTTGAGTGTTGGGGTCAAAGGTGAACAGCACCGTATCTAGTGTCATCGACAGTTTTCTAGCTGAGCCTGGTGGCATAGGCCTGTAGTCCCAGCTATTTAGGAGTCTGAGGCAGGAAGATGACAAGCTCAGAGCCAGCCTCAACAATGTTCTGGGACCATGTCGTCCCAAAATAAATTTTAAAATTTAAAAAAGGATTGAGATTGTAGGTTGTGGTGGTTTGAGCCCCAGCATTTACAGGGGGGAAAAAATTAAACAAAACTTTAGCCAGGTGTGGTGGCTTATAGCCTTCATCCCAACACTCTGAGGCAGAGGCAGACAGATCTCTGTGTTCCAGGCCCATTAGAATTACATGGTAAGACCCTTTCTCTATACAAAATAAAAATTAATTTTCCCATGTTTGCTCCCAACTATTTCAAAATAATTTATAACATCATGCTTAATTCCTAAATAGTTCAGTAGTTCAGCAAGTACTTGAAATAATTGATCCAGTCATCTAAAAGTCTAGAAAGTTTTGGGGGTTTTTTTGTTTCTTTTTTGATGCTGATGCTATTGAAACAGCAAGCCAGCAGGTGGTAGTATAGAATAATTTGGGTTTACATTTCTGGTTTTAAATGCTAATATTCCTTTGTGGAGTAGCCAAGATGCCTGTTTCACTTTTTTTTGTAAATTTTTTCAAGACAGGGTTTCTCTGTTATAACCCTGGCATACCTGGCATTCACTCTGTAGACCAGGCTGCCCTTGAACTCACAGAGGCCTGCCTCTGCCTCCCGAGTGCTGGAATTAAAAGGTATGTACTACCACCACCAGTTCTGTTTCACATTTTTATTAGCCCGATCAGTGCTGACATAAACTATGTTTAAGGCTCTTGTGTGGGGTATATTCTTTTAAAGAATACTGAGCTAGTTTTAACTGATCTTTTTTTAGAGATAATACTGAACCAATGTTATTTGTGTCCCATTTTAGCAAAAAAAAATATTAGTTTCTCAGAATTAACTAAAAGTAACTTAGAAGGCTGGAGAGGTAGATCAGCAGTTTAGTGCTTTTGCATAGGACCTGAATTGGTCACCAGCACCCACACTGGAGATGGGGGGAATCCAATGCCCCTGAGCAATATGGGCGCTTGCATTCATGTACAAATAGGCACACACATACATATACATACACATAGTTAAAAATTAAAAGCTTTTTTAAAGAATCTGAGTGACTTTAACATTTTGTTAGCAAGCAGGGCAGTTTATCATTGGGGTAATGTTTTTCCTTTCCAATGTTTTTTGGTGTACTTTATTGAGTGGGAAAGCTAAAGGAAGTAGGAATATACAGATGGCCCTCTTGAAAGTGGTATCATTTCCTGATTTTTGTCCTTTCAATTGAGCATAATTCTTTTTCTTTTGTTTACCCTAATATTTTTAAATTTCATGTTTTTTTAGCATTATCAGTGTCTACCCAGGTGTTGGAAAAGGTTTTTGTTCCTAACCCTGGATGCTATTTCAGGAATATTTGGAATTAAGCATGGTGGAAAAGATTGGCCTTCAGAGGGTAATATATGTAGAGAGTCATAATGAAATTGAGACTTAATAGATTTATGTATTTTATTTTCAAATGTTAAGCTTAGTTTAACATTTGTTGTATAATAAAATTTTGTATCTTTTCTTAGAGAAAATAATTTGATTAGTATATGGAATAATGGAAAAGGAATTCCTGTTGTTGAACACAAAGTTGAGAAAATGTATGTTCCAGCTCTCATATTTGGACAGCTCTTAACCTCCAGTAATTATGACGATGATGAAAAGAAAGTAACAGGTAAAGTATTGATAGGAAATAATCTTTATTGGTGAAAAAAACAAATCTTTTAAATAACTGTCTATGGTGTCAGGATTAAAAATATGGGTTTAGGGGGCTGGAAAGATGACTCAGTGGCTAAGAGAATTGGCTGCTCTTGCAGAGGATCCAGGTTCAGTTCCTGGCATCTACTTAGTGGCTCACAATCATCTTGTAACTACATTCCAGGGGATCTGATGGCCTCTTGTAATCCCTGTGGAACCAGGCATGAAGGTAGTACATAGACATACATACAGGCAAAACACTTATACACCTAAAGTCTAAAAAAAATTTTAATATAGAAATAAGCTGGATATAGTGGTACATGCCTGTAATCCCAGCACTCAGAAGGCAAAGGTAAGGACTATTGGATCTCACTAGGCAGCTCTGACTGGCCTAGAGTTCTACTATGTAGACCAGACTGCCCTTGTACTCACAGAGATGTTCCTGCCTCTGCCTCTCTCCAAGTACTATGATTAAAGGCATGCATCACCATGCTCAGGAAAAAGAAAAACTTCAAGTAATTTTTATATGCCTATTTTGGTTTTTCGAGACTGGTTTGTAACTCTGGCCTGTTGTAACTCTGGCTATCCTGGAACTCACTCTGTAGACCAGGCTGGCCTTGAACTCACAGAGATCCACCTGCATCTGCCTCCGAGTACTGGGATTAAAGGCATATATACTACTGCCCAGCAGTAGTTTTTATAAAATTTGTTAAAGTTTTTATAAAGATTTATTTTAAGTTTTTTGTTTTTTTAATGTATGTGGGTTCCAGACCACTCAAGAGCTACATAGTAAGACTATGTCTCAAAACACAAAATAAAAAGAGGGCTGGGTGTGGTGACAGCACTTGGGAGGCAGAGGTAAGCAGATCTCTGAGTTGAGGCCAGCCTGGTCTATAGAGCAAGTTCCAAGACTACACAGAAAAACCCTGTCTTGAAAAACCAAAGGGACAAAAAGAAAGAAAGGAGGAAATAAATTAATAAATAAAGTGAAACCTGTATTTTAATTGCTTTGCCAGTGGTTAAGAAAGCTGAGGGACTTGGAGAAATTGCTCCACAATTAAGAGTATTGGCTGCTTTTCAGTGGACTCAGGTTCAATTCCCAGCATCCTCATGGTGGCTCACTGTCTGAGTCCAGTCCTAGGTCAAATACCCTTTTCTGGTGTCTGTGGGCAGTGCATGCACATGCAGGCAAAACGCCCCTGTATATAAAAAAATAAAGCCTCAAAAAATAAGAAAACTGAGTGTGAGCTCAGGAGATAAGGCTCATTGGTAAATCTGGCTGGTAAAGAAACTTTGTTGAATAATAGTAAAGTAGTGTTTTATGTTTGCTTGCCCAGGTGGTCGAAATGGCTATGGAGCCAAACTGTGTAATATATTCAGCACCAAATTTACTGTGGAAACAGCCAGTAAAGAATACAAGAAAATGTTCAAACAGGTAAATATATAGGTATCTTGCGACATGCTTTTAAACTATAATACAGTCATTTATAATGACATTAATGTTTGACTAGATTTAGTAGTTTATAAGTAATGTGACGTTTTTCAGAACTTATATACTTAAATTTTTTGCTTCTAGTTTGTTTGTGGAATGAATTGGCTTTTTCATCTTTCCTATTTACTACCATAGACTTGGATGGATAACATGGGAAGAGCTGGTGATATGGAACTCAAGCCCTTTAATGGAGACGATTATACATGTATCACCTTCCAGCCTGATTTATCTAAGTTTAAAATGCAAAGCCTGGATAAAGATATTGTTGCACTGATGGTTAGAAGAGCATATGATATTGCTGGTTCCACTAAAGATGTCAAAGTCTTCCTTAATGGAAATAAGCTGCCAGTGAGTATTTTTCTGTGTATTAAAGCTGCAAAGGAATTTGTGATTATTGTCAAGTGTACAATTTGTTTTCCACCCACATATTTCTTATTACTTCTCAGATAAGTTCCTGAAAAGAGACTTAACTAGCACAGTTTTTTTAAAAAAATCATCTCATTTTAAACTTAGTGAAGGAACCTGTTTGTTTTTGAGATAGGCTCTCACTGTGTAGCTCTGGCTAGCCTAGAATTCCACTATGTAAAACCAGGCTGGCTTCAGACCCACAGAGATGCTCCTGCCTCTGCCTCTCAAGTGCTAAGATTAAAGGCATGCACTACTTTCTTAAAGAAAAACTTAAAAGTTTTTGTAGAGACTTAAATTTTTACGTACATGGGTATTTTGCCTGGACTGTATGTATGTGTACAATGTGTGCATTGCTTATGGAGGCCAGACGAGGGTGAATCACCATGTGGGTCCTGGGAATCAAACCCAGATCTTCTGGAAGAGTAGCCAGTGCTCTGAACCACTGGGACATCTCTTCAGCCCTTCAATGTTTTTGTTTTCTTACTTAAATAACCATTCTCTCAACCTGTCAGTGAGTATCATTTTAGTAGTTGTTTACAAAATCCTCATAGACAGGGGAGATGGCTCCTGTGTAGAGTGTTTGCTGTGCAAGCATGAGGACCTAAGTTTGGATCCCCAACACTCACATGACTGTAACCCCAGCAGTAGGGGTGGGTCTAAGGAGTTCACCCGACCTTCAGTCTGGCCAAAATGGTGAGCTTCAGGTTCAGTAAGAGACCCTGTTTCAAAATAAGTTGGAGCAGTGATTGAGGCAGACTACCTCTGGCCTCCAGAGTTGTCTTCATGGGGAAGCATACATGTACACAAAGTTTTGGGGGTTCTTTATTTTTATTTGTGTGTGCATGTGCCTGGGACATATCACATACCATAGCAAGTGTATGGAGCCCAGGGTACAACTGATACAAATTAGTTCTCTTCTATGTGGGTCCCAGAGATTGGACTCAGGTTATCAGGCTTAGCAGCAAGCACCTTTACCTACTGAGCCATCTTGCTGACTCATACGGTACTTTGGTTGGCTAGTTAGTTTGGTTTTTTGAGTGGATTTTGATTGTTTTGTTTGGGTTTGGTTTTTTGTTTTTGAAGTTGGGTTTCCTATGTAGCTCTGGATATTCTGGAACTCACTATTTCTAGTCTGACCTTGAACTCAAGGGATCTGCCTGCCTCTGCCTTGCAAATGCTGGGATTAAAGGCATTCACTACCGTACCAGGCTCAGTTTTTGTTTTTTAAAGCCAGCAAGATGGCTCAACAGGTTAAAGTGTTGGCCGTTCTGTAGAACGTATGTTGGTAGAAGTGAACTGACTCCTGAAAGTTCTTCACTTCTATGTGCATACCATGGTGTATGTACACTACCTTTTTCTCTCCGCTCTGCCCCCCTCTCTCACATACACATAAGCTAAAGTTTTAAAATAAAAATTTTCTATCCCCATAGTCTATTTATTTTATGTGTATGAATGTTTTGCTTTCACACATGTATGTGAATCCCATATATGCCTGGTTCCCAAGGTCAGAAAAGGTCATCAGATCCCTTGGAACTGGAGTTAAAGATGGTTGTTGAACCAGTATATGGGTGCTGAGACCTGAATCCTGGTCTTCTGCAAGAGCAACAAGTACTCTTAATCATCGGGCCATCTCTCTAGTCCTCTCATACTCTATTACTGATTCCATTTTCCAAGGTTTTTTGTTTGTTTGCTTAAGCTTAAAATTTCCCATTATTTTAACACTGCTTTCTTTAATTCCTATACAGGTTAAAGGATTCCGTAGTTATGTGGATATGTATTTGAAGGATAAGTTAGATGAAACTGGTAATTCACTGAAAGTAGTACATGAAGAAGTAAATTCAAGATGGGAAGTGTGTTTAACAATGAGTGAAAAAGGCTTTCAGCAGATTAGTTTCGTCAATAGCATTGCTACTTCTAAGGTAATTTTTGAGTGCTTTTTTTTAATTTTTGCTATAATATAAAATGGATTTAGATGTTTGTCTAAATTATGTTTACAGTTTTTATTAAAATTTTGAAGAGTTTTAAAACAGTATCTTTTTCATTAGGGTGGCAGGCATGTTGACTATATAGCTGACCAGATTGTGACTAAACTTGTTGATGTGGTGAAGAAGAAGAACAAGGGCGGAGTTGCAGTGAAAGCACATCAGGTATGGCACCATGTTAGCTTCCGTTTCCTAAAATCAAGAAAGTCGAAAGGGGCTAGAGGTATGGCTAAGTGGTACAACATTTGCCTTACCAAGTTCCTAGGTTCAATCCCTAGCACTGCCTAAGATGAGACAGGGCAATGAAGGCATTTTGGTGACTATATCAAATTTTATTACAGGTGAAAAATCACATGTGGATTTTTGTAAATGCCTTAATCGAAAACCCAACCTTTGACTCTCAGACAAAAGAAAACATGACTTTACAGCCCAAGAGTTTTGGATCAACATGTCAATTAAGTGAAAAGTTCATCAAAGCTGTGAGTACTTACATGGAAATAAAAATAGAAATGTCTTATATATTTCTCATTGTTCTCAGCTCTGCAGAAATAAAGATTGCTTGCCAAACTATAGTTCTTCAGACTTTTACAGTCTGTTTTACTGTTTTTACAACAGAGTCTAGCTTTGTAGCCCAGGCTGGCCTATAACTCAAGATCCTCCTGCCTTGTACCCTACTGTGCTAAAAGTGGTACACCACCATGCCTCATCCTGATCTGATCTAACAGGTTCACCAATATTACCTAGGTGCTATTTTACCATCAGCTTGCCTGTATTTCCTGAGAACATACAAATTAAATGAGTTATCCAATACTCATCCTAATAGGAGGCACTCTGCTCTCCATCAAACAAAACTTACCTTGGTTTAAAAGTTCGAACCAATGACTAGGTTGAATAAAAAGTAAAAGTAGGAGCCTCCTCTTTATTTCCTCTCCTCTACCCAGAAAGGAACATCTCTTAGATAACTCTCAGCCCCAACGATTATCTCTTGTACAATTATTGTAACAGGTTCTTAACTTTCCTTTTGCTTCTGGTCTTCGCCTCCACAATGCTCCTGAATGACATTTCTGGCTTCACTCTTGAAATCCTTTAATATCTTCTACTCCAGAAAAATCCAAATTCCCTTTCCTCTTAGAAGCCTTTACTTCTTCAGCTAAGATTGTTCCACTATTATATGGAACTTACATTATTTAATGTAGCAAACTTCTCAATCGTAACTCCCTATGCTTGTAATTTCTTATATCTGCCCTCCATGTTGTACCTTCAACTATGTGCAGGCTCAGATATGACTTGTCAAATTTTGACTTTCTATTTTCATGTGCATGTGTTGTACATACGTGTGTTCATGTGTGTAGGCACCCGTGTGAGGAATGTGCATGGCTGAGGAGGCCTGAGGTCGATCTTGGGAATTATCCTAGATCCCCCTTCCACTTTATTCAATAGGCAAAGTCTCTCACTCAAACCTAGAGCTGGCCAGTATGGCTAGTCTCGCTAGCCAGTTTGCTCTGGAGATCCCCTGTCTCTCTCCCAAGCCTGGGATTAGAGGTGGGCTGACATATCCTGTCTAGTATTTACATGGGTTCTGCACAACAATTACTTACAACCACTGAGTCATCTCCCTAGCCCTAATTTATTCTAACCACTGTATCTCCAAAAAATAGCCCTGTCCCTGGTACAATGTAAGTCCATACAAGATTTTGAGTGAATGAGCCCAGAGGAACCAACTTCCTCACTGGTAAGAACCTAACATGAAAAGATCCAGGAGTTACTATGTCATGCATACCCCAACCCTGTTTAGAAATGTTGCAAGTCTTTGAGTTTTGTTTTGCTTTGCTTTATGTTTGGGTGGTTTTTGAGGTAAGATCTTACTGGCTGATCTTACATTCACAGAAATCCACCTGCCCTTGCTTCCCAAGTGCTAGAATCAAAGATTTATGCCACCATACTCAATTCTTTTGAGTTATTTTATTTTCCTACAGACTTATATATTCTATATTTGACTGAATCTTTCTTTCCTAACATGAATGTTTCTGTTTTGAAGGCAATTGGCTGTGGTATTGTTGAAAGCATACTGAACTGGGTGAAGTTTAAGGCCCAAATCCAGTTAAACAAGAAATGTTCAGCTGTAAAACATACCAAACTCAAGGGAATCCCCAAACTTGATGATGCCAATGATGCAGGTACACATATGATGTTTTTTCCAATAACAGCAGCATACCACAGATGTTTTCTCTTAACACTTAATGTTCAGCAGAATAACATAAGGTATTAATCTAAGAGATTAAGATGTTACAGTATTGTTTTTTGCAGGGGATGTATTCATGACCCTTGGTGAATGCTGGAAGCCATAGATAATGCCAAATCCTACTATATTAAGTTTTTCTTATACTCATGATAAAAGCACAGTAAGAGTAACTGATAGACACTTAAAGTGATGTGCGTTATAACAACAATCACTTATAATAACCATGACTACTACACTTAACCCTATGAAGGAAAATTCTGGGAAATGTTATGTCATAAAAGATATGAATACTTTCAGACATGGTATTGTATGCTTTTAACCCCAGCACACACAGGCAGATCTCTATATAGTGAGTTCTAGGCCAGCCACAGCTACATAATGAGAGAGATGAACAATATAAACATAATGATTATTTGAATGCAAGTACTATGGTTCCAAGACGAATGACCTTATAACTGAGAAAGCCAATAAATGATAACAGACAAATACTGTTTGCACTTTGAACAAAGAAATTATTAATGTCCCATGAAGTTTTGAAATCACATCAGACAAAACTAATGAATTATCTGTTGAACTTAAATTTAAAAATTGTATGTGACTGGGCAGTGGTGGTCCATGCCTTTAATGCCAGCATTTGGGAGACAGGGGCAGGCAGATCTCTGTGAGTTCAAGGCCAGCCTGGTCTACAGAGTGAGCTCCAGGACAGCCAGGGTTACAACAGAGAGACCCTGTCTTGGAAAAACAAAAAATAAAATAAAAAACAAATAAAAGATTAACAAAATTTCAAATGAAATCATAGATAAGGTCAACTACTGTATTAATTTACTAAAAGGACCTTGGGGTTGGGGTTGGCACAGAACACAATTCAGACACCAGATTCTTAGCACAAAGGGTATGTATTTGTCTCAGAGGGAAGAGAACAGGGGGGAAAGGGATATTTTGTTCCCATAGGAACATAGGACTACCTCTGGAGAGGGTAGAGGCAGACAAAGGCCCTCAGGCCAAGATGGTGGGTTATCTAGAGTCCTATGTAGGAAGGCAAAAAAGGGGAGGTACAGCTGGAGAAGAGTTGGGATGGCTGATTCTGACTGATCAGAAGAACAAAAAGTAGGAAGTGTGGACTTTTTCAAGAAAGTAGTGGCACTGTGGAGGGGTTTCTAGGAGATGGGCCTGGCGGAGGGTTGTGGGGGATGCTGGGACGGACATAGGTTATATCTGGCTGTCTTTCATGACCGTCGCCATCTTGGGGCTATGTGGGAGATGAACTAACGTTTGTTTACTCTGAACCTTGACTAGAAAAATATATGTGTATGGGAAAGCAGGGCTAGAGAGTTGGGTCAGCAATTTTAGAGACTTGTTGCTCTTGCAGAGGACCCAGGTTCAGGTTCCCAGCACCCACATGGGGGCTCACAACCATCTGTTACTCAAGTTCTAAGAATCCAACATCTTTTGTCCTCCATGGTGCTCATACATACACGCAAGCAAAATATTCATACAAACATAATTATTGGGTCCACTTTACTCCTAAGATTATTTGTTATAAATTATTTTGCCTTATTACAGGCTATGGATAGTATGTCTAAGTCAGTATATCTAAGTATATTTGAGATTGAGTTAAATGTACTAAAATTAATTTGTATATTTTTATTTTAGGGAGCCGAAATTCTGCTGAATGTACGCTTATCCTGACTGAGGGAGACTCAGCCAAAACTCTGGCAATATCAGGCCTTAGTGTGGTTGGAAGAGACAAATATGGGGTATTCCCTCTTAGAGGAAAAATACTCAATGTGCGAGAAGCTTCTCACAAACAGGTAGGCTGTAATGCTGTTTTTCAGAATCTGAATCTGGGGTCAAGAGTGTAAGCCAGTGGTACTTGTCTGGCATGCACAAGGCCCTGGGTTTAATCCCCAGTCCTGCGAAAGCATTGCAGGGAGGGAAAGGGATCTAAGTCTAGTTTGTAATGCAAGATTCCATGCTTGTATTTCATACTTTGACTCACTGAGCATCTTAAAATATATCTTCGAATGTTATTGAACAAATTGAGTGTGCTGGGTATGTCCGTAACCCTGGTCTCAATCCCTAGCAATATATACACATGTACACAGAAAATGAGAGAAAATGAGAAATGCGAGTTTGGGGACATTGAGGCATTATCTTAACAGACCCGACTTATCAAAGTGTAAGGGATAATTCAAAATGCTGAGGCTCAAAAACACTGAATCAATGTATGTGAATATATCTCTTCTCTTCAAATGTACAAACAATGCTAGTCATTTTTTTTATGTGTTTGTTTCAGATCATGGAAAATGCTGAAATTAACAATATCATCAAGATTATGGGTCTTCAGTACAAGAAAAACTATGAAGATGAAGATTCATTGAAGACTCTTCGTTATGGGAAGATAATGATTATGACAGATCAGGTCAGATTTGTCAGATTTTTAAACTAACATCTAATATGTGAGCTCAGTTGTCCACCTTCTACAGCCCACAGTGGCTGGAACTGCACGCACGTGGCACTGCAGGTCTTATTGTTACTGTCATATTACTTCCCTGCCATAAAAGATATAAGAGCTTTACTCATTATCTCTAGTAAACTTCCAATCAGATATGCTGACTTCATAATATATCATACGTACAAGATAAGTAAATTTACTTGCAGTCTTTTTTAAAATTTGCATAGAAGAATTTCTGAGAAATTGCCAAGTCGGTCAAAATTTTACTTCTAAACACTTCTTTGTGCTTTGGCTTTTCAAATATTTGTAGGACCAAGATGGTTCCCATATCAAAGGCTTGCTGATCAATTTTATCCATCACAACTGGCCCTCTCTTCTGCGACACCGTTTTCTAGAGGAATTTATCACTCCCATTGTAAAGGTATACATGTTCTAGGATACAAAAAAAAAACTCTCTAAGGCCCATGCTTAAAACTGGGTGTGTCAGTAACTCCGGATATGTGATGGTTATATAGGGGAGCCTACAATGTGCAAAGCCATAGAGATGCGTTCTTTACCATAGGTGTCTAAGAACAAGCAAGAACTGGCATTCTATAGTCTTCCTGAGTTTGAAGAATGGAAGCGTTCTACTCCAAATCATAAAAAATGGAAAGTCAAATATTACAAAGGTTTGTGGTGAAACCCACATAGAAATTCTGTTTTGTTATATATTATATAAAGCTTCATGGGGTAACTTACCCGTTATGTTCTATAGGTTTGGGTACCAGCACATCAAAGGAAGCTAAGGAATATTTTGCTGATATGAGAAGACATCGTATTCAGTTCAAATATTCTGGGCCTGAAGATGATGCTGCTATCAGCCTGGTGAGTTGGAGTCATACTGTACATATACATTCTGCTTTTGGAAGTCACTTCTAAGCTGGCCAATTACAGCAGTTAAATTTCCATACAAGTGTGTTTTATGAAATAAAGTGTTTCTGGTAAGCATATCCCAATGACAGAATTAAGTATTTTAGAAAATAGGAGTTTAGATGTTTCTTTTGTATTGAAAAGATATTTGGAACAAGTTAGTACCAGTGACATCTTTCCCACCTTTTAATTTGTAGGCCTTTAGTAAAAAACAGGTTGATGATCGAAAGGAATGGTTAACTAATTTCATGGAAGACAGACGACAACGGAAATTACTTGGCCTTTCTGAGGTAAGAATTTTTAAGTATACTCCACAAAATATGCTATTTGATTGAGAATTTAGATGTTTTTGAAGTGATACTATATCAAATTAAAATTGCCAAATAGAATTCTCAGTAAAAGTTTGGTGTAATAACTATAGTTATGTGCCAGAGAACAGTGTGGTCAGTGACAGACCACGTATACAACAGGAGTCCTAGAAGACTATGAAGGCACTTAAAAAAAGTTCTTACTTAGTAATAAAGGCTTAAAGTTATATGACAAGGCATTTCTCACATGTTCATGTTGATGCTGATGTAAACAATTATGTGATCAGTCTCTACAAGTATGTGCTATTGTGTATATTACGAAGTATTTATAAGTGACAAGAGGCCAGGCTGGGCTAGACAATGAGTCTTCTGCCTTCTGAGTGCTGGGATTAAGGGTGTGTTCTACACCACCAGCTTACCTATTTTTGAAAGACTGATTTTATTTTTGTGTTAAACATTATTAAGACCAGATCATGTAATACTGTCTTTGATCCTTAGGATTATTTGTATGGACAAACCACTTCTTACCTGACCTATAATGACTTCATAAACAAGGAACTTATCCTATTCTCAAATTCTGATAATGAAAGATCTATCCCATCTATGGTAGATGGTAAGCACCAGTGCTTTAGTCTGTTTTATTATAAAATGATTTATGCCCAGAAATTGCTAAATTGAAAATGCTAATGATTGTCCTTTCGTTTAAAGGTTTGAAACCAGGTCAGAGAAAGGTTTTGTTTACTTGTTTCAAACGGAATGACAAGCGAGAAGTGAAGGTTGCCCAGTTAGCTGGTTCCGTGGCAGAAATGTCCTCTTATCACCATGGAGAGGTAAATCCACAGTCCTTAACACTTCCAAAATGCCTTGAAGCAGAAATAATTGAATTATTCTCCAAACACATTTTGTGCAAATGTAGGCTGCTATATATGTAACAGAGAACAACTTGATAAAAATCTTTTAAAACTGTAAAATATGAGTATCTCTTGACCAATAGTTCTATTTCTAGAAATAACATTCCTATTAGGATACTTGTCTGCAAATAGATTTTTTTCATAGAATTTTTTCAAGTGAAATTTAGTATTACCATATGATATCAAAATTTACACAGCCAGAAGTCTTATGTTTGGGTACCACTTCATGCCATCTATTTATCTTAAAAATATCACGATGCATACCTAAACCTCAAAGCCTTACAAGATTATTGTGACTTAGCTGTAATAGTGAGTACACACACACATTTATTTTCCTCTGGATCAGATTAATGATTTTTTTTCCCCTCCACAGATGTCACTAATGATGACCATTATCAATTTGGCTCAGAATTTTGTGGGTAGCAATAATTTGAACCTCTTGCAGCCCATTGGTCAGTTTGGTACCAGGCTGCATGGTGGCAAGGATTCAGCTAGTCCTCGATACATTTTTACAATGCTCAGGTAAGTTTGCTTTTAGTGACTTGACATGGCCAGTGTTGAAGCAGTATGAAACCAAAATATAAAGTGTTCAATGTTATGAATAGTCAGTTTTCAGTCTCAACTTCACCCTGGCAGCAGCACTCAACAGTTAACAGTAATTGTCCTGGAATCATTTTGACATCTATGATGTTTCTCTCCATGCTCACTTCTTTGTAATGTTCTTCTCTTTCCCACCCTCGCCTACCCCAGGGCTCCTTTCATCAGACTCTGCTATCCATACCCATTTCTCAAATAATCCAGTCCTAAATTCTGAACTTGAAGACTGACTGCCCTCTCACCATGAGATATCAGGTCCTTCTGTTAGCATATGGACTGAGCTGTCTGCCTAGACAGCTCTTTGTTTGTTTTTGGTTTTGATTAGGTTTTTTGCAACAGTCTTAATATATGTTCGAGGTAAGCCTCAAACTCAATCGTCTTCTCACTGCATCTCCAGGTACCAGGATTATAGATGAGTTACTACAACACTCATTTCTTAGCATCCCAAGTAATCACAATTTATTGCTTAATTTTTCTTTTTAGCATTCTACCCTAGAGAACACAGTAATATTTAGCTACCTGTACTAATTATGAGCTGGTAGAGTTTTTGTTTGGTTTTGGTTTTGAAGCAAGGTCTCACTATGTTCCCCAGTTGGCCTTGTATTCGCAGAGACCCACCTGTCTTTACGCCTGCCACCAAGTTCAGGCTTGTGCCACCACGCCCAGCTGAATGTGAGAGGTGTCAAGGCCATTTTAATACATATGATGTTCTTTGCTTTCTTTAGCCCTTTAACTCGGTTGTTATTCCCACCAAAAGATGATCACACATTAAAGTTTTTATATGACGACAACCAGCGTGTTGAGCCTGAGTGGTACATCCCTATTATACCCATGGTGCTAATAAATGGTGCTGAGGGGATTGGCACCGGGTGGTCCTGCAAAATCCCCAACTTTGATATCCGTGAAGTTGTAAATAATATCAGAAGACTGTTGGATGGAGAAGAACCTCTGCCCATGGTGAGTGCTCTGGGTTAGAAAGTTTGTCTTCCCTCAGGCTTAGTTGAATGGACTGCACAGTAAAGAATGTACAAATCTGAGATTTATTTCATACTTTAGATTTGCTTGTTGAACATATTTGTGATTTAACATTTAGAAAACTTTTTTGTTGTTATTAATTTAGCTCCCAAGTTACAAGAATTTCAAAGGTACTATTGAAGAACTGGCTTCAAATCAGTATGTGATTAATGGAGAAGTGTCTATTCTGAATTCCACAACCATTGAAATCTCAGAGCTTCCGGTCAAAACATGGACCCAGGTAACTGTTGTTTCCTTGATTTTTTAAGAGAAGACGTTATTGATGCTATTGACTGTTCAAGAGACTCCTGACAAAAGATTATTGTGGTTTTATCTTTGTTTTTTAGACGTACAAAGAACAGGTTCTAGAAACCATGGTGAATGGCACTGAGAAGACACCCCCTCTCATAACAGACTATAAGGAATACCATACAGATACCACTGTTAAGTTTGTCATAAAGATGACTGAAGAAAAATTGGCAGAGGCAGAGAGAGTAGGACTACATAAAGTCTTCAAACTCCAGACTAGTCTCACTTGCAACTCTATGGTATGTCTTATTTTGTAAGAGATACATATTTTAGTATTATTGGGCATATTGGTTCACTCTAGTAATCTTAATACTCAGGACACAGAGACAGGAGGATCACTATGAATTCCAAGGCTATTCTAGGGTATAGAGTCAGACCCTGTCTCCAAAAAAATAAAGACTAGAGAGAAGGCTCAACAGTTAAGAGCAATTAGTACTGGTACAGGGGACCTAGGTTCGGCTCTCAGCACCCATATGGCAGTTCAGAGCTGTCTAACTCAGTTCTAAGTGATTCAAGGTCGTTTTCTGGCCTTCAGGGGATAGTACTGCGAGCACATGTTGCATATACATACATGCAGGCAAACATCCATGCACATAAAAGCTTTCTTTCTCTTTTTAAAATTAATATCAGTTTTAAAGGGTATATCAGCCAGGTGGTAGTGGTGCATGACTTGAATGCAGCATTTGTGGGGCAGGAGCAGGTGGATCTCTGAGTTCAAGGCTAACCTGGTCTACAGAGCAAGTTCCAGGACAAGGCAGGGCTACACAGAGGAAACCCTGTCATAAATAAATAAATAAATATTAAATTTTAAGAAGCAAAAGGTATATAAGGCAACTTTTATAAAGCTTACCCAGTTTATTGATTCATGGCTTGAATCTTGCTTTTCTTTCTCAGGTGCTTTTTGACCATGTAGGTTGCTTAAAGAAATACGACACTGTGTTGGATATTCTAAGAGACTTCTTTGATCTCAGGCTTAAATATTATGGATTAAGAAAAGAATGGCTTCTAGGAATGCTTGGTGCAGAATCTGCTAAATTGAATAATCAAGCTCGTTTTATATTAGAGAAAATAGATGGCAAAATAATCATTGGTATGTAAACATCTACTAAGTACTTATGTTTGAGGTAGCTTTTCCTAGGTTGTTTGTAGGGTTTTAGTGGTTCTAGGGCTCAAATCCAGGGCGTTGTACTTGCTAAGGATGTACTCTATATTAGCCTCATCCCCTAGATTAAGCATCTAAAAAAATCAAGAACGAGTTAATATTTAGACAGAAAGAAGCTACAGAACTAAAGACCTTGTATGAGGCTGGGGTGTAGCTCAGAGTGGCAGAATGACTTCCTAACATCCACAGCATTCGGGGTCCAACCCCAACAACTCCATCAGCTTCCTGTGGTGGTGCACACACACCCTGGTGGAAGATCAAGGTCATCCTCAGCTACATAGTGGACTTTAAGCAAGCATGGGGTACACAAGACCTTGTTTGAGGAAAAGACCTTGTGAAACTAATTGATCACAAGAAGAGACACTGAGTCTGATGATCTTAAAGTGAAGGGAGGTTATAAATGCCTTGTTAAAAAAAAAAAAGAAAAGAAAGACTAAAAAGACAAATTGTAGGAGTGTTTGTTTTGCTTTTTGTCTAGTTGGAAATTCCATAAGCGTTTAACAGGGTTAAGTGACCAAGAAGAAAAAGACTTGACTAAAGCTGGGTATAAGAAGGAAGATTATAAGATGTAGCCCAACTCTAGCCTGACCAACCAAAAACGCCAGCAATATTAATAAAAGATCCCAAAATATAGCACCAGTTACTGGTGATTAGACTAATTTTCTCATAGTACACAAAAATAGTGTGATAGTTAATTTCAGCCATCTTATTTCACAAATGCTATTATTTTAGGCAAGGCTAAAATTAATGATATTGGACCTGACTTGAATGGGGAAAAAAAGGAAGGGTTGTATTTGTCTGACTAGACTTTGAAATACGAGGATGGACCAAACTTCTTACAGAATAAATATTGAGGGTCTGAATGTATAATCCAGGGAATTGGAGAGACAGCTCAGAGGTTAGAGTACTTGTTGCTCTTGCAAAAGACCCAGGTTCAGTTCCTAGCACTCACGTGGTGGTACAATCTGTAACTCTAGTTCCAGGGGATCCAATGTCCTCTTCTGACCTTCATAGGTACCAGGCGCACACATGGTATACATAAATGTAGTCAAAACACTCACATATAAAATAAATCTAAGCTGGGTGGTGATGGTGCACACCTTTAATCTCAGCACTCAGGAGGCAAAGGCAGGCAGATCTCTGAGTTCTATGCCAACTTGGTCTATAGAGTGAGTTCCAGGGCAGACAGCTAAAAGAGAAACCCTGTCTTGGAAAAAAAAAACAATGTAACCCATGTCAAGTTAAATGCTGAAGGGTGGTACTCCAAAACTGTATTACTAGTGACTTTGTCCCTCAATGTGTAATTGACTGCAGCAGACTCTGAAAGAGAGATATCGTGTGGTACTATGATTAAGAGAATAAAACTTTGAGAGAAAACATAAATGAGTCACGGGTTCTTCAGAAGTGGAGGGTTGGGGGTTTTTTTTTGTTTTTTTAAGTTACATAGATTTCAGCTGTCTATGGCCTGACTGTCCCATGGTAATTCATCTTTATCCTGGTTTACAGAACTCTGTCTGTGATCCAGACAGTGAAATATAAGTAAAACAAAGACAGTTGAATTCCGAGTTTTAATCATTTGGCTTAATGTAGAAACACCTTATTCTTTTTCTAGAATCTTTCTCAAAGCTTTTTAAATTTTTTTTTACTAGAAAATAAACCTAAAAAAGAATTAATTAAAGTGCTAATTCAGAGAGGATATGATTCTGATCCTGTGAAAGCCTGGAAAGAAGCTCAGCAAAAGGTAATTTCTTTGTTAGCTACTTGCTAAGCTCTGTGTATGTTCGTTTTGTTTCTTTATCTATTGCCTATGACACACGCATGCAGGCAAGAACTTCCATACACTGAATAAAATGAATAAAATGGAAAAAATATAAATTAAAAAATGTAAAATTCTGTCCTTGCATTTCTAGAGGTCACAAGTACAAAGGTCAAGGCTCCGTATGTTTGCATTTCATAGTCTACATTTTAACCCATCCTTTAGACTCCAGATGATGAGGAACATGAGGGCAGTGACAGTGAGAACAATGACTCGGTAGCAGACTCTGGGCCGACCTTCAACTACCTTCTCGACATGCCACTTTGGTATCTGACCAAAGAGAAGAAAGACGAACTCTGCAAACAAAGGAACGAAAAGGTGAGTTGTAGACAGGATGAGATGGCCGGTGTATGATATTGTTCTGATGGGAAAAAGAGAAATTGTGTGCTGTTTAAAAATACTATTTTCACATTTAATTCAATTTTTTTGTAATATTATGAAGGAACAAGAGCTCAACACATTAAAGAAAAAGAGTCCATCAGATTTGTGGAAGGAAGATCTGGCTGTTTTTATTGAAGAACTGGAGGTATATATTTTATAAAGCCTATATTAATATGTCTAGCAACATGCCCTTCTTATATGTTTATTTTACTTGTAATTATGTATGTTTATTGGGGGGTTGCATAAGTGCAGGTGCTCGCAGAGTCCAAAGGCGCCAATCCCCTGGAGCTGTAGTTACAGGCAGTTGTAAGTCACTCAAGAGTGTGGGTGCTGAGAATTTAACTCATCCCCTGCAAGAGCAGTAAGGGCTCTTAACCACTGAGCTATCTATCCAGTACAAGCAGCATATCTTTATATCAAGAAACTTCACAACTGATAAAAGAAAAATGAAATGAAAAGGCTGGATGTGGTACCCATTCAGATAGTAAACCTGCAATCCCAGACTAAGACAGAAACATTACAAGTTTGAGGACAGCCTGAGCTAACCAATGAGTTCAAGGCCAGCCCGAGCTGTATATGTAGTAAGACCATATCAGGCAAAAATCAAGGACTGAGGATAGAATACAGTTGTAGAACACTTGCCACACATGTGCAAACCTTTGCTCTCTAGTCCATGCTTAGCCCTTAGAACACATTAGGCAGGTGTGGTGTACATGCCTGTAATTCTAGCCTTTGAAAGGAAGATGAGTTCAAGGGCATCCTCAGACACATAGGGACTTGGAGGCCATCCTGTGCGACATGAAAGCAAAAGCTGAGAGAGACGTCAAGATGGCTGAGTAGGTAAAGTGCTTGCTGCACAGGCCTGGTCACCTGACACCAGCTCCCAGAACTCAGGTGTGGTAGAAGGAAAGAAATGACTGCACCAAGTGGTCCTCTGGCTTCTCCATGCTTGCTCTGGAGTGCAGGTGCACATGCGCACACACAGGAATGACAGTATTTTTAAAGAGATGAGAGTAAAGGAATAGACTATTATACATTAGTTAGCAAAAAGTAAATAATGGCAAGAAATATATTTAAATTAATATACTTAAAGAAAGAGGAAAGGGCTAGAGTTAATTCACTTTTAGGGGTGGCCGCTCGGTTTCAGAATGTCCTTTGTTAAACTTAAGTCTCCTGAACAAACTTAGTTTTTAGATACTGTTTCAACATAAGAAAAAGCTCATAAATTACACATAATATACAAATTTATATTCTTATGCTTCCATATATAGTCAATCAGGATAATATACATTAGTGATACAGTCTTTCTGTGTTTACAAATATATGTATTTTTATATAGTGTACCCTATATTGCACTTTTATCTTTGTCTTGGGAAAGCTTAAGTGATAAAATTAGACATAGGCTTAAGTTGTGAAAACTGGAAGTTGGTGTAACTGTGGCTTTTTAGGTGTTTGTTCACCTATCAATTTGCTCTTATAATTTCCTTTTGTAGGCTGTTGAAGCCAAGGAAAAGCAAGATGAACAAATAGGACTTCCTGGAAAGGGGGGGAAAGCAAAGGGGAAGAAAGCACAAATGTCTGAAGTCTTGCCTTCCCCTCTGGGAAAGCGAGTTATTCCCCAAGTGACTGTGGAGATGAAAGCAGAAGCAGAGAAGAAAATTAGGAAGAAAATTAAGGTAATTCTTTAAGCAAATTTCTCTTTACAAATTGAACAGATTTAGATTAGGACCAGTGAGACAGCTCAGGAAAAGGGTTTGCCCCAGGTCTGAACAACCTGAGTTCAATCCCTGGTACCCACGTAGCAGAAGAGAACCAGCCTCTGCAAGTTGCCCTCTGACCTCTGACTATAAATCCATCAATAAATAAGTGCAATACATTTTTCTCAATGGAAAAAATTATATCTAAATTTCTAACCCTCTTGTTTGGGATTTATCCTATATCTAACTAGCTTTCCTTTTTCAAGCACCCACTTTTTTTGTTTTTGTTTTTTTGTTTTTTGTTTTTTTTGATAAAAGGTTTCTCTCTGTGGTCCAAGCTGTGCTAGAACTCGTTCTGTAGACCAGGCTAGCCTCAGAACTCACAGAGATCCACCTGTCTTTACCTCCTAAATGCTGGGATTAAAGGTGTGCACCACCACTGCCCAACCTCAATTTTTTAAAAATCTTTTATGTCTATGGGTGTTTTGCCTACATGTATGTATACTATATGTATACAGTGCCAAAGAAACCAGAAAAGGACATTGGAGTTACTGGAGTTATGAGCCTCCATGTGGGTGTGAGAATTGAACCAGGGTCCTCTGGAAAAGAAGCCAGTGCCGCTGAGTCGTCTCTCCAGCTTATTCCTTATTTTTAAATCTCTTAACCAAAAACCCAAAGAAAAGTATTTTCTTTCACTGTATTTGAGTCTGTGTTTCTATCAGTGGTCTTCAATCTTCCTAATACTTCAACCCTTGAATGCAGTTCCTTATATTGTGGTGGCCAACTGTAAAATTATTTTTGTTGCTACTTCATAACTGTAATTTTGTTACTTTTATGAATCATAATGTAAATATCTGTTATGTAGATGGTCTTAGGCAACCCCTACGAAAGGGTTAGTCAAACCCCAAAGGGGTTGGGACCCACAGATTGATAATCACTGATCTAATTATTTGACTTTGTTATTCCAAATAATAAGACAGAAGTTGAGTGAGGGTTGTTTTTTTTGTTTGTTTGTTTTTTTATCTTGCTAAGTTTTGTTGTTTCTTACATGTTGCTGTCTTTCAGACTGAAAACGTTGAGGGCACACCTACTGAGGATGGTCTGGAACTAGGAAGCCTAAAACAAAGAGTAGAGAAGAGGCAGAAGAGAGAGAAAGAGCCAGGTATTACAACATGTTGGGCAAGATGGTATAAACTCTGGATTAAACTGTTAATATATTCTACATATATATTCCATATTT
Source organism: Cricetomys ansorgei (assembly GCA_026225945.1). Taxonomy (NCBI): domain Eukaryota; kingdom Metazoa; phylum Chordata; class Mammalia; order Rodentia; family Nesomyidae; genus Cricetomys; species Cricetomys ansorgei. The sequence continues at coordinate 15,175,424 of JAMJFZ010001881.1, forward strand.
TTGAAGAATTAAATTAAGTATTTTAAAGAAAGGTTGTACATGAACTATAGTTGAATCTTATGTTGTCTTTGATGTCTGATTTATTTTAGAAGAGACTTTTGTAATATGGTTATTAATTTAGTGCTTGAATTTCTTAGTTGGATCTAAAATGACTCCCCCCAACCCTTTCCAGGAAGTCCTGCTTGTTCGTCTCATGTTTCCTTGGCTTCACAGCCTGCAAAAAGGGATATATGGAAGCAAATTCAGAGACAATCTCTGAGCAAACATGGATGACATAAAGGGCAAAAGGTGACTAAAGAATGAACTCCTAGTGACCCTCCAGACCCGAGCTCAGGCAGCTTTTCTTAAAGAACTTTGGTGTTCGTTTGTATCACATTATTTCCTATAAATACATCATTTACTTCTGGGATTAAATGACCAAACCCTGTAGGAACAGGAAGTGTGGGTCTCTACTCACACTTGGACCCTCAGCACCATTATAGTGTGTAGGTGATGAGGGAACCAGAGCATATCAGTATAGTTCATTTCTGGGCCAGTGAAATGGCTTAGCATGTACAGGAGCTTGACACTAAGCCTGACAACCTGAGTTTGACTTCCAGGACCCTCATGGCAGAAAGAGACTACCGACTCACACAAATTGTCTTATGACCTCTACTCAAGCCTGCTTGTGCGTTAAATGTAATAATATAAAACTTTTTAAAGTACAAATTTCTATCTCCCTTCTAGGTGCCAAGGCAAAGAAGCAAACTACATTGCCATTTAAGCCTATCAAAAAAGGGAAAAAAAGAAACCCCTGGTCTGATTCTGAATCAGATATGAGCAGTAATGAAAGAAATTTTGATATCCCTCCACGAGAAAAAGATTCACAAAGATCTGCAAGTAAGGAAAACAGCACATACTAGCTGTGCAATATCATTTGAGTGGCCAATAACTTCAGGGTACTTAATTCCAAATATTAATGGCCTCTTAGAACAGCAAATCAAATTTTGAAAAATAGAAGCATCTTTTAGGAGATTAAACTAAAGCTTATACATATCCATAAAATGTTCAGTCAGAAGCTGGAGGATAGCTCAGTGGTTAAGAACCCTGGCTATTCTTCCAAAGGACCCACATGGTAGCTCACTACCACCTATAATTCCAGTCCCAGGAGATATGATGTGCATTTCTGGCATCAGATATGCCCTCATCTAAAATCAGGCATGCACACAGTACACAGGCATACATGCAGACAAAACACTCATACACAAAAAAAATGAGTTCTTTGATAACACACACACACACAAAAAAAAAAAGAAATGAAAAAATAAATGTTAAGTCAGCCTATGTTTAAATGTGTAGATCCTCTGATTGGTGTGTGTGTGTTCAACAGCAAACGCCAAATATACTGTGGATTTGGATTCAGATGATGATTTCTCAGATTTGGATGAAAAGGATGAAAACGAAGATCTTCCCCCATTAGATACTAGTCCACCTAAGACCAAAGTTCCCTCAAAGTAAGTATTTTATCTAACAAAGATTTAGTCGTGGCTATAATAGTCATTGGTGTATTTATTGATCTTTGTTGTTTGACATATATAGAATTCGTTGTCAAGGATGTCTTCTGTGTTTTACTGGTTTTTTGTTCTGTTTTGTTTAGAAATACTAAAAAAGCACTGAAGCCACAGAAAAGTACCATCTCTGGTATGTATTTAAGTTAAATTATTGGGTGCTTGGGAGATGGCTCAGTAAAATGTGTGCTAAGCACGTGTGAGGGTCGAGTTTAGTCCATAACACCCACATAAACAAGCCTCACCTGTAATCCCAGCACCAGAGAGGCTGAAACAGGAGGATCCTGGATTTTTTGCCAGACAGCTTCATTTGTGTTCCAGGTTCAGTAAGAGACCCTGTCTCCAAACAAGTGGAAAGCACTTCAGGAAAATATTAGATCTCTATCTCTTATCTCCACATGCATACTCACACAGGTGCTCACACACAAAAATAGGAAGTCTGAGCTGGGTGTGGTGTCACACACTTTTAATCTCAGCACTCAGGCAGAGGCAAGAGATCTCTATGAGTTTGAGGGCAGCCTAATCTACATAGTAAATTCTGGGCCAACCAAGGTTAGGTAGTCAGACCCTGTCTCAAAAAACAAAGTTACGAAGTCTGCCTTCTTGGAATATCCAGACTTAAGTTCTAATATTACATTTGTTAGCCATGTACTTCATTTGAAAATAAATTTGAACTCTTAATAGTATTCTGTTGCTATTGGTCATCCTATTTAGCTTTTCACATAAAATAGATTTCACATTTAATGTGCTCAAAGTACTCATAATGCTTCCCGGGTACTGTGTGAGGATAGTATAAAAAATAAATACTGGGGGCTGGAGAGATGGCTCAGTGGTTTAGAATGAGCACTTACTGCTCTTCTAGAGGACCAAGGTTCAGTTCCTAGCACCCATGTGGCAGCTCACAACCATCTATAACTCCTGTTCCTGGGGATCTGATTCCCTCTTCTAGCCTCTGGATACCAGGTACATGTGGTGTATATACATACTTAAAGGTAAAATACTCATACACATAGGATACTGTTCTTACTATTAAAAATTCAGAAATTGGACTAGAGAGATAGATTAGTAGCTAAAAGCACTTGCTGCTCTTTTTTTCTCTTCTTTTTTTTTTGCTTTTTTCGAGACAGGGTTTCTCTGTTGTAACTCTGGCTGTCCTGGAACTCACTCTGTAGACCAGGCTGGCCTTGAACTCACAGAGATCCGCCTGCCTCTGCCTCCCGAGTGCTGGGATTAAAGGCATGCGCTACCACAGCATGGCTGTACTTGCTGCTCTTAAAGAGGGCTGGGGTTGGATTCCCAACGCATATGGTTGTCCTCAATTTTGTGTATCTCCAGTAGGAGACCCTACTTCTGTCGTCCTTTACTGGGACTGCATATACATAATACATGCAGGCAAAGCACATAAAAAAAAAAAATACTGTTTAAAACAATTTAGAAATTATGCAAACCTGCAATACTAGCACTCAGGACAGAAGGATTGCAAGTTCAAGGCCAACCTGTGCTGTATAACAAAGCCCTGTTCCAATAAAACTAAAATTTTGAAGTTCAAAAATTACAACTTATTTCTAAAGAGTATTTAAAGTATTCCAATAACGTTAGTTAAAATAGAAACACACGTCAGGTGGAATTTTTTAAATCACTACTAATGACCATTTCCCCTTCTGTTTGAAGTAGTTGACCTTGAAAGTGACGTTAAGGACAGTGAGCCAGCCTCTACTGGCCCTCCTGCTACTGGCTTCCCAACGGGAACTGAACAATTAAAGCCATCCTCCAAACAGACTGGGGCAGTGAAGAAGACAGTAACCAAAAGTAAGCATTGGATCTGTTCCAAGATTAATTGTTAGCATTAACAGTCTTTTTCAGGTCAATTTTAATTTCTTACTCTGAAAATGTGTGTTGATGATGAAGCTGACCCTTCAAATGGGAGCGGCACCTTTTACATCTTTAGTATCAAAATAAAAAGTTTAAAATCAGTACAATACTCAGATTCCAGACATTATCTAGCTTGTTTCTATGACATAAGGAAAGAATCCATAGCAGTTAGAAGTATTCCGTGTAAGGTAATGTAGAAATTAAGGCTGGGGGTATGGCTCAGTTTGTAGATCATTGGCCTAGAATATATGAAGCCTTAGAAGTGATCCCCAGCACAGCATAAACTAGGTGTAGTGGTATATGCCCGTAATCCCAGTGCTGGGGTGGGAGAGAATCCCTGTGCCTTTGTTGTTATCCAGTCCAGCTTAATTGGTGACCTCTTGGCCACTGAGAGACCCTGTCTCAAAAAAGAAGGTGGTGATGTTCAAGAGAGTTCACAGTGAGAAAACTCACCTTGATTATGTGATTAAGTAATTATGACCAATACCCATGGTGACTTACAGGCCAGTCTTCAGTCTCCATTGCTGGTACCAAAAAGAGAGCTGTACCAAAAGGAATCAAATCAGAGCCAGCCTTGAGTGCTCGTGTCCCTAAAAAGCCTGTCAAAGCCAAGAATGGTCGCAAAAGGAAGCAATCTTCTTCTGATGATTCTGACTCTGATTTTGAGAAAGTAATTTCTAAAGCTGCCGTGAGCAAGGTATTCATTGCTGCTTAATCCTTTTATTCTATTTATTTATCCTATTATGCTTTGAAACATCCAACCTAGGTTTTGCTCTTGATTTTGTATATTTATAAGGAAATAAATTTAAACCTCAGAATTCATTGCTTTGTATCTAGTGTAATTGTAGAAAAATTAAATCTGTCAGTCTGTGGGACAGTTGCTTTGGACCTTTTTCTCGCTTAGTAGAAGGTGGCAGAGAACTCTGGAACCGTGTCAAACTATCCTGTTGCATTAACATTACACATATTACTTGGATTTTCTCTTTAGAAACCCAAGGGAGAAGAAAGCCAGGATTACCTTGTGGACTTAGATGAGACTGTGGGTCCTCGAGTGAAATCTGGACGAGCAAGGAAACCTATTCAGTACCTTGAAGAGTCAGATGAGGATGATCTTTTCTGAAGTGTGAGGTGATTGTTTTAGGGTTTGTTTTACTGAGCCAGGTTAGTTTTAAAGTTACTTGAAGTCCTTCCTCAACCCCTTCTGAATTTAGCTTGGGGAAGACTTTATAAGATTATCCAAGAGAGTAGGGCCCACATGTCCTTCAGCTTTTGAACTCAACATACTGTCTCAACAGTGACCATCTTGTGGACATTGTTTTTTTCTCTGATTTGTCTGTTGTATGTCTGTTTTCTTTGGTCTCTAAAATCTGGCTTGAAAATTCTTTTGGATTCCACATATGGTCTCTTTGGCATAATGGAATTTATAAATCACTTATTAAGCTAAAATAGCAATGTTTTCAAAAGCCTCTCTCTGCCTCCTCTCCTATTCCACTAAATATGAGGCACTGTGGTGTTTCTATTTTCCGTTTTATAGGTAGAATGAATCCACCATACAGAACTGGATAGTTGTAGCACAGATACAGTGCTCAACCTATGATGTGATGCATTTCTGTTTAGGCCATGAGAAATTGCTCGTACCCTTTTGAAGGTCATCAGAGGCTGGAGAAAGTCACCCTGTTTTGTTTCTCCGTGACCTCAGCACAGACAGCAGGGTGAAGGTAGGCCAGTTACGGGACATCTTGACTTTCCTCATGATGCCTTTCGAACATGAGATCACAGGGAAGGAGCCAGTATTCTGACTTTATATCTACATTCTCTCTGCCGTGAAGTGTGGTCCGTTACAAGTCTCCATAATCCTACTTGTTACCGCCGATACCTTTCTGTGCTGTTGTATATGTTAAGTGCTGTTATCAATGTTTTTTGTAAATATTTAATATGTCTTTCTATTCAGCTTAATTCCAACAATTTTGTACTTTAATAAATGTTTTAAACATTGCAAGCCATTCATTCCTCTTATTTTAACCCACATTACATCCTTTCCCAAAAAATAGTCTAAAATATAGCCCTCCTCACTTCCCTTTCAGGACTGTTATAGCCATATTCTGCCAAAACTGACAGCCTTTGGCCAGGTGAAGTATCCAGAGAATGGGAATGTGACCTAGATGGGTCCAGTTTTAGAATTTTATACATGGCTGCTGAGTTGTCCATGTCCTCTGCACTCCAGGAGTGAACTATAAAAACGCAGGTATCATGCTGGGAATGTAGCCCCTTCGGTAGTGTGCTTGCTGACTGTGCATGACACCCTGAGTTCAGTCCCCAGAACCACAAAAATACGGTGTGGTATCATCCACCTGTCATCCCTGACCAGGGAGGTGGAGATAGGAGGGTCAGGAGTTTCAAGGCCACTCTTCTGATTGGTTGGTTGGTTTTTTGGAAACAGGGTCTCTACATTAGCCCTGGATGTACTGGAACTCACTATGTAGACCAGGCTAGCCTCAAATCAAAGAAAATCCACCTGCCTCTGCCTCTAGAATTCTGGGATTAAAGACATGTACCAGGCCAGCCTGGGATACATGGGACCATGTCTCAAAAACAAAACAAAAAGCATGTATCTTAAAAAGATGCCTCCTTTAGCCATTTTGATAGCTTAGTCAACTGCTTGATGGAATCAATAAGTTGTATTGAAGCAACTTGTTAATTTAATCCAATTACTTTCTTAACATCTTACACCAAAATTAAGTCCAAATACACACTGAGTTTTATTTTTCATGCTGAGGTTTTAAGCCCAGGGCCTGGTATTTTCTGAGTATTGCACCAGAGCTACCACCCCACCCAAGACTAAATACTTATATGTCAAAAGCTAAGAAAATGTGTTTCTGGCAGGCTGACGAGATGGCTCACTTGTAAAGGTGACTGCTGCCAAGTCTGACGTCCTGAGTTGGATCTCTGGACCCACATGGTGGAAGGAAAGAACCACTCCCACAAATTGTCTTCTCACTTCAACACATGCAAATGCCCCCCCACACACACACACACATGCAAATAGATAAATTGCTTTTTTTTTTTTTTTTAACCTTTCAGAGGTATGGGGGGGAAGCACAAGCTGCTCTTCCAGAGGAGCCAGGTTCAATTTATCCACGAGGGAGGCCCACAACCATCTATAACTCCAATTCTAGAGGATCTGATACCTGTCCTTCTCAGGCAGTGTACACAATGTGTATAGATGTATAGGTGTATAGATATGCATTCAGACAAAACACCTATATATAAAATAAAAATATTTTAAAAACAGCATGTGAATCTACTGTTACTACAGAGCTACATAAAATATGTGTTATACACTTCAATAATAAAGTGGAAAGTTATCTAAATGTCCAACAACCAAAGACATAGGATCAAACAATAGGATTAAGCATGGTAAATGCTCACCAAGCGTTTGGTTGTGCCTGTTGACTTGCGATTTGTGGAATGGAAAGAAACAGAAGGCAAAGATGGAGCCCAGTCTGGTGGGAGAAAACCACAAAGCCTTAAAAGAAAAATCAAAAGGTTTGTTCAAACTGGTCATGTGCTTCTGGCTACTCACTGTTCAAGTTACTAACATTCAAGGAAATTTAGAAAAATAAAAATCTACTGCAAAAAACTTGGTAGTGGCAGATATTTAGACCCTTTAGAGAATTTGGTTGCTTCCTATATGTGGAAAGCATTGCTCATTTATTTTTTACAGTTATTGAGAGAAGATATTCAAAACCTATATTAAGGGACTAAGGAAATGGCTCATTGGGCAGAGTGTGTGCTCTTCAATCCTACAGACCTGCATTAGATCAGGCTCACCTGTGACCTCAGTCCTACAGGGCAGAGGTGATGACAGGACTCACTGGCCAGCCAGTCCAGCTGAAAACAGTTCAGTAAAGAAACCCTGACTCAAAAACTAAACTGGAGAGTGGTAAATTCTCCCAGTGTTGATGTCTGGGTTCTATACAGGTGAGTACACCCAGCCAAACGCATGAACATATGCATATAACATACATACCAAAAACAGTGATAAGTGAGCTATCTAAATCTTGGTAAGTGGTTTGATAAATTGAGCAAAAAACCAGGTCCATAGCTGGTGCATGCCTGTGATCTGAGCACTTAGTGCCAAGAGGCTCTATATGAATCCAGTTCATCTCTAAATAGATGAGCAAAAGAAAATTGTGTCCTAAAGTTAGAGAGATAGCTCAGAGTTGAGAGTTTAAACCACTCTTCAGAGAACCTGCGTTCAATTCCCAGCACCTAGATCAGGTGGCTCCAAGGGATCCAACACCTCCGGCCTCCTGGGGCACCTGCACCCACACGTATGCACTCTCCTCCACACACACACATATAATAAAAATAAACTGTGTCTAAAACCATTGACTGAGTTGGGCATGTAACTCAAGTTCAAGGACAGACGGGGCAATTAGTGAGACCATCTCCAAAGCAAAAGGTATCTATTGAAGCATTATTTACACAGGTAGAAAACTGGGAGCAGCATTGATGTCCAGTAACAGAATTATTAAATTGACCCAGATGTGGTGGCTCACACCTAATATCCTAGCAATGCTGAGACAGGAGGATCTCTGCAAGTTTCAAGTCCAGCCTGAGCTACAGAGTCCCAAAAGGAGGATGGGTGTGGGCACAGTGCAGTGTGGAGAAATGGCTCAGTGGTGGAGAACACTGGCTGTTCTACCAGAGGTCCTGAGTTCAATTCCCAGCACTCATGGTGGCTCAACAACTGTCTATAATTGTAGTCCCATGGGATCCAATACCCTCTTATGGTGTGCAAATGTAAATTCAAGCGAAACACTCATACATAAGTAAGTCTTTTTTAAAAATACCTTTGCAATGTATTATGCAGGCACTAAACATCTTTTTTTTTTTTTTTCCCTGAATAGTTAATAACACAAGAACATCCTCAGGCTGGTGTTTGCTTCCTAATCACTGTGATAAACAGCAATGACCAAGAGTAATTTGGAGAGGAAAAAGTATTGACTTCCAGGTCCTGATCACAGTCTCTGGTGGTTTGAATGAAGGCCCATAGGGAGTGGCACTATTAGGAAATGTGACCTTGTTGGAGGAGTGTGTCACTAGGGGTGAGCTTTGAGGTTTCAAATGCTCTAGCCAGGCCCAGCATCACTCTTTCTTCCTGCTGCCTGAGGATGGGATATAGACCTCTAAGCTCCTTCTCAGAACTGTTGTCCGCCTGCATGCCATCATACGTCCCACCATGATGATAATGGACTAAGCTCTGAACTGTATGTAAGGGAGCCCCAGTTAGATGCTTCCCTTTGTAAGAGCTGCTGTGCTCATGGTGTCTCATCGCAGCGATAGAAACCCTAAGACACAGTCCATCATTTAAGGAAGACAAAGCAAGAACCTGGAGGCAGGAACTGAAACAGAAACAGTGGAGGAGTGTTGCTTACCGGCTTGCTCTCAGGCTCACATTTATACAACCGAGGAACCCCTTCATCGGGATGGCACTACCCATAGTTGGGGGGGACCCTCCCCATCAATTATTAATAAAAAAAAAATGCCCCCACAGACTAGCCTACAGGCAGTTGAAGTTCCCTCTTCCCAGATGACCCTAACTTGTGTTACATTGACGAATGTAACTAACCGTGTAGTGGGCAAAGATGAACCCCTGACCCTCTTAACCTCTGCCTCCCAAATGCAGGGGTTACAAGCATGCAGCAGCACACCTGAAATAATGCATTTAACTTCTAGAACCTTCATCTCAGTGTGTAGTCCTCAGGCCAACAGTAGCAACATCACCTAGGAACCCCTTAGAAATACAGTGTTAGGGACTGGAGAGATGGCTCAGAGGTTAAGAGCACTGGCTGCTGTTCCAGAGGGCCCAGGTTCCGTCTCCAGCATTCACGTGCTGCTGACAAGAGTCTGTAACTCCAGTTCCAAGGAACCAGACGCCCTCTGCTAACCTCCACCAGCACTTGTCTGAACGTGGTACACAGACATGCATGCAGGCAAAGCACGCATATACATAAAATAAAAAAAATCGTTTTCTAAAAAAAAAAAAAAAAAAAAAAAAAAGGAAGGAAGGCAGGAAAAGAGGAGAGAGAGAGGAAGGAAGTTGAGGGCACCCTAAAACTCAGAAGCATTTGTTTTAACATCTCTCTAGGGTTAGACAGATAACTTAGGAACTGATCACAGGTGGCTTTCTTGTTTGTAAAGATGGGTGCCTGCTATTTAGCCTGGATTGGCCTTGATCCTCCTACCTCAGGCATGAGATAGTACACCCAGCTATTAGAAAGCCATTGTATCACCCCTGAACCTTAACATGCCTCTTCAGACATCCTCCAGGCCCAATCATGGGTCTGCTTTCCACATCTACGGGTCACTTTTCCCAGTCCACAACCTCCCAGGAGCAGACTGACAGTGTCAGTGTTTTCATGCTTAGCTTCTTTTACTCAGTACGATGTTTTGAATTACGTTCACATTGTTAGGGGCTGGGGGATGGCCCACAAAGGAGCTTGCCACACAAACCTTAAGATCTGAGTTTGATCCCTAAAACTGGAATGAAGCTGGAAGGAGAGCGCTGACTCCACGAAATTGTCCTCTGACCTCTACACGTTTGCCGTGGCTCATGTACCGCAACCCTAAAATAAATATTAGAGAGCTGGAGAGATGTGGTTAGGAGCACTTGTTGCTCTTGCAGAGTACCAGGGTTCAATTCCCAGCACGTACATGCCGATTCAAATCCATCTGTAACTCCAGTTCCCAGGGATCGAATGCCCTCTCTGACTCCTTAGGCACCAAGCACCCATGCTTCGCAGGCTTACATGCAGGCAAAACACTCATATACATAAAATCAATATAAAATAAAGTCAAGCAGGGTGGCACACACCTTTAATCCTAGCACTCTGGAGGCAGAGGCAGGCGGATCTCTGTGAGTTTGAGGCCAGCCTGGTCTACAGAGTGAGTTCCAGGACAGCCAGAGTTACAACAGAGAAACACTATCTCCAGGGGGTGGGGAAAAAAAAAACAAAACTTAATATATACCCACATTGCATGTATCAGTAGTTCCTTTCTGAAAACAGACAAAAAATAGTTTCTTCATGTTGTGGCTGAGTATTATTCCATCGGTGGCTTTGTTGATCCAGTCACCTGTTGACGGACATCTGAATTGTTTCCAGCTTGGCCTATGTGTAAAGCTGTTGTGAATTGTATAGTACATATCCATTTCACACTTTTTTTTTTGTTTTGTTTTTGGCTTGTTTCGTTTTCAAGATGCTGTCATGGATCGGTTACAGTACTGTTACGAACTTACTAGGTACAAACACGTCCACGTCCCCATGTGTGTGTCCCCGGCTGACTGATGCAGGACTGGGGTTCCACAGCCCGACAGCCAGATGGAGGTGTCTAGGACACAGGCGGGCCAGTGCCACCAGCTCTGGGTATTGTCAGTAACACCTCTCGGGCTGCCCAGTGCTATCTGGGAAGGAGACTGGGTCCTGGAGATTGTAGCGTCTCCTCTGGCATCAGGAGCTGGGGGCACGTGGCGGGGCAGGGAGGCAGGGTGACCATGGGCTCTCTACCTCCTGGCCCAATGTAGCCACCATGGTGGCGCTTTTCCACTCCCTGCAGGCACACAGCGCGAGGTGGGGTCTGGTGGGCTTTTTCCAGGCCCACGAAGCAGAACAGACGGGGCTGGGCCCGAGACCACCCCTGGGCAGTTAGAGATGAGATGTGACCCTGATCCTCCATGGCTGAGGGCAGGGGGCAGACAGCAGTCAGCCAGGACCAAGTGGCAGAGGTCAGCGGTGCTCCACTCCACATCCTGTTTTCAGAAACAGGGGTTCCAGCACGTGCTATTCGCTTGGATTTCATCCAGGGCAGCACCCCCACACCCAGGCCTGTTTCTAAGGGACCCTGCAGGAGAGTGGAAATGTTCGAGGGCACACCCAAGCTGGAGTTAATCAAAAGTTTTTCCAGGCTGGGCTAGACCCCCAACTGAGACAATGGGTAGAGAACATATTTCCCATATTTCTCTTTGTTAAGAGAAACCCATGCAGGTCTTTGTGACTGACTGGGGGAGGGAATTATCAGAGAACATGGGACTAGCAACCGTCCCCTTCGCAGGAATAAGCATGGCTGAGGCTGGCAACCTCAGCCCCACACAAGACCCTGGGGAAGCCCAGCCAGGCTACAGAGAATTCTCTCACACGCTATGAGCATGCGCTCCAGAGCCATTCAGGCTGAGTGAGGACAGGATCTGCCATTCACTGACTGCGCATCTGTGACTCTCCAAGCCTCAGTTTCCCCAGTTCTACATAGTGCCCTCCTGCCTGGGTTGCTGAAGATTAGATGAGTGAATGGCGGTGCTGGACAGAAGGGACAAAGAAAGCATCTCAGCCGGGAGTATCTCTCTGGGCCCACTCAGGCCCCCACGGACCTTCATAATTCCCCTCTCCTATGGGAAAGCATCTCCTGCACCTGGATTGTTAGAAGACCCGTGACAGAGGAAGTTACTCTGACTACTTGTTGACCTCATAGAGCGTCAAGCTGTGTCCGGCGGTGATGGCACATGCCTTTAATCCCAGCACTCATCAGGAGGCAGAAGCAGGCAGATCTCTGAGTTCAAGGCCAGGCTGCCCAGCCTGGTCTACAGAGCGAGTTCCAGGTGAGCCTGGGCTACACAGAGAAACCCTGTCTCAAAACAGCAAATAAATAAATAAATAAACGATAAAGAAAGAAAAAGAAATAGAAAAAGAAAGCGCCAAGCTCCTCATGGTAAATCTGGAGATGGCGAGGAAGGAAAGAGACCAGAGGCTTCGTCTGTCCACAGGAGTCTGCCACGCGCTGCGCCTTCATGCTGTCCACCTGGGGCTTTTCCAGGCACTGGGTTCAGGGTCTCTGTGACACAGCTGAGACCTGAGCATCAGGACGGGCAGCTAAGCTGGGTGTGGCAGCACATTCCTAACGTCCTGGCTGAGGACTTGGGAGGATGAAGCAGGAAGAGCAATACTTCAAGGGCAGCCTGGCCCACATAGTAAGGCCCAGGCCAGCTTGGACTACACAGCGAGACTCTGTCTCAGAACAAACAAAATAAGACGGCTCTCAGAGTTTAGCTGGCTCAGGTGACGGGCCAAGAGACCTTGGCCTAACTGACCTAAATGTCTCATTCAGGGTCGAGCAGTGGGAGAGCCAGAGCCAAAAGCTATCAGGTATTTCCTGCCCCCCTATAAAATTAGATGAAATCTCCCTCTGGCTCGCAATACTACCTCCAAAAAGGGTCAGCCAGCTGTAGTCCTCAGTTTGGGGTGTCTGGCAGAGGAGGGTTCCCATGATTCCCCTGGCTCCCTGCATAAAAGATGTGGTTCTAGTTAACCCCAATCCATCGCCAGGTGGAGATACGGGATATATGGGAGGTGATGGATGGAAAGGGAGGGTGGGAAGAACTCAGCAAGGGGTGTGGCCCTGGGTCTGTTGCCAGGGTGGAGCCAGACTGCAGGGTCACCCTGTCCCTTTAAGAGAAGGGGGAGAGCTAGCCCCTCTCAGCCATCCCCTGTCATCCATCCCAGCCAAATCCGAAAGGGAAAATGAAAGAGGGGCCAAGAGGAACAGGTCCCAGCTGTCTCTCCAGGTCCTCCGCTCAGCTATAAGGCCCAGGCCCCAGGGTAAGTGAGTTCGGGGAGGATCCAGAAGCCACCGAGGGTCTACAGGGACATGGTGTGTTCTGTGTCAGGGAAGGCTTACAAGAGAAGCTTGACAGTTGCTGTCAGGAAGGAGGTTCGAGGAGGGCTGTCTCCACTCCCCTTGGCCAACGTAGGAAGGTTAAGGGCGAGAGGTCCCTAAGTTAGGAAGACAGAGGCTTCAGTTTCAGCCTCCAACACTGAGAGGTGTTCACTGAGGAGGGAGAGAAAGGAGGCAGCGGGGGCTCACCAGGCCTAGCCCTCCTCGGGCGGCCTCAAACGGAGCGTGAAATCCCACACTCCAGCAGCCGCTCTTGCTCCTGGAAATGGTCCTGGTGCAGAGTCAGGCAGGGAGAAGCCTAGACTCTGGGAGACCATAGGGTACAGCCAGGCAGGCCGGGGGGGGGGGGGGGACGACCCCTCCTCAGCAGCCTTCCATTCCCATATAAAGGGATCCAATAGCTGAGGATGGACTCACACTCAGACGGTAGGTAACTCGTTGAACCCCACAAAATCTCTGACCCTCGGCGCCTTCCGAGGTTAGAGACTGTGGAGGGCGTGGAGGGGCGGGGTCCAGGTCGTCCTAGCCTCTAACTACCCTTTTCCCCTGTCCCCAGCGTCATGGGGGAGTGGGCGTTCCTAGGCTCCCTGCTGGACGCGGTGCAGCTTCAGTCCCCGCTCGTGGGTCGCCTCTGGCTGGTGATCATGCTGATCTTCCGCATCCTGGTGCTGGCCACGGTGGGAGGCGCCGTGTTCGAGGACGAGCAGGAGGAGTTCGTGTGCAACACGTTGCAGCCCGGCTGTCGCCAGACCTGCTATGACCGAGCCTTCCCGGTGTCCCACTACCGCTTCTGGCTCTTCCACATCCTGCTGCTGTCGGCGCCGCCGGTGCTGTTCGTCATCTACTCCATGCACCAGGCCAGCAAGGAGGCGGGCGGCGCGCAGCCGGCCACGCCGTGCACGCGCGGGCGGCCCGAGGCCCCGTGCGCCCCGTGCGCCCTGCGCGCCCGCCGCGCGCGCCGCTGCTACCTGCTGAGCGTGGCTCTGCGCCTGCTCGCCGAGCTGGCCTTCCTGGGCGGCCAGGCGCTGCTCTACGGCTTCCGCGTGGCCCCGCACTACGCGTGCGCCGGCCCGCCGTGCCCGCACACGGTCGACTGCTTCGTGAGCCGGCCCACCGAGAAGACGGTCTTCGTGGTCTTCTACTTCGCCGTCGGGCTGCTCTCGGCGCTGCTCAGCGTGGCCGAGCTGGCCCACCTGCTCTGGAAGGGTCGCCAGCGCTCGGGGCCGCCGCCGCCGCCCGCTCTGCCCGCGCAGCGCGGGGACCCCGACCCCTTCGGGCCGCCCGCCTACGCGCACCGCGCACCGGCCGGGGACAGCGAGGGCGGCAGCGGCCACAGCAAGGCGTCGCTGGCCACCGTGCGCCAGGACCTGGCCATCTAGCGGCGAGGTCCGAGGCCGAACCTCAGCACCTGGGTCCCTTGGAGGCAGGAGCTGAGAAGTGGCTTCCGAAAGACTGCGCTAGGACCCCCGCCTGAGCAGAAGATGAGCAGAGGGGGGACCCCTGAGCAGAAGGCCTGCAGAGAGGACCTCCGGGGGCCCGGGTGGGGGGTGGCATCGCGCTTCCTGGTGCTGGTTGGCAGCAGTGAGGACTTGAGTCAGGGAGGCTCCACCGTGCTGGGATCCCAGCTGAAAGGGAGGATGCCAGCCCCCCCAGCCCCCCCGAGAGGAAGCGAACGGACCAAGGGCAGTGGGTGACCTGATTGTTGAACCAGGCGGGAAAATCAAGAGTGATGGCGGCATCCCCAGGTCCCCCGATTGCTCAGAGCAGAGTCGTCCTCTGTGGGCGATCTGCACACAGGCACACCTGGATACGCGGAGATGGGTTGGTTGCTGGTGCACATTAAACCTCTGGGCTGCGTGTGAGCTTGCATGTGTACACCCTGTGAGGGGTCCACACGTGTGTGTGTGCACACGAGTATACACCTCCCAAGTGACAGGAGGTACAGACCTGTGCTCATGCATGTGAGCACAGACGATCACATGTATGTCTTTGTGTGCTGTGTACATGCATTATGGATGCATGCATCCTGCATAGACTGTGTCCACACGCACACACACACACAGTGTGTGCATCTGCCATCGCGGTCATTCACTACCATAAAACCAACGCCAGGGGCAGCCATGATGGCGTCCTCCCTACTGACCATACCCAGCCACCTGTGAGAGCATCTGAATCCCCCACAGGAACTGAGAGGAAGGAGAGTCCTGAACAATCAAGTCCTGTAGGTTTGTGAGCCCTCATGCTCGGCACCCAGTAGCCACACCCCACAGCAGAGGCCGACTGGGAGTGGGGTTGGAAGTCACATCTTCACTCTCCCTGTAGTCTACAAACATGGTTGAGTCCCTTCCGTCCTCAGGGAAAGCAGCCCCTGAGATGCGTTCCTGGGTCCCTATTCTCTTGCAACTAGCCCTTCTTCTAACCCAGACTTTCAAAGAGTCCTCACATGGCTACTTCACCCCTTCCTGTCTCTCCTCTCCCCACCTGCCTTCCTCCTTTGTCCCCTGCGTGGCCACTCTGAATAAACTCACCAGGACCAAATGATAAACCCTGACAGAGCAGAGACTGCCTTCCCCACCACCTCCAGCTCCATCAGAGCTGCTGCCCGGGCCCTGCCTTTAGCCAACACTCCCCAAACTGCCCGTTATCTCCCATCCCAGCCTTCCCTCTGTCCTTCATGTGCCCACCCTCCTCCTGAGGGCCCTGCTTGGCCCTTGGGGGATTCCCTGTCCTTGGGGTACAGCCAGCCCCTTCCCCAGGCTCCCTGCACAGTGGGCTCTCTTGGTTGGGGCTTCCACCCCCCATCGTGCCATCTGTCAAACCCGGCTGAAGTTTCTGTCCCTAACAAGTGCCGTGTCCACTGCTGATGCCTGTTTTAGACATGCTGCTGGGTACAATCTCACTTTCTGAAGCCCTGCCCCCACCACCACTGCCCGCCTTTGCCTTTTGGTCTCCCTTGAAGAAAACAAGTGCCTCCAAGAGGAGCTTTCTGTGCCCCAAGCTGGAGTCAGGCACCCCATGGAGTCAGCCCTTCTGCTGCTGGGTTGCACCTGTCTTCTGGGAATAGCGTACAGTAGGTATGTTGGGAGAGAAAATGAGGGCTATCAGGGCCCACGCTGTCACTACACTGAAGCTGGTCTCCACACTCTCAGTGAGCATGTCTGGCCCTCTGATGTTGGTGGGTTCTTTGCTCACAGCCTGAACCCCTCCACCCAAGCACAAATGTGGATGTCTAGCTGTTCACTCAACAAATATTGGTTCGAGGTCAGCATCATTCACTACAACTGCACGTGACGCCCAGTGTAATGTTTTATTCTGTTTTGATTTGGGTTTTTGAGACAGGGTCTATCTACATAGCCCTGGCTGTCCTGGAACTCACTCTGTAGACCAGGCTGGCCTTGAACTCACAGATCCACCTGCCTCTGTCTCTCCAGTGCTGGGATTAAAGGTGTGTGCCACCATGTCCAATTTACAATGTAATTTCAAATTTTCCTTTAGCCACATTTAAAAAAGTGAAAGGAAACAGGAGATGGATGTGAACGTGTGTTCTCTTTAACCCACATCATCCAGAATAGTCCCACTTCGATGTATCATCAGTATTCAGAATTACTACAGATACTCTTCAGCCAGCACACGTGGCCACATGGACAGCACAGATCCAGATGTTGGGCTAGTCAACACCTCTGTGCTCCCAGAGCCTACATTCTGGTGGGAAAGACATCAGAGAGATTTGGAATAAGGGGAGAGGTTGTCCCTGAAGAGGTGACACTCAAGGGGCTGGTCATGGAGCTATTTCGAAGAAAAGCATTCAGGTGGCAAGTGCCAAGGCTCTGGGGTGGAGATGTGCCAAAACCAACAAAGAGTAACCAGCTACCTAGATGCTGTAGTTGTAAGTTGCTGTGGCGGCTCAGCAAGAAGAGATGGCAGAGTCCTCATACGTGCAGACTCTGCCAAACCTCAGGAGAGGGAACCGCCATCATGCCAGGGCCATCCTAGACAGTGGAACCCTGAGCGTCTGAGCTCAGGTGTTTTATTGATTCAGAACTCCTCAGGTGCAGATCATAAGCAATCAAACACCCCCCCCCCACACACAGAAATCAACACCTGCAGACAATACAGAATGCCAAGACCTGCAGCCTCTCACCCAACAATTTCATGAAACAATTATTTTGTAAAGATAAACTTCCACTACATACAGTTCCGTAATTGCGCCGCTCCACTCCTGGCTCCTCTGTCCCGTGAGGCCACAGCTGCTGTCCTGCCTGTCTTCAGCTCACCTCCTACAAGTCATCTGTCACTCACCTCATCGCCTGCCCAGGGTCAGCTTCATCACTCAGTGCCTAGGGCACCCCACAGCCGCTGTTCCGGCCCACCTAGCTCCAGTCTTCTCAGCCTGAATCTCCCTTCAGGGTTAAATCCAGCTCCTGCTCCCCTGTTCCAGCCTCTGCAGCCTCACCTCTGTGTTAGCTTTCACAGCCAGACAGGAGCTGCTGACACATTCTGATCGTCCCAAGCCACCTAATTACCCCCATACCCCACCTAGTTCCTGCCCCCTCCTCCGGGAGAGGGTGGCTCATCCATAAAGACTCTTGAGTCTCAATCCAGAAACACCTCTGACTTGAGTTCATTACCATCCTCTGAGTCCCTCTGTTTGTGGAAGATAAACCCTGGCACAGAGCTTCTCTGCTGGGGTGAGTCTGCCCCCAGGGGTCATTGCCACAGTCTTTGAGGAGGCAGTATGAGAACCCAAAGAGGAGAGGCTGCAGAAGGGGTTCAGTTTGCTGGAGGGCTCGCTGAGCATGTAGGAAATGGTGGGCTTGATCCCCAGGCATGGCTGTGATCCCAATACTTGGGAGGTGGAGGCAAGAAGATCAGAATTGCAAGGTCATCCTTGAGTTTTGTTTTGCTGTTGTTTTTCGGGACAGGGTTTCTCTGTGTGGTCACGGCTGTCCTGGAACTTACTCTGTAGACCAGGCTGGCCTCAAATTCATAGAGATCCACCTGCCTCTGCCTCCCATGTGCTGGGATTAAAAGTGTGCACCATCACTGCCCAGCTGTCATCTTTGGTTATATTGTGAGTTTAAGGCCATCCTAGGTGATACTTGAGACCCTGTCCAAAAAACAGAAGGTGGGTGGGTTGTAGTGAGCTAGGTTTGGAGGCACACAACTGTAATCTCAGAATATGAAAGGTTGAGACAGGAGAATCGCAAATTCTAGGCTTGCCTTGTGCTATACAGCAAGACCAACATGGATCAGGAATATTGGTAGCCACTGTGCGTACTAAGGAAAAACTCACAGCAAAAAATTATCCCACCCAAAAATGTTACTACTAGACCTGGGTTACATAAAGATACAATGTCTTAAAAAAAATTAGCCAGGCAGTGGTGGCGCACACCTTTAATTCCAGTACCTGAGAGGCAGAGGCAGGCAGATCTCTAAGAGTTGGAGGCCAGCCTGGTCTACGGAGTGAGTTCCAGGACAGCCAGAGCTACAACAGAGAAACCCCATAGAGGAACACTTGGAAGAAGTTTTTGTTATTTTGGTTTCTTTAAAAATGCAAAATGGCTTTTAGATTAGGTTTGTGTTCCCACCCCAGCTGTGGTAGAGTTGTTTACAAGTCGGATTTGGAATGCTTGATGCAGGTGGCTATGGTTTGGTTAGGTGCAGTCGTTCTGGCACCTGTAGCTTGTTTTGGGGATTGGGTGCTACATGGGTTTATGGGAACTTTTGGCTTAGGTTATAAAGTCTGAAGCCTGGAGAGTCGGGGTGGGCGTTGGTTGTTGGTTGGGTTGCTGTCATTAGTGTGATAATTCCTAAAAGAACAAAGGTTGGAGAGATTGAGTTTATAGACCATAAGCTAAAACGCTAATCTGACTCACTGTCGGCCTAAAACCAGGATGTAAAGATTTCTACCTTACTTTCTTTCTGAAGTAAGGCCACTTGCAAAAGCGGTGAAGATTTCTATTTTTCCTTTCTCCTTCCCTAAATAGAGGGTAAAAGATTGTTGCATACTGCCTCAAAGACCTGTCTCTAAATAAATAAATAAATAATCCAGACGTGGGCTGCACACCTTTAATCCCAACATGTGAGAGAGGCAGGTGGAGCCCTGTGAGGAAAGCTCCATACAGAGTCTAAACCAGTCAGGGCTACATAGTGAAACCCTGTCTCAAAAAAAATGTCATTGGTGCCACAGCTTGAGAAACTGCTTCACAGCGATGAACCGTGGACCAAAGACAGCTCATGCCCAGCAATTCACCACAGGGAAGGCGCTCTGTCAAGAGAGCTCTCATCAATGGAGGGGCCGCTTCTAGGTTATCATAGTGATGATATCCTGCCAGCATTTTGTGGAAAGGGACTGTGAACCTCAAAACATCTTCCCAAAGTTAAGAAATAAAGCCACAGAGGTTGGGGATATGGCTGGTGACATCTGTGGTGAAGTACTTGGCATGTAGGCCTGAGAATCTGAATCGAGCTCCTCAGCATCCACCTCAGAACTCAAATCCACCTCTGGAACACGCCTGCCATTCCAGCACTGCAATACAGAGGCAGGGGGATTCCTGTGGCTTTCTGGCCATCCAGTCTAGCCACAATTGAGTTCCAGGCTCAGTGAGAGACCCTACCAGAAAGATAAGGTAGACTCAAGTCAAGCCAGACAAAATCCCAGAACAGATTGGGGGGGTCACCAAGTCCCACCCTAGCTGGGGAGCTATAGGCAGTTGATGGCTCCTTGGAGGGGAAGTGAGCTTTCTTCAGGGATGCTCCAGCAGATGCCCCCCCGCCCCCGACACACACAGGCCAACTAAGACGCTGGGTTTTTAAAAAGAGTACATGAAGTTGGAGCAGGGGTGGGGGGAGGGAGAGCTTGGGGTGGGACTGAAGGAGTGGGAATGAGTGGGGGTGGATTTGATCAAAACTCATTATGTGCACATATGAAATCTCAAACAAAAAGAATAAAAATAGAAAGAAGTTGAAGGCTTCAAATATACACAAAATTGTGCAGGCAAACTTTAGAAGTATTTTGTTACATATTTGCGTGTGTGTCCACAAGATGAACATGGGGGTCAGAGGGCAGCTTGTGGAAGGTGGTCTCTCCTTCCACCATTTGGTCCTGGGTGTCCAGCTCAGGTTGTCGGCTTGCTAGCAAGCTCCTGGCCCTGCTCAGCCAGCCTCAGCCGCCCCCACACAACCCTGGGGATGTCCCATCGGACACTTACATGGCGGAAAACCCCTGTGAGGGGCTGGAGACATGGCTGGGCAGTTTAGAACACGTACTGCTCTTCCAGAGGACTGCAGTTCAGTTCCCAGCACCCATGTCATGTGTCTCGCTACTGCATCTGACTCCATCTCCAGGGGATTCTGCCAAGCTAGTCTAGCTTCTGCGGGCATCTGCATAGACACACAGACACATAGGATAAAACCGTATAACGTTGTCAGCTTAGCTATTTTGTGTGTGAAACGACATTCTGTGCTTTACGTTTTGGACACCGGGCATGTCGGTTTCTACATCTACCCACACTCTGATTTTCCTGGGATCTGTGTTGTTTATTTTGTGCTAGGGATAGACTCCAGGACCTGCATGTAATAGACAAGAACTCTGTCGCTGTTATCCCAGCCCTTCCTGAGTTTCTTAAGAATTCTTCTTTTTATGAATGTGCTGAGATCGCCCAGGTTAGCCTGGAACGTGCCGTGTTGAAAGCTAGTCTGGCCTTGAACTTGTGGCAATCCTTCTGCCTCTGTCTCCTAAGCACATGTTTATTTCAGCTATGTTAGAAAATGACCAGAGGTAGCTTCCCAAGGCCCCTGAGACAGTGAGTTAAGTGAGCAGCTGCTGCCATCTAGTGGCCAATGTAGAAATGGCTAGTGCCTCCAGGAAAAGAAGCCTTTGGCTTGCCTTCCTTGCCAAGGACAGGGGGACTCCAAGCATCACCACCTTGGGGTGTGTGATGCTTCTGGGGTCCCAGGAACCCAAGAAAGAACCCCAGCTTGAGCAGAATCCCTGAATGTTGAGCTCCACCCTGCCACTGTGTGACCCTGGACAAGGAGGCTGGTCTGCTGGGCTGTGTGGCACTCCAAGGAGTGGACAGCTCACACTCCAGGCTCTTAGGGCCTCAAAGCAGGCAGGACAGCCCTTTCTGGTGAGCTGTCACACAGGCTCCCCACTCTCCTGTTTTTAGGGTGCCATGAGCTCAACTCTGGGATTATTTGAACATCAAGTTTATAACTACATCTGTCACTGGGTAACTTCAAGGCCTCGGGAATCTGAGGCCAAGGGCTGGCTGGCTTCCTCTCTCAGGTTGTGGAAGAGTCATTTCTTCTCCCACCTTCCCAGCCTGAGTCCCCTGCTGTGGGTGACACCCCACCCCCAATCTGAGGCCACTACCAGATCGGGTCTATCTCAGCTCTCTGGGTCTCTGAGAGCTAGGCCCTGCCAGAAGGCAAACTGGAGAGACACTAGCACTTGCTTGGCCATTGTGGCCCAGAGCCTGTGGGAAGCCCCCCATCTGGAGTCCCCTGCCCAGACAGAGCACAGGGTGGAGGCAGCCAAGCAGAGGCGGTATAGAATAAATAGAACTTTATTCTTTCTCCAGTAGATCTGTGGGAACCCAGCAGTAACAGGTGCACCAGTGGGCTCCGGGTGAGACCCCACCCAGGCAGGAGGGCAGGGTGGAGCCTGCTCCCCAGCCCAGGGTATAGGGGGAGGGAGGGGACCCCCTGGAGTCCCGTCCTGCGGGGCAAGAAGGGGGCACAGGTGAGGGGCAGAGAAGGTTTGGGGGGTAGGTCAGGGAAATGGAGGAACTTAGGCCAAGGGTGTGTGTGCTGGAGGGCCCCTGGGGTGCTGGTGGCTATGAGGCTGGGGACAGGGGTAACTGGACCCCTTAGCCGGCCCCTTCACAGTGGGGCTGGGGCTTGGATGAAGTGAGCCCTGACGGGCAGTGATGAGGACCACCCCACTCATCCAAGGGGCCCTAGCTCCATCCTCACCCTGCTTCTTGGTGGGCAGAGACAGAGGCCAAAAGCCAGGACCCCCTCCTCCCAGGGGTAGCTGCCCAAGTTGCCCACACCCAGTGGCTGTGGGAGAAGGGGAAGCTGCTTCCTACACAGGGGACAGAGGGTGGCCTTGGAGAGTTAGTACTTCACAGTATTAGAGAAAACTGAGGAGAAAGGTTGGGGGTGGGGAGCCTCCACAGGGACAGAAAGGGAGAGGGGAGCCCTTCTGAGCCCTGCCCGTCCCCAGGGCCCACCCCTTCAGCTCTAGATCCAGCTCCCCCAATACACAGCACAAATTCCTTCAGTATAAATGTGCTTAAAATGAAAATTCTTATTAAAAAAAATCAAAACAAAAAAAAAATTAAAAACAAAACCAGCGAGAATATCTGGGGGTCGGTACGCAGGATATGTACAGGGGGTCTCCCCCACCCTGGGCACCCCTCTGTCACTATCCGAAGCAGGGGGAGGTGCCCCAACTGGGGAGCGATGGCTTGAGTTCAGAGGACAGGGAGCCAGGTCCCGGCATTTGCTGGTGATGAAGACTGGCAGGGTGGGTACTCACGGTGGCTCAACGCCTGGCCCAACGCCAGCCCAGGCTGCCGGAAGGGGCAGTCCATCTTGGGTCCAGGCCTCTGTCCACAGAGTCACTGCCTCCTCCCTCCAGTGCCCCCTAGAAGGTCCCAGTTCTGTCTGAGAGGCCGAGGTGGGCAGGACTGAAGGGTCGAGTAGCCGGTAGGAAGGCAGAGAAAGCCAGGGCGGGGATGAGGCTGTCCACGTGGCGAGGCGGTCATGGGGACTGGGTTGCTGGGCTGCTTCTGTGGGAGCTGGGGCTGAGGCTGGGGCTACAGCTCCCTGGTGGGGGAGCCAAGCCACCCCCTTCTCGTGTCCCGCCCCCTGACTGTCCGCTTAGAGTGTCCAAGCCCTCAGAGTTCTCCAGCATCTCCTGGATGAGTGGAGGCATAGAGCCGGGAATCTCCATCTTCAGCGTGATCACTCTCTCTGCTCCTGTGGGGAAGGAGGTGGGGGTCAGACACCCAGAAGGGAGGGGCACAGGGTGAGGGGGCCACCCACACCGACACCCACCATGCACTGTACTTGGGGCTCGGTTACTTGACACAGGCCAGCTCTCTCGAGCCCTGCAGTGTGGCAACTGGGTAAAGCATTCTGAACTCAGGCCTCTGCTCGTCTGGGTTTGGCCCATGTCCCCTGTGTCTCATGTAAGGGATTATCTGGCTGGCACTTCCAAACACAATCACCGTCCCCTTCTTCATAGGAAACGGAGGTTCAAAGCCAACAAGCGGCCTGTTCACCGACTGCATCCACACGGCCCTTACAAAGGCATGCCTCATACGCTGCCATCGTGGATTTGTGGAACGGTCACGAGGGGCTATGGGTCCGAGGGCGCTTAGACCCCCAGTGCTGAGGAACTGGCAGGATCCGGGCCCCTCCCCTTTGCAGCCTCTGACTACCACAAGCAACAGCAAAACTCCACCCCCCCCAAAGGTGGGCATGGCCAAGATTTGGCAGAGCTGCTTACCTAGAGTCCCTGTTCCCCGAAATATGCCCAAAGCACCCCAAAATGCAAATAGGGCTATTCTAGCATCTCTGCTTTATCCAATGGCCCCAGTCCCTGGGTATCAGAGACTCTTCCCCCCCTCACCTATAAATGTAATCACTGTTGCTTTAATAAACTGAGCCGTTCCTCCCAAGAACCCTGTGCATTCTCATCGGCTCTTAGTCTGGGACCTGCACAGATACGTTGACCCATGCTTTGCGCTTTCCTTTGGTGGGGGAGGGAGGTTAAGCTAAGCGGCTGTGTGCAGGGAAGGGAAGCAAGACTCCTCAGGCAGAGGGGGGGAGAGAGAGAGAACCCACATCTTGAACTACCATGGAAAGGTGACAGCAAGAAAACCACAGCCCAGACCAATGGTTCTCAACTTGTGGGTCGTGACCTCCCCCCCCCTAGTCGAACGGCCCTTTCACAGGGGTCACATATGACCATGTGCATATCAGATGTTTACATTACGATCCATAAGAGTAGCAAAATTACAGAATGAAGTAGCAACGAAAATAATTTTATGGTTGGGGGAGGGTCACCACAACGTGAGGGTTGCAGCCTTAGGAAGGTTGAGAACCACAGGCCTAGACACACCTGGGGGCAAGCCAGGTTCAGATGAGGAAGACACCATGTAGACACCAAGACATGAGGTGCCAGCCTGGGCTGTGAGCAGCAGGTGCCGAGCCAGTCCTCGTGGGCCTTTCTCTAGGCGAAGAAGACTCACCCTTGGCGCTGATGCTCCGGAGGTCCGTGATCTTCATCAGCATCTTGGGGAACATGTGGGGACGGCTGGGCCTCCGTTTCCGGACGTAGACCTTCAGCGCCTCCAGCAGTGGCTCCTGCAGCATGTCCACCTTTTCTGGCTGCTCCAGGTCCTGTCGGTCTGAGCACAGAACAGCCCCTGAGCAGGAGGAGCTCCCCCATCCCCACCCCCAAGCCAACTCCACCAACCAGGAATACAGCTGCATTCCCAGATATGACCACTTGGGGGCGGGTCTGCCCAAGCCACGGCTGCTCCCACACACCTGGCCACCAGGTAGGCAAGGGAGGGAGGGTTCTCTGGGCTAGTAGGCAGAACAGAGGCTTTTAACTCTAAAGAGTGGTGGGGTACGGGTTGCTCGAAGCTCCCCACAGCAGCTGTGTTGGTGGAGATGGGAACCCCCAACCCGGGCAGCTCTCCTCATACAGAGCAGGGAATTCCTAGCAGGTCTCTACTCCCAGCCATTACTGTGACCACAGCAGTGTGACATAGCAAAAAGAACAGTAAAATAACAACCGACAGCATCTTACTCTTGACCCTGCAGAATAGTGTAGGCGGGGAGAGAACAAGTACTTAGATCCTTCCCTTGTGGGCCCAGAGACCAGACCTGCCTGCCCCTCCAGCCTCATCATGCCTCCTGAGAATCAGCAGAGATCGGTTCACAGGCCTGCACCTCACCCACCTCCGCAGATGAGGCAGATGGCGCTAAGCAGTCCAGTCTCAGCATCGTCCATCTCCAGGGGCAGCAGCTGGTTGGCGAAGGCAAAGACCAAGTCGGTGAGGGGGCCAAAGCCAGCGTTGTGCATCTGCGTCCGGTTCAGGGTCAGTCCATCTGAGAAGGTCATTGTGTCTTGCTCGGGCGTGTACCGCGTGCAGATCCGCAGAATCTGGGTGCAGAGGAAGTACGGGTTCAGAGGCCGAAGCGCCTCCATCTCCGGGCCCAGCCCCTGGCACACCAGCAGCTCCAACCATCCCCAGGGGCCTCCCTGGCAAGCAGCCAGGGCATGGCTGGCTGACAGAATTCTCTCCAGTGATGGAAAGGTTCTGTCTGCACCATCCAGTGCAGTAGCCACCAGCCCCATGTGGCTACTGAGCACTTGAGATGTGGCTAATGCAACTGAGGGACTGAACTGAATCTAATTGTAATTAAATTTAAATAGACGCACGTGTCCATTGCTGTTGCGCTGGGCAGCAGATCTAGGCCATGCTGCTGCTTATAGAGAAATCAGGAGAGAAAGGAGTTCCCAGCCAGCAAGAAACAAGGCAAGATCTGTTCCCAGGACCATCCCATTCAGCTTAAACAGTTTGCTCCCAACTGTGCCTCCCACATCTATGCCCTGGGGACAGGGCACATGACACCTTCTCATTCCCAGCAGCCAGTCCACACCCCCAGTTCTTCACCCACAATGTGTCTCTGAAGGAAGAGGTGACTGAACCCTTGTGAAGGATCTCAGGGAGTCCTCCTCTTAGCCTTGGCTTGGGCAGTTCTACTTCTGGTAACCCACTCAACTCACCACCAGGTGCTACATCACCCCAACTCCAGCCCCGTGTCCCCGGCAGCAGGACACAGGAAATGCCACCTTCTTATGATGCCCTCCTACCAAATATTAGAGGTGCATCCTCTCGAGGGCCCCAGCAGTCACACTGCTCCTCAGCAGGGGACAAGACAGCCCTCACCCACTTCCAGTCGGCACTATCAGCCTGTGACATCCGTTTAGTCCTCCCTGGCAGCCTCCACCGGTAGAGGGGTGGTGCTGTGTCCACCTCTGGGCTCTCGTCCAGCTCAGAGGGGCCTAGGTAAATCTTTCTAAGAACTAAACGGGCAAGTAGTCAATGCGTGGGCACACGGATGACGCGGTGAACTGGGACACACCGAGTGCCAAGAGTGGGCGGGTGGGCACAGGAGAGAAGAATGTGGCCCATCTGGATGGTGGGCATTTGGATTCTAGAAAAGGCTCAGGAAAGCGGCTAAGACTAGATCCTACAAGACCACACCCAAAGGGCAGGGGCAGACTCTCACCAGGATATCCAGGCAGGCAGCCTTGAGGAGGGTGATCTGGTCAGCAATGGTGAGGGTGGTGAAGCCGGGAAGCTGCTTGGCGAACTCCACAGTCTTGATGATGCACTTGGTGGAGAGTTCACTGAACTTGTCCCAGAGGTCAATGTCCAGAGAGACACGTTGTTCTGAGCTGTTGTTCTGGGGGAGACAGGGAGAGTAAGGGCCCCGCTTGACACCTTGGCCCCTGCCTGCCCTCCACCCAGAGGTGGCCCTGGACGTGCAGCACCCCCACTGGCTGGCATACCGTAGTGTACTTGCCCAGCTGGCAGAGGGCCGGGAAGGTTTCCTGGTGTGCTTTGCGCACCTTCTCGATAAGCTCCCCCACCTCTGGCGTGAGCGTGTAGCTCTCCGAGCACTCGGGCTTGGGCGCCTCTTTCTTCTTTTTGTTTCGATCGTTTCGCACCGCTGTGGGGGGACACGGGAGGGTTAGAGAGTGATTGCTGTGGCTCAGGGCCAGGCCCAGCCCATGCTGTCTACCCACCGGACGGACGGACACACACACACACACACACACACACACAGACACACACACACACACACACACACACACACACACACACACACACACACACACACACACACACACACTGAGCAGTGCACCACACCACCCTCCGTGTCTACCTGACTCACACCCTAAATCCTATTGCAGGACCCATGACTGCTGCTGTGGCCACACATACACAGGTGCCCCTGGCCAGTGTGTAGTCCCTGTCATGCATCTACTCCAGCCCACGCTCTAAGAACATGTGCCCAGGTTGGCAGTCATGCAAACCGAGTCCCTGCCCTGTGCCTGCCAGGAATCCTTGGTGTCCCGGCTCTCCTGGCAGCAATCTCCCTGGGGGATTCCTGAGACTGGCTCAAAGCAGCTCCCCAGGCAGGCAGGGAATAGGACTCCCCAACCAGAGAATGGGGGGCCGGTGGAAGAATCTCTGGGCTAATGTGGCCCATTAGCTGGGGAGCTGACAAATCACCGGGGGCGCTGAGCCGCACACACCACTCGGCTTTAAAGAAGCGATGGGGTCGTTACCAGCCGATTATCCCAGACACACAATCAGTCACAGGGCCTCGGTGGTGGCTACTGACTCGGGAGGAAGGAAGGGTGGGGGTGGGGGTCCAGGGAGGGGATGGGGGGTGGGGGGGAAGCTGGCATAATTTGGAGATCACTCATGTCGATTCTGCAAATTCAATAAAGTGCAGGGGAGAGAAGGGAGAGGGAGAGGCAGAGTGGGGGGATAATTTGGGAAGGGAAAATTGCAGCTGTGACAAGACGTTTATCATTCGGAAGCTTTAATTCTATTGAAATGGCAGCTGCTCAGCTCCGGGGCACAGAGCAGCCAGGAGAGGGGAAGGAGGGAGAGAAAGGGGGAGTTGTTGGTGGGAAGGAGAGGGGGTCCCCACCCTCATCCTGTCCTTCTTCAGTGAAAAGAAGGAAGGTGGACCACAGGGAGAAGGAAGTGACAGCCTTTTAGCAAAAGGTCTCAGTTCTGCATGTCCCAAGTTGTCACAGACTCTGCAGAGGACAGTCACCACTTCCTGAGTGCAGGAACGGGACTCCCAGACTCTGGTGACAGGAGGTAGCAAGATACCCAGCCCTCCATTCCTGGCTGGGGCTCCTGGTATATAGTCGGAGCCATCCTTCCCTGCACCCCTCCCCACAAAGGGCTGGAGGGGGTCCTGCATCCCCCCTCCCCCACTTCATCCCCCAAGGCTCAGGCTCCATGGCAACGGCCACGCAGACAAGGAGGCGTCTGTCAGCGTCATTTATCTCTGACATCATCAATCACTGGTCACCACGGCAACACCCATGATTCAACACAAGAGGGTCTCCCTGTCCAGCCTTTCCCTCCCTCTCTCCCTCCCTCCATCAGGGCCTCAGCTGGACCCAAACTGGAAATCCCTGTTCCTCTGGGATCTGAAAAGCCCAATTCTCTTCCAATTCTGGGTTCCAGGCTTATCCAGACAATGGCTCCAGAGGGGGGGAGGGGGATCCTCTGTCAACCCCCCCAACACATACATACCAACCTCATACCCTCTGGAATTTTGGCCCCTCCTCTAAGATACACAAGGGACTGGGGTATGCTACTGAGCCACACCCCAAAGCCAAGCAGAGCTCAGAAGAAAGCTATCTAGGGGCAGGCACCCATGCACAAGCCTGCAAGCACACAACCAGACGTGGTAATGGGTTGGTTCTGTGCAATCTGTGCTTAAACACTAAATGACGCATGGACACAGAGCCCGCCAGACACAGACAGGTTTGTGTAGTTATCTACAAAGCATCCTTTACTAGAGGCCTGCCCGCCACAGCACACATGTTCCCACATGTGCACGCAGACACACAGCACCCCCACTCCTAGCCTTCAGAAGCACTGCAGGCCCCACCTTGGGCGGGGCTTGGCCTCTGGCCCTGTGACACTCACACTCCTTGGACATGCCCACTTCGAAGCATTTCTGCAGCCGGCAGTACTGGCAGCGGTTCCGGGTCACCTTGTTGATGATGCAGTTCTTGTCCCGGTGACACGTGTACACCATGTTCTTCTGGATACTGCGTCGAAAGAAGCCCTGAGAACAGAGGGGAAGGAGCCAGGTTATCCACACCCACAGTGTGAGCAGCCCAATTGCTACCCCCAAGCTTTGGCCATGACCTACCTAAGAAGGCAGGAAAAAAACAGGGAAGATGACACTCGGGGAAGGACACCCTGGGAGAACCCAGGCCTGTCCCTCCCACAGACCGGCTGGAGTCCTCCCAACCTGCATCCCTATGCCTGACTCTTCTCATTCAGAGACAAGGACTCAGGGCTGAGCCTGGCATAGGACACGCAAAGCTGGAGGTGGGAGAGGAGGTGTCCGGAACTCACAGCCCGGGATCAGAACACAGCCAGAAAAAGACAGCAGGAAGAGCTGCATGTGGTGCCCTGTGGTACCGTGGTACCGCATGCCTTTAATTCCAACACTCACTGAAGCGGGTGGAACTCTGAATTCAAGGCCAGCCTGGTCTACAGAGAGAGTTCCAGGATAGCCAGAGCAGCTAATGGAGAGAACCCGTCTCAAAAGACAGTGGGAAGAAGTCGAGAAGGGACTGTGTACACAGTCACACACACTCGTGAGCAAGACAGCAGAATATCTGCCAACCAGACATGCACATTGGATAGTCCCAGACAAGCCAGGCTGTCCAGGGTTCTGCAATGCAAGTTAAGTTAGTTAGCACAGAAACAGACAGACTGCCTAGGCAGCAGTAAGACAAGACAAACAAGACAAGACCAGCACACACACACATCATGCACTACCCTTGACCTTCACCTCACACGTGGAGATGGCTATTCCAGACTGAGGCTCCTGGGCCAAGAGCCCAAGTACTGAGGATGTACAGCTTCCAGGCCCTTATCTTTGAAGGAAGAAACTAGAGCAGAGGCTCTACCATCAGGTAGAGAAGATGTCTGGGCCACAGCAGCCAGGAAAGTTCAGTCACAGGCATGCCGAGAGACCAGCATGACTAAAAGGGCAGGAAAACCAGCAGCCACTGGGGAACCCACGGCCTGGACTTCTAAAGGGAGGCCAGGGCAGGGTGTCTGCTGCTAGCTGTCTCCTCCAAGGATGCCATGGGAAGCTTCAGGGGCAGGCCTCCTGGGTTCCCAGCCAAGAGCCAGGCAGCAGCCAGTTCACCATGGCAACCTAGGTAACAGTGGCGGGGTTGGTGTATACCCTGCCAGCCAGAGGATACAGACGAGGAGAGCATGGCAGGAGGGGACTTCTGGTTTGAGGGAATACTGTTCATTTATGCAGGAAGCCCTGCCACAGGCGTTCCCTTCTCCACAGAGCTGAAGAAGCAAAAGTAGACAAGGCTTCGGTAACACCGCCGCCAACCGCGTACTGGGGACAAAATAGTGGGGGCATCCCACTGGTCTGACCGAGACTGCCCATCTCTGTGACTCCCTCCACTCACCTTGCAGCCCTCACAGGCGCTGACCCCATAGTGGTAGCCAGAAGACTTGTCTTGACAGACAAAGCAAGGCTTGTAGATTCGGGGCAGGGGTGGTGGTGAGGGAGGGCTGGGCACTATCTCTTCTGAACTGCTGCTCTGGGTCTCAATGGCTAGGAGAGAAGAAGGAGAGTTAGAGACCCAGGTCGCTATCCTCACTCAGCACCCTGTCCACCCTGCCTGCAGTCACCCTGGCCTCACCACTGACAGCAGGATTCAACACCTGGGCAGTGATGGGCTCTGCAAACTCAGTACCCCCAGCCAGACAGAGGAAGGAGGACGACACACTCCTATGTCCCCAGGACCCACCTTCAATTCCAGATTTGTGTATAAACACACACACATTTATAATTGGAGGGTGAGGGAGTACATTTGATTTCAAAGCCCTAATACAAATAGCTCCCTGGCCAGGGCTCCCCAAGTTCAGGAGTTAAGGCTTAATGAGGAGGGAGGGAAGGACACAGACTGGAAGCAGAGGAAACCAGGGTCAACAGGATATTCAAAGCTGGCCACTCCCTGGCCCCTTCTGCTTCCGCTCTCTCTCCCTCCACCCTCTGACGACAGCGGCAGCCCCTCCCCCGCCCAAACAATCCCCTGGCTAAGGTGGGGTCCGGGGCAGCACACAAGAAGAAGCAAGAGATGTTGGGGCAGCATAGGACGGCACTCCCTGAGATAGACAGGGGGAGCCTCTCGAAGACAGCGAGAGAGTCCCCATGGCCCCTAGAAGCTCATCACTTTAGATGCCCCATGTCTGTGAGGAGACTGACAAAAGGGGTCTGTTTCCATCAATGCTCTGTCTGTCTGGCCTAAATACTACGTCCGGGTTACTACCCCCTCCACTCCTGCTATTCAGCTCAAAGAGGGCAGCCAGGAGGGGTGACCCAGCCAGCAAGGGCAGCCCACCCCCATCCCGAAGCAAAATCTCTGTGCCTGGCTCTGTGCCTATCATCCCGGACAGAACATGGTTACTTGGGTGAAAGTTGGCTCTGCCCAGAGCCTGGGCAGCCAGGAATACAGTGTTACAGATAACTATAGCAGAGACTACCCCAGATTCCCAGAGGGCCCTCCAGCATCCCTGGCCACATCCATTTGTATAAAGAAGGATGGGTGAGAATCTTGCTTTCCCCAAATACTCAGAATCCCACCTCGCACCATCCGTATCCCACGAGTGCATGTAGACATGCACAGGACCTGCACCCAAGCATCTAATAGCTTGTGTTACATTACATTGTGGCTTGTGTGGCTGCAAAGCCTAGGCAGAGGCAGGACACTTGGGGACACTGGAGCCTGGCTGCAAACTACCACCCTCTCATTACCTGCAAACACACCAGGGAACTATGCCAATGGCCTTGGCAGGACTTTCCTGGCTCCTGCTTGGGCCTGGACATCAGCCTGGCCAACCAGCATTGCTGAAACCCATGTCCCTTTCCTAAGCAGAGGTCTGCCTGCAGGAAAAAGGACTTATGGACACCTACACCCCGAGTCCAGGGGTTGACCTGCAGGGATCTGCTCCTCATGCCTATACACAACTGCCCTGCCCTGGTTTTTCACCCCACTTCCTTCTCCGGAGGCCTGACAAGCAAATCAGACAGGCAGGGAGGCCTGAGAACAGCTGCTGGGGGGCGGGGTTGGGGGGCCTGGGTGAGGCCAGAAGGCAAAGGGGTGAGTGACAAAGGAACCCTTTGTTGTGCTAACTTTTTCCAAGACGTAAAAGCAGTTAACAATAGACAATCCAGACTTAGGGGGGCGTCAAGGACTGGGGGGGGGGGGAAGATATGCCTGGTCTCCAATCCTGGTCAGCATTCCAAAAGCACAGGAAGGAGGCATTGACCTCCTCTTCCCTCCTCCTCACCCACCCTTTGCTCTGGGCCTATCCCCCAGTTCCAACCTCCAAACAGCCAAACTGGAGAGAAGGAAAGTCTGAAGGAGTCCTGGGGTGCAGGGCAGAAGGGAGGAAGGGAGGAGTGGCACAGGGAGACAGGATATCAGGATGAAGAGCAAAAGGCCAAGACCAGACCAGAGGGGCAAAGGCTCAAGAGAAATTTGGAGTTAAGGCAAAGTCCAGAGAGTTGTTTATGGAGACAAAAAGAACTGTGCTTTTTAAAAATGTTTTTTGGCAAGATGGCTGACATGACCCTGGAGGGGGAGTTGGGGGTGAGGGGTAGTAGGGGCTGGGTGAGGCCTCTTTCAAACCACCCCCAGCAGCTGGCTGACAGGTTACCTCTGAGGCTGTAGCTCAGTCTGCACCCCACCCTCAGTATAACCCCCACCTGTCACCCAGGTAACTCAACCTCTAAGGTTTCCAGCTATGCTCTTTGAACTCAAATCCCAAAGCTCAGTCCTCCACCTCCCCAGGCCTCCAGCCAGCACCCTAGGGAGGCCAGTGTCAGGAACAAGCCAAGAATATACGGGGTCTTCTCAGCCTCTACTGAGTTAGGACAGACACAGTAACAGCAACCCAAGCAGGTGAAGGGGAGTGACTAGCCTGGCCTGGCCCCACCCCACCGGCTACCCTCCCCAGAGGCCCCAGCCCACAAATCTCTCCACTTCCTGCAGAAGGACTGGGGCTGGAGACGGACCAGACCTCAGCTCAAAGTTCCAGCGAGCAGCCAAGGGTTGGAAGCAGCCCAGGAAGCCCGGCGTCCCCTCTCGCCGCCGCTGCCAGGGCGCCCCTCCCCCACCCTCCTCCTGGGCGGGCGCACACGGCGCTGCGGAGTCCCCACGCCCCGGAGCCCCGGAGCCCTAGAGCCGTTCGCAGGCTCGCGCAAGGGGCCAGTTTCCTGGAGGAGATCAGCAGGAAATCAGCTGGGCCCCTGGCCAGCGGCTCCCCTCCCAATCCAGCTGGCGCCCTCTTTGCAGCTCCCTTCACAGCCCCTAGGAAGGGATGGGGAGGGGGCGTGGAGCCCTCCTCTATCGCCCTTCCTCTTCACGGAGGGTGAGAGAGGCTGTGGGTGCAGCGTAGCCAGCAAGCTCAGCGCCTAGGCCCCGGAACATAGTGGTCGGGAGTGATAAGCATCTCTCCCATCCCCCCACCCCCCCCAACTACGGGCGTCCACGTGCTTCACATTCTTGGACGTCTGGGAGCGGGCGCAGGCGTGAGCTGTGGAGACTGGTGGGGGACAGATGGGGAGCCACATCCTGCGCACCCCTTGTCCTCTAGTGCACCGAAATGGGGGCTGTGGGAGGCAAGCAAAGTCCTCAGGGCCCTGCAGTACCCAGCAGGTCTCCACCCACAGCCAACCTGCTCTCTTCCCTTCGCTGGTGGAGGCCAGGAGGTAGTATTCTCCAAGACAATTAGAGGTGACTCCAGGCACCAGCTACTCTCCACACACCAAGAGGCTCTTTTCCAAGGTGTTGACATAGGCTCCACCAGCAGAGAGGTCCAGTGGCCACCCTGACTTCAGGTCCTTACCAAGCAACTCTATAGCCTCCATGAGGGGTGAAGGCTGGTGACCATTAACAACACAGCTCTAGGCAGGCCACCACCTCCATCCCACCGCTGGTTCTGTGTGCAGACAGGTCTCCACTTCCCCATGTCCAGTGGTTGGAGGACGGAGGGGGCAAGGAAGTTCCCCACATGGGCTGTCTCCCAGTTCTTAACTCACCCCTTCAAGTTCTAGGACAAGAAGAGTTAGCTGTCCAAGAGGGATTGGGGGAGACAGGAGCTGGGCCTCAGGGGCTTAGATCCCAGCTTCCGCCAGCTTTATGGAGAAGGCAGCGGAGGCTCCAGCCAATTATTCCCCCACTGGTGGGGTCTTCCAAAAGTGCTGGGATAATGGGAAGAATCAAGGTGATACCTAACTCTTCCTCCCGCTTTTCCCAAAGTCAACATCACCCATTCCTCCCAATCTGAAACCTCACAGCTGATTAGCCTCGGAGTCAAAGGTCAAGGGGCAGGACAATAGGCAAGACCCTGGAAGAGGTGTCTCTGGAAGGGCAGGGGTGGGTTGACATTCACCTCAGGTCTCTCTTCTGATGCAAGAAGGGTTGTGAGTGGGAAAATCCTCTCTACGCCAGCCTTCCCCAACGCAAGGCCTTAAGGCCTTGGTCCCTTAAGAGACCCAATCTTCCACTGCTCCCTGTCACACAGAAGGGAGGCAGCAGGATGGGGGGGAGGCCCTCCTGGGAAGAACTGATCCCCCAGCAGAGTGGGGCATGAAACCTGAACCACTTAACAATAACACCGGCTCCCTATCATCAACTACACACTACCTCACAGCTGGGTATAAACATGCCCAGGTGTGCACCCTGAGGCACGCGCACAGGCCCTGGGTATGAACAGAACCTCCCTCCCAGCAGAGCCTGAACCCAACTGAACCCAGGCTGGACAGGGCGCTCAGCTGCCAGGACATCAAGGTTCACAGCAGCTGTCCCTCTTAAACAACACAAGGCCTGGCCCTATTTCCCTAGATGGGGTAACAAAAGGACACTAGAGAGATGAGGATGCATTCTCATTTTCAGAGGAACCCCCCCACCCCAGAATCTTAAAAGCCAGACACCCCCTAGAGAATAACCGTGATGGAAATTAAAAGGGGATTCTTCACACCAGTTTCTCCCATTCCCAGCATGAACGCCTCCAGGACGCCAGCCAGGTGTCTGGGGCCAGGTACCTCTGAAAATGGAAAGGGTGGCCAGGACAGCAACTGTCTGAAGTCCCTTTCTGCCACACCCCACTATCAACACCACAACACCAAACACGGGAGCAGTCCCCTATCACACCCTACGGGGAGCCCACAGCAGGAGCTGGGGGCAGCAGCTGCCCCAGGAGAGAGCTCTCCCTAGGCTTTGGCAGGGGTGGGATCAGGGGAGGTGGCCCCTCCTCTTCGGGATGGACTGGACAAACCCACAGCCAGGACCTTTACCCCACCCTCCAGCAGGCTGTGGAGCTATGGGATCCTAACCAAGAAGACGTAAACGGGGTGTGGGGAGGGGGGGCAGAGGCTGGGATTTCACGTCTCCTGGAGAAGGAACGCTCAAAGTTACTGAGCCCTAACACGGTGGTGTGCCAGGGTCACCGGGTGGAGGGCAACTGTCCAGCTAGGACAACCGAGTTGTCGGAGAGAAAGTGAGGGGTAGAGAGGCCCCACCGCCGCCCCCACCCCAGCTCCTCCGGTAGCACAGTGGAGGCCGGTACCTACAGTGGTTTGAGCCATTCCAAAGCGGAGTCCGTAGCGGGGTGGAGTAGGGAGCCGGGGCAGGGAGCCCCTTCTCCGGGAGCAAACAGGCCCGATTCTGGTTATAAAAGTCCACCACTAGGAAGGGGTTAGGGGCGGGGGCGAGCCCCCCGACTTCCACACTCTCGTACATCTCGCCCCACGGAGGCCGGAGGTCCAGGAGGGGAAGTCCTGCACGCAGCTCCCGTCACTCCGCCGGAGGCGCCATCCGAGCACAGCGGCCGAGGGGCAAAGGGACAAGTCCCCTCGCCCCGACGGGCGGCCCCTCGGCGGGGCGCCCTGCCCAGAACCGCCCGCGCCGGAGTCCGCAGGTCGCTCCGCCGGTCCCAGGTGAAAAGCGGGAAGTTGCGCGGGTTGGAAGGAGGTCCCTCGACGCCCGCTCTCGGGGAACGCCCGGCGGCGCGAGAACTCGAGGCTCCGGTGTCCCAGGCGGAGTCCAGCGGCTCCCCAAGTCCTCTGGCCCGGGGCGGGATCAGGGCGGAGACGGGGGTCACCGAGCACTTCCTTCTGCCGGCCGGGGCTCCCGGGCTTCTCCGCGGCTTAGATTCCGGGTGCGGGTGAGGGAACCCCCGCGCGGCCCCGCCTCCGCCCGGCCCGGCGGCGGGCCGCTTGCTCGGTCTCCGGTGTGCGCGCCGCACACACCGCCCCCCCCCTGCCCGCGCGCCCCCTCTCCCAGCCCGCGCGCCCCCTCTCTGGGATCCCAGCCCCTCGCCTCCGCCCCGCCCCGGCCAGGCGCCGCCCCTGGCTTAACCCTTTCCTTGCGGGTCCTGCTGCAGCCGGCAAGAAGCGGAGATGCGAAGGCCAGAAGGCTGCATGTGGACCGCGAGTGGGAGAGAGCCACGGAGAGGGAGAGAGAGAAGGGAAACGCGCCGAGCACGGAGCCAGGCTAGGTATGGAGAACGGGGTGCACCAGGAGGCAGCACCGAAGAGACAAGAGCATCCTCTCCATCCCAGTTCCGGCTCCCTGCCTCCCAAGTGCTTCTGGTCAATCCCCTGCCCCGCGATGCTGGGCGGGGAGGTGAGGTGGTCCCGGTGTCCTCCCCCTAAACACACACACCCCCACCCAGCCCCGGCTTCATTTGCCTAATGCAATGCGGCTGAACTCTTGCTGAACTCGCCTGGCGGCGCCTCACCTCCGAGTGACCCACCCACCGCTGCCCGTGACATCACCCGCTCGCCAACCCGCCCTCGGGGCTTGCCCACCGGCCCCCTTCTCGGCCGGGTCGCGCCCCAAACTCCGAACACGCGGGCAGTGGGCCCAGGTGCAGGTGGCCCAGCGTTAGAACCACGAACGCGGCGTGCTGGGTGTCCCGGGTGTGACATTGTGCAGCTTGGGCGCTGTGTCGGAATGAGACACCCGGCTTCTGTCACTGTCTGTGACATCTTGTGAGACTCCGGCTCACACGCCGGAATCCGACGCGGCAGAACTGAGCTGTTAGCACAAACACAAGCGGGGAGCTCTCCTCCCACACTCTGCGTGCTTCCGGCGGCAAAGCCCCGCCCAGGGTATCTCCCAGCCCAGAAACCGGGATGGGCCAGCCCAGAACAGATAAAAGGGGAGACTAGTGCCTCCCAGCTGACCACTTCCTCTCTAGGATGCCTATTTCAGTGGAAGAAACACCTGGGTTAGGGAGGTCTCTAGAAAGAAGGGTTACCCAGGGAAAACCAGGGTATCCTACTATTCCGCTGTCTTAAAAAGAAGAGATAAGAATACACAAGCCAAGCCTGGCAATGGTGGTGCCCACCTTTAATCCCAGCACTCAGTGAGTTCATGGCCAGCCTGGTCTACAGAGTGAGCTCCAGAACAGCCAGAGTTACAACAGAGAAACCCTGTCTAGAAAAACAAAAATAAATACACGTAAACCTCCCAGAAGCCAGGTTTTGTCTGTTTGTGAAGGCCAGAAGCCCTCAGGCTTGCAAAGGAAGCACTTTAACAAACGAGTTATCTCACTGCCCAAAGCCAGGTTCTTTACAATATGCTGCCATTTAGTTCTCATAGCAACGCCAAGGACCTTTACAGACAGGCCTGGAGGTACAAAACCCATTATCCTAGCTACTTGAGTGACAGAGCCAAGAAGGTCACAGAATCAGGGCCAGCCTGGGCTACAGAGTGAATCAACCTTCTGGGTCACACAGTGGAACAGTGTCTCAAAGTTAAAACACAAGTAAAAACTTATAGGTGGGCTGGACACAGCTGCATTGGTAGATGGCGATGCACGGGGGGGGGAGGGGGGGGAAGCGGGGGGGGGGGGCAGGACACTCAGTTCTGGGGTCATCGTTGGCTAGTTTTAGCAAGTGGGAGGCCAGCCTTGGATACATGCGACCCTGTCAGAAATAAAGAGAACACCAGAGATGTAGTAGCTCAATGGCAGAGCCTGGCACGCCCCAAACCCTGGCTCCTGCCCTGTTGTGAGAAATGGCGAGGCTTTCTAACAGTGGTCTCAGCAAACATGGGTTGGTTCTCAGCACAGAAAGGAAAGAGGGAACTTTCTGCCTCCAAAGCTCACATTCCCATCAAATCAGGCCAATTCATAGACATTGTATTGTCTGAGCGCCTTCTATACGGCTTGTCCTGGTGAACATGCTCTGTAGAGACTTTATGAAGTGACAGAAAATAGGCAAATAATTACATCATCACAAATGTGTTTCTACGTATAGACTGCAAACTGATAACTAGTATTATGACACAAGCATAATGTGCTCTTAGAAAATTAAGTGAGGGTTAGGGAAGAACTCAAGGCAAAGACCCAAAGGAAGCTGAAGTTCACAGTCAAGCAAGGAAGAGGGACGGTGGGGGTAGGGGTGGGGTGTGGGGGCAAAGGTCTTAAGGCCACAGATGTTGGTGAGTTCATACTACCAACAGACAGAGAAAAGACCAGAAACGATGGATAATAAAATTCCAAAGGAGAAAGTACACAAAACCAGACCAGAGAGTAGGCTAAGCATGTGGGCTTTACTCTAAATGTGAGATGCCATAGAAAGGTTCTAAGTAGAGGAGAGGTAAGATTCCATTGCAGTATAAAAAGGCCTTTTCCTTTGTATGATGAATAAGTTACAAGAAGGCAAGAATGTCCAGTTAGAGGCAGGGCACGGTGGCACACGCCTTTGATCCCAGCACTAGGGAGGCAGAGGCAGGTGGATCTCTGAGTTCCAGGACAGCCAGGGTTACACAGAGAAACACTGTCTCGAAAAAAAAAAAAGACAAAATAATGTCCAGTTAGAAGTCACTGGTAGTCTAAGCAGCAGACAAGGTTGGCTTAGCGTAAGTACCAGTAGTAACAGACAGAAGATGATGGTCTCCCAAGAGATCTTAAAATAACATCTCATTTATTGTATGTGTATACACATACCGTGGCATGTGTATGGATGTCAAAGGACAACTTTCAAGGGATATGATGGCATGCACCTTTAATCCCATCACTTAGAAGGCAGATGCTGATGGTCGCTATGCGTTTCAGGCCAGCCAGGGAGCTACGGTGCGACCCAAAGAGAGGTTTGTGTTGGAAGGAAGCTGGAGAGACGGCTCATGGGTCAGCAGTTAAAATCAGTGGCCGCTCTTCCACAGGACCTTGGCTCGATTCTCAGCATTCACATGGTGGCTCACAACCATCCCTAATTCTAGTTCTAGGTAATCCAACACCCTCCTTTGTCCTCTGCAGACAACAGGCAGACAGGCACACACACATGATGGACAGACATGCATAAATACAAAATGGCCGTACCCATAAAATAAAGGTTGGGGGAGTGGTTTCCAGACAGGGTTTCTCTGTGAGGTCCTGGTTGTCCTGGAACTCACTCTGTAGACCAGGCTGGCCTCAAATTCGGAGATCCGCCTGCCTCTGCCTCCCAAGTTCTGGGATTAAAGGCATGCACCACCACTGCCCAGCTAAGCTAAAATTAAATTTTTTTAAGAGAAAAAGAGAACTTTTAGGAAGTGATTTTCTTCCACCATGTGGGTCCCCGGGATCAAAGTCAGACATCAGGCTTGGTGGCCAGTGCCTTTACCCACTCAGCCATCACCCTGGCCCTCACAAGAAATGTGAAAAGTAGAATCGCTGTGGAGGAGCTGGAGGGAGAGTAGGTAGCATCTGGTACATAGCTTTTGGGGGTTTGATGGCAGATACCAGGGTTCCCTATGAACCAAGACTGGCCTTTGACTCTCCATCTTCCTGCTTTTTTAAGCAGCCTTTTAAGCACTGGGATTACAATTCTCCACCCACCGGACCCAGCTGTGATGCACACCAGCAACAAGGTTCCCTGAGACTACCTGCTGCAGGGCGGAAGGCTGTGGGACTCCCAAGAGAGGGCAGGGGCTTGTAAACCGAGCGCTGGGGTCCAGGGCAAGTGTGAGGTCTTGGCAAGGATGCCCTCCATATTTTTCTGCTCACTGATGTAGCTCATGGCACTGGTGATGTGGTAGACTCTATTGCTCGTAATCTCAAGAGGCTAAGAGGCCTGAAACTCTGTCTTCACGGCCAGGGAAAGATCTCCCAAATAACTGGTACTCAGTGCAGAAACCAGGGAGAAGTAACTGCATGGTAGAGCGAGGACTGTTCTAAGGCAGAGAGGATGAGCCACAGGCATTCAGAGGAGGCAGGAGAATATAATGAGGATTCTGGGAAAAGGCTACATTCAAGATCTCCAGCTTTAAAAAAAAAAAAAAAAAAAAAAAGTCCCTTGAAGGATGAACAGGATTTCCGAAGCTAGACAGAAAAGCTGGGGTGAGATGTCTGCTCTGGCAGCCGTAAGGTCGAGAAGCAGGTCAAGGAGGAACACGGTGTCCTGGGGCAGAGAGGGGAGGGGAGGCAGGGCTCTGGATGCTGGGTGGCAGCTGCCTGAAGGCTGTAGCCTCATCCTGCTCAGTCTCCCATTCCCAGTTCCCCCAAGTTTTGTGCTAAGCAAGGCTTGAGCAGGTGTGGGCTGAATCTTTACCACTACCACCACCCACAGCCTGTGCCAAGCAGGGCTCCCTCCTCTGCCCACCCTCATATGGAAAGGGTAACAAACAGGAGAACACGAGGCCTGCTGCCAGATAGACATCAGGTCGTAATACAGGGAAGCCATCCTCACCCAGCTCCCCAACACTCCCTTGTCCTCACCGCTCTTCAAGGGACTTGAAGCTATCGGAGGCAAAAACCGGCAAACGGGC
Source organism: Cricetomys ansorgei (assembly GCA_026225945.1). Lineage (NCBI taxonomy): Eukaryota > Metazoa > Chordata > Mammalia > Rodentia > Nesomyidae > Cricetomys > Cricetomys ansorgei. Next base: position 15,216,233 of record JAMJFZ010001881.1, read on the forward strand.
CACTGCGGCCTCAGCAAGCAGCCTGCCTGAGGCCGATCAGAAGGGCAAAAAGATTCCGAGAAAGGTTGAGTTACCTGCCCAAGGCTGCACAGAAGAACTGATTTGAAAGACTTCTGTCCCTGGAGCAAGTAGAGGAGCAGTATTAGCCTTCAGGCTGGCTGACATTTTCAGCAGCTTGGGGTCCAGGTGGGCAGGGGAGGACCTGGGTTACTGATGCTACCTGGGCTAAGGGACCCCCAGTCTATTGTGACTTCAGAGGGCCAAGAAGGCACTGTCCCAATGTTATTTGGGAAGGTTAACATTTCCTCTTTTTACCCAACTCACACCACATACCAATGCTACACCCCTAACACACACACAAAGGCAGCCCCGGGCTGCGCTGGCACAGCCCTATGGCACACACACACACCCCTCGGTAAGAGGTGGGTACAATGCCCGAGGCCCTGACTGGCCTAAGCAGAAGACGGGCTTCCTTCCCTGTGTCCCCTCCCCCAATCCATGCTGCAATCCCACCCTGAGAGAGCCTGTACATTTATCCTTCCTGCAAGATAGATAAACAGTGAGGGCCCCGTTTTCATGAAAACCCTGTGTGACGGTTTTTTGGCTGACTTTGCATTTTGGACCCCAAGAAAGGCATAGCTAGGCAGCAAACCCCTCCCAGAGGCTGTCCCTCCTATTGTCCTGGGGGAAGAGTGGGAAGAAGCAAGGGGGGGGGGTTGTACAAGTCTGCAAACCCCAGAAGTATCAGAGCAGGGGAAGAGCAGAAAGGCACACCCCCCCCTCCTCCTCCCTAGGCCTGGCTCCCCCAGACAGGGAGGAGGAGGGTACCGCCTTCCCATATCAAGTGAAGTACCCGGCCAACATGTGGAAGGAAAATCTGTAGCCACCCTTTCAGGTTCCTGCCCCAAGTCCTCTATTGATTGCTTCCAACTTCCCTGCCCCCCACCTCACAAACTGCAACAAAATATGAAAAAGAACTATGGCTTTTACACTCTGTTCCTTCAGAGTCTGGGGATGGGAGGAGGCAGCGGCTGCTGAGTTCTGCAAGCTCGCGGGCTGTAAGAGGGCAGAGTAGGGTTGGGTGGGGGTGTGAACAGATTGTATCCACAGCTTCTAGGACAGGATGGAGATCTTCCCTGCGCCTCTTATCTCTCTCCAGTCTCAAAATCCAAAACAGAAAGGGCTGTGTGTGTGTGTGTGTGTGTGTGTGTGTGTGTGTATGCACTTCCCTGCGCCCCCTACTGGGAGAAGTCAGAGGCAGAGTCTCAGCAACACAGACAGGATTCAACAATGGCACTGAGGCCCCAACAGTTGTCCCATGGCCCACAATGTCCCCCAGTCTCCTCCTAAAGCTGGCTATCTGGGATGGTGGGAAACAGGCCTGCTTTACAGCTCCAGGATGGTCTTGCTGGACTGTAACCTCTGACCTTCTGTCCTTTGTAAATGATCAAGGTGCTTCTACTGGAGTAGTCCAGATGAAGATTTTTAAAGACACAGATAAAGTCCTGACCCATGGGAGGTGCTCAGCAAGCCTCCCATTCTACTGGGCCAAATGCCAGATGAGCTCGCCTAACTTGGCCCTCTTAGGTATCTCCTAATGTCCCTGTGCTACAGAAAACAGGCCAAGAGAGCAAGACATAAGTGACACAGATGTCCACGTTTTTAACCTTGAAGCCCAAGGAATTCCCACCAAGCATAGACAACAAGGTCTTCCACTTGTACCTCAGGCCATGAGGGACATGAGAACATTAGAGAGAGCCCTTCTTGTAGCAAACACAATCTGAAGGTCACACCTTCCTAAGCCCTAAAACCATGTCCTAAATCATGCCTGCCTCTCCCCGGCCCCAACCCCCAGCCATACAAACTGACATTCCCCTCCCCAGCTCTGGATTGATTCTCTGCAAACACACTGAATCCTAGAACCCTCTCACCCAGTATACACAAGCCATTAATCCCCCTTCTCAACGTACTCAGCCTTGACCCTCCCCACCCACCCACCCTCCTCCGCCAAAAAACACACAACCCTGACCCTCCTCACACTGCACACAGAAGCCTAAACCTCCACAGTAAACACCAGGCCTTAAGGCCAAGCACCAAAGAGGGACAGGGATCTTGTGCTCTCTCCCTGGGGCCTCCACCCTGGTTCCCTAGAAGACTTGCAGCAGGACAATCCCTAGCCCTCCCCACAGTGACCTGGAGAGGCCTGGACCTCCCACAGGTCACCTGCTCTCTAGAGAGTACATGCAACACACCTAAGGTGCAACCTCACAACGGGAAGCTATGTGATGTGGGAATGGAGGAGGAAGCTTGGGAGGTCACCAGGGCATATTATCACTCCTCCATGCAGAAATGGAAGAAAAGCCACTGCTTCCCACCCCCGGGAACTGCCTGACCCCTGTCCTAGTTCCCAAGGGGAGGCTAAAGGTGTAAAACTTGTATCTGCTTCCAGGCATCTGGAGCACTGCAGGAGCAAGGAGGGATGTCTGGCTGTCTCAGACCCCAGGCCAGGCCTCAGGTCCCTGGTCCTAGAAGGTGCTCTGAGGCTGGAGAGTAAGGAGGAAGAGACTGTTGTTGTTTACTATGGAAGGGGGAGGGGCAGAAAACCCACAGGCTCACAGAGGAGGGGGCAGGAAGAGGGCATTGCCCAAGCTGGGTGGAGAGAGCCAAAGAAGGCTGCCATTTGCCTGAAATATGGGTACCCCACCCTGGGAGTAGGTTACCAGGGTGGGAGCTCTCCCCACCCACCTCTAAGAAAGAGGAAGGAGCTTACAACACGCAGGGGAGGGCAGAGAATTTTCTTTGTCTCTCACAGGGGTCAAAGCCTAAATCCTCTTGCAGCCCTCCAGGGAGTCCAGGTTCATCTGTCCTTGCCATTACCTGGGAAAGGACAAGTGGGTCACAGGCATCAGCCTGCGGGACCCCCAACTCCTTTCCTTCTTAAAAATTCCACCATGGAAGAAAGTATAATTCTTCCAGCTCCTGGGGTGGGTGACAATGTGAGCTCTCACTCCCTTCAAATGTGGGAGCGTTTTTTTACATAAGTGCAGTCCCCCAGCAACCCTGCACCCCAGAGGTCAGTCTCATCAGCACAGGCTAGAAAACCAGACTGGACTGGTTCTCAGACTCTCCTGTGTAAGGTGGAGAGAAGGAAAGGCCCTCAACAGCAGAGGGAAACTAAGGTAGCACTTGTCTGCTCCCTAGTCCCACAGCGGAAGAGATCGGAGACTTAAAGGAACCTGGGCATAGACCATGGGCTCCCGAAGGCTGGTGGGGCCTGGAAGGGAGGGGGCTGCGACAAAGCCAGAAGCAACCATCCAGGAAGCAGTGGTGGCTGTGGGCAGACGGCCAGTTGTGGGCAGTGAGGCGCCCAGCCAGAGCCTGCCCCAGGGACAAAGAGACTCCCTGGCTCCGGGGAGAGAGTGCTGCCCCCACACCAAGAAGGGGGCACTGACCCAGCCCAGCCAGGCACACAGGGCAGTGGTGCCAGGCAGCTTGCCAACGGCTGTGGGAGGGGCAGTGGGTGCCAGGCAGGGTACTCGGTCCCTGCCAACCAGGAGAGATGGGACATGTTTCCCAGGTCAGCAGCTGACCAGCCAGCCAGCCAGCCATAGTCTGCTCTGCTGCTTCCACTCCCTCCTGCCCCAGGCCAGGCCCAGCTCCCTCCTCCTAAGCCCTGGCCTGGAGCCTAGCTGGTCCTTGGGGGCCAGAGTTACTGTAAGCGGCCTGGCAAGCCTCAAGCCTGGACTTTGCCAGCTGGCCATAGCCACCGCCACCTCCCACTACCTGGCTTGGCCAGCTAGGGAAGGGCACCGCGACCCCCGCCCAGCCAACGCGTGACCCTCGTGGCAGAGGGTAGAGGCAGAAAACACTGCCAAGCCTGTGAATGTGTCCAAGGGCAGAGTCCAGGCAGAAAGCCCCCACGGAGTCTCTCCCTGTCCTTCTGGGGCGGGCGGGGGAGTTGGCAAGGGGAGAGCAAGGGCTCCAGCTGTGCTGAGCTGCCCCGAGCTGTCTCTTGGAGTCCAGGGAGGGGGGTGGGGTGGAGGTGGGGTTCACTCTCTCACTGTGTGGAGCTGTCATTTCCACCAAACGTTGAGAGGTTTGTTTATCCACCTCAGCCTCTGCGTCCATTCCTCCTCGGAGCTATTTAGAAGGCCCTCAATAGCGTAGCACCAGGGACACAAGGGACAAAGGGATACAACAACATAGGGAGGGACAAAATGGCTCCATCTCTCCTCTGCCACCCCCAATATCAACCACTGACTGGCTTACAGCAGTAGGCCATCTTTGAGCGCCCCTCCACCACACATACACAATGGTCCCCAATGGCCCCCCTAGTCCAGAAAAAGACCCTGTCTCTCATTTGTGCCTCCAGCAGAATAGACGTGTCCAGGAACCCAAATCCTGAGGCCTGTCACCCTCCACACCCCTTCCCCCGAGCCTTCCCACAGGTAAACTTACTGGCTGGGGATGGTGTGCTGTATCCACTGACTGGAAGCTGGTGCTGGAGCGTGCTGAGGGTGCCTGGTGGTGAAAGTCCACCCAGCATAGGGGGAAAGAAGAAGGCATAGGGAGGTACTGGGTACCCATTGAGGTGCCCGCCCCCAGGTGTTGGGCAGGAACTGCTATTGCTGGCCATGCCAAGCGGCCACAGTCAGAAGGGCAGGCAGACAGTCTGGTAGGCAGCTGCGATGGGCTTCACGCAGTCTCTCCTCCTTGGGGCATGGGGCCTGGGCCCAGAGGGGGTTTGGGTGGTTGCCCACCCACACCCCCTTCTGTCCCTGGAGCTGCAGTCCAAAATTAGTGGGTTAATTTCAGCCTGCTGGAGCCCCCTCCCTAGCCAGGGGCCAGGTGGATTGGGGGATGTCCCAAGAGTCGGTCCTTTGGTTAAGCAGTTCTGTGAGCTGACACTTTTGCAGGAAGGTCCAGAGCCGGTCTTCAGGGTGTCAAAAAGGATGCCATTCCCAGAAGGGCTCCAGCGAGGCGGCTGGGGGGTGGCATGTCCTGTGGTGCTGCAGAGAGAGGAAAGACAGGTAAGTGGGCACTGAGCAGACGCATGGGAGTCCCCACAGCGCTCCCCAACCTGCCAGAGATTTTCCTGTGGCACCCAGCTGAGCAGACACCTGGCACCATGCCTGGTTGGCAGGGCCAGCCTAGGACCAGGGCCCAGACACTGTAGGAGGGGGCAGGACAGCACAGCCAGGCTGGGAATATAGGGACAGGGCCCAGAGTGTGGACGGGCCTCTCACCCAGAATGCTTGAGAAAGGGTCCACAGTGCCACCCAAAGATCACTGCAGCTGACGCAGGCAGCTGGCTCTCCTTCCCCTAGTGTGGGTTACCTGAGGTCAAGATACAGAGAACGTGTGCTAGGGGGTGGGGTAAGGGGGAGAAGTCGCTTCCCTAAAGCATAGGCACTTCTCAGAAAAATGACTCCTAAGCTGGGGGGGGGCGCTCTCTTACACCACTTCCCCCAAAAACCTAAGACCCAGCATCCCAGATCAGTACGTCCCTCCCTTGAAGAGGAGACCCAATTCCATACACTCAGATAAATGGATCTCCAGGGCCGCTAGACAATATCTCTACTACTTAACGGTACAGGTGGCCCTGGGAAGCCCTGTGTCAGGAAAGCAAGGCTTGCCCAGGATAGAAGTCCCCTGCCCCCAGCAGCAAGAGACTGAGTTCAGACTTCATCATACTAACATCTGCGAAAGCAACACACAGGACGGGTGGTAGGTGGACAGGAGCTGCAAGACCAGATGCCCCTCACCAGCATCTACACGGATCTACACCCTATTCGAACAGCGGAGGCCAGACGGTATTCACAGATAACACCTTGGGGTAGAGGGACAGCTGTGTCCTACAGATTCTGTGACACTGCCAATAGACAGCAGTGGAGCAGGAAGAAAAAGGGAGAAACGGACCTAAGGATTTTTCAAGTCCTTTTAAGTATAGATCATATAAAAATACATACAAATGTATAGGCAAGTATATGTTGAAAATAGAAAATATGTATATATATGGTAAATACATATCTGTATGTATATGTGTGTGTGTGTGTGTGTGTGTGTGTCTAATATATATATTAGAAGAGACACAAAAATAATTGCAGCCAATCAAAACCAGGTCTTGCTTCCACCTGACAGGCGCTGTCCCATGAATATTCCTGAATGACTACACACTAGAACGGCCATGATTGAGGTCAGGTAACATGGACTAGAGGATTGGCTCTGTTAGTAAACAGCTTGCTGCGCAAGCACAAAGATCCACTGTTGGATGCCCAGCAACCCTGTCAAAAGCCAGGCAACAGTGGCACACACCTGTAATCTCAGTGCTGGAGAGGCAGAGCCAGGCAGATCCTGAGGGCTTGCTAGCCAGCCAACCTAACTGAATCAGTGACCTCCAGGTCCGCTCAGAGACCCAAGCTGTTGAGAAGAAGAGCCCCGATACTGGCCTCTGGCCTCCGCACATACACACACATACTTGTGCACACATACAAGTCAGAGAAGAGGTACTGGTTGCAAATATGCAGAAACGAATCCGTACACTGCTGGTGGAAGTGCCCAACGCTGCAACTGCTTTGTAGAAGTTGAGCAGTTCCTCAAAAACTTAAACATGGCACTAGCGTACACAGCAAGTCCACTCCTAGGTATCTACCCAAGAAACAAGATAACGCAAGTCACGCACAAAAAGGCTGGTGTGCAAACGCTCGGCGCAGGATCAGAGATAACTGACCGGTGGCAGCAACCCAACAGTCTATCGATGACAAGCATACTAAAACACTGGATACCCAATGTTCTAGAACATTTCTGAGCAGAGAAAAGGGAACTAAAAACTGACATGCTACCATGGTCAAACCTTGGGAACAATACAGTTGCCAAAGACATATGTTGTATGATTCGATTTCTAAGAACGCCCAGGAGAAGCAGATCTCTGTGCATAGATTTGTGGTTACTAGGAACCAGGGTGTGAATTGGAGGGAAATGAGAAGTGAAGCTTCATCTTGGGGTGGAGAAGACGTTTTAAAATGGGTGGTGGGTGTAGTGGTGGTGGCTTTATGCCTCTCTGAATACGTGAGAACTATGCCATTGTACATCCCTTGTCTTTCTTCTTTTAAACAAGGTCTCACTCACTAAATGATGCTGGCTGGCACTCGACCTGCAATCCTCCTGCCTCACCCTCCAGAGCACTGCGATGCTTGAACTCGAACGGGCGCATTCTGTGGTGAGTTAATATCTCAGTAAAGATATTTCTTTTAAAAAGAAAAAGAAAAATAGAGCTACAGAGACCTAAAATAAGAATTGTCCTTTTCCAACTCCCTCCCTCCATCCCTACCTCCCCAAACCTAGGACATACCAGGTTCCAAGCTCCAAGCTCCGGGCTTACACCTGGAGACTCGGGGACTCATATACAGCCAGCATTTGGCTGGGGGCCAGGATGAGGGTCGGGGAGTTGTTGCCAAGGCCACTGTGGAAGAGCACCGTGTCTTCTGTCAACTGAGGAAAACAGGGAGAAAGGAAGCAGGTAGTGGCCACGGAAGCCACGGCTGGCTGTCACGGGAGTGAGAGCTGTATTAATGGCCATGATCTTTACTGTAACTCACGACACCAAGCACCAGGCCTCACTCCTGAATGGAGGGGTGCTGCCTTCTCTTCATAGGTTTGATGACTGAAGTCAGAGAAACAGGGGCCCCACCTACAGGGCCAGCTGCCGCTCTGTCCCCCGTCTCTTATGGGGTCTCACGTGACAAGAATGTGAGCTGGAAGAGACAAGCATATACGCTTGGCCCCTCATACAGATACCCCATACACTTGCAGAAACGCACGCATGCAGGCCTTCAGAAAACATCTGGGTGGGCCAGAGAGCCCTGCTTCCCCAGTCTGTGTGCAGGCAAGCATGGGAGCAGAGGCAGCCTGGAGATAGCATCTCCCCACACCTGGGCCCAACCACACAATGGGTGCAGCTCAGTGTGCTTGTGTGCACGGGCCCTTGTATACACTCCCAGAGGACAGATAACTGTTGCCTACAGTCTCCCAAGGTGCACGTTTTTGTCCCCTAGCTTACCCCCGGATCTGCTTCTCCTGCTAGGAGATCCTCCAAGGTCCTCTCTGTGGGCCATCCCCTATACTGTGGGCCCCAACACCAACATGTACGAGGACTCCCAACCCTCAAGTGGATTCATGTCTGCACAGAGGCTTACCTCCCTGCAAATGAGGCCTTGGAGACAGCTGACCAAAGAGAGGCTACGCTTGGAGCCATGGCTGAAGCCAGAAAGCCACTCACTCTGGACTCCAGGCATCCTGATCTTGCTTTTGAGGGTGGGTGACACCTAACTTGGGACTTTCAAGGCCCAGTCTGTCACATGCTAGAATCCAGCTTTGCCACAGAGAAGACTAAATGACTAAATGTTCTACCTTAGAAAGAATGCCTCAAGCCTCCCCCCAAAGAGGTTAAAATCGGATCAGACTTCAAACCACCAGCCTCCCCACCCCCAACTCCAGGGAGTGCCTGGAAGGCCTCAGAACCTCTAGTATCCTAACTCAGCTGGGCCTACAAACTTCAGTGCAAAGTTGTTCTACTCCCTTGGGAGGCTCTCCAATGAGGGCAGGGACAAAGGTCACAAAAATGGGCCACCAGCCAGGCCAACCAGGGAACAGGGATAGGCAAGGGCAAGGATGATGGGTGGAGCTTCGAAGGTCCTTGGGGAGATGTGACTCTCAGAGAGATGCCTGGGCCCTGGCCCCTTGTACCCAGGCCAGAAAATTTAAACCAGCACCAAAGAGGGAAAACAAGCTACCCACATCTACCCTCCACCCTCTTCCAGCAACCTCACCTGCTCACAGGCACCCTGCCCTGAGAGAGAAAACCACAGGCTGTACCTCCAATCCATTGAGCCCAGCAGGAAAGGGCTGAGAGGTTAAGAGTGCCACCCAGACACGCACCCCTCCTTACTGGGTATCTCTACAAGGTATCATGATCACTTGCCATCTACACGGGCACACACAGACACACACACAGACACACAGACAGACAGACACACACACACACACACACACACACACACACACACACCCCGATGAAGCAGCAGCGGCCATGAAGATGGGAGAAAAAACAAACAGAGGTCTGAAGGGTCAAATCTCAGCTCTGCCACTCTGGGTGACCTTAGGCAAGTGGCTTAACCTCTCTAAGCATGTTTACTTGCCTGTGAACTGTCTCCCTTGATAAATGTGGTCCTGGGAAGCACCCAGCACCGGCTGGCACAGAGGAGGCACTTAGGTCTCCCTCCTTCCCCATCTCCCATCACCTGGGGTCCCCTGGCTCTTTGCATCCTCTCCCTTGCTTTGCCCCAACCAGGGCCAGCATCTGTGGACAGGGCTAGGAGGGAACATCACCCGTTTTTCTGGATCTGCTTCCCCCCAGACAGAGGAGGGGAGGGTTGTGGGGAGAGGGATATCAGGGGTGTGGGTGGAGGCCTGACCACAACTCTTTCCCAAATTCCCTTCTTGCATTTCACAAACCAAAAAAGGGAAATCTTTGGATTTGGGGAGGGAAGAAAGGGAAGAGAAATAGACCATTTCCTCCCGTGTCCCGAGGAACGAGCCCGCCCCCCCCAACCTAGCTGAGACTCCCTAACCGCCCTTCTCCGTTCAGCCACTCTGCGGGTTCCTCAGGGACAGAAGTCAAGCAGTTCCCTCTTGTTTTATTTTGTTTATTATTTATTTTTGAGACAGGGTCTGCTGCCCAAGCTGGCCTCAAAACTAGCCGGCTAGTGACCTTGAGTTTCTGATTCTCCAGTGTCCACTTCCAGAATCCCGGGGCGGGCGGTAGGTACTCACCAGGACAGGTTTACGTGGTGCTGGGGACAGAACTCAGGGCTTTGCATGCTAGGCAAGCACTTTACCAACTCACTTCCATCCCCAGCCTCAAGCAGCTCCCTTTGAAGGGGCTGAGTGAAGAGGCAAAGATGGGGGAGCTTAAAACAAGGGGAGATGGGGGTTTCCTCAGCATTCTAGACAGTTAATGAATCATATGCAAATGACACAGAGCTCAAACTCAACTTGGGTGGGAGGGCCTCCAGCCCTGGCAGAGAGAGAGAGAGAGAGAGAGAGAGAGAGAGAGAGAGAGAGAGAGAGAGAGAAAACGCGTGCCCTTCATCCTCCGGTAGGGTAGGTATCCCCTACCTGGAGTTAGCTGAGCTGGCCAAGCCAGGCCAGGGCAGGGCAGGACCAATTTCGAACCAGAACAGTGGGTTAGAACTATTTATAAGCTTTCCAGGAAAAATACTGTTACACACAAAGCCACAACGTCTCCCCTCCCCCGCACGGCTTCATCTGCAGACCGGGTCGGGAAGTAGTTGTGACCATGACTCTCTTTTTTTCCAAGGGTCCTCCCAGTCATAGTTTTCATTCTCCTCCTCAGAGGCAAGCTCAGTCTCACTGAGGAAAGGATTACCAAAGGCAGGGCCAGGCGGAAGGCACGTCTTTCCCACTAGCTCTGCACACTGCCAGCATGTGCCTCCACAGCCAGGCCTGCTGGCCAGCCTGCCTCAGAGTGTCAAGGCAGGACCTGAGAATGTCCTCGAGGGGTCAGTGAGGTCAAAGTACAGCGTCTCATTGCAAGATGCCAACGCTGCCCGCAGCTTTAAGACACGGTGCCTCATCCCACGAGACTGGCCTTGACGTGTCCATTTTATAAGCCACAACACTCAATTCTGCCCCAGCTCCCGGATGCCACATGTCAGCTGTGAGTGACTAGCAAGTGTGTGGATCCACCAGACACTATAAGCCCAGGACAAGTTGGGTCCTGAGAAAAAGGAGTAGGGGTTCTAACCCCATACCTCCAGGAACCATACCCTGGAGGTTCTGAGGGACACATTCTTCCCATACCCAGGGTAGCTGAAGCAGGGCTGGGACTGGGTCTTCCATGGAAGCAGGGAGTAGGTGAAAGTGCAGAGGGCAGCCCAGGCCTACAGGAGGAGGGGGGCCGACCCATGGGGAAGGAAGAAAACAGGAAGAGGAAGAAATGAGCCTGCCTTGGCCACAGCCAGACCACAGGAGTGTGTGGACCATAGGACAGCGACTCTGCCTGTGGAGGACCAAAGGCGACAAAGGGGACCCCCCAGCTTGGAAACCACCGATGTGCATACCCAGCCTGGCATGGGGCTTTCCCCACCCTCACCTTGGCAGCTGCCCCCCTTCACCACCCCCCTCCAACATGCAGGAAGCATATATAAGCACTCATAATTAGGGGAAGGTTAGTGGGGGGATCGAAGAAGTGGACGGGGCAGCGGCAAGTAGGGGTGGGTGGGGTATATCAATCCCCACTTACCGCCTCAGCTCAGCCCCAATCCCAGCCTGCTGCATTCTGAATCCTAGGGCACAGTGCCAATAGAACTAGATGCTACCAGCCCCCCTCCCAGCATCCCTCCCTGGGGACCTGAGCTGCAGGGAAGCCAGGAACACCCCCTCCTACCTCAGGATATCCTTTTGGCTCTGACCCCAGACCAGGCTTGAGTCAGACTGAGCCCTGCCCCACAACCCCACACCCTAGGACCCCCCAGGAACTTCCTACTCCCCAGGGATCCCCTCAATCCAGCAAGAATCAGGGGGAATCTCTTCCCTTCTCCATCCCTAGCCAAGCAGAGAAGCCTACATTAGGTGGGGAAGTCTGGTCATTGAGCTCTTGGGCCTTCCCTTCAAGATTGGGACCTGCTGCGTCTGACGCTGGGGCGGCTCTGTGTAGGATGGCCAGCGCGCTGCAGAGCTGCTCACAATCCCCCATCCATAAACACCAGGGACCTGGTGGGCCCAGACTCCTGTATATTCCAGCTTGGATCCCCAAAAAGCCACAAACTCCCCAGGGAATAAGGAAGGATAGGGGAGAGGAAGGCGGGGTCTACCAAGTGAGGTCTCAAGAGGCAGAAGGACCCAGACTGAGGGGATGCGGCTACTAAATCAGTCTCACACAGTCATGGCCACAAGTCAGCCTTCCCAACACTCAGTGTGAGTAGGTGGCTGTGACCCCTTCCCACAGACAGAAGTCTGAGGGCCCCCAGGGACCTGAGCCATCAGGGACCACACACACACACACACACACACACACACACACACACAGGCTCAGCTCAAAAGGGCCCCCTAGTCAGGCCTCCCGAGTCCCCCCCTCCCAATTGTGGGCCTTGAGGGGAGGGGCAGGTCCCTCCCCACAAAAACCAGGGGTAGTGCCCAAGGCGGCCATCACCATGGCAACCAACAACAAACATCCCAGGAACCACAGTGGGACAGGAAGTGATGGGCACGTGACAGGAAGACATTTTTTCCCCCTCACTGTTAGGGGGGTGCTGACAGGAGAGTTTGCAGCCCTTAGGGAATCAGCTGTCATTCCCCCAACATTCTCCTACATGGAGCTGGACAGAGAAGGGGGCTGCCAGAAAGTGGCCACGACCCACCACTATGTGCCTGGTCAGTTCATTCAGGGCTCTCAGGGCCTCCCTCCACCTGCCACTCAAGTCCCCCCCCCCCGCAGCCCCCCTCCTCTCCACTTCCTGCCGTGACTGGAGATCAGAGAACTCCCTGCCACAGCTTCCCCTTCTCGAGTCTCGATTCCTGGGCTGAAGGTTTCTCTGTGGTGCAAGGGGCAGAAGGGCTGGGGACCTGCAGTAGGGCCCAAGGGACCGATGCTCCAGGAGGAGGGGCTGGGAGGGGCCACTCAATAGGTGTGTACTCACAGGCACACAGGAGCAGGTCACTGTGACACACGAGGCTGCCTGACCTTAGGCAACTTTGGGAAGACGGAGCCAGAGCCAGAAGACCTAACCAGTACCCCAAGTACCTCCCACATGGGTCCTATCCTGAGCCTCTGGGTTCCTATGGGGTTTTGCTGGCCTCCAAGCAAGCAAATTCCCAAATGCCCAGCCCCTACTACCACTCCCCTGCCTTTTGTGCTGAGGAATCCCCGCTCCCTGCTCCAAGGTGCCCGCCCAGACGAGGGCACCTTGGCTGAGGTGAGGGGAGTGGAACTCCCTCCACTCCCCTCCCCTTCTCTGCAGATGTCCCGGGCTATATTTAGCTCAAACCGGGCGGCCAGCCAGCCCCAGACTCCCCACCGGCCGAGAGCTGAGCTCCCAGTTTTTATGCAATTAAAACATTAAGAGAACCACCTCATCTGCCCCCCCCCCAGTGTGCGGGTACACACGTATACACACACACACACACACACACACACACACACACACACACACGTCCTGTCCTGTCAAGGCAGCACAGCTCCAAGAGCTTGAAGGAAGGCTGCCTAACTCTAACTCTGCAGCAGCCAATGATGGGGTAAAGGAGTCCCCGGGCAGGATACGGAGCATCGAGGCTCATGTTAGGCTGATACTTGGGTAGGTGGGGGATGGGCTTTCTGGTTCCAACAGAAGGGAAAGGCATATCTAGTGGGGGTTGGGGGCTCGCCGCAGAAATTCCACCTGTCATTTTGCAGCCCCTCACTGGTCAGCTCCAGTTACAAGGCCAGGGTTGGCAACAGGTGCTGGCCAGGCTGGCAGCAGCCTAATCCCCCATCAGCTACTGGGACTGACTGTGGAGCCTGGAGGTCCAGCAGGGGGCTTCGGGGGCAGGATGCTAGGTGAAAGGAGGACTCTTCTGGGCAGTTAGGGACCTCTGCAGGAGGCAGCCCCTGTGTGGTGGAAAGACTGGTGGAGCTGGGCAGACCCCAGTCCCACAGCACCTATTTCATCTTCCCTAGGATGCCAGGCCGGCGGGCGGGCTGGCGTGTGGGAGGTCTGTCTGCCTGCCTGCCTCTTCCTCCTCCTCCTTCCCAAATTCCTGGAACAGGCAAGGGAGGTTCCAGTTGCAGGGAAAGGAGAGCAGGCAGGCGGTCCCAGCTTGGGGAAGGGGGGTAGCGTGTGTGTGGGGAGGTGAGGACCAGAGAGGGAAGCAAGATCCAGACAAGATCCAGACGAAGCAAGAGACACCCACACCCAAGCCAGACTGGGGACACACACACACCAACGCCGCGCTCTCACACTGAGCCAGGTCCCCTGCACGCCGCCCACCCAGCAGGGACACCCAAACACCCTCAACCAATCCTTCCAGTTCCCAGAACACCTCCTGGACACACAAGGAGATCCAGACCCTGCCCTGCCCCCCACATCCCACAGAAACCGTGTGGGCTCCAGACAGCAGCAGGAGGGCGGGGAGGGAAACACGGGAGGAAAGACAGCAGGCGTCAGCTAGGACGCAGAGCCAAAGCCTCGGGAGCTGGGGGTATCAGTGGCTACACTTCTTTCCCAAGACTCAGTAAGTCAAGACAACCTCGGTCATCTTGCCAGAGGCTCTGCCAGCTTCCCACACTCCGAAAACCACCACCACCACCACCAGACAGGGGTGTGGGGTGCTGGGAGTGGATTATTGTGCTTACTCGTTTACAGGATAGGATTACCTTCCTCAGATCTCCATCACCCTAGATCTCAGGCAGTGCTCCCCAGCAGACCCCACTGAGGGCTCAACTCACTTCCCCTCTGACTGGGAAGGAGTCTTAGCCCACTCAGGCATCCCAGTGGACAAGGGGCATTATCAGGGTATGTCCTACCCTCCTATCACACAGGGCTGAGAACCACCCACCCAAAACCTCAGCAACTGAGCAGAGAGACCTAGTGAGAAAGATCCTAGAAGGCAGAGCCAGCTAACAGAGACCCAGAGACCGAATGGTTAATGGAAGGGCAGCTCCCCAGGGCCTGTGTCAATGTCCCCCCAAGAGACCTGAAGGCCACTCATTGTCATCACCCCCACACTAGACAGACTGGCAGGAACAACGTCATGCATGTGTGGGTGACTGTGCCCGTCGGAGGAGGCGCAGAGGTGATCAGGATGAGGCTGCCTACAGCGAGCTTCCTGCCAGGCTGCCACATGGTTAGGAGTAGGAGGTGAGCTACAGAGGTATCCCAGGGTGGCAGCAAGTGCATTTAGGGTCAGACTAAAGGGATGGAGATTTAGGGCTCTGGAAGGACAAGGCTAATTCCCAGTACAGGGTCTTCTCAGAACTGACACTAGATCTGAGAAACCCCTGCAGCGACCGCCTTCTGCACACACCACAGGCTCACACCCTCCAAGTACCTGCAAATCCACCACTGTAGGCTTCCAAGGGCCTACTTGAGTCTGACCCCACTGACCTCTCTGTTTCATGGCCCAGATTCCCGGGTAGTACTGATGTGCCAGCCCTTCCTAGTGTACCATCTTTCACGCCACAAACTCTGTGACTCCACATCCCCCTCTTCCTCAGGAAGAAGAACCACACATCTAAGTCTTAAAAACTCTTCTGGTCCCCTCCCCCAGACCCATCCCCACCCCTCCCAGGGGAAGCCCCAAATCTCCAGGCCACCCCTACTCCAGCCTGGGGCCTTCCCCCAGCTCTGTCTCCACACAAAGCCCTGGAGGAGTTGGAGGCATTTGGGAGCCCTGACCCTAACTTCCTAGCAGGACCTAGGAGTCCTTACAGAATGATTCCTCCCCGCAAAATTTTGACTTGTGAAGCCTTCAGCTAGAGAAAAAGAATGATACCCCAGTATCTCCCGCTGAGCGTTGGAGTAAAGGGCAAAAAGGGCAGGGGAAACAATTTTGTTGGGGAGCATACACACTCGTGCCCATGGGCAGCACACAGAAGGAAGCAATCTGGAGGCAAAATGGGGAGCTGGCACCAGGAAGGAGCAGGGGGTACCCTCCCTTCCACGCTGGGCATCCTATCCAAGACAGGATGGGCAGTGGGAAAAAAATAAAATAAAACTTCTCAAGACTGAGTTTGCTGTTGTTGTTGTTGCTTTTCAAATTATTTCCATATGAGTTTGCCCCACCCCCAGCCTAGCACACTGGGGGACCTGTCCCCCTTTCCCACGAACAGTCTGACAGCAGGGCAGTGCCCAGAGAGGAAAGGGGACACAGTTAAACTGATCCGCCAACCACCCTTCCACATACACACATCTGGCTAGCAGCTCCCAAGCCTCGTGGGTGGCACTAGATCCCAGACATCCTCAGCGAAGTAAGGTCGGCCAGTCTGTTCTGTCCTTCCCTCACCCCAAAAGGCTTCCACAACCCCCAAGTAACACAAGACTCTCAGGCACATCTCACCCAACCACCCAATTCAGACGGCTCCCCCACACTCCAACAGAGACACCAGCTGAGCGGGCCCCGCCCCCCAGCCAGTTCCCTCTGGTGGGGGTGGGCCCCCTGGCTGCTTCTCCTCAAACCACAGGGCGGCTCAGGTAACAGGAGGCAGAGTAGGAGGGGGCTAGTCTGTTGGGCATCTGATCTCTCCCCAAACAGGTTCCAAGAAGTCTTTTTGTTTGATTTGGTTTTGAAGAGAAAAGAGAGTTCCCAGCCGTGATCCGCCACGGCCGGAGCCCCAGCCGGGGACACGCGCCACCGCGGGAGCCTCAAGGCTGCGCGCGCGAAGACGCGGTGCAGACGGGGCTCCCCAACCCCGGACACGCCGGCGGCAGGCTGGGAAGCCCAGGAAACCCCGGGTCCCCGTCGAAACCGCCCGGCACCCAGTCGCCGCCCGCAGCACCCATCCAGAGCCGGCCACCGGGCCCCGATGCGGGAGAGAGCGAGGGCTCCCCAGGATCCCAGGGGAGAGGTTACCTCGAAGCGAGGGATGCAACCCGTCTGGGTGTCCGCGGGCGCGGCGTCTGCCCCCAGCCGGCGCCTCGCGCTGCCCGGCGTCAGGGGTGTGAAGTCCCCCGAGAGGAGCCGTCCGGGGGGCCGCGGCTCAGGGGCGCGGGGCGACGGCAGCGGCCATGGCGAGTCACGTGCGGAGGCTGAAACTTTACCCGGAGCCCCAGACTGGGGGGGGCGGAGGGTATGGAGCTGGGGTGGGAGGGAGGTCCCCCTCTTGCAGGTCCGCCCCTGCCTGCTACGGGCCAATCACCAACCGGGGGGCGGGTTCTCAGGCTCACACCCGCCCCTCTCTCCTTAATAGACACAGGGAAGGGCGAGTCTTAAAGGAGACGTTTCTAGCCGACGGCCGGACCGTGGGAATCTGGGAGAATCCCTCCCTCAAAACGGCAGAAAGAGAATCAGAGCGAGAAGGGGGTGGGGATGGAGGTGGGGGGGGCGTGAAGCTCAGAGAAAAGAATAAAAATAAGACTCGGCGGAGAAAGTGCCTCGGTGTGCGGTATCCTACACACTCCCTTCCCCCAGCTACACGCCCACACTCCCAGGGACACACACATCACACACACCTACTAAACCTGGGAAGAGAGGAGGTGGTGTAATGTGGAAGAGAACGCACTGACTCCTGCCCCAGTTGTCAAGTCTCTGTCTCTCCTAATTACAATCCTCCAGGGCCAGCTGAAACTGAAAGCTATCTGACCTTGAGCAAGCCACTTCCCTTCTCCGGACCTTAATTATTTCTCATCGGCAAAAACGAAGTACAAGGAGTAGACCTTCTTCCCCATACGAACAAACACCTCTCCAGCTCTAGTGGGTTAGGAGAAACTTCGAACACAACTCAATCCCTCCGAATAGCTTTAAGTATCGTCACCCCAAAAAAACAGCTCTTGGGTCATGCAGGAGCCCCCTCCATTCTAGAAGACCCCCAGTCGAGGGGCCAGAGCAGTTCATACATGTTCCAGGTGGACAGGATTTGAATCATATTCCATCTGCAGACCTCAGTCCTCAACGGTCACAAGCCCCTTCCCAGTCATTTGGGAGGCTAGCCATCCGTTAGAGGAGGGTGGATCCATTATGGAGCACCAGGCAGAGAAGGGGCAAGTGCCCCCACAGGACATCCCACTGGAAAGGGAAGTGCCACACGCCCAGGCCTCCACCTTAGAGAAGAGACGCTCAGTCTGAGCTCAGTCTGACCGGGTGGCCTGATTTTCAGACTAGGATCAGGAGGTCCGAGGCCCGCATGGGATTTTGTCCACGGTTGCATGATTGCTTCGGTTGATGAACCGGACCTAGAACTGGGATATCTGCTTGTCTCTCTCTGGTTCTGCTCCGCAGCCTTGGAAGGTAACACAGGCAGGTCAGTGGGACGCTCTACCCAAAGGTCGGATGCAAGGGAAAGCTCGGCAACGCGGAGCGGCGCTTCCCCAGGCCCTTCCCGCCCCGCTGGGCCAAAGCCGTCTCCCGCTCCCGTCTGGATTTCCGCCGGTGTGAACCACCCGCCCGGCCCCTCCCTCCCGCCCCGTCCCGTCCTGTCCCGTCCAGATCCATCCACAAACATGCGCTCAGCAGGCAAGAATGCGCCAATGGCTCCCAGATGTGGAGGCCGACGCTTAACCCCTTCCCCTCCACGCCCCCCACCCTGCACCCCCAAGCCTTCCAGCCAGAGTCCCAGCATCAAGGGGCCTCCATCCAAGTGAGGAACTAGGCTAAGAGGGGGCATAGGGCCAGTCCACTTCTAGCTCCCAGAGGCTTCTCCCAGCCTAGATCTTACCAGCCCAAAGGGAAGTTTCACAGACAGGAAAATGCAAGTGTCCTGGATAGAGTTACCCTGCCTCCAACATGGGCAGTCTTCAGGCACACAGGCCAACATATGGATTCAGGTACACTCTTCTTATACACACAGAAATCTGGATACCCCTGGCACAAATGCATAACCACACACACATTCGTGGTGTGAATGTGTGCATCCCCAAGAGAGATATGCATAAAGAAGCACCTACAGACATGCACACATACAGTGGCCCAGAGCAGAGGCTCGAGTGTGCTTCTGAGCACTCGCGGCCACAGCTGTAGACCCATATGGAGACCAAGGAGGAAATCCACACTTACACAGAGCCTATAGGGTTGAATCTATAGGGTTCAGACACACATCTGCTGAGGCCTAGGAGTATCCCTGATGCTAAATAGAGTCTGTCTGACAGAGTTCCAGATTCTGTAGCTGGGGAAATACTAGTCCATCAGCTATATTGCTCCCCTTCCTTGCTAAATTTTCATCTTTAATGAAAATGTCTGCATGGCCTGCCCGAGCTGGCAGTTGTTGGCTGGGAAAGGAATGCAGCCACTTCACCTGGAAACCTTGCAGACCTTTTTTCTTTAAGTCCTGGCATACTGCAAGAGCTCTCTACTGCATACTGCAAGCATATCATAAAAGCCATCCCTGGGACAGGTGTTAATGCTCCAGGAAGAGACAGATAGCATTTAAGCAAAAAGGAAAATTAGCACACCAAAAAAATGAATCCACACCAGAAGAGCTGAATTCAGTCAGCAGGAGCCTCCAACCGTTGGTGGCATATTGTCTCCAATGTTCTTTCAAATGTTCTTTGTAACCACCTCAAGATTTGCAGCCACAGGAGAAATGACACTGACTCCATCCTGGATTGCACCTGCAAACCAGAACAGCCCCTGCTGAGATGACCAGCCCTTAAAGTTTTTCAGTGAGTAGCAATGCTCTCTCTTTTTGGCACGGCTGTACTGTAACAGTGTGCTTTGTTTTTTTCCTGCCCCCTTATCCCCTTAATATGTACACTGTTAAGTTTTCCTATTAAAAACACTTCTGCGTTTTTTATTTCTAAAGCACGATTGTACGTGTTATTTCTTAAAGCGCAAAAGCGTGCCATGCCCGGGTCCCATAGAAGAATGAACTACTGTGTTCATTTGCCATAAATTTCCTTTCCACCCATACTCCTTTCCTGAGTGGAGTCCCATGAACCCATCAGCAGAAAAGGCTGGTTCCTCTGCACACATCCAAGATTGGACACACAGCCTTCACACCTTTGAGAAACTTCCTTTATGCCCAGGGCACTCAGTATTTCAGGTCCAAAGTCCAGCCCTACCCAAGCATGACTGCAGGAGTCAGGAGCGGTCCTTAGGTAGTCATGGGTCCACAGAAGCAACCCTTGGTCTCAAGACAGGGTTCCCACCCCCTTCTGCCAGAGACCCTGTTTCAGAAGGAGAGCAGAGTACTTAAACTATAGCAAAAGTCTAGTGGAAGGGAAGAGCCCCAGGGATCTTTAGGAAAGACACTTAGGGCCTCCAATACCACTGCACCCAGGAGACAAGCTGTGGGGGTAAAGGTTCCCCAAAGCAAGAGTCCCCCTTCAGACTAGAGAAGGCAAGAGAGGGCATAACCAATGACAACTGTCCAGGGACAGCTCCTAGTCATCAAAGGAGCTGCAGTCTGTGGAATTCCTAAGGTACAGCACGAAGCCAGCCAGCCGTGGTAGCACACACCTGTAACCTATAACACCAGCGCTCGGAGCATCAGGTCCGCGCTCCAGAGTAAGGTCCAGTCCAGCCATGGCTAGAGAGTAAGATCTTGTTTCAAAACAGAACAACCAGAGAACAGCATCAAGTCAGGTACGGTGGTGCATATATATAATCTCAGCACTCAGGAGGTGGAAGCAGGGGAGTTAGAAGTTTGAAGAGAGCCTTAAGGGGGGAGGGGGAAGGGAGGAAGAGAGAGAACACTCACCCATGAATTCAAGCACTAAGCAGAGCTTGAAGAAGGCCTGGGGAAAGACAGTCTCTCCAAGACCACCTGGAGGTGGGTGAGGTGAGAGGTACCTGCTACAACCAGCCACAATTCACACCCCCTGCTCAGCCTCACAACTATCCGAAAAGGTGTACTTTCTGCAGCTATCTTGGATCTACTTCTTTCAAGTGTCAGTCCAAAAGGGCCAAGGGTCCTGTTTCCATTGTACAGAAGGGGAAACTGAGGCGCAAAAGGAAATAGCCAACTGAGACAGGGGAATGGCCATGAAGTCTAGGCAAGCCAGGGCTACATAGTAAGTTCCAGGCCAGCCTGGGCTACAGAGTAAGAATCTGTCTCAAACAAACAAAATCAAACAACAGCAACAACAAAAAGAATTGCTTTGCTGATACCATATAGCTTGTCAGTGCAGACCTGGAACTCAAACTCATAGCCTTCGGCTCCACGCTCCCCACCCACCCACCCATCAGCACTATCCATCTCCTCCAATCAAACATAGCCCACTCTACTCTGAAGCCTGAAGCCTCTTTACCTCTTCAACATATGGGGGAAACATCATGCTTGCCTGGCTCTGCAGGTTTATGGGTAGGGCTAGGAGATGAAAGAGACCAGAGAAGGCGGCGGGGGAGGAGGGGGAGGACACATATAACCCTCCACCCTAACCCTAGCATGGTGCCCACCTACCAGGCGGGCATGGCCGGGTGACTCAGCCACATCCGGGGAAGATGCCAGGGCAGTGACTCACCTACCGAGAAGAGCTGAGTCTGGTACTTTGCCAGCTCCGGGACAGAAGCGACTTAGTCACTACCAGGGCTGTGCTGCCCAGCAGGCATGGCCTAAGGATCAGGGACAGGGGCCAGCTATGTCCTCCCTGGTTACACGCGCCCCCTGGTGAAGGCAGGCCTCAGTATCCAGGACTGAATCGCAGTTCTGCTGGCTCCTGCCTGCTCAGGATTGCCCAGCCCTATGACACCAGCTCTGCTCCAGTGCCAACAAGTTCAGTGAGACCCTTGGGCTGGGCTGCCCCACCCCCAGCAGCCTGCCCCCCTTGCCCATCACTCACCGCCCCCCTCTCTGACTTATCCCACCTCCTCCTGCCACCCAAGTTGTACCCAGGCTATGAGTCTCCTTTAAACATGTCCTGGCAGCACTCCTGCCTCCACAGCCCCTCTCAGCCTCCCCACCCCCATGTATGTACGTATACACACACACACACACACACACACACACACACACACATTCACACACTCCTGCCAGCAGCTGCTGAAGTTGTTGAGCAGGAGGGAAATCATGAGGGTGGGGCCATGGATTGGGTTACCAGAGCCAATGGGGTGGGCTGTCACCCAATCCCTTCTCTAGCTAATTCCCCCATCTCCCTCACCCACCTGCCCCCCTCCCTACCTCTGGCTGGCAGCCTGCTGCCCTTTGAGCCCCCCTCCACCCCGCGCTCCACCCAAACTAGGAAATAAACGTTCAAGAGTGTTTGTCATGCTAAGACCAGCCCAGCATGTGTGAGGAAGAGGACAGGAGAGATGGAGACAGCAGAGCAGTTCCTGCCCTCAGTGGTCAGGCTATAGCCACTAGGTAGGTGTGTGTACGTGTGTGTACGTGTGTGTCTATGCCTGTGTGAAGCCAGAAAACAACAGGGAAACTCACCAGGTCCCAGTGGAGTTGGTGGGGCCCAACGGGAGCTGACAGTCTGAGCAGCCTCAATCCATTTGCACTATTGATTTCTCACACACTGCAGCAGGCTTGATGGGGGGGCCATGATAAATCAGGACCCCAGAGACAGGGAAACTGAGCGAGAGGGGGGAGGGGCCCTGCACCATCATCTGTGGCCCTCTCAGAGCTGCTTGGTGAGGAGGTGGCCAGCTAAGAAACAGGAGAGGCTGGAGGACAGGAGACAGGGTTAGGAAGTAGGTGGTGGATGAAGGCTCCATTTGTAAGATCTCCTTCCAGCTGGCAACACAGATAGGTTCTGGAACAACTATAGGGGGCGCCATTCAACTCATAATCGAAAAAAAATTGGCTTTCTTTGCACCTATACAACATGGAGCACCAAAGGTAGAGAAAATGCTGATGGAATCCCGAGAGATAGTTATTCTCTACCAAACTGTCTCCCCTTGCCAGCCCCTGCTCCTAGGCTAGGCCTCAGAGGACCCCTTCAATCTGAGGCCTCTGCTCTGTTCCCTTTCTGTGTCGGGGGCGATGGCATGGGTTCTAGGCATGGCAAGAATGGGTCACAAAGGATTCTGAAGAGTCTGGAGATGTGTCTCCTTGTCCTGCGTCTGTCCCCAACTCCTCTTGCAACTGTGGACAAATCCCTGCCCTTCTCTCCGACTCTGAAATGAAACAACTGGAGACGATGGGATGTCCCTTCGGAAAGGTGGCTCCAAGCCCCACAGCTCGCCAGCCTGGGAATGTGCTGGAAGCTGTCCAGCACTTCCATTCACACCAGTGGCCACAGGCTACCCAAACAAACCCCAACCTCCTTCCAGACTGCACACAGCCTCTCTCCACATGGTGGACATATAAACAAACCAGGCTGGGGCCTAAGAGACACCGCAGAAAGGAGCAGGGAGAGAAACAGCCCTCCCTTGTCGTGTCCCTGGCTGGAGGTGCTCCTTGCTCCAAATGGGGAGAGAAGCACAAGGTGTGCGGTAAGGACCAGAGAGTGGAGCCAGCCACCTGGGCTCCAGTCCCAGCACAGCCAGTGACTGGCTGAAAGTCCTAGGGCAAAACATATCCCTCTCTGGGTCCCCTCTGTGAGGGGAAGGGGCTCCTATAGGCCCCCCAAAAATCCCTTTCAGATCTGAAGGCAACGGGACAGAGAAAGCTGAGGGGTCCCTAGTGCTCCTCTGCTGGTCTGACCCAGGTCAAGCTCCTCTCTGCAAGGCTGTTCCCTCAGCCAACAGGCTTCCTGTTGTACCTGCTGCTCCACACCTTCCTCATTGTACCTGCTGCCTCAGTCCTTCCTCGCTCGCTCCTCTGCCTGCTTTTTCTCCTCACCTTGGCCTGCCCCTCCGCCTGCCCCGTGCTTTTCTGCACGTCTCTCCTGCCAGGGGACAGACCAACTAAAAATAGTTCCCACAGCCTTTCTTGCCCACAGCTGCCCAAAGAGCAGGAAATGGGGGGGAGGTGCTGTGCCCTGACCTTACCCACCAACTCCCAGTTCAGAACAGTGTCCAGCACTCCAGTCTGGGGCTAGTGCCAACTTGGCCATCTCTGGGGCATCCCACAGCCCTTCCCTAGAGGGGAAGGCGGGCTCATAAGTGGCTACAATCACAGAGTTGTCCCTGCCCCATGGGAGAAGAAGAAAGGAGGCAATTGGTCTAGAGGGAATCCTTCCCAATTTCTGACAAATCAATGCCAACCACATTGTGGGCACTGAGAGGGGAAGGGCTGGCTCTACCAACCAGTCTTTTGAGGGCAGAGGGAATTGGCATTGGTAAAATTTGTGTCAGTTTCCTTTATCCTAGCCCAAGTGGAGGGCAGATGAACTAGTATCGTAGCTCCACTTACGCTAGTCCTTTGCTCCCCAAAATATAAATGGTTCAGATATAGGGGTTTCAGTAATTAAGCCCAGACACCATAGCTAACAGGGCAGAACTTGGATTCTCACATGTACAGCCAGAAGCCTGGAGACTGGACCAGGTGATGTCCGCTAGGCTGGGAATGCACTGTGCCCAAGCTGAATCAGAGGTCACAAGGGAGAAGCCTGCTTCCATCGGTGCCACAGGCTACAGTGCCCTGCTCTGCACCCCATCTGCAATTTCTGGTACCTCCCAGCCCTAGGGGAAGGCCCTTTCCATACAGGAGGCAGGAAACCAGCTTAGACACTCTCTGGAGGCCAGCAAGGGAGCCCTGTACTGTGAAGGAGGTGGGAAACCCAGGAGTCCTGGCCTCCAGCCCAGAGACTGAATGAGAATGATATCTCCAAGGGGAGGAAGAAAACAGCTTGATAGGAACACATACACAGACACACACATACACACACACAGACACACAGACATAGAGATACACACACACAGATGCACATAGACACAGACACACACACATACACACACAGATAGAGATACAGATAGACACACACACAGAGACACAGACACACAGAGACACACACACACACACACAGAGACACACACACACACACACACAGAGACACAGACACCCAGACATATACACAGACAGACACACACAGAGAGACACACACAGATACCACAGAGATACACACGGACACACAGAGACACAGACACCCAGACATATACACAGACAGACACACACAGAGAGACACACACAGATACCACAGAGATACACACAGACGCACAGAGACACAGACACACGGAGATATACACAGACACAGACACACAGAGACTTAGACACACAGATACACATAGACAGACACACACAGAGACACACACACACAGACACACAGAAGACAGACACACAGAAATACACACAGAGACACACAGAGATTTAGACTCACACAGACACAAACATGCACAGACACAGATACACACACAAACACACAAACACACATACACACACACACACAGTGCCCCAGTCAGAGGTGACCCATAAGAAGGTTCTGCCCAAAGGGGCTGTATTGGAGCAGCGAAGTATCCCAACAGAAGGGAGAAGAGAGAAGGGAGTAGGGGAGACTGCATGGCTCCCACCTGTCCTCTAATCATCACAGTGAGGGGCCTGCATTTTAAGACTGAGTATCAACCAGGGCCTCAGGTGTGGGATCCACCCCAAACTCCAGTCCCTTCCCTAGCTGTTCATTCCTGGGCTTCCTCTGGCTCCCCTTCCCTGGGACCAAGCCAAGCCCCGAGTCAGCAAGCCCAAGGTGGTGCTCGGGAGCCAGGGCCGTGCCAGGGCAGCCCTCACACCACCCTGCCCTGGCTTTTCTCCCGTCTGCTTTTAGCCACCACACATATCTCAGCTGTCCAATCCGATTAGGACTCCAGCCCAGTGAGGCGGACAAGGAGGCCACTGGGCAGGGGAGACACAGACAAGGACGCAGACAGGGATGGCAAAAGGAAGATGGAGAAGAGGCTCCTGGACGGAGATGGGTGTCCTCTGGGGAAAAAGGAGCCCCATGCAAAAATCTGTGTTGTCTGACAAGCACCCTAGTGACAGGGACAGCGGCTGCTCTCAGAAGTTCTTCGTGTGTCCCCCCACCAGGGCTTCCTCTGTGCCCTGGGCAGGGGTGGGAGAAACTGAAGGCAGAGAGACTGACCCAGATTTAAGGAGGGTCCCCATCCTAGAACTCTGCAGTCAGAGTTTCCAGGGTCTTCACCATCTCTGCCCTCCTGGGGCCTTTAATGGCAGGGTCTCTGTGGAAAGCCCAGCCAGCTAGAGGTAGAAATGATCACAAATGAAGAAACTGAGGCTTAGCTGAAGGAAAGACTGTAAATGCAGATGGTTAAGTCTCAGACTCAGGCCTGTGACTCTCAGTCTGTGGCTCACATCCCAGGATCCCCACTTCCCTCTTTGTATGGCAAGCAGAACTAAGTCTGGAATCCATTCCATTAAGGACCCTTCCCTCCAAAACCAACCCTGGGTGAAACCCCGGCAGACATGAGGAATCTAGAACACACAGCTAGCTTCCGGATAGGTACATGTCACCCACCCTCACAACATCCTGACAGACAAACTATGATGGGTCTGAGGCTCTTCTGTCACTGTGCCCCCCATTCAGCTACCCCAGAGGCAAGATATATACATAGGCTACTAGTTACTCAGACAAGCCGACAGCCCTTCCTATAAACCCACCCACCAAACCATAATGAGATGCCCCAGATCTTGGGCAACCAGGGCCTGTCAGCCCACCACTGAAGAGGAAAATCAGCCAAAGTAAACAGTAGGTGCCATCCAGCTCTCTCCCAGAGAACCTGCAGGAGGGCAGAAGCCAGGGGACCTCCCAGCTCTAGAGTAACACCAGGAGCCCGAGGCTCTGAGAGCCAAGGAGCGCAGGGAGCTGGCGTGGCTGATTGGCCTTGCCGATCTGGTCCACACCCCCTTCCCCAAGCCATCTGGACTGAGCCTGATCTGGCGTGGGCCTTACTGGGATCTCTCCCCTTGGATACACACAGGAATCTTTTTATCCAAAATGTATAGGTCTTCCAATCACATGGTCTACACACGGGCACTTGAGGGAGGGGGCTTTTGCTCCAGGCGCTGAGGTGTTGGCAGGAATGAGAGTTCTAAGCTGCAAGGACCTCCCCTGGAGAACAAGGTCAGCAAACACTCAGCAACCTCCACCACCCTTCTGCAAAGCCCTTGGGCACCCAAGTGTGTCATGCACCTGGAAGGAGACTCCCTCCCTACATAGTGAGTAGGGTGAGGAGGCAAAGTCCTGAGCTCCAGGCTGGGAAGCCACGAGGAAGCAAGGGAGAAATCCCTCAGGGAGAGTAGGGTTCCCGTCTGCCCCCTCTCTACTTTTTCAATCAGGTCATCACCTCCCAATTTTCCGGGCTAGGTGAGGTGGGGGTGGGGGGCTTGAGGCAATACTGCAAAGGAGGGTGCAAGGGCGTGGGGCCTGGGCAGACCTTCCCCCACTTTCCACTCTTAGCTAGAGAATGGAGACTGTCTGAGGGGGGCGAATTGCAGGAGGGGCGCTCCAGGGGCCGAGGGCTCGGAGCTTCCCAACGCCCCACGGGTCCCGGGCTCCCACCTCCCGGGACGATTGTGAGCAATGGGGGAGGAGGGATGGGGAAAGCCTGAACTGCCTAAGAGGGAAGCGGCCGGGTCAGAAGCAGAGAGGCCCCTGCAAAAGACGGCCTGGGGAGAACTGGGAAGGGGCGTGCACGATCCTACCTGCTCAGGTGTGTGCCGGCAGGGGGGCGATGGGGTTCCCAGGAGAACCGGGGAAGCCCTCTCAGCTCGATTCAGGATTCCCCCCAGCTTCTGGGTTAGGCTGCTGCAAGAGGCACGGTTCCCGTTGGGTCCTAAAGCCCTCTCTCCAGATTGTAGGCTCTCCCTGCCTTCTACTACCAGCCCCCACGCGGTTAGCGCGCGCGGGTGCAGCGCTGAGGACTGGGTGGAGGAAAACTAACCCACTGGAAGAAAGATGGAGGTCTGAGCCATGGGCAGGGGACAGAAGCCGTATGAGATCTCAACACACACCACACGACAAATGGACATTCACGTCTGCTGCCTCTCCTGAGCCAGTGGATTTGGGCTTGGGTCCTGGGGATGGAGTTAAGACCTTATTCTTTACGATTCCCATTGGACTATTTAGCTATCAGCTATGGGGATTTGGGGAGAGCAACTTTCCTTTTAAACACACAAACAGACAGACAGACAGACAGACACTCATTTCTGTCCTCGTTTTCAGACTACAGCAGTCTACTCCTCCCACCTCAGTATCCCTAAGAGGATATCCCAGGGGAAAACTTGGGTCTTCAGCTGGAGGGCTGGAGGGCTCAGTGGCAGCTGGAGAGGAGACTGTGGGTGAAACTGTAGATCATGGTGTTCTGGGGAGCCTGTGGTGTGCATTCCTGTGTAGCAGAGACTGAGCAGGTGGGGCTGTGGAGAGGGTTAAGTCAGAAGGGGGCTAAAGATGTACTAGAGATGACAATTAGCAGGGGGTGCACAAGACACAGAACCTAGGGGCCCGGCCATTGCCCTTGCTCAGCCCTTAACAAGATCCTGAGTCTTTATTGCCAAAATGAACATGTAAAGTGCATTTCCCCAGGTATCATTCTGGGGCGGAGGCATCCATCTCTCCACACAATGGATCAACTTCAAGGTCATTGGCTCTGTAGTATAGGATAACCAGCTTTCTCAAAGGTTGTCCTTTCTCTGGTCACCCTGAAAGAAAAATCCAGATGTGGTGGGCCAGGTGGGTAGTGGGGAGGTGGCTGGGCAAGGGCAATGGCCGGGCCCCTAGGTTCTGTGTCTTGTGCACCCCCTGCTAATTGTCATCTCTAGTACATCTTTAGCCCCCTTCTGACTTCACCCTCTCCACAGCCCCACCTGCTCAGTCTCTGCTACGCAGGAATGCACACCACAGGCTCCCCAGGACACCATGAACAGTGCTGGCCCGAGAACATTCTGCAAGGACTGTTGAGTCCTATTTCCAGCAACAGAGGAGGGGGGTGTCATGGGGTGACGGGTCCGGAGAAGACCAAGGCTCTCCCTAGAAGGGGAGAGGGCAGCTGCAGGGCCTCTGACCTCACTGTCTTGCAGGAAGATCTGGAAGGAGCTAGACAGCAAGCATGGAAGCCCCAGGGTGGCGTCTATGGGGTGAACTCAGGTCAAGCCTTTCACCCAAATGTGCCTCAGTTCTCCCCCAGCTGTTAAACAGGACTCCGGATTCTTCCCAGGCAG
This sequence comes from Cricetomys ansorgei, assembly GCA_026225945.1. Classification (NCBI taxonomy): domain Eukaryota; kingdom Metazoa; phylum Chordata; class Mammalia; order Rodentia; family Nesomyidae; genus Cricetomys; species Cricetomys ansorgei. The sequence continues at coordinate 15,244,995 of JAMJFZ010001881.1, forward strand.
TTAATGAGTGTTTACCAAAGGGCTTGGAGATCCTCAGATCTCAGCTGGGCCACCACTACAGTTAGAGAGCTCAATAAGGGCCGAGTGTTATTTGGGGAGGGAAGGAGCCGGGGAAGAGGGAAGCAGACTACTCTCTTACGAGCTGAGGATGAAACCAAGCTCCCAGAGAAGCACCGACCGGCTGCCACAGGATATCCTTGTACCCAAGAATGGAGGTCACCCTCCCCCCTCCACCTAACCACCACTGAAGGCTGGCCTCCAGCTAGCTGTAGGCAGAACCCATCCGGGCAGCTGGCCTTCATTAACTCCAGCTTTTTCGCCCCCCACTGTGAACCCACAGCTTCTACAGGCCTAGGCTACAGGGGGGCTGCCTTAGTCTGACCTTGCAGCTGACACTGGGGTGGGGGGCACGGCAGCAAAGGCCAAGTTACCAGCTGAAAAGAAAGTCAAGCGAGACTCCTTTTTCCCACTGGGAGCAAGCAGAGAGGAGTGTGGGGGTGAGAGGGTGGAGGTGGGGGAATTTAGGGCAAACAGCAGGCAGTGAAGTCAGCTGGAGTGAGGCCCAGAAACCCCCACACCCCGAGGCCAAGTCTTACTCTAGCTTTGCTTTCAGCTAGAGTCTTGGCGAAGCCCCAGACTAGGACGGCCCTGGCTGCCCCTTTCCGCCTCCCTGCCCCCACCCTTATTAAATACACATTTTATCTCTCAGCATCTTCATTATCTTAACTGAAGGAGACAAGCAGTGGATGGCGGCAGCAGAGAGCGTCAGGGGAGGGGGTGCGGGGAGCAGGCGCACCCTTGTTACAAAGTGCTGATCTAGCTCTTTCAGGCAGTGTGGGAAACCGGGGAGGGATCAAAGTGAGCGAGGCTGATTCAGAACTCAATTAGAAATTAAAAAAAAAAAAACAGGAGCGGGCTCTCCTTTTGCCAGCCTTGCACCCAATTAGCTTCTACTGGCAATGTCTGGGCTGGGGGCGTTGGAATAAGGGGAGATCAGAGGGCACGCCCCGCCCCATGCACCTTCCTCTATGTAGGGGAAAGACTCAGGAGGAAACTGAGAAAACTTCCCCACAGAGCTAAAAAGCAGGACATCAAAGGTGGGTTCCTCTCCAGTCCCTTACCAACTAGAGGTGGTTTCCTGGCCAGTCTCTGGGGACGAGATGGTGAGGTAACTTCTTAACAGATCCACCTCTTCCTAGCCTGTAGGCAAGTTTCCAACCCAGAGCCAAAGCTTCCTTGAAGCGACAGAGGTTGCCTCAAGCAAGGGGCTAAGAGACCCAACAGAAGGGCTGACGCCTGAGACCAAGGCTTGCAGCAGCAGGGAGAGGGGGGCTCGCTCTCTCTTTGCAGGGGCCCAGCCCACCTGAGTGTGTCTGCACCAGCGGTTTACCTCCAGCTGAGAATGGTTCTCAAGATGGGGGAGAGGCAGTATCTTCCTTGTGTTGTTCACTAAATAGTAGTTAATGAATAGCTACCCGGTAAGTGCTGGGAAAAGATACAAATGTGAATAAAATCTCACTCAGTGTTCAGTCCCCTGCACCATAAAACAAAACAACAAAAACACCATTTTGCTTTTCTTCCCCCCCTCCTGTAGTCAAGATATTTTTGTGCGTGTGAAAGCCAAAGGTCAACTGTAGGTGTCATTACTCAGGAGCAGTCAGGCTTTTTTTTTTTTTTCAACTTGAGTGTCTCTTATCTGAACTGTTCTAGTAGGCTAAGTTGGCCCGGCGAGCCAGCCATAGGAATCTCAGCCTGTCTCAGCCTCTCCAATACTGGAATTGAAGTACTTGTGAGTTGAGTGTGTGGCAGGGTGTCCTTGAACTTGGGTCCCGATCCGTGCACAATCAGTACCTTGCCAACTGAGCTGTCTCCTCAGCCTGAGTCAGGGTATTTTTACAAACATGGGTTAAGTTATTGGTCCGATTGTGTGTCTTTCTTTTCTGCTCTACCTCCATTCCACCCCTGGCACTGAGGAGTGAACCCAAGGCCTTGTGCATGCCAGGCAAACACTCTCATCTCTGAGCTAGCCATCCTTTGACTTTATTGTGAGATAGAGTTTCATTAAATTGTCCAGGCTAGTCTTGAACTCACTCCGTGGTGGTCCAGGTAAGACTTGAACTTGTGATCCTTCTGGGTAACTGGGATTACAGGCCTGTACCGCCAGGTCCAGTTTATTGTGTATCTCTAGAGGGCACTTAATAAAGACAGGGAGAGCTAGAGATGTAGTTCAGTGGTAAAGTTCCTGTACTGAGTGGGGGTGGGGTTGAGGAGCAATGGGAAGGGAGGGAAGGGTTAGGGTTCTGCCAAGTTTTCTGATTTCTGGGTAGTGAGTCTGGACCTCACACACTCTCGCAGTTAGCTAGCCACAGGCGAGTCTTCATTGAGCCAGAAATATCAGTGGTAGTTCTGGGGTTGAAATTCATACCAACTTTATTGGGTCTATGTTCTTTCCATGGCAATACCCAACATATGGAAGCTTAATCTGGTTCTTAAAAAAATAAAAAAGACAGACCAGGATATAGACACACACCCCACCGTCTTCAAAAGGAAAAATGTAGGTCAGCATCCCTTACCACCCCATGTGGAGTGGCCTAAGATCCTGGCAAAAACTCGTAACCACAGGCCCTCCCATCCTACTTAAACTCCCACCGCCTTCCCATGGCTCTCAGCTTCAGTGAGAAAAACCGGCAAGGAACGGACTCTCTTCCTTTCTGCCCTCTCTTCCTTTCTGCCAGTGTCTGAATTACACTTAAGACGCTACTGACAAACATACATCAGCCTTTGCTCCCACAAGGGCAGCGGAAGCCAAGCAGGGACTCTAAGTCTGCTTCACGCATCATTGACAGAACCAACCCTGTTCCAATTGCTGAAGTCTTAAGAGCAGCAGTGACCTAGAAATTGACAGTGGGGGGAGAGCCGAAGGAAACTCACAAGCCAGTACTCAGAAAGCCCTATTTCCAAATACTGGGGGAAGGGGAGAGGAAAGGGGAGAGGGGAAGGAACTTGGCCCCTTTGGAGCTACAAATGCGATCTTGGCTGGAAGCCAGGGAGGATACAGTGCAGTCCCACTGAGAGTCAAGCCATGTTCCCGACTCAAGCCCTACAGTTAAGAGGAAGGCGCCAAGCCTCAAATCCCGCTGAGGTGGGGAGGCTGCTCCTTTTTGGGCAGGATCCTACCGTGGACACAGAACAGACAGCAGCTGCCCACAGTGTGGAAACAAACTGTAAAGCAGTCACGTCTCTTAAGGCTGCAGCATCCAATAAAATGTAATTTAAATCAAGCTTCACATCTGTTCTCAATCCCATTCAGTCTCTGCTTTCCATCAGTCTTCGGACAATCTTTACAATTACGTGGGTTAACCCTTGTAGTCCCGGGCACTTTCCAAACTTCTTGGTAGAGAACCGACTTTCCCACTCTACAAACACTGCCTCAGAGGGAATGAACACTCTAGTCAAGGAGTGTGTGACATGCAAACTCCTATCTACAGACTCTTCTGCTACACACACCAGTGGGTAGTATGCATTTCAGAGGGCTCTGGTCTTCTATCCCATCCCATACCACCTGCTGCAGTGCAGATCACTTTACAAGGATACAGTGGGCAGAATGAATGAAACGGCGGCCAACAGATCTTCTGTACGCAGATCAAATTCCCAAACTCAAGGTCCGATCAGACAAGCAGGAGGCAGCAGCCTTGCTCAGAGAAAAGCAAAGGCTCAGACCAATCCCATCACGCATGGTTTGTATCCAACCATTTGCTCAGGTAATAAAGGAACAGCCATCTCCCAAGCAAGTCAGACAGACCCAAGCACCTTCCTGTCCCTTCCCTCGAAACCACCTTTGCTCAGACCACACTTTCAAAGCAGTGTTGCAACAGTGCCCTCTGGTGTCCCTGTCACAAATTGCCATTTAATGCCACTAGAAATCAAACCCAGAAGTCTTAGTAACCGTATGTATGAATTTAAGATTAGAAAAACTGTTCAGATGAAAACCCAAGCCTGAACTGAGGCATATTGAAACCATGGCTTCCTCTGAGGGAAGCTAAGAGCGTAGGACAGTATGAGAAGGTATTTTCGTATCAATGTCTGAAAGCTTAAACTCTTGTGGAAAATGACTGCTTCAAGCAGCGGTTTGCAACCCTTTGGGAGATCGGAAGATCTTTTCATAAGCGTTGCCCAAGACCATCCTGCCGATCAGATATGTGCATTATGATTCATAGGACTAGCAAAATTACAGTTATGAAGGAGCAATGAAAATAATTTAACGGTTGGGGGGGGTCACCACAACATGAGGAACTGCGTTAAAGGGCCGTGGCATCAGGAAGGTTGAGAACCACTGACTTTATTCCAGACAACAAATGCAGACCCATGAGATGGCTTAAAAGGTAAAGGCGCTCGCTGCCAGGCTTGATGACTTGAGTTCAGTCCCTGGGATCCACAGAGGCAGGTGAGTGACGACTCTTGAAGCTGTCCCCTGACCCCCGTAAGAACGCTGTGGCACCTGTGTCCTCACACATGAATAAGTGAAAAAACAAAATAATAGATACAGCCCAACAAGTGAAACTGGAAAATAAATAATATTCACAATCTGTAGTTACCCTGTGTCACCCCGTACTGGTCGGGGGCGCTGAAGAAACTCAGTCCTTACAAAGTCCAACGTGCCAGCATGTGTCACACCAATGCGGTAAACTCCAAGAAGAAAGCCTTTGACCAAAACGTCCTCAAATTTCCATGTAGGCTTGTACCTTTTTCTGGAGTATTTCATTTCTTCCTTGTAAACCTCAGAGTTCTTAACAAAATCGCTTGCATTTAGAGGTAAATATATACAAATTCTGCAACACAAGACCGTATATCAGGCACACTGGCTAGGTACATAGGTGGAAAAGGTACTGAATATTACTTTTTAAAAAAGGGTCACTGGCTTTGTCTTTAAAGAGTCTCACATAGTCCAGGCTAGCCTCGAACTCAGTATGTGGCAAAGGATGGTCTTGAACTCCTGATCCTTCTGCCTCTATTTCCCAAGTGCTGGGATCACAAGCATATGCCATCACATCCAGCGACTAGGTCATTTTTATGGGTTAAAAACAATAAGAGCTGAAGAGATTAGCCAGTGCTGACACTCATGAACTCATACACTAAAGTTTATTGGTGCCAAGTAAAAAAGGGTCGTAATTGTCTCCCAACGACCCTGCTGAATAAAACGAAGACTCCTGGCCTGCCAAATGCCGGCTGGATTCATCAGGTGGGGTGGGAGAGGAGCAGTTAGGGCAGTCCGGCAGCGAGGATATTTCCAATGAAAGCTTTGCCTTTCAGGACATGCTCTATTTCCTTTTCTTCAGTCTTCAGAGATACCTGAAAAGAGAAAGGATTGCCTGCGATGACGAACACGTGTGCGCAATATGACATCACACTCCCCATTGCATCCCACTGTCCTCTAAGTCTAAGAGGACGGGCAAGCTAAATGCCGCTGTTCTTTCTTTTTTTGGGTGGTGGTGGTATTTTTGAGACAAGGTTTCTCTGTGTAGCCGTGGCTGTCCTCAAACTCAGAGATCCACCTGCCTCTGCCCCAGAGTGCTGAGTGCTGGGATCAAAGGTGTGCGCAGCCACCACCACCACCCAGCTAACGCTGCACTGTTCAATGGCCTGAATCACGTGACTCCCGTCCTCACATCTTAAACCTAGCTCTCAGAAAGCAAACTGTTCACTAGGCAGTTCTAATTTTAACCTTGTCAAAGGACACGCTCCCCAAAACAGGACAATTAAAAACAGGGACACGAAAGAGCTGTCACTTGTACCTTGGAGAGGCGGCTCTCCTTGTTTTTCTTCAGTCCTAAAATGCCTCGGGACTCCAGGAGCCCGGAAAGGGACAAACACTCAGACTGGTCCACAGCTGCTACCTGCTGTTTGCGACAGACACTACTGTAGGCTTCATATAACTGGGAGGAAATGAGGGAGAACAAGTGCACTTAAAAGCCACATCTCATAACCTTACAGATTAAAAAAACAAAAATAAGCTCAGAAATCAGGTCCTAAGTTACCCGATTATCCTATTTTCCCACTTTTCAATAAACCCATGAACGGGCAACAGACCTTCTACAACCCCCTTCCTATACATAATTATTATCTTTTAAAAGATTCATTTTCATTTTATGTGTTTTGCTGGCATGTCTTTATACGCACCATATTCATGCCTGGTGCCTGTGGAGAGCAGAAGAGCTGTTGAGAACTTAGGTTACAGTTGGTTTGTGAGCTACCATGTGGGTATGGAACCTGGGTCCCCTGTAAGTACAGCAACTGCTCGGTCATCCATCTTCTTATTTACTTACTTACCTACCCTTCCTCCCTCTCCCTCTTATTTTCTTTCTTGGTTTTTCAAGACAGGGTTTCCCTGTGTAATTCTGGTTGTCCTGAAACTCTATAGACTAGGCTGACCTGGAACTCACATAGATCCTCCTGCCTCTGTCTTCTAGAGGTTTTGGGGTTAAAGGCGTGCACTACCATGCATGGCCTTAACTCACGTTTTTGAGACAGGGTCTCACTGCTATGTAGCCCTGGTTGGCCTACAACTCACTATGTAGACCCAGCTGGCTCAAACTTGCAAAGATCCACATGTCTCTGCCTCTTAAATGCAATGATATAAACATTTGTTCATACTAATAAAAACCCATTTTAAACTCCTATCATTTGGAAAAGACAGGCCTCTTGGAAAATGCCTGCACTTCAGCCTTGGCTCAAGCTGCTGAGACTCCCAACTTACCTTCCCCAGAGTGACCTCTTTGGTTTTTAGTCGCCTGGTTAAGAGCAGCAAAGAGCAAAGCAAGATCTTCTGCTGGAGAGGGAGGGAATCTTGTGATTTCTCTTGGTTCAAAGTCACCCTGTTAGCATCAACTTCAGAAATGACCTGAGATATGTGAGCAAGGCCAACACGCTTGGGAACCGGAGCCTCCGAGGGAGATCTGCCTGCAAAGTAAGAAAGCCAAGCTTTGTGACTTCTAAAATACCACCTGTATACGTGTGGAGATACATAACGGCAAACCAGAGGTTCCGCCTCTTAGGTGAAAGATGAGGGAAAGGCGGTCCCAGATAATAGAAAGCGGGATCACCTCTTCTCTGGGAAGAACAACCATCTACGCCACCAAGCATGGCTAACTGCCTCGGGTTTGCTGCGGACGGAACGAAGCTCGGTGCCACAGCACCTGCCTAGTGCAAGGGCCCTGGCTTGATCCTCAGCCAGAACCCCAAGCAAAGATGACCGACCGCCCGGTGGTTAAGAAAGGAAAAGAAACAGTTGGAAAAATTATCTAATATCTTGAGTCAAAGGAGTGTGTGTGGACAGTAGAGTCAATTCCACATTGGCCCCCACCCCCTCCAGAGGGCACCCCAAATGACTGCCTAAGTTTGTTAACTTGTCTAAACTCTGCGAGCCAGCAACACTTGAGAAAACACCACCGAATAGCCCAGCAGAGAGCGCCGTCCCCAGAGCTGGAGGCTGGGATCCGCAGCGGATACCGTGGCCTCCCTGTTTGGAGAAGCATGGCTGTGACAGAGGCGGGATTTGCTCTCTAACAACCTCTGCCTGCAGTCAGTCCCGGATACCAGCTGCAGCTGCCCCACAGCAACCGCTTCTGTTTCCTTACCACAAGCAGGAAGCTGCAGAGGACCAATAGAGAAACCAGAGCGCGCAGATCGAGTAGCAGAAGTTCCACGACGAAAGAAACTTGGAAGTCTATCCTTACTCCCTACACAATGGCTGAGTCCCGTCTAAAACAGCCCTAACATGACACCTAGCCAATTTGTTGTTCTTCTTTCATGGTTTAGAAGAGTATCTCTATGTGGCCCACACTTGCCTTGAACTTGCAGCAGTCCCCCTGCTTCAGTCTACTGAATGCTGGGATCACACGCATGGCCCACCATGCTTGGCATCTAGCCAACTTTTGTTTGCGTCTTTTCAGTACTGGGGGAACCTAGTTATTTCTATGGGAAAATGCCTTATATGTAGTTGAAGTCGCCGCCTTTATGGCTTTTCATGTAACTAGGTGTTGGAGCTAGACACACTCATAGTCAGAAGTCAGAGAACAAGAACTGGGTTAGTCACTTCGTTTACACCAGAACCTTGAAGCTCTTTTAGCAGCGGTGCACCCAGGGCCACTGACAAGCCTACATGGTACTTCTTGGGTAAGGGAGCCACAAGGCAGGAATGATGCAAAGGAGCTGAGACAGAGAGAAGTCTACATACTGGTATATACTGCCTCCTCACAGCCCAAGCACCAATTTGGGTTACTTCTGTAACCTTTTAAATTCTTTCTTTCTTTTTTTTAAATAAATACTGATGGAAAGGAGAAAGCTTTTTATGTGGAATTAAACAACTTTGAACTTCCAACCAGCACAGGAACGAAGGACAAAACAAGTTAGACCATTCTGTTTCTAAGGATTAATACTGGATGCCAAACACTGGTGAGCATGTAGTTCATAGCCAAGTGACATCTGCCAGTGGAGAAAAGATGGCCGAGGAAAAGGGAAATTAAACCTCACTCGTGACAGCCTTTGGTTTCCTGTGGCAACAGGATCTTCCCGTTCTGCCCCCGTGGACGGCCTTATGACCACCCAAGTTGAACTCACCGTCTTGTTCTCTTCACCCTTCTTCCTTCCTTTATTTACCAGCATTACTTTCCTCTAAAGACCCAAAGGGCACTCAACCCAAGCGCCCAGAGAGAAGGTGACTCAACCTTGCTACCTCATCTCTGTTCCGATAGCCTTGGAAGAAGCCTTACCGTTTGAGCCCCACCATGTATGAACACTCGGGGGAGCTCATTTCCAGTAACACACAGACTGATCTTGGTAGGCAAGACTGAAATAAACCAGATGAAACTACACTGGCTCACTCTAGTGTGAGTGTGTGCATGTGCGTGTGTGTGTGTGTGTGTAGGTGGATTTAACTGTGTTCCTTTATCTTTCTCTTTCCTCAGAAGTTAACTTTCCACTTAAAAAGGAAGACAGGAAGGAGATAAGTTACTTACATTCTGACAGTGGTTTGAGAATTGTCTGGCTTTTGACATCTGACTCCACAATTTCAATAGCTCGTCTACAAAAAAAAATTCTAAAATTAATTTAGTCTGAATCTAACACCACACAAAGCCACCATACCCCAAAGCAGGCACATTAACTTAAAACATGTTTCTAAAATAAAATTAAAGTCCCTTCCAAGTTTGGTTCCCAGCACCCACAGCAAGCAGCCCTCAACCACCTGTAACTCCAGCTCCAGGGGAGGGGACGGACACCCTCTTCTGGCCTCCACAGGCACAGCACATATATGGCATGCATACACACAGCTAAAATTTGTAGCTTAAGGGAGTCTTAACTGCCTTTAAAGTAACAGAAGACTGGGGATTTGAGAAACAGTATTACTTATCTTCCTCTTACAGATGTCAAGTACTGCTCGTAATATTTTAGATGAGGACAAATGTCTTGGGTAGAAAGAATATTCAGTGTGGGGGATGGACTGAGGGGAACTAACAGCACTCCCACACGGACACCCCAAAAGGGGAGTCCTCAGATATGTAGGCTAACCTCGCCGGCACACAAGGTTATCACTCATAGCTAAAGTCTTTACTCAAGTAGTTTGCTGACTCGGAGAAACTTTTACATTCCAGATCGTGTAATCTAGCAACAGGAAGAACTTCCTCTCCCACTGCTCTCTCTAAAGTGCTTTGCCCACAGGAAGCCATAAGGCAGACCTGGATCTTCTGCGTGGCAGTAGGGGGAAGTTGGACCAGCGGGCCAGCACAGCAAGGATCATTTTAATGGACCCAGTGTCCCTACTGGGAAGGAAGAACTTTCATCAGTCAGCACAGAGGCCTTCCCCAGCAGGAGGGGCAGGGAGATGGAAGAGAGAAAGAGGTCTAGGGTAGGACTTGGGGGGACCACCAACTGGAGGGAGGAAGGGGTGCCTACAAAGGGAAAGGAAGAAGAAAAGTCTAAAGGCAAAGATGGTTCAGGTCCATAAATAAACCTGCTTGAGACCAGCGAATGGAAAAGCAAACTGGAGTCTTTTTTAATACAAATGTAATTAACCAATCTATAATCACCACAGGGAGTGCCAGCAACATCTCATTTGTTTCTCCCTCTGTAGGTAATGGACTGATAATGCTTCAGACATTAACGCGGTGGAGACCCAGGGCTCCCCACTGAGAAGCAGGCCCTCTTTTCTGAGCATAAAAAAGTAGCAGAATGGAGCCTCTTAAGCCACATTCATTTGAGTTACATGAGACAACTGACAGCATTTCTCCTTTTTTAATAAAAACAGACAATGGGGTCATAATTCACCTGCAAACATCCAGTGCTTTACGGATGTCTCCCGAAACAGCAGACACTTTGCGGGCACAGAACTGAATCGCAGCATTGTCCAGTACCTGGTCTCCCGACACCTTCAGACGAGACACAGGAGACATTTGAGTCAGGCACAGTAACACAGGCCATAATCCTAGCTACCTGGGAGACTAAGGTGGGAGGATCTGAAGTCTGGGCAACACAGTGAGACTGTCTCAAATATTTAATAAAAAAATATAAATTAAAATAAATACGCCAGGCGGTGGTGGCGCACACCTTTAGTCCCAGAACTCAGGAGGCAGAGGCAGGTGGATCTGAGTTCAAGGCCAGCCTGGTCTACAGAGCGAGTTCCAGGATAGTCAGTGCTACATAAAGAAACACTGTCTTGAAAAACAAAAAATAAATAAACACAGCTCGGTGTATTACTAGCACAAGAGGCCTCATGAAACCCAGCACCATCAATTAATCAATAAAAAATGAGCTTGTTCTCTGAGAGCTTCTCTTAGAAATTTAGGCTCTAAAAATATAAATATTTTCACAAATTAAGTCTAAAACTGGAACTGGGAGTGCATGCTCAGAGCTCTTGAGTTTAACACTCAGTTTTGCAACGGTCTAAAAAACCTGATTGGCCACCTTTTAGGTCTATGTGGCGTAGAGGTTTGTGAATGGGATAAAAAAAGTAATTGTTGAAACTACAAATCTTTTCCCATAGTACCCTCCAATACCCTACAAGACCTCTCTATGTAGTCCTGGCTTGACTTGAACTCACAGAGCTTCCCCTGCCCCTGCTTCCCAAGTGCTGGGATTAATGGCGTGAGCCACCATGCCATAGGCCCTACTTTTAAAAAATGTATTAGTTTGTTTATTATTTGGAGTCGGGGTGGGACAGAACATTCGTGCCACAGACGTGGAAGTCAGAGGACAACTTCAGCTCTCTCCTTCTACCATGTGGGTCTCAGAGACTGAACTCAGGTCATTAGAATTGCCAACAGTGCCTTTACGTGCTGAGCCACCTCACTGGCCCTGGCCCCACTTTTTAAAGGCCATTAAGGAAGCATTTGAATCCTCTAATTCCTACTTTTATTTCAACAGTGAAGCAGCCAATAAATGAAACCACATGTAGAAATCCACATAAAAATGTTCTCACTCATTATGGTCCATAGGAGTTTGCCACACCATTAATAAAGCAATCATATCAAAATGTTTTAAACCTATTGTTAGCTTTCCATCACAGAAAGTATCCCTGTAACAGAATTCGGCGATATTGGCCGGCACTCACATGATTAAGTCTATCCTGCAAGATTGTAGCGATCTGATTTCTGGTATAAGGTGGGAAGTTCAACAGCTGTGGCTTACAGTTTTCTCTGGCTTCGAGTCTTGGCAGAATTCTGTCTGTGAGATCTAGGGTATTAGCAATACCTGAGAAGACAAAGACAAAATTGCCATCAGCAGTCAAATCATCCTAAAAGGGACTTAAACCCTGCGAAAGATAAAATTCCCAGTCATAACCCAGTATTAACCGTTGCTTCCACGGCCCTCCACCCCACACTGAAAGGTAAGATGCACTTACTAAGTAAGATAACAATGGTTAGGCAGGTAGAGTGAAGCATGCTTACAGTCTTAACACATGGGAGACTGAGCCAGGAGGATCACAGGTTTGAGGCCACCCCAACCTAGAGAACTTGTCCCCAAGAAGGACATAAGAAAAGAGGGTAAGAGGGAAGATTTCTGTTGGAATTCCAGGCTACCCAGGGCTGTAGCGAGACCCTGCCTCAAAAACAAATCTATTGAGCCAGGTGCGGTGGGGGCATACCTTTGATTCTAGCTCTTGGGAGGCAAGTGGATCTGAGTTCAAGGCCAGCCAGGTCTACAGAGCTAGTTCTAGGACAGCCAGAGCAACACAGAGAAACTTTGACTTGAAAAACAAAAAAAAGCAAAAAGCAAATCTATTGTTTCAAAATGCAGCATTGTGCTCTTTTGAGTATATTTATGAGAGCCAAAGCCAGGGCCTTGTCCGTGATAAGCACAGGCCCTGCTACCGACACACTCCAGTGCCGATGTCACTTTGCGTGACTATCAGCAGTACGCGGATGCATACACCATATGCATACAGATGTATATGTACACGTGTACGTTTGTACACATCCACGTGCAAGCACTCCGTGCTTGTACAAGTGGAGCCCAAGCTGATGTCAGATGTTTTCCTCTAGGGTTTTGCACCTTGTTTTTTGAGACAGGGTCTCTCGTGCTTATGCAGCAAGCACCTTGCCCACCAAGGCGTCCCTCTAACATTCCACACACACTTTGTAATTTAAAAAAAAGAGGATCTTTCTTGTCATGATGCCCCAAATCATGATCCTCCTACTTCATCCTCTCAATAGCTAGGACCACAGGAATGCAATATGGTGTCTGGCTTCTTTGTCATTTTTATTCAGATCCAACAAAATCAATGTACCTTATATTAAAATTATACTATTATACTAAACTATACCATTTATATATATCATATGTATGGTATATATAGCATATCATATGTATATCATATAGAAAGCTGGTTTAAGATAAAATACGGGTGCTGAAGAGATGGCTCAGCTTTTAAGAGCACTGTATGCTCTTCCAGGGGACCCCATTCAACTCCCCGAACCCACATGTCAGCTCACATTTGTAACTCTAGATTAGGGGATAAGTCAGATGCCCTCTTCTGACCTCCATGGGTACCAGGTATGCAAGCGGTGCATAGACCTGCATGCAGGCAAAACACTCATACACATAAAATAAAAATAAAATAGTAGGTAAATAACTTGCCCAGTGACTGGGGAGATGGCTCAGCGGACAAAGCACTTGCTAAGCATGAGGAGTTGAGTTCAGACCTTTAGAACCCGTGTCAAACCAGGAAGGAAGGGTGGCCCACCTATAACCTCGGCTCTCAGGAGGCAGAGGTGAGATGCCTGGGGAAAGCTGGCTAGCTAGACTAACTGAATCAGCAAGCTCCAGGCTCAACAAGGCTGCCTCAGCAAATAAAATAATTGACAGTGAAAGAGGAAGACATCTGGTATCAACCTCTGGCCTCTACACATATATGTGCACATATACTATGCACACAGTAACTATAAGCTGAACAGATTTTAAAAGATTAACACAGCCGGGTGGTGGTATTTCATGACTTTCATCCCAGCACTTGGGAGGCAGAGGCAGGCGGGCCTGTGAGTTCCAGGCCAGCCTGGTCTACAGAGCGAGTTCCAGGACAGCCAGAGTTCCAACAGAGAAACCCTGTCTTGAAAAACCAAAATAAAAAATAAATAAAAGATCAACAAAATTTCAAATTTGCCATGTAACATTAGCAACTGAGCACTAACCAATGAGCACCATTCGGGAATTGCTTAGCCACGGCCATTCAAACAGCGTGTATAAGACATCCTGCCCTTTGCTGTCCAGCTGATCCATCTCGTCCAACACCATCACGCTACGTACAAAGAGAAATAATTAGCACCAGCCGTATTTTCAAGCTTACAATGTTTGACCTTACAATGAGCGGACCTTAAGGTTTACAGTCCTAAAGCTGAGATCAGTTTGCAGATCACAGCTCATCTCACCACTAGTCAGTTAGAATGACACCACCATCACTAACGAGTGCCATCCAATTGTTTCCAAGGAACTAGTTTAAAAACAGTTAAAATTCAAGCTTAAAAATCAGAAAGCGTAGGGGCTATGGGTGTGACTCAGTGGCAGAATACTTATTTAACACACACAGGACCTCATGTCTAAGCCCCAGCACCATTAATAAATACGTTAGCAAAATATTTTCAAAATTAGAAAGAACATTATCTTCCATCTCCTCAAGTGTAAGAACCCAGTTCTCGGAGCAAACACAGGGCAAGTTCTTTTCATGATAACATCTTGTAGATCTGTACTGAGCAACACGCAGCACAGAAACACTTACATCATGGGGCCCTTCTTAGCAGTCATATGCTTTTCCAGTTTTCCCATCAAGTCCTTCCCAGCTGGTCTGCATATATCTTCCTGACCAATCTCCTGAGCAATTGCTGGGAACACGGCCTGGGCATTCCTCAAAGACATGCAATTTAGCATGATAGTTTTAAAGCCTTTCACTTCCTTCTAGGTTAAAAAAAAAAAAAAAGAGAGAAAGATGCAAACACAGGAATTACGATGGCTTCGGACAGAGTTAGTGAAAGCAGAGAGCTAATAGGATCTAAGAGCGAAGCTCTATTGCCTTTTGGAAAGGCTTACACTCAGACACAACAAGAATTCTTACTTTTAGGGGAGCATTCAATCTCCTAACCGTCTACCCTTCCTGAACCCTTAAGAAGCAAATGTTTCGGCAAAAGCACCCATAATTCAGGTTCTCAGATACCTTGAAGTCTTGCAGAATTCGGCTTAAGCAGGCAGTTTTTCCAGTCCCAGGAGCTCCAGAAAGGTAGAGACTTCCTGCCTTTCCCCCACAGATGTGTTCCCTCAGGAAATCCCTGATGACATCCATCTCCTTTTCTCTGGCAGGCAGCCGATCCGGGACAGCTGTATTCAGGACAAGCTTTGCTTGCTGATAGCAAGTGCCTGTGCCAGACATAAAAGCACAACTAGACACAAAAGAAGGGGACTGAGAAGACTCACCGAGCTCCCTTCAGAACCAACAGCGATGTTTCCCGAGTCTACACTAACAGCTGCCAGGTAAGAACTCACCCTCTTGCTTGAACAGTCTTATGCACGTAGTAGGTTCCTTCTCCGGTGGACATTTCTGCTCAGAGATTGTTTTGCTCTCTTGACCTTTTTGAGCGGAGGAAAGTATTTTGTTTTGGTGAACTCTGTCCTGTTCTTTTTGGCTTGAAGACTTAACTGTCAGCTCATCATCAAATACTAATCTGCATCCCTTCCGCGTATGCGAGTGAGGGGGGCCGTTTTCTTTCTTGCCTAGCTTTGGTGGAGAACAGGGAGATAAACGAGGAGTGTTGCACAGGCTGTCGTCCCCTGAAACATTAAAACAGAACACGGTCATTCGGCACAAGAAATCGCAACATCTTCTCCCACACCCTGTGAGGAGAGTTCATGTGAATTTCTATCCCAGTCAGAACCACAAGAAACTTCTCACCTAGGAGCAAACACGGCCACCAGATGGCACCACTGAATTTTAGCACTTGGTAGAAGACAAATGCCTCCTAGTGGGGTGAAACTGTAAGGTTGTTTTAAAATAGGACTTGCCAACCTTGGCGCCCCTGACATCTTGGGATAAATAACTCTTCTCTGTAGAGAGCTGTTGTGTGCACCTTCAGCTTTCACTGGTGTTCCGATACCATCCCCTCAACCGTAACAGACTAAAATCTTCAATACGGCCTAGCTGCCCCCCACTAACAACATCGCTGAAGCACTGGGATATATACCTAAGTGGTACAGCACTTCCTAGCACATATGAGGTCTTGGGTTTGATCCTCAACAGCCAACAGCAGCAGCACCATCATCACACACCCCAAATACACCATCTCCCGTGTGTGTGTGTGTGTGTGTGTGTGTGCGCGCGCGCGCACGCGCACAGAGCGAAGTATGATAATAGAAGGACCTCGAGTTTGAAGCAATCAATTTTGGGCTACAAAGTGAGTTCCAGGCCACAGGCCACCCTGAGTTAGAGCTCTTTTCTTCAAGCAAACAAACGAGAAAACAACACTCTAAAAATGGAAATGATTGTTAAGTACTATCCTAAAACAAAAACCAACAATATTAAGAATGTCAACCATTTGTTTCTCTTAACTTCACAAGTTTATAGGCAAAGTTCACGGTACTATATATAACTTCAAGGTAACTTTAAAGCACAGAACTAAGGAAATGAAGATCAACCCCAATAAATCCCTCAGATTTATCTCTATTAGCGAATGGTTTAACTTGAGGTTCAATGTGCACTTAGCAGTCACTGGGAAAACAAACGCCGCCGTTAAGGTTTAAACTGCCAGGCACCTCAGCATCAAGAAAAGAAAGGCTGAGAGCTATTGGCAACAAAGTTGCACTTTTACAGAGTGTAAAACTTACCCAAACGCTTTCTGGGACTGAGAGGCAGAAGTTTTATGTCCACTCGGGGAGTAGAGGGAGCAGCCGGGACGTTTCTAACTTTTACTTTACTGTCACTGGAGTTCGGTTTGTTCAGTGTCTTAGATTGCTTCTTTTTGGGAAACCTGATGGTGGCTTGTGCCTGGGATCGGGTTTGAGGCATGATGACCACACAACTGGATACAAAAGAGAACCAGGAAGCCTGAAACACATGAACGCGAAGAGAAAAAGATACAAAGCTTATTCACACTGGTGACCAACACTCACTTCCCAAGTTACGTTAACATAGTATATTTTAAGCTTCCCATCGAAATCTCTGTAATAACAGGTAACGTCTGTCTGCCTAGTACGTGCAACATGCCGTTATGCATGTTTTACACAATTCAGTCTTACCATACCTCAGATGTGGAAACTATCATCTTTCTCATCCTGGCACCAGAACCCAGTTCTTACACTTGAGCGATACCAGAAGTTTATCTCCAGTGATTTCCATAAATATGCCTCTAGTCCCTCCACTCCGGACCGTAGGCTCTCCCAAATACAAGCAGCAACTCCATCCGCCTCTGGCCAGGACTAGCCTGCATTCCACACAGCTCTCAACCCCACCCTACACCGTTTCCTCCCAGCAGCTCTCTGCTCCTTCCCACCACCCCCGGCTCCAGTCGGTTCCAGAGCTCACAGCCCCCCTTCCAGACCCCGCCTCAGACCTCGGGCGATCTCCGCTCTCCGCCGGCCTCGCTCGAGCCAGCCCCAACTCTCTGGGCCCCCGCACCGAGCAATCCACTCCTTTGCACACTTCAGGGCTGGGTCGCCTCAGTGCACGCTCCCCGTGTCTCGATCACGACCGCAAGGACTCTCCTCTCCCGCCACAAGACGCACAGCTGCAGCGAGGTCAGCTCGCGCCAAATCCGCACTGCCTCGGCGTTCTCGACTCGCGCCAAAGCCCAGCCACGCTTCTGATTGGTCGTCGCTAATCTCCACGCCTCCGCCAGTAAGGGCCCACAGCCAATAAGACAGCCCCAGGTCTCCGAGCCCAGCGCGAGGCCACACCCACTCGCCGGGGAGGGCGTTAACTTCTGAGACCTCCGCGGAAAGGCGCGCGCTTGCGGCTCTTTAGGTGAGCACGCACGCCGCAGGGCCTGGCGGGAAGTGTAGTTTTTACCCCCACGCAAGTCTACGTTCGCGTTTTTTATTTCTACTGGGATACCTTTGCCCGCCCCCTGCCAAACGTACCTCTTTTCATTATACTAGTGGGCTAGATTTTGAGAGGGCGACAAGGCCTACTATTCCAGGGGCGGCGCTGTATGGCATGAAGCAAATGAGTGCACAGGGTCACACACAGCATTACGGGCGTGATGGCTTGAACCAGGGCTTTTTGGGTCAAGTTCTGTATCTGTAGAAGCAAAATGACGTCATCTCAGTATCTGACTTGCGCTTCAAAAGTGAGAAACAAAGCCAACAGTAAATGTACAATTGAGTTTTGTTCAAGGTAATACATTCTGCGTGCCTTAACATTAATCTATCTACACATTGTAGGGAGTAGAGTTATGTTCCTTTAATTTGAAAATCTTTCATGGCCAAACACCAGGGTTTCAGGGCCAGGGAAGCCAGTTATAGGAGAGGCAAGCTGAGCATTTAATGAAAAATATAAATTAGAGCAGTCATTTGCAGGCCCGTTTCCAAGGCCTCAGGTTCCTTTAAAGGCCAGAAGGAGGGTAATGGTACAATTGATGTTTTTTTTTTAATGATTTATTTTTATTTTATGTACATTGTACATTGGTATGTGAGGGCATCGGATTCCCTGGAATGGAAGTCACAGACAGTTGTGAGCTGTCATGTGGGTGCTAGGAATTGAACTCAGGTCCTCTGGAAGAGGAGTCAGTACTCTTGACTGGTGAGCCATCTCTCCAGACCCTCGTCTTTGTTTTTTTCTTTTTTCTTTTCTTTTCTTTTCTTTTCTTTTCTTTTCTTTTCTTTTCTTTTCTTTTCTTTCTTTCTTTCTTTTTTTTTTTTTTTTTTTTGAGACAGGGTTTCTCTGGGTAGTCCTGGCTGTCCTGGAACTCGCTCTGTAGACCAGGCTGGCCTCAAACTCAGAGAGATCAGGTTGCCTCTGCCTCCCAAGTGCTGGGAGTGCGCCACTGTGTCCGGCTGCTAAAATCTTTTATCCAGATAGACATAAAGCTAGGAGTAGGAAGGCAGCATCATGATCATCAGCTAACTTCAAATAGGCAGTGAGAGCCGATGAGTCCGTGAGTATGTAGGGGCTGAGCTCAGAATTTTACCTTATCACCTTAGTCTTTACAAGCACCCTAGGAAGCTGACAGGGAGACTAAAGCAGAGGGGACTGAGTAAATTTGCCCTAGGTCTTAGAACTAGTAAGGGGAAGAGCTGGGATGTACATTATAAAGTCTGACGTAAAACCGAACTCTTGACTATTTAATCATGGAGGAGGATTAAAAAGAGGTGGTTTCTAAACAGGACAAGGTGGTGAAGGGGTTCATTTTGTGAAGGCTTTCTAGCAGCCAAGAACTCCAAAAGAAAGCAAGCCGCCATGAAGGGGGGAGGGGGATACAAGAGAGGCTTTCCAATCAGACGCTGTTTCTCACAACGAAAACTAAGAGACCACCTCTACTTTCCACGTTTGTGTAACTTGGACCTAAATCCTGCCCGCACCATCTGAAACAGCAATGGGTGCCCAGTCGGCTTAGGAGATGATGGCATGTGACCTGCCGCAGTTAACAGGAGAGAGCAGGGAAACTCTTTAATGTGCATATTGCAGCCTAAGAAAGCACTCTACTAGGTTACAAGGAAAAAGGCACCAGCTCAAAAATAAAAGTCTGCAACAGTAAACAGCCATGGTATGGGACAAGGAGAACATCAGGACTGAACAGTAAAAGGTTATCTGCTGGAGGCATCTCCTCCAGTAACCGAATACACACCTCAGCTCCTCATTGTACCTTTGCACTCATTGGTTCCTCTCCTTCCTGGTCAACTCCTATTAAAGTCTTTCAATACCCTGCATGGGTTCCTCCTGATGACTATGATGCACTGGCCTATGGGCTTTGAAGGCAAAGATCATGTCTTAGTCATCATCGTGTGTAGATTCCTGCTATAAAGTCCATGACAAATGCTGGCCAAATGAAAGGACGAAAAGGACACTGCCAGGCTGATGTTCACTGTTTGCACCGATTTTTATGGTTGGACAGCATATAGAATACAGCCCTTTAAAAATCTCACAGCCATAAACCTAGAAGAATAAACTTCATTGGGTGTAAAAACGGTTCAGACTGGGTATCAGTAGTCAAAGGTGAAACCCTTCTTGTAATTATTCTCAGGAGTGGCAGCTTCCGTCCCGTAAGTTGCGGTTCATGGTCTGTGCCAGGAAATACTGAAGAGGCGCATTCACAGCACAGCTATGCCTCGGCGTCCATCAGTGAGCAAGCCAGTGTTCTTATCACCTCACTCACACAGGAACCAACTCACCCTGGAAAGACCTGTCTAGCGTCTTTCTGAGTGTGTGGAAGGGTACAACACACAGACCGGAAATACTAGCCCAGTGAGAGCACTTCAAGGGTTAGGAAGCTGAGGGTCATTTAAGCAAGGACAATGAAATCAATAAATAGTTTATTAATCATATCAATAACAATAATGGGGCAAACAATCAGGAATCCAGCTGCTCTGGTGTTAATCCTCCCTCCACAGGCTTCTCTATCTAGATTATGTGACCATGATCCACACACACCCATTGTAAGTCAGTAGGGAAGTACCTCGCTCTCTGCTAGCACTGAAAGTACAGGTCAGACTCAGTGGACTACCTGGTTACTGTCAGCTGACCACAGTAACAAAGAGGCCTGGCTGAATTTTAACACCTAAAGTCAAAGTTCAAGAAAAACAGCTAAGATTTCAGCTTAAGAGCAGTGAAGATGCAGTGTCTCACACCTTTGATCCCAGGAGGCAGAGGCAGGAGGACCTCTGTGAGTTTGAGGCCAGCCTGGTCTAGAATAAGTTCCAGGACAGCCAGGGCTACATAGAGAAACCCTGTCTCAAAAAACAGACAAACAAACAAAAAGCAGTGAAGAGAAATAGACAGCACCCACATAAAAAGGAACTCGAGAGATCCCGAAGGCCCTGCCCCCACCTTTTCTTCCACCATCTGGTTGAGAGTCAGCCTCAAAGCACAGGCACAGTTAGATAGACTCTGAGGGTCTATCACACAAGGAACACACAAGGGAAGGGAGCCTCCAGGGCTCCTTGAGATCAAGGCAACAAGGGGTTAAGCAGCACATACAAAATAGAACCGCTGGTGAGTGAGGCCAAAACAGTGGTTTTTAAAACACACAGGCAGAGAAAGCCCTCAGAGAGCTGCAGGAGCTTCTGCCACGCACATCCACACATCTTTGGGGATCCTGAAATCAAGCTGCCACACTTACCCAGAAGAGGAGACAATGAGTTTCCTCCTCTCCCCATGCTATCACTTGAGGCAGGGTTACTCACGATAAAAACACACAGTTAACACGGGGCAGTGGTGGCGCACCCCTTTAATCCCAGCACTCTGGAGGCAGAGGCAGGAGGATCTGAGTTCAAGGCCAAAGTGGTCCACAGAGTGAGTTCAGGACGGCCAGGGCTACACACAGAGAAGCCCTGACTTAAAAAACAAACAAACAAACAAACAAAAAGAAGGAAAAACCTTGAAGTTTTCTTTTCTTTCTTTTTTTTAAGGTTTAATTAAACTGCACAGCATCCAAAAGAAACGTACCAGAGAATCCAACCTGAGACCAGATTATACACTTTATGCCAGGGGAGAGGGGTGAAGGGATCTGTTATTTTGGAGAAGCACTGTAAGCAGAATAAAAACTCCAAAATAAACCAGACAATAAGTTATTTTCGAAAGAAACCGATGCACATTCGGACGATGGACACACATCACTCTGGTCTTCTAGTCAGTGTTGACTGTAGCTTCCGGGCTGGAAACTGCGGGAAAGGACAGGAGTTAGACATGCCCGAGAGGGAGTGAAACTTAAGACAGTCAGAGCAGGAACCCAGAGCCGTAAGAAACAGAGCAGAAAGAGGGAAACGGCAGTTACCAAGGAAGATTTTAATTACTTCACAGAGGGGGAGGAAGACAGCACATACATCTAACACGAGTAAAGGCACAATGAACGTGGAGTTGAGTGGAACCGAACCCTTCCTTCAGTCAAATGTTAGTGTTGGTTTTTGTTTCCTCATGTGATTTTGAAGGTGATTAATCGTCTTATTTCATTTTGTTTTCAAGAAATGAGTCTTGAAGGCAAAATTATAATGGTCTTCTCTATTTCCCTCTCAATCCCTAAATTTGGGTGGCTTACAGGTCACCTAGACAACATGGCTAGGGACTGAGATTCACATGGAAAGATTACACCTGGAATGTGAAGAATCTGATTTGCAGCTGATCGCAGGTTGGGTTTCCAGAAGGACAGACAGCGCAGTACAGTGCTATCAAAGGGCTTCTGATGCCCTACGCTCCACCCCCAGAGCTTCACTGAACGAAGGACCCTGGAGTCACATTTCTCCCACACTCCCATAAGCACTCAGCCTACAGATTATTTCAAGTGATCAGGAGAATTAAAACATACCCCAACCCTGAGTTACTCTGCAGCAAGTCTATTTACAGTTATTTTTTTCCTCCCCACCTCTCTCTGGAGGTAAATCTGGGTTTCAAGCTGGGAAGCCACTGGATGAGGGGATTCCCCACCAGTGCAACGGGCAAGTGGCTAGTTTCTTCGCCTTTGCTGGGAAAGGGGGCAGGGGCGAATTCCTGGGAGATGCAGCCTCACACCCATCAGCTGGGATGGCCCTAGCCGCTCACAGGATTGGCCTAGACTGTGAAGATGGCAGGGCTCTCAGCTGCAGCAAATCCCCAGGAGAGACAGTAACCACACCTGGAATATCCAAGTACTTCCGTCCAGGTTTGTGACTGGAGGAAAGAGGGGCGTCTAGCTCATTTGAAAATCAGAGGCAACTGCCGGGCTTTGGGTAGGGCAGTAAGAAATAGCTATTGAGTGCTTCCCGTTAGGGAAAAACACCACCAGACCCACACAAGAGCTGCTGACAAAGCTTCCTGCTGCTTAGCTGGGCAATGTCTCTTCCCTCTGGGAGGGGACAAGGGAATTAAAGGGATTAGGCAATAGCCTCAACATGAGACCACCCAATCTTCCACTGAAGAGACGACATTCCCATGAGCAGAGAAAAGAGCAGTTCAGAAGGGAATTCTAGTGCTCCTGCAACCTGCCCACCTTACACCTGTGTATTACAAGCTTTGTACAACATACAAAATAGACCAACAATTTTGAGGATCACATTCCCATCTTCAATAGCAAATATACATGATAATAAATCTGTTATTAACAGTGGGACCAAATGATGTATAAGGCAAAGACATTTAAATTAGGTGCTGTGTCATCAACATACTCTGGAGGAGCAAACCCATTTGTTCAGATATAAACCCAGGCCTTTTTCTTTCTGGTTGTTGTTCCATTGGGCAAAGGCAATGAAAATATAATCAATATCCACATGACACAGTCCAAATGCTGGGGCGTATGAAGGGCAGCATGTCATGTCGGGGAAGATAGCAGCCCCAGTGAAAAGCTGGGGTTTGGCTTTAATTGCGATATATATATATATATATATATATATATATATATATATATGGTCAATGTTTCAGGAAGGGGAAAGTTTTATACATTTTGATAACATTGTACAAAAGGCATCAACTCCCATTTCAAAAACAAATGGGAAGACTTCACAGTCAAAGTTCAGTGATTAGTCAGCATCTACTCTGGAACTGGGCTGCAGCGTCAGCTCTTCTCCCTCTCTTACTTCTGTTCACTTTAGGATGCTGGGGTACTCCTGAGAGGTAACTGCTAATATAGTTGAGAAGAAGAATGATAAGAAGTGAAGGATTACAAGTCTGGTGAGGTCTACACATTGCCTGTCCCAAGAGTCAGAGTGGTCCATGAGATGGCAAAGGGTAAGACCCAATAAATACACAAACCAAGTCAACCCCGCCTTCACCAGCACTGGGAAGATTTGGGCTTCACCTGGCGTTACACACAGATCCTTAGCCTATGCTCCACTAGATTAAAAAGGTCCCTATGAGCTGGTCGTGGTGGTGCTCCATATTAATCCCAGCACCTGGAAGGCAGAGGCAGGAGGATCTCTGAGTCTGAGGCCAGCC
Source organism: Cricetomys ansorgei (assembly GCA_026225945.1). Classification (NCBI taxonomy): domain Eukaryota; kingdom Metazoa; phylum Chordata; class Mammalia; order Rodentia; family Nesomyidae; genus Cricetomys; species Cricetomys ansorgei. The sequence goes on from JAMJFZ010001881.1 coordinate 15,268,582, forward strand.
TGGTTGACAGACTGAGTTCTAGGACAGCCAGAGCTACAGAGAGAAACTGTGTCTCGAAGAAAAAGAAAAGGAAGTCCCTATGACAGTTTGACCCTGTGATATATCTGAAAGTTTTTTAACTAGTTTCCCCTATTTGCTTCAAAGAACACCCTGGTCTACCTACTGTCATGCAGTGTTTGAGCAGCCTTTGCCCACAGCAACGACTGTAGGAAACCAACTTCTCTGGCGTGTGGGGTCCAGGCGCCCCACACTGCTGTTGGAGAAGAGACACTCACTGTCCAATAGACCAACCTCAGTTGGAACATCCTTTTTTCCTGTGCTATTTACCTACAACCTGGAAGACAAAGAAACAATGTATTGCTGGCTGCCAAGGAAGACCCACAGATTAGACTGAGATACACCTTCCTAAGTCTTTGTGCTTCTTGGCTTAGAAGACTCTGAATATCCCCAAAGCTCCCACATATTTCCTTGCCCTTTTCTACCTGTGCTCTTAGCCCCTGAAGTCTTGGGAAGGTAAGGATGGTAGAGAAAGTAGAAAGACAGACAGACCTTTGTCAGACAGATGTAGAGTCAGTATGAGCAGGCTGTCGAGACCTCTGTAGCCCCACAGAGCCAGACCTTCCCATGCAATGCTTCCTTCCTCCCTTCTTAGTCTCCCTGGAGCATGCTCCAAGGGCTGAAGGACTCCAAGGACTGCTGACCACTTCAGGGTTAATCAGAAAACAATGAGGCAGACTTGAGGTTGAGGTTAAGGCCCGAGTCTGCCTTTTCATCTCTTATAACAAGTTTCTGGAGTTTGTGAATTGGGAATGGATAATGCCCCCAACAAAATATGACTTTTCTCTTGAGGGATTGGGGAAGGACATCCTTCAGCCTAGCACCCTGGGGAAGGGCGGGAGGACCCAGAGAGCTTGCTTGGATGGCCCTGGCCCCTTAGCTGCAGAAGAGCTGACTAGCTCTGAAATGATCCTCGGTTTACTTCATCCCCTTCTTTTACTGTGTAGTTCAACTGATTAGTATTTAGCGTATATACAATGTATCCCTTGGGATGGGGGGAAGAGGGATGAGAACGGAACCAGAATACTTTTAAAAGTGAAGAAAGCCCATCTCCTTGTCCTCTCTGTGATCTGACTTTTATAACAGGTCACTTCTCTGCAAACCGCCTCCCTGCTTCACAAGAAGTACCTCTTTCTCAGAAGTCCTGGCCATACCAACCCCCTAAGCAATGGAATATAACGCACACCCCACACTTCCCCCGCAGTGGATCACAGCACACACGGTACCATTCTCCACCCTGCCCAACGAGTCCGTTCACCACAACAAGGCACCTTTCCCTGGAAGAGAACAGGAGACTCTGAAGCTTTCTCCTCTTCTGGCTAGCAGGGCTTGCTGGAAGAGGGTTGGATACAGGGCTTGATTGAGACCCTCCTGCCAATAGAAAGAATCCAATCACCACATCCAGAGACGAGATGCATAGACGGAGCCAGGCTGGGAGGATGCTTGGAGTCTAGGGGTGGTTGCACTGGAGAAACACTGTAGGAGCTCTCATGCAGGTTTTAGGGGTTGGGGGGACCATCTGAGAAGAGGAGGTCCATCCTTTTCCTGAGGAGCAAGCCAGGCTTCACCTGAGAATGGGTGGCAGAGGTGGGGCTCCACGGGCAGCTGGAGAAGACGAAACAAAAACCGTATTTTTTTTCACATTTTTTCGTATTCAGTTCACATACCAAACTCTACATACATTTCTGAGACAAGACTTAAGACATTTTTAAAATCAGGGGACTGGGGCCGGAGAGATGGCTTGGGAGGTAGGTACTTGCTGCCAAGCCTGCTGACCGATTTTAATCCCCAGGATCACTCAGTGGAAGGAGGAAACCAACTCTTGCTGACCTCTGCGTGTGCAGAAGCACATTTTGATCTCAGAAAACACACAAATTCTATGTTGTACACAATCAGGGGAGCTTTCTCATGACCCTTGTACCTCGGTTTGTTTTGCTGGGGTATACTCTTTGAAGATGCTTATATTCTTCGGGAGCAGGAAAGTCCTCTACTGGATGGAAGGAGTACTTGGACTCAAAATCGTCTGTGAAAAGAACAGAGTATTAAGTGGTGCCGTCCACAGAACCTCCCTTTTTACTCATCTCCTGTGGGTTCTGCTGTAGGGAGAGCCTGCCCTACACACTGAAGTTCCCGAGACAGCAGAAGCATCACCTGGGGTCTCTCATGCGCAGTGCGTACCCAGAGATCTTTTATCTGGGGCTGGGAAGGTGGCATGGTCAGTAAAGCACTTGTCATGCAAGTGTAAGGAGCCATGTCAAAGGCTGGGTGCGGTGACAGGAGCCTGTGTGAGAGGGGAGTGTGGAGGCAGAGATGAGAACCACTGGGGCTTGCTGACCAGCCGGCCTAGCCAACCGTGGAGCTTCAGGTTCAGTGAGAGACCTGGCCTCAGAAAAATGTGGAGAGCAATTAAGAAAGACACCTAATGCTGACCTCTGGCCTCCATACCCACCCACACACAAACATATGCACACGTGAACATATACATGCACAGAAAATTTTAATTCATTTTTAAAATTGTGTCTCTGTGTGTGTCTGTGTGTTTTGCCTACATGTATGTCTGTGTACCATGTGCATGTGGTGCCTACAGAGACCAGAGGAGGGCGTCAGACTTCCTGAGACTGGAGTTACAGACTGTTGTGGGGCCTCACTCGGGTGCTAAGAATCAAACCTGGGTCCTCTGAAAGAGTAGCCAGTACTCATAACTACTGAGCTATCTCTCCAGCTCCCTTATTTATGTGCTGGATAGTTTTATGTCAGCTTGACACAAGCTAAAATTATCTGAAAGGAGGGAACCTCAAATGAGAAAATGCCTCCATAAGATCCAGCTGTAAGGTGTTTTCTTAATTAGTGATTGATGGGGGAGGCCTAAGCCCATTGTGGGGGGGCCATCCCTGGGTTGGTGGTCCTGGGTTCTATAAGAAAACAGGCTAAGCAAGCCAGTAAGCAGCACCCCTCGGTGGCCTCTGCATCAGCTCCTGCCTCCAGATTCCTGCCCTGTTTGAGTTCCTGTCCTGACTTCCTCTGATAATGAACAGTGCTGTGAGCCAAACAAGCCCTTTCCTTCCCAATCTTTTTGGTCATGATGTCTCATCATAGCACAGAAACCCAACTAAGAGAATTCATTGTTATTATATCTTTTGTTTTCACTTGTTTTGAAACAGAGTCTCACTATGTAGTCTTGGCTAGTCTGGAACTATGCAGAACAGGCTGGCCTCAAACTCAGAAATCTGCTTACCTCTGCCTCCCAAGTGCTGGCACCGAGGTGTGTGCCACCACCAGCCCCTTTGGAAATTCCTAATCTAAAGGACTTTTAGGCTGATTCTTTAAACATTTCCACCAAAACTCACACACTAACAGGAAATGAGGACAACTGTGTGTGTAAGCAAAAGTATCGCTTGTTCTAGAAACACAGTGGGCTCAGTACTGCTGGCGTGGGAACCGGACTAAGCTGAGTTTACAAGGTGGTAGTCATTAACCTCAGATGGGAGTGTGCCTCTAGCTAGTCAGTTTTAACCAGAAGATGCTCTTGCAGCCCACGTTGCCCTATATTGCTCTGCAACACAGTTCAGACGGACATGTCCTGCCCCACTCCAACTTTGACCCCTTCACAAGAGTCAAGTCTTACCAGGATGGCTGGATCACATTTCAAGAGTTTCTTTTTCGCTTGAAAGCTTTCTTTTTTTGTTTAGTTAGGGTCTTGCTATGTATTACAGGATAGTTTTGAATTTAAGATTCTCCTGCCTCAGCTAAACCCTGTGTGCTGGGATTAGTCACATGCCACCATACCCCACTACATTTCAAAGGTTTCTGCAATATGGAAGTATGTTCAAGGCAAAACTCTAGTGCGTCTGTTAAGAATGGACAGGAACGTGTTGGGAGATGGTGATGGAGGGGCACCCACTGAAGAATCTAGAGGATTAAAAGTTGCAAGAGACCCCATGGTCTATTTCATGAGGAGCCTTCAGCAGAGGCCTGACAACACCTCTGGACAACCTTTACTTATGGCTCCATTTCAGACCATGACATGAATTCTCTTAAGTAGAGACGTCAATGTTTATAAGCTTGGAAAAGCTGACCCAGTGTGCTACTGACCGAGTCAGTTTCCCAGTTCTGTACATGTAAACGTGCAGTCCAAAGAAACGAAATGACTTCCTCAAAAACAGATAAACAACAGCTGGTTAGCCACTGGCCTCCGGAGATTTTGTTTTTGTAGTGCTGGGGCTCAAACTAAGGACCCCAGAGAGCTGTTTGTTTAGTTTTTAGTGCTTCTTCTGTAGTTCAAGGGCTTGAACTCAGGACAGGCACACGTGAGGCTAGTGCTGTACCACTGAACTTCATCCCAAGCTTCTTGAGTTTTCAAACAACCAGGAAGGAGCCCCCCTCCTTGGCTATGTAATTCTAGGATATATATGAATAAAGAGGACACGGTCTCTGGTTGAAGCCTAACTGGTGATCCTTGAGGGGACTTGAGCGTAATCAGTATGACCCCTGGTGACCTGACTTCAATCTGTTCCCAGAAGGAAAGGAATGTCAGTGGCCTGGGAGCAGAAGTCAGAGTAAAGGTCAGGAAAGGAACTGCAGTGAACAAAGACTAGCGCTCTGGGCCATTCTCCATCTGCGCAGGCCATCCGTCCTGCAGCTAAGGCCCTGGAGTCGGAGAAGCCACCGGAACCATAAGACAAAATCACTGACTACTTACCTAAGAAGGAGCGGACAGTGGTGATGGAGTCTCTATGGCCATTCCTCAAGGGTGGTGGTGGAGGAGGGGGTGGCCCGGCTGGTGTCCTTGAGGGTGGAGGTGGGGGCTTTCCTCTGTTCGGTGGTTCTGACCCATGCATTCGGTAAGGTGGTGGGGGAGGAGGAGCATCCCTGGCACCATTTCGGATCATGGGTGGTGGGGGTGGAGGAGCTGCAATTAAAATCCAAAGCAGTTAGGCTTGGGTTAGAGCTGGCAGAGGGGAGAAGGGCTTGAGAGACACAAGCTAAGAAAGCAGCCCGGGGGAGGCTGGGGAGGGAGCGAATGTGAGAAGTGCACAATGATACAGGTGTGTAGAAACATAGTAATAAAATTCATTGTTTTATACACTAGCTATAAAAACAATCATAAGCAGGGCGGTGGTAGCGTGATCCCAGCACTTGGGAGGCAGAGGCAGGTAGATCCTGTGAGTTCGAGCCCAGCCTGGTCTACAGAGTGAGTTCCAAGACAGCCAGAGTCACAACAGAGAAACCCTGTCTCGAAAAAAACAAAACAAAAAATCACAGAAAAGAGAGAATCGGGCTCTATGAGTGTTGGGGTAGCAAGGTAAGTCTCAGATTACCTTTCCCATCCAGAGTTTCTTCTCTCTTTCTCTCTCTCATTTGTTTACTTGTTTAGTTTTAGTTTGTTGGGTTGTTATTAAATTTTTAAGACGTGTCTCATCTTAATCTAGGTTTGACTCAGACTTGCTGAGCAGACAGGCTGGTCTGGAACTTGCTGCTTCCTGCTCAGCCTCCACAGAAACAAGTATGCATTATCATATAATGTTGTCATAATGTGATTTGACAGAAATAAGTCCATGAACTACTTAGACGCTCTTAAAGTAAAACACGTTCATCAGCCAGCACACTACATTTTTACATACACTTCTAGCTTACATATGAAAAAACAAATACAGCCACTACTCAAAAGACTGAACTCTGATACTCCAATGTTCCCAGGTGTAGCACATAAGAAACGATGCTCTGGCTACTGACAGGGGCAGCTGCTGGGGCCTCTCCTTGGTCTCAGTGTTGCTCATGGCTACTGGGCAGAAATCATCTCACAACATGTGAAAAGCAAGAAGTCTGCAGACACTTGAAACTACTCAACCTCAACCCACAAATCAATTTTATTTTCTCTGCTTTTATTACAGAATGGGATTAGAAAGATATGGGATTTGCTAACATTAAGAGTCTTGAAATCTATTAAGTTAAAAACTTTTTTTTGTTTTTGGTTTTTTTATGCGTTATTTGTGTTTGTCCACATGTGTGTGTGTGAACCATGTGCATGCCTGGTGCCTGCTGAGGTCAGAAGAATGTTCTCCAGTTTCCCCTGGAACTAGTCACCGATGGCTGTGAGCCACCATGTGGGTACAGGGAACTGAACCTGGGTCCTCTGGAAGAGCAGCCGGCACTCTTAACTACTGTGCCATCTCTAGCTGTACCCCCGCCCCCGTGAGTGTGTGTGTGTGTGTGTGTGTGTGTGTACTTGTATTTGCATGTATGTATTTTTTCTTAAACAGAACTTTATAGAATCCTGAGCTACCTTATGGCTACAGGCAGGGAAATACCACAACATCAATGTATCCGTCGTTGATTGAGGTGTCCTCTAAAAGACTGCTACCGAAAGCACAAACCTACATGCAACCTGACCAAGCAGGAGAACACGATAATGGGGTGTGTGTTTGTGTGTGTGTGTGAGAGCGCGTGCGCCTGCACATCTGTATGTACACACAGGTGCCCATGGAGGCCATCAGACCCCTCCAGAACTGTACAGGGGTTTGTGAGCAGCTGTGACATGGGTGCTGGGAACCAAGCCCAGGTCCTCAGGAAGAGCAGCAAGTGTCCCAGCGACCATTCTATCCACATGTGCAGATACTCAGCTAGGCCTTCACCAAGGTCCCCATGTTGCTTTAAGTGTTCCTTTTCTGTTTTGGTCAGTTTCCCTGCGTTGCCCGGGCTGGCCTCATACTCCTGTGGCTCAAGCCAGCCTCCTGCTTCAGCCTCTGACATGGCTGGCACCCATTCCTTACTTCTTGAACCCACTCGGATCTGTTTCCTCTTCACCCACCACTTCCCCACGATGCCACAGGAGGGCGGCCTGGCAGTTCCGGCCACCTGCCTTCCTGCAGCACTGCATACAGGACCACTTCCTTTAGAGCCTGTTGTGCTTGTGCACACCTGTAACCCCAGCATTCCAGAGGCAGAAGCAGGTGGACCTTTATGAGTTCAAGGCTGGTCTGGTCTACATAGCAAGCTCCAGGCCAAGCAAGCTACATGGAGAAACCTTGTCTCAAAAACAAAACAATCCATTGAGCGTGGGACTGGTTCAGCTCCGAACCCTCAGGAAGCTCTGTGCATTCTCTCAGGAGACCCAGCTTCCCACTCTCACTCCTGGTCCCCTTCCTCTCACTCATTCCAGCCCTTTCACAATGACCTCCCTGCTGTCCCAAGTGTTCTGAACATTCCTACTTCAGATCTTCCCACAGTCACCATACAGGTTACCCCCTTTCTCACTCTAACCACTCCAATTCAAACACCATCATTCCTTCCCTGTTTCTATTTCTCTAAAGCATACTATATACCATTATTTATATATGGTATATATATGTGTGTGTGTGTGTGTATGTATATATATATATATGGTATATATGGTATGTGTGTGTATATATATATGTGTGTGTGTGTGTGTGTGTGTGTATATATATAAAAAACGCTAGGTTGTCCACAGCAAGAGTTTTTTTCCTATCTTTTCCCTAACAATTAATTACCAACACATAAAAGGCACCCAATAAACTGGGTGAATACATGAATTCTTATTCTATCATGGAAGAGACACAACACTTAGAAAAAGCAAAGAGGAACGATAAAGGACTTCTTAATAAACGATAAAAGAGCACTTACCTGCCCCCCTACTAGGAGGGTCTCGGGCTGGGGGAGGTGGCCTGTTACTCAACAAAGAGGGGGAGGCTGAGGTGGGTGGAGGAGGTGCAAGGCCTCTGGCAGGCCCTGGCGTCTTCCTATGCAAAGAATTGTGTCTCTGTGGCAGCTCAGGGGCTGATTCGTTTGTGGGGCTTGAGGGTCCATTGGGGACCCCAGGAGGCTGACGGTAAGGCGGTGGAGGAGGAGCCAGAGACTGGCCACTTGGTCCCGTTCGGATATTCACAGGGGAAGGAGGTGGCTTTACAGGGGGCGGAGCAGGATGTCCTTCTCGACCAGGGTGCAGCCTTTGTCCAGGTGTTGGAGGCAAGGGTTTCTCCCTGTTGTAGACTTGAGCTTTGTTGCTGTGCACAGGCAGAGGAGTGGAGGGGGCGTTGGCACGCCGCCCTGGAGGTGGTGGGGGAGGAGCAGAGGAGCTGTGCTTCATGCCAGTACCGCTAGTGGTATTGGGACGAGAGAGGTCCGGTAAGGAGGGTCTCTGCATCCGGGGCAGTTCTGGGAGGGAGGCTCGATTGCTGTCGCTGTCATCTTGAGGACGTCCACTGGCTGTAGACACAGGAGGCCTTGGAGCAGCAGCTCGAGAACTAGGGACTTGTAGGGCTGGCTTACCAGCTAGAGGCTCTACAAATGCACCAGACAACACAGTGTTTACAGTTGTGTGTGTGTGTATCCAGCCTCCTTAGTGCAACCTGCACAACAGCTGAAAGTACCAGCACAGTTCTTAGGTTTGTTTGCTTTCCTGGGGCCCTGGGGTTGAACTCAGAGCCTTATACACACAAAGCACCCGCTCCACTGCTGAGCTGCATGTCTAGCCCTAGTTCTGAGTTTTAATCAGGTCTCAGATTCAGGGCCTGTTAATAAACATTGCTGACATAAGCTGAACACATTTGAATTGAATTACATTTTACTTTTTTTTGGGGGGCGGGTATTGTTCTGTGTAGCCTTGGCTGTCCTGGAACTTGCTCTGTAAGCCAGACTGGCCTCTGAGATCTGCCTGCCTCTGATTCCTGAGTGCTGGGATTAAAGGTGTGTGTCACGAAGCCCAACTTATTTGTCTTTCTGTTCCCAGCTTCACTGGACACAAAGTCCTCTGGATCTATCCATGTTGTCACAAATAACATTAATTTTCTTCTTAAGGGTCAAATAATAACCTAGTCTGTGTGTGTGTGTGTGTGTGTGTGTGTGTGTATGCGCAAATATTCTGAATGTATTTAGTTATGTACCTAGAGACTGGGTCTCGTAACCGAGGCTGGCCTCATCTCAATATGCAGCCAAGGATGCCCTTGAATGTCTGAGATTCTCCTGCTTCTACTTCCCAAGTTTTGGGATTATAGGTGTGTCCCACCAAGGCTGGTTTATGCAGGGCTGGGGACTGAACCAGGTCTTCATACGCACCAGCAAGTCTTCATCTCACTGAGCTATAACCCAGCACTTGAAATCTTTTCTGTTTCTTTAAGGCAGGCTCTCACTCTTGTGGTTCAGTCTGGCCTCAAACTTGTGATTCTCCTCCTTCAACCCCCAAGTGAGACTGCCGTCATGTACCATGGCACCAGCTCATATTTTCTTTACCTAAGTTAAACACATTTTTACCCCTCGGCTTTGCTCTCCTCTACTGTGTAACTACTCGTTTCGTCTTCCCCCTACCCTCAATCCAAGTTTTCAACCTAAGACAGCAGACTGGGAACAAGTCAAAAACGGACGGGGTTGGTTGATGTCCTAAGAGATTACTTCTCGGATACCTGAAGCATCCTTGGCTCCCACAGGTCGGAGCCTCGGCACTCCTCCTTGAAAGAGACCTCCTTTGGGTTGCAAAGCAGCAGCTCCAGGGCCATAGCCACCGCCGCTCCCTTTGGGCTCTGGAAGACATATGTAAGGTTCCCATTTCACATGCTCTGAGCGGCTTACCGAGTCAATCCTGAGAAGAAACCATTCCTCTAACTAGGCTTTAATTTATAAACGTATCAATCTTGCTTTTGCCTTTCTATCAAGCAGCAGCAGCAACAGCAGCATGAAAACCACAAACACCCAGGTGTTGCAGCTGCGCATCTGCACGTGAGGATTGTTAAAACAGACAGGACAAAGGGAAGGAGAAGCCATCTTCATTTAGGATGAAGGAGAACAATTCAGTTAAAGGTATGTTCAACGGCGTTCTTTGGACTCTTCCCCGTAAGGCTAGTGGCTCAGGGGGATGAAGTGTGAACAAACTCTCCTGAGGCCTACAAGAATGGACACAGAGAGCAACTGTAAAGCCATCCCTGGTTTCAGCCAAGGATGAAGGTGGTGGAATGTTCTCTCCTGACAGAACAACCAAGGATGTGACCCAACTAACACCAGCAGCAGTAAGGGAGGAGTTTTAGCCCTGAGAAGAGTTAGGCACTCTTATGGTATTCAATGGGGCAGCTAAAAGGAAAGTCAAGACAGTCATTTTCCCACTGGAGAGACTACAATAAATGTGATGGTTCAGAGAAGTCTCCCAATTCTGGGATCCTGACTCTACCCTGGGAAAACAGCTTAGACTCACTCTCGATGATAGGAGCACTCCGATCGTTAACGTTGGTCACCTTCTTCAGTTTGGTCCCTTTGCAAATGTCCTGTAAGAGGGCACCTCGATTCCGCTGCTCATCTCTACTCAGTTTAGGCTGTTCTGTGTTTGCCTGGAGGAGAAAGAAATGTCTAAGGTTACCCTAAAGAGCTCCTCTTATTACAAGCTCGGAACATAGGCACGGGGTTCCAAAAGCTGCCGGCACAAGACATTCAGATACATGTGCCAAGTGGCGATATCAGCCTTCCTCCCTTCTTTCTGTGAAGGACACAGAACTCCCTCCCATTCACAAGCTTCTGAGAGGAGGGCGAGACTAACCGTGAATTTGCGCCTTGGACATGTTAACATAGCGCCATCACCAGCATCCGCTTTTACTGAGCACCCACCATGTCTCAGATATAGCACTAAACAGCATGTAGATTACCCCACTTACAACCATCTTCACCTGCTGAGCCATCCTGCCAGCCCGCATGGAGAGCTTGAACCTTCAGTAAACCATTAGAAATTATAGCCATTCTAAAGCTGAGTGTGGTGGCACAAACCCATACTCCTAAGAACCTTAGCTGGCCCAGGCAGCAGCATCTGGAGTTCAAGTCCAACCCGAGCTACAGTGAGTAACTGTGAGCAAGGGCTCATGCTTTCTAACATAACAACTAAATGATTGGGGTAATGACTGACACCTACAGAACCTTAACATAGGAAGATGTTTTACAAACCAACAATTAAATAACCAAAGGACACGACCATACTACACAAATGAAATTAATCAACAAGCAAATATTTAAAAATTTTCAGCAATACTAGAATTAAAAAGAATGCAGGGTCTGACGAAATGGCTCGGGGGTTAAGATCACTGCTGCTCTTACAGAGGATGTGATCAGTTCCCACACCCTCATCCGTCAACTCCCAACCACTCCTAACCTGCTCCGGATCTGACGTTCCACTCTGGCCTCTGCAGACACCAGGTGAGCACACATGCCTCTCTATACAGGCAAGCAAAACCACTCATACACATAATAAATCTTTTTTTTTTAATTTAAAAATAAAAAGAAAGCATGCTAAAATACAATACAGTTTACCTGTGAAGTTAATAGGTTAAGATTATAGACTGTAAGCTTCATGACTACGGGACCATGCTCACTGCTCTGGTGTCTGGCACACGGAGGAAAAGCGCCAGCACTGAGGAAAGCACACTGATGGCGTGACGGGAGGTTGACCAGGAGGACTAGTCACATTCAGACCAGCTTAGGCCACATAGTAAGACCCTGTCTTAAACACAAAAGCAAAGGCTGAGCATGCTGGCCCACACTTCTCCATGACTTCGAGGACAGCCATCACTACCCTGTCTCAACAACAACAACACGGACCTGGAGAGATAGCTCAGTGGTTGAGATACTGGCTGCTCATCCAGAGGATCCAAGTTTGAGTCAGAATCAACGCCAGGCAGCTCACGAACAGTTGTAACTCTAGTTCCAGGGGATCCTCTGGCATCTAAGGGCACCCACACTCCAGTGTACACAAACACACACAGCATTTAAAATAATAAAAAGCTAAATATTTAATAAATAAGTAAATAAATGTTTACCTGGCGTGTATTCCAGGATTCAACCCGTAATAGCGCGCGCACACACACACACACACACACAATCACAGCAACTAAACATCTAATGACACAACAAGCCATTCTTCATATATTCAAGTAAGTAAGAAAAGCTGGTTAGATCCAGCTGTGGTGGCACTGTTTCCTGAGTGTGGGGTGATTACAGGGATGTTCCACCCTGGCGGGGCTCCTTCCTTCCCTCCTTTCCTCCTCGAGTTAGAGAGTTCAGTGGTTAACAGTGGCCATTGCTCTTGCAGAGGACATGAGTTCAATCCCCAGCACCCACACTGGGTTCTTACAACAGCCTGTGATTCCAGTTCCAGGGAATCTGCTGCCTCAGGCTTCTGCAGGCAACTGCACTCGCTCGGGCACACACCCACACATAAACACAGGGTTACACATACAAATAAACTCTTAATTTTAGATTTTCTTATTTTATTAAATTTACCTAGGAGATTTATTTTTTATTACGAGGTTTATTATTTTATTACCTATTTTATTTTAAAAAGATTTAAAAATCTTTCTTCTTTTTAATTTTATGTACATTGGTGTTTTGCCAGAATGTATGTCTGTGGGAGGGTGTCAGATCTCTTGTGACAGGAGTTACAGACAGTTGTGAGCTGCCATGTGGGTGCTCTTAACCTCTCAGCCATCTCGCCATCCCCTAAAAAATCTTTTTAAAGGGATTTTATTTCCATTTTATGTGTGTGAGTATTTTGCTGCATATATGTATGTATGTGGATCACTGTGTATCTGGTGCTCAGAGAGGTCAGAAAGGGTGCCAGATCCCCTAGAACTAGAATTATAAGTGGTTGTGAGACATGTGGGTGCTGGGAAATAAACCCAGGTCCTCTGGAAGAGCAGCAAAGTGTTGTTCTTAACTTCTAAACCATCTTTTCAGTCCCAAAATTTGAAAGATCTTTTTTTTTTTTAGGACAAGGTCTCACTGTGTAGCCGTGCTGGCCTGGAGGCTCAGAGCTCAGCCTGTCTCTGCCTCTGCAGTGGTAGGGTTAAAGGTATAGCTCACCACGCTCTACTTTTCTTCCTTTCTTGATAGAATATAAGACATGATAGACTTGGCTTTAAAACAGACTGGAGCTGGAATAAGAGCACTAGCTGCTCTTCCAGGGTACCTGGGTTCAGCTCTTAGCACCCACATGGCAGCTCATCATAGTCTGTCATTCCAGTTCCTGGGGTCTGACACCCTCTTCTGGCCTCAGGACACGAGGCATTCACATGGAGCACATGGAGCACAGATACATGCAGGCAAAACACCCATACACGTAAAATAAAATAAAAATTAATCAACTGACTGGAACAAGTAGAGGAGATGAAAAAGTAGCAGGAAACTACCACCTGGAATCCTCATCCCCTCTCTCAACGATGTTAGAGAAACAGACCAACCTATTTGTAGAACAGGTAGCTTAGAGGGAAACACTGGCTCCAACTCCTTGTGTCCAAACCTCCATTTGGAATGAAGCAGGGCAAGGATACAAAACACGTCAGTGTGGCCCTCAGAGGACCTCTCAGAAATCCAAACTAGCTGAGGAGGATAGACTTGCTTGTTCTCTTTCTCCACATGCTGCCTACTATGCAGTGTGCCTACGTAAGGATCTACAATTCAAGATCCTGTCTGGCGGTACACAGCTACCGGAGTATCCGCAAGAACCCAGGATGCAGCTGGGCAGCTCTCAGGCCTACAGTCCTGAAGGCTTCGGAAGGCAGAGTAAGAAGGATCAACCGCGAGTTTGAGGCTGGTCTGATCTACACAGCAAACTCTGGGCCAGTCACATGGTGAGATCCTGTCTCAAAATGCTAGAGAAATTTTCTTAGTTAAAATTCAAAAATGTATTGAAATTACAGATAGTATTAAAAATGATTAGTGGGCATGGATAACTCATGCCTGTAATTCCAGCACTTGGGGGCCTAGGCAAGAGGACCTAAAGTTTAAGACCAGCCTGGACTACACGGCAAGATCCTGTCACACAAACTAAAACAAAACCACAAGAGGGGTAGATGCTGGAGAGAGGGCTCGGGGGTTAAGAGAATTTGGTGCTCTTTCAGAGGATGCACAGTCAGTTCCCAGCAACCATGTCTGGCAGTAAGTACACAGCTGATTGTAACTCCAGTTCCAGGGACAATAAAGCCCTCTCCTGCCTTCTGGGCACCAGGTGCACATACATACACACAGGTAAAACACTTGTAACATACCAAATAAATATAAATATATAAAAAATAGAACTAAAGAAGCAAGCTCAAGGGAAGAGAGCGGTTAGGTAAGAAAATCTACAAGTTCTAAACAAAGAGGACTGAAAAGGAAAAGAACGCCAATTTACTTAACGGTTCAAAGACAGCCTAGTGGAGAGATTACCTACCTGACTGAAAGTGGGAGGTGGGGGAGGACCAGGCGGGGGTGGGGGAGGAGGAGGAATTGGCATCCTTGCCGGGCTCCCAGTTGGCACCGTTCTCTCTCCGTCTTTATCTGCAGCTTTAGGTCATTCATATACCTGTAAACAAAATCACAAGTAAGAACAGCTCTACACGCTCTGAGTGCCCAGGTGGGCTAGAGGATTGGACAGGGACCCTGAGCACTTCAGCCCCCAGATCCGCGGTTCTCAAACTTCCCGATGCTGCGACCCTTTAATACAGTTCCTCTTGTGGTGACCCCCAGACCATAAAATTATTTCCTACTTTGTAACTGTAATTTTGCTACTGTTGTAAATTGTAATGTAAACATCTGATAAGCAGACGGTCTTAGGGGACCCTGAGAAAGGGTCATTCAATCCCCAAAGGGGTCGTGACCCACAAGTTGAGAACCGCTCTGTAAAACAGTTTACAGTCTCCTTTCACAAATGATTCGTTGTGGTACTAGGAACCAAACCCAGGACCTCATTCAGTCTTAGCATGGACTTCATCAATAATTTGTACTCTCAGCCCAATTAAAAAAATAAAAACAAAAAACCACTTTATTTTTTAGAAGTTTTAGGCTCACAGCAAAACTGAGCAAGAAATATCAAGAATTTCTCTGTAACTCTGTCCCCATGCATGCAGAATCACCCCACGGTGACTGCTGGATCGGATGCTAAGAGTATGTTTGATTCTGTGGGAAGCTGCCAACGTCTTCAAAAGTGGCCGCATCGCTGTTGGACGTGACCAGCGGTGAGGAATCCCTGCGGCTCTCGGTGCTTCGGCTTGGATCCTGGCCACTCCAGTAAGCATGGGATGTATCTTGTTTTAATTTGCAATTCCCAAATGACCTGATGGGCATGCTTTCACAAGCCTCTTGCCATTTGTGCATTTTCTTGGCTGAGGTGTCTGTTTAATTCCTTTGATGGAGCTAGGGCTTGAAGTTATGGTAAGCCTACATTCTGCCAGTGAGCTGCTCACAACCCTAGCCTTACTTAGCCTTTTTTTTTTTTTAAATCAATTTAGACTTCTTACTTTGATGTTTGGTTTAAGAACACTATCTATGTCTATAATGAAATATTTTCTTCCAGTGTGTAGCCCGCCTTCTCATTCTCTTGATTTTTTAAAAGTCTTTTAAGAGTATAAAATCATTCTGTTTGTGAGGCAGTCAAAAACAAGCCATAGACCAGATCTGACTCACAGGCCACAGTTCACCTGTACCTGGTAATAGTCACACCCATGGGTCTTGATTAGAGAATAAATACCACATGAGAAATTAGCTACTTACCTGGTCACAAAACACTTGGCATCTGAAGCCTACAGCTCTCTGCCCCCTACGATTTGCTTTATGTCAGACAGGAACTAACTGACGTAGGACATTAAACTGGCTAAAGATAAAACCAGAAATCAAGAACAGCAAGTCCTCCAAAGCCCAGTCCCAAGAAAATACCACTTCTTGATCTCCAAAAATGGAAGCCAAAAATAACACGGGCACATGAATAGCAGCTCACAGATATGTAACAGGAGTGACATAAAATGAAGCGCTGGAGAGATGGCGCAGCTGTCAAGAGCACTTGCTTACAGCTCCCACAGCGGCTGCTCACAACAGCTTGTGACTCCAGCGCTAGGGGATCCAATGCCCTCTTCTGGCCTCCATGGACACCCAGACACATGAGGCACACAGACACACATAAACCAAAGTAAAAATAAATCTTAAAAAAAAAAAAAAAAAAAAAAAGAGTCAAAGTAAGGTCAATTAGTCAGTCCACAGAGGAATGCCTCCAAACAAGGGATTCAATGTGATTAGGGCCCAAGAGATTAGCAGTAGCCCACAGTGCAGACGGGGGACCATGCGCACAAGCCAAGCCTAAAAGTCAAACTGGCATGGCAAGCCACGGGAAGGCTAGTTTTGAACTCCAGAAGGGATATCCATAATCCACTGTGAACAAAAAGTAATTTTAACAGTCTCTCAACATCCTGGAGTAAAGAAAGGAAAGAGGAACCCAAAGGTTCTCAAAGACCAGGAAGTGTTGCAGGAGAGTAGAACTAATCAGAAACTGAGCGAAGATCTCCAACTCCTGCCAGTGATGTTCAACAGAGCTATCTACTTTAGAGACAAAGATCTAAACAGTGCCTGGATGGGCAGTTCTCACGGAGGCTGTCCTCTAAAGCCACTTCAAAACCAAGCAGTGGGAGTGGTGAGATGGCTCAAGCGTAAGGACATTTGCTTCGGAGCCTGACAGCCTGAGTTCAATCCTTAGGGACAACAAGGTGAAAAAGACTCCAACAAGTTGTCCTCTGACTTCCACATGCATCCCTGCAGGGACTGGGGAAGACACCTCAGTTGGGAATGTGCACTGAGTTCAATCCCCAGAACCAACATTAAAAATGCTGGGTGTGACGGTGCACACTTGAAATCCTGGCGCTGAGGAGATGAGACAGGAGGAGCCAGTCTTTGTTAGGCTTTAACAAGTTCCAAGCCAATGAGAGACTGTCTCTACATAAGGTGGACAGCATTCGTAAGGAAGGACATTCAGGCTGTCCTTCCCCCAAATCCATACACACGTATGCACACACACACAGTAGCTCGTTCCCCTCCAAGGAAAATACCATTTCACTTCTCATTCCATAGTTTAGTGTAGCAGTCTCCTTGTACTAGAGACCTAATCCTCTAGTCTCTTTATCAAAATATGCTAGGAGGAGCAATGCCTGATACCTGTGTTCCCAGCAATTTGAGAGGATGAGGTCAGAAGATAACCTAAACCCAGGAGGTTAAGTAAGACCAGCCTGGGTAAAACAAGACCCCATCCCTCCAGTGCCCCCAAACTTAGCTTAGCTTCACTAACACATTAATCAAAGGAGTAGGTCTTCAGAGTAAATCACCAAGGGAGTACATTTAAAATCAATCTAAGGGGCCATTCTCCAAATCCAGAAGTGTCCTTCTCTAGCCTATATGCCAATAATACCAAAGAAGCCTAAACGAGGCAACAGCTTCCCACTCACAGCAATCCAAATCAGGAACACAGTCCATTAATCCCACAGACAGAATACTGTCTCTTACTTTAAGGACACCGGAGACTTAGGCACTATCTGGAATCCTTCTAGGGTTAAAAGTTGTAGAGGAATAGGCCTGTGTGAAAGCTAGGAAGGGTATATATTTCAGGCATCTACATTCAGAGGCCTGTGTGGTCTGGATGGAATGTAGACATACCTTAATCCCAGCATTCAGAAGACATTGGTTGTCCACGACTTTAATTCCTAAGACAGAAACAGTGTGGAAGCAGGAGGCAGAGTCAGTCAGTTACAGAAGAGTCAGTTACAGCAGGCAGAAGAGAGAGCTCACAGAGACACAGAAGCAGTCCGAGTCTGAGGGAGACAATCGGGTGGCTCAATAAGCAGTGGATGCTTTAACGTACTAGACTGTATGACAGCTGAAGCCTTCCGGTTCTAGGTTTAAGAGTAGACTGCATGGAGGCCGAAACATTCCAGTACTAAGGAACCAGTGATTTAATCAGACAAAGAATAAAAGTCTTTACCCTGAATCAATATCTACATCTAACATGAATCTACACCTACGAAAAGTCACCACATGGAATGTGCCTGCCTGTCTACCTGCCCTTTAATATTGCTCCTAAGAAACAATAAAGGCCTGACATGGTGATGTGTGCCTTCTAAGGTCAGCAGCATTCAAGGTAGAGTCAGGTAGATCTCTAGATTTGAGGCCAACCTGTTCTGCATAGCAAATTCAGGTCAGCCAGGGCTGTACAGGGAAACCATGTCTCAAAAACAAACCACACAACAACAACAACAAAATAATCCGAAAGAACCATGACAAAACAGCAATAAAGTTGGGAAATCAGGAGTTCCTTAGCACAGTGGTGTAATGGCACCTAGTCCCCAGGACAAGAACCTCAATACAGGAAGACTAGGAGCTGCCCAAGAGTATGGGCACACCTCTTGGGGAGACTATCAAACAGGAACCAAACAGGTTCCTGTATTTACTTGGGAGCTGACGTCCCATGGAATCAACCTCATGTCTCCCTGTGTTCTAGATCAGATTGGAGAAGGCTCCCACTAGTGCATTCCTGGTGTCTCTAAAATACAATCAGTCAAGAGTGACTTTCATGTTCTACTTATTTTTCCATCAGTATTCCACTAGAAGGGTTGTACAGTTCAGAGCTCTCTTCTCTCAACAGAGAAGGTGCCAATTCTTTTCTGAAATTCAGTCAAATGGCTGGTAAAATAGACTTATATCACAGGTACAGATGGAATTAAGATTCCAAGGTGATTTCAAGAAGCGGATTTTTTTCAACCATAGGTAATTTTTCCTCATATAAATTTAACTGTGTAGCAAGTCTGATTGGTCCAGAAAGAAATTAAAATTAAATACTTGCCATAAATATTTATACTAACTACTGTAGGTCTTCTAAAACAGACTATGTATGGCTGATTTTTTTGTTATTGTTTTAAGCAAAGTTCTAGCCAGGATTGTTGACCAACACCTTTAATCCCAGCACTCAGAGGCAGAGGCAGATGGAGTTCCAGGCCAGCCTGATAACACAGCAAGTTCTAGGCCAGCCAGTACCTAAAGAAGACTGTCTCAGAAAACAATAGACAGACAGATGGACGATAAGCAAAGTCTCACATAGACAGGCTGGCTCTGAACTCTATGTAGCCAAGGATGACCCTAAATTCTTGACCCCCCTGCAGGTTCGCCACCTGCTCTAGTGTACAGCTGGGTCCTTTACTCTAGGTCAGTGATTCTCACTGTTGTTAGAAACATGAAAGCTGGCCATGCAGCACACACCTGTACCCCAGCGCATGGGAGGCAGAGGCAGACGGCTAGGAGGGTGGACCCTATCTAAAAAAACAAAACAAAACAAATACAGCCCAATCAACACCCCACCTCCCCAAGGATCTTTCTCTTCTTCCCCTGGATTGCTTTTTAAGCTATAGATATAAATGCAGAAGTCTACTTACTCTCAATGTGGTAGATATTAGGTTATTTCTAGGTACAGGAAAACCCTGAAGGCAAGCCTTCTTGTCTAAGATGACAAAGAGACATGCATGCGCACACACAATAACCACAGTGCGAAGAATGGCTTCATAAAAATGAAGACTAGAGATAATAACGCAAGAGAAACAACAAATTAAATGCCTGAACAGCACTCCAAACAGATCAGGGAGCGACCTCACCAAACACCTCCAGCCCTACCTACCTCACTTCTCCCCTGAAGGCAAAGAGACAATCCAGTTCTGTGATGGAGAAGCACAAAATTCCACGTTAACTGCAATAAATCATAGTTCAAGCAAAGCCAGGAAAGCCTGACGACCTGAGTCCAGTCCTCGGAACCCACAGTGGAAAGAGGGATCTGACTCTCAAAAGTTGCCCTCTGGGGTCCACGTGTATGCCTGGCACCTTCACACACTGCACACGTGCTCACACACAAAATCATAGTAAATTACAATTTTCAAAAAGATGAGGCATAGGGTGTGGTTCAGTAGTAGAGTATGTACTTAAAATGCACAAAGCCTTGGGTTTACTCCTCAGCAGAAAATAAAACCATAGAGCTGTTTCTACAGAGTTGCTCACCAGAGAATGCAAATGCACCCAAGGCCAGAGTCAATGTGGCTCAATGAACAGCCTCGAGATTTCCAGGAACTGGACACTATAGTGTTACACCCAGCCTCTCAACATCAACTACAAGTACTGCTCGGCTCCTGACCTCCAGGCGATTGACAGCATCCAAGGAGGAGTGGCTGCAGACACGTTCCCAGATGTTTTGCTGACGAGCAGTAAAGGACAGACCAGTTTTTCATTTCTAAGCCTAAGAATCCATCACATAAAGGAAAGATTCGGGATGTGCCCTTCATATGGTCACAGTTAAAAACAAACCTCAAAGCCAGGCTTGGGGGCACATGGCTACAATCCTAGTACTTGAGAGATAGAAACAGAAGGATTGGGGGTTTGAGGGTAGCTTAGGTTACATGAGACTTGTCTCCGAAACCAAAACTCAACTTCAAAGTCTCAGTGCGTTACTATCTCCAAAAGGATGCTGTGGAAACCCAAGGCACATAATTTACATGTATTTTCAAAGCCTGCATCCATTTTTCATTTCACCAGAGACATTAACACATTCCTGAATTTTGACAGTTAAATGATAGAGTAGCTCAATGTTCATAATTAATATTTCCTCCCCACCCACGTATCCCAGCAACCGGGGAGCTTAGAGATACTGGCAAGAAAAACGGAGTCATGCAGCTAAAATTTATTGCCATCAGCCAGCTTTAATACTAGGGGAGATGAAGATTTAGGATACTGACTGACTTAGCTCCTTTACTGAATTACCTGAATCAACTGGGGGTGGGGGGGTACTCTAGAGAAGAGAGGAGTTAATCACATAAAAGACACGTATTCTAATTTAGAAATCCAGACCAAAAGACCAAAGCTATACAGACTGACGCTGAATACAAAGGCAGCGCTAGGGAAAGCCTATGGAGTTCGCCCCGGAGATAGAAGACAGCATTAATGTTTATAAAGAACTCTTCTAAAGCTGGGTTTCTGAGCTCTTCTGTAATATGCCGCATCTAGGACATCTGTTTAAGAAGCAAACTCAAACAAGACCCCAACCCAAACCTACCCAAACCAGAAATCTCTCCAGAACCATGGCCTGTCTGTTCAAGAAGCATTTTAAGGGGTACTTGGTGTGAAGGAAGTCTGAGAAACTGTTTTACAGAAGTGTTAGGAGCCAACTTTGGCATCTGAATGGACATCAGCAAAGACAAGGTGACGGATATGCTGGTTAAGCATGACAGAATGCGTGTGTTTTCAGTGTTCCCTCATAAAACATCAAAAGCACAATAAAAAGGGATTTATGTTCTAAAGGTATCAATCAAAAACCAAAACAATGAGGCTGGAATCCAGCTTAGAGAAGGTGCTTAGCAAAGGCAAGGCCCTAGGTTTAATACTAGCATTAAGCAAACCAAAAGCAACAGCAAAGAAAATGGGGAAGGAGCTCAGGAGAGAGACCGACCAAGTCTCAAGAGCTGGAGCATAGGTCCGCTGGTGACCAGTAACTACACAGAAAGCAACAGGCTGAACACTGGGCAGTGGGGAGAAGAGGGTTCCCACTGAAGAAACTTAGAAAAACTCAGGAAAGCAAGAGGTACCTGGAGCCTAGGGAAGAGGGAGCAGAGGACTGTATCACGACAGGTTGAAAGTCTGTAAGAAACGGATCCCTCCTTCCAGCCTCCTCGCTAACAGGAGGAAGATGCTGAACCAGAGAGCCTCTAAAGGGCCAGCCAGTCGCATGTAAGGACAAGAAGGCCACAATGAAAATAGAGGAATCAGGCAGCCAGATGACTCAGTGTACCCACTGGGGTGCTTACAGCCACGAAGAAGACCTGATTCCTACCCCGGGGATGCACAGGGTAAATAGGAGAGAATGGACTCTTGCTGCTTTTCCAGAGGACTCAGGTTCTAAGCATCCACATTGCTGCTTACAACTGTCCTGAAGTCTAGTTTCAGAAAGTCCAACACCCTCTTCTGGCCTGCACAGGCACCAGGCACACACATGGTGCACAGACATACATGGTATCTTTTAAAAGAAAAAGAAAAATCTTTGAAAAAAATCACTAATAAGTAAATAAATAACATACACACAAAATACTGAATACTGTAGTGTGATAGATCTGCACTGGTATAACTGTTGAGAGTAAGAAGCAGACGTAAAAGTTTGCCAGGTTTTGTGGTACAGGCCTTTAATTCCCAGTTCTCAGGAAGTAGAAGCAGGTGGATCTCTGAGTTCCAGGCAGCCAGGCTACATAGAAAAACTGTCTTGTCCCCCCCTCCAAGCCTCATCTCCTATAAATACAGATTCGGCATACACAAATCATAACAGTTAAGAAATAGCAGTGTAATGCCAGGCAAGGTGGCACACACCTTAATCCCAGCACTTAGGCAAAGGCAGTAGGATCTCTGTGAGTTTGAAGCTAGCCTGGTCTATCTACCTATTGAGCTCCAGGCCAACCAAGGCTACATAGTGAGATCCTGTATCAAAAAACAAACAAACAAACAAACAAAGGAAACTGGCATAAGCATGTTCTGTAGAAATATAAAGATAATATATAATTCAAGGAAAATGTTGACTGTAAGTAGTTGAGGGGGGCTGGACGTACATCTTCACAACTAAAACAGACTGGTTTGCTGAGGACACAAGTTCAGTTTCCACCATCTATGTTGGATGGTTTGTAAATGCATTTAACTCTAGTCCCAAGGATGGAATATCTTCTTCTGAATGTGGGCACCTGAACGTACACATGCACATCCATGAATGTGCAAACTCTCTCTCTCTCACAACATACATACACACTTAAAAATAAATATATTTTTAAAAAATGTTTATTTTTATTTTATGTACATTAGTGTTTCGCCTGCATGTGTGTCTGTATGAGGGTGTTGGATCCCCTGGAACTGGAGTTATAGACAGTTGTGAGCTGCCATGTGGGGCTGAGAATTGAACCCTGGTCTTCTGGAAGAGCAGCAGTGTCCTTAACCACTGAGCCATCTCTCCAGTCCCAAAAGTAAATCTTAAAAAACTAAAAGGGGCTGTTGAGATGGTTTAGTGGGGAAAGAGTGTCACTGTCAAGTCTGACAACCTGAGTTCAATCCCTAGGACCTATGTAAGACCTGACTGCCCCAAGTTGTCCTCTGCCCTTTGAGCTTCACAAGGGCAGCACAGCACACATGCATCCCTATACATGCAATAAATAAATGTAATAAAACCTGGTGCCATAATTGCAATCCCTGGAAAGTTGTATACCATGGCATACCTACACCCACAAACACACCATGTATACACACGTGATAATAAACAATTTTTTTGTTTGTTTTCTGAGTCAGTGCTTTGGCTGGCCTGGAACCCGCTATGTAGACCAGGCTAGCCTCGAACTCACGGAAATCCAGCTGCCTTTCTGCCTCCTGAGTACTGGGATTAAAAACATGCACCAGCACACTTGTAAATGTATATATTTTTTAAATTTTATGAGAAGGGCTGAAGGGGCTGAAGAGATGGCTCCATGGTTAAGAGTACTTGTTTGCTCTTGCAGAGGACCTGAGTTCAACTTCCAGCACCTACCTGGTGGTTCACAACCATCCATAACTCAAGTTCCAAGGAATCTGATAACCTGACCTCCCAAGGAACCAGACATGCATGTGGTGCACAGACATACATTCAGGCAAAATATCCATATGCATAAGTAAACCTAAAAAGAAAAAAAGCAAAAGAAAGGGACGGGAGAGATGGCTCAAGTCCCAGGTTTAACCCCCAGCATCCACCTGATGGCTACAACCGTCTCTGAAACTCTAGTCCCTGGGGATCCGATGCCGCCGTCTGACCTCATGGACACTGACTGCACACAGTACACCGATCTACATTCAGGTAAAACACTCATATACACAAAAATAAACAATACAATTTTTTTGAAAATTTAAGAAAGTAATTGAGAATGAACAAGAAATAAATCAGCTGTTATATTTCTCCTTTCCTGTTGTTGTTGTTGCTAATTGTTTGTTTTTCGAGACAGGGTTTCTCTGTTTTAACTCTGGCTGTCCTGGAACTCACTCTGTAGACCAGGCTGGCCTCGAACTCACAGAGATCCGCTGCCCCTGCCTCCCGAGTGCGCCACCACTGCCCAACATATACTTATCCTTTTAGAAATGCATTATCTATGTGGAGTGATGTGTAAGTATATGCGCATGCAGCTACGTGCAACTGAAGAGGCTGGAAGAGGGCGACAGGTGCCCTTCTCTATCACCCTGCCCAGTCCTTCTGAGAGTCTCCGCCTCACGCTGGTCCTTAGTGTTTCTCCGCTGGGCTGAAAGCCAGTGGGCTCCAGTGATCCTCCTGCCTACCTCATCTCAGGGCTGGGATTTACAGGCATGTGCAAGATGCCACACTTGTTACATGGCTGCTGAGATCCAAACTTGTCCTCACTGTTGAACAGCAAGAGCTCTTAGCCACTGAGCCAACTCTATAGCCACCACATTTCTTTCTTTTTTTTAATTTCAACTCTTGCAAGACTATTTGTTGTCATGTGTTCCCCTGACCCCCTTTGAAACAGGGTTTCTCTGTGTACCCTGGCTGTCCCGGAACCCATGCTGTTGAGCAGGCTGATCTCAAACTCAGACATCCGTCTGCTTCAATTCAAGGCCTTTAGGCTACATAATGCAATCCTGTCTCTAAAATAAAAAGACCTGGGCATGGTGATAGATGTCTGTAATTCTAACACCTGGGTGGGGTGGGGTGGGGCGGGGCGGGGCATGGTGATCTATGCCTGTAATCTAACACCTGGGAGGTGGAAGCTACAAAGCAAGATTGAGTTGTGAGACATGAGACACTGTCCACCCCCTATTCATTTATTTATTTATTCATTCATTCATTCATTTATGTGTGTGTGACAATTTTGTGAAGTTGGTTCTCTCAGTTCACCTTTATGTGGGCTCAGAAGTGACAAATGCCTTCACTCTATGAGTCACGTCACCAGGCCCTATTTTTTTCAAACTTAGGGGGAGACATGTGTGTGCCATGGTGTACACTTGAGAAGGTCAGAGAGCAGAGACAACTTGAGGAAGTCCGGTCTCGCCTATGCAGGTCCTAGGGGCTAGCCTCACATGTCAGGCTTGGGAGTAAGAGCCTGCACCCCTGAAGCATCTCACCAGTCCCTGGTTTCAGGTTTTGTAGTTTAGCCTTTTTTTTTTTTTTTTAAGATTTATTTTATTTTTAATTTTGTGTGCATGTGTGACCCTGTTTCATTATTTATTTATTTATTTATTTAGGTTTTTCGAGACAGCGTTTCTCTGTTGTAACTCTGGCTATCCTGGAACTCACTCTGAAGACCAGGCTGGCCTCAAACTCACAGAGATCCACTTGCTTCGCCCCCCTCTCCCCTACCACTCACAAGTGCTGGGATTAAAGGTGTGAGCCACCACCATTTTAAAAAGAAAAGGCAGGAGCCCAGATAAAGCCTAACAGGTTATAAACAGAACCACCACATAAGATTAGTGGCCAAAGGTTCAAGTCAATGTTGGCTCTGTTATCAAAGCAAATAAATAAAGTAAAAAACTCTACCTACCTCCTCAAAAGAAATTAAGAGCCAGCAAAATGGCTCAGCAGGTAAAGGTGCTTGCCCCTCAAGTCTAACAACCTAAGTCTGTTCCTTTACCTGGAACCCAAGTAAAGGTAGAAGGTAGGAACAACTCCATAAAGACACCGCTGACCTTCATACATGCACCTAGCATGTCTACCTGCACACGCTCACCAACAGTAAAGAAAAACTAAAAGGACATTAGCTCCTGTATCTTGCTTGAAACTCTGATGGAATCAGGCTGCCTACGGTGACCTGGATTTCTGCCACAGGCTGGGTGTAACCACAGGGTGATCAGTGACCTCAGCACTTACTCTATCAGAGGCCAAATATGTGAGCAACCTCCAGGACACTAAAAGAAACCATGACCAAACCGGATGTGGTGACACACAGCCCATAGTCCCCAGTATCCAGGAGGCTAGAGCAGGCGGATGGCTTGAGCCTAGGAATTTGGAACTATGGGCTACAGATCAGGACTCATTTCTTTACATAAATTAAAACAATAATAATGAAGTAAAAAATAACTGCCAAGGTAAACATAAGAAAAGGATAAAATGTGCATGGTAGAACATGCATGTAATCCCAGACGTCAGGAGGCCGACGTAGGAGGATCACAAGATTGAGACCTATCCGGAATACACACTTACTTTACCACTTTTAGGGTCTTTTTATCTTTTTTCTTTTGAGACTGGGTCTCTATTATGTAGTCCTTCCTCACTGGCCTGGAACTCACTATTTAGACCAGGCTAGCCTTGAACTCACAGAAATTGCCTGCCTCTGCCTCCCCCAGGCTGGGATTAAAGGCATGCTCAGCTGCAAATTGGTTTTTTAACAGTAGCATTACATTGAAAACAAGACCTGGAGTTCCAGGCCAGCCAAGGCTACATACTGAGCGTCTGTCTTAAAAAAAAAAAACACAAAACAAACTAACTAACAAAAAACCTATTACAAACAAGAAAGGCTGAGACCTAGCCTTGATGACAAAATAGGCTACTCTTCCTGTAAGCTAGCCTATCTCTTACGACTAGCTGCCCATCTCCATCAGAGCACCCTTCATGTGCTCACCCCAATACAAAGCAGAAAAGCACATACAGAGAGAGGAAGAAAATCCAATGACAGACTCCACTAAGAAAAGGCCTCAAAGAAACTCTAAGCAGATGCTCCATGAAACACTGATCAGACTTCACAGAGAGAGGTGTCGTGCCTCATTTCAAACAGAATGTACTAAGTCCCAACTCACCACAGATAATCTAATAACAGCGCCGTGACTTTCCTTGTTGAAGTCTCTCCTCTCACATTCTAACACCCTTGAGCCACCAGAAACACAGATGCTTCTCACTGAAATAGTAGAAAAGCTTACACATTGTCATTCCTTGATCACTAGTGATAGGCTGCTAAATCAAGAGTCTACTTGAAGTTATGAAAGCAGAGCAAGCTGATCCAATTACGTAAGAAAAGTACTCAATCAAACAGGACCATCTGGGCTTTGAATGCTGTGATTTCTGAACAGAAGTCAGCACACTTGCAGATACAAACGATTCCCTACTGTTAAAATGGCCTCAGATAAAAATGCTTTCATACATTCTGAGTCATGACAGCCCTCCCCTCAGAGTACTTGCATGCCCAATAAGACTTATGTGTCCTGTGAAGAAATGCGACCCAGATGAGCAGACAAAAGAACACCATTCATGCCAGTTCATAAGAACATCTGTAGCCCAGTGGTGGTGGCACATGCCTTTAATCCCAGCACTCGGGAGGCAGAGGCAGGCGGATCTCTATGAGTCCGAGGCCAGCCTGGTCTACAGAGTGACAGAGTTACAACAGAGAAACCCTGTGGAAAGAGTTTCCTGGATGCTTTCTGGTTGACCTCAAAATTCACTGAAGCTGCAGCTGCGGGGTGGGCCCCAAAGGCAGAGACTTGTCCAGCCTGCTTGAGGCCCCAGCCTGCTTGAGGCCCTGAGTCTAGTCTTCAATATCACCAAAATTAACTAGTTGACTAACTGAAATATCTATCTGATTTTTCAGGAGAGCCCTCATTGTCTCACCTCTGACCGCTCTGCTTCTCACCAGGGCACTATGAGGGTCTTCTTTCCTCAAAAGACATTCCTTCCTGGGGACCTTCCCCGAAATCACCCTTTCCATCCTCCCCCCATCCTGAAGTCTTACCTTAAAAATCAGTGCCTCCAAGCTCTCCCCTGGCTGCCTGCTACTCAGTCAGCCTGGGGTCCCCATTAGCTGCCTGCACAGGGAAAGCTGAGTGTAATAGCACACACCTAAGGCCAGCCTGAGCGACACGAGACCCTGACTCAAGAAAAGCAAAGGATGAGCGTGATGCTCCCACTGTTAAGCGCACTTGCTGTCCTTCCACGTGACCCGTTTAATTCCCAGAATCCCCCACTGGTTGGCTCACTGGAATCGGACACCCTCTTCTGTCCTCCACAGGCACGTGCGTGAGCAATCACACACATGAAGCTTTTTTTAATGAGATCAGGGCTGGGTGATAGTTCAGTTGGTGGAAGATGAAGGAGCCGGAGCAAAAAAATCTAAAACCAGCTTCGAATGGTCAATTCGTTGTAATTTTTTCGAGCATAGTTTGTAAAAAACTGCACTGTTTGAATCTGTATCAGGATAAAGCTCCAGTCTCTAGCCCTTCTCTCAATAGTAATTTTGTGTTAACGTTATCTTTTATCACTGCTGAAGTTCCTCACGACATAATTTACCCCCGAGGAAAGAAGCAGCAAAGCAAGAAGCTAATTCTCAGAAGTCTTAGGTTGTTTCAAGTCACAGTCTCACATTAAAGCTCGAGAGAGAGCAAGTCTAGTTATTGCTAACAGGGAGTCATGACCAAAAACACGTTAAAAAGCAAAAGATGCAGACTTGTCTCAGCAACACGTATACCAAAACTGGAACAATACAGAGAAGATCAGCATGGCCCCTGCACAAGGATGACATGCAAATTTGTGAAGCATTCCATATTTAAAAAAAAAACAAAAACAAAACAGATGCAGGTAGTATCAACAGCATGTGCTACACTGGTTTTAAAAACTGTAGCCTTGGGCTCCAGAGATGTCTGGGCCATTAGGAGCGCACACTGCTCATGCAAGAAGACCAGAGTTCGATCCCCAGCACCCGTGCCAGGCAGCTCTTGACCCCTGTAAAGATGAACAGGTGAACCGGGCCGATTCAAGTCAAACGTAGAGTGTATTATACAGTATATTATATACTTCTTCCCCTCGGTAGTACTGCTCAGAGCCTCCTTGCACGTGTGAGCAATTATCCTACCACAGAGCTACAGCCCTTGGGTCTTGTATAGCTCAAGCTGACCTTGAAACCATGTTAGCCTCAAACTCAACCCTCCTGCCTTTGCCTCTAGAGTGCTGACACTCCAGGCACGTGTCAACGTGCTTCTTTTACTTTTTGCCCTTTGAATTTTGTACTACTTATTTAAAACATAAATTTTATTTGCTTTTTGAACAGGGTTTCCTGTTGCTAAGGTAGCCTTGAACTTGCTATATAGCTGAGGGTGACCTTGACCTTCTGATTGATCTGTCTCCACCTCCTTATACTAGGATTAAAAGCAAGGTCTACTACAACTGGCTTAACATATAAAATTTGCAAACACTAATTTCATCTTTACTCCCTTTAAAAGCTGCGTGTCTACATGAGTGCAGGCCACACATGTACCCACAGCATCCAGGAGGGTGCTGCTGGGTCCCCTGGGTCTGGAGTTACAGGCAGTTGTGAGCCACACCTGAGAGTTTTAGGAACTTGGGACCTATGAAGTGCTACTGAGACCTCGTCTCAAAACCCGTAAGGGGAGCCAGTGAGCCATCGAGGTGGTTAAGTAGTGTCTGCCCCTCAACGACACAAGCCCGATGGCCCCAGATCAATAGCCCACACAAATGTAGGAGAAAACCGAATCCATAATTTGTCCTCTGACTGCCACATGTGTGCAGTGGCATACATACCCTTACATCTCTCTCTCTGTCTCTCTCTCTCTCTCTCTCTCTCTCACACACACACACACACACACACTTTGTTTTAATCCTAAGAAGGGAATGAAATCTACAGTTCTTAGATATATACAGATCTGCCACTTTTCGAAAAAGATCTAAGACATAAACATAACTCCTATTGTTGCCACGATCAAAAATCAAAGCTCTAGACCAGAGTCAAAATCTTTATATCTAAACCTGCTGGCCCCCTACCCCCCTCCCCCACACACACCAGGAGAAGAGTGTTGGGGGACCCATAACCTTGGCCATGCTAGACAAGTGCTCTTCCACTAAACAACACCACTAACCACCTGGCCAGGTTTACAAATCTGTGTATTAAAAACAGAATATTCCAGGGCTGGTGAGATGGCTCAGTTGGTAATGGCACTTGGGGGGAAGCCTGGCAGCCTCACTTCAATCCCCAGAACCCACAAAAAGGTGGAAGGAGAGAACCAATTCCACAAAGTAGTCCTCTGACCAATATAAATGCCACAATACATACTCCTCTCTTGCGCGCTCAGCACACACACACCATGTACATGTACAATAATAAATAAATAAATATATAATATTTAAAAAAATACTCTAATGATGAAAAGAAAAATCTGGATTCAAAGTCAAAAAAAGAGAATCCATTTTGGGGTTATCTCCAATGTTATTGGGGCTATAGCCATATATTCAAGAAATCATCTTCATAATCCACCTCAGATCCAGCAGAGATAATGTTATCTTCAACTACCTGGCTCCTGAAAAACAAAAGGTTATTTATTAAGTAGAACACAATCAGCTAGCCAGGTAGGCCAATTCCTGGCTCAGCTATTTGAAAACCCATATGCCTCTGAAGAATCTTTGCATGCTAAGCCAAAACTCCAAGACTGACTTCGATATCTACACATTTATCAACATTTTTTCTCTAACAACATCAGTAAGTTCTTTAGATTCCACCCCCTTTTGCATTTTCAGACAGGGTCTTACTCTGTAGCCCGAGCTGATCTTGAATCTGCAGCCATCCTCAGCCTCCCAGGTACTGAGACTACGGGCAGGAACCACCACACCTGGCTTCTATTTAACGTTTCTCAATATCTTACCATGGATAATGCCAATAAACATTTACTGGGGCTAGAGGTGTAGTTCAGTGATAGAGAACTTGCTCAGCACACTTGAAGCCCTAGATTCAATCCCAAGCACTGGAGGGTGGAGGAAGGAAATGCTGAGATGCTCCCAACTTTAGCTGGGAGACTTGGGAATGAGAACGAGGGGACGCTGGAAACACTGTCTTCCTCAGTGCCCTGGCCTTGCAAAGTCAGGTGAGAATGCAATGATTCCGCATTAACCACCAAGATGAAGAGGAAATAGATCTGAATTCAGAAGAAGAGGATTGCCAGACTATTCAGAGGAGAGTTCTGCCTCTATTTCCTTGCAGAGCAGCTCTCTCCATCCACCAGTGGACTTCACTCTGACACGGAACACCCTATCCACGCTAATCCAGGGCATATCCCTCAAGAGACAGTCAGTCTGCCGGAACTCCGGCAGCTTCTGCTTGGGAGCTGTGTGAAGAACAGTTAACAAGAGCTTACTTTGAGAAAGAGATCAACAATCACACTCTTAGAGAAAAGAAGTTATTTGGCAAAGGGATGCATGTTGCCAAAATGTTAGTCACAGCGTCAAGGTCCCAGTTTGTGTCTCTGAGACTATTCTTTGCTTTGACAAGAGTCCATTCTCTGGCTCAAGAAATCCAGCTCAGCTTGGTCGCCCTCACCATTTGAAGCAGTCAAGAATCCTTTCATTTTGGTGGTATCAAGCTGTGACACAGACAAGATGTCCATCAGAGGAAAGGGGGGAGGTGACCTGCCGCTTTCCACTTAGGACTAGTTGAAGCAGAGCAATTAAAAAAATGTGCCGAGACAGGAAGAACTGAAAAGCACGGTGTTAAAGAAACAGGCCATCCCAGGAGCTCTGAGCCTCTATAAGTTATAGTAAAAACCCTCTTAAAAATAAACCAGAAGCACAAACTGTAAGTTAAAAACGGTGGCACAGTATTAAACAGGTTTTTATCTCCACATACTCGAATATACTTCACTGCCTGCAGCTCTTCCTGGAGTCGGTATGAAGACCAGGGTTTTATAGAGCAGCCTGAACTAACAGTCCATGAACTTCAGAATTACTTGAGGGCAACAGGAAAACATACTCTGAGTGTGTCAGGGAGCAGATCAGAGGGCTGGTCAAGCAAGAACACGTGATGGCATTCCCTTCAACAGAACGGGGACTCCTCCTCTTCTCTTTTCTTTTTTTTTGGGGGGAGGGCGTGAGACAGGGTTTCTCTGTGCAGCCCTGGCTGTCCTGGAACTCACTCTGTAGACTAGACTGGCCTCGAACTCAGAGATCCACCTGCCTCTGCCTCCCGAGCACTGGGATCAAAGGTGTTCTCCGCCATCACCTAGTAGGGACTCCTTTTCTTTTATTTTTCTTCTCTCATACAACTTATTCAATACATCTCAACCCCCTTTTATTTTTTATTTTTTATATGGGACTCCTTTTCTTAAAATTCATAGTAAAACTTAAAAGCTATATTGTTCCCAATATCCCCACCCCCACCTCACCTTTGGGTCCACATAACTAACCAGCACCAACTAGTGTAAACAGCATCTCTGATATCAGGAGTGAGATAGACTAAAACTGCCCAATCTTTGGCAAATCCACGTCAGACCTCAGAAATGCCAAGACTTTCAGAAACACTTCTAGGCTAAGTAAGTTCACTTACCAGCTAACGTGTTCACAGTATTACAGCCGAAGGAGAAGCTAAAAGGGAATTCCAAAGGATGGACAATAAAGCATCTGTCTAATTCTATCGACAAGCATGGTCCCTACCAGCTGACAAGACCACTGATAGTGACTGAACCAAGGCATACGGCTCAACTCTCTAAAACACTCAGGTGGTCAGAAAATAAAACACTGCGTTCTGGAAGTTACTCACTGCTGAACTCATTCATTTCCAACTCTAACTTCTATTATCTTCCTCTTGGTGGTAACCAATACAGCAACATAACAATTTTGACTATTAAAAGTATTAAGATATATAAAGATATTAGAAGACTAAAAATTATATATTAAAATGCATAGGGATATTAAGAAGTGGTTAAGCAACCTTGGTAGTGGTGGTGCACGCCTTTAATCTCAGCACAGGCAGGTACATCTCTGAGTTCCAGGCCAGCCAGGGCTACACAGAAAAATCCTGTCTCGGAAAACAAAACAAAACAAATAGCAATATCTCAATCCTGTTTCTCTTTACAACCACTTCAAGGATCTAACTGGTTAACACACTATTTTAGGGGACCGGATGGGTCAGACCTATATTACAAAGGAGGAAGAGAATCAGAGTTCAATGATCTGTCTCAACGTTACATATAAACCTATACACGGGCTCTAGCCCATGTGCTTCTTAGTCCCAAAGTTCTCTGCTGGTTCACAAAAGGAGAAAAAAGTCGCCAAAAACATTCAGCAAGTCATTCAGAAGACAGAACTCTAAACCAGAAGTTATAGCATTAAAAAAAAAAAAAAAAAAGGGATTGTCCTGGGCGAGATCAACCTAGGACTATTCGCTTGAAAAATATGAATTCCAGGGCTGTGCTAGAACCCTTGCCCAGCATGCAAGGACGAGGGTTCGATCCCCAGCAAAGGGGGGGGGGATGAGGAGGAAGATATCAGTACACCAGCTCCCTCCAGCTCCTCATTCCAGTGCTATCCTTCCAGAATATGTCTTCCTAATCATTCATCAGTAACCCAACCGCACACACAGCCTACATTTAGCGCCTTCAGATTTTCGTCTTCCCTCACAGGAACCTTCAACTCCAGGTGCTTCAAGCGCATCTCAGAGATCTCTCCGCCTCCCTCTCACCCAACACCCTCAAGACCCCCTCTAATGTAAACAGCTTCCCTCTCCACCATTCCTTGCCACCTAAATCAATTCCGAAATGTCACACAGGCCTCCTCGATTCAGAGCATCCTGCTAATGATTACCTCTCCCAACAGGTCGGTCCTCCCTCATCTCCCCCTCTGCGCACGGTTCCCCTCCTTCCTCGCCCAGAGTTGCCGTCTTACTCACCTCACCCAACCCTTCAGGATCTCTAATTTCCTGTCTCTCACAAACCTCCCTCCTGCCCATTCGCGCAGCCTGCACCAGCCGCACGCCGCCGCCCTCCGCTCCGACGGCCCACGCCCCCTCTCCGGGGTCTCCAGGCCCCGCCCCCAGGCCCCCTCTCCGCCTCAGGCCCCTCCTCCGCCGTCCCCTCCCCCCCTCGGATCCCCTCCCCGACTCTTCCTCCCACTCAGGTCCGCAGGTCACCTCGGCGGCGGGCTGGGCCGCCCCGGCGTCTTTCCCACCGGGCCGGGGCTGCTCCGGGAGCGAATCCTCCGTCACCTCTGTCCTGGTTTGGTCTTGCCCGTTCGCCCGGCGGCAAGCTCTTCTCTCTCGCCGCCGCCCCTTTTACCAACCCGGAAATGGATCTGCTCCCACCGTCCCCAGCGTCCGCGAACAAAATGGAGGCGGGGGAAAAAAGGAGGAGGTAGCCGGGAGCCCAGGGACTCGGGACGCATGCGCCCTGGGAAAGCCTGCCCTCTACCGGCGCACGTGGGGGCGGAGCGCCACCATCTTGAGAAGGTCGCAAGACGCGCTCCGCGCTTAAAAGCTGGGTTTGCATCTAGTGTTGCAGTTGGGATCGCCCGCGAGGCTTTCGGTAACTAGTGATGTCAAGGAGATGCTTATCTGATTGGTCAATGCAGCCTGAGCATCCGAACCTTTAAAATTGCGCAGGTGATTTTACCTTCTGGCCAAGGCGGAGAACCACTGAGCTAACCGATATTTCTTAAATCGTGTGTGGGTTTATTCCACTGCACGCGAGCGCGCGCGCACACATATACACACACACACCCTAAGCCCTTATATGGTCTAGAGTTTTGGAGGAACACGACTCTGCTAACCTTGCAGGGGCTCAGTAGACGTGCTCCGGTTGTCATAGCAACAGAGAGGCAAGCCTCTGCTAACGAGTCCATCGGGTTAGGTCATCCTCCTCAGCAGAGGGTTCCCCAGCTCACTGAGCTGAGGGATGGTAGTGTGAACAGGTGCTTGCATGAGAGAGGGGATTCCTCATGCTTTGCTGGCTTCATTGATAATTCTGCTGCAGATAACTGAGGCTCTCTTCATACACAAAAGCTCGTCATCACTCCAGCAAACCGACCCCGTTGCTTCCATAAGCCTCTCACTGCTCTTAGGGTCAACCCAATGACCAGCGCTGAACCTCAAGTAAAAACAGTATTGAGGCTTAATCCCCGCTTATTAATGTGTGTTATTGGGCCTCAGCTACCTCATAGCGTGTCCTTGTCTGTCACAGAGTCCTAGAATGTTCATCCGGTAATGAATGGGAAAGCATGTGATAAGCCAGAACCTGTTATTATTTTTGTTTTCCCTCTGTTCTGTCCTAAGCATTGGCCCCTCCCACTAGACAAGTCAATGTCAGGTTGAACACCTGCTGTGGGCCATTCACTGGGCGAGGCACCGCCACTGGGAAATGATTGCAGAGGTGACTAAGAGACCTTCTGCCTTCTGGGGACTCTTCATGCTGATGGGCAAACTGGCATGTAAACAGATAGCAGAGCCCCAAGTCAGCACGTGATTCGTGTTGTGGTGACGTGTGCTGGGATGTCACCGGGGTGATCAATTCCTGCTGGAGAATGAGAGAAGATTTTGTAAATGAATTTGACTTAGTCCTTGAGAGACGAGTAGAGTTTTCCCAGGTGTGGTGGCATGCACCTTTGATCCCAGCAGCACTACAAAGGTAGAGGCAGGCAGATCTCTGAGTTCCAGGACAGCCAGAGATATACAGATAAACCCTGTCTCAAAAACCAAAAAGAAAAAGAAAGAAAGAAAAAAAGAAAGAAAGAAAGATAAGTAGAATTTCGTTACGTAAGTAAAAGCAAGGAACTCATGTCAGGCAGGATCGGTGGGTACAAAGGTGAAGATGTTTAGGTAGCTGTATCCTGGGTACCTGAAATGTAGGGTGATTGGGCCCATGAGGCAGTGAGTCTTTACTACTGCTTCCTACTTTACTACATCATCTCCTTACCGGTCCCATCCTTGGTGGCTCATTATATGACTGCTTTCACTCCCTGAAACATACCACAAAGTTCTCATCTCAAGGCCTTTGAACTGGTCATCCTTATTGTAGATGTTCTTTCTCACACGCTGGTTCATAGAGAAACGAAAAAGGCTACTGTAAGATGCAAGCCTAAATGACTACGGCAGAGGGGGATAGCCTGGAAGGACTGAGCCCCCTAGCCAACTCTGTTTAGATATTTTATCGATGTTAATAGACTTGCCCAACAGACACAAAGGCCTTTTTTGCATAACAAATGGAACCCTATAGCCCAGAGCCCACAGCTTGCCCTCCTGGCACCAAAGACATACAGGATCAAAGCCCAAGGTCAGAAGTGTTTCGAAGGGTTATAGAGCCCCTTCTTTAGCAATATCATTAAAAAAATGTCTTTTAACATGTAAGAATTTAGGGGCAGGATATTTTGAACAACAATAGCTTTAGCCAAGAGTTGCTATCAGGTACAGGCTGCATCTCAGGAAGCAGTCATTAAGAGTCACCGGTCCTTTACAGGTTTTTTTCCCCAAATACCAAGCTTGCATTCC
The DNA here is from genome assembly GCA_026225945.1 of Cricetomys ansorgei. Taxonomy (NCBI): domain Eukaryota; kingdom Metazoa; phylum Chordata; class Mammalia; order Rodentia; family Nesomyidae; genus Cricetomys; species Cricetomys ansorgei. The sequence continues at coordinate 15,304,695 of JAMJFZ010001881.1, forward strand.
AGAGAACTGCGGCCCTTCACACATTCCAGTGTCTTATCTCTACACCTCATCTCATCTTCATTTTTTCAAGTCTTTGCTTCAGTGCCCCCTCTCCAGAGGGTATTCTCTGCCCAGGATAGCCTAAGTAAGCCTCTGCTTTCTTAATACACGACTCTATATCAGGAGCAGCCACTAGGGTGAATACAGGGGCATCCCACTTGGGAAGATATCAATAAAAAATAAGCTTTATGGAAAAAGGAACCAAGAGGCCATCTCTCATTTTCTTTTTAAGATAATTTTCTTTATTTTTACTTTATGTACATTGGTATTTCGCATGCATGTATATATGTGTAAGGGTGTCAGATACCCTGAAACTGGAATTTAGAGAGTTGTGAGCTGTCATGTGGGTGCTGGGAATCGAAACTGTGTCCTCCATAAGAGCAATAAGTATTCAAACTGCTGAGCCATCTCTCCAGCTCCATGATTATGGTTTTTATTATTAATTTATGTACTTATTTATTTGGAGACAGGGTCTCACTATGTAGTTCTAGTTCTGGCTGGTCTGGAGCTTGCTGTACAGATCAGACTGGCTTCAAACTGTCTGTCTCAGCCTCTGCAGTGCTGGGGTTAAAGGCATGCACCATGACACCCAGCTTATGTGACCCCATTTAAAAAATAATAATAGATCTGGGGAGATGGATCAGTGGGTAAAGAAAGTGCTTGCTGCCCAAGGAGGACGAGTTGGATCTGCAGCTTCTGTGTAAAAGCAGTGTGGTGTGCACTTGTAACCCCAAAGCTGGGGGACGAAGACAAGCGGATCACAGGGTAGCCAGATAATCTATCAGCGAGCTTCACCCACATCGCTATTCCCACACCACAGAGGCAGAGGCAGGCAGATCTCTGTGAGTTCTAGGCCTGCCTGGTCTACAGAGCAAGTTCCAAGCCAGCCAGAGCTACACAATGAGACTGTGTCTCAAGGGGAAAAAAACCCAAAACAAACAACAACAACAACAAAAAAAAAACCCTGATGCTCTGTGCCAGATTAGTCCCACTCCTAGGCACCTTGAGAAAGTCTCTGTGGTGACACCTGGTGGTTGAAAGTGCCACTGCCTAAATTCCTTGCTCTTCCCTACCTACACACTCAACAGGGCTCCAGTTAGGCTGGTCTCCTGACTACTGCAGATTCTTTTAATTTCTTCCCAGCCTGGGAAACCCGAAGCTTCTGTTCGAGCTAATTTTCTTCCCGCTTTGGGTTCTTGGACCACCCTCCCAACACAGGCAGGATGGAGGAAGAAACATGAAAGGCCACTAAAAAGGTGGCCTGCAGCTTCCAGAGCATGTATTTCTCAGCGCTTTAGACTCTTTGGATCTGGGATCCAGAGTCAGAAAGGGTGGATTTGAGACCTAGAATGACAGCTTGGCCTCTTGTCACCTTTTTAAAAAAAAAAAGTCTGGCCAGAGATGGTGGCTCATGCCTACAATGCCAACACTTGGGAAGTGGACACAGAGCAGGAGTTCAAGGTCACCCCCAGCTTCCTGATGAAAACAAAAGTCTCTCAGGATCTCAATTTTTCATCTAGCTCAGTGGTTCTCAACCTTCCTAACGCTGCAACCCCTTAATATAGTTCCCATGTGTGTGGTGACCCCACAATATAATTATTTTCTTTGCTACTTCATAACTGCAATTTTGCTACTGTTATGAAGCATAATGTAAATAGCTGATATGCAGATGGTCCTAGGCGACCCCTGTGAAAGGGTCGTTCAACCCCCAAAGGGGTCTCAACCCACAGGTTGAGAATCGCTGATCTAGAAAGTGGCGCTCATACAACCAATTCTATGAGAGAGTATGAACAAACCCTACAATCTCACTACTCAGGAGGCTGAGGCAGAAGGATAGAGAATTAGAGGCCAGGCTAGAAAAAAAACAAAGCTGAGGACAGGCAGTGGCCAAGGACACACGCCCTGGAATGTCACCTCCTAAGTAATAACTGATGGTTCTGAAAGTGGCTGAAATGAGCATGAGCAGACTAACTAGGTCACTTCCTCTGCCTGGCCGGGGAGGACAGCAAAGGCATCACCCTTTGTACAAGGGCAGAAACTGCTCAGTATCCACACCGCTATTCCCCCTTGATGTCCTGTAATGGTCAGATATGACAGGGGCAGCCCTCCATACTGAATGAAGCCCAATTCCTGAGTGACTCCCAGTGGCTCTTCTCCAGCTGTTTACCTCCATAGTATGGCTGTCGAACCTCTCCCTGCTGGGTGTGGTGGGAGACACATGTAGTTCAGCACTCAGAGACTGAGGCAGGAGGATTGAGAATTTGAACCAGCCTGTGCTACATGAAAAGACCTTATCTACTAAAACCAACCAACCAACCAAACCAACAACAGAAACCAACCCTGTCCCTGCTTAGGTCTCATCTCTTCAAAGGAATTTTTTTTTTCTCTTATTTTCTCTGCTCCCTATTCCCAGACCAACAGTGATTCTCCTTGGCTTAATTCCTAGAGTACTTATCATCTTGCATTGTGTCCTGCTCCTCTGGTTCCTATTACAACCAACTTAATTTATTCATTCAACAAATACGTATTGAGTGTCTGCTCTATGCCAGCTACTATTGCAGTTACTGGCCAGTGAGCAAGATCCATTCACAGGGCCGATCCCTTCTGGTGTGGGAAGGAAGCACTGAGCAAATACACAAAGGAGCATATGTGATGTCATGAGCGGGGAGTGCCTCAGGCAAAACAAAGACGGGAGGTCGGGGAGGGGGAGCAGAGTATGGGCTGGGTCTTGTTGGAGTGGCCAAGTGTGGCTTCGGGAATGGAGAAGGCTAAATTCTGAGCCGCCAATGACTGCTGCAAAGACGAGAAAATCCTTAGGATGGCCGGCGTGGAGTGAAGGACAGATAAGGGAGCAAGAGATGTGGTCAGGGAAGGTGAGAAGGGGTTGTTCATTTAAAGACAAGTTCTGGCTAGCCTAGAACTTTCTGTGGAGAGCAGGCTGACTTTGAACTTGCCAAGATCAGCCTGCCTCTGCCTCCCGAGTGCTGGGAATAAAGGCGTCACAGAGCATACACATTTTACATGAACAAACCAATGGGTGCACACATACTCGTGGAAGGTTCACAATGTGGGACATTTCTGTTACTCCAGAGGCCCCAGCAGAGCCACACCAGTCCTCGACCCACCTCATGGAGCACCACCCTTTTTGATCTCTCTCCCCAGAAACTGCTCCCAAAAATTTCTCTTAAATGGAATCATACAGTGTGTGGGATTATATGCCTGCTTTCTGTTTTTCAGTGTCAGGTCAACTAGGAGCGCGGTTTCTTTTTACTGTCACGTGCTGTTCTGTTATATGAATGTGTCACAACGTATTTGTCCATTCACCTGTCAAAGAACTTTTTTTTTATTCTCGTGGATTTGTACGCTTGTGGTGTGTGTGTATGTGAGTATTTTTGTTTTGGGATGAGTTCTGGCTCCATAACTCAGGCTTCAGGCTCACCTGAATTTATGATCCTCCTACCTCAACTCCCTAGAGTACTGGGATTATACAGGTATATCGTCATGGCCAGCTTTTTCTGTGGCATATGTGCATATGTGTGTTCAGGTGCATGTGTGTTCAGGTGCATTTGTACATGCACACGAATACAGAGACCAGAGGAGACTATCAGGTTTCCTAACTTGCTCTCCACCTTATTCCCTTGAGACAGGATCTCTCACTGAACCTGAAGTTCACTGTTCCTGATGGGCTAGGTGGCCAGCAAGTTTCTGAGAGCTGCCTGCCTCTGCTCCCCAGCACTGGCACTGTAGGTATGTGGGGCCATGTGCAGCTTTTATGGGGATGTTGGAGATTCACTCTCAAATCCTCATGTCTGAATAGCAAGTGCTCCTACCCACTGAGTGGCCACATCTCCTCAGCCCCACACCCAGCTTGCTTGCTCTTCTTTTTTTTTTTTTTTTTTCCAAAGGGTTTCACTCTTTGGCCTAGAATAGAATAGCACTCACTATGTGGCTAAGACTGGCCTCACCCTTGTGGCAGATCCTCTAGTCTCAATCCCCTAAGTGCTCTGAAAACAGTAAGAACCACCAAGCCTGGCTGTCCTTCTCCTTAAGATTTCTAATTGGAGGCCTGGAAGATGGCTCGGCAGTTAAGAGGACCAGCTGCTCATCCAGAGGACCCAGGTTCAGTTCTCAGCTCACAACTGTCTGTAGCTCCTGCTCCAGGTGATAAGACACCCTCACCCAGGCATACATGCAGGGAAAACAGCAATGCACATAAAGTAAAAATAAATCATTAAAGAATGATAAAATTATTTTTTGTAAAAGTATTTCTTTTTATCTATCTATCTATCTATCTGTTTTTCAAGAAACTGTTTCTATGTTGTAACTCTGGCTGTCCTGGAACTCATTGTGTAGACCAGGCTGACCTTGAACTAAGAGCGATCCACCCACCTTGCCTCCTGAGTGCTGGGATTAAAGGTGTACATCACATTGCCCAGTGTAAAAATGTTTCAAATTGGGGTGCACATGCATGTATATAAGTGCCAGTATCCACGGAGGCCCTCAGATCTCCTGGAACTGGAGTTACAGGCAGTTATGACTACTTAATGTGGGTGCTGGGAACTGAACTGGTGTCCTCTGCAAGATCAGTGTGTGTACTTTTGTTTAAACAGGTTATTTTATTATTTTTGTGAATATGGATGTTTTGTCTGCATGTACATCTGCACACCACGTACATCTGTGTGCCACGTACATGCCCGGTACCCACAAAGGCTAGAAGATGGCACTGGATGCCTCAGAACTGAGTTCCAGATGGTTGTGAGCTACCACATGGCTGCTGGGAAGAGCAACCAGCGCTGTTAACCACTGAGTCACCCCACCTCTCCAGACCTGCCCTCTTTTTCTGTTACTTTTTCCACCCCATTCCCCAACATCGAGGAACTGAACAAGTGCTCCACCATCAAGCCGTACCCCCAATCCCCCTGGAACTTAGTGTGTGCCTCAAGCTAGCCTCAATTTGCCACACCGTTCCAGTCTCAGCCTCCGAAGTGCTGCTCAATTCATCACCACATAGCCACTGCAATCACCTGCGTGCTGGTCCATGGCTGCAATGCCAGAACTTGAGAGGTGGAGTTAGATGACTGAAAGCTTAAGGTTAGACTGAGCTACACAGTGAGACTCTGTCTCAGGGTGGGGAAAAAAAGAAAAGAAAACAATCACAAAACAAAACAAAAATCCTTCCACAGTAACTATTATATATGTCTTGGAGTAATTTCTCTTGTGTACCCTCATGAGTGGAAACACCAGGTCATGTGCTATGCGTTAGTTATGTACCCTACATTTAGGAGATATTGCCAGTTTTCCAAAGCGGGAGTATTGTGTTCACTGCCGCAGCAGCATATAAAAGTTCCAGCCATACCTGGGCATAGCGGTGCACGCCTGCAACCCCAGCACTTGAGACGTTGAAGGAAAAGGACTGAGAACTAACTATAGGCCAGCCTGAGCTACATAGTGAGACCTTGTCTCAGGGGGAAAAAAAAAAAAAAGTCCCACATCCTCACTGGGACTGGTGCTGCCAGTTTTTCTCAACTTCGCTATCTGCTATGAAACTAAGGTTTTAGAAAGAATGTGTGAGCTGCAGCGTAGAGTCCCGACTGGAGGGGTGGGCTGGAGATGAGATGCTGCTAGACCAGCAGGAGGTTAGTCTTGTCAGCCAGGAAAGCGCCGCACGTGGCGTGGGTTAGGCCAGTCACGGGGCAATCACAGAAAGTAACAATCCAGATGTGCTGGAATTATATCCGACAGAAGTGGCTGGTAAGATGCGTGAGGCTGGGCATGGTAGCGCACCCTTTCAATCTCAGCACTTGGGAGGCGGAGGCAGGTGGATTGCTGTGAGTCAGACATAGTGAGTTCCAGGCCGTCCAGAGCTACACAATGAGACCCTGTCTCAAAAACAACAATGAAGTGAAAAGATGAGCGACAGTGAGTGAAAAAGAGACAAGTGGGTGAGCCCTCTATTTACTTCAGACAGGGTCCAGCTATGCAGTCTACAGACCTATCTTCCAAGTGCTGGGATTATAGGCATGCACTACCATACCTAGCTAAATACCAGACTAACAGCGTGTGTGTGTGTGTGTGTGTGTGTGTGTTTGAATGCATGAGCTACCGCAGGTGTATAGAGGCCAGAGTACAACTTTGCGATGTCCTTTCTTGCCTGTCAGGCTTGCAGGGCAAGCACTTACTCAGTCGGCCATCTCACGGGCCCCTAAATGCTAGATTTTTGCCTTGAAAAGCTGGGTGGAAACACAAACAAAAGGAAAGCTGGTGAAAGAGAGGACAGTCTTCTGAGAACAAGACTGAAGAAGGACCAGACGAGTTAAGAACTGACATGAAGCTATTTTAAGTGTACAATCTCCTGGAGTTCAAGCCACCACGAGAGTTAACACAGGCTCAGTGTGCCTCTATCTTGGCAAGGCTGGTAATTGCTGGCTGCATGAATAGCTCGTGCTGCCTGCAGCAGACAGACCAGGGTTAGAGCAGAAGGCCTGCCCCATCAAGCCTTGTAACTTGGACCTTCCGCTGGGCCTGCTCAGCCTCCACCTCATACCCTGTACGGTTAGGAGTGTGATCACCTATCAACGTGACCTGGAACAGGTGAGAATGGAAACATCTCCTGCATTCCAGACTCCAGACACAGGTCTTGTGAAGTTGGCACCTTTTCCTCCCACTCACATTTTCCAGGTCACTCTAGACAGCACTGCTGAAGGGCCTTGAGTGTTGGGAGGGTGTCCCCTGTCCCCTCTCCCAACCCCAGCCCTTCCCCAACTTCAGAGAAACAATGGAGAACATCAGGAGGTTGATTCATAGACTTTAGTGTATTTCTCTATCCAGTGGTTTCTGCAATGACAGCTGGGCCTGTACAATACACACGGTTCACTCTGTTAAACTACAGGGTTGGGGAACAGGGGCCCCTGAGAAGCAGCGGGGCAAGCATCATGACCAGAGGCAAGCAGCAGCCAAGGGGAGGGAGAGACCGTGTGGAGAAAGGCTAGGGAGCTGGAGAAGGCTGATGGGGGGTTACTGAAGAGGGGCAGGAAGGCTGGGCTTCAGGGGGAGCAGCTAGCAGTTGTAGGGAGAAAGCAGAGTATGGGGGAGGCATGGTCACCATCACCACCTAGGGCTGGGGGAGTGGTATGGCATGTCTGTGGGTATTTTGACAGGAACTGCTGTATAAAAGGGACTGTACAACATGACCTATGATACAGTGTTTACATATGATACACGGTTCTTTCCCTCTTTGGGTCTTAAAAAATAAATGTACAATTCCAGAGCTTTGGGTAAAAAATATATACACTCCCAGAGCAGGAGCTGCGGCTGTTCTCACTGCTGCCGCAGCCACTGCTACCCCTTCAGAAGGGCCGGGAAGAAGGGTGAGGCTGAGCCAGGAGGCCCTACCCAGTAGCTGCCAGGAGCCCCGCAACCCCTCAGCCCTGGAGCCCATGATGGGAGAGGGAAGGGCGACAGGAAGGTAATGATGGCCTTGCCAGAGCCCAGCTTCATCTTTACAGCTGCTGCTGTCTCTTCTCCCCACTTAGGAAGGAGCTATCTGCCCTAGGTACTGAGATCCACCCTCAGCTCTATAGAAAGACAAAGTGGGGGTGAAGATAAACAGATGGACAGACTATGTGTTTGGTGGAAGACACAGAGCCAGAAGAAGGATGACAACTCCCTCCTTAGCAGTGAGACACCCCCAAAAGCAGAGAGGAATGGAGAACAGGCATCCCTAACTCCCAATACCACTGCATCCCACCCACTGTAAGGCAGAGGCAGGGTCTCGGAGGCAGCTTAGGCCTGTGTTTCCCTGAGCATCTTTTAGCCTCTCACTGGCACATACCCAGAGATCTTAGGGAAGCTTGGGTGGGAGACTTGTAGGGGATGACGGGTAACTCTCCTGCCTGCAGGAACAGGTTGGCCCACAGTCTTGGCATGTGGGACAGCAGGTGGAGTTGGGCAGGGAGTGGTAGAGACACAGCCAACTAGGGTAGCACCAAATGGAAGGGATCATCGAAACTCTTGTGACACTCTCCCTACATTCAGGGATGTACTCTTGCTCCCTAAAGAGGGACATACATCACACACACACACACACACACACACACACACACACACACACACACGCACACACAATCCTAGGGGGTCTATCCAGGGATCTCAGCCCCGATTAGGAGGAAGAAGTGAACAGGTGGCAAGGAAGGCAGCTTCCAGTACTTCCATACCACAGCCTCGATCCGGGAGGAGGTGCTTCCTTCCTGCTTGGGAATCAGAGGCTGGAAACTCCCATCTCTTGAACAGACTTCACCGGGAAAGCTCAGAGGTGCCCCGGCCCTTGCCCAGAGAGGTCAAAAACCGGGAGAGTAGTCTGAGCTTAAAAGAGCCGGGCAAGAGGACCTCAGCAGGATGGACAGGCTTATGAGTACTGGTAGGTCATCCCAACTCCTCCTTGCAGGCTAGAAGTGGCTCCAGGGAAAAGATGTCCGATGCCAGTTGTTGGGGGCATCGTGCAAAGTGCTTGAGTGCCAGGTGCCAAGGACCTAGGTGGGGGCAGCTGGGCCCCTCCACTCTCACTGACTATTAGCCTCCAACTTGTAGGAGAGCTCGAAGAGGAGGTTCTGGTTGTCAATGACCTGGAACTGGCGCACATAGGCCTTGGTCTGCAGGTGATGGGGGGAGGCCTCCATGTCCAGGCCTGGGGTGCAGGGAGGGAGAGGTGGTTGGACTCTCATTCAGCCTCCTTTCCCCCCATATGCATGCCAGGCAGGGCAGGGCAAAGGGTGTGAACGGGGACAGGTGTTGGCAAGGAGCCCAAGGAAAGAACGGAGAAGTGACCAGTGTAAAGAAGCACACTTGAGCAGGGAATTCCCCCAATCCCTCCCCTTCCACAGGAAGCTCACTGAATCCTGAATCCCGAGTACTCACAGAGGGGCCGGCTCCGGTATTTTCGGATTGTCCTCACTTTCTCGGCCACTGAATGCTGGGGGATGACAAGGAATTAGCCCCGAAGAGGACACAGACACATGCATGCTTCCCCACTCCGGTGATGGAGCCTCTAAAGGGCCAGCGAGCGGATGGGTACAGACAAGGCTAAGAGAGGGAGGTGGGATTGCCGCCATGCTGCCTGTCAGCTCTGCCTGTTGTGGGTGGGTTGCCACAGTGATGCCACCAGGGAGACAGTCTGGAGTCTGATAGGCAAGCTGGCCACCAGAGAGAGGAAGGCTGCTATTTTGGGGAAGTGACAGGAGACAGGGGGAGGATGCAGCCCCTTATTCACAGGACAGCGGTTGGCAGTACCACTCACCAGCTTCTCAATGTTCACCAGGCCATCCACAAGAGTCTTACTGCCCTCGTGCAGGAAGGTCAGGTCTAGGGACCCAGGAAGACAGCTCAACGTGAGGACAGTGTCGGCAGAGGAACCTGTCCCACCCTCCAAGACACACTCAGTCTGGGGGGCTTCTCTGCAAGTGGGCACAGCTGAGATGAGAGGGGACTAGAGACTGGGGTGTGGGGGAGGGGAATGTGGATAGGAGAACCCCAGCGTAGGGGAGGGGACTGACCTTTGAGGATCAGGGGTACGAAGGGAATCACAGGGGGCTTCATTTTGGAGATGACTTCTCTGTAGCTTTTATGGTTCCTGCAGGGGTCCTAGCACCCCACAGAAGAAGGATCAGAGACAGGTGGCCCCAGTGTACCCCCAAGGATGTCTCCCATTCTCTGAGGGGGGTGCTGATGAAAAGTCAACGCCACTCACCGTCAAGTTCTCAAATTTGCGGAACAAGTTCTTAAATTTCCCTGGCAGCTTCTGCAGAGAGTTTGAAAGAAAAGAAATGTCAGAGTGCGGCTCCTCGAATTTCTTGGAAACATGTGACTAATCTTTAGAGGGTTATGGGCTTACATGTCTTGTGGGGGGCGGGGGCGGAAGGGAGGTAGAGAAGCTAGGAGGTGAGGACCTTGAATCAGCCCTTGAGGGCACATGAGGGAGCTTGAATCTGCCTGAGGAATGAATTATTCCGGACAAAGTGAGACTTCTGCCCACGCCGGTGCCATGCACAAAAGTGGTCCCATGGAGTGCTGGCTGAGACTCAGCTAACTCACAGCAAGGCCACTCCGGCTGGAATTCTGGTTTTGTACTAATTTATTAATTTACTAATGAGCAAAGCTATGCATCCTGAGTAGCAGAGGCCAGAAGAGGGCACCTGCTTCCCACTGGCACAGAGATTCCCCGACAGAGTAGCAGCAGCATCAAGGGGCTGCACTGGAGAAAGCCCAAGACCCCGAGGTGGGACAACTGGTCGGGCACTGTGGGTAGAGAAGAGGGAAGTCAATCTCACCTCCCAAGTGAGCCGAAGGCGGCTAACCGCAGCATTGTCCAGCCCCATGACCACAGCGTAGAAGGACAGTAGGTCCTGGTTCTGCTTGCAGCTGCGTGGGAGGTAGATGAGATTAGGGAGGCATCAGGTAACTGGGCCCTTCCCAGCATGCACCAGCAGACTCACATGGCGGCGATCTTGATGAACTTCTTGAGCAGCTGTACGCGCTTGCCCGGGGCCTCACAGAGCAGCACCTCAGTGGCTACCCAGTGAGTGACCTCACTGCAGCGCTGCAGCAGCAGCTCCAGGTTGGCCGTCTCCCGGCGACCACGCTCCCCGTGGAACACGTAGTCCACAAACTCCAGCTGCACCCGAAGTGGTAGAGGGAAGGCCAGGGCAACAAGGGTGTGGGTGGGAAGATGGCAGCACAGGGCACATGGAAAAGGAAAGACAGGAGTGAGTGGGTAGGGGAATAGAAAAATAGGGACAGGACAGGAAGCAACAGAAACAACTAATGTTAACACTGTTCTCCACCTAGAGAGCACTCGGGCACCGAGTACTTCTAAAGTCCGTTATCCTCCCTCTGGCAGATTCTTATCACTGCCTATCTATCTATCTATCTATCTATTTATTTATTTATTTATTATTTAAGATTTTATTTTGGGGGCTGGAGATATTGCTCAGTGATTAAAAGTGGATACTGATCTTCCATTCCAGACCTAAGTTTGGTTCCAAGCACCCACATCAGGAGGCTCACAACTGTCTGTAACTCCAGCTCCAGGAGAATCTGATGCTTCCAGCCTGTTTCAAAAACAACAAAAAAATAAGACTTTTATCTTTACTTATGTGTAAGTGTGTGTATCTATGTGTGAGTATGTGCACAATTCCTGAAGAGGCCAGAAGAGGGCATCAGACCCCTGAAGCTGGAGTTAGAGGTGGGTATAAGCAACTGGACTTGGAGCTGGGACTGAAACTCTTGGGCCTCTGGAAGAGCAGGAAACACTCTTAACCTCTAAGCCATCTCTCCAGCCCTTGTATTTGTTTCTTGTTTTGAGACAGGGTTTTCTTTTCTTTTTATTTTATGTACGTTGGTGTTTCGCCTGCATGTATGTCTTGAGTGAGGATGTCTGATCCCCTGTAACAGGAATTAGAGACAGTTGTGAGCTGCCACGTGGGTGCTGTGAACTGAATCCATGTCCTCTGGAAGAGCAGTCAGTGATGCTGAGCCATCTCTCCAGCCCTGAGACAGGGTTTTCTGTATCTCAGGCTGGCATTGAACTCATCATGTAGCCCAGGAGAAACTGGATCCTTCTGCCTCCACTTCCCAAGTGCTAAGATTACAGGCATGCACCCCCATGCCTGGTTTATTCAGTGGTGAGGATCAAGCCTAGGGTCTGATGCTGGGCAAGCACTCTACCAACTGACCTACAATCTCAGCTTAACAGTAAACGTTCTTAATGAATCCTGACATGAATTCCAAGTCAGAGTCTGTATAAGCAGCCGTTGGGCCCTGAACTACTCTGCTATAGAGGCTCTCTACTATTTTCCCAGGTGAGAGGACAAAAGGCCTAAAAAGGTTATGCCTGTGTGTTGCCCCAGGATGTGCTGCAGGTGAGCCCTCTAGGACTGTCTGCACAAGAATGGATTCCCACTAGCACGCTCCTCCCCACGCCCCTGCCCAGCACAGGCCTCACACCTCGTGCACACATCGGAACAGCTCCCAGTGGAAGGCAGTAAGATGGTTGGCAACATCTTCAGGCTCCACCCGGTGAATCTCTGTGTCTCCAGGGGAGACCTGGATCTCCTCAGGAAGGGGTACCTGGTGGCAGGTAGGGTCAGAGGAACTTGGCTCCCTGTGGCAGGGTGAGAGACTACTCTCAGCCCCCCTCAGCTCTCATGACCAGCCAAGGTGAAGGAATTCTTACTAGGGCCTCATAGCTGTCCCGGGTACAGGCAAATAGGTGGCTGTTGATGCCCAGCGTGGTGAACACACAGTCCTCCGTTGGCTGGAGGAGGACCTTCTCTGCAGAGAAACAGGCTGTTGAGCTTCGGCCACACACACCCCTCACATACCTAAGCCACCATCACCCTCCCCATCCTGAAACTCCTAACACTACGCTGGCACATTCTAGACTAGTGGAACTCTTATCATCACCAGCTCCTACCAAATTCATCAAATGATTACTCTTGCATTTACAGACTCCATCCCAGAGGTAGCTCATCTTTCATTCCTTCTTCCCTATGACACTGGACAGGCTGGAAGACCTTTCCTTTATGGAAAATAAGGCTAAGATGAACATAACAGAGCATCCATGAAGTCCTAGCACTTGGGAAGCTGCAGCAGGAAAGACTAAACTCCAAACCAGCTGGGGTTACAGACAGGATCTTGTCTTGCACACACACACATACACAAGCTACGCTATGACTGCTGACTCTCTGCCTCTCCACATGATTAGAGCCTGGGTGAAAAAATGGAGCATATAACATCCTCGGAAGAGGTGTGTGTAAAGGACTGGAACACAATCTCCAGGTGGGTATTAGGCAATACCCAGGCCAGAACCCAATGGTTCTGAACTGGTGTGTCCCAAATTTAAACACACAGGAATCTCCTGGGGGTTCTGGTCCAAATGCAGATTCTAATCCGGTAGGTTTGGGGTAGGGTCTCCCAGGTGATGCACTCACCAAGGCTGGACACAGGATGATACTTTGAGTATCAAGGATCTAGAATTTAACCTTTACCCCTGCCCAGTGTGCCGTCCCTCACCTCCAGAGGAGGCAACGGCTACCAGGATGAGGGCATCCTCACGCTCTGCAGGCTCCTCTGAGTACTGCAGCTTCTCTGTCACAGAGCCCAAAATGTCCTGCACTGATGCTGAGAGGCGACTGCGTATGGTCACGTAAGAGTGGTCAGGCATGTAGACTCTGCAGAAGACTGAACAGAGACAGGAAAGATTCTGTGAAAGGGGCTGGGCAGACTACTGAGGGTGCAGAAGCCCCAGGGACCACACCCACCTCCCCGAGCCACTCCAGGGGCTTCGCTCTTCCCAATGGCCACACTCACTCTCATCAGAACCCCGGAATGCCACTCGGGTCTGCAGACAGGAATCTATCCGGCGGAAGTGGCGGAAGAGAGGCTTGACCTGCTTGCTGGGCAGCTGGCTCTCCTCTGGAATCCTGGCATGAACACATCCAGGCATCAGCAAGCCCTGCCAGGTATGGAGCACCGGGCAGGGACACTGAGCAGAGACAGGGCAATGGCCAGCACAGGACAACTGACCAAGTGACTCAAACCAAGTGCCACCTCTTTCAGGGGCTCTTCTCTGGTCTGCCCACCCACGAGGAAAGACTCTTGTCTCAAGTGCTTTTAAAACAATGGATCAATATTGTTTATGTTCGTGCCATCTCTTCTACCAGACTGACAACTTCTGAGTGATGGGATTCGTTCTCACTGAGTGTTTCTCATCCTTCCGGTCCTAGCACACTTCTTGGCACATGGTAGGTAGTAGGGCATCAGATGTCTGAATTTTGCCGACAAGGACTTCACAGTCTGGGAAGGAGACAGACATGCTTGCAGCTACTCCTAACACCAGCCAGGAAGTGTTGGGGAGATGATGAAGGTACAAGAGAGTGACACGGTGTGGGGGAGGAAGAGAACTCTTCCTGAAAGGGGCAGATCTGAGATGTATTCCACCGAAGAGATGGTATCTGACCTGGGCCATGCAGGATCATGGGATGAAAGAGTAGGAACGCACTAAAGTTGCCAGAATGATAGGTGCAGAGGGATGTATGAGAGGAGACAGGAAGATCTGCAGATGGCAGGAAGGGGACGGGTGCTGTGCTGGGATCTCTTAGGGACACCAGGGAACATGGATGCTGTGGGAACAGGAGGGTGAAGGCATCGTTTAAAAGTCTGGAAAGTGTCTTGGGTGTCAGAAGAAAGAAGGGAGAGAGAATCGAGGCCAGAAGTGTAAGTCCTGTACAGGCTGTGGCAACCATCGAGGTGAGAGTTAATGACCCTTGTAGTGGCAGGAACGGAGAGGAGAGAACCAAGAGATGAATAGATATACTCGTGTCCTGACGCCAGTGAGGTCCATTTTGGGGAATTTTGCCAACTGTTGTTTGTTTTGGTAATACTGGGGACTAAACCTGATACATAGTACACATAAACAAGCATTCCCCCACTGAGATATATCACAAGCCATCATCATTGTCATCATCATCTCTGTCATTGTTATTATTAGACATGATTTCACTAGGTTGTCCAAGCTGGTCCTTCACTGATGATTCTTCCCCTTTAGCCTCCTGAATACCTTGGATTACAGGAGTATGCCACCATGCCCAGCTGTTCACTGACACATAGTTTAAGATTGATTTGTATTTTTAACGTGTATGGTGCTTTGCCTGTACGTGCCTTGTGCACCATATGCAAGCACTACCCTCGGAGTGCAGAAGAGGGCATTGGAGCCTCTGGAACTGGTGTCACAGGTGGCCATGAGCTGCCGTGTGGGTGCTGAGAATGCAACCTGGGGCCTCTGGATGTGCAACAAGTGCTCTTAACATCAGGCTATCTCTCCAGCCCAGGTTAACTGATTTTTAGGTCAGCCATTAAATATGTGCGTGTTCACACACACACACACACACACACACACACACACACTTCATAAATTTAAGGTCAAATAAATTACTATCAAGAAGATAGCTTCAAGCCTGAAACCAGGGTAAAACCCCATCTTGGGAGGCAAATATAAAGAGATAGCTGTGAGTTTCACAAAAAGAAAATGAGAAGAAAAAAAGATACTTTTCTAGTTCTTTTTACTAAGCTTTTTATTGCCTGTGCTCTGGCTCATTCACACACATATAACAATGCGGTAGGAATACTCTACAACACAGTCTTCCCAGCAACACAGTGAGTGACACCATGTTGGTAGCTTGAAATCAACCATGGTAAGAGAATTTACACTATGGGAATCAGAACTATAAATCAGGGCTCTTTCTCATAAAGCACAGGTTGTTAAATAAAATATCTGCCAGAGTGCTACCAGATTAATAGACAAATTGATAGAAAAATGGACCAAAAACTTAAAAACACTGGAGCTAGGCCTGGTGACACAGGCCCACTTGGGTACCTGAGACAGAAGATTATTGGTAGAATCATCTTGGGCCACACAGTGACTTGGGGGTTAGCTTGAGCTACGTAGTAAGACATGTTGCACCCCCACACACATACACCCTCCCAACAAAAGATTGGATTAGAGACAGTGTTCTGTGGTTCTGTGTTACTCTCCAGTAAGGGAAAGGAGCTGGAAAAAAAAAAAACATATTGAAGGGGCTGGAGAGATGGCTCAGTGTTTTAGAGCACTGGCTGCTCTTACAGAGGACCCCATTTCTGTTCCCAGCACCCTCATGGTGGCTTACAGCCATTGGTGACTCAAATTCCTGGGGACCCAATGCCCTCTTCTGACCTTGGCACACCCAAGCATGCAAGTACACAGATACACATGCAGGCAAAACAAAACAAACAAACAAACAAACGAATGAATGAATAAATAAATAAATAAATATCTTAGAAAAGCACACAAACAACTAATACATTAAAGCCACACCACCAGAGGCAGCCCTGGAATGAGGAGCTCAGGGGACTCCTCCCTGCTCACTTTAACTCCACTGTCTCCACCAGCTGGTGCAGCCTCAGCGTGTCCTCTCGGAGGTCTTGGTACAGGGACTCATCCTTCATAATCAATAGATACAGTTCCTAGGGAGAGGACAGCAGATGAGATGAGGGCAGATGTCTCATCCCAAGGACAGCTCACTACAAGGGTTGAGGCAGGGCCTCCATGTCTTAGGCACTCAGGGGACCATAAAGACCAAAGCCCACTGGCATCTTTTGCTTCCAGGTACCTAGATTGAGGAGTGTGAATCCTTCAAAGGGGCCCTTCGAGAGCTGATGACCAGCATCCCTACTTTTTCCTCCCCAGGCCCACCTTGATAATGTGACCAGCCCCTTCTTCCTCTTGCAGTAGTCCTTGGTAGGTATCCAGGAAATGGAGGAGGAGAGCTAGACAGGCTTGCTTCCGGCCCAGCCCCTCTGGACCGTCCACGTTCTTTGACTGAACAAAGCTGACGCCTAAGTTAAGTAAAAGTTCTGGATACTGCAAAAGGTAAATTGCCCCCAAATATTCTAGGTTTGGGTACCAGAAGGAAAGAAAGTTTTTAGGGCCTTACAGCCAAGAAAACCTGCCATGGTTTTGCTCAGAGTACAAATAGTAACGGCTTAAACTTGGCCACATCCAGCTCTTGTCCATTAAAGAGGTTCACTTAAGAATATTGCCAGAAGCTGGGTGGTGGTGACATATGCCTCCAGCACTCAGGAGGCAGAGGCAGGTGGATTTCTGTGAGTTTGAGGCCAGCCCAGTCTACAGAGTGAGTTCCAGGACAGCCAGAGTTACAACAGAAAAACCCTGTCTGGAAAATCAAAAAAAAAAAAGAATATTGCCAGGACCCATCTAATCTCTTGCCAGCCCACACCTGACTTTACCTTACTGGGAGGCCTGACTTTCCTAAGAGAAACTAATGACATTCTACTCAGGGGCTTGACATTCACAATTAGGTTCTAAAATAATTCAATGAAGCCATGTATGGTGGGGCATTCCTTTAATCCCAGCATTCAGGAGGCAGAGGCAGGAGGACAACCACAAGTCAAAGATAGCCTGGTCTACGTAAGAAGTTAGAACAAGCTACCCAGGGTTATATACCGAGACCTGTCTCAAAAAAATGTTTTTAATTAAAAAAGTAAACCAAGTAAAGTGAATACTGTATGCTGCCAAGAGACCCAATCAGTAGGTCAGCTCTAGCTGACACTACAGAAGCGTCGTGACCTTCTGACATGCTGACATCAGATCCTATAATAACAAGATGTTTAGAGCAAGGAGCTATGGTGGGGAGAGAAGTCCCCTTAATAGAACACTAACACCTTACGTGTGTGTTCATGTGGTTGACACCTCAGTTAGTACTGAGAACCCACCACTTGGGACCAGCCAGTACTTTACACTTGCACAGATCTCTCCAGAGTGCTCCCACACCTGCAACAAAGCTAATTCTCACAGCAGTCCAGAGCCGAGAGGCTATTTGTCTCCATTTTACAGAAGAGCAAACTGAGGCCCCAGGATATGAAGTGATCTGCCCAAGATCATACGGCTGATGAGACAAAAAGCAGGACGTGTCTCCTAAGGGAGAGTTTGGGTTGGGATGTAGTTTGTGAGTCGAAGGGGTGGCTCCCTCCTGGTCTGCCCTTTTATAAGCTCCATAAAGGATATTACTGGTGTAACTCTTGTAGAAACTTCTCCGTCGGCAGGAAGAGGGAATGGGTGAGGACAATATCATCAAGCAGAATCTCTGTGGAGATCAATGGGTGTCCCAGAGGTCAGAAGGGAACTTCTAGGACCCGTCTGGAAACCCTGCACCCTCATTTCTTGACTCTTTAGTAAGGCAGGAGCCCCGGCCACCTGCCCCGTCATGCTCTGCACACGCGCACACACATGTGTGAAGGTTCTGGGCAGCCGCTGCGGGGGTGGGGCTGGCAGCTGCCAAGGCAGCTGGAGGGAAGGGGGGGGTTGCTGTTGAAGGCCACGCACACTTCTCTTCAGTGTGTGGGAAGTTGGTCAGATAATACACCATGCCCAAGGTCTGCTAGAAAAAAGAGCAGTCCACAGAAGGGACCATAAACACTGGATTGGCAAACGCACAGGCAACAGTCAGAGGTTGTAGATGCGTGGAGATGTGTGTCCATCCTCTCTCACCACTCCCTACCTCACAGCTTTGACTTTCAACAGGGCAGGTGGGGACCTCCCATTAAAATTGGGAGGAGGGGATGGACTGCCATCTCTTGATCTCAGTCTTTAAACAGAAACCCCGTGTCCTCTGGGTGCCCAGAGGTGGAAGGGTTAATGATGAAAAGGAGAGGGAGGGGCTCCTCTCACCACCCCTTTCCCTCCACACCCCTGTCTGGGCCTGGCTCAGCCAGTCAGCCAGGTACAAGGTCGCCCTGACTTGCAGCCAGCCTTGGGGTGGGGCAGGGCTGCTTGGCACACACAGACAGGCAGGGCACAGGGAGGGAGCCAGGTGTCCTCACCAGGACAGGTTAGGGCCAGGTCCCCAGGCACTGCTCCAGGATAAAATCAAGGCTTCTGACAACCCTTGCTTGTCATGCCCTGCTGCTAAAGCCAGCCATGAAGGCGGAGGTGGAGAGGCAACACATGGTTGTCTACTTCAATCTATTTAGTTTCACAGATGAGAAACTGAGGCCCAGGGCTAGGAGGCACTTGCCTGGAGCAAAAAGAACCACCTAGACTGGTGAGTCTTTGTTCTTTCCTTAATATAGAGGCAAGCAGAGTGTCAGGGTAGAATCTAGTGGCCCCGAGGGGCTACCTAGACTTCTGAGGGGCTCTGGCTAGGTGCAGAGAGCCTTCTATAAGCAGCTGTTCCCTCCCACACAGCCTGGGAGGAAACCAAATGGCTTGAGAATGTGGCTTATATTGGAAATATTGGAATGTCAGGTTAAGCTGGGAGATTTCTCAAACCAGTTACTCTGGAGATCTAGCCTGCCAGGCCAGATGATATGGGTGACAATTTGGGAGTCTTAGTCCAAGAAAACTGAACAGTCTGTGGAACCAGGCTGTAGAAGAGAAAAGACAGCCTCTCTTTCCCTCTCTTCCCAGGTACCCTGCTATGTTCTCTGAAAGAGAGACAGGAGAGCCCCTGGCTCTCATGCCCAGCCTCAGGGAGCCCTGACACCCTTCTGAGCATCTTGATCTCCCTAGAGTGTGAGTGCTGAAACCAGAGTAAAGGAGCACGGGCAGAGTGGGGGAGATGCTGATACGGGGGCTACAGTTTGGCATCTGTTTCTCCCAAAGCAGGCAGGCTCTGGTCCAACGCACAGCCTCCCTGGGGAATGTGTCATAGAGACACAGGGTGTGCGGTGTAGGCGGGAAGTTATGGTTAAGAGAGCTGTGTGTGTCTGATATTTTTCTAATTAAATCCAAAAGGTGTCAGCTCCCCAGGGCAACTGCAGCCTGAGCCAAAAGAGGACCCAGACCTTGAGAAAAAAAAAATGGAGTAGAGGGGGATGACACCCTATTCCGAAAGCCAGAGCATCTCGCAGAGGATGAAGAGAAACGTGTACCACCCTCGTCTTTAGGGTCTCAACTTTGGGCTCCCAAACCTAAGACCCTTTTGCATTTAGTGGAGTACCTAGTTCAACCTAAAGACCCTGATGCCTTCTACGTCGGTTCTAACCAGCAACGTGGGGGTCTCCGTTCCTCAAATGTTCTTTAATAGGGCGCTGGTGGGGAGGGTTGAAACAGCAACATCGTTTAGAAATAAGCCTCTCGGGGTGTGGTTATAATTTTTAAAGAGGCCTTGTGCTAAGGCATGACATAGGAAGGGTGGGAGCTGCAGAGGCCCAGATCCTCTGGATGCTGCAGTCCCCTGGTACCTTCCCTTAGAGACCTTCAAATCCACCCAGAACGAGGACACTTTCCCCCAAAGGCAGCCAGGGGCCCTGTGCCTATCCACACTGCCCGACTAAGTGAGCCAGCCTGTGCTCTGGGGGCTTCTACACAGCTAGGGACTCCCGTCAGGGTTTTCAGGCCTTGGACAGCCATCTGGGTGGCATAACCTCAGCCGGAAAGCTTCCATCTTAGGGTGTCAGGCCCTAATTTGGAGGCATGGGAGGAGGTAGGCAGTATCAAGGACCCATGGGAGACTGGCTTAAATGTTCAGGGGGGAGGGAGGGTGACTGAAGGATAAAGATGGTTTGGCTTCTTCCCTGAGGATGAGGCTAATGTGGAGAGGAAGGTGGGTGGACACTACCATGTCCCTTCCCCTACACTACTCTGGGGTTCCCTTCAGACTCTCCACTGGTGCTAAGGACAAGAAAAGAGTCCAGAGGCACCCTCATACCCCGGGATAGATGAGCAGGCTTACCTGAGGCGCCACTGTCCCTGGTGGTCCCTCCAGCCAGGCGCTCCAGAACCCGGTTCAGAAGACGCTCCGGCCGCTCGGGGGCGCCCAGGGGAGCCCAGGGCGGTGAAGCCAGGGGCTCGCCGGGGGATAGTTCATCCGAGGAGTACGAGGAAGGAGAGCGCAGGGGTACCCCGCACCCCAGCGGCCCGGGCCCCCCGGGCACCTCCTCTAGCTGCAGCCAACAGGGCCCCCCGCTGCCCGGCTCCTCCGAGACCCCTAATGGCTCTCCCCCTTCCTCCTCAGCGGGCGGCTCCAGCCCGGGCTCGGCTAGGGGCTCTCTGAGGAAAGATGGGAGCAGCAGGCGAGACACGCTCTGACGCCGCTGCAGCGGCCGCGGTCCCCCGGCCGGACCGCCGCCCCCGCCAGGGCCCCCACCCCCTCCAGGCCCTCCGCAGCCCCCGGACCCCCGCCGGGACCTCCGGCCACCGCTCGCCCCGCCAGCTGCGACGTCTGCTTCTTCAAAAATTTCTCCAGCGGCTTCATAACCCCCCCCCCGCCCCTCTCCCAGGGGCCGCCGGGGGACCCAGGTGTCCCGGGCGCGGGCGGGGGGGGCGGGGACACGATGCTCAGAGCCGGAGGAGCAGAGCCGAGGGCCGTGCCGGGCGCCGGACCGCGAGCCCGAGGTGGCCGAGCCTCGCCGGCCAAAGCCCGGTGGTCAGTAGCCGGGGCGGGGAGGGGGAGGTGCCACAGGGAAGGAGAGCTCCCTCTCAGCGGCTCCCCATGCCTGCTGCTTCCGAAGGGCGAGCAGGCTTGAGGGGCCGGTGTCCCCGGCTCAGCGCTCCGGGGCCGGGCTGAGGCGGCAGAAGCAGCGGGCGGAGCGCAAGGCTGAGGACGCGGCGGCGGCGGCGGCGGCGGCGGCTGCGCTCCTGGCCCCGGGGAAGGTGGCAGGATTGAGACCGCGCCCCCTCCTCCAGGCCCCGCCCCTACTCTGCCTAGGCCCGCCCCCACCAGGCCGCGCGCGGCTTGAACTCGGGCGCCGGTGCTGACCGCGGTGAAAATTAGGACTTGGGTTCTGACAGCCGCAGAAACTAAAGGCAAAAGCCAGGGAGTGATTTACCGACGGAGAGGACTCCCGGCTCACGATTACCGGGTCTCTTATGATCGTTTCAAATAACCAGGACAGATCTTTGACCTACATCTCGCCACGCCTACCTGAACACTGGCGAGGCTTATAAACACTGCTAAACTCGTTGCATCGTTCCCAGTTTTATGTGGTATTTATCTTCCACCCTGTGAAGGGCTGGGACGGCGTCTTGGATGAACTGGTATTGGCACTGGGGGCGGTGCCCACATCCTTCTCTGATAGGGTATAGTAGGTGGTGGAGGGCCGCCCTGTGAGGCAGGTACTGGCAGGTAGGAAAGAGCCAGGCAGAGACCAGCAGGTTGTGGCAGGTTTAAATTGGGGTGCAAAGAGATAGTAAGTAGCAAGAGGAGACCAAGAGCACAAGGGCACCTTAGCCCAGGTGGTAGCAAAAGGAAGCAAGACAGATGAGTTAGGTAAGTTACCAAACTGTCAACTATTGTCACCAAACACATAAAATCCAGGGTATATAGGTGTGGGATTTAGAGAAGCGTTGCCCTTACTCCTGATGGCCATGCTATACAGCATTCTGTCTCAAGGGTACACCACACTAGGATAGGCCTGTAGAGGCAGTGTGAACACATCCAGGCTAGGCATACATGGTGAGGGAGTGGCACCAGGTTCCTGGTGGGCTGGACCTTCTTGGACAATGCCCCACCCCTGTTTACTGTGCACCAGCCAGGGGTGGACAGACAGGAATGCTAAGAGTTGGGAGTGGTGAAGCTCAAAGGGTGTGTACTACACTTGTGTTGCTGTCTGGACAAACCCAGTTCCATGTGTGCTAGGGCATGTGTTCACAGAAATAAAGCTCTGCACACCCATCTGTGGATTTGGAGAGGGAACAACAAAAGGCAGCTCTGATTTTGGCTAAGAAGCTGGGTCCCGAGTATTGGCTTTCTGGGCTCCCATCATTGGACACTCAATTATCTCTTTTAAGGTTGAAAGTAGAAACTGGTTAGAGTAGCTTGGAGCTCTCCGCCCCCCCCCCAACCTTTCAGGAACCAAATAAGAAGAGGGGAGGGCTTCTCTTCTGCACATGTTACAGTTACCAGATTAAGCTGGTTGCCTTGGTAACCTCTTCTCTGGGCAGGATTTGGGATTGTTGGTTAGGAAGGGTGAAAAATTGGGGAGTGTGAAGGGTGTGGGGACTGGAAATAAAAGGGACTGAGAGAGTTCTTGAAGCTAAAACGCTTGGGGAAGGAACAGGACTCCAGATCCCTCCAGTTATGGAAAGTGGCAGTGACTACGTTCAAGACCTCAAGAGGAGGCATGAAGTTGTGGTCCTCCTGGAACAGAAGTGGTTTCTGCCCTGGCTACACACTGGAACCACAGGGGAGCTTTTCAGAATTGCTGATGCCCAGGCCACACCCTAGATCAATTATGAGATCCTCTGAGGCAGGCCCAAAGCTTCAGTTACTTTAAAAAGCTCCCTAGGTGATTCAAATAGCAAGAGTTGAAAAATCACTGCTCTAGGTCAACTCTAGCAGGCTGCAGGTGTCAGACGATCTGGCTATTGCAAATCCTTGCTGTTTGAGTCACCTTCACCTACAAGGTAGGTCCATTGACCCACAGGGAGACAATTGATAGGGCATCTGCACTACCATAAGAAAAACGAAGAGAACGGTAGGGTGGTATACAATTACTTAACTGAGGAAATGGAGGCCAACAAGCTTAACTGAGCCTGCCCAACCCATGGGCTTCTAAAATGGTATTGGACGGAATACCTAAGGCAGTAATCTATCTGCCCCTTAAACTCCTATTATTTCTGTCCACTGAGAGGCAAGGCTGGGAGGGCAGAGAGAACCTGAGGGCTTTACTGAGCTTGAGTTTCTTCTTGCTGAGCTTGTTACCAGGGCAACAGAGAGAGCAATGGGATCTAACTGCAGGACTGGGGAAGAGGCAGGGGTGAGGAGGAAGCATCCTAACATTTCCTTTCTACTGCCAGTAACCCACCCCCAAGGTTGGTTGATATTCTTTGCATGACGCAGGAGACTAGGTCTGTAGTTACCCATCACCTTGTGGGACAGAAGAAAGATGCCCACCCAACCAGTGTAAAGCTTTATGGAATCAAGGACAAATGCTTCCAGTTCCACAATTCCCAAATGTTCTTCCATACCAGGGCTGGCCTTTGTATAGTAGTTGTAAGCTTCCACCCAAGGAAAGCTAATCAAAACTGGGAACTACTCTCTAAGTCAAAAGTAGCATGAACTAGTTGGTGGTCTTTGTTTTCTTTGTCCTTATCAGTACTAAGACCGGTAGCTGTCCTTCAGTCTGTGGGCCTTGCTATTTTAGTGCCAACTTCACTATCTACAGCTGGGTGCGGTGGTGCATGTTTTTAATCCCAGCACTTGGGGGTAGTGGGGGAGGCACACGCAGAGGCAGGTGGACTCTGAGTTCAAGGCCTACATATTGAGACAGGGTCTCATAAAACAAAACAAAAAGCCAACAAACAAATGAAACATATATGAACTGTCAGAAATTGTGTGTGGCAGTGCACACATGGAATCCTGGGAGGTGGAAGCAAAACGATCAGAAACTGAAGGGCATCCTCAGCTAAAAGATGAGTTAAGAGACCAGCCTGGCAGCCTGGGCTACATGAGCCCCTTATCTGAAAAACAAAACAAAACAAAACAAAAAACAAGAAAAAGAGGGGGATAAGAAACTGTTGGTGAGTACACTCAAACTTGTTCTCACAGAGGCTCCTTACCTCTCTGATCTTCCATTTTACCAGTCTGAGCTGGCTCAAATTGTGACTGTAATTCTGTAGTGAAATTAACCTCCCAAACCAAGACTCACACAATAACTGGCAACACAGTCAAGTCTATAGTCTAAATTTTATTATCTCCAAGTCACAATGCTGATCACAAATGTGCACCCTTTAAAACAGTAACAAAAAACAACACACATGGTGAAATCTCTGCAACTAAACACAGTGGACCAACAGACAACTGTCACAGTGTCTTAAGGTCTGGGAATCTGGGCATGCTGCCCACAGGCTTGAGGAGACATCTTCAGGTTTAAGGCAAAGGGAAGCCTATAAAAGGCACAACCACCAGCTCCCTGGAAGAACCTCTTAGTTATTTCCTCCTTGGGGGTTACCCCCCCACCCCCAACTCAGAGTGGTTAGGCCAGCTGTAGGAGGGAAGAATAAAAACAGTGACATTACTAGGGAGAGACAGCCACCACCTTTACCTTCAGGTTCTGTAGGAACCCTGGCAGGCATAGTGCTGCAGGAACAGACTTCCACAGAGGCACAGGGATGTGGTTTGGTGCCATGGAGAGGAAGAATAAGAGGGAGGACCTTTGCCCAGAAGGTGACTTGCTTCCTTAGGATTTAAGTCCAGGTGCAGTTACCTTCTGTTTGCAAGAACAGGAGCAGAATTTGGGGAAAGTAAGGTGGTATCATCTAAAAACACTTGTAGCAGGGAAGGCATGGAGAAGAACAGCAAAAGACAAGGCAGACAGACTGCTGGATAGTATTTGTCTCTAGAGATGCATTGGTCCACAGCAACTGGGAAAGGGATGTAATAGGAGGGATAGAAAGAAAAGAAGCAGGGCCCACTAATTCCACTTACCTCAAAGACAGCCCTGAGGACTTGGCCATGCATTCCCATAACTGTGCAGAGGATTTCAACTCTGCCCTCCCCTCTCACAAAAGTATCCAATTGTTTTCTCCCCATAGTAGAGATTCTGCCTCAGTGGAGGACTGAAGCCAATCAGAACAGAGGTACTGATGGAGGCTCAGATTTACAAAACCCACACCCCAAACTAGGGCTCCTACTCACCTGCTCTGAGCTCTCCTCTACAGTGGGATACTGCGTGCAGCTAGCTTCCACAGGGTTAGTAGAGTAAAAGACTAATAAAGACCTCACAAGGGAAAGGCCAGCTATTTTTACATTTGGTTGATATATTCTCAATTATGTGGGATTCAGGGAGAAGTCTAAAGGGAACCCAGAAAGGCTAGTAAACTATAATGAACTTGTTTCATGTGATGTCAAGAGGCAGAATACGAAAAGGGAAAAAAAAAAAAACTAATATTAATTTAAGAAGGATAAGTCGGGCTTTAAAAATGAACATTCAAACAAACAAGCAGGAAAGAACTTCCCTGGGAGCAGAAGACACTTTCTGAGGAGAAACTAAGAAATAGTGAGATGCAAGCTTCTGAATCTAGACTCTGAAGCCTGGGTTGTCCAGTCTCTGCTCCCCTGAGTCCAGGCAGCTCAAGTGAAGAGTGGAGGGGGAAGGAAGCCACCTGTTTCTTCTCTCTAGCAGACCTGTCCCCAGAGGAAGAGGGCCTCTCCTCCTCCAACTGTCTGCTGGCAGGGCCACCCCACATCTTTGAAGCCCTCTGAGTAGTAGACAGCCAGCCATGTTTTTCTTCTCTCCCAAGTTTTCACCTCTCCTGTTCTATTGAGAATTAAAAAGAGAAGAACTGTGTGTCAGTGGACCCCTGGGTATTCATAAGTCTTCAGAAGACCACATTTCTAAATACTGTGGTTTACTTGCACCAAGGATCAAATCCAAGGCCTCGAACATGGTACACCCTCAGCTTCTAAAATAATGCACTTTAATGACCACAAAACAGTAGCAAAAAAAATCCCGGAGTCAGGTGTGGCGGCACACACCTGTAATCCGAGCACTTAGGAGGTAGAAGCAGGAAGATGGAAAGTCTGAGGCAGCTTGGGCTATATAGTGAGATCTTATCTCCAAAACAAAAACACACTCCCCCGAAGCCCACAGCCACTCTCTTTCCTTATTCTAGTTTAGCTTGGGCTTCTGTATTTTTATTCTGCAATTTCTGAAATGAAGCTCTTAAGAGTAGGGATGGCTTCTCTTCAGTTCTGCCTGATGCATTCATGAAGACACCCTGAGATACCCCGTGACTACAATGCACAGCACCGCTTCGGTGCTCTCAGTAAGTACATAAGCATGAGCATTAGCTTTAGACTAGGTCACAGCACATCAGGTACTTACTTTCACATGATGTTACACTTAAAATATTCGAAAACTCATATTAACTGGAACCCCTGCTTACAACCTGAAATAATAAAGTTGGAATTTGTTATCACATCATACAAAACAGACTTCCATAGAAGCACACCCTAAAAGGAAGAGAAACCCTCTGGAGAAAGGAGAGCCCACATGCTGAAACTGTGAGAGAGACGTACCTCAGGTGGAGGGGGCTTGATGGAGACTGGCTGGGGAGTCCTCCGGGGTGGGGAGGGCTTTGGTTGCACCTGCTGCTGGGCAGGGTTATAGTAGGTCACTCCTCCATACACCTGTGATGGAGCCTAGGACCCCACAAGCCAGGAGAAAAAAAAGTTAAGAATTAACCCAAATCATGAGAAACAGAAAACACTAGCTAGCTGCAAAAATAAAAAGCACTGAAGAACTTCAATTTTTAAAAAACACATTTTTTACCAGGCATAGTGGTGATCTACATAGTGAGATCCTGCCTCAAAAAATGAAAAAGAAGAAAGAAAATTTAAAAAAAGAAAAGAACTCCTCCATAGCCTTTGGCATCAGCCCTTGCCTCCAGGTCCTGCCCTGACTTCCTTCAATGATGAACAGTGACGTGGAAGTATAAGCGCAATAAACTCTTCCCTCCCGCATTGCTTTGGCCATACTATTGCTTTTGTGTCACAGCAACAGCAATCTTAACTAAGACAGTGATTTTGTGAATGCATGCTGGTGTCCTCAGAGGCCAGGAAGAAGTTATCAGATCCCCTCCAGCTGGAGTTACTGGCAGTTGTAAGCTGCCTGCCATGGGTTCTGAAAACTGAACCTGGATCCTCTGCAAGAGCAGCAAGTACTCTTAACCACTGAGCCATCTTCCAGTCCTCGGTTTCCATTTTCGCCAATCCTTCTGTTAGCTGACAGATTCAAAGGCTGAGCTCAGTGATGGCACTCTAGATACCAGATGGTATCCAGTGTCCTCAGGAGAGGGTAGGGTATGTTGTCTAGGAGAATACACTCCTTCCTACAGCTGAATAACACAGGCGCCTACCCATGATGTACTGTAAGACACTGTTTCTTAAAGAAACTTAAAGAGAAAGCCAGGTGCAGTTTTCCCAAGCACCTGAGAGGCTGAGGCTGAGGATCATATACTCCAGGTGAATGAGGGCTACAGTGAGACCCTGCCTCAAAAAAATAAAACAAAAAAACCAAGGCCATGCTTGGTGGTATGTGCTTTTAATGCTAGCACTCAGGAGGCACAGGCAGATGGATCTCTGTAAATTTGAGGCTAACTTGGTCTATATAGCAAGTTCCAGGCCAGGGATACCCTGTATCAAAAAACCTGTAACCAACAAGAAAAATACTCTGAAAATAAGCAATGATAGATGTTACATAAGCTGCATTTTCAGCTCCTCACCACCAAGGGGCATCCTAGTGCCACAGAAGAATCGGTGGCATCGAAATACTCAGATTCTTACAACATTCTCCCCTACCACATTCCTGTGTGATTTAAAGGATGTATACCCAGAAAAATTAGGCATCTCACCTGTGTGTTAGGATACATATGAGGAGGTGGAGGAGGAGGCAAAGCTCCTGGAGCATAAGGGTAACTGGGGTTACCAAAATTCATGACACCCGGAGCAGAAAAGTAAGTAGGAGCAAGCAACTGCTGGGGTGGTGGTTGTCCTGGAGACATGGACACTGGTGGTGGGTAGAGACCTGGATTGGGCAGAGGTGCTGGTGACTGGTGGGGATGTAAACCTGGGCAAAGAAAGGAAAAGAAAAACTGAAGGAGGACACCACCCTTCCCATGGGGTTGCTTAACTTGGACAACTGAGCACAATAGGCTAGACTGCAATCCTTAGGATGGACTTAAAATTGAATTTGCTGCATAAGTAGCCAGGGTGGTCAACATCACTGGATAGCATGACAGCATTGAAAAGGTAGGGTTTATAGAGTCCCTAACACAGATCCTCACATCTAGAAGCACACAAGAGAAATACAAGCTTACCTGGGTGGGGAAGGTGCATTTCTGGCTGTACAATCATGCCCTGTGGAGGCAGTGGGGCAGGGCTGTCACCATGGGTATAGATTGGTCCCTGGAACTGCACTGCAAGATATATTGAGATTCTTATAAACCCAACCCTTCATACCACATCACCAATTTTCTGTCCTGCAGATCTTTGATGTTCTAAGTTTTCCATATGAAGAAAATAGCAACTAGACAATGTAGGATAACAACTATAAAGTCAGAAGGGAAATTAAAAGGTGCCAGAAGGCTGGGCACTTAATTCCTTTTACAATGACAAGAAAGCTATCCCAACAGTAAAGGACTTACATGGATCATAGTAATGTCCCTCCATGATACTGATATGCACAGGAGGAGCAGGGGGTTCTGGCACAGGTCTTTGCCGCTGGGATGAATACCGTTTAGCTCGACCACCCTGGACACCCTGAGATAATGAGATCTAATTAAGACTCCAGAAGAGTGATTCTCACATCAAATCTTACCTTTTGCAGGTTTGTAAAACTCGGTACATGGCTGTAGTTAATAAGTATTTGTAAAATGAACTGAAATTTTGATGAAAAACACCAGCATGTGAACCTAAAGCCTCTACATTTCTGAGATCCAAATTAAAACAAAATAAAAACCATGAATCATCAATGGAAAAACTGGCATGAGAGCCTAAGCCTATAATCTCAGAACTTGGGAATCAAAAAGCAGGACTATGAGTTTGAAGCTAACCTGAAAAGTTCCAGGTCAGTCTGTGTTAAAGGATAAGAGAACATCTCAAACAATAAAAAGACCTTATTTTTGTTTTAACAATGAACAAGTATGGTGATCTGAAAGAGAATGATCCACATTTGAATATTTGATCCCCAGTTAGAAGAACTGCTTGGGAAGGATTAAGAGGTATGTTACTGGGGTGGGCTTTGAGGTGTCAAAAGACTGGGCTGTTCCAAGTGTGCTCTCTCTGCCTCCTACTTTCAGGTCAATATGTAAGCTCTCAGATGTTCCTGCTGCCATGTCTTTGCTATGCCATCATGGCCTCTGACCTCTAAAACCATAAGTCCAATTAAATATTTTCTTTTATAAGTTGCCTTGGTTACTGTGTTTTGTCATGTTAACTAAGGTCTGGGTGTGGTGTGCTTGCCTTTAGTCCTAGTAGTTGAGAGGCAGAGACAGACAGATCTTTCTGAGTCCAAAGCCAGCCTAGTCTACATAGGGAGCTCCAGACCGGTCAGAGCTAAATAGTGAGTCTCTATGCCAACACTTTCTGACAGTACTAGAAGCTAAATGAAGGGTATCATGCATTCTCTACCACACTGAGGCATATACAGCCCCAGTCTTTCTTCTTCCCATTTTTGTACCATTTCTTCCATCCGGTTAAACTGAGGTGGAGGTCCTGCTCCCATATGGATGTGGTTGGGCATACCTGTAACATACCAAAAAAGTCACTTGGTGAGTCCAGATGTACGTGAATAGGATTCAAAGGTACCAGCAAGAAAATAACAAGTGTATTCTTCTTTTAAAAAGTATTTTATTTATTTTTATTTTATGTATATTGGTGTTTTGCCTACATGTATCTGTGTGAGGGTGTCAATCCCCTGGAACGGGAGTTACAGACAGTTGTGAGCTGTCATGTGGGTGCTGGGATCTGAACCCGGGTCCTCTGGAAGAGCAGCTAGTGCTCCAGTCCTGTCAAAATGCATGCCTTTTAAAACTGTCTGCTTAACTTGTTACTCTTGAGAGGACCTGGGTACAGTTCCCAGCAACCACATGGAAGCTTACAACCATCTGTAATTCTAGTTCGAGGGGATTCAATGCCCACACATGTAATGCACACACATCAACTCAGGTGCACACACACATATACAGAAAATAAATATTTTAACCTGTCTGCTTACTGTCAATGCTAGCATTTGAAAATTTGCCCACTGCCCAACATCTTTACTATAGCAACAAAGTCCTCGAAAAAAAACTGGCAAACAAACTCAAGTTCAAATATTCCCTACTCAATAAAAGTATTTCCCTATATAGAAACTTTAGAAAGTTGTAATTAGCACAGTATTAAACATAATGTAAAGTATTCCGTAGCAACACTAGATATGAGAAAGAGATTACGTCCTCTCTAGATAAAAATTACTTAGAATAAAGACATGGCTCAGTGCTCTTGCAGAGGGCCCAGGTTTGTTTTCCAGCACCCACGTGGTGGCTCACAACCACCAGTAACTCTAGTTCCAGGGAATCCAATCTCCTCTTCTGGCCTCCTCAGGCACCAGATATGTATGTGGTACACAAATATACATATAGGCGAAATGCTCATATACAGAAAGCAAATAAATTTTTGTTTCATTCATTCATTAATCATCTATTTATTCATGTATATATGTATGTATGTATGTATGTGTCTGTGTATGTGCCCAAGGAAGTCAAGAGAGGTGTTGGCTCCTTGAAGCAGTTATGAGCTGTCTGATGTGGGTGCTGGGAATTGAATTCGGGTAGCCTCTGCAAGAACAATATGCACTCTTAACCACTGAGTCATTTCTCCAGCCCTAAAGTAAATACATCTTTTTTTTTTTTTTTTTTTTTTTTTAAGATTTATGTATTTTATGTTTGAATGCTTTATTTGCATTTACATCTGCATGCCAGAAGAGGGCATCAGACCCCATTATAAATGGTTGTGAAACACCATGTAGCTGCTGGAAATTGAACTCAGGACCTCTAGAAGAGCAGACAGTGCTCTTACCCACTGAGCCATCTCTCTAGCCCCAAGCAAATAAATCTTAAAAAATAATTTTTTTTTAGTTTAAACATGTTTTATAGACACTGTCCCAAAGATAGTAAAATATCAGTATGAAAGTATACCTCTATGTCTAGAAAGGAACTAACTCCAGGACTAATATAATTTACACTAATTTTTGTTGTTTAAAAATCACTTGTACCAGTCAGTCCAAAGCCTCCTGAGTTTGGACTGACCTGAAAGCCTCTCTCTTGACAACTAGCTTTTATGGTACCAGGCATCATGCAAGCTTCCAAAGGAGGGGAGCAGCCAACAACACCCAGCTAAGATACCTATGAACAACAACCAGCATGGCATGGATAACCCAAGGTGCAGTGGTGGCATACAAAGCTTGATAGTAACCAACATTAGACTTACAACCTGCTCAACAGGAGGGAAATCATGCCTGGTACTGGAAATTACCCAACTACCCAAGGTAGTGAAGTCACGGACCTTGTAGGAAAACCTATAACCACCATTTTATGAAACCATGATAATCCCTAACTACATTCAAACTACATTTATCCTTATATCCACAGATAAATGTAGTCCTGATCACATACCAAGGAAACTTTTCTTTGCCACAGATGGAGACCATACAGAAAATCACAACCAACCAAAATACAGTTTTGGAGCTCAGTCCCAACAAATATATCTACAAAACAACTTCCACACCTAAAGCTCAGATATCACTAAGGAAGGGCAGTAGTGGTGGTAGAAAGATTTTAAATGTCAAAGGATTAGGGAATTTGCTGAGTGATTGTGTTTCCTAGTATCATCAGAAGCTATACCCATAAATTCTCACAAATATGAACTCTCAAACATGAGCTGAACAAGGACAACAACAATAGATGTGTCAAAGGAAATGGTAGAAAAACCCATTAGACCATAACCTTATACAAAGACCTACAGGCAACTAAGGAATGATGAGAGCAGGAGAAAGTCTTTTCCCAGGGAAAAGACATCAATTGGTAATCCAATTCTAAACAGCCAACCCTGAAAATATACATACAAGTAACATTATATAGACCGAGCAGGGTGAATTATGTTATTTAGGAACAGAAATATATATACTTAGATGCATGTGATAACAGTTTATGAAAAAAGAGGCCATGAATTCCTAAGAAAGTGAGGAAGAGTGTATGGGAGGATCTGGAAGAAGGAAAGGGAAGGGGAAAATGATGTAGTTATATTATAATCTCAAAAGCTTAACGAAACAGTAATTACAATAAAGTCACCTGTACCAAAGCAGAGTGCCAAAATTCCCAGTGCTCATGCACATTTCCAATCTTTAAGTTTGGCCTAGAGGGTTAGAGAGATGGCTCAGTGGTTAAAAGCACTGGCTGCTCTTCCAGAGGACCCAGGTTCAATTCCCAGCACCCACATGACAGCCTACAAAATAATTCTATTCCCAAGAGATCTGATGCCTTCTGGCTTTTGTGGACATTGCGTACAATTGTTCACAGACATACATACAGGCAAAACAGTCACACACATAAAAATGAATAAAATCTAAAAAAAAAAAAAGTTTGGGCTAGATTTAAAAAACTAAATGATACCTGCTAGCTACATGTGGTTTTAATTAATCAACGAATTAATTAATTCGGCTTGTTTGTTTCTGAGGGTTTCTCTGTGTAACCCTGGCTGTCCCAGAACTTGCTCTTGTAGATCAGGATGGCCTTGAACTCAAAGAGACCCCATTAGCCCTGCCTCTCCAATGCTAAGCCTAAAGGTATGCGCCACCACTATCCAGTGCTACATGTGTTTCTAAAATTAATTCAAAGTTCAATTCTTCCTTCTAGCCACATTTCAAATACCCCAAAGCACCAGCATTATATATAGCTCTAGTGAGATGTCTGTCTCCGTCTAAGAGAAAAAAAGGATATTAGAAATGCTTTCCTTTTACAACAAAATGACCAGATTCAAATTCAAGGATGTTTCTGCCTTCAAACATTTAACCACTGGCTCAAATAGTACAAAGATGCTATCTTCTATCACTTTTTGTGCAGAGAAGAGAAAATGAATCTTGACTGAGGAGCTAAATAATGACGGTTAACAGTGTGTATAAGTAGTGGGACAGACTTAAGCAACACAGAAAATGGCTCTGAGGACAGCAGACAGATCAATGAATCTACACTTTCTTTCTGTTACGGAAAAAGGCGCTATTTGTCAGACACTACATTCCTAAGAGGTAAGTCTTAGTGACAGAACAATAAAAGCTAGTCCCAAGCTGTAATGCCTACCTCGAAGCTCACGTGGTTGCAGGAATGAAGGCTGCCCTGGACTCCAATTTTGCTCTGCTATATTTAGCTGCGCCACATCTTGCTCAAGTCCACCTGTGGTAGAATCTACTGGAGCCTCCCAGTTTCCAGTTTTAGCAGCTGGAGAAGTAGTAGTTTCTGGGATTGTGGCTGCTGAAGTGAGCCCATCAGATGGAGGAGGAACCTCCTCAGCAGCTTTGACAGCATCCCCAACTTTGGTCCGGGTTCTTCTTGCCCGGGAATAGGATTTCTTCTCAATGGGCCTGTCAGGAGCTGGGGGTGCACTGTCAGGAACAGCAGCTGGTGTCTCTGAGGCTGCCTCTTCTTTCTCAGGACTGCCAAGCAATGGAGCATCTGGTTCTGGAGATGGATCCCTCATAGGAGTCTGCTCCAGACGCCGTGACCGGTAATTAGCTTCATGCTTAAGAGTGTCACCAGACCGGCCACCATACTGCCCACCAACCTCCACAGGCCTAAAACTAGTACGACCTTCCTTGAAGCCCCCAGATCGAGAATAATTCCTGGATGCAGACATGCGGCCAGTACCTGCTGCATTCCTGTTAATAAATGTCCTTGGTGGTACGGTGCCCCCAGGACCCTGGTGGCGATGGGACTTGTTTGGTCGATCACCAATCCAGTTTGGATCTCTTTGTGGGGGACTTCCAAATCTGAAACAGTAAAATTATTAAGAAAAATGTAAGAAAAGACATACGTATATACACGAGAGTCAGGAACTTAAGTCACTTAAAAGTTCAGGAAGGCATTTAGAAAAGGAGAAGAATTTGAAATATAAGGAATCTGGGTTCCTGAATTTTCTTACCGAGGTTTCCGAATTCTTCGGGGTTTGATGTCATCAGGATTGTGAGCGGATCGGATGTCATAGCCATAAAGAGCAATCAGTTCCTGTCGGGACTTTGGGGCCTGTTCATCTTCACGGAACTTATCGTGCTCCCAGCGACCCTCATCCTTCCATAGCTTCCGCTGCCGTCCCTTCGGTCTGGACCAAATCAAGCAGATGTGTCTTGAGACAACTCTAACTCTTTGAAATATCTCTTTACTAAAATATAGCCTGTAAAAACTCCCTATCTCAGGAGCTATAAGTTAAAGGCAGTATAGGTGTAATGATTAAGGTTCTGGAGACAGACTGCCTTAAATCTGGATCCCGTTTTTTTTAATACAACCAACAGTTAATCTTTTTTTTAAGACAAGGTCTCACCATGCAACTCTGGCTGGCCTGGAAATTGTTCTATGTAGGTTAGGCTGGCCTTCAACTCACCTCTTTGAGACCCTCCTGCCTCTGCTTCCTGAGAGCTGGGATCAGGGCTGCACACTACCACACCCACCTCTTTTTGCTTTGTGAGCCAGTGTCTTACTATATAGCCCAAGTGGGCCTTAAGCTTCCAACCATCCTGCTTCAGATTCCTGAGTGCTGGGACTACGAGTGTGTGACACCATGCCTAGTAACTAGTTGCCAAGTACTCAGCTGTACAGGGGGTACTTATCTTAAAATGTTCTGAATAGTAAAGAAAACAGTACAGGCAAAGTTACCAAAGCACTGCTAGACAGCAGCAGGAATAGGGGTAAAACAGCCGTTACCGGACTTCCTCTTCCTGAGTCTGTCCTCGAAGATCATGCTCAAAGAAGAGCCCCTTTCTGGGTATATACGCTGGATTTTTCCGATCTTCATCATCATCCAAATGCTTAGGGCCTTTTTTACCCACTTTGTTCTCCACAGGCTCTGTGCTCTCCTGGAAGATGAAGGACTCCTTACTCTTCCAAGGAGTTAAGAGGCCCTATGCCAGCCCCTGAGTAGAGGGCTATGCTGTGTACTGACCTGTCCATCCCCACTTTGCCTCTCTCCAGTCACAGTGCCTTTAGTCTCAGGCTTTTCTTCTCCCTTGTCTTTTGCTGAGGAATCAGCAGCATCATTAGCTTCTGATTTCAGCTCCACCTTGGAGTTTTCCTCTTCACTGTATTCTCCTTCTTCACCCTGAAAAAGTATCCTTGTTTATTATGGAGTTAAGATCTGAATAGTTAATTTTTATTTTCCTTTTTTTTTTTTTTTTTTTTAGACAGGCTTTCTCTGTTGTAACTCTGGCTGTCCTGGAATTCACTCTGTAGACCAGGCTGGCCTCGAACTCACAGAGATCTGCCTGCCTCTGCCTCCCAAGTACTGGGATTAAAGGGGTGCGCCACCACCACCTGGCTTATTTTCCATTCTTTTGGGAAACATTTTCTGACAAATTTTTACTACAATGTTAGAATAAAAGCACATGCTTATAATCCCATCACTTGGGAGTAGAGACAAGAAGATCAGGTGTTCAAGGCCATTTTCAGCTACATAAGTTTGGAGGACATCCTGTGCTACATGAGATCCTGCCTCATAAAAACAAAAACAAAATCATGGGCTGGGGAGACAGCTCAGTTGATAAAAGTGCTTGCCACAAAAGTATGAAGACCTAAGTCTAGCACCAAGTACAAAGCCAGGCGTGCGGTCCACACTGTCAGCCTCAGAGCTCAAGAGACACACATGGGGATTCTTGAGGCTTGTTGGCCAGCTACTCTGACTTAATTGATGAGCCTCTGGTCCTCATGAGAGACCCTGTCTCAAAAAACAAACACAAAGTGGATAGCTCCTAAGGAATGACACCTGAGGTTGTCCTCTGGCTCCCACACATATTAAATAAAAAATAAAACAAGCATTATAAGGGCTGGGATTATTAACTCTGTGGTTGAGTATTTACCTAGCACAGCAAGGCCCCGAGATCAATCTCTAGCGACATGTATACAGACCCCAGGCCAATATTCTTAACCAAACTTCTAGAGAATAGGGCACTATAACACACATGCAAGAACACACAGACACGAGCATGAGTGTAATATGCACATGTACATATGTCTTTGTAGATAGTCCTGGAATATACAAGTAAGAAATTTTTGACAGTGGTAGTCTAAGGAGCAAGGGGTTATAGATGGACCACTAACTTTATAGTGCCTTTCTCTCCCTTTCCACCAACCTTAAACACACAGTGCTTAATAATAATATTCTGGCTTAAACTGAGAATTTTCTGACCTCAAAATGTTTTAGGAGACTGGCAAGATGACTTAGTAAATGGGTAACTGCACTTGACACCAAGCCTAAGGACTGGGTTTGGAGCCAAAGAACCCACAGAGGGGAGAACCTACTTCCATTCCTCTTAACTTCTTCATGCATGCCATGCCATGTGCTCACACACAAGCAATTAAAAAAAATGGCTTACAGTAGAAATTACCAATCTTTCTGGTTATGTAGTTTCAGTGAGGTGGCACAGACCTATAATCCCAGCAACTCAGGAAGCTGAGGCAAGAAGATTGAGAGTTCAAGGCTAGCCTAGGTATCACATTGAAATCCTACGTCAACTTAAACAAAAACAAAACAAAAAACTATGTAGAGTCCATTTCAATCTAGGATCTCAAACCCTTAGGACTTCTATAACCAAACTGAGAAAAAACAAAGAAAAAAAGTTTTCCCAAGCTCAATTGGAGTTCAGAGATCAGA
This sequence comes from Cricetomys ansorgei, assembly GCA_026225945.1. Taxonomy (NCBI): domain Eukaryota; kingdom Metazoa; phylum Chordata; class Mammalia; order Rodentia; family Nesomyidae; genus Cricetomys; species Cricetomys ansorgei. The sequence goes on from JAMJFZ010001881.1 coordinate 15,341,675, forward strand.
GGACAATTTGGATATCAGTTTTCTCCCTCTACATGTGGGCTCCAGAAAGGTTGACAGGCTTTATGGCAAATACTCTATCAACTGAGTATCTTAACAGCCCCACCAACACCCTTTTAGAAGCTAGGGATTGAATCCAGGGCCTGGGGTATATTTACTCTACCAATGAGCTACAGTTCTAGCCCCAGGACTTATTTTTTTCTCTCCTTACTGTGGATCAAACTCAGGGCCTTGCTGGGTGGTAGTGTCATACACATTTAGTTCCAGTACTCAGGCTGGTCTCTGTAAGTTCAAGGCCAAGCCTGGTCTACAGAGTGAGTTCCAGGACAGCCAGAGTTACAGAGTTACAACAGAGAAACCCTGTCTTGAAAAACATAAATAAATAAATAAATAAATAAATAAATAAATAAATAAATAAATAAATAAATAAATAAATAAATAAATAAATAAATAAATAAATGGAAAAAAAAAAAAAAGGGCCTTAAATAGGTAAGACAAACACTAACCACTGAGGTATGTGCACTACAGGCTCAGATCACACAAGTTTGTTGTTGCTATTGTTTTGGAAACAGTCTCACTACAGAGTCCTGGCTGGTTTGAACTTGTTCTGTAGACCAAGGTGGCCTAGAACACACAGAGATCTGACTGTCTCTGTCTCCCAAGTGCTAGAATTAAAAGCATGTACCAGCTTGTAAGACTGTATTTTTTATGTCTATGATACTAGTACTGAGTTTCCTACAGCATGAGATTCCCAGAGAAAACAACACTTTCCACAATAACATAATAAAATTGTTAAGACTTTTATCTGGAAAATCTTAAAAAACAACCTGCTGTGGAAATTAAAACAACCAACACATGAGTATTTTCTCTGAACCATTACTCACTCCTACCCCTTTTTTCTTAAGGTAAGGTCTTGTCAGGTGGTCCAGGCTGGCTTCAAACCTGCCTCTGTTTCCTGGTGCTGGGATTTAATGCATGAGTCATCATGCCTGGCTTCTTTCCTTAGCATTAAGTTTGAATGACCCAATTCCTGACCAAGAATGTTAGGTCTTTTCATTTAAACAACAACAACAACAACAACAAAGCAAAACAGGTGGTTCAAGGACAGCCTGCTCCACAGAGCAAGTTCCAGGACAGTTAGGGCTACACAGAGAAACCTTGTCTCAAAACCAAAAAGGTATCATTAGGACACTAAAGTAGGACAAGAAATAAAGGCATGGCTAGTTCCACACAGGGAGAAGCAGCAGCTTTAAAACAGGGTAATAGTCTCTTCCCCATCCTCTCCAGATTTGTGCTAAGGAGACAGAACTATGGATTACAAAGGGATTTTTAAAGAACACAAAGAAATGGGCTGAAGGGAAGTTGCTTTAGTCACCAGTGATGTGTTACTCTACTCTACTGCCTGTTAGATGTGTGTACACTAGTCTCTTATCTCCTACACTGTCTGGCACCTAACCTAAGCCAGACTGTCCTCTCACTTCAGGCTCAGGCTAGCCCCAGGAATCTGCTCAGAGATCCCATGTCAGAGTCCTGACTAGGTGGAAGTTTTCGATGTTCTGCCCTTCCTTCAAATAAAGCTAAGCTTGCCTAATTGACCTAGACAAACAAGCCAATTAACCCTTCGTCCCATTTTTCTCATTTCTGTGTTTATACTCCAAACCACTAAGCATCTAAATATTTTGTCTTCAAAGTGTTTTGAGTGAAGATTCTCAGAAAAGTGGTGGAGAACTGAGGAAGCTCGACCCCACCTGCACTCTGACAACCCACCTTTATCTACAGCTTAACAAGCACCTTTATTCTTTCCATCCTCTGCAATTACACTGTTTTCCTCTAGTTGGGGTTAGAGGATGGTAATCACTGAGTACTTTCCTAATCCCAGGTTATGGAGCAGATAATATAAGAACTAGCTCGGTGTGTATACATGATGCTTCTTTATTATGCTCCTCTACTCAGATGCTCTCTGAATTTCAATCTTAAAAGAAATTTACTCTACACACACACACACACACACACACACACACACACACACACACGAATGTGTGCTAAGTGTACCACATGCATGAAGAAACCTGTGGTTGACAAAACAGAAGGCATAAGATCCCCTGGAACTGGAGTTACAGAGGTTGTGTGCTACCATGTGGGTGCTGAGAACAGAACCAGGGTCCTCTGCAAGAGCAGTAAGTGTTCTTAATCTGAGTTTCCCATCCCCATCCCCACCTTCACCTCCTTCTTTCATTCCTTCAGCAGGGTCTAACTATATAGCTCAGGCTGACTTGGAACTACGTAGCTGAGGCTGGCTTTGAACTAGTGAATTAACCCCAGGCCCAAGTGCTGGATTTATAGGTGTCCTACCATGTCCAGATAACTTGAAGATTTAAAAATACTCAGAAGGTAAAGGAAAAGGCAAACTATATGAGTTTGAGGCCAGCCTGGTCTACAGTGTGAGTTCCAGAACAGCCCACAGTTACAACAGAGAAACTTGTCTCAAAAAACAAAAAAACAAACAAACAAAAGTATTAGCACTATTAACGAGGGAACTTTTGTTTTATACGAAATTCTCTGTTTAGGCTGTGATATAGAATGTCAATGAGGAAACGTGCACATTCCTATTGAAAAACTAATTTTGCTGAGAGTAATGATACATTCATACCTTTGATCCCAGTTTAGGGAGGCAGAAGCAGGAAGATTATGTCAATCTGAGGCTAGCCTGATCTAGCCTCATAGTGAGTTCCAGGCCAACCAGGGCTACAAAGCGAGACCAAATCTTACACACAACCACATAGACAGAAACTAATTTTGTTTACTGGGCAAAACAGAACAGTGTAGAGCTGAGGAGGCTCCAAATCAGAATCAAAGCCTGTTGTCCTTTGTATGCCCCACCCCCACACAATAATAAATGTCAAAGATGTGTGTATGTCAAAGTGGTGTGTGGAAGTATCTGCAGAAATGTATCTAGAAAAGGGTGTTAGATCCCACGGAGCTAAAGGTACAGGTGATTTTGAGCCACCCAAAATGGGTGCAGGGAACTCCGAACTGAACTCTGGTTCTCTAGAATAGCAAGTTCTCTTAACTACTGAGCCATCTCTCTAGCCCCATATCTAATAATAAATTTTTAAAAATCTGTTTATTACTAATACACTAAAAGAGAATAAAACACACTTTCTTCAACAGGTGTGACTGTTGTGTGACTAACTCACATCCAATCCAATCTGAGTACTCCAGAGGTCTGTTTCCTGCAGGGCTCCTCAGTTGTTACCCACAAATCTCTGAGAAAGTCAAGAATATGGAGGTATAGACAACAGAGGTCTGTCTCCATCTGCAGCTTTGTGAAAGGAGCTCTATGCTCCCATATACCACTTTGAGTCCAGGTAGAAAGATCTCCTGGGGTTTCAACACCAGACCAACTCAACTTGTACTTTTTCTTTCTTTCAGGTGTCATTATTCTTAAGTTCACTTTACTTTTCCATAGGTACTTTTTTATTTAGAGATAGAAATAATAAACTCTTTTTTTCAAAGCAGTTTCTGTGTAGCCCTGGCTGTCCTTGAACTCAGAGATCCACCTGCCTCTGTCTCTCGAGTGCTGGGATGGCATGCGCCATCACTGCACAGCTAAGCTTTTTTCAAGAGAAAAACAAAAGTCATAAATCTGGCCAAGAATCCTAATACTTTCTCTAATTTACTTCTTTAAGAGTTCATTGACCTTTGGCTTATTTATATAATGTATTATACGCATTAATTTATTCATGTCACACCAACACATGCACCTCTGGGAAGAAGCCACTTGATCATGATGTAAGCATGATCTTAATATGTTCCTGAATTGGTTTTGCAACTATTTTGTTGAGAATTTCTGCATTTACATTCATCTGAAAATATGGTCTGTTGTTTTTGTTGTTGTCATGTCTTTACCCGGTTTTGATACCAGGATGATATTGGCTTCATAGAATGATTTGGCAGTATCCCTTCCTTCTACTTTGTGGAACAAATTAAGAAGGATTGGTAGATCTTCCTAGAAAGTCTGACAGAATTCAGCAGTGAATTCATCTGGTCTTAGGCTTTCCTTTGTGGAAAAATGTGCTGGCTAGCTTTATGTCAACTTGACCCAAGCTGGAATAATCTCAGAAGGGAACCTGAAATGCGAAAATGCCTCCATAAGATTGGGCTATAGGCAAGCCTGTAGAGAATTTTTTAAATTAGTGACTGATGTGGGAGGGCCCACTCCAACGTGGGTGGGGCCACTCCTGGTCCGGTGGTCCTGTGTTCTATAAGAAAGCAAGCTAAGCAAGCCAGTAAGCAGCACCCTTCATGATCTCTGAATCAGCTCCTTAGGCTGATTCCTGTCCTGGCTTCTCTCAATGGACTGTGACTGGGGAAATGTGAGCCAAATAAACCCTTTCCTCCCCAAGCTGCTTTTAGTGACTGTGCTTCATCACAGCAATGACGATCCTAACTAGACAGGACTCTTGATTATGGCCAAGAATTCTGCAGTTTTCCTCAGCAAATGCCTCATTTTTCTGACATCTCCAATAACCTGAGGTCTCCACTACAACTTAGGTGTCATCTCTGCAGCACCAAGCACTAGCCTCCCAGGGCCTCAATGTAGGGAATCCAACCCAGACACACACTACCTGGCTTCAGTGGCTTTATTGAATCTTTGTGCAAGCCTCTGGCAAACCCCTCATTCTTGAATTCTGTCCAACATTACCTCTTAAAGCAGAAGGCTTTTCCTTATTTTATAAAGTATAAACAAAGAAAGGAATACCAACTTCCTTTGTATGCACCTTCCCTTCTCGCCCCTAAGTGATTACTAGTTAAGTCAGTTATATGTAGGGAGGGCATGGTGGCAAAATACCTTTAATCCCAGCACTTGGGAGGTAGAGGTCAGTGGATCTCTATAAATTCCCGGCTACCCTGGTGTACATAGTGTGTTCCAGGTTAGACAGGGCTACCCTATCTCAAAAAACAAGAAAGTTTTGTGTGGCTCCTACTTTCTCATATAATTTGCCTTTTTTCTTTCCATTTCTACTTACTCATTCAATCTGTAACTAAATGGAGACTATCCCAACAAACAAGAACTAAAGCAAAGTGTTCTAACTTTCCTTTCATAGTCAAAATTTTCTTTTCTTTCTTTTACTCAGTACTGGGTTGAACCCAGGCCTCCCACGTGTGAGACAGGTGGCCTTCCACGGAATACATCCCCAACCCTTTTGTATTTCCTTTTTTTTTTCTTTGTTTGTTTATTTTTGTTTTTCCATTTGTTTTTTCCAAGGCCCTGGCTGGAACTAGCTGTGTAGGCCAGAGTCACCTCAAACTCAGAGATCCACCTGTGTCTGCCTCCCAAGTGCTGAGATTAAAGGCGTGCACCGCCACACCTGGCCCCAAGTACTTTTTTTTTTAAGGGTTCTTGAGGAAAAATGGAAGTAGCACATCTTTTTGGTTTTGTTTCTAATACTGGAGAGTGAACACAGGGCCTTGTATATACTAAACATTCTACCACTGAGATATATTCCGAACCCCTTTAAAATTTTTATTCCTAAATCTGGCATGGAAGGATATGCTAAGGCAGGGCAAAGCAGATATCTTTGAGTTCAGGGTCAGTTTGATTTACAAAGCAAAGTTCCAGGCCAGCCAAGCTACATAGTGAGATCCTGTCTCAAATTAAAAAAAAAAAAATTCTGAGGCAAGATCTCTCTGTTGTCAGGCTGGTCTCTGCAGATATGTACCACCATGCCTGTCTTCTGTAACAGTTTATTTCCCTTCAAATCTCTACATGGAATGACAGCTTCTACACAGCAAAACCCAAACCTTTAGACAATATTTATAATAAAACTATATTAATAAGGTGTATAAACAAAACCACTGATAGCCATAGGACTTGCATAGTGATAACACTGGTTTAGGAGAAAGCAGAGATGTAAATCGACCTAAAAACAGGAAAACGGAGAAATAACTGACACTGACTGCTAAAACCAGGAGGGGTTAACATATAAATGGAAGAGCTGATGGTACAACCTGAAAGGGTCAAACTAACCCAGTTGCCAAGGCTCCCTTCTGGAATATGGTTCAACAGCAAAGAAAGACTACTGAGAAGAGAATCAAATTGAACAGCACAGGAAAGTTCAGAACAAGTTGGGGAGAACAAAAGCAAGAAACCTCAGAAAGCTTCCCTTATTTTTCAACATCACAGGAAAACACAGTGTCTTCTGTGAAGTTACAAAAACGTACCCTGGACTTACACTAAAATGAGTAGGCAAATAGCTGGAGAGGCATTTCAGCAACTAAGAGCACTTGCTGCTGCTGCAGAGAACCCAAGTCCGAGTCCAGCCTCACATGGTGACTCACAACCGTCAGTGCTCGGGGGTCCGATGCACTTTCAGGGCGCTAGGAATACATGTGGTGCACATGTGGGTAAAGGTCCTACGACAGCATTTGATCCCAAATGGTGGAGGGAGAGAACCGACTTCCACGAGCTGTCCTCTGCCTTCCATACGTATGATATGGTACATACGCACACTGAACACACACAAATATATAAATAATTGTTCGAAAAAACCTTTAAAGAAAAGTAACCAGGTGTGGTGGTATACACCTATAATCCTAGCACTCGTGAGGATGAGGCACAGAACGTTCGGTGCCAGGCCAGTCTGAGCACAGAGCGAACCTAAAGAAGGCTGGTGATGACTCAGCAGGGAGGGCACTTATCACCAAGCATCAGCCACCAAGAATGCGATTCCCTAGGACCCATATGGTAGAAGAAGAGAACTGACTCCCACAAGTTGTCCTCTGACCAACACAAGCATATTGCTGTGCCTGGTACCCTCAAACCAAATAAATACATAAAATATTAAAATTAAAAACAGGAGCCAGGCGATGGTGGCACACGCCTTTAATCCCAGCACCGGGGAGGCAGAGACAGGCGGATCCCTGTGAGTTCAAGGTCAGTCTGGTCTACAGAGAGAGTTCCAGGACAGCCAGAGTTACAACAGAGAAACCAAACCCTGCCTCAAAAACCAAACAAACAAACAAAAAAACCCAACATATAAATAAATAAATAACACAGGAAGAAAAATAAAATAAAATCACATACTAGCATGAAAGAGTGTTACTTAAAATTAGAAAAAGTAAAACTGGCCAGGTGTAGTGGTACAGCTCTGCAATACAAGCATTTGGAAGGCTGAGACAGGTGGACACTGAAAATTCAAGGCCAGGTTGAGCTACATGAGTCCTAGACAAACATGGGCCATATAGCAAAGAAGAGGGTGGAGGAGAGGGGAGAAAAGAAGAAAAGAGACTGATTAGAAATCACATATTAGACATTAATACTTGAAAACCCCATAGGTTCCTCTGTACTTAAAACATCCAAAACCTGGTTGGGTGTGACTCAGTGTTCGAGCACCAGCCTTACAAGGGCAAGGCTCTAAGGCTCTGAACTGCATTAGCAGCACGAATAAATAAATTTGAAAAGCCATCTAAAACGTAACCCTCCACTGACTTTTCTGACTTTGGTCTCTTTCTTAGTTATTAACTCCATTAATCAATCTAGACACTGACTCCTTTGGACTCTAAATTTAGCAGGGGTTCCATTCGTCCCACCAAAGTAACTCTGGTCCACAGCCTGTCAGCCTCACTAGCATGTCCAGGGAACCACCACCACCTTCCTTATAACACAAACAAAAACTTTTTAAAGCCCTTTTTTTGGAGACAGAGCTTGCTATGAAGCGCAGGCTGGTCTTGAACTCTTGATCCTTCTGCCTCTGCCTTGAGAGTGCTGGGATTATAGGTGAGCTGTATATTATGACACCTAGTTCCTAAGAAACTTTTAACTGTCCAGGTTGTAGTCTTGCCTCACCCACAGTTGATGCTGTGCATTTAAGCCTTCTGTGCCATTCTTTCCTTGCCCTCAGAATCATATCCAAGCTCCTTCATAAACAGAATGGTGAATCACTTTAAGCTCACAATCGAGGGCTTGGACGCTCGGCAGTTAAAAGGACTGGCTGCTCTTGTAGACTTGGGTTCAGTTCCTACCACTCACATGGTTACTCACAACCATCTGTAAGCACAACATGGTACACATACATACATTCAGGGAAACACTCATACACATAAAATAAAGTTCCATTTTATGTAATTTTTTTCTGACAGTCTTCCTTTATAGCCCAGGAAAGCCTTGAACTTGAAACAATCTTCTTGCCTCTGCCTCCTAAATACTGAAATTTGAATGGACTGCCTGTGCAGAAACATGAACATATGTGAACACGAGCATGTGGAGCTCAGAGGATCAGGTATTCTTCCTCAGGAAAGCTGCCGTTTTAGTTTTTGAGACAGAGTCTCTCTGTGGTTTGGAGCTCACCAGAAAGGCTACACTGGCTAGCCTGAAAGTGCAGAGATCTGTCTCTGCCTCCCCAGCACTGGAATTACACATGCCATCATACCAACTTTTCACACTGGTTGGGAGGGACTGAACCCAGGCCCTCCTTACCAACTGAGCCATCACACCAGCCCTTATTTGAATTTTTATTTTGTTGAATTTATTTCTGTGCCACAAGCTTTTGTTTCCTTGGTTTTCCTAGGGTATCTTTTTCTTCCATGCAACTTCCTAAAACAGGAATTCTGAAATAATGTTTGATTACTGTTACATCTCCCAAGGAATAATACAGGCTAAGATTCTAGGTTTACAGGATGAGGGCTGAGGTAGTAGCCTCAGGCTTAGAGCATTTTTTTTTTTTTTTTTGCATGCACCAATCTCTTGGCTCAACCCCCAGCACCACAAATCACAAAATATAATGAAACAAACATATTTATAGAACAAATCCTTGACCCATAATCCAATTCTTCCCACATACAATACCATCACCAAAATACAGAACTCAGGAGTTTGTTCAACAACTCTAGGACAAAAAATTCTAGGACAATGTTATTCTGACAGTATCTGCAGTTATTTATCCAATCAAAATAAGCTTGCAATATGTTGTCTGCCTTGGAAAACACTCCCATAGACACCAAAAAGTCCTACATAAAACAAGGGATGCATTTTTGCACAAACTACTCAGAACTGTGTCTTTTTTTATGTATTCAAAATACTGGGGGCATATCCAAGTGGCTGTCTTCTCAGCCTAGGCAGTATAAAGTGAACTGTCAAACATCTTGTAAAGGAGCTCAGTGTTGTCTCATTCTCTGGCTCAGAGACTTTCATCAAATGATAATAAATCAACTAAAAGTGTGACCTGTAGCTTGAAGAGGATTGGCTTCAAGTTGCTGTTATTAACTGAACAAGATCTTTTCTAACAGACTTTTAAAAGCATAAATGAAGAACATACAAGAAACAAGTCAGGGAATTTTTGTACCACACAGATGGGTTTTCTTTTTTTTTGTTGGTAAATTAAATCACAAACGAAAACTTGGAAGAATTACAGGACATAGCTGCATAGCTGCTAACGATGGCATGGGCTATTAACAGTCTCAAAGAACTGAGCCTCCAAACTGCCTCTCAGAAGTACTCTTATTGGATGTCACAACAAGAAAATTAATACCTTTGCAGTCCCAGATATTTATTGAGAACTGTTAACAGAGCTCAACAAACCAAGACTTCCTGGTGTGTCAGGAACCTCTTGTTTACTGAGACCCACAGAGGCCATAAAATTCCTCCATTTACAATACAAAGAGTTCTTCTTGGGGGCCTAACATACTTCAACAGCAAAGCCTTCAACCAGGTGTTCACGCCAGGTATCCAAGGGCTCAGCCAACTTATCACCACAACCAAATGTCAGGAAGCACTCAAAGATAAAAGTGTGAATTATCACGTACAAAGACTTAATTAAGTTTCCCTCTACAGTTTTTAGGAGGCATTTTTTGACTTACACTATAAGAAAAAAAGAATATCATCACACTCACCTCTGAATCTTCCGCACTTTCATAGTCGGAAAGGACAGCTGAAAGGAAAGCACAAATATGTGAAAAGGAGGGAACAACAATGGAAATGACATTTGGTGCAATTCTGACTGCTTTGGGTCAGGTTAAAATTCTTGCTTGATTTGGACAGCAACTTTTGAGGCAGATAAAATTAGTCTCCATTTAGAGATGGAGACGTTTGTGACCACGCTGACAAAAAAAAACAAAAACAAACAAAAACAAAAAAACCCCAAAAAACAAAAACTATGCTCTTGACAGGTTGTACTCAAGTCACTGCAGTGTACTCAATCTGTCACCTTCCAAAACGGAACCAAACGAAACAACTATGATCTTAAAATCATTGTGGTACAAAAAGCCACTCCTGGGCACACTCCCCCCAAACCCTTAACCCAGAGAAAAGTCCACTGTTAGAAATACGTGGCCTCAGTTTATCTCCAAAAGACCTCGACGTGATAAAGTACAATCACTCACCATCACCTTCCATGCCATCTTCACTCTCCTGAGAGGAAGAAGATGACAAGGGTTAGAGCTGTGATTTCCAGATGTGGGGAGCCCACCCGCAAATAAATGTGAGGACGAACTGAAGAATCAACACTAATGGTTGAATAGGGACCTGGAGAAAGGTAAATCTTCAGACATCACAATTATGAAGGCCAATCTCTACACCTCCAGCCCCGGTTTCTGTATAAACGTCCGCGCTGCGCGCCCAGCGCTCAGAAACCACCCCGACCTTCTTCCCCGGGGCTCTGGGTGGATGCAAATCCGCGGCGGGATAACCTTTCCCTCTAACAGGAGGCCCAGCATCTCGCATCACCTACACCCCGCCCCCTGCCGGGTCGCCGCCCGGCCGGCGCTCACTCACACACTCCGACTCCGCGCTCTTGGCGCCCCCGCTCTCCACCCGCCGCAGATGAAGGCCTCCGAGGCGGCCGCCACGCTGAGAAGGCAGCGAGCCACTGCCGCCACCGCCGGCGCTCCCGCTGCAGCTGCCGCCGCCCCGCGCCGGAGAGCCGCTGTCGGAACCCGAAGCACCAGACTCTTCGTCCTCAGTGTCCTGGGAAGCGCGCTGCCGACGCCGGTCCGCCATCTTACGGAGAACGGCTACCGCTGGTCAGCTCCTTACGCACCACGCCCGTCGCAGAGGCTGCCGGGAGGCTCGAGAAGGGTCCCGGCGTGCTTCACGTCCAGGGCAGGCTGCTCCTCTTTCCGCGGGGCGGGGCCCTGCGGCACGTTTTCGAGAGAGCGAGATTACGTATGTCGGTGATGTAAGGGGGCGTGGCTCGGCCCTTCTTTTTCCCCTGGGCGGGTGTTGGGCGCGGGGATCCGGCTCCTGCAGCCTCTCTGGGTGCTTAGCTCGGCCATCTTAACCTTTCCTGGGGAGGGAGGGCTTCCACTGCGGCGTTGGAGCTATTGCATGATTTTCGTTTTCTCTTTTCTCCCTAATATTTGAGCATTTTTACTCCATTCCTTCGCATAGGAAAATCACGAATCCAGGTGAAAAAGCTTTAGCCCTGCGTCAGATTTGCCAGCTCTTTACCTCAATCTAAATTTAGGAGAAAGGACAAACTGCAGTGGAGATATAGAATTCAGTATTGCGGTGTTTAATGTGTGTATTCAAAATTTCCTTTCTCCATGTGTCTTCCCAACCTATGTATCACGTTTTGAGACATGCAGGTTGGTAGGATGCTAGTCGTAACTACGCTTTTAAAAACTTAATACTGGATCATCATCCTTGGCTAGTTAAGAGGCCAGTTTTAAAAGTCTAGAGGTATTAGAAACCTGGTGTTTAAAACTCATGTGTCATCTGACATGCTTTGAGCAATGCATTCGTCAGCAATGAAAAAAAAAACTGAGTACAGCAACAATATAGTTTGTGAGCTAAGTTATTAGTGGATCTTGATAATATACATCAAATCGCCATGAGTTAACAGGTTTCTGAGCTTGTTTCATACATAAAGATCCCACTGCTTACCAGATTTATAGACAGTATGAGACTAGAAGGAATCATTCATGAATACGGGGATTGGTTCTCTCAACTGGAAACAGGTGGCCAAATGTTTCATGCTTCAGCTCCAGAACCAACTGCCTGAGTTCAAAATGGAGGACACACGACTTCACAAATGTGGAAGGCCTAAGAATCTTATCCATCACTAAAAACTGCCAAGTTTAATGTCTAAATAAGGTAAAGGATAATCTGCCACTTTGTCCTTTGTTTGGTCTGAGTTTTTTGGTTTTATTTGTGTTTTGTTTTTTTAAGACAGTCTGTGACCTCAGGCTAGTCCTTTCACTCAGGACCCACCAGCTTCAGCCTCCACAGGTGCTAGGACAAGTGTGCACCATCATACCCAACTGAGTCCAACTTTGTTTTTAAGACAGGGTCTCAGGCAAACTAGGCTGACCTCGAATTGGGACTTTTTTGGCTGCGTGAGTGCTTGGGATTTTGGTCCTTTTGAGAAATAGTTCTAAGAATCATGAATGTTTTAGCACGAGCAGATGGTTTGAGATACCAAAGGCATCCTATTAGAGGACTGTGAGGGAAGGAAGAGGTTTGATCATTTCTCATCACTCTAGTCACAAAACAACCCATGGATTCAAGTTACAATTCGGGTTTTCAAACATACAGAGAAAGATTACGTAGGAAAACATTGGGTTCAAGTAGATCCAGACTGTTTGTCTGGACTGTTATCCAAGGGAAAGAGGCTGAGTAGATGACCTAGAAAGTCTTGCCATGAGCTTTGTTACTTGCCACTTAATGTATAGAGAAGGGCTCATAACAAAGGAATTAAACATATGCTGTACTCTGACACAAATGGAGTAAGTCCCTTATAATAGGGGGAAGTAATGTGTTACTCTCTTTTATTTAGGAATAAGGTTATTTTCCAATAGCTCATATATACAAACAGAATTAGTTTCCCAACAAATCTAATAAACTGAGGCAAAAGTTCAAAAATTAACAGCCACAATAGTTTATTTACAATTGAACTCTTTATAAGATATTTACAAGACAGCCAACTTTACACATCAGAAATGGTATCAAAAGTATGAATTACAGCACAGACAACGATATGAAACGGGCATAAAACAAAGCTGAGGTGGAGAGACAAGCAATTTCTCTTTTAATTTATTAACGCTAGCTTAAACTTTGTTAAAGAAATAAGGAACTATGTTTTAGGAGAACTGCAGGGCCTTTCTGTTGAAGACTGAATTTCACAGTGTTGTATCCCAGGTAGGGAAAAATAAGACTAATTTTCCCCACACTCTTTAACACACTGTAACTTCACTCTTGGAACTCTGCTTCAACCTGCTTCTCAACAAACCTCAACATACCCAAATCAAAGGAAATCTAGAAGAGGACATAATAAATTAGGTCCTCAGGGAAAGGAGAACCAAAGCAACAGAATCCACTTAAGCCAGATAGCACCTCATGGATTCCTCTCAGTCTAGCAAAAACAGGATCTGAGGACTCCTCTGTGTGGGGCAGAGGGTAAGACTGCTAACCATACTCAAATTAGAAATCTGACAAATCATGGTATTGAGAAGAAACTGAGAGGGATCAAGAAACAAAGTGAAGAGACAACTGATGGAGGTTATTATTTTGGGGAGGAACACATCATAAAGAAACATAAGTCAGAGTAGGAGCACTAACCAGTTCGTCACATTAAAGAAAAATAAGAAACAAAAATATGGCCCAATTTTTCTAGATATATCCTCATCCTTAAGGTGTGAGATGAGAGTCCCTAGTGGAATAAATCCTCTCTCCTCTCCATCCTTGCTGCAATGAAGTTAATGGCAGCTTTCCTCACAGAGAACGCTCCTAAGCAGATGGAATTACAAGTGAAAACCCATAGCCACACACAAACACACACAAAAGAGAAATAAGAGCAGCAATATCATCCAAGAACACTACAAGTACTGCTGGAATAATTCCTTTCAAAGTCAAACCCAGGGAGCACAGATAACATCTCAAAAAAAGCTTCAGCAGTGGGAGGCCCCTGAGGAACTTCTCTTCTCTTCCCACAGTGGCAATCCCATTCTCTCTTGCTCAGCTGATGGGCCAGCCACACACCCTACATACCTTGGCTTCTCCTCTAAAAGTGCTAATAATCCAGGGACATATTCTCTTCAAGGATAAAAGCCCCTACCTTCTAGGAGATTAAACCCCTACTTGTTTTTATACAGTAGTCCTGAAGACTAGTGAAAGGCAATTCCTATATATTTAAGACCAGAGGTCTCGGCTCCATTTTCCTTCCAGATAGTTAACAGGGATCTTACACTGAGACCAAAGCGGCCTGGGAGTGCCGTCCTGATTTTTTTTTTTTTTTTTTTTTTAAAACAAAACAAGGACAGGAGATGGGAACCAAGTTGATACACATATAAATCTGTTTTTACTAAACGAACAGACGTTCATTAGGTACAACTGTTTGTTTCAAGATGTAGACATCTGCCAAAGGAAGCACATCTTCCCTTGCCCTACCCCACCCTCCCCAAATTTCTACCTCACCACCAAAGTTTGGCTAATAGGATGAAGCCCGATTAAGGAGTACTTGAGAAGTGATGACACGAGGACATCCAAACAGATTCCGGCACGCCGGCCCCAGATGACAGCTGCATCTACTCAGCACTGCAACTAGTTGGAAACTTACATCCCCATCCTCTTTTTCTAAAGATTTCCTTTTTTGAGGGGTGGGTGAGGAAAGAACTTCAGTTACATTAACTAAGAAAGTGATCAGCCACACCTCTCTTTCCACATGGCTTTACCATAGAACAGTCTTAAGAGAAGTGACTTTCACACAGACTCTCCAGTTTCTTCCTCTATGAGGATGACGTACTTCATCTTCTGTTATTCCTCCTTGGGCCCTAAAGCTCATGGCAAGGTCTTTTTGTTTTACTTTGTTTTATTTTAGTGCAAAATCCACTACACTCAAACTATTCAGAAGGCGCACCGGGGAAGGACAGGGTCAGGGCGGGCACAGCTCCTACAGGCAGGGGTAGCTCTATCGTTCACACGTCTAATGAAGAGCCCTTGGACCCCTTTAACATAGGCAAGTGAGTAAAAGTGTCTCCTGAAACCCCCAAATCTACCACCCTACAGGATGAGCTCAAGAGCTCGTTTCCCCCAATGGAAAATAAGTCCCAATAACTCTCCACAATTCACAATTAGCCCAATGCAAGAGGTTTCTTTTGTTTTTGTTTTTTTTGTTTGTTTGTTTTTTGTTTTTGTGAATCAGAGTGAAGAAAACAAAACTAAAATGAGGGGAGTATGGAAAGGCATTGCCAGCGAATCATAACATACATGAGGACAAGGTCACATATACAGGTCTCTGCCATTCTTTTGGAATGGCGTGCTACAACTATCTGAGGACAGGTTTCTTTGCCAGCACAGCTACTTCCTACACGTCCGGTGAGGTGTTTGCTTCTTTTGGATCTCCAATCTGCAACGGCTTCGCTCATCCAACCAGGGTAGCTCAAAGTTCCTGGCAAAGAAAAAAAAAGAGAAAGAAAAAAAGAAAGAAAAGAAAAGAAAGAGGATAGCAAGGTGAGAAGGCTGCTTCAAAGCCTAGCAGCGGTCAGCTGACCACTAAAAGTGGCAAAATCCTCCACTTCTGATTTAGAAAGCATTCCTACTTTCTGGCTCATCATCAAAGAATCATGGCTATCCCTAACTGGGTCCTCATTATATCTAAGCTTCCATGGAGTCTGAAAAGGAGGTACAAACTACCTAAAAAAGGAGAGAAGAAAAATCCTTTGTACTTACTGTGGAGTTAATTTTGGTAATGGTCGTCCGAATGCTACAACAGGCAAGAAGGGGGTAATCATCAAACTTTCAACTATGGAAGAAAATCATATGGGACCTTGTTAGGAAGAGGTGAGAAACAACTATACTACCTTCAAAACACAGCTCACTCATCAGAACAGGCTGTGCTGTGGAAACCTGCACCCTTTTTTCTTCCTTGAAAAGTCTACACTTGTAAAGTTTTTATTTGCTTTATGTGTTTATGCATGTGTCTCTGTGTGTGGGTTTGTACACGTGAGTGCAGTGCCCTCTGAGTGAGAAGAAGGCATTTAGTCCCCCGCAGCTGGAGTCACAGCAGTTCTGAGCTGCCCAGTATGGGTGCCGGAACCAAACTCTGGTCCTCTCCAAGAACAGAAGTGCTTTTGACCACTGAGCTATCTCTCCAGCCCCAAAGTCTACAAGACACAACTTACCGTCATCTGGCTCAGGGAAAAATGAGGTAACCTCAGGCTCAGATTCCTGAATTCCTTTCTTTTTATACATTCTGAGCTGCAGTCGCTGTAAAATTCTTTGTTCCCTGATCCTCTGAATATCCCATCTGGGAAAAACCAGACAAACAAAAACAAACAAACCCAGCATTATTACTTACCTAGAAGTTGTCCCATAAAAACAATTCACACTCTCCAGAAGCTAGAAAATCCTTGTTTGAAGCCCTCTAGACGGGGTGAAGGGGACTGACTACCTGGTTGAGGCAGAACTCTTTGGGTTTAGGAGCTAGATTATGTTGGTGCTTCACAAAGTAGTACCGAGGGAGGACAACACATTTGCCTGTGAGGACAGCTGCACCCAGCTAGGATACTCAACTAACTAGGACATTAGTATCACATAAGAACATTAGGAATGTTAAGTGCCCCACCACAGAAGAGGGCGTCACAGTCCTGGGGCTCACTTGTTCCAGGGATGGGGGTCTTAGCCTTACCTTTTTCTTCTCTTCTCATCTAGCTCCAGTTTTGCATGCCTCTTTGAAAACACACTGTCATCCAGGTTCTGGAAGAGAACAGAGATGAGCTACTTTTGTGACCATGTTGGAATAACTCAGTTTTCAGGAGTATAAAATCTTCCACCTGAAGATTCTAAAAATACCTGAATTCCATACATATCATGTTAAACCTCCTGGTAAAAGAATCAATAAAACACACCCCCGTCCTTTCAAAAATCCCAAATTTCAAAATTCCCATAGCTTTCCAGGAGTAGTCACGTCGAACACCTGTGAGATGGCAATAAACTCTCGCTACCTCTACACTCAGTAAGAATCTGAATTCAAAATACCATTTTTCAATAACCAAGTGAGTTTGGGTCTTGTGATTATGTACGCAGCATGGAATCTTCCTTAGTTTGGAACATCTTAATACTGATTTTGAAAAATGACTTAACTACTCTAGACCCCACTTTTCTCACCCATAAGATGAATAATATAAACTAAGTAACCTCAGATTCCTTTCTGGTATTAAGGGTTTTTTTAAACCCACCACACCTTTATTTTTTTCCCTGAAACAAGATCTCCCTATGTTGAGACAAGCCTCAACTTCTTAAATTCAAGTAACTCTCCTGTCTTGGTTCCCTTGAGTCGCAGAAACTATACGTGCCAACCAAAACAGTCAGTTGTACACCCCTGTATTCTATTTTTCCAATTCCCTTCATTAACAGCACTTAAATACTTACCTCCAAAATGTCTGAAGGATTTGGGTCCCTTAGAGGCTCTACTGAGTGGTCCCTCCAAGAAGGAACTGAAAAAATAAAGAAAAAGAAAAAGAAAAGGAGGAGGGGTGGAACCACCCTTAAATCCAAAGTCACACAACTGTCCAAATACACTAGGACAAGAGGTCTCTCCCCAGATAAGACAGTTACCAAGTGATAGGAATCCATTCTATGGCCTCACCCAAAGCCATAGTCAGTGTCCTTGCTATGGTATAAAAGAACCTACAATGCCACTGCAGTCTGCCAAACTCAGGATCACAAAAACCCTAAGCCAATACCTGACAATTCATATAATGGATGCTATTGAAGTTCCTGAAAAACAACTGAAATGTGTTGTCATTTTGATGTCTATAGTAGTGTCATCAAACACAAAGGAATCTCACTCTTCCACATCCAACAGCCGGAGAATGTAGCTCCCAACCGCCACCATCCCACCAATCCCCACCCCAGGCCCAGCCAGCAATTCCTAATCTACTCACCAGCCAAGACTGAAGTTTCTCCTGCAACACTTGATGGCATCAGACACCCTAAATAATGCAGGAAAGAAGAATCATCTCAGTGTAAAAAGAAAAAAAGCCCATACCCAAAATGGAGGAAAGGATCATCACTGATGTTCTCACTAGGAAGCCATTTTGTTTTTTGAGTTGTTCTTTTGAGAATTTCTCTCTGGGGAAGGGGAAGAGGGAACAACAGACAAAAGAAAAGAAAATAAGCCCACCACTTTTTTTTTTACACTGAGACGACTTCTTTTCTTCATTATTTAGGGTGGTTTCCCTGCAACAGTTGATGGCCAAGGATATCAAACCTTAAAACTCAGAACATGGCAGGTGAGTAAAAGTTGACCCTATTTTTCAAATAAAAGATCAGTGTTCTCAGAACTTACATATGTAGTCTTCTTAAACAGTTTCCTCCTCCCTCCAAACAAACTACCTTGCTGGTCCAGCCTTAACAACATGCACAAAGACTTTGGCTTCCTTAGAATAAGTCATTGAGACTCCCTCTTGAGACAGGGGCATCATAAAATAGGAATTCACACATTTATGCATAACTCAGGCTCGAGAGACTGGGATCTCCCAGTTACACTCCCTCATGTTGTTATGCCCACAATCTCAGATGTGTTTGGAACATGCTCTAAGAGTAGACAGGGTTTTCAAAAACAGCCAGTCACACAGAATAACTCCAGACCAAGCCATTTCCTAATTCAGGATGGGAAGTTGCTTCATGGTTTCTCCTCAAGTGTTACACAGCGTCGCTATAGCAGCAAAAATTAACTATTAAGATGAACCTGTTCAACTGACTGAAACAACAGAAAGTATCTGGCTCTAGATCAGGCCCCTGGTCTGTCTCAGGTACTCAAGTGTGAGGCCTAATAAAGGTTAGACTGTTTATCTACCTTTCCCACTTAGATTTATCACAACAGCCAAAGCAAGCCTGGAGAATGCTCACATCTTATTGGAATGGATTCCCATGCCCATCCTTGCTAGAATAAGGCACAGGGGTAGAAACTTGAATCTAAGGCTCTACCTAAGAAGGCTTTCCCCACCATTACCTCAGAGCACCCACAATGGCTGACCTAGGCTAATATAACACAATTGAAGACACAGTGCAGTTACTGGTTCATATAGACAGAAGATGGAGATCATCTCTGTGTGGAAGCCATTAAGAAAATAAACAAGAATAAAGACCAAGTTCCCATGCCCCACACCCTCCCCGAGCAGCTCAGATATCCCAAGATAGTCCTTATTGTTTGAAAAATAGTTTGTAGACCATTTTATTTAAATATATGAACAACCAATGGGCTACTGCAATCCAAGTAAACTCTTCACATCTTAGAACCTTGTGAAGTGTAGTAAGGTAAAATAAGACTGTTGGTCTTTGGCAGATTCCTCCTGCCCCCAGACCGGGACATAGAGATACAGATAAATGTTTATGTAGTTAAGGAGCGGAGGCCCAGGTGCAATTCCCCACCCCAAGCTGGCTCCCCAACCAAAAATTACCATTGGCCCCTGAGAACACCCAAAGACCACCCTCCCAGATTTCACACAATATCAATTGCAGGAACAGTCGTGCACGGCAAAGTGTAAGTTCTATGCATTTCACAGCACAGAAAACCCTTCTTTCAGAGGGCATGCAAGTTGCCGGAGATTACACCCCCAAGTCTGGTGCTCTTGTGATGAGCAACTTACTGGCAAACACATCTCCCAGTGTTGTAAGCAGACACATACATTGAGCACATTTTGCTGTAATTCCATCTATTTGCAATGCCTGCACAGTGTCTGTCTCTGGCTGTTAACTTACTCATTCTTGACAGAACTCTGCTTTATTGATTGCACTTTTTAAAAAATGCCAAAGGCATTTTCACGCGTGTTAGCTTGACCGCCACCACTAGGGGATAAGAGCAAGTGTTCTCTATGCCTTACTTGCTACAGTCTCCTCCTTCTTTGGAGAGGATTCCCGTAATGGTAACGGTGATGGGGGAGGCTGGTGCCAACGACACAAATACATTTCTGTGGTGGAAAGGTACGGCAAATCTTCCATCTCACTTGAGAAGGTTTTCTCCTTGAGGTGGGCGCTGGGTCCCTTTTGGGGAGTGGAGAGTCTTGGTGGGGTATCCATTGAAGACCGGGGCTTTTCTGGGGTTTCTTGGCTCCTCAATTCACGTTTACAAACAGTTTCTGATAAGGAACCGCAGGGTTCCTCTTTAATGGGAGAGTGCTTAGGAGTTTTTGTTTTGACTTTTGAAAATTCAGGAGCCAGCTTTTTAACAGGAGTCTTTCTTTCTGTATTTCCAAATGGGGTTTTCCTATTAGGTAGGAAAGAAAATATTGTAAGATTAATTGACTTTTCAATAAAATTTGATTAGGATATATGAGGGCAAGAGAGGTATCCAGGTACCTCAACATCTATTGTTCACTTGGAAGACATGGGCAGCAAGTGTCATGCTGGAAAGTATACAGAACAGGACTTCGGAAAATGAGCAAACATCTATACTTCAGAGTATCTAACTGCTCTACTGCCTACTAGATTCAACAAGGTAATATGTGTTACCCGTTCTCTTTAAGATGTACTCTGGATTCTGTACTTAGTACTGTGACCAAAAAAAAAAAAATGTTTGAAGATAATTTCTCCACATAGAGACTGGGGCTTTCTGTTTTGTTTGTTTGTTTAAAACAAAAACAAAAACAAAAACAGGGTCTCTATTGCCCAGGCTGGCCCGGGCACACAATTACAACTCACAACAACCCTCTTGCCTCAACATCTTAAGCGCTGTGGTTACAGGCGTGAGCCATCATGCCGCACAACAGCCCTCTCAGCTCAGGCTATGGTTGCTATAAAGCCAATCCATAAATCCCGATCCCATAGTCTCAGTCATCAGTAACAGTTCCCCATCCTGTTTAGATACTAGGATAAAGTTATCAGCACACCTTTTGTGTCCCTTTCCACTCCGTCCACATGAGAAAGGCTTGGAAGGCAGAGCTTGGGATGTCTCACAAAGCTCAGGCTGGCGCTCCAGTTTAATTTTCTCAGACAACTCTGTTTCCTCTCTCTCTTCAGTTTCATAGCCCTGAAAGAGCTTGTGCCTTTCTTTCTCGTTATCCCTCTTTACCAGCTGCATCCGCCTTTCCATACGTTCAATCCGAGCAAGGAGCTAAAAGAAAGTGACAAGATGCAGACTTACACACAGAAGTTAAACACGGGCTCTTAGCCCTATTTAGGAATCTGCAGTTTTCTACATGTTGCTATGGGCCCTATCAATTTAACTTTACTTTGAATTGGCAGACAAGAATCTGAATAGCTTTCCTTAAACCCAATAAAGGCAAAAGACTCTTAATTGTAGAGTTAGTCTGGATGGGAACAGGGATGGGTCAATTCCAAGTTCATTCCTGAGAGAAGATCCACTCGGCTGGGAGGAGCCAGTGTGCCTGTTAATGACAAGGCCTCCACTCCTGCTAGCCATGTGGCTCCAAGTCATTTGGGAGTCCCTGAACTTCACCTTACGTATGTTCTTCACTGTCGTTGTGGTGCTAGGGATTGAACCAAGGCCTCATGAGTGTGCTTGGCTCGCACTCTGAGCACCACTGAGCTACATCTCAGCCCTGTGTTCTTTTAAGGTGTCTTAAGGTTGTCCAAATTCTATCCGCTCTATTTTCACTCCAAAACTCTAGATACAATGGAATGTTCAAACAGTAAAAAGGAATCAAGAGCTCACAGAGTGCTACTAGGGACAGCAGCACTACATCAATGTTATGTATGTGTATTTGACGGAGTCCTTCTAAAACATACTACACTGGAAGGAATTGTAACAGATACCAGTAATATAATCCCAAAAAAGTACATACATACACATATATGTATTCTACCTCGAATTTTAAATAACAGAGAAATAAAACCTAAATATTTATTAAAATTACTTTTATAGAACCACAAAAAAAAAATCAAACAGAAAATGGAAGTCTGTTGTCATCTAAAACTTTGTATTAACTCAGTTTTGATAAAAAGGTGCCAATTGTAGTACTTACAACATACTACAAGCATTTTTCCTGGGTTAGACAGTGATATTAATGCTGCCTTAATTACATCCATTACACAGATTTCAGTAGAGGCCAAACAATAGCTGGCATAAGAGAAACAGGCTAAGCAATGCTAAGACTGCAATACATAACAGAAGCCAAGTGTAGACTGACACTATATCCTTAACTCACCCCACTTTTTCCTACCTCAAAAAGCCTGTGAAGGGGGCATTACCTCGGAACTCGGCAGAGTCCTCCAAAATCAGCAGTGTCCCCCTTGGCAGCCATTCTCTCATTTCACCTTCTGCTCTGATTCACAGCCTTAGCATTACTTAACCACGTTTTGTGGGTGACATAGTCTTGACTTCTTCTCCTTTACTGGCATTTCTCTTCCAACCCCCTTCCCATGGAAGGAAGGATATGATGTGTGGTAATTACAGTACCATCACACCCCTAGACTGCAGTACAGTAGCTGAGCAGTGCCACCTCCATGTTGAGTAACTTCCACAAATCAACACTGAGGTATTTCAATGAGGCCTGCTCCAGCTCCCCTTCCACCTTGGAAAATGCAATCTCCAATCAATAAAACAGTCTCCTGATGGCGATTCATTTAGGAAACAAAATGAATAGCTCTTCTGCTCCCATGCTCAGCCTTTTGGTGCACACAGCGCCAGGGTGAGAGGAGAGAAGAAAGAGAGCTGCAGCTTGAACACAACTGTAGAAACCATGTTTATTTTTAGGCAGCTGTAAGGTACGTTAGTACAGTAATGCCCCACCACCCCAGCGTCCCTGATGTGTGAGGGAGTACGCTTAACATGCTGCAGTGGAAACAAGCCCGTGTAGTCATGTTCCTCACAAGTACAAAGAAATGGCAAACGACTTCTCTGCTACCCCCAGGTTCCAATGGGGCTTGGGAGGTGGAAAGGATCTACTGGATATACTCAACAACCTCGTGTCTCAAGATCTTCTTACTCGAGGTACTTGGTCAGTGGGTTTCATAACTCAGATGCCTACTAAAAACTACCTGAAATCAAAGGCAGTGATTCCCATGTAGGAAAGCTAAAGTAGGAATCCATGTAGACCATCTTTACCCTCTACCAGCTCAAAGGCCTATGACGACCCTCCTGTCCAGAGATGCTGCAGCACTGGTGAGAGCAACAGCTGTTATGTTCCTCTCCTCTACAATGCATTTCTAACGCAACAGCGCTTTAATTTAACCCCTTCCATACAGCCACTACATCTGCACCCCACCCTATCATTTTTAACCCCTCATAAATCAGGCCTTTTCCCACTCTAAACGTCTTTCCCACAAGTCTGGGGCTGTCATTTTAAATTAACCCTTTGGCAACCGAAGCCCCCCCTCCCCCGACACACACACACACACACACACACACACACACACACACACACACACGGTTGCCCTTTAACCCTTCCCTCAGACCCAACGTGTCAGTGAGCCAGCTCCTAACGACCTGGCATCTAGGGCACTCCTTCGCTGGTGGCCAACTTCCTCTAACCCTAACCAAGCGGGGACCTCTGCCTCCTACAGCCCCCTTCCCCCGAGCATGCGCACAACTCGCTCCCCGGCCCTAATGCAGATTAACCCCTCCCGTACCGTGTCTCTCTCGGACTTGAGCTCCTCGATCTCCTTTTCCTTGGCCTGCAACTGCTGCTGCTGCTGTTCGATGAGGTCCAATTGCAGCAGAAGGATCTGTTTGAGGCAGGCGGCCTGACTGGAGGCTCCCGAGCCGCCGCCACCCCCGAGAGGGCTCTTCCTCATACTCTTCCATCTGCCCTCGCTGGCCGCCAGGGTCCCGGCAGTGGCGGTGGGCGCGAGGGGTGGCGGCCCGGGCAGAGGTAGTGGTGGGGGTCCCGCCGGGTCCGAGGCGGTGGCAGCTGGGGGAGCCGCCCCACCCTTGTCCCCAGCCCAGGGCGTAGGCTCTTTGGCCGCCGCCACGAGAGAGCCCGTCTGAATGGGCAGCACCGCCTGATACTTGGGCCGGGGGCTGCAGCCGGCGCCGGCTGCGACTGGCTCCCCGCCGATGCCGGCTTGTTTGGTAGCTGGGGGCGGACAGGGCAAGGGCACCGAACCGCCCCAGCTCTCTTCCTGCTGCCCGGGGGCCGCCCCAGCCGGGAGTAACAAGCCCCGGCCCTTGCCGCCGCAGCCGGCTGGAGAGGGCGCGGGGCTCCCGCCCTGAGAGGAGGCCAGCGGGGGCCCCGGCTCCTTGAGCTTACGATGCCGGGGGAGGAAGTGGGCTTCGGCCGCCCCGGACTCGTCCTCGGGCCCGCCCAGCGCCGCAGCCCGCTCGTAGTCCAGTCGCTGCTCGGGGTTGCCGCCGGCAGGGGCCGCGGCCGCCTTGAACACTGCGGATCTCATGGTCATAGTGGTCCGGAGCGGCGCGGGGGACCGAGACGGAGGAGGGGGTGGGGAAGGGGCGAGGTGCGGGGGGTCGAGGACGGAGGAGGGGGAGGGGAGTTTGGCGGGCTCGCCTCAGCAGAGCGGCCGCAGGCCTCCGCTAACGCGGCTTCTCCGAGGCCCGGGCGCCATCCCGCCGGCGAGCGGAGACGTGGAGGCCGCGGCTGAGGCCCGCCGCCGACCCATGGGGGCCTCGCCGCCGCCTCTGCTGCCGCCACCGTCGCCTTCGCCGCAGAGGCAGGAGCTCGCACCCAGCCGCCCCCGAGCTCATCCCCGGAGCTCGCTTCGGCCCCCCCTGGCCCGGCCGGGCCCGCCTCGTCTCCCCACCCCGCACCCCCCCTTCCCCGCCCCGGCCCCCCGCCCCGGAGCTCGCCTCAGCCGCCCCGAGCCTCCATTCCACCCCCCGCTCCTCCTCGGGAGTGGGTGGGAGGGACGGGTCCGCCCAGAGCCCTCCTACTCGGGGAGGGGGTCTGCCGCCTCCCACGGGGGTCTCCGCTGCTCCAGGTCCCCCTCCCCCACAGCCACCCCCGGCGCCTCAGCGTTTCCCTTTAAAAAAAAACGCAGCCGCCGCCGACCGGAGCGCGCATGCGTCGAGAGGGTAGCGGGCGGGAGCGAACCGGGAGCTGAGAGCAGGGAGGCGGGTAGCGCTATTGTGAAAGGGGCCGCCGCCGCCGCCGCCGCGAGGGGGAGGGGACCGGGGCGCGGGGGCCCGCGGGCCCACGAGGGGAGGGCGAGGGCGAGGACGCGGGCGGAGGTGGGCTACGGAGGCAGGGGCGGGCTGGGGAGCGAAGACGTGCGCGGGCGGCCGGGGGATGTGGAGGGAATCCCGGGAAAAACGAAGCGCGAGAGAAGGGTTGGGAGGAAGGAAGGAGGCGATGCGCCCGCCCCTCGCGGCCGCGCACCGACCGCTCCGCCGAGCCGGCCTGCGTCGAGTGGCCCTTCCCCAGCAGCCTGGCGGCGCGCCCGGCTCACGCCGGAGCCCCACGCGCCTTCTGGACCGGCCCCGACCCAGGCTCGCCTCGCAGCCTGCTGTGTTTCCTGCAGAAGTCAAAGCTCCACCCCATAGTGGCGGTCCTGCACGGCTTGGGGAAGAAAAGAAGTTCTTTGTCTCTAAGGGACCCGGCACAGAAACAGAGGGACCTCTGGTTCCCAGAAGCAGCCAAAGCCATGATGTCTGCAGCCCAGGGAGTTAACGCAACCTTCTTGGGGCGAAGTACTGCCAACTACCAACAGTTCTTTCCCAACGGCCTTGTCCCCAGCCTTCTTAAGCTACCTCTAGCATCTTCTGGAATAGGCTCAGGAAATCTAGGAAGAGGTGTATGCTTGTATCGGAACCAGGCATTTCTTTAGGGCCTTCTGTTTGAGCACTTCTTCCCATTTCTCCGTGTGTGCCTTCATTTTCCAAGCAACTTTAGCCACCATGTCTTCTTAGTTCCCTATGGAAAAACTTGTAAATAGTTGTAAATTAATTCGTTGCTTTTCTGTCTAGAGTGCACTTTGAAATTTTTTATGGAGAGAGCCGGGTGTAGTGGTGCATGCCTTTAATTTCAGCACTTGTGAAGCAGAGACAGGTGAATTTTTGTGAGTTCGAGGCCAGCCTGGACTACCTAGCAAGTTCCAGGACAGCCAGTGCTACATAGAGAGACCTTGTCTCCAAAAATAGAGACTGACAAGACAAATAGAGGAGGGTGTAGAGAGGACATTGGCCCAGGGTGAAAGTTTTTCATTAGAAACTACCTCTGCTTTGTGGGCTTTAAGCAGAAACACTGAAAAGCTTAAATGAATGGGCATGAAAGTCCAGCGTTCCGGTCCTTTTTTCATCAGACTGGGCTCAGATCTGCCAGGGAAGTCCTGGGCTTCGGGATATGGAAGGGCAAGAAGATGAGAAGTTTGTAGAATGTGGTCCTTTCCAGTATGATGACTCTGCCGTCTCCCTGTCAGTTGACTTGACACTGAAACCTCCCAGATTTGTAGCTTGTTGGACTTTTACTCCAAAATTCTATCTCCAACTGCCTAGAATGTACCCAACTGGGTGTCTAATAGGCCTTTCAAAGTCCAGCTTTTGACTCTGCCACCTAAGTCCTGCTTCCCCATACCTAGTAAGTCAGTCCGTCTTACTTTCAAAGTACAAATAAATCCAAAATACACTTCTGCAGCATCTTCACAACTTCCACCTTGATGTAAGGGACAATCCCTGCTTTCTTATTGTTTTAGTTATGGAACGCTTGTAATTAGTCTCTCAGTTTCCACCTTGGCCTGTCTGCCCTGGGCATCTGTAGTGATTCCGGTAAGATGTGAGATCATAGTCATTCTCATTCTAAACCCTCATGGCTTCCTATCACTTGGAGTAAAAGCAGTCCTTGTAATGGCCCAAAGGATCTGGCCCTTACCACTGCTTCGGTCTTCAGAGCTCTTACTGCTTTCCTTCACTCTCACCGGAATCACCTCATGTGTCTGTCCGTTCAGGTCCCTACGTCTGCTGATCCCTCTACATGGATCACTCTTCATCAGGTGTCCACAGGACTTAAGTGCTTGCTCTGACAATTTCTCTTCCCTACAGGATTTATCACCATTTAATGCATAATTTGTCGTGCATTACCTTCAATTACTAACACATGAATTTCACAGATTGTTCACTACATGGCCTCAGCATCTAGACCAGCCATTCTCAACCTGTGGGTAGAGACTCCTTTGGGGCCAAACAATCCTTTTACAGGAGTCACCTAAGACCATCTGCATGTCAGATATTTACATTACAATTCATAGCAGTAGTAAAATTACAGTTTTGAAGTAGCAATGAAAGTAATTGTATGGTTGGGGGTCACCACAACACAAGGAACTGTATTAAAGGGTTGCAGCGTTAGGAAGGCTGATCATTGGTAGATCATTGAGAACCGCTGATCTTGACCCATGCCTGTTACAAAGCAGGCTCTTAATGTAAGCCAACTTGAAGACTGTTCCTTCAGGTGTGAGACAATGTGTTATTAATCTAGGGTGATCTAGTTAATCTAGTGGCTTAGGGAAATACAGAGAAACTACAGGCAGGAGAGTGAGCAGAGAGCCAGGCTTGTCTCAGAGGCCAATAATCCCCCCTATTTTGGGAGACTGAGGCAGGACTATCTCAAAACAAGACTTCCCAGATTACAGAGTGCCTGTTTTGTGTTATGGCTCAGAGGTAGAGTGCTTTTTGCTTGCCCAACATTCACAAAGTACTAGTTTCAATCCTCAGTATCACACTAAAAAAAAAACAAAAAAAACAGGACTGGTGAGATGGCGAGGACCTGGCTTGGGTCCCTGAACTCAGATGATGGTCCTCTGACCTCCATTTTCACGATGAGGGTGCCCATGCTGAGCATAAATAAAGTAAATGTAATATAAATATGTGGAAAAGGAGGAGCAAAGGCTGTATGAAACTACGAGAAACAATCACAGCCAGTGAGCTGGTCCAGCAGGCGCAGGTACTTGCTCTTCAAGCTTGGCCACGCGAATTAAATTCCCAGGACATACGTAAAGGTGGAAGGAGAGAACCAACTCCACAAAACCACCCTGACTTCCACACAACGCTGTATTAGCATCACTTGGAAACTTGGAAGCACAAATTACCAGGTCCCACCCTAGACCTAATGATTCAGAAGCTGTGGTTTGGTTTGGTTTGGTTCCCCCCCCCTCCCAGGGATTTATTGTTTTTATTTTTTGTGAGACAGGGTCTGGAGCAGATAAAGTTAGCCTTGAACTCATCTTCCTGCTACCATCTCCTGAGTGCTGGTATTACAGGCACGCACCATCGTGATAGGTTAAGCCTACCTAACTACTCCTGAAGGGCCAATCAGTGGCTATTTTTTTCGTTTACCTTCTGTTCTACCATTGTAGTGCAAAAGCAGCCCCAATGAATGATATGAACATGGTCATTTTCCAATGTAATTTCATCATATGAAATTTGTATTCCTGATAATTTTGTTTGGAGTTTTAAGATGAGGTCTCTCATATGTATGTATTTCTCCCAGGTAGCTTCTAATTACGTGTAGCTGAGAAGGACGAACTTCTGATGTCTGCCTCTGCCTCCTAAGTACCCTGTTATAGGCATTTACCACTCTATGAATTCAGCACAGGCCAAGTATATTCAGTGCTTGGTTAGGGTCTAGAGGTCCTAACCAGGGCTTTGGAATTTTGGCAAGTACTCTACCAACTGAGTTACATCCCCAGCCCTATTTCTAATCATCTTAATTTACAATCTTATTTTAAAATGTGCCACTAATACAAATTCTTGGTTTGGTTTGTTTGTTTGTAACAGGGTCTCACTATGTAGTCCTAGCTGGTCTGGAACTCTTCATAGATCAGGATAGTAAGGAACTCGAAGTGATCTGCCTGCCTCTGCCTTCAGAGTGCTAGAAACAATTCTTAGTTTGTGAGACATACCAAAAGGTGTTAGGTCACCAGGCCTGAAAGTACAAACCTGTATTCCTAACACACAAAGGCCAGCCAAGGTACATAATAAAAGCCTGTTTATACAAATTAAAAAAAAAAAAAAAAAACCGAGTTGGACCTCCCCTTCTGGCTGCTCACTCCTGATCTAGGGATACAGACTAGACTCAGTCTAGGATAAAATGTGGGTGGGAGCAGGGTCTAGTATCCAAGCGATAGGTACAATGTGTGAGAGCTGTTTTTAATGGAGATAGGCTATTCTGTGTATGTTAAATTCTGGTTATAGTACTAATTGAATCCAGGACTTCATGAATGCTAGGCAAGTGTTATACTACTGAGCTATGTGCCCAGCCTGATTTTTATTTAGTCTTTGAGACAGTCTCACTAAATTGCCCCAGCTGACCTTGAACTGTGTAAATCACACTGACCCTGAATTTTCAATTCACCGGCCTAAATTATACTTCACTTTTTTAAATGAACAATGCCAGAAAACTAATCGATGGTAGTACTATTTTTTTAAATGACATTATCAGCAGAGTAAAAAGCTCATAATCTTACATCAGTCCCTAACTTGTTTTCCCCCTTCTGGAAACTTTAAGCTCTAAAACCCAAAGTCTACAATTTCACTGCATTAAACTAAATAAACCTACTTTTCCGTCAAAGCCAAGGCTGGAATCTTTGGATTGGCTGTCTGACCCTAGTTCGACTCCACAGGATAAGCCACCAGGGACCTAGAAGAGGTCTTTTTTGGTTTTGATTTTTTTTTGGACTTGAGACAGGGTGTCTGGCATTCTGTAAGCACAGACTGACTTCCAACTCTTTGTGACCTTCTTCAGCCTCCCAAGTGCTGAGATTACAAGTGTGAGCCTCCAGGCCAGGCAAAGAATTCCTTTCACTAAGAGGTGAAAGGAATTATTGCTTCTGAACCATTAAGGTTCAAGCTGTGGTGACCCATGAACTTAAACATACAAGGAAGTGAGGTTCCAAAGTGTAAAGGCCAGGAGGGGGTGGGGCTCGCCTCTAATCCCAGTCCTTGAAGGATTTCAAGTTCAGCCTGGTGTACAGAACGAATTCCAGGGTATCCTGGGCTACAGTATGAGAGCCTATCCCCAAACAACAAAAAACCCCTAAAAGTGGAGTCAGTTGTGAGGGAACCTAGGGGACTCAGTGCTCCATACGCATAAATCAAGTGTATCTAGTGGGATGATATAGTGGGTATATAATTTGCCCAGTGGCTTCCAGTCTGGAGAGTTAATACCAAGTTAATACCAATTTCACCCTCCCGCGCAGGTTTATGGAACTGCAGGATTCCGTTCCTATTATCTCCATTTTTGAAGGGATTCCCTGTGATGTGAAAAGCAAGCCATTTTACCTGCCGGGGTCTTGGTTTTCCCAGACACCACCCACGCCTCCGCCACAGCCCCCCAAATAAGGAAAACTGGAGTAGCTCATCTTTCCGGTCTCTTCCATTTTTGACAATGAGGCCGCTAAAAGGGGGCCGAACTAGGTAGTGAGAAAGCGAACGTTTGTCTTGGCTTCTCTCCAGGGAGAGGATTCCTCTGGGCGGCTTTCTGGGGCACTCGGGAAGATAAATAAAAACTGGGGTTGCGTGGCTGGCATTAGCCCAGCCCCACGCGGCCGCGTTCGCCACCCTTCCCTTCTCAGGGAGGATGGAGGCCGGGAAGCCAACCAGCTCGGAGGCCGAGCCGCGGCCGCGGGTGTGCGGGGCTCCGGGCGCCTTCCGCCAGCAGCCCGCCCCGCGCCCCAGCAGGCCTGCGGGAGCCCCCGACTGCGGGCCGCTCCAAGCACGGGGCACACCCACCTGCTTTTTCATTTCTCCTAGTAAGCAAGCTCACAACCCAGATTCGGGCGTTTGTTTCGTTTTGTTTGTTATTTCTCTAACAGCCCCGCCAAAACTTTCAGACTGCCCCTCCCACTCAACGTGGACCTCCCTTCCCTGTCCCAGCAACCCCTGCGAGAACCACCCCTAACACGTGGTCAATTGTTATGTTTCCTTCCTCAGGCTCCCTCTTAGCTGGCATCCGCTAGCCACTGAACGAAAGTGCCCCCTTCAGGGTGACTTTGGGGAAGCAGTCGGGGCTAGAGAGTGTTATGGAAAGCTCAGGTATTATAGGGTGAACGGGGCTGCTTCCGTTTAGGACGACTTTATACCCACATAGGTCTCTGGTTAGTGTCTTTAAGGATTGGGGCCTGGCTTGGTGGAGCACTCAGGGGTCAAAGGCAGGGGGATCTCTGTGAGTTTGAAGCCAGCCTGATCTACATATCAAGTTCCAGACCAGCCAAAAAAACGACACAGTGACACCCTGTGTCAAAAACAAGAACAAAACACAGAAGATCAGATATAGTAACACATTTGTAATCCGGTTCATCCGGAGGCTGAGAGGGTAGCAACATACAGGCCAGTCTGGGCTATCTAGCCAGACCCTGTTTCAAAACAGTAAAAGGGTTGAGGATGTAGCTCAGTGGAAAGACAGCTGAATGGTAGGGTATAAGCAGCTGGAGCCCCTAAATTCAATCCCCAGTGCCCCCTTTAAGAAAAGAGACAAATCCAAGAGTTACCAGTGAAAATTGTGTGTGAAGTTAGGTAAAGTTTTACTTTCCTGGATGCATGTTGGCTGTCTTTACTCCATGTTGGCTATCTTTACTCCCTTAGACTTCATAGTGCTGACAGAGAGCTCAGAGACAAGCATTCCCTTATTATGAACTGGGTCATGGGTGCTGTGCTTTTCTGCATTGGGTGAACTGATCCTAAATGGCTTTTCCCAACAACGGTATAAGTACTTCTCTCTATATGAGCACAGTCAGACTGGTCAAGCTAACAGGTTTCTAAAATAGTATCTTTCAGCATTAGGAGCACTTGCCTTGGATGGAAAGAACCCCGGGAGATGATGGTGTTGGAAGGAGTGGGCAAGCAGCAAAAATTAGCCCAAAGCCCAGCGTGGTGGCCCATGCTTTTAATCCCAGCACTGGAGAGAGAGGTGGATCTCTAAGTTTGAGGCCAGCCTGGTCTACATAGGGAGTTTCAGGACAACTAGGGCTATTAAAAAAAAAAAATAGTCCAGTGGTTTGGGTGACCCAGTAGAAAGGTCACACGGTTGAGTCCAGAGGGCGATTGCAACCACCAGAGCTCTTATCCCAAAGAGCTGGCAGAAGTTTGGCCCCTCCCCTCTGCACTAACGCCAAAACCACAGCAAAAACTCTACCCTCTTTAAGGGGCAGGCTGCGATTAGCAGGATTGCTTACCTGTTTTAATCAATGCATTGCCCCTGAATACCAAAAGACCTTCCCTCACCCCCCAACTAAATGTGTGGCCCCCACAATAAACCAGAGGGAATATTCCTCTAATGGCAAAGAAAAAACAAAAAAGGTAAACTGGTGCTCAGAACAAGGGAGCTAACAGAAAAAGCTGGAGAACATATCAGTTGAAAGCCAAAGAGGGAAACCAGTTTCTCTGGAAAAAAATTCTCACCTATACTTTGTCCATATTTTTACCCCCCGTGGTGTAGCTTTAATAGTTTTAATAGTCAGATGGGGTGCTTTGTGGTGGTGGCGCTTGCATTTAATCCCAGCACTCAGGAGGCAGAAGCAGGAGGATCTCTGAGTTCAAGACCAACCTGGTCTACAGAGTAGGTTCCAAGACATCCAGAGTTACAACAGAGAAACCCTCTCTCAAAAACAGCAACAACAAAAGGGGTTAGGGGTGGTGGCTGGAGAGATGGCTCTGTGGTTAAGAGCACCAGCTGTTCTTCCAGAGGACCTGGGTTCAATTACCAGAACCCACATGGCAGCTCACAACTGTTTGAGATTCTAGTTCCACAGTACACAGACATACATGCAGGCAAAAAAAAAGAAAAGAAAAAAGTTGGATAGGGGTAGGGCATGCCTTTTATTTAGTCCTTTTCCCAACATTCAGGAGAGAGAAGTAAGAAGATTTCTGTGAGTTTGAAGCCAGTCTGGTCTACACGGTGAGTTCCAAGTCAGCCAGGACTAAATAGAGAGAATCTGTCTATAAATTCATTTAAAAAAAGAGTTGGAAGGGACTCGTGTTCATTCACCCTCTTTTGAGATCTCTCTATTCTCAACACCATGGCTCTTAACTTATTTGGGTGGAAACACCTTGGGCAAATTACAATGGGGGGAAATCTTTTTTCTCTTCTAGAATTAAAAGAATTGGGTAGAGAGTTGGGAGTACAGGATGTGGCTGGGTGGCGGGCAATGTTCACCAAAAGATAGGGCTACGTGGTGTGGGGAAGAAAGGATAAATTTAGTAGGCTGACATAGTGGTGTGAGTCTGTAATCCCAGCAGTGGAGAGGTTAAGGTAGAAAGACTGGGGCAGGGACCATGGAGAGGTGGCTCAGTAGTTAAGAGCATCATTGCTCTTCCAGAGGAAGAATCCCAGCTCCCACACGGTGGCTAAACAACCATCTGTAACTCCAGTTCCAGGGGATCAAGTGTCCTTGTCTGGCCTCGACAGGTACCATCGAGCTGCCTTTCCTGCCCCAGTACAAAAATAAGAAATCTAATTAGAATGATTGTAGGGCTATTTGTGGTTCCAAGGTCACAGAAGTCATTGCCCAAAAGCTACAGGCCTGGGAGCTCTAGGAAAGGAACCCTATTGTAGCCAAGAAACACATAGCACAAGGACTATTAAGGAACGAAGCGTGGAAATCTGGGAAACAATGTGGAGCCCTAGGACCCCACCATACCCGACCACAACCATCCCCCTCTTTTTTCCCAGGGTCTCACTATTAGCTCAGGCCAGCCTTGAACTCTGGGTCCTCCTGCCCCGACCTCTTAAAGGGCTGCCACGCTTGGCACCAACTTTTAAGGGAAAAAGTCCCAAAGCGATCAAGTCCGAAGACTGAAAACTCTGGCTGGGCCACTTGCTCTCCTATAACTCAACATCTGTCAACACTCCCATTACCAGGTGCTATTTCCAGAGTCCAGGGTTTAGGTGAGGAAAAAGGCGGGGCAGAGACGTCTAGGCAAAGGGAGAACCAATGAGCGCCTCCCGCCAACCCAGCTGCAGTTCTTGCTTTTAGCCACGCGGGAGCGCCCAAGCTCAACCAGAGTAAGGGAGAGAGGAAACAAGCCGACTAAAGTAGCCTGAAGAGAACAACTTAAGACATCAGGAATGAACCCCGAACGGAGAGTTGATACAAGAGCCCTCTGCTCTGAGGCTGCAGACCCTTAGCACAGCCGCTGGAAGGCATCCGATCTCATCTCCACTAAAAGGGGCTCGTGGCACTGGAGATTAACTCTCCACTTTTCACCCTCATCCTCCACATTTCTTCTCTGGCTAGTTTTCTTCCCCTCCCCCCATCCTCCTGGGTGAACCATCCCACAGCCGGCTAGAAGGTTGAGGAATGCTCTGCCTTGGCCAGGTGCCAAGCTGTGGACTTCCTGGGCTTTGGGGTGGGGCTTGGCAAGGGGAAGCCCTTTGGACACAAGAGTCACCCAGTCTTGCACAGCCTGCTCTCCTCCCCCCACCTCTCTCTCCCCGCTAAGCAAAAGGCTCTGAAGTCACTCTTTGTGTGCACAATCTAATTTCCTTCCCCCCCTCCCCAGTAGGATTTCCTAGCCTGGGTAAAAACATGTACGATGGGAGCGGTGGTCATCCTGCACACTGTGGTGGTTCACAGTGGTAGGGGAAGCACTTATTTCAGGGCCCGCCTTCCTGGCCCAGCAAAGAACATGTTGCTGGAAGGAGGGATTTCGGTTGTCAGGGTCTCAAGCCAGCAGTTATTAATGGCAATTCATCCCCTCAAGTTCTTTTGGGATCCTTCTCAGAACCTTGGGTCTAATGTCTCCATATAGTTAAACCCAGGGGTAAGCCGATTTCTGAGTATCTGACCTTGAATCAGCCTCCATTTCCCTGAAATAAATCAGCTGAAATCTGAACTCATTCACCCAGATCAAGACGAAGGAACTCTTTGCAGCCCTATGCAGCTGCCTGGGATGTGTTTTGCAAGAATAAGGAGTACACAGAACCCACTTTCAGATCTCATGGAGAGAGGCCGAGCCTGACAGGGACCTCTCTGTCCTACTGAAGGGGGCTCACTGCTCAAAAATGCTTTTGTATTTGTGGGAGGAGAATCTCCTGACATGTCCGACAAGGCCCTGATATGAGAACATGAGAATTCAGTCCAGCGGCGCCCCCTGCCTCTCAGGTCCTCAGTGCCGCATTTGCAGCCAGTCTGCCTGACGTCATTATCTACAGACCTGTGCCAGGTTCCCAAGTTCCTATCTGGAAATTTCAGCCCCCACACCCCCGGGGGCCTAGGGGATAGCCAATGTAGGTCACTGCAGCTGAGCCTGTAGGGCTGTCTGCTCCTTGAGCCCAGAGCCTTCCAGACCCAGAGGAAGACTTGCAGAGCATCGAAAGAAAGAGCTCCATGAGATTCAGACAAGATATATTGCTCAGAAAATAAAGCAGGAGGCAGGTGGTCAGAGCTGACACAGTAACTGGAGCTCCAGCCTGGGAGCTGCCCGTGGTGGAGGGAAAGCCAGAAGAGGCCTGGGCATGCTCCCATTCTTGGCTTCCCCTCTTCGCCTTGCTTTCTTTGCCTATGTAAGGAGACTCTTGGGTTCTGGTGCCTACCCTCCATTCTCCAGTCACTTTCCAGGCTCAGCTTTCATTCCCAGAAGCCTTGGTGATTTACCTCTAGAGGCTCTCTACTTTCTCGGGCCATAGTGCTTGGGTCTTGGAGGGAAGCTGGAGCAGGCCAGTGCTGTCCCTACCCTCTCCTATTGAAAAAACCTTTCCTGTTCATTATCTGTTAAACTCATTTTACCCAGGGAACTTCCAGCCCTCTCTTGTCCCTTTCTTTGGCTCTTCCTATCCTTACCCTGGAGACCTAAGCAGCATGAGTTTGGGCAAATGTGTATGTATAGTACCCATTCTTTTAGTTTCCTACAGAAGAATCAAAGGCCCATGGCTTTAACTAGCTCAGGGTCCCCCAGCCCTAGCAAAAATCAAAAAGGGAAGGCTGGAGAGATGGCTCAGCAGTTATTAGCACCGGCTGCTCTTCCAGAGGTCCTGGGTTCAATTCCCAGCACCCACAATCATCTCTAACTCCAGTTCTAGGAGATCCAATGCTCTTCTGGCCTCTCTAGGTACCAGCCATGCACCTGGTACACAGGTAGACAGACAGGCAAAACACTCATACACATAAAATAAAATAATAAAAACAAATAAAGGGACAATTTCTACCTCTAACCTGACAATAATTAAAATTGTAATCATTGTTTTGTTTTTTTTTTTTCTTTTTTGGGGGGATGACTTTGTTTTTGAGACAGGGTCCCACTGTGTAGAGTAGCCTGAACTCAAATTCAAAGAGATCCCCCTGCCTTTACCTCTGCACACAGGGGTTAAAGGTGTGCACCATCACAGCTGTTTTTATGGTGTTTGCTACCTCATCTGGTCTTAGTGCTAGGACTTGAACCCAGGGCTTTGTGTGTGCTGAGCTGTGTCTTAGGTCCCCAAATCAGTTGTTTTAACAGGAAACTCAGAACAAGGATGCTTGGGGGTTGGGGATGAGGGAGGAAACGGAGGAAGAATCTAGTCTTCTCTGCTTCGTTCTTCTTCTGAGTCCATTCTACTCCCCTTTGAGAACTCAGCAACTCACCATCCCATTACTCGTCCTCATTTCCAGAATCCTGGCACACAGGAGGCACTCGAAAAATGGGTTTTGCACAGAGTCAAACTAGATCTGACTATGCTTTCTAGCTGAACTCTGAGATGTTGCCCCACATTGGAGAATGGTAAAAATATCGCCAGATCATGGCTGCATCTCCGAGAGAGAACGCGGACCTAGAGCTCACACATCAAATCCCCTGGAGGGCGTTCTAAGCCAAATTCCCGAGCTGGCCCCAGAGTTCCAGTCAGTGAGCCTCAGAGGGTGGGCCTAACGATTTGCATTTCTTCACAGGGTCCCAGGTAATGCTGACCACTCTCCGATTACTGATCTGAGAATCATTGCTTCAGTGACTCCCAGCCCCTCACCTCAACGGTCTCTACGAAGACCTGGTTGGTCCCATTTTTATATAGCAGGAAGGAAGCGGGCAGAATCCCGAGCCCCTCACTTTGCAGACCCTCCACCACACCAGGCAAGGGCAAGCACGTCAATCTAGGACCGGTTATCTGTGCTCTTTTTTTTAATTTAGTTCGTTGATTCCATCTTTATTGAAAGTCACTTCCCCCAAAACATGTTTTGCCACAGCGAGGGAGCACTAGGAATTTCCTGTGGCTAGGCAGCCCAGCGCCGACAGGGGTGGAGGCAGCGCTGAGCAATCCAGTCCTTCCCTTGGCTCGGGCAGGGCCACGTGCCCCACCCCCTCGCTCGCACATGTCTCCGCCGCCACCGCCGCAGCAGCCGGGCTGTTTATGAGCGAGTTGTTGTGGTAGAAATGGAGCAGGCTGCACATGCCCGGGCCATGTGACCTGAGCAGCCCGCGTGAGCTTCAAGACGGCACAAACACACTCGGCCCTGTCCTCCAGTGGCCGGGGGAAGCAGGAGGGAAGGAAGGGGGAAGGAGTGAAAGGCCACTGGGCCGCCTTGTTGTCTCCTGCCCTGTATTCTGCTCGTGCCCTGCCCTTTTTGCTTCTCTCCTGAGCCACCGGGAGCGCAGCCATCAGCAAGGAAACCTGGTTTCTCCAGCATCTTTACCTCCCAGACAGCCCCATGGCATTTACGCCCCTCCCCCCACACACACACAAATAACCAAAGAGCCTCTCCAGGTCAAGAGTACAGCATCTCTCACCTCGGCCACTTGATGATGTGCTGCCCTGGCCTCCAGGCTGAGACCTGCTTTCCCTGCCTGCACACAGCTTGGGCTCCCCAAATTGGACTTCCTTGTCCCCTCTTTCTAGGAAGGAGGGTGTCACACATTCGTGCAGCTAGTGTCCACTCTAGGATTAGAACAAGGGGAATTTAGGGATCTGTGAGCCGAGGACAGGAAGCTAAGAAACGTCTGCAGCAGGGGTCTGTGGGGCCAGTGGATTGGAAAGGGAAGTTCCTTTGCTAGGTGTGAGGAGGAGCTGGAGACCTAGAAAGGGTGTTACACCGACTCCTGTCTTGGAGAACAAGCAGCAGGGCAAAAGACAAGTTTAGCTTTCCTCCCTCCTTCATCCTCCCCTCACCCCCCAACCCCGTTCTCAGGCACTGTAACCCCAGACCCCCTTCTTCCTGCCCACGGTTCCTGCCCCCTGCCCACTAGTGACCCTGTTTCTGCACAGCAGCGCCTCTTGCTGAGAAGGAGTCTGCTGGAGTCAGGCGGACAGTAGGTTAGCAGGAACAAGCAAATGAAATAAGCACGACCCACATTTCCTCGCACACCAAAAACTTTGCAGTTCCTGCATTGCAGAGCTGACGCTTTTTTTTTTTTTTAATCTCTCCACTGGGCCCCTACACACGTCTGCAGTTTTTGCAACCAGCACAGATTTTTTTTTTCCCCAGGGTGCAAACCGCGCATTCTAATGAGCCAAAGCTCTCCTTCCTGCCGCATTGAAAATCTCTTCATCAAATTGCGCCCCCCCCTTCCTCCGATTTAGAAAAGGGAAAAGGATCCTAAATTTGTTAAGTAGCATCTTCTCCCTCCTTCCCCTGCCTCCCTCCCCCATCATACTGCAGTCCTTCCAACCAACAGCTGCAACCAAGGAAGAAGGGCGGGAGAAGGGACCAGGAACGTGAGCCGTATTCCTTCTTTCCACACAGGCTGAGCTGGAGGGGCGGGGGTTGCTTTTTTTTTTCCTGGGTAGCCCACTGCACCCTCCTTCCCTCCTCATCCAAGCCAGTGTTTATGTAAGCCTCACAGAAGCTACACACGGTCCCCACTGCTTGCCCAGGCCCCAGTTCCTCCGTAGTTCGTCCTTCTCACGAGGACTGTCATGAGCCTCTCTCTGGCTTCCCTAGGCGGTTAGTTGCACAGAGATCTGCAGAGGCCCGAAGCATGGGAGATGTGGATCAATAGAGGGTCTGAGATGTAGCTTAGGATGGAGATGAGGCAGGTACAGAGGCACCCTGCCTCCTCGCACTTACATCCCACCCCCCACCCCCACCCACGCCCACACTTTTCTGCATCTCAGTCCACAGAGACTCAACTCAAGGATAGCTAGTGAGCTGGCACAGAGGCCTGGAGACCACCAGTGGGCTACAGCAATGGTATAGCAAGGAACGGACAAGGAGCCATCATGACATATGCTGAATACCACTGTGCCCCAGCAGCCAGGAAGATGGACTCCACCAGATAAAGGGTCACCTGGGGTTTATCTTGCACTGCCAATGACAGTCCATGTCACCTCCAAGGGGATCCTGTGATGTGACTAAGATCCTGGGCTCACGGAAGGGGATCCTGCTTTGAGTTCCCAAAGCATTAAAGTATCATCGATCCAGGATGGTGGCTTTAAAGGTACAAATTTCTCAGGCAGATAAATGGGAAAGCCAGATTGTCTTTCCTCAGGGTCACGTCTCAGCTTTTGTCTGTCCTTGATGGCCTTCCAGCATTTCAGAGAACCAGTTCATCCATCCATCCATCCATCCATTGAGATAGGGTCTCACTGGCTGGCTCACTGTGCAGATCAAGATGGCCTGGCTCACAGAATTCTACTTCTCTTTACCTCCCAAGCTAGGATCAAAAGCATGAGCCACCATGCCTGACTCAACCCAGTTTTAATACATCTTTGGAAGGAAACACCAAGAGGCTGTAAGGGTCTATCAGCCCTTCTCCCTATCCATCACCAGCTGTGGACCCCATTATTAGGGGACTTGAGTAGAGACCAGAACTTAGACATCTGCTTGAGTTCCTCACCTCTAGAGCAGCCCTTGTGAGAGGTTTTTTAATATTGGCTGGTTGGTATGGTTTTTGCATCCTACTCTGGTCCGCTCCTGTCCTGCACAACCAGATGAATGTAGGATATGTAGGATATGTAGGAATGTAGGATAGAGAGTTTAGGGGAAGAGGAAATGCTGGATTTAAAGGAGAGGTTCTGGGAAGCAGAAGATCTTGTGTGGGAGGCACCAGAAGTTTCTCTTCTTGGTGCCACACCTCCCTTCCTGGTACCATCATTGCTTGGGAAACAGGGCTCAGCATGCTGCTCAGATTCCCTTTAGAACCCATTCTCTCTGGGAGGGGAAGTCTTGCTAGTTGAATTTCTTCTTCAGGCCTGGCACTGAACACCCCAGCACTGCTGCCTACACTAAAGGAGATAACGTTTATAAGGTTCTTAGCACAGTGCCTGGCATACAATTGGTGTGTAATATGAAATTTATTTTCTGATTTCTGCAGAAAGAATTGTAGTGGGGGGAAAGGGAGCAAAGCATATCCATTGAACCCAGTCAGCCCTGGCTTCTGTCTTGTCTTCTCTTTTCCCAAGTTTTCATAACAAATTAACTCAGTCTTTGTCCCTTCCGTCTTGAGGTCCTGCCCAAATGGTGAGATTTGGGGTGGGGTAGAGAAGGCTATCTGGCCTTTTAGAAACCAGGAAAATGATCCAGGAAGGAAGGAAGGAAATGAGCCTCTTTTAGGAAAATGGCTGGTTCCCAGACTCAGGGGCATTCCTGGGTTTCTAGCCCAGGTTTGCATCACCTGGGCCAACAGGTTTTTATCCTGAGCAATGAATCCTTGGTGAGAAAGGAGGGGGATGGGCAGACACCTGCTGAAGCCTGACCTATTTTCAGGAGGGACCCACCCTCAGTCAGTCAGTCAGTCAGTCAGTCTGCCCAAGATTGAGGCCACTCAAGATTTGCACAGGGTGTTGCCCTGTTACCCAGAACAACCTCCTGTCAAGGATCTTGGATCAAACACCCACACATCCATGTACACTGACTGCACATGTACACCTGTAAAGGTGCTGTCTGTGTTCGCAATCATAACCCCCAGAGCCCCCCATAAGCACACAGAGGAGCTCTGGCCAAAGCTCACAGCCCTTGATCTCGTTCCTTTCTCTATTTCTTTCTTTTTAAAAATTAAAAAAAATATATTTTTATCTTATGTGTATGTGTGTTTTATTTGCATGTATGTATGTATGTATGTGAACCAAATACTTATCTGGTGCCTGAGGAAGGCAGAAGAGGGCATCAGATTCCCAGGGACTAGAGTTACACCCGGTTGTAAGCCGCCGTGTAAGTGCTAGGGACTGAACCCAGGTCCCCGCAAGAGCAGCTAGTGCTCTTAACTGCCGAGCCATCTTGCCAGCCCTGTTTTTCTATTTTTCATGTCCTTCTCAGTTCAAAGAATCCTGGGAAAACTAAAGACATAGTCAAAAACACAAACACAGAGTAATCCAACAATGCCCCTCAATAGTGAGGTCGCGCCTCAAAATCCCAGACTTCAAAGAAGTCAATTGGAAGTGTGTATGTGCACTATGGATCCAGGGCTGCACTTCAATAAGGGCTGTTTATTGAGCCTGGCCTCTGGGAGGCTAAGAACGGCTCTGTGTGTGTGTGTGTGTGTGTGTGTGTGTGTGTGTGTGTTAAGCTAGTAGGTGGTGGGAGCGGGGGAGGATGTTGTGTGGTTGTTTTTGTTTGTTTTGATAGTTTTTTATTGATTGATTGATGATTGATTGATTGACACAGGTCTCCTGCTGTAGCCAAGGATCAGTAGCCTGGAACGCTAAGTAACCCTGGCTCACTTTGAACTTCTAAACCACTTGTATTATAGGCATGATCAGCCACCATACTGGCTATAAGTACGTTTTGTGTTGAACTATGCCTGATGCCTTTATATTTTTATTTAACTTAATTTTTATTTTATGTGTATGGTATGTGTGGTATGGAAATTGAACCCCATTCTCTGCAAGAGTAGCAATTGCTCTTATATGCTGAACCATCTCTCCAGCTCCTACATCTGTTGTCTTAAGCTGAGGTTTATGCCAGAGAGAAGCCATGTATCTACTCTAGTCTCCCTTGGGTGAAATAACACATTCCTTTGGTGACCCTAGTTCCCTGGTTCCTCCTTTTTCCTGAGCTTCTGATAGAGGAAAAGAGCACATTTTACATATTAGAATTTTCTACAACCAGGAGAAAGCCCTACCTTTCATTTTATTTCCTTAATTGCAACTAAAGAGAGAGTGGGAGGTGGGATCATATCCACAGACCCACCGCAAAGGAATGCCCACAGTCACTTCTTTGACTTGGGTGTGTGAGTAACACATCTGTAACCACACCACTTGAGAGGCAGAAGCAGCAAGAAGATTAAAAATGCAAGGCCAGCCTATAGAACTAGACCCTGTCTAAAAGGAAAAAAAAACAAAAAACAAAAAAACAAACCTCTTTGTCAAGGAGAAGAGAGGAGTACTACATGAAGTACAGAGGAAACTGAGGTTAGAGGTAATGCCCCTCCCTCGCTTCCTCCCAGCCGCTGCCTTCATACCTCACACAGACTGCAAAACAACCTAGTTTCTTGCCAAGAGCAGGGTTAGGCTGAATGAATTTCAGCTCCGGGTGCCTCTTCCTTCTCACTGGCTGCAAACTCCGGGATGGAGTCTTGACCCTTGGCCCTTCCTTGATATGGACACACACTCAGCAAGAGGACGTGGCCTGGATCACCACAGCTGCAAACAGAGCAGAGGGCCTTGGGGGGACCCAGAGCAACTAAGGGGTGTGTGTGTGTGCTGGGTTAGAGACAGTGCTGGGGCTGGGGTGGCGTGGAGAGTCTAGACAGCACTGTGGGTTCAATTTTGGATTTTGCGCAGCCCAGATAGATACCTGAGTGGGGTCCCCTGGCTCTGACCCAATCAGGAAGGTCACAAAGAGTAGGCAGCCAGGGACAGAGTAGTCACCTCCCAGCTCTCCCTCCACACACAGTCTAGGGGAAGGAGGGGGAGGGAGTGGAGGCTGAGTTCAAAACCAAGTTTTCCTGAAAAGCCTCTTTCCTTCTTTGTCCTAGCTCCTCCCAGTTCCTCTGGGCTCAAGGGGCAGGCCAGGCCAGAGAAGAGCCGCTTTCTTCTCTGTCCGGCTCCAGCCAGTTAGGTGCGATGGAACAGAACGGAAGCCTCGCCTTCAGATGATCAGTGGGCAAGCTTGCTGCCCAGGCAACGTCATCAGCCTTAATTTTCAGTTTACTTTTTCCTTGGTGACCCTCACTCCAGCTTTGAGGTGGGGTTGTCTCACGTTGTTTAAGCCTCAAACCTCTGAACTCCAGTGGTCCTCCTGGCTCAGTTTCCCAAGTAGCCAGGGGCAAGCCGCCATGCCTGTACTATACGCTTTTCTCTGCTTCCAAAATGCCCTGCTTCCCAGAACTCCATTATTTCTTTCTCTGAGCTGCTAGAGAGCAAGTGGAGAAAGGTTTTGGGTTAAAAAGAGAACCCTCCCCAGAAGCTCTGGGATGAAGGGGGGCTTGGAGAGGGGAACAGGTGGTTTAGGCTCACTTGGCTGCTGGAGGATGTTTCCATCTCTCCTTACCACCCAAGCCCTAGAGGACCAACCTCTCCTCCAGACCAGTGTTTTACTCCTGAGACAACTGCCGCTCTGGAAGAGAGATGCTAATTGTTTCTAAGCCCCTCTCAGAGTCTCAACTGCTCTTGTGTCCATAGTCTCTGTGGTGTTCATAAGAAACAAGCAGTGAACGCTTGACCTTGGGCCAGTCCCTTCTTTCCTTCTCCAGTAAAAGGAGAGAAGACCCTCTTCCCCTTAGTAGGGTCCTGCCATGCAGCTCAGGCCGGCCTCAAATTCATGGCAGTCCTCCTGCCTCAGCCTCTCAAGTATGGTGATTACAGGCACGAGGTGCCACACCCTGCCAATGGGAGGGGGCATTTAAACGATCCCAAACTCCACTCTAGAAGCCTGTGGGCTCCTTCTGCCGCTGTAAAGCACTGCAGAGAGCAGACCCCTCCACATTAGGTGCCTGTCAAAGCACTTTCACCACGAAGTTTCCCTCTCCTGTCCTTTTTTATTTCCCAGA
Source organism: Cricetomys ansorgei (assembly GCA_026225945.1). Classification (NCBI taxonomy): domain Eukaryota; kingdom Metazoa; phylum Chordata; class Mammalia; order Rodentia; family Nesomyidae; genus Cricetomys; species Cricetomys ansorgei. The sequence goes on from JAMJFZ010001881.1 coordinate 15,385,345, forward strand.
CAAAGGGAAATGACTCACCCCAAAGTCACTTGAGTGGGCAGTGTGGTGTCATGTAAGCAAACAGGGAGTCCCTAGGGATATCCCCAACGCTATGCTCCTCCTTTCCCGCGGGTGTCTGTCCTAGATGAGGTAGATGGGAAAGGGGATCACACTGTCTGTCTCCCACCTTGGGTCACCATAGCAGAAACCAGCTTAACCAGGGAAATCTCCCTCCCTAGCTTCCCACCCCCACCCCCACCCCTCCACCCCCGCCGCCGCCGAGGAGTGACTCCCTGTTACCAATAACCTCAGGGTGAGGTCAGTCCTGCAATCACGTGAAGCTCTCACGTTTGCTAGGTTTGCAGAAAGGGCCTTTTAGCTTTGATCTCCCATAGAGCAGTAAAGCTTGCCAGGCCCTCCCCAGGAATTCACATGCCCTTGCCATACAAGGCTTTCCAAACACGCCACCCTGACTCTTCAGAAAACTCCACCCCAGTCCACTTTCAGCTCCTCCCCGCTGCCAGCAAGCGCTTTTGCAAAGCAGAATAGGGGAATACACGCACTCCGCCTACTTTCTCAGTAGACTACAAATCCCAACAATCCTAGCGGTGCGCAGACGCATAGAGCTCAACGTGCCGGCTGCTGGAAAAGTGTGTCACTGGGGCACGAGGCGCTCCCTGGAATCACATGGTACCTGCTCCAGTGCCGCGTGCGGCCCGGGAACCCCTGGGCTGCTGGCGCCTGCGCAGAGCCCTCTGTCCCAGGGAAAGGCTCGGGCAAAAGGCGGTTGAGATTGGCTGAGTGAAATATTACTGCTGAGGGAACGTAGCAGGGCACACGTCTCTCTTTGCGTCTGGGTGCCTCGTTTCTCCATCACCTACTTACTTCCTGGTTGCAGCTTCTCTCCCTTTGGGACTTTTGCACCCGGAGCTCCAGATTCGCTACCCTGCAGCGCTGCGGAGCCTTCAGGAGTGGCATCCGGTGCACTGCAGAGACTCGACCCTTCTTGCTACCTTATAGCCAGAACTGCTGCAGACTGATTCCTCACACACACTCTCTCTACTCTTCCCATGCAAATCAGACCTCGGTTGCCTCAGCGTCCTACCCTTCCGCAGGGCTGCAGTCCGGCCACCCCAAGACCTTACTGCTCGGTGCCTGGAATCCTGATTTTGAGCAGCGGGGTCCACTCGTCTCCCTCAGCCATTGCCCAGGGGGCGAGAGAGGCCACCACAACCTCCAGTTTGTGTCAAGGTCCAGTTTGAATGACCGCTGTCAGCTGGTGAAGACATGACGACCCTGGACTCCAACAATAACACAGGTACTGACCCTCTAAGCATCCTTGCTCTGTCATTGTCTTCATTTCCATCCACGGCTAATGAGAGGAACTTTGTAAGGGACTGGGGATTCCCTCTGGCCGGTGTTTGCCACTTTGCTGAAAGCCACTAGGTAGGATTTCCAGAGCGGGTTATTATGGTTGGGAGTGCACCTGAAGCGCATCGCCACTCCCCACCCCTGAGTTCCCCTGAGCCCGAGGGACTTGAATCTTGGGCAGACTAAATGGAGGGGTGGATACAAGCGGCCAGTGGAAGAGTTTGGGGAGACTGAGCGTTTGGCAGTGTCTGGAAGCGTCACCCCTTGTAGCTGTGATATGCCTGTTCTACCCTTTCCTCCAGTTCTAGCCTACTTCCAGGGAGTCTGGGAAGCAGTGGGGCGATCTGGGCTGGGGGGTCTGAGGGATTGGGTCAGATCTCGTAGGGGAATCCTCAGTGGCAGTCGGGAGCTCCACTTGAGGAGTCGGGTGCTTAGGGCTCTTCTCCAGGCAGGGCACCCACAGCGCCTGAGCCTGGGGAGGGCTCACATGGCTGCAGAGCCGGGCCCACGTGCTGCATTTGTTTTCATTCAGTAGAAGCCGTGGCCGCCGTCCCATTGGTCATTGCCTCCCGGCCTCGTTACATAATGAGCTCCGCCCCTCAAGTTACCCGAGCAACGCGTGTTCACTTCTCTCCTCCCTTCAGTAGTCCCGGCCCAGCTTGGTTTTAGGGCCCAGCCTACGACCCAGGACACCGGGAGGGGCGGGGCGAGGGCGGGTTTCTGCTTGCGACAGAAGGGTAGCGGAGAAGGCGGTGCTTGAGTTCCGGGGTTCCTCGTTGGGGAGCCACGTGCGATGGGCACACGTGGAGCGGGGACGTGAGGCCAGCTGAGGGCCAGGCTCCCGCCCCGCCCTTCTAGATCTGGGTGAAGCTGGACTGATTCACCGCCCCCGCCTGCCTTCTTTTCCTCCCTGACTGCCTGGCCCTCTTACCCTCCATGACCGAGACTTGAGTAAGATGGGGCCACCCCTGATTCGTCCTGCCCTCAAGTTTACGTGTCCCAACGACACCTCACAGGAGATCATCCTTATTCCCCATTATTCTAATCACACCGACATCACTTTACTGTTTTGAGACCGAGCTTTTCCCATGTTCGTTCCCCAAGTCTTACTGTTCGCCAAGTATCTCTTTACCTGCCATGAATGTCTTCTCCCCTAAAACATGACCATCTTAGAATCAAAGCTGAAACCATACTTCTTTTCATCATACTGTTTCTTTTCTCACAGAAAGGAAAACAGACCAAGAGGAAGAGTTGATTTCCTGTAGGTTGGAAAGTAAATTGGTAGTCATCCAGCTCCAGATTTAGAACGAGGGTCTTTTGAGCAGTGCTCCTCACTTCAGAGTTGGAAGACTTTTTGAATGACTTTCTCATGCCCTCTTTCAGGATGGGTAAACTAGGTCAAGTTCATTTAGGGCCACATAAATATCCCATCCCCCACCCCAGCCGTGAAACCGTACCCGCTTAGCTGTTCTGCAACTATTTTACGGGCAGCTAGGTTCACCCTGACCAACCTTGAGCTATTTTAAGGCTGCCCTGCCTAGTTTAGTGTGTGTCAGTGGGTGAGCAAGACATGTGCTTCTGTAGACACGGTGGCATGGCATGTGTCAGCTCACACACGTGTCTGGGGATCCTCCCTTTTCCCACTCCACCCATGGCAGGCCAAACTAAGTGCTTGGCAGAGGTGTGGCAGGAAAGTCACTCTTCTCTTCTGCGAATACCACGGGAGTAGAACCACCTGGCTGGCAGTGTAACCAGAGAGACAAAGTTTCTCCTCAGTGGCCATGGAGCCAAAGTCATCATGCAGCTGAGACCTGGAAGGGGGGATTCCTAAATCCCCAGGCTGGACGATTGTGTGTGTGTGTGTGTGTGTGTGTGTGTGTGTGTATATATACATATATATATCCCTTCCATCTCCTGCAACTCATGTCTCTCTTGGACTCAGAGTCACTGTGACTCATCTCTTGGAGCCCAGGGAAGCCAGGCTGAACAGAGCCCTTTCCTGCACTGCTCTATGAGGATATGTCTTTGGGTTTGAAGGAAAGACTGTCTTATCTTTGTATGACCTCTACTAACCCTTAGCTAGCTACCCTTCACAGCCCAGTGTCCATCACTCGATAGGTCTTGGTGTAGAACTGACGGCTAGTTTTTTGTTGTGAATGGCTGCCAGCTGCCCATCCCATCCCCAAGTCTGCCCCCTTGTAACTAAGTCACTAGCTGTATGGATATTCCCCCCCAGGAAAATATCTAGGGCAGGGGTTCCCATGTATGAGATACCCAGTGTGGTTATGCTTCACACCCAAAGCAGAAGCTGAATCTATTGTGCAAAGAAATGGCCATGGGTATTTCTTGTGACTAGGTTGACTATCATACAGAATATATGATAGAGTTTCTTAACAGTGACTGGGTTGACCGAGTCATATCTGGTATCTGTGGGAAAACTGCTTATTACTCCAAGGTTAGGGATTCTACACAGCTAACTCCTAAGAGGAACAGTATTCTGGCTATGAGTTGGCGGTGCCCTTGAACTCCAGACATGATGGTTGATACCCTTCCTTTGCATTCTCTTATTAGGTGGTGTTATCACCTACATTGGCTCCAGTGGCTCCTCCCCCAGCCGAACCAGCCCCGAGTCCCTCTATAGCGACAGCTCCAATGGCAGCTTCCAGTCCCTGACTCAAGGTTGTCCTACGTACTTCCCACCATCACCCACTGGCTCCCTCACCCAGGACCCTGCCCGTTCTTTTGGGAGCATACCACCCAGCCTCAGTGACGATAGCTCTCCTTCTTCTGCATCCTCCTCGTCCTCCTCGTCCTCCTCTTTCTATAATGGGAGCCCCCCAGGAAGTCTGCAAGTGGCCATGGAAGACAGCAGCAGAGTGTCCCCCAGCAAGGGCACCAGCAACATTACCAGTGAGTAAATGCCCAGCTGATTGAGGGGAAAGGAAGTGAGCCAGGATTCAGTCGATAGCTGGTTTTCATCTGACAGTTACTCTCGGGGTCCGTGTCCTGGCCTTTGGGATCTCTCTTAAGGGTTGTACTAGCTCCTGCCCAGTCCAATCCAGTTTGATCAGCTGAGTGTTCCTAGACACTGGAGCTCCTCCTTAGCCTCCTGGAATCTTCAGACTGGAAAGCCTCCCTATCTCAGGCCACTCAGGCCTCTCTGCTTACCCTCTGCCTGTCTCTTCCCACAGAGCTCAATGGCATGGTGCTACTGTGTAAAGTGTGTGGGGACGTGGCCTCAGGCTTCCACTATGGCGTGCATGCCTGTGAGGGCTGCAAGGTGAGGCGGGTTGGGGTTGAGGACCCGGGCGGGTGATGCCTTCCTCCGTGGATGCACAGGCTCAGCTTAGATGAAGACGTTCGTTCACTAGTCGCGCCTGCCTTCTAGGGCTTTTTCCGTCGGAGCATCCAGCAGAATATCCAGTACAAACGGTGTCTGAAAAATGAGAACTGCTCCATCGTCCGCATCAATCGCAACCGCTGCCAGCAGTGTCGCTTCAAGAAGTGTCTCTCCGTTGGCATGTCTAGAGATGGTAAGGCAGCTTACCATGTTTCCTCCTCACCCATTTCCTTCCTCCCACTTTCTACCTAAATAATCTTTCCATGTAGAAAAAGCCTTAAGTTGAGACGTGTGGTACTGTGCATGTTATTTGCATGGAAGATGTCCATGTGCTAACCTCTTGGGCAAACACATACTTATCTCCTATTTATCCCCCTGGTCACCTCCTATCACACCCTTTGAATGGGTGTGGCCTCGCTGGTTTCAGTTCTGAAGTGGAACCCCAGGTTTTCGGGGTCTTGCCCTTTCAGGAGGAAGGAAGGAAGAGAGGTGTGTGAGTATGTGAGAACTTCCTGACACTGCTCTTATCCTGTTGCAGCTGTGCGTTTTGGGCGCATCCCCAAGAGAGAGAAGCAACGGATGCTGGCCGAGATGCAGAGCGCCATGAACTTGGCCAACAACCAACTGAGCAGCCTGTGCCCTCTGGAGACCTCCCCTACCCCACACCCCACCTCAGGCTCCATGGGCCCCTCGCCACCTCCTGCACCGGCCCCCACACCTTTGGTGGGCTTCTCTCAGTTCTCACAACAGCTGACGCCACCCAGATCCCCCAGCCCTGAGCCCACTGTGGAGGATGTGATATCCCAGGTGGCCCGGGCCCATCGAGAAATCTTCACCTATGCCCATGACAAGTTAGGCACCTCACCTGGCAACTTCAATGCCAATCATGCATCAGGTAGCCCCTCAGCTACTACCCCACACCGCTGGGAGAGTCAGGGATGTCCACCTACCCCCAACGACAACAACGTTTTGGCGGCTCAGCGACATAATGAAGCACTGAATGGTCTACGCCAGGGCCCCTCCCCGTACCCTCCTACCTGGCCCTCTGGCCCTGCCCACCACAGCTGCCACCAACCCAACAGCAATGGGCATCGTCTATGCCCCACCCACGTATACTCGGCCCCCGAAGGCGAGGCACCTGCCAACAGTCTACGGCAAGGCAGCACCAAGAATGTTCTGCTGGTGAGGGCATGGAGCCAGTGTGGAGAGTGGGAGGGGGCCTGAAAGATTGGACCCAGAGTAAGGCAGCCCGTGTTCCTATAGGCTGAGGATAGGGATACCCTCTGCCCAGAAAAGGACATTCTACCCCGAAGTTTGGGTTCTGCCTGGGACTCCTTAATCACCAATTGGCACCTGATTGCTATTTTAGGTGAGAGACCCATCCTCAAGGACCACAGCTCTTAGCCCAGGGAGAACCTGGAAACCAGCCCTGCTGGGGAGCCCAGGGGAGCCCACCTAGCTGACATGCCTCTCCTTAACTCCGTTTTCCCCTAGGCATGTCCCATGAACATGTATCCTCACGGACGAAGTGGCCGGACCGTGCAGGAGATTTGGGAAGACTTCTCCATGAGCTTCACCCCCGCTGTGCGGGAGGTGGTAGAGTTTGCCAAGCACATCCCTGGCTTCCGTGATCTTTCTCAGCATGACCAGGTGACCCTGCTGAAAGCCGGCACCTTTGAGGTGAGTAACGCTTTCTGTTCCCTGCTCTTGGCTATGGGAAGGACCCGGTAGGATGGCTTGACTAGGGTGAGAAGGTGTTCACAAAGACTTTGGAACTGCATTATCTATCTGAGGAGATGGAATTCCCGCCACCACCACTCCCAGGTACATGGGACTTCTTTCCTCTAAGCTGGCATCCACTCCAAACTCACTGTGTCAAAGGAACACCTAGGGCACATTGCTCCCCTCTTCTGACAGGAGCAGATGACCTTTGGTTAAATGCACATCCCAAAGCTGGTGGGTACTTCCACCTGGGTCGTCCCCCCCACCCCCACTGACCACTCAGAGACCTCCCCCTGACTGGCTATCTAAGGTTTTTGGCAAACTTTGGGGGTCATTTGGTAAATGCTCCTCCCACCACACTCAAAACGACTGTCCTCACTCCAGGTGTTGATGGTGCGCTTCGCATCATTGTTCAACGTGAAGGACCAGACGGTGATGTTCCTGAGCCGCACAACCTACAGCCTGCAGGAGCTCGGTGCCATGGGCATGGGCGACCTGCTCAATGCCATGTTTGACTTCAGCGAGAAGCTCAACTCCCTGGCGCTTACGGAGGAGGAGCTGGGCCTTTTCACCGCGGTGGTGCTTGTCTCTGCAGGTAGGCCAAGCTCTTGCTTGACCCTGGAGGAGGCACACGCAGTTCAATTCAACATACCTTTTATGGAGTACCTACTCTATGCCAGGCCCTGCACTGGGCACTGGGGTACAGACATGATTCAGACACAGTCTAGCTTGGGAAACAGACTCATGCCTGACTAATTATAAAACAGTGAGATAAGTGTCACAGTAGAAGCATGAACCAAGGGAGCACAGACAACTATTTCTGCCTGGGAGAGCTGGGGAAGGAGGTGACACTTGAGTCGGGCCTCAAAGGGACAAGATACTGCCAGGCATGGAGAGGGGGAAGGGCATCCCAGGCAGAGGGAACTACAGAGCAAAGAGCAAGGGAGCCTGGCCATGTGTGGCCTGCTCAGGGTGGGAGGGTGGTCTTGATGGGTGGGAGGTGGCCAGCCTGTGGCCTGTGCTCCCAGCATTTGGGCATGCCCTGCCCTGGGGCAGAGGCCTGGGAGAAGGAGTAGCGCTCTCCTTCTCCTTCCCCATCGCCCTCCAAGGGGCCTTAGGGAGAGGCTGCCTTGCCTGCCAGGTCCTCGCAGACCTCCGGGTCCTCGTCAGAGGAAGAGGAGCTCAGGGAGCCTGCCTCACTGCTGTCGTCTTCCCCACAGACCGCTCGGGAATGGAGAATTCCGCTTCGGTGGAGCAGCTCCAGGAGACGCTGCTGCGGGCTCTTCGGGCTCTGGTGCTGAAGAACCGGCCCTCGGAGACTTCCCGCTTCACCAAGCTGCTGCTCAAGCTGCCGGACCTGCGGACCCTGAACAACATGCATTCCGAGAAGCTGCTGTCCTTCCGGGTGGACGCCCAGTGACCCGCCCGGCCGGCCTTCTGCCGCTGCCCCCTTGTACAGAATCGAACTCTGCACTTCTCTCTCCTTTACGAGACGAAAAGGAAAAGCAAACCAGAATCTTATTTATATTGTTATAAAATATTCCAAGATGAGCCTCTGGCCCCCTGAGCCTTCTTGTAAATAACTCTTCCCCCACCCCCATCACCATGCTCCCCGTCCTCCCCTATTTAAACCACTCTTGCTCTCCCCCACCCTCCTCTGGCCCCCCGATTTGTTCTGTTCCTGTCTCAAATCCAATAGTTCACAGCTGAGCTGGCTTCTGTGATGTGTGCTCGTTTGGGGGGTGGGCGTGGAGGGGACTACTGCCAAGGCTGGGGTGGGGGGAGACACCTCTCCATCTGGTCAGCTTGTGGGGTGGGTACTCTGCCAGCAGATGGGAGGCTATGGGGAAACAGCACGCAAGTCTAAGGGGGGTTGCCCGAGGGAGTTATTTTCATCATATATTTATTACATAAATATATAGTAAAATAGACGAGCAACAATTACCATAAAAATATCTTTCTTTAAAATCCTGACCCAAAACACAACGGGGTGAAAAATCGCACATAACAGACATACTGATTGTCAACTGTGGGGCAGGAGTAGGAGCCCCTCAAGTCACCCCTACCGGTCCCACCCCTCTCTGGGGAAGGGACCTATCTCCTTCCCTGTTTCTAGCCACAAACCCCCTCCCCCCACCCCAGCACCAGCTTCTCATACATTCAGTAGCGCCTCTGGGTAGTGTCCCCCTCCTCCACCCAGGAGTTCCTAGGGCAGGAAGTACTTTCCCCCTTATGGACGGTGTCTGTGTCACACGCCCTGCCCTGCCCTCCCCCAGCCCTGTAGACCCACCCCCCCCAGGGAAGGGGCAGGGGCTCCTCCTCCCCCACCCTCCCCAAGTCTGAGCAGGGAGGAGGCTGGATGAGGTATGTGTGTTATAAGTGATGGGGGGGGGGTATTGAGATGGAGAGGCAGTGGTAGGGGCGGGGTAGTGGTCATGGCTCTGGCACCCCCTAGTCCTGGCCTGGCCCCCCAAACCTCCCAGCAACCCATCCTCCCATCAATACTGCACCTGCTGCCCCACCCGGCCTGCCCTAGTGCCCCGGGCCAACACTGGGGGAAGGCATGCTAAGCACCTATGCCAAGGCCATCCCCCCATTAGCACCAATGGCCCCCAGGAGAGGGCCCTGTCCCCCACTTCCACAGCAGGGACTGGGACAGCTGCCTCTCTAGAGCAGGTGCGTGGCACTCCTGAGTCTCTCTGGCTCCTCCCCACAATGTATATTCACTCATACATTCACACACGGAACACACACATACACTCCACGTCACTGAGGGGAAGGGGAAGGGCTGAGGGGAAGGGGCTCACAGCTCATGATAGGGGGAGGGGACAGGATTCCCAAGTGCCTGTAAGAGGCCATGCCCATGGCTGAGAATGGGAATGGAGAGGGGGGAGTGGAGCCAGGGGAAGTAGGGAGACATCAGGCAGGTCGAGAACTCCACTGGGCCCCCAGGTATGGGAGGAAGATATGAGAGGGTTTACCCATGGGACTGGAGGAATACAGAAATCAGTACCCCAGAAGAGAGAAAGGAAAGAGACGAAGATAGCACAGGTGGCCCAGGGGCCCCAAGGGGTGGGGCAGGCAAATGCACAGGTGACAGGAAGAGACATTCCTCCAGGCCCTCTGCCCAGTTGGAACACCTGAACAGCGGCAGAGGACACTGCCCTGGGGGCGGTGAAGCATTGCCTTCCCGTGTGTGTGTGTGTGTGTGTGTGTGTGTGTGTGTGTGTGTGTGTGTGTGTGTAGGGGCTGTGGCAGGCTGAGGGTCAGAGTGGGGTAGCAGGTTCCCCACTGCTTAAGACATTTTTGCCCCAATAGTGCAAAGCGCAGGAAGCCCTGGCACCCCTCCCCCTCCCCCTGCCCCATTCCCCATGGCTTCCGGGGGGCATCTATGTCCACCCATCCATCCCTGCCGACATGCAGCCCTGAGCCCAGGGCCACTGGTCTGCTCTGTTTCTCCCTTTCCTCCCTTCCCTCCCGCTCATGGGAGGGCTACCTCCTCCCTCTCTCTCTCTGCAGAGGAGTGGGCTGTAGCCAAAGGGAGGATCAGGAGGAAGAGGAGAAGGAGGAAGAGAGGAGGAGGGCAGCTCACCCAAGTGCAGACCAACAGAGCACTCCTCACCAGAGGGTGGGAGGTGGCTCAAGCCAAAGTCCCTGAATTAGAAAAGAAGAGGGGAGAGGGTTCCCAGGGGCAGAAGAGCTTCAAAGAAAACAGGAGGCATGCCAACTGCCCCCTCCCCTGGACCCCAACTAAGTGCCACTGATAGAAACACGCCCACCACATGCCAACCTGCCCTAAGTCTGGGTTAGTGCATCAAGTGGGAGTCAGTAAGGAGGGCAGAGGGAGCCCAGAAGACAGACAGGAAACAGGGTCCCACAGGGGTGGAGGTTCTGGGAGACACACGTGTCCGCCCCACCCCCCACACAGCAGCATCTGGATTGTAGCTAATACTGCAGGATATGAGGAGGGAAAGGAGCCTGGGCCATAGTTTTTCCTGTGTGGGTGCCAAGGCTTAGGAGGAGGGGGACAGGAGGCCCCTGGGGCTGGGCACTTGAAAGGAGAGCTGTGTGGGCAACAGGGCAGGCTGGTGAGGGCCAGCTGGCATCCAGCGTGAGAGGTAGATGGAACTCAGCGGGCACGAGTGGCAGAGAGCAGAGGAAGTTCTGGGGCGCAGTGCCAAAGGGGCACAAGGGTGAGGGCAAGGCAAGGGGGGGTGCCAGGACCCTGTTGTATCATCGCACAGCTCTGATCAGCAGCCCCACCCTTGCAGGTCTGCTGAGGGCTTTTCTCTCTGGGGGTTGGAAGGGCAGCTCTCAAAGTGCATGGGGGTGGGAAGGGGGGGGATCCTTCCCCTTGGGCCAGCCTCAGCTAATAACTTAATATCATCTCTCTCTCTCTCTCTCTCTCTCTCTCTCTAACACTCTCTTTTTTGTCTTTTTTTTTTCTGTTTAGTTTTTCTTCATTTATATTCTCCCCTCGCTTGGTTTCCAAAGTGCAGTTAGGGTGACTACCATTTTTAGCCTCCAGGGGAGGAGCCAAGCCAAGCCAAGCTGTCCTTTACACCCAGGACCCAGGTATTTGGGGAAGTAGAGACCTGTGGCCTGAAGGGGAACCCAGGCCAAGGAACTTGGCAGGGCTCTCCTGGTGTGTGTAGGGGTGAGTGAGGGCATCTGCCCCTATTCCTCATTCCTCCTGACCCTACAGTCAAGATGGCTTGTCCCTCTTAGTTCCTCCTCCCTTCCCCTACTTGCTTAGAGGTTGGGGTCCCAGGATCTTTAGGACTTAGGTCCCAGCCTCCCACACTGTCTTTCATAGCAAGTTCATTTGTTGCCCTGTCCGAGGGCTGGAGGTTCTGAGGGGGAGCTGGGCAGTGCAGGGGTGTACGGGAGCTGCATCTATCCAAGGATGGGGGGGAAGGAGAGAAGAGGTGGGGGTTCTCCCTCAGCCCCCAGCTCTGTCCCTTCTCTCCAGGCTCCTCCCCACCAGCTCCGCACACCCTCTGGCCGCCTGAGGCTTTAGACTTCCTGATCCTCAAAGACCTCGAGGAAGAGTGGGGGGAAGAGTTCGGTGGGGCACTCGACTTTCATGTGGAGGAAGCGGCTGGCGTGGCAGGCCCCGATCATGCGGAGGTCAGTCACCTTCATCAGCAGCTTGGGCCAGAAGTGCGGAATGTTGTGTTTGCGGTGGTTGACGTAGTGCTCAAACGCCAGCAGGTACGCCTCCTGACTCTTCTCGATCTTGTCCACACACAGCAGGCCGGAGCGGTCTGCAGGGAGGCAAGGCATCAATACTGAGGGTCTGAGGAAAACACGGAGGAGGGCCTGAAGGGGCAAGGAGGACAAGAGGCTGGGAGAGCTCGGGGAAAGAAAATGGCTGAGAGACATGGGTAGGAGCAGCCACCTAGCAGGAGTAGGTGACTGGGGCCCAGGGTCCTGGGGATATGAGGTGATCTATAAGGAGGATAGAGAATCAGAGGGATGGCATTGAGAGGAGAGGAAAGCTAGAGACACAGGAGAAACAGAAGCAGAGAGGGTTGGTGGTCAGAGGCAATAAATAGGTCTGGAGATCAGACATGAGAGCAAATAATAATAATAGTACGTAGTAGTAGGAATAATAATAATAACAATGAGGCAAGAGCTGGGGGCAGAGGATAGTCTGGCTCCAGAGTGTGAAAGGATGAGACAGTACCCATGAAAGATTAAAGAAACGGGCAAGCAGGAAGCCTGGGGACAAGGTAAACTCTAGAGCTCCTGAGAGCTTCTGGGACTTCTCAGCTACTGGCAAGATACCTGTTGACATTAGCAGCACAGCCTGCAGCAGAGCCACTTCCGTGTCATCCAGGTTAAAGGCAGAGAGTGACTTGCCCAGTTCAAAGATGGCGTCAGAGACTACACCCAGGCCACCATTCTTGAGCTGCTCCCGCTTAACCGCCATCTCCCCACTCAGCGTCAGGGTATCGCTTTCAGGGTCATAGCGGACAGCTGCCCGCAGGGACATGATCTCCATGCAGCACCCCTTCAGGAGGATGATCTGGTCTTCGCAAGGCAGCTGTGGGACAGCAGGACCATAGACTACTCAGTACCTGCTTCCCACGACCCCTGCCCCCCCAGTCTCCCTCACCTTGTGCTGGGCATGCCCATCTATGCACTAACTGCACTTACACCTCACAGTTATGCCTAAGAGTGAGGTCTCATAGTTCTTCCAGTCCCCGTCAAAAACACTGAAGCACGGGGCACTTAGGTAACTTGGCCAAGGTCCCTCAGCTAGTGCAGCAGCCTGTTTCCAGTTAGTGCTATGCAGAATGAAGAGATGAATCATGCTGCCTGGAGGCAAATGGCCACTCTAGGAGTATGTGTGAGTGTGTGTGTGTGTGTGCGCATACACTTACATGCTAGGTTTCTGTGGTCTACAAGAATCACTCCCTGTCCAGAGAACATCAGACACAGGGGCACCCAGTAAGGCTGCGTGACCTGGAGAGTGACCCTCGGTTCCTTCTAGCAAGTCTCTCCTTCCATCTGCCACTCACCTCGGAGAACATGGGCAGTTTTTTGGCAAAATCCACCACACGGGTGATGGCCGGGGTGATGATCTTGGTAAACTCGCTGAAGGCCTCTAGGTCTACCTTGTCTCCGTCCGGCATGGAGACAATGGGTGACTGGCCAATGTCATCCGGCTAGAGGGAGAGATGAGGATCATCTGGGGCTGCAGACCCCTTTCAACCGCTCACGGAGACTCCCTGCCCACCAGGGGGAGCTCCAAGGCAGCTTGGGGGAAAGTCTCAGACATGACTGTGCAGTAAAGCTGTGTCCCAGTATCAAGGTTTCGACTTTGGGGCAGAGGATAGACCAGGACCAACGCTTCAAGTTTGTTTTGTTATTACCGATAATGGTGGGAATGGTAATTAATAATTTGTAATAAAAACGTAGCCACATGGCTGAAAACATGATACCAGGCTGTAGGCTGTCTTCCTGCTCTGCAAAGCTCTTTTGAATCCTTACCACAAATCTATATGGAAGACAGAATCGCCAGCACTTCATAGACAGAGGCTTAGCACAGCTAAGTATTATGGCCAGAGTCACACTAGTCCTTTACAGACACATCTGCTTGATGTTGGGGAACATTCTCTTAGTGCATTTTCTACGTCCTGGCACACTCTATCGGGGACCCAGGCCCTAGTGGTCCATCGCCTTCCTAACTGACTATCCACATAGCAGTCAGCTTTCTGAGGACTCAACACAACGCCTGGAGCCCTGCAGATGCCACAAAATTCTATGTGACAATGTCCTCAGTCCCTGTGGGCTAGCTCTGCCCTGGAATTCAGAGGAGGATAATGCCCCACTCTCCTGGAGCATCCCATTGGATGGAACAGGTAGGCCTAAGAGAGCAAAGGCACGTATCCAGGTGCGTGAAATCAGAACTGCCGACGGGTGCAGGGCATCAGCTTCGGGTTGGACGAAACCAAGGAGGCTTCCAGGAACGGCAAACCCTGTGCTCTCAACGTGCATGCCTTCTTACCAGGAATTTTCGCCTCTGCTTCCAATGGCTGCCCTGGGCATTGGTGCTGCGATGGGCCTCCGTCGCAACATGGATCAGATCCCACTCTTCCGGAGTGGGCTCTGGTCGCTGCTGCAGTGATCGAATCATCTCCTCCTTTCGCCTCCGCTCCCGGTTCTGCTCAATCAGCTTGCGTTTGGCCACCCGCTTCGAATCGTCTAGAACCACTGTTGACAGACAAAAGACACTACTTTGCATGGCAAACCCACACGGTGCTCAGAAATTACTCTTTCGAGTGCAAAGGTCAAGTGACTTCCCAAATCACTTAGCACAGAGTGGCACAATAGGCATCATGCTTAACCACTAAGACCATGTCAACTTCAACTAGGCTGACCCAAGGAACATGTTCTGGTTTGAGCTATGGTGTGGGGAGTTGCCAGCTGACTCTGCTACCCAACCCATAGATGTGCCTCTCTGGGGTGCAGGAACCCCGACAGATCAGGTACACAGAAGTTTTTACTCCACAACTCCCTGTCTAAGGTCCTCAAGGGTCGAGAAGCATCAACTCTATACAGAGATCCCATTTCCTTTGGGATGAGAGCACCAAATCCTTTGGATCTGGGGATCAGGATTTCCCAGCAGCCTGACCTGGATCAGCTGTCACTCTACCCTGGAGGCACCCAGGAAGGGGTCTGCTATCTTTGCTTTCGGCCCCACCACAGCTCCCAGACCCCGCCGCCCCATGGGTGCCTCTTACAGTCCATGGCCATGCCCACGGCGATGCACTTCTTGAAGCGGCACAGCTGGCACTGATTCCGGGTGATCTTGTCGATGACGCAGCAGCTGTCATATTTGCAGGAATAGGTGGGGTGGAGGTTCTTCTGAATCGTGCGGCGAAAGAAGCCCTAAGATGGGGACATACGGCGCGGGGTTTCGTCATTCAGACTTTGTGCGCACAGTCCATAGATTAGGAGGGGTGGGGCGGGGGAAGCAAGGGTCACCTGGCATCCTCCTGACATGGTAGGACCAGGATTGCTGGGTCCTGCCAGGCCAAAGGGCCCGGGAAATACACGCCCTTGCTCTCAGGCTGCAGAGGGTGGAGGCGTGTCTGTGGTGGCAGAGGTAAGAACAGTGACTGCAGCCTTGCGCCGGGCTGGTCTGGGTTGCTGTGAGGTCTTGGAAGTCTACTTTAACTGATTTTTTAAAATTTACTATATATTTTTCAAGACAGAGTTTCATGTAGCCTAGGCAGGTCTCAAACTCACAATGTAGCCAAGTGTGACCTTGAACTTCTGACCTCTGGAGTGCTAGGATTACACACAGCTGCCACCACAGCTATGGTTTATCCGGTGCTGGGGATGGAACCCAGGATTTTGTGCATGCTAAGCAAGCACTCAACCAACAGAGCTACATCCCCAGCCCTAGGAAGTCCAAGTACTATCTTGGCTATCTTGCTTAATGACTCTAAAAGCAATGCTAGCCCCGAAGCCTTCTTATATACAGTATTTTGTATTATCTCTGCAGAAGGGATTTATAAAACGGGAAGATCGATGTGCAAGAAAAGGCACTGAGTGTGAACATTAATAGCTTCTTTTCTCTTTGTCTCTCGATTTGTCGCTTCAGTCTTTGTTTTAAAGGAAAAGCCTGAAGACTCAGGACAATAGCAACACGGTGCTGTTGAGGATACCTGTTACACCTAACTATGTGATGGGCACTTGGCACGTGCCTTTCATGCATGTTACATGTAACCTTGACGCCAGAACTGGGCCTTCTCTAGAAGACATTAAGGTCTGACAGCCCAGATCTAGGGTGTATTAAAATTACTTCACGAAGATACAGACTCCTGAACCTCACTCTCGACGTATAAACCCAAGTTTGAGAAGTGGAGACAGGGCGCCGCTGTCTTTGGGGGATGGCCCCCTGGGACCCAGACGTCCTCGGAGCTGGGGATCCATGTCCTCACTATGCTGCTACTATCATTTCCAGAAACACTGCTATGAAACTTGGAATCTCAGCTGGGTCTGCTTTGGCTGACATTAAGAGAGAGAAACTTCAAGCTTCTGAGTTGTATGTGTATGCCTGTCTGTATTAGTTTGAGATAGGATCTTATATAGCCCAGGCTAGCCTCGAACTCACTATATGGCTAAGGATGGTCTTGAACTTCTGACCCCTCTGCTTCTATCTTCTGAATATGGGACCATAGGCACACACCACCATGCCTGGTTTCACTTACTTTTAAATGATCTCTTTCTGGAAAGACCTGCATTTGCAGGAGGAAAAGCCATACAGGTTGAATCTAATAGGCTTTTCCAGGTCTATAGTCTTGGGTCCTCTGCTAGGAAGAACCTGTGGTCATCTTCTCCTCTGTGTTCCCATCATGACCCTGCAGCACAGGTTCTCACCTTCTCAGGAGCATTGGGAGCATGTGGGATGTCTGCTAAAAGCAGATTCCTGGGCTCTACCACAATAAGGCTTGGACTAAGTAGAGGGCACGTGCAGCCTGGGAATCTGCATTATAACTAGTCCTGGAGGTGGCCCAAGAATTGTGTGTGTGTGTGTGTGTGTGTGTGTGTGAGAGAGAGAGAGAGAGAGGGAGAGTGCGCACGTGTGCATGCATGTGGAGGCCACAGGTCAACATCTAGTATCCTCTTCCATCATTCTCTACCTTTTTGATCCCATTTTGTATTTGACACAGGGTCTCACTATGGAGCTTACTGATTGGCTAGACAGACTAGCCAGTAGGCCCCAGCGATCTTCCCAGCTTTGCCGCACAATTTTGGATTACAGACATCATCCATCTTTGCAGTGTGTTAGAAATAAGGGGTGTAAAGCCAAGTGGGGTACTGAACACCTGTAATCCCAGCACTTTAGAGACTAAGGCTTTTTCTGTGAGACCAGGGGTTCTGAACTCAAATTCTCATGCTTGGGCAGCAAGTGCTTTCTCCTTAGGGCCATCTCCCCAAACCTCCATGATCCATATTTTGAAAGACACTAATTCCTGTTTGCAGACTGCTTCTCTGGCAGGCTGTCAGTAGCTTGAGGGTAGGCACATACTGTAACCCCCACTCTTTTTAGTTTTCAAGACAGGGTCTCACTGTGAGCCCTGGCTGGTCTGGAATTCACTATGTAGATCAAGTGGGCTTCAACTCACAGGTGCCAGCTTGCCTGTGCCTCCGGGGTGAACTACCATGCAAGACATTCCTTTTTAAGACAGGGTCTTCCTATGTAGCTGAGGCTGGCCCGGAACCTACTATATATCCCACGGTGGCTTTGAACTCATGATCTTCATGCCTCAGTCTCCCAGGTGCTGGGATTACAGGTGTGCAGTACCACATTTGGCTTCATACTCCTTATTTCTAACACACTTTAAAGATGGATGATGTCTGGCCTTTACCAAGTGTTCTTATGTTCCTGGCACTATTTTAAAGACTCCCTACCACAGTCATAATCCTTACTTCTGCCATGCCCTTTCCCCATCCCTCTTCAGTTATTTAAAGCAGTGCCAGGTGAATGATCTCACTGAATTTGCTTATTAACTCCGTGATACAGGTAGCGTAATTATATACCCATTTTACAAATGAAGAAACCGAGGCTCAGAGAGGTTGGGCAAATGGCATCCGAGTGGCCCCGCAAGGATATGAATGAACAAATGAACGAATAAATGCATGAAAAGAAAAATGATATAACAGGTAAGGCTTTAGGTTACATATTTATAGAGACTGTCACGCCAGGAGCGGCGACTCAGAGCGGTTCGGGCGATGGGGAGGGGGCAGAAGGCGGCCCGTCCGTACCTTGCAGCCCTCACACGTGATGCAGCGGTAGTGATAACCGGTTGCCTTGTCCCCGCACACGACACACTGCTCGTCTTTGTCCAGGTAACTAGGGATATACCCTGGAGAGGGGAGAGGGTGGAGGCGGTGGGCATGGTGCAGAGCCCGGCAGAGGAGCTCCTACATGGTACCCACCCAGCTTTGCCTTTCTCATTCATCTCCTAGCCCAGCTTCACCGAAGGGTTCTTTATCTCGAAGCAGGAAGGAAAAATCCTGGCGACCACAGCGGCGGGATGAGGCCTGCCCGACCCTTTCCCTTCAGACGTACCGAATCCTCGTTCTCCTGACTGCCCACTCAGTGTCCCTTCTCCTCCACCCTCCCATTTATTTATTTGTTTGTTTGTTTGCTTGTTTGTTTTTGAGCCTACATTTTACTATGTTGCCCAGGCTGGCCTTGGACCCCTGGGTTCAAGTGACCCTCCTATGTCAGTATCCCAAACAGCTGGAACTGCAGGTAGGTGCCTCTGTACTTGGCCTGGCGAGGGCTTTTTTAAAATTTATTTATTTATTATGTTACAGCTAAGTGAGAGAATACCATAGGGGGTTGGGAGAGGCAACGACCCATCTTAGGAGAACAAATGGTTGGTGGAACTTTTGCTGAAGAGGGGATGGGGGCGTGGGAAAGAGCCCCTTCCTAACCTAATTCCTCTTCAAAGGACAGGATATGTTCGGAATCACTATCCCCGCCCCCACACAAACCCAACCCGTGTTCTGTAGGCTATTCCTCTAGAGACATGGGAAGTCCGGGCCCAGCCTTGCAGGAGGCCAAGCGTGCTCTGCAGGGGTGAGGGTAGGGAGAGGGGCACATGTAGACAGGCTCACCTGACATGCTGGTTTTCAGGGAACATTGGCCGTTCTTTCTTTTTCGCTTTCCATCTGGTGACCTGGCACTGCATGAGGCAAAGCGGGCAGAGTCACAGGGTAGCCTTTGGGTAGTCCCTTCTCACCCAAGAGCCTTCCACAGGTCTGGCCCCCTCCATTTCAGGTCCTTATTCTACCTCCCACCCCTACATCAGCTGACAAAGCTTAGGACACTCCAGCTATCTGGTGGCTGCATGGGAGCGATAAGGGGCTCAGATGGGGCCAAAGCCATGTTTGAGGGCCCCAACACATCCACATAGACAATGTTGCTATGAGACCCTGAAATACACATGTCTCACGTACAAGCAATGTTCTAGAGTCCCCAAGCGTGCACACACAGGCTCGCGCGTGCACACACACACACACACACACACACGCCTCTTACATGCAAGCACTGCTCTGAGGCACACACACCACCCACAATCTATAGGACATTCGTATAGTTAAGCCTTTGATATATGCCGAATATGCTGAAGTGCTCCTTGGAATATTCTTAAAGCTATGTAACCTTTAGAATGTGTATATGTGTGTGTGTGTGTATATATATATATATATATATATATATATATATATATGCAATATGACACCCACACATGTGAATAACTATGCAGCCTTCGGTATAAACCCAAGTATGGTAATAAGCTTTACAAATTCGTGCAATTTTCAGGGCATTCTCAAATGTATTCTATGACTTCTAGGATGTGCCCATATGTTATAGAACCCTCTGGACAGGCACCTACTAGTGCCATCCCTCCCTCCCATGTAAACATGTTGGGTAATTTTTAGGTCATGCACACATGCTAAATAACACATGCTGACTGAAAATACTAGGATCACCCTGTTCACAACCTCCATTTACCAAATCAGAAAACTGAGGTGCCATTCACGCACTGTGACACTATCTACTAGAATCAGCCAGGCCCCGAGGACCCTGAACTGCTCCACGCAAGGTATTATTAGCAACGAACGCTCAGTCACTGCACATATATGTTGCCAGATTTTCCACATACGTGTTACATAACCTCAGTACACACAGGTTACATAAGCCTCTACGCATGCAAGGGTTGTATAACCTTCCACACCCACCCTGTGTGTGGCATGTTGCGGGGCCCCTCCTCCTAGAGCCAGACGCAGCTTCCAACACACTGACACAGTGACCTTGGCCAGGGTCACGGTCACAGACAGCCTTGTGCTTCACACACCCTGGGGATTACCCCTGTCTGGTTCCTACAAGGCTGGAAGGTCAGGCTTGCCTCCCGCCTTCTGGATGGCGGCATGAGGGCAGGGGAACTCAGGCCACCTAGGTCCCAGCAGAGCGGGCAGCTTCAGCTACCACCAGACTCATAGCCTCTGGATGCAGTTCCACGCACAGCCACAAGGTGGCACAGAGCCATGGGGGAGGGGAGGGCTAGGAGAAGAGGTGCTTCAGCTCTGAGGGTCTAGGAACCTCACTTCTACTTTTTTCCAAGACCTAAGAACAGACTCTCCAAGACCCACAGAAGCCTGGGGAAGGGAAATACAGGAGATTCAAGAGACCGTTACATGGTGACAGTCCGTCGTCTAAGCATGGGACAAGGACTTGGGGGGAAGGGGCTTACCCAGTGCCCCACCTACAGAACCATGAACTCCATCCACTATTTCTGCCCCTCCAAAGAACCAGTCTTGGACACAAAGGCTCTGCCTGGCCAAGCTTCCGGCCTTCTGGCTCAGGATCTGATCTCCTAGACAACAGCTAGCTACACTGCTCCCCAGAGCACCCCACCCCCACCATTTCCCTGGCCATAGGCATAGGCTGTACCCAGCTCCTGGTACACCATGCCAAATGGTACAGAGCTCTGTGTCACTTGGAGAAGATAGGGAAGGGAAGGACCCTCGGAACTGACCTAGGGTACTGCAGATGAGACCCATCCCCAGCTGTGTATACAAAGTGACGCCTCACCCACGTGTAAGTAAAACCTTCACGGTTGACAAGCACTTCCACTTCCTGGGAGGAGCTCCATGGCAGAACCCGCCTTTGGCCGTGAACAAGGAAGATTGTGTGAGGTTTCCAATAGGTTCCAAAAATAAATGTGGGCTGTGACCAATAGTTATTGGTGTCTGTACCCGGAAATGTTATGTTATATGCACCATGGCTTGTGGACAGCACGCTTGTTTGTGGTCAGATGGTGAATGGGCTGGTAGGAAGAAGAAGAAAATGGCAAGGCCATAGAGATCACACATGCTCAAGCAGGGGCAGCAATGGAGAGGGGACAATGGGGGTACGTGAGATCGCCCAGCAGTACCAAGAAGGGGAACACACGTCTGCTGCCTGCAGTGATTCTGTTTTCTATCGCTTCCTCTTTCAAAGTGAGCATCTCTCAATTCATGTGCCTAATTCCCTGAGACATATGAGCATGCCATGCCCTCAGCCCCTGGACAAAGGTAGGCAGCAGGCATTCTGGCCTCATGTCCATCACCAGGGGTGCTTAAAAGTCAGTGTCTAAAACAGAGACCAGAGAGCTGTCCGCGTCTGTCGCTATGAGTAGGTACTATGAGGTTTCCAGACCCATTCATTACCTGTTCTCCTCTGGGTCTGACCCACACTCCACCTTGCTTGGCTTCTGTTCCATTCACTTCAATTCCATCCAGGATGCCCTCCAGCACGCCAAGAGACTGGGGTGGGCACACTGCCCCCCCCACACGCCCACAGGCCACCCACCCCCCGCCACCCAGGCCCTAGGGCACTGCACCCATGGTACCCGCCTCGGTACTCAGCCTTTCACACCATGCCCTGCGCCCCAAGGGGGTGAGGGCGGGTGGTGGGAGGGGCCGGGGAGTGGCAGGTGGGAGAGCTAGGGGCAAGTTGGTGAATGGTACTGGGTCAGGGGCTGGGACGTCTTCAGAGTCTTGTCCTGGCTGGAGATACCTGTGGAGAGAAGAGAGAGGCAGGGGTAAGAAGTGCCACAGGAGTGGGTCAGTGAGCATGGAGGGTAGGTACAGGAACAGGACCAGAATAACCTCCTATCACAGGTACAGCTGGAGAGCCACGACGCAGGCCCCAGACACAGGGAGGGATGAAGGGAAACAATGAGGTCATCTATGCAGCAGGTAACAAGTCTCAATACCCACATTCATACAAATGCTTGGCCCTTTGTGAGCGCCTATTAGATATTAGCTGTTGTTACCATCCTGTAACCAAGATTCCTCAGGATTTATCAGTGTTATAGGGCAAGAGGGGATCCAAGCAAAGAGGTTTCCAGCACAGGCATAGGGGTGCCCACTAAGGCAGGGTGGGCATATAGGATAGCATATAGGGATTTATGAATGTTCACACTAGTGTCTTTTGGGGGTGGGGCGGCTCTGAGAATTGAAGCCAGTGCCTTGCACATGCTCCGCCAGTGCATCTGGTTTATATTCCTAGCCCATGCTAGTGTCTTAAAGGAGAGAGACAATGAAAATCAAGAACTGACTCTCAGCTGCCAGTGCATTAATGAAATCCCAGCTCTTGCCTCTTGCCCTTCAAGGATTTTATTTATTTACTTACTTACTTACTTACTTTGAGACCAGGTCTCACTATGTAGCTCTAGCCTGGCTGGCCTGGAACTCACTATATAGACCACCAGGTTGGCCTAGAACTCAGAGAAATCCATCTGCCCTTGCTTCCAGACTTCTGGGAGTCCGTACCACATGCCTGGCCCGCTTCAGGGCTTTAAAATCTCTCCACCAAGTCCCAAATCCCACTGTTGAGTTTAAGGATGAGAGTTAGCTAATTTAGCTGATTAGCTGTCGTTCGTCGGGATGGGAGAAGGGAATGGAAAACTAACACGTGTTGGTGTTGACTGAGCAGATATGTGCCTTCCAAAGTGCGCATGAGAACGCTGCAGATGGAAGAGCCAGGCCTGCACGTCCCAGCACTTGGGAGCTAGAGGCAGGAGGATTACAAGTTCAAGGTTATCTTCAGCCACATAGTGAGTCTGAGACTAGTCTGGGCTAGAGACCCTGTCTTTTAAAAACAAAAAGAAATTGTTTTTTTTTTTCCAGACGGAGCCAGGTTTAATGATGGATGTCTATAGTTCCAGCACTCAGGAGACTGAGACAGGACTGTCACAAATCCAAGGCAAACCTGGGCTATCCAGTGAAACTCTATCTCAGAAACAAAATAGCATAACATTAATAAAAATAATATAGAATGACCTCTCCAGATGGGGAAAGCAAGTCTCAGAAAGCTTGATGATTCCCTCAAGTTCATGCAACCAGGAAGCAGGTGGCTGGGGGTGGGTTACAACTTCACAGCCTGGCTCGAATGCTAGCCTTACTCTGCTACTTGGAGCTAGGAAAGTACTAGACCAGGCCCCCACCCCCAGTCCCTCTGAGCTGCTCACTGTGACCCTGGCTGCAGGCCTGCAGTGTCCTGTTCCCATGCACGCAGGCAGGTGCAGGCATAGGGGAGGGGGACAGAGGGTGCAGGGTACAACTCCATCACCTGGCTGCTGCCTTGGGCCCCTGCCCCACCCCCATGAGCTGATAAGGAGTCGGGGTGAGGGGGCAGAGATAAGGCAGGGCATTGGGCAGGGGCAGGGCAGCAGGACAGGGCCTCTGCAGTCAGGCAAGCCCCTGTGGTGGAGAGAATGGGAAGAGCATAGAGAGGGGGCCCATTCTGTCTCTGACACCCCCCCTCAGGCCAGGACTGGGCACTGGGGGCTGGACAGGAGTCTGGGGGGGTGAGTGGGGAGACTTAGCCCAGAGAGCCGTCAAGAAAGTAGGTCAAGTTTTTCTTGGCTTGTGGAGAAATTCCTGTTATAAATTTATAATGGCGTAGCCAGCCCTAAGGGGTGGAGGTGGAGGAGGAGAAGTGGGTGGGGATGCCCAGGGCTGGGCACTGGGGCTTACTGCTCTTGAGCTAGAACAGAGGGGCGACAGCAAGGGGGGCTATGGGGCTGGACAATAGACGCTATTCTGTTCCCATTGCTGTCCTTGGCCAGCAAGGCTTCAGTTGGTCTGTCTGTCTGTCCATCTGAATTTTCTCTTTCTTTCTCTCTCCCTCTTTGGGTCTGGGTGTCTCCCTCCCTGCCCCCCCCCAGACTGTGCCTCGGTGCTTGGCACACCCTGGCTGCGGTGCTGCCCCCGCCTGTCTCCTGCCCGCCTGGCACGCTGCCACCACTTGTTTACAGAAGCTGGAAAAATCCACTCGCCAGCCTGAGGCCCAAGCGCCCCCAGGGAGGGGAGGAGGCAGACCCAGGAGTGGGCAAGTAGAGAGAAAGAGGGGGGCAGCCCTGGGGAACAGGCCTTGGGGGCAGGCAAAGAAGGCTAGGGTGCGTAGGAATGGGTATTAGTGGCTGTGGGCAGGGCCTGCCAGGGAACCCCAGCCAGAGCCGGCGGCATGGGAAGCTCCTGCCTCAGGCCATAGCTCTGGAGGTGCCCCTCCCCCCAGCATCCCACCACTACCAGTTGTTACAAGGCAGACCTGGGGCAGTGCCATCTAAGCCACCCTGTTTATTTCCCGCTCTCCTCCCTGGCCCAGCCTTAACTTCAAATGTGTCTAGGCATTGCCAAAGGCTTGCACATGCCCATAGCAGGAGGGGCAGGGTCCTTGTCTGCCTCACCTCTGTGCCTAGCTAAATAAATGTGCCCTGGTGCCAGGCGGTACAGCCCAGGTTATAGTTATCCCCCGGCAGATCCCCTGGTTATCCTCACTTAGGGTATCCTTGCCTGGCACCTAGCAAGAGTCTAGAACCCCCATGGGAATGCCTGGAAATCTCTCCAAGGACATATATGGGCCTCTGAGGCTACACAGAGCCTAGGCAGAGGCCCAACCTGCAGGAAGGAACAAACCATGTGAGCCCATGTTAGCTACAGGCAGGAAAAGGTTAGTGGGGAACGGTGTGATGTCAAGGATAACCACCCTGAAGGGCATCCTCTCTCTCCTCTTCCTGGAGTCCAGCTTAATATTCCCCAGCTCCTTCCTAGCACATCCCTTAGGGGGTGGGGGTGGGGGGCTCAGACCCACAGAGGGAGTGGATCTATGGGGTTCAGGTGCTCAACTGGACAGCAGGACAGCAAGACCCACCTGTCTGTTGACCTGGCCACCCACTCCCTCTTTGTTAGATAAGAGCTGTTGGGTGGCAGCATGGGCAAGTTGCCCGTAGAGGGGGAAGCATTTCATTAAGCTTAAGTGATTCTGCAATGGGGGGACAGGGACAAGAAACCAAGGCGGCATCCATGGGCACCATGCCAGGTTCCCATTGCTGCCTGTCCGACTCCGGCATTCTACGGATCCCTGAGACAACCCCCAAAGGACCCCTGAGGCTGCCAGCAGAGACCCTGCCCCTAGCCATGTAGCTGCAAGTGGTATGCAGCTGAATATCTGTACTAGGCTCTGTCTCTCTACCTTTCCGGGGCCCCTGAACTTTGTCCTTAATGCTTTGAAGAAAGCCCAGCCATCCTTGTCAAACACACACACACACACACACACACACACACACACACACACACACGGAAGCTGTAAAGATGGGAGAAAAAGGAAGAAGAGACAGGTAATGGGAATGGTGGAAGAAGGGAAAGGAAAACATGGAGGGAGGAACAAAGAAGTGAGGGGTGGGGGAGGGCTAGGGGTTTCAAGGAAGTAGGGGAAGGAAGAAGGGAACAGGGATAGGAGAGGAAGGGGTGAGAGAGGAAGGACAGACACAGGGAGGAGAGGCAGATGAAAGAGTGAGACAAAGGGAGAAGGGAGAGTAACAAAGAAAGATGGGTGGGGGGTGCTTCTGCCCTGCCTAAGTCCCACCCCACGGAGGCTGGAGGAGGGGGGAGTAGAAATGGTTTCCACGGTGACAGCTGGTTCTTGGTGGCCTGGCATGTGGGCTATTAATAGTGCTGTGGGTAGGTTCACACCTCCCTCTCCCCTTTCCCTCTGCTTGCTACTAGGATGGGGAGGGAAGAATCCCCCCACCCCCTGACTCCCTATGGTCCTGCATATATGCCCTGATTCCATACTATGGAATCATCAAGGGTAATGCGGAGAGGCCAGGGCAGCCACTGTAGCCCAAACACACACGGGCATGCACAGGCAAACAGGCATCTGTCTGCTGACGTGCCCAATGCCAACTTGGGTTCCCACAGGTAGCCAGCCACCAACCTAAGAGTGGTTAGTGGGCATCTACAGCCACTGAAGACCTGTGGTAGCAATGCATACCCTGTTTCGGAGCAGATGCCTTCCTAGGGCTGAGGTCTCTCCCTTCTTCCCCAGACCCTCACCGGGTTCTGCTCTCAGGTATGGATGGGGCTGGATCGCCCCACCCAGTGCTCTGCCATCCCAGTGCCAGGAAAGAGTGAAGGCGGGAAGGCAGGGACTATTTGGCAGGCATGGTGTGGCAGACGAATACACACAGACTTAGGCGTACTTTGATAGGTAAAGGGTGGGGTGGGGGCCCAGATAGGTGGCACCTCTGGGTGGGATCTTGCTTGGGCACCCAAAAGATAGGATTCTGGATCTTAAGAGTGACCCAGAAGTCAGAGTTCCTAGCTACTGTAGGCCTTAAAAGCTGGGGGATTGGACATGAGGTGGGGGATGTGCACAAGGGGACTGGCTGCTTGAACAAAGGATCCTCCCTGCTCCCCCCGCCCCACCACAAAGAATATAACAGGAAATTCCCCCCTGCAGGTCAAAGACAGAAATTCATAAACAGTAGCCCTGTCTTGGGCCAGATGCCCAGTCCTGACATCAAAGACTGTGCTTCCAATCCACTCCCCCAGAGTCTTGCCCACCTGCTTCTCTTCTCTCCCTTCCCCTAGTCCAGGCTAATTCCATCAAACATCAAGGGTGCTAGGTTTAGGGGTCACTTCCCTAGTCACGCCCAGCCTCCACCCTCAGTGATACCCTTTCTCCACAGAATTTCAGGCCCCCTTTTCCAATTCCTCTCAGAAAACGCAGCAAGAGATCCAAGTCGCCAAGAAAGCAGAATTAGGAGCACCCCTGCCTCAAAAAAAAAAAAAAAAAAAAAAATGGGCATGGTGTATTCTTCCCACCCCACCCCCAGCTAACAGGGGTAACTGGGGCTGGGAGCTGGGGCAGCTGAATGCTTGGAGGCACAAATGTCACGGGGCCAAGGCGCTTGAAGCAGATGGCATCGTGGGCATAAGGCTTGGGGGTACTCCTTCTGCGCTCCCCTCTTCGAAGGCAGAAGAAATGTCCTGCCAGCTTCAGGAAGCATCGCCTAGGAAGGGAAGGAACGATGTAGGGAAAAGGAAGACAGGATGTTCTCCTAGGCACCCCAGGGAGGTAAGAGCTAGCCCCCACCCAGTCAGAACTGGCAGAGGCAGAGGGAGGGAGGCAGAGAGCGGAAGAGAGGGGGGGACACAGAGTGGGAGAGAGGGAGGGGAAGAATGGAGAAGGAAGGAAGAAGAGAGTGGAGGAGGAGAGATGTGTGTGTGTGTGTGTGTGTTTGTGTGAGAGAGAGAGGGAGAGAGGGGGGGGGGGGAGAGAGAGAGAGAGAGGGAGAGGGAAGGAGAGGGAGAGAGAGAACACAGAGCAAATGCAGCTGAGTCTCAGGCACACACAGGGACACGTGCAGACTCACACATTCACCCCGCATGCGCAGAACTGTAGGGCTCCAGTCCCCGTTCCAGGAGATATTCAGAGCCCTACCCAGCCCACACATGCACAAAACACTCTCACATGGATGCATGCACAACACACCCACTCACTGATGTGTATGAAAATGCTGATAGCCACCAGAGCTCGTCCCCTCCCCCTTCCTACGCCGGGATAAAAGAGAAAATGAAACAGGCAGCCAGGGCTCCAGAGCCAGGAGCCCATCTCTTCCTTACAAGAGGAAGGGGAGGGGAAGGGAGAAGGGAAGATGGGTGGCTGCTTGGCCCAAACCATCACTCTTTGCCACTGCTGAGGGGTGTGGCTGTGTCTGTGGCACTAACTGGTAAACCCTAACTCCCTGCTCTTCAGGTGGAATGCCTGCCTCCAAAGCAAAGGAACAGGAGCGTTTCCGGGTACAATAATATCTATTTCGTCTCCCTGTCTACCTGCGAACTTCTGACCTCTCTGAACAAACAGGAAGGAGGTCCCTATTGGTACCCCAGCTCTTGCCTGTCCGGCAAAAGGACATGACACGTGTCCCACGGCACAAGAGCCACAGATGTCTCGTGAGAGACGGGACTGTCTCTGGTTCACGTGCATTCTTAGCCTAATATGTGCCAGCCTTGGGGGAGAGAGGGATCCACAGGAACAGCTCACCACGCCAGGCAGAGATACAGCTCGAACATGCTAACATCTTGCCTCATTTACCTTGTCTTTTCTTTTTTCTGCAGTGCTGGGGAATCACAGAACCTCACACATGCCAGGCAAGTGTTCTGCATTGAGCTATAGCTCTACGCCCAATATTATGTTCCTGACCCTTACCCTAAGTAGGTAATATATAACAGAAAACCAGGCCCCAAGTTATACAACTGGTGAATGGCAAAGACCCAGCCCCCAACTCCCAGCCAGTATTCTTTCCACACTCCACACCTGCCTCCCCTCAAGAGGCTCCAAAGTTCCCTAAGCACCTCGGCAGCCATGAGAACTGGAATTGAGATCGTCTCTCACACCAAAGGCTCCAAGACACTCCACTAACAGACAGTGCCCGTTCATTGTCCTTACTTCACCTTGAAGATCAGGGGCTGAATCAATGGGCTTGTGGGAAAGAGGATCCTGATTCTTAGACCCACAGCTGAGTAAGGGACACCAGGACAGACCCAGGATGTGCTGGTCCTTCCTAAGAGTCTCTTTCCTCCCTGCTACCACCTTTTACTAATGGGCACTGTGTGCAGCGGAATCTGGCATCTGGGAGCCAGGACTGGGTCCTAGGTTGGTTGGTAGCTGGGCTGATGAGACCCCAAAGAGGAGGAAGGACACGGCCCTCCTCTCTGAGTCCCTCGGCTTGTGGAGATGCCGCTGGTTTTGTTCATGCATGTGCTCTCTCTTTCTCCCTGGCTCTCTCGCTGCCAACACTCAGACTTGTCCTAAGAGAGGTGTGGTGACACCCAGACATTCATGCAGGGGCCTTTAGCTGCGGAGGTGTGTCCCAGGCTGAGATGCCAAGGGCTCCTTTGAAGTTAAAAGGTGAGAGTCAGAGGAGGCAGGGCAGAGAGGCCTGCTGTAGGCTTTTAGAAAAAAAAACCTGCTAGCAAGATGGTGAGGTGAGTGGCTGGACACCATAGCTCCCCACTCGCTTCCATTCCCATTCCTGTAATGTGCAGGAGACCTGCATCTCTACCACACTTCTGTCTGAAATCCTAGTGTTTCCAGGCATGAACCGGGTACACTTCGGGGAAGGGGGCTGAGATAATCTCACCATGTATCCAAGGCTGGCTTAGAACTCCTGGTGTTCCTTTTTCAGCCTTTCCAGTCAGTGCTAGGATTACAGGCCTGCGCTACTCACTGTACCTGGCTATGAACTGGACACTTTCAAAGCATTATATACGTGTCTATCTGTCTCACATAGCTCAGGCTGGCCTCCAACACTCTATGTAGATGGGCCTGGCCTTGATCCTCCTGCCTCAGCTTCTCAAGCATTTAATATACCTTAACATCTGTAAGGTCAAAAGCTAGATAGATACTATCATCTCTACTTTATAGAGAAGGCAAGAAGGAAATTAAAGTCTTCTCAAGGTTACACACTAGCAGGAGGCAGTTAAGACTCAAACCTAGGCAGTGAAACTCCAAAGCA
Source organism: Cricetomys ansorgei (assembly GCA_026225945.1). Lineage (NCBI taxonomy): Eukaryota > Metazoa > Chordata > Mammalia > Rodentia > Nesomyidae > Cricetomys > Cricetomys ansorgei. The sequence goes on from JAMJFZ010001881.1 coordinate 15,414,640, forward strand.
AACAACAAAATCCTGCTTTGAACCATAACAACAGAAGACCTGCAATATAACCTCTAAGGTAATGATATCTTGTTCTTTCATCTGGTATATATCCCCTGTGAAAACCCACAGTTTATCTTTCTGTTGAAGCCTAGGAGTACTCAATGATGGAATGAATCATTATTAGTACGCTCTCATCCAAGCAGGCCAAAGCTAGAGGGAACATAGCAAGGCATGCTGGGTGCCCCCCTCCCCAGACTTTGTGTCTCCTGTGCCAGTAGCCCCTGTTCAATCAAATTCCCTCCCTGAAAGAGCCACCCTTTCTGTCCTCATCTGTGGGTTACAACCCCCCCCCAATCTGGCATAGTCTAAACAGCTGTACCCTCAGAACCAAGCCTGAAGCTGGGCAAGAAAGACACAGCTGTTGGACATCTCTGAGGTGGGTCTCAGCTGCCAGGGGTGTGAAGAAAGGCCATCATGAGTACTAATGTGGACCCAGCTGGGTTTGCCAACTCCTGTTACTGCAGGGGGTGGCATGGTTTTCCCGCCTAGGTCAGTTAGGGGAGGAGCCTCCTCACTGGTTTCTTAAAGAACTGCAGCCTGAACATGAAGTGCTCCCACTGAGGGGTCCTCCCTGGCTAGGCCTGCCAGACTGAGAGGTCAACACAGGCAGTAGCCTACTCCCCTTCCTTTCCCCATTCCCAGCCCCCAAAAACCTGCTGGCTGGCCACAGCTGTAGCATTAAGGAAGCACAGGATGTCCTGAGCAGCCAGCTGAGCCCCCCTCCTCCAGCCCCCCAACCTCCTGCTGACCCCAGAGGCAGGCTGGGCGGGACAGAGAGCCCGAATTTTGAGTATTAACAACTGGAAAAGTATGAAGAATGTTGCTGCCAGCTCTGAGAAATGAGGCTGTGACAGAAACAGAGACAAGCACAGGGAAAGAAAGAGAGAGTTACAGACTGGCAGAGCAACAAGGAGAGAGTCAGACACCCCAAGACAGCAACAGAAAGAGAGACAGAGTTAGAGAGAAATTCCAAGTCAAAAATACACCTCACTCACGCAGACACTCGCCAGCATACGGCCTCCTAAGGAAAGCTTCCAAGTTTGGACAGGAGGGCCAGAGGTGAGAAAAGGGGTAGATTCGCAGTGGGAGGCAGGCACTCAGGCTGGGGACAACTAAGGGTCCCCAGGAAAGGCCCAGTTAAATAACCCCTAGCAGGGGCAGCCAGGTCCCCACTGGCTTATAGTCTAGGGATGAGAGAAAGCCAGAGAGCCACTCCCAACTTGTCTCCAGACACCCCTCCCCCAGCAAGCAGTACAATCCCAGCTGCTAGAAGTCACTGGACACTGCTGCAGGCCCACGACTCGGCCCTCTGGAACCCCCTTGCACCCACTCTGCTCTTGTTTCTCTGTCCCTCTAAAGGGGGGGGGGAGAGCCCATTGCTACACAGTGGCTGAACCTAGAAGATAGAAAGACGCCAGAGGGAAAAGCCTGTGATTGTGTGCATTTAAGTGTATTCTCACCCCAGCTACAATGTGTCTATCTGCAAAGGTTGTCTGAGCACTGCTAGGTGGGACCAGGGACTGCGCAGACCAGAGCCCTGTGCATGACCCCTGCACCTGTGAGACTAGGTGGAAAGGAGTGCACCTGTGCCTGGAGTTCCCACAGTCAATCAATTAACAAGTGTTTACAGAGCACATACTGCGCTAGGCTCTGGGTGGGATCCAAGGCTCTTCTAGAGATTCTCCCAGGTCTCAAGGAGCTTGCCATCTAGTAACTGGGTGGTATGACAAGAGACAGTAACGAGAAAGTATTATCGGGAACGCATGCGTTGCACCATTATGCAGAAAAGTCTTTTTCTACAGATGAATTTGATTTTCTCGGTAGCAGGGGTTTTATTGTCTACAGAACCTCAGCTCCACAGATGAATCCAGGAAAATACTTGTTGCTAAGTTGTATACACATGTATTGATGTGTAGCTGCGTTTTTTGTTTGGCGGAGTGACAGTGGCTGTCATGGCAAGCAATGAAGACTGCATGACTGGGCACATGTGAGTGCGAGTGTGCTTGTGAGTGACAGGGTCTTTTGTAATTGTGCGACTATGTGCAATTGCCGTGTGTGCATGCATGCATGCATGCATTCGATAGTGACTTTCTCTGTGTGGGTGACAGCGACTCCTCCTTGTCCCTGTGTGTGACAGCGTCCCCTGTGACCCTGCGTGGGTATGTGCACAAGCCCTCTCTCTGCTCTTGGTCTCCCGTGGGTGTGTCCCACCCTTCTGAGCTCCACCATGCAGCGGCAGCCTGCTTCTTCCCTTGTCCCCATGTGGGTGTGTCCAGTAGCTCCTGTCCTTGAATTTGCCTGGGTGTCCCTGGGTGTGCATGCAGTCTTCTGTGTGGGCATATCTGTGTCTGCATGTCACCTTTGCCTCCCCCCTTCATCTTGGACAATAGCCCCCTTCATCCCCTTCGCCTCCTGGGTCCAGAGCCAGCGTTCAGGGGCAGGCTCCCACCTCCCTGGCTTTCTTTCTGTGCCCCCTCCCTGCTCCAGTCCCTGAAATGGGTGGCTCTCTCCATTGCCTCTGACATCTTCCCCTGCCTTCCTTCACTGGACAAGGGAGGCCCTAGACAGAAAAGGGGCACCGGAGACACGTTGCAAAGGGAGGAAAACAGAGGGAGCGCGCGCGCGCGCGCGCACACACACACACACACACACACACACACACACACACACCACGGGTCCATTCCTTCCTCTCTTCCCTGAGCACAGGCTAGGAATTCTCCTAACCATCAGGGACCACCAAGAACACCCCACTACTACAGGCTTACCCCCCCCCCACCTCATCCGCCGCGTTTTTGCAATTAGGAGTGTTGCAACCAGAAAGCCATGCTCAACTGGGAAGGCGGGGAGGGGGACTTCTCTCTCCTCCAAACCTTGCAAGCCCCCCCCCCCCGCGCCGCACCCACATTGCCCTCAGTTGCTGAAGGCTGCTTTGCAAAGGCTATTCGGTCTCTTAGCCCGGGGGTTTGGGGGGAGTACACGACAGGCTTCTGGCACACCGTAAACAAACCGCGGCGCGGCGGGCGGGGGAGCCCCGGCAGGCAGCGGGGCCCAGCCCGGGAATGCGCAGCAGACCGCCGGACAGAGGCCGGGCGGGCCCTCGAAGGGGAGGCCCAGATGCCATCTCGGCGGGCGAACCCCAGGGCCCACCGACCTCTTAACAGCACCTCTCTTCCCCAAGGCGTAAGTGGCTAGCTCTTGGACTGTGACTGGGTCGCCCGGGCTCCGGGAAAGGCTGAGGTCGGCGACAGGAACCCCCTGGTCGCCCCCAGCCCGCCTACAAGCCGGACAGAGACCGCCGGCTTTGCATAATCAATCGCGATGCATTTGCATATTAATGCCCCCTCGCTCCCTCCTCCTTACCTCCGCTTGGCGCGCTGGACCGAGCTGGGCAACGACGCGGGGGTCTCAGCGCCCCGTGCCGGGGGCGTCCATGGGGGGCCGGTGGGGCCCGGGCCGCCCGCCTCCAGCGCCGGGGTGTGAGTGCGAGTGAGCGCGGGGGGGCGGGGGGCGAGTGTGGCGGCCCCGCGGCTCCTCCGGCAGAGGCGGCGGCCGCTCTGGCTCCTCCCTCCCCCGCCCCGCTCCGGCTGGGGCTCGGGCTCCGCGCGCCCGGCCGGCTCGCGGCTGCTCCCTGCAGGCCGCCTCGCAGCCGCCGGCCCCCGCCCCTCGCCCCCCGCCGCGCCCCGGGACCCCGACTGCCCGCCCTGCAACCCCTCGATCGCTTTGGCCCCTACCAGACGTAGACTCGCCCACCTCACCCCCTGCAGCTCCGCTGAGGAGCGATGCTCGGTGACACCTTTTGAGAAAGATGTCATATTTTTAAAAAAATAGCTTTCACTCGTTGGGAGCATTGGGGTTCTGGTTTGCACCCTGGGGTAGTGGGGGGAAGTATTGAGGAGCTCTCTGCACTTTATAAATCCCGGAGAAAGTCCAGGTATCAAACGCTAAGGGTAGCTTGTTTCAGAGTTCGGGTCCCTTCTCTCCAAGCAACTCCCTGTGTGACCTTGAGGAAATTACAGCTGCCAGGGTTAGAGCTTCAAATCCAAGGGTTACTTCTAAGTCCTTCTAACTTCAACCATCCTATTTTCTAACCCTTTTGGAGGCTCATTCTACGTTATGCCTCCTCTCTCATTTCTAACATTAATGCCGGATCCACTGCCTCTTCTTGAAGACGTCGCTGCTCTCCATAGAGGCGCTTTCTATTCACTGCCCACCAGCCATTCCCCAACAATATGCCTCCACTCCCTGCGCTAAGCTTGGGGAGGGGATGGACAAGGCTCGCCACTGCCCTTCATCTCCCAGCTCCGCTGAGGTGGTATTTCCTCTCATGTTTGCACCATCAAAATCCAAATGGTTCCAGGGCTAACCCAATGAGCAGAGTGGCTGCAAATAAGTGGACTCGTTTTCTCGAAGGAGAGGTCTCCATGCCAGTTCCGGACCCCTGCACGCGCACGCGCACGCACGTGCGACACACAGACACACATACACACACACACACACACACACACACACACACACACACACACCTGCATTCATGGACATAAAACCCTGCCAGTGACGCCAGAGCCCCTTTCATCTCGGGATCTACTACCGCCAGGCTGAGGTCTAATTACCCTGGCACCCCCCCTCCGGCCCCGCCGGTTCCCCCGCTGTCATTAGCCCAGTTTTACCAGCGGGGGCCAGAGCCTTCCCACGGCTCCCAGGGCGGAGCCCAGCCTCCACAGCCTGCTCTTGGGGAGGAGCCAGTGAGTGTGTCGGGGGAGCTGCTCTTCTAATCGTTCAGTTTATACTGGGTAGAAATCGTTTGCTGAGTTCTGCTGACCAACAGTCTAAGTTGGGCTGCCCTTGCTCATCTTAGTCTCAGTCACCTATACCCTGAGCCCAAGGAGCCAGTTCCCTTACAAGGGGTTTTAAGGGTTTGCAGTGCACGAAGGAAAGAAGGAATACCTCTCTTGGGGCTCCTGATACAAGAAGGAAGAGAGGGGAAGCTAGGATGAGGGGAGAGTAAGTGGAAGGCAACAGCTATGGGTGAGGACACACAGTGTCCTGCACTGTACGGTAGCAGCTGCAGTGTGCAGTCAGCATGTAGTAAGTGAAACCTGCTCAGTCCCAGCTCCCAGTGGACATGCAACAGCTGCAGTGTAGATCAGAGCCTGCAGTGTGCAGTCGGTGCACTGAGGGTAGCTGCCTGCAAATTGAAGCCGCCTCAACAATAATCAGATTTGGCTGAAACCCTGGGGAGCAACAAGACAGTGTACAGTGCTCAGGGTCCATGTTCAACCCCACATGGAAATAGTCTCTTGGGACTGGGATTCCAGAGGAGCTGAGAGATAATCCCAGGGCATGAGAAACACAATTATATTCTGCCTTAACTAGGCAGAATTCAGAGACAACGGAGTTGTTCAGCAGTAATCTGGACCAGGGCTTGCCCTGATAGAATTCAGGATAGGAAGCTGGTACTCTTGTCTCTCCCCATGTTCTGCCTTGGCCTTGCTCAGTCTGGGGATTAAAGTCATGCTCAACCGTGTTTAGATATTCAGTCATTCTCCATGACATCTGTCTTGATGCAAGGCTCTAAAGATGGAGGATACTTCCTTAAATTCTAAATATTCCACCCCAAGTGAAATTCTAGGTAAGGGCTAGCAGGTGAAGCACCTCCAAGCTCTCCTTCAACCAGCCTCTTCCAGGGACAAAGTGGGGCACACTGAACGTAAAGAAAAAGGTTTACCATCCCCAGCATGGGTTGGTAACAGACCTGGGCAAGGGCAGAGTGAAGGGCATGCTGCCTCCAGAGCTGGCATCTCATCAGATGCCAGGATCCAGGCCAGGTCTGGGCTTACTAGCCCCTGGTCAGGCCAGGTCTTACTAGCCCCTGGCCAAGCCAGATCTTACTAGCCCCTGGCCAGGTCTGGGCTTACTAGCCCCTGGCCTGGTGTTGCATCATCTCTCTACCACCTGCTCACCCTGCCCACCTGTTTCCTGAAGCTTCTAGCTCTTCTCAAATTCAGTTGATTTTCAGCTCCTGTTTTCTTTTTGCCATGAACTACCTCCCCATCAGACTGTTCCCTCCTATCCTACACCCCATTTCTGCTTCAAGGCCCTCCTTCACCTATGGGGAAAGACAGAAGGCAAGACATGAGTGAGATAATTAAAGACCCTCTGAGGGTCTGTGTCTGCCAGCCCCCTCCCCTTCAGCTTAGATTTTGGTTGCCAAGGAGGCAGCAGGAACAGCCTGTTCTCTGGGCTCCAGTGGGAGCAGACATGCCCAAGCCCCTCCCTCTCTCCTCTTCTCCTCTCCCTCCCTTCCTCCAAGGCTGTTGCTAGGAAGCACCCCAAGATTTCTTGAGGGTTCCACCCCCTAGAAACCAGGAGCTATCTTTCTGCAGAGCTTCCTCAAAAAACTTGGCAGCCAAAACCCACTCAGCATCCTCCAGCTCGGCTAGAAAGCTTGTAGATCCCGAGCAATATGAGGAACAAGGGGACGGCCCTTCTGCCAGGCAGCCCTGCAGCTAGCTAGCCCAGGCCTCAGTAATTGTCCTCCACAATTTCATCTTTTGTTGTTGTTTGGAGGCCAAACTCAGAGCTTGCAAAGGGTACGCACATACTCTACCACCAAGCTACACTCCCGTGTCGCATCTGGAGCTTGCCGAGGACTGTCAGGAAGTGAGAAGGTCTCCATCAGATCTTGGATCTGCTGACAAAGCCCCATTTATTGGGGGTACAGCGAAAAGAAAGCAGAGGAAACTCAAGTACCACCAGCTAAAGGAACCTAAACATTTCTTCCCTTTAATGCTCTCTCATATAAGAAGCGTTGGAAGTGACTGGAGAGATGATGAACCCTGGCTCATGGTTACAAGCACTTATTGCTGGGGCTGGAGAGATGGCTCACTGGTTCTTTCAGAGGACCTGGGTTCAATTCCCAGCACCCACATGGCAGATCCCACCTGTCTGTAATTCCAGTTCTAGGGCTTCTGACACCTTTATATACAGGCAAAATACCAATGAACATAACATAAAAATAACTATTAAAAAAATAAAAGCATTTATCTCTTTTGGAGAGGAACTGGGTTTGGTTCCCAGGTGGTGGCTTAGAACCACGAGGTGGCTTAGAACCTCCATAACTCCAGGGGATCTGACGCTATCTTCTGAACCTTCAAGGGCACCAGGCACACGCATGGTATATGTCCATACATGTAGCTTGTAACACATAAAATGAATGTAAACAAATAAAGCAAGTATTAAAAATGGGTCGGTGAAATGAATCAGCAGTTAAAGAATCTTGCTGCTGAGCCTGAAGACCTGAGTTCAATCCCTGAAACTCACATAGTGGAAAGAGAGAACTGATTTCTACAAGTTGTCCTCTGACTTCCTATTTGTGTGTATGAACATGGATACACATGAATGTTTTTCTTCAAGGAGCTACGTATTAATTCTAGTACTCAAGAGGCAGAAGCAGGCAGATTTCTGAGTTCAAGGCCAACTGGGTCTACATAGCAAGTTCCAGGTCAGCCAGGACTACATTTCTTGTCTCAAAGTAAATAATAAAAGAATGACTCAATATGTACAGGTTTCAAAAAATATAAATGAAGGAAAAAAGGATGAGAAAGGGACAAGATGTAGAGCCTGGGATTAAGTGGCTGGAAGAAACGAGAAACTAGGAAGTTAGGGTTTACCCTGATATAAGTAAAGAGACCACTAATATTCTCTTACGAATCACCTTTTTTCTGTCAGGTCACTGAAGAGGGAGCCAGTGCCAACATCAGGCCTGATGAGCCTTGGTGGTGGAGGAATACACCTGTAATCCCAACACTTGGGAGGCAGAGATAGGCATAGGCAGATCTTTGAGTTCGGGGCCAGCCTGGTCTACAATGCACGTTCCAGGACAGACAAGACTATACAGAGAAACTTTGTCACAAAAACAAACCAACAACAACAAAAAGAAGTAAAGAAAGAAGAAAAAATAAACCAACACTTTCTCCTGGTTATCTTTTAAGGTCTCTCCTACTGTTATTCATTCATTTGAATTTCTTTCCTTCTGTTTTATTTTATTTTTGACAAAGAGTCTTGCTATGTAGTACCTCCTGACTGTCCTAGAACTCACTATGTAGATCAGGCTGGTCTTGAACTCAGAGATCTTGCTTGCCTCTGCTTCCTGAGTGTAGATTTGATTTTTAAAAAATTATTTTATTCACATGAATGCTTTTACCTGCAATCATGTCTGTGCACCACATTCGTGCGTGGTGCCTGCAGAGGCCAGAATAGAGCATCAAATCCCCTGGAACAAGAGTTGAGTATAGCCATTAGCCACCATGTGGGGACTGGGAATCGAACTCAGATTCTCTGGATGATCAGTGTTATAGATGAGTATCCTCTGAGCCAAGCAACTGCCATCTTGGGAGTTCAGGTGCCCCCTGGTGCAAAAGGATCAACCCAGTGGGGCTTGTTGACTGCTTACACCCCCTCATGGAAGGGTGAGGAGGGTCACAGTCCTTTACCTGAATATTCAGCTGTTCCTTACCATCTGCTGCATACAGAACTGCCTTTATTGCAAGTAGTCTCTCCAGGAGGAGCTAGAGCAGTGCTTCTCAACCTCCCTAATGCTTTGACCCTTTAATACAGTTCCTCATGTTGTGATGACCCCTAACCATAAAATTATTTTCATTGCTACTCCATAACTGTAATTTTGCTACTGTTATAAATTGTAATGTAAATATCTGATATGCAGATGATCTTATGGGTTGGGACCCATAGGCTGAGAACTACTGGGCTAGAGTATCCAGGTGTGATTGGTGTGTGTAGCTCCATCTGTTCAGCTAAGGGGAAGGCCCTTAACCCTACTGGGTGAAGGCGTTCAGGTGTGGCCTGTTGGGGAAGGAGCACCACACCCCTGTAAGTAAGCTCTCACCTGTGCTTTGTAAGGAAGCCCAGTAAACTCATTGTTTCCCCAGAGTGAACCTTAGTAAGACCGTGCTTCAATTTGTCATTGAGATTAGGTGAAGGGATAGACATTGCTTACATCTCCTGAGAAGGAATTTTAGCAACAAGCAGCCGGTGCTCTTAACCACTGAGCCATCTCTCCAGCCCCTCATTTGACTTTTAAAAAAATATTAAATGTGTGCCAGGCATTGGATCCTCCAAATGTTTCCACCTTCTGGTTTCATTTTCCCAGAATCCCCTCATCCTGCCTTTGCCAAGAGGAGAGAAAAGAATGGGGCTGAGGCCAGTATTTACCATCAGAGTACGGGGCTTGCCACACCCTGCAGCCCTCCCCCTCCAGTTAGAGAAGAGGGTGACACAGTCTATAGGGAAGTCAGGAATATAAGGCACAGTGAGGGCCAAGGAGAGAGCTAAGTCAGCAAACTGCTAGCTTCCTTAGCACGCGACATTTAGTTCCATCCCTAGCACCCACATTAAAAGCTGTGTGTGTCAGCTGTGTGTCATGGTGCACACTTTAAATCCCAGCACTCAGGGACCTCTGTAGGAGAGTTTAAGTTTCTGAGAGATTGAGGCCGGCCAGCCTAGATTGACCCCGTTTCAGACAAACAAACTAAATGGCAACACAGCTGGGTGTGGTGAAAAGCACTTGTTATCCCAGTGCTGGGGGACAGAGATGGGTAGATCCCTGGGACTTACTAGCCTACCTTACACGGTGAGTTCCAAGCCAATGAAGACCCTAGCTGAGACAGCCAGCTAGCTAGAGATAGATAGGTAGACACAGGAGCATAACCTGAAGAATGGCACACCCAAGCTTGTCCTCCGGACAGACAGACAGACAGACAGACAGACACACAATAGAGTAGCAGAATGGTTTTAGGGGCCTGAAGAGAAGGGCATTGCAAAGGAAATGGCAGGCTGCCTGCCTTTTCCTAATGTTGGGGCCTCGGAATCACAGCTCCTCCCTTCAGTTGTCCGGAGTGTGGAAAGGGGAGGCTTCCTTCAGGGTATTAGAAAACGGTTCCAAATCTGCCCTCCTATCTTGGTGTGTAGAGGACTACACCTATAATCACAATTCTGGAAGCAAAGGCCAGAGGACAAGGAGTTGGAGGGTCTGAGTGTCTCAGCTTGGGACTCACAAGTTTCTATCTAAAAAACAACAAAACCCAGGGGCTGGAGATATGGCTTTGTAGTTAAGAACACTAGCTGTTCTTTCAGAGGACCCAGGTTCAGTTCCCAGCACCCATATGGTAGTTTACAATGACCTATAACTCCAGTTTTGTGGGCTCTGTTGTCCTCTTCTGGCCTCCATGGGCTCTACATATATATAGTGCACAGACATACAAGCAAGACACCCATATACACAAAATAAAAATAAATAAATACTTTTCAAAAACAAAAAACAAACAAACAAAAAAAAAAACAAAGAACCCCAGCAAATTCTGCCTTTCACTCTTTTCACTCTGGATTAGTGGGAAGATAGACAGTAAGTATTGGGGACCCAAGGGCGTGTGTGTGTGTGTATGTGCATGCACACTCGAGCACGCATGTGTGGTCTTTGAGACAGGGTTTCTCTGTGTAACCCTGGATGTCCTGGATCTCACTGTGTAAACCAGGTTGGCCTTGAACGCAGAGATCCACTTGCCTCTGGTTCTCTAGTGCTAAGATTAAACTATGCCTGGTTTAAATAATCTTTTAATTATTTTATTAGTAGGGGTGTTTTGTTCATATGTGTGTCTGTTCATGACTTGCAAGCAGGTCCTCAGAGGCCAGAAGAAGATGTTGGATCCCCTGGAACTGAAGGTACAGACAGTTGTGATCTGCCATGTGGGTTCTGAGAATTGAACCCAAGTCTTCTGGAAGAACAGCCAGTGCTCCTAACCACTGAGTAACCTTGTTTTTCCAGTCTCTGAAAGCAAGGATTTCAATCTGGGAACTAGTTTGGAGTCAATTTGGAACTAGTTTGAGTGTGTAGGAAAGACTTTCTTCATACAGCTGATGTTCATGGAGAAGGAGTCATGCAAGCCTCTCCCGAGGAAAATATTCCGCTCAGGAGAGGGAAAAGATTCGGTTCCCTTCTGGAAAAAGGGGAAATCTCAAATTCTCTGTGCCTTGTATGTTTCTAAATGATTTTACTATTTCTGGGTTTTGGGCTCTTGGTACTTTTTCTTATCCATTTTTTACTAGCCTAGATAAGGAATGTCCTCTCTCTGCTTGGGTACAAAACTCTGTTTCTTTTTAAAGATTTTTTTAAAATGTGTGTTTTGCCGGCACGTATATACCTGTGTATCTCCTGCCTATAGAGGTTAGAAGAGGGATCATATCTCCTGGAACTGGAGTTATGGATGGTTTGTGAGCCACCACGTGGATACTGGGAATCCTCTACAAGATCCAGGTTCTCTACAAGAGCAACAAGTCCTCTTAAGGACAGACTCCTCTCTCCAGCTCCCCAAACCCTGTTTCTTGCAGCCTCTTGCTCCAAGGCCAGGATGCTTTATCTGATGGTTCTGATGTTTCCATGTTACTCAAACTGATGGCTTCCACCTGCCCCTCTTCCATATTGGCTAGACCAGCCAATATGACGACAATGTTGTTAAGTGTGTCAGTATAAGGTTACAATTCTAGCACTCAGGAAGCTGAAGCAAGAGTATGAGTTTGAAGCTAACCTGGCTACACTGTAAGTTTCAGGTTAGCCTGAGATATACAATATTTTGATTTTTTTTTTTTAAAGGATGGGAAGATGGCTCAGTCAGTTAAGTTCTTGCCACGCAAGCATAAGGAACTGGGTTTGGATCCTCAGTACCCAGGTGCAGCAGCCCGCATCCATAATCCCAGTGCTGGGGAAATGGTGGCGGTAGGAACAGGTGGATCCCTGGAGCTCGCTGGCCAGCTCTCTCTCTGAATGAATGGGCTGAGCTCCAGGTTCAGTGGCAGACTCTGTCTCAAAAAATTGGGTGGAAAATGATCAAGGATGACACTGAAGTCAACCTCTGGCCTCCACATGTGCGTATGCACACACGTGCACACACATGTGAGCAAGTATGCACATAGACCACACACAAATAATAAATTAATAGATGATACTGGAGCTCAGAGCTAGGATGTAGGAGTCCAGCCTTTGAGGGACAAGCTAAAGGCAGTAGAGTAAGTAAAGAGGGGTGGGGGATCATGAGGGGAACTGGAGACATTTCCCATATACCCCAAAAGGAATGGAGCATCTTTTCTTGGGAGCATCATCATGGCGTCTTCCCTGTATGGTAGGTAAATCAGAGAGCTTACACGGGTTCCCAGGAGGGAAGAGGTGGGATGGGGAAAAGATAACTCTGATATTTGCAGACCAGAGAGGCAGAAAGGTTGTAGCTGTTAGGCTGCTGTTGGGGCTGCTCACTAAGGAAGACAGGGAGGCTCTTTCATAGATTCAAACCATGCCAGACCTCAGAAGAGGGAACCACCATCCTGGCCAGTGCCATACTCATAGTCGAACCCCTCACAGTCGGAACCCTGAGCAGCTAAGTTCAGGTGTATTTGTTCTTTCAGACCTCCTCAGGTGTTCTACTGATAGCACATACAGATCATCAGCAACTAAACAACCCCCACAGAAATCCAACACCTGCAAACAATGCAAAACGCCCTAGACAGCCCCTCACCCAACAGTGCATAAAACAATCTCAAACGTTACTAAAAATAAACTTCCCCAACAGAAGGTCAAAGTAGGGGAGTCAACAATGGCCCTTGCCCAGAGCTAAGGGAGTCCTTGTATGTACCCTCAAGTCCTCAGGGAAGCCCTGCCAAGCCTAACAAATGGACTGCTGGTGAGTGGGGGGGCTAAGGAAGGCAGATGGCTTAACTGCCTCTCATCATTATGAAGTGTGGAGGAGGAACACCCTCCCTCTCAGAAATCTGCCAGGCTTTGTGCCAGAAGGAAGGATTTGAGCGCAGAGTCTAACCATCCTCAGGCCCAAGTATTTCCACCCCCTCCCATACGGGCTGGACCCAACACCCACTAATTCAATAAGGAGCACTCAGAGAGCTGACAGCCTCTCCCCAAGAGAGGCAGTTTGGGATGTTAGGGGTAGAAGCAGGGCAGCGGTACCAACACATAATTTATGATGGTGTAGGTAGGGTACTGGGCTGTGTAACAGGAAGGCGTAGAGGGTCACAGCAGGCAAAGGTAGAGTGAGGGAAGCCAGCCAGTCAGCTGAGAAGACTGAAGAGAGGCAGTACTGTGGTGGTGTGGAGCGCAGGTCTGTTGCAGGAGGAGCCTGAAGGTTATGAGTCAGGAGTCTGTGTTTCTGCTTTGGAAGCTTTGGCTACACATACTTGGCAGCTGCTTTGTATAAATACTATTCTCCAGTAGTATCCCTTGGGAAGGCACAAAGAGCAGAATAGGAATTTCGGGGGTGGGGGTGGGGGTGGGGATGGTAAGAGAGATGGAGGAAGGCCAAAGGCAGTACCGATCTTAGAAGGATGTGATTTGGCCTTACTCCAACCTGTCTGTAGGATGCCCCGGGTACCCAGCATCCTATTAGCCGCCTTCTACATGGCTACAAGGCATTTCAGAGGCCTCATGGACTGCTTTCTCAAGATCCATCCTGATTTTCCTTCCAAAGGTAGCTTGGGTTGGGGAATGTGGCTCAGAGGTAAACACAGCATGTACAAACAGGAAGGTGGGACTAAATAAAGTTGTTACTGAATATAAATGGAGTTTGGAACTCTCTCTGTAGACCAGGCTGGCCTCTTACCTCAGAGATCTGCCTGCCTCTGCCTCCCCAATGCTGGGATTATAAGGACACCATGCCCGGTTTAAGTTTTCTCCTTCTTTCCTATACAAACAGTATTCAGGATCAGGGGATTCTGGGAGAACTGCCAGATTTTGGGGCGAAATGGTGACATGTGTGCAACTAGTCTCATTTCAGTGTCCTTTTTGGAATAGAGGTGTGAAAAGAGAATTCTAGTGGCAACAAGGGCTTTGCAGAACAAAAACCAAAAACCAGTCAGAAGCAAGGTTAGAATAACATGTTGGGGAATAACCAGAGTGCTCGAATGAATGAAGGTAGGGGTAGAGGCGACATCATTGGGAGACAGAGGGTTGCTTCCCTAGACCCGAGCCTCCTGGTGCCAAGGCATCTTAGCTCTTTGGATAATCTCAGTGAAAAACCACCAGAACCATTAGATTAACCCTTTTGCTTACTTGGCGGCTTAGATGAAGTCTTAAGGAACTACAATCCCCAGAAGGTACTGTGGCAGGACTTGCCTCTTGCTACCTTTCTATTGGTTAGCGTGTGTTACCGCCGGCCAATAGAAAATTAGTTCCTTCATAGGTGCCAAGATGGCGCTGCCTACGATGTAGAAGTCTGTTGTCCGGTAGGCTTAAATTTGGGGAGATGGTGGATGAAAGGCAGGCGTTCCAGCTTCAGGGCTGAGGAAGGTAGAGGGAGTCCGGGGAGGGGTAGATCTGGGGTTGGGGTAGTGGTGGTGAAGATCTGGGGTTGGGGTAGTGGTGGTGAAGGGCACAGCTAGAAAGAATGCCATAATTAGGTAGCCGGGGCGGGCTTAACCCCTTCCAGCTCTCTCTCTAGGGCTTTGTACTACCCACTTTGACACACTTACTGTCCCAAAATCAGGAGGGGCGAGGGCGACAGCGTTTCTGCCGTGCCCCCTCCAGGCCTACTCTGTCGAGTTTTCCTGCCTTGCCTAACTCTTCCCAAATGAATTTCCATTCTGTTTACCTCTCCCTCCCTCGCTCTTTCCCCCAGAACCCCATGTCTCCTCCGGCTTCACTTTAAAACTCCCACGTCGAAGCTGGTGACCTCTGGTTTCGCCTCCTTGAAGTGAAATCATGAAGGTGGTGAACCTGAAGCAAGCCATCCTGCAAGCCTGGAAAGAGCGGTGGAGCGACTACCAATGGGCTATCAACATGAAAAAATTCTTTCCCAAAGGAGCCACCTGGGACATTCTCAACCTAGCAGGTCTCAAGTAAAACGGGGGGAAGGAGGGTGGGAGGGATAAACCCAGAAAAGCTGTAAGCCCTCAGCCTTACTTTAGTATCTTCTTGCAGAAGCACTCCTGGAGCAGGCCATGATCGGACCTTCCCCCAATCCTCTGATCCTGTCCTACCTGAAGTACGCTATTAGTTCCCAGGTAAATATTCCTGCCCTTGGGGTTTGGAGGTAAACCGCCAGAGAACAATCATCAGTTGAGGCTCATTTTCTTATACAAATAACACTTGATTTGTTGTGTGAATATTTCATTCATTTATTATATCCGTATGCATTTACAGTTAATTTTTTTAAATTTATAATTATTGGTCTGTGGGGGGTGGGTGGCATGCATGCTGCAGAATGTATGTGGCAGTAAAGGCAATTTTGTAGAGTCGGTTCTGTTCTTCCACCTTCAACTGGGTTGTCTGGGGATTTGAACTCGGTTCACCTGGATTGCATGCCAGGCACCTTTACCCGCTGAGCCTTCTTGGCGGCTCTTTGTTTCTAGTTTTGAGACAATGTCTTATGTAGCACAGGCCGGAGTTGAAGTCCTGAGTTTTCTGCTACCACCTCCCACAGTTTGGGAGTGGGTGAGTGCGGAAAATCAAACCTGCGCCCTGAACATGCTAGGCAAGTGCTCCACCGTTGAGCTCTAGCCTTACCCTAGCATTTACAGCCCCGGGATTTGCTCTTAGTACACAAGGAATGTAGAAGGTGAAGCCGACTGCCGCTGATCCTTGATAGGATGGGTTTCTGGTATGGTTAGGACAGAGTACGGAAATGATGGGAGGGCATGGAAGCGATACCTAGTCCAGTCTGAGCAATCAGGGAAGGCTTTCTGGAGGAAGTGATGTTTAAACCCAGGCCTCAGAGTAGGAGTTAGCCATACAGATTAATGAGAGTGAAAAGCAGAGAGAAAAGTGTACACAGGCTGGGAGGCAGAAATCACAAGACATTCATTACTGAGCGGAAGGACTGGAAATCCCGTCCAGTGTGAAGCATTTGCCTAGCAGGTACAAGGCCCTGGGTTTGATGCCTGGCACCACAAAAGAACTGATTTTGGTGTTGCTGCAACAGCTGAACTTGCACAGAAGTTCTGTTTATGTGCGTCAGACACATACATGGTATAGAGAATTAAAACAAATTTAAGGCTCACTTGGCCACAGGTGGGGATGTAGCTCAGTTAGCCGAGTGTTTGCCTAGCATGGACAAGGTCCTGAGTTTTTGTTTGTTTTGAGAAGGGTCTCTCCATGTAGCCCCAGCTGTCTTGGAACTCTCTATGTAAACTAGGCTGAACTTGAACTCAAAGAGATCCACCTGCCTCTGCGTCATGAGCTGGGATTAAAGGCGTGTGTCAAGGTCTTGGCGCAGTGTGCCTGGAATCCTAGCACTTTCTAGGAGGTGAGACTTTGAGTCAGGCTCAGAGAGAGAGAGGTATACATTTTAAAGTAACAGTGAAAGGCCAGACACCCCTTTAATCCCAACACGTGGGAGGCAGAAGCAGATGGGTCTCTGAGTTTGAGGCCAGCCTGGTCTACAGAGTGAATTCCAGGACAGCCAGGGCTACAGCAGAGAAACCCTGTCTCGGCAGGGGGGAGGCGGGAGGGACTGCTAAATTCTCACGTGTGCTTCTGCATTTAGTCTTTTAGTCTTTGCAGTAAGGCTACATTTCTTGACATACGACAAAACTCTGACTTCACGTGTGAAACATTTGATTTGGGAAAAAAAAAGGGAAGAAATAGTTTAATAATAAAGTTAACTTTTGTTTATTAATATTGTTTGCAAATAATATTAAATTGTGGGAATGTGGGCAAGCATGCCACGGCACGCGGGTGGCAGTCAGAGGACAACCTTCAGGAGTTGGTTTTTTGTCTTTCCACCGTGAATTCTGGGAGTGGGACTCATGTTGGGTCATGAGGCGTGCACCACAAGCACACATACTCACCGAACCATTCTGCCATCCTGGGAGAGAGATTTTAGTAAGCTTTTTATATAGTTGGATGTTCTCTGTTACTGTTGGACCCCAGGGGCCCAAACCGGAACGCAGCACCCCCACAGAGACTCACAGTCGGGAAATGGATGCAAATAGCATAAGGATTTATTCCAGTATACTGGGACTATTCTAACACGCAGGATAGAAGCGGCCACGAGGAGCAAATGGTGAAGCTTTTTATACAGTTGAAATGGTTGCTAGGCACAAACCGAGTTGGGACAAGTTGATTGGTCCCCAAATTGTTTTCCCATTTTGATAGATAGGGGCCAGTTAACCTTTAAACTGATTGGTGCTGGCATATAGCAAGGTTGTGGGCTCCTAGAAAATGTAAACTTGAGGGTCTTTAGTCTAAGTGGGTAGGAGAAGACCCTTAGCCTGAGGCCATGGGCTGTCTATGTGGGGAAACTCTTTTAGCTCAAGGCCGCTTTATTTGTCTTAGAAATTGTTTTTCTTTAACTGTGGGAACTGTTTTGGGTCACGGTGCTCCTAGCTTGGGCCTACACAATTTTGGTGCTCTTAGAAGCCTGACTAAAGTTTGGCTACTTTGGTCTTGTCCTTTCATTACAATTTTTTTTCTGAGACAAGTTCTCCCCGTGTAGCTGTGGCTGTCCACTTTGTCGGCCAGGCTGGCCTTGAACTCACAGAGATCCATCTGCCTCTGCTCTCCTAGTGCTGGGATTAAAGGCGTGTGCCATCATGCCTGGGTTTGTTCTTTGTCACTGTATTAAACTTTAACAGGTAACACGAGCCCCGTTATTGAAGACTTTATGCTTAGTTTTATTCAAATCCATTGGTCTCTCTCTCACTTTTCTTCCTCGTGCTGGGTGAGTGCTCTTCCACCTAGACACACCCCCAACGGTCCTTTTGTACTTTGAGCAGATCTTTTACCATTGCATACATAATTGTTTGTTTTGAGACTGAGTCTCCTTCTGTAGTCCGGCCTCAAACTCCTGGTTCTCTGATCTCAGCCCTCGGGGTGCTAGGTTATAGGTGTGTACGGAGTTCTGCGACATTATGAAATGGTCATTTGAGTTTTGCAGATACTCTAGTTGTTGCCACACTCAATGATGTCATACCATTACACGTCATCAGATCTCTGGGGCACTCCACTGCACAACTTCGAGAAAACGAGAGCAAGGAGATAAACTTAGTGTTATTTAAAATAATTTTTTTTACATTTATTTGTGTGTGTGTGTGTGTGTGTGTGTGTGTGTGTGTGTATGTGAGGACCATCACACACACATGGAAGTCAGGACAAACAGCTTTTGGGAGTTGATCATCTTCCACCGTGTGGGATCAAACTCGGGTTGTCAGGTGTTGGGGAAGTTTGCTTTTAGTTATGTTTGAAATTGTTTCATGCACTGTTGGGCGAGGGGCCGGCCTAGGCCTTGGCGTTTGGTATGGTCTGCAGGTGTTGGATTTCTGTGAGGGATGTTTGATTGCTTATGGTCTGTACCTGAGGAGTGCTGAATCAAAACCACCTGAGCTCAGACGCTCATGGTTTCACTGTCAATCGAGTATGGCCCTGGCCATGACCTCTGCTGAGGTCTGCCAGAGTTTACACCTATGAATGTCTCCGTGTTGTCCTTGGCGACCCACCCAATAGGTGTACTACTGTATGGCAGCAGGCACCTTTACCTGCTGAGTCATCTTCTTGGCCTTCTTTTAAACATAACTGGGGCTTTGAGTCTCTCTCAAAAGGTGTGGGGACCCTAAGGTTTCCCTGACTCATACCTTGAGATATGCTGGCTTGTACTTCAAGGAGAAGTATATTTCAATTTTTGTTTTTTTTTTTTTTTTTTTTTGAGACAGGATCTAACTCTTTAATTCAGCCTGACCTTACCTTCATGGCAATCCTCCTGCCTCAGTCTCCCAAATGCTGGGATTACAGGTGTAAGTCATTGTGATGGCTTCCTAAAACAGGTGGTTTAAAAGGAAAATGGTTTAAAGAAGTAGACGTCAGATAGTAAGGGACTTGTGTTAATTCGGAGAAACGTGGACTTTATCACAGAGAGACTAGTAGTTACTTAGGGGATTTTAAGAGGAGAAATAGTGTGATAAGAGTTTTTAGGCCAGGCAGTGGTGGTGCACACCTTTGATCCCAGCACTCAAGAGGCAGAGGCAGGTGGATCTGAGTTTGAGTTCGAGGCCAGCTTGAGTTCCAGGACAGCAGAGAAACCCTGTCTCGAAAAAAACCAAAAAAATTTTTTACAAAAGTATTTATATTGGCAAGGAGAGTGTCCAGTGGGTAAAGGAAGACTAGGGTTCAGATCCCCAGAGCCTGTGTAAATGTTGAGTGAGCATGGCAGCCTGCCTGTAATTCCAGTGTGTGGAGGGCAGAATTGAGGTGTCCAAAGCTAATAATAGCTGAGCCTTATTGACGAGTTCTGGGTTCACACACATGAGGAAAAATTTGTGTGTATATACATATATGTTTGTGTGTATGTATACATACATAAACATGTATGTTCATATGTGTAAGTGTATATATACATATATAAATGTGTAAAATGAGGATAAAACGTACAGGTTTTATGTACGTGTTGTAGGGTGGGTTCTGGAGGCCGAACCCAGGGCCTTGTGTGTTCTAAACAGTCTACCATTGAGCCTTCCTCCAGCCCTAAGATGCCCAGAGATTCGGTGATTTTTTTTTTTCTTTTTAACAATTGAGTGTATCCATGTCACCAACGTCCAAAATAGCAGACAGGCAAGACGTTTCCGTTCTTCTGAAAACTTCCCCTGCACTTTCTGCTCTAGCCCCTTCCCCACAGCTGCCAAGTGACTTCTGCCAACAAATACCCCAATATTTGGATTGCACGGAAGCGTGACACTGTGGTCTGTGTTGGTGCTGGGAACTTTTCTGGGAGCAGGATTCCTCAGCGGGGGTGTGTTGGCACCTCTCCTTCGTCCTGGCAGTACGTCGGCTCTCCCTGTTAGCACCTATGACTTACTGTAGTTTCGCCTCATCTGCTCTTGTAAACTGTTGCATAACGTTCCCTGTTTACTGTAATTTATGTTGCTTATAATTTGCTTTGGCCGCACAAATCATCGGATCACTGAACATCTTTTCTACACATTTTCCTGTGTATCTGGGAAAAGACTGTATCAGTTTACGCCCACCCATAGTGCTTCTGCTGTTCTTGTTCAGTGCTGAGAGTTGGACCCTGGAGCCTGGACGCGTTGCGCAGACACTCTACCAATAAGCTGTTTCCCCAGCCTCTCTCCTTTGTGTTTGGTAGTGTCTCCTTAGCTCTTTGCCAGTGCTGGATACAATCTTTTTTTTTTTTTCCGAGACAGGGCTGCACTGCATAGCCCTGGCTTTCCTGGGACTGTTCTGTAGACTGGGTTGCCCTTGTACTCAGAGATAATGCTTTTGCTTTCCTGAGTGTTGGGATCAAAGGGCATGTGCATGCTAGATACAGTCTTCTAAATGGTTTCCAGAGAGTCAAAAATTATATCACAGCCAGGTGTGGTGGCACCTTTAGTCCCAGCACTTGGGAGGCAGAGGCAGGTGGAGCTGAGTTACAGGCCAGCCTGGTCTACAGATCGAGTTCCAGGACAGCCAGAGTTACAACAGAGAAACCCTGTCTTGAAACAAAACAAAACAGAGCAGATTAAATCACATTATAATACACATTTTCATGATCACATTTTAAAATATTTTTATTTTAGGTATTTCTGTGAATTACTTAAGAGTTTATCATTTCCTGTATTTATTTTTTGGAAAAGAATTTTTTCAGGGTATTTGTGTATGTGTGTGTGTGTGTGTGTGTGTGTGTGTGTGTGTGTGTGTGTGTATGTATGTATGTGTATGTGTGTATGTGTGTATTGTGTTCATGTGTATCTGACCAGTATGTTGGTGCCCGTTGAGACCAGAGAGGGCATTGGATCCATTGAAGCTGGAGTTGCAGGTGTTATGAGCTGCCATATGGGTAGGGAGATCAAACCTGGGTCATGAAGGAGCAGCCAGGACTCTTAACTGATGAGCCATCTCTCCAGCCCCATAGTGTAGCCAGTAGCTACTATGTTGGTCCACAGAGAAGACAAGGAGACACTTTCATAGACAAACCTTCCAGATCCAGCAGAGGGAACCACCATCACGGCAAGCACCATACTTGACAGTGGAGCCGTGCTCATCTGATCTCTTGTGTTTTTATCGATACAGAAGCTCCTCAGGTGTTACAAAAACTCCACCTTCTCATCCAAAGGCCTATTTGCATAATGAAGGAAACCTGTAGCTTAGTCTCATCCCACAATCCGTTAGCAGCTGAGCTCTGCCACCTTTATGGTGGGAGAACTCAAGGCCCAAGGGTAGTGTTCTCTGCTTGTTGCCTGAGACTATGGGAGAGGGCTACAAGAATTCCTCCATAGCGATTTTATAACTTGTTTTTATTTTTTGAAGCAGAGTCTCACGATATGGTAGCCCAGGCTACCTGGAACTTGTAGTGATCCTGCCTCATCCTCCCAAGTGCTGGGATTGCAGGTCTGAGCTACTACACCTGACCTCTGCACTGTTTATTATTTTGTTGTTGTTGCTGTTTATTTGTTTTTATTTTTTGGGACAGTGTCACATAGCTGAGGCTGGCCTCAAGCTCTCATGTAGCTGAGCCTGCTTCAGCCTCTCGAGTGCTGGGACTGAAGCATGTACTGCCAACACCCTGAGTGTTCCTTAAGTCATTTAGGTTTATTGTGGTATCTGGAAGGAATTCACATTTCTTTATTTTCTCAAGTAGATGGACAGCCGTCTCAACACCTTTATTGAGTGGCCACCCTTTGTCATGGCTTCTTTTTAGATAAGGCCTGATATATTTGTTGTTTTTTGCACAAGTACTTCACTGTTTTGTTGTTTATTTTGTTACGCTGAGGATCAAACCCAGGGCCTTGCATGTGTTAGGAAAGTGCTCTCTTGGTAACCTATACCCCAGCCCTGGCACCAGCTACTGTTTTTATTACTGGGGTTTGTTCTGTTTCCCTCCCTCCCTCCCTCCGTTCCTTCCTTCCTTCCTTCCTTCCTTCCTTCCTTCCTTCCTTCTTTCCTTCTTTTTCTTTGATAGGGTCTTTCCACTCACTTTGTAATCCAGACTAGCCACAAACTCAGAGATCCACTTGCCTCTGTCTTCCAAGTGCTAGGTGGGATTAAAGGTGCTTCAACAAGTTCATCCTGCCTAGATTAATCTTCAGTGTCTCATCTTTCTGCCTCTACTGGCAAAGAGTGCTGGAATTAGAGATATTCACCACCATGTCTGGCCTATATATAATATTTACTATATGTAATACTTGGGTAAAACTTCCCCCGAGTTGTTTTGTTTCTTTCCTTCCTTTTTTAGATGGGGTTGAATGTAGCCCAGGCCTTGAACTTTCTGTGTAGTCCACTGCCTAGGTGCTGAGATTTCAGGCATGAGCCACTTTGCTCATCTTTCTGAGCTGGGGGTTGAACCCAGGTATTCACGCATGTTAGATCAGCACTGTACTAACCCAGCTTCATCCCCAGCCTTAGTATCTTCATTTTTCGAAAAATTAATGACTTGAGACCAGAGGACGGCTCATCAGTTGTTAGAGTGCTTACTGTTCTTCCAAAGGACCCAAGTTCCCAGCAGCATCCACGCCTGGTGGCTCACAACTTCTTGTAACGCCAGCTCAAAGCGATCCAGTGCCCTTTCCCGGCCTCCGTGGGCACCTGTTCCACACGTGGCGTACACACACAGACACACAGATGTATACACAAATAAAAGACAACTTTTTAAAAAATTGGCTGTATTCAAACAAATGTTAGATTCAAATTTAGGTTGCAGTTTGAAGGCAAGTGGAAGGGAATTGAGACAGAGAGCAGAGGACCATTTCCTCTGGTTGTTTTGTTCTTGTAAAGGACTAGAGAGTAACTATTTCAGTTTTGCAAGCCGCCTTGTTCTCTGATGCCGCTGTTCTGTTGATATAGCTCGAAAGCAGAGAGAGACAGTATGCAAATGAGGAGGCATATTTGGTTTGTAAGGTGTAGTTAGGTCAGTGGAGTAGTTCAGGTGAGAGGTGATGTCAGCATGAACGTGGGACATAGCAGACAAAAAGATGAGTTCAAGAGGGTTTGCTGCTTAACTGGATGAGGGGAGTAAGGAGGGAAGAGGTCAAAGGTGAGGCCTGGATTTCTGGTTTGGACTCTTCGCTAGCGGTCAGCATCATGAGAAAAAAGTAAAACCAGAGTGGGGCGGTAGGGTTGGGGCGAAGCGAGGGTGGCAGAGGATTCTGGCCCTGACACGTTCAAGGTGCCTGTATGGGCTGTCAGGAGGAGGTAGCATCTCTCTCTAGAACTTGGGAGTCTAGATGTGAGCTGCTGGTTTAGAAATGTGGAGTCAGTTTTTGTTGTGAGATACTGGAGATAAACAGCCTAAGGAAAGAAGGGTGTATTTGGACTCAGCATTCTGGAGATTTCAGGCTACCGTTGCCCGGTTCTGTCATCTCTAGGCGGTGAGGAGGCAGGATATCATGCCAGAAGGATGCACAAGAGTAAAGTTCCTCACGCCCTGGTAGCTAGGAAATGAAGACAAGTAGAGGAAGGGACTGGGGACAAGATACAGCCTCTCAAAAACGTGCCTCTCCTCCTCCAACTAGGCCCCAGCGCTGCAAGCTTCCACTCCTTTCCAATAGTGCCATCAGTTTACGAGTCCATGTATAGCTGAATCCAGTCAGCTCTCGGGTTACAGCCACTAACTGGAAGCCAGCCCTTCCACGCATTTGCCTGGGGGGCAAACGTTACCAGTCCTTGGACTAAGATGGTAATGGAGGCCGCAGGCACGGATGACACTGCTTGGGAATGTGGGCGAGAGAAGTGGTCTGTGCAGATTGCAGACCACCCAATCACGTGTCAAGGGCACATGTGAGAGCAGCGAGGAAACCATCAAGAGCATGGTAATAAGGAAGGAGAGGTTGAAAATCAGAGGCATGCTCACTGGTGTCACCTGCTGCCGGAAAACCGGCAGCCCGTGGGGTTCACAGCGAGAGTTTGTTGATGGCTGCAATGGAAAGATTCTTGCAGGGATCAGGGCAGAAATGATTGTGGTGTGTTGCACAAATGGAAGGTGTAAGTGTGGTGAACTCTGTGTCTGCGGAGAGAACAGAGAGAGAGGTTAACTGAAACGTGGGGTCTCGGGAAGCGCTCTAAAATAGAAGACTCTTGATTATAAACACAGATGAGAAAAGCAAGGAGGAAGACTGGAGAGAGAGGGTACGTGCGAGGCCTTGGTGGCCTGTCAAGTGCTAGGCCAAATTCGTAATTTATTCTTCCTTCGGAGTTAAGAGGCTCTTGGGTCGGGTGCTGGAGAGGACGCTTAGGAGTGGTTGGGGGTGTTGAGTATGAAGAAGAGCGAGTGGGAGGATTGGAGACAGCCGCAAGGTCAGCCTGGGCTAGCCACGTGTGCAGACCGCTCCCCCAGCCTCTAGCCTCAGGTCGGGTGTCAGCTCAGAGCGCCTGGTTCTTAGGATTGTCAAGACTGGAGCAGACCTGAGTCCTGCTGGGAGACACAGGTCACCAGGTGGTGAGTGCTTTCAGGTGTGTCCAGAGCAGGCCTTAACTGACACACTTAGAAGTACAGGGATCACATCTGAAGGCCACTAATTCGTTTTGACTACAGCCTCTAAGAACACAGACAATTGGGGCTCTCTCCCCTTGGTGTGGGGTCCAGTTTATCAGCTTTTTTTTTTTTTCCAATTGAAACATCCAGCTCCCCCTAGCGGTAGGCATCCAGCGAGGTTCAGCTCTTCTCCAAGCTCTCGCTATGGGTACATCAGCAATAAATAAACAAACACTAGCCTGGAACGCCACGGTCATTCTGCCCAGGCAGGCTCCCAACTTTCTGATCACCGTCAGACACTAGCCTTGGCTTCACAGTATGTCCCGCTGCTGATGACTTGAATGCTAATTGTCTGTATTTAAGCTCTGTCTGTATTTTGCTCCTGTTCATCCTTGAGGTCTGGTTTAAAGTGTCCGAGTCAGGCTAGTTGTTCAGGTGTTGGAGACCTCATATCTTACCCACACGCTGCAAGCACACAGTTACCGTTACTGTTCGCAGTGCCGAGGGTTGAGCCCAGCGCTGTATGCCTGCGAGGCTAGCATACAACCACCAAGCAGCACGTATCTCAATCTGCTGAATTAAGAGTTTAAATTCACTCAGAACAAAGTATTCCTTTCAAACCAGTCTCTGTGGTGATGAACATATATTTTACTAACAGAAACGTTTTGCAAGGTAAAAAATTTTCAGATTGCATCTCATTAATAGAATTCAGTTACTTAAAGCAATGAAAACTTCCTGAGAATGAAGCCCAAGGCCTGGTGCTAGAGAGGCAGATAGCAATTTAATATTATCGTCCGCAGGGAATTTACTGTCCAGGCAGAGTTTCTAAAAATGTATTTTGGAAATACTAATTAAATGAGCTCTCATGATGAAATAACTTTGAAAGTGGTTGCTTATGTGCCTTCTGGGAAAGGGGATATATGTGCCAGGGTGTGTGTGTGGAGGTCAGAGGACAAGTTGGTGGGAGTCAGTTCTCCAGTGTATGGGTCCTGGGGATCGAATTCTAGGCGTCAGGTTTGGCAGCAAACATGTTTACCCGCTGAGTCATCTCTCATTGTATATCAATGCATTATGGTTCTGAGAAGTCTTAAATGAGGGTGTATGTATTTATGTATGTTGTTAATTCAGGTTTCAAAAATTGAAGAAGCTCTGTGTGCGCGCGTGGAAAAAACATTCTCTGCTCCCCTCCCCACTTTTTTCCCCAGTGCTGAAGGTGGAACCAGGACCGTCAGTAGTCTAAGCACGTGCTATTACCACTGAACGGATCGCCAAGCCTTGTAACATTTCTTAATGTCTTGAAGAACCTTTGGAGCAATGTGGTCTAATATGATTTTCGACAGTAAAGGAATGGCCCTTTCTGTGCTGAATAACACAGTGACCACCAGCACTTGAATTGAGAATAGTATGACTGAGGAATTAAAATTTATTTATGGGCCAGAGAGATGGCTCAGCAGTTAAGAACACTGGCTGCAGGCCAGGCATAGCGGCACACGCCTTTAATCCCAGCCATTGAGGGGCAGAGGCAGGCAGATCTCTTAGTTTGAGGACAGCCTGATCTACAGAGTGAGTTCTAGGACAGCCAGAGACTGTCTCTATCAGGGAGAAAGAAGAGGGAGAGAGAAACTATCCCCTCTTCCAGTTCCAGGGGACCCCAGGCCCCTTTTGACTTCCAGGGTACTGCATGCATGTGCCACAGACATACGTGCAGGCAAAACATTTGTTTATTTTGCAGTACTGGGATGAAACCAAGGCCTTGTGCATGTTAACCAAGCACTCCACCACTGGCCTACACACCCAGCACCAGGAAGCAAAGTTTTCATTTCATTTATTTTGTTTTTGATTTTTGAGCCAGGATCTCACTGTAGCTCAGGCTGGTTTGGTACTTACTATGTAGCCCAGGCTGGCTTTGGCCTTTACAGCAGTTCTCCTGAGTGCCGGCTTTGTAGGTGTGTGTCGTCGTATTTAACTTTGAATTCACACAGACAAATATGTCCGTGTGGCTGGTGGCTTCCTTGTCAGTGCAGCTTTGGCAGCAACTTTGAGAAGTGCTGATCTAAGAGTGTGCTTTAATTTATTCACCCGACAAACATCAGGCTTGTGGCAAACACTGACTGAGGTGAGGCAGTAGGTTATATCTCCTGTTGAGCGTGGGAGACATTTGTCACTCCTTCTTGCCCAAATAAGATCACACATACTCCTGTTGTCGGTAACTGTTCTTGCTGTGGTGTTCGGACTGATCTCAAACTTAAAGGCCCAATGGTTCTCCAGTTTTAGCCTCCTAAGTAGCTGGGACTACAGGGGCTGTCACTGTCCTTGAAGGTCACTGTTTTTGTTACTTTTCTGGTGCAGAAGCCTGAACCCCTGAGTCTTGCCCCTCTGGGCGAGAACTCTGGTGCACTTTACTGCTGAGCTGCACCTCAGCTCCAGTAGTCTTCTTAGCGGAAGAAGCAGTAAGGCTAGTTAGCGTGGAGGCCCGGAAATCATACATATGCACACACGCACCACCTCTGTGCTTCGGAGTGAATTTAGGTCTCATGCTAGGCTGGCACCGACCACTGAAGTGGACCTTCCGCCTAGCAGAATCACCCTTACCATCCTTGCCTAGTGGGTGTGAAGCCGAGTTTGGTCCCCAGTGCATTACCTCCCCACCCCCACAAAAATGTTATAAAGCAACATCGCTTTCACTCTTGGTGACTCTTCTGCCCACTAGTGGCCAGCTGAACCCTGCTCATTTTGGACAAGGAACAGCATATGAAGACAAAACAGGGTACTTTTGACTGTTTGAAAATCCTCCCAGTCGGCTGCAGATGCCATTTGCAGTGAGTCTGGTAGACGCAGGAGTAAGGACAGCTCACGGCCTTGCTGTGTCTTAATGAGCCGAGGAAGCCTCTTGACAGGGTTGGGGATTTAGAGCTGTGGCAACTCAGGCAGGTGTCAGCGTTTGCCCCTCTCAAGTAGATGATTGAGTGTCCTGTCTCTCCCTTCTAGATGGTGTCTTACTCCTCTGTGCTCACAGCTATCAGTAAGGTATGACCCTGGCCACCCCGGAGCTGGGGGAGGGGACAGAGGGAGAGTGACAGGCAAGGCCCTCCACCTTGGCCACTCCTGTCATGTGTCCCCTGAGGCTGGAGGGGCAGCACCTGATGCCTCTGTCCGGCATTGTAGGCTTCCCCCAGAGGGAGGGGGCCCTGGGAATTAGGAAAACATTTCTGCATAAAGAGAATGCTGAATCTGCAGCCCAAGGCTGGAGGGAGGAGAAGTAGCAGCCTGCACACACAGCTGTTGCTTGTGAGACCCGGGGTCGGCTAGGCAGTGCCGCGGCTTCTCATTGCAGTTTGACGACTTTTCCCGAGACCTGTGTGTGCAGGCTTTGCTGGATATCATGGACATGTTTTGTGACCGACTCAGGTAAGAGATGAGTGGGGCAGCTCAGCAGGGTCATTCTTTCAGTGCTGAGGAAATCACATAGCCTAGGAGACAGACTGAGACTCACTGTGGGCTCCCGTGTCCCTTCTGTCCACCTGTCCACCCTCAGCTTCTCTGTCTATTCCTTTGAGACAAAATGCCCCTTCTCTATTTGGAAGAGCTGGTCTGAAATCTTGTCTAGTTGATGCTGGCTGGACTAGGTGTCTTACCTAGGATCTTGCCAACTCTCCAACTCTGTCCTCTAGTAGGGGAGTGCCAAACACCCCGAGGGAACGTTGGTGTGGGTTGGACTTCAGCTCTTGGAATAGATACAAATTTTCATCCTTCTTGGGTAGTTGCCACGGCAAAGCCGAGGAGTGCATCGGGCTGTGCCGAGCGCTCCTTAGCGCCCTCCACTGGCTGCTGCGCTGTACAATCACTTCTGCAGAGCGGCTGCAGGAAGGACTGGAGGCTGGCGCTCCAGCCGCCGGGGAGAAGCAGCTCGCCCTGTGCCTGCGGTGCCTGGAGAGGACCCTCAGCAGCACCAAGAACAGAGCCCTTCTGCACATCGCCAAACTAGAGGAGGCCTGTACGTTCCCCGGCTGCCCTGCGCCCTGCCTGCTGCCGCCTCCGTAGCCGGTCCTTTGATCGAGAGGGGAGAGGCAGGGTGCCATCCCACTTTCCAGAAGGATCCGAAATCATCCCACTTCCTTTTTTCTCTCCCCATAAGCATTGCATACATCCCAGGGACTTGGGCAGGGTGGCACCCGAGCCAATCAACCAACAGGTATTTACTGAGCATTCCCGTGTGCCCAGCACTGTGCCAGGTGCTGGAGATGGGGGAGGGGGGCTACCAAAGGAGCATGTGGCAGGGCCCCTGCCCTCGGCAACCTTACACACTAGTGGGGAGAAAGACTTGAATGCCGTGCGCCTGGAGGAAATCGGAGGACAAGACAGGCATGCCATCTCGTCCGCTCTTATCTGTCTCCATGTGGCTCGCCGAGGCCGGTGACTCAGGTGTGACCGGGACATCCCGTTAAACTAAATGCCTGTCTGTCAGGACTGTGCCATCTACCTCCCAACTGAAGTTCTGATGTTAAGTGTGGGAACCTCCCCCAGCCTGGCAACAGGCAGACCTACTGGGAGGGAAGTCTTCTGGCAGCAGAGGCCTGAGGCCTTGGCTAGGACCACCTCAAGGCCTCTTGTCTTCCATCGACAGGAATGCTGGAGTGGGTGACACCCATGTATGTCTTCAGGGCTCAGTTGGAGTGCTTGTGAGGGGATTAGTCTCTCTTCTCCAAATTGCTTTGCCTGGGAAAAGTCTAGAAAGAGATTAACCACTGGCTGTCAAAATGGGCTGCGCTGACGGTTTTTCTTCCTCAGTTGTCTTGTTAGTGTTGGCCGCGCCTTGCCTTCTCGAACACTTGATGAATGCTTATTGGTAGAACAGGAGGTGTGGATACTTAATTTTAATGGATTTCAGGACTTGGTTGTTTTTTTCTTACCGCTGTGCTACATAGAGGTTAATTGGCTAGCTGGTGCCATCAGTCATCACTTGACCCTTTGGAACTGTAACCAGGATAAGTGACTAGTAATTAAGCACTAAGTGTGTGCTGTAGACCGTGAGTGTGGGCATTTAAGAGAGAGGCCAGTGGGCTAGACCAGTTGGACAAGCTGTTAAAATAGCAGAAGCTCGAAAGCTGTGTTGACAGGGTGCTTAGACCTCGCTCGCTTGCCTAGAGGAGAGGTGATTGCTATCGAGAGAGGCTGGCCTTGCGGAGTGGCCCGCTCCAGGAGTGACGCAGCCTCTGTCCCTGCCCGGCCACTGCACTCTGCGCCCATCCCCATGCGCCCATCCCCATGCTCCTCTTCCATTGCTATGCGTCTCCAGTCCCTGGAAGTCAGGCCCTAGCTATGGTTTGCAGGGCGCTCCGTCCCGCAGTGCCTATTCCCCTTGTAGAACCAGTGCATGCTGCCCTCAGGACCCTGCCTCCACGTCATCCTCGGAGAGAGCCTTGCTGTGTGGTTTCATGGGCCCAGGGAGGGTCACAGTCACAGGGTCTGGGAGCATGCCCTGCTTCTCCTTCCTAACCTGTTCGCACCTTGCTTTTTCTTCACCAGCCTCCTGGACTGCCATTGAGCATTCTCTCTTAAAGCTTGGGGAGATCCTGGCCAATCTCAGCAACCCCCAGCTCCGGAGCCAGGCTGAGCAGTGTGGCACCCTCATCAGGAGGTTAGGTTTCTGGGGGAGGCGGAAGACGGGGCACGTAGTGTGTTCCTCTGCTGTCTCTTCCGTCTGTACACTGTCCCAGTCGAATGTCTCCTCAGCATCCCCACCATGCTGTCCGTGCACTCAGAGCAGCTGCACAAGACTGGCTTCCCCACCATCCACGCGCTCATCTTGCTGGAGGGCACCATGAACCTGACCGGGGAGATGCAGCCCCTGGTGGAGCAGCTGATGATGGTGAAGCGCATGCAAGTGGGTGTGGCAAAGCAGAGTGGGTGGGGCCACCTGGGGCAGGAGGGAGGCGTCTGGTACTTCTTGAGAGGAATAGATTTTCCCTTGGTTCCTTAGTGGAACATAGATGCCCGTCATGCACCGTTTGTCCTCTGAACTCATGGTCCTGGTTCTGAGCACTGGAGCTGGAGCCCTGCTGTGTCTCCAGAGACCCAGCCTGGCTCCTGGAGCCCGAGGAAGGGAGAAGGCAGGGGTCTGGACTGCCTCTCACACCTTGCCTTTGGACTCCCCACAGCATATCCCCACCCCTCTTTTTGTCCTGGAAATCTGGAAAGCTTGCTTTGTGGGACTCATCGAGTCCCCTGAGGGTACACAGGAGCTGAAGTGGACGGCTTTCACCTATCTCAAGGTACCTGGTGACATGAGAGCAACAGAGAACCAGCCAAGGGCAGCTCTCAGGAGTGGCAGCATGCTGGCCCTTTGCCCCGTATGTCCCCTCCTGGCATTTAGCTTAGCTGCTGAGTCTCCAGCAAAGCTCCAATGGGTCATTTCCTCTGAGAGTCTTGGCTGGTTTAGCTACTTGAGGGTCCTGCTGTTGTTCAGGTTGTCCTTAGCCAGGTTAGTTTGGGGCAGCTAAGAGAGCCAGGGAAAGCGTTCCTATCCCTTCCAAACTGCAGTTTCAATCCTGCTGATAGGATTTCCTTGTTGAGCCAGCAGAAGTCTAAGGTTCCCATGTCCTGTAGCCCAAGAGGCATCCGGTGCTTGGGTAACCATGGGCTTACTGATAATTCTCAGAGCTCTGCCATTGCAGAAGAGTGTCCCTGTGTCAGTACCCACAGCAGGGAATGGGGAGTCTTTGTGTAACTGAAAGACAAAGGACACTAACTGATCTTCCCCCTTCCCTCCCTCACCCCTAGATTCCACAGGTTTTGGTGAAGTTGAAGAAATATTTTCATGGGGAAAAGGTGAGTTATGAGAGGTAATGGGAGCAGATAAGGATAAACAAATGCAAGGGTGGGTCTCTCTGTCTCCCTCTCTCTCTCTCTCCCTCTCTCTCTCTGTCTCACTCTCTCTCTGTCTCCTTGAGACAGGATTTCTCTGTCCAGTACTGGCTGTCCTGGAACTAGCTCTGTAGACCAGGCTGGCCTCAAACTCAGATCCACCTGCCTCTCGAATGCTGGGATTAAAGGCGTGTGCCATCTCTGCCTGGCTAACCGTGGGTCTTTTCGGCTGCGGCTGAGTAGTAGTGTTCTTGTACCTAGAGGGAAGGCTGTGTTCACCTGTGAACACATCCGTGCACGTGCACTAGACTCCAGATGGTGGCTGAGGCCGGCTTTCCTTCACCCCAGCAAGCAAGATTACCTGCAGCGATTTGGCCGGGGTAGCCACATGCAGAGTATGGTGCCTCCAACATCACTCCACCCAGTTACTGGGGGTAGTGTGGTCACAGACTCCTTTCTCTTTTACTGAGCAGGGTACCCTTGTGACCTGCATTCCAGGCTATGGAGGGGCTGGAGGACATAGAACTCAGGTGGGAGTTTCTTCCTCTTCACAGGACTTCATGGAGGATGTCAACTGTGCCTTTGAGTTCCTGCTGAAGCTCACACCCTTGCTGGACAAAGCCGACCAGCGCTGCAAGTATGAGCCCCCGCTCACCTGTTTTACCGGGAGGTGTTCCAAGCCCTTCCCCGCTCACAGCTTCAGATGAGCTGCAGGGAACGCTGCCTCTCATTGGACCTTCTTGGCAGGGGTGGGAGGCAGCAGGCTAGAATTGCCAAGTACCCGGGGCCCCTCAACCTTTGGGTACTTGAGTTTTCTTCACCCTGAAGGAGAGAGGAGACTGGCCGGGCACCCCTGTTCCCAGCTCTCTGCTCACTTCTGTCCGGCCTTCCCGCACAGCTGCGACTGCACGAACTTCCTCCTCCAGGAGTGCAACAAGCAGGGGCTTCTGTCTGAAGTCGATTTTGCCAGCCTTGTGGGCAAACGGTGAGATGTGAGCCCCCTTGGGCTGCCTTAGGGGCCCCTTGATTTCCCTCTCTCTGGCCAGACTGGTTCTTGCTGCCTTTCCCTTCCTCTTTGAAGTCTGAGTTGCCAGTGACTGAGAGCGCGCCTCGGGGTCTAGGGCACAGGACTCCACCAGACCAGAGTTTACAGAGCTGCCGCTCTTTGACTCACCCTCCTTCGTGAGCAAAGGACAAAGAGAGAGTCTTAAATCTTCCTTTAATCCTAAATGAACTTTCAAAACAGGTGTAATGATAATGGCAAGTTGGAATGGTTGTAATACCGAGCACACTTTCACTTGAGAGCCTCATCCCAGCTTGCAAGCTTCTTGTTTGCCAGGGAAGGGTTAAACCCGCGTGTGTGTGAAATGCCGAGCAGTTGAGTTTCCCCTCCAGCCCATGGGTTCCTACACTTCTCTCTGCCTTTGTTTCTGGAGTTGGATTAGAGATTTTTTTCTAAAAACAAAAAGAGACTCACTGTGTGGCTCTGGCTGGCCTCAGATGCGGAGATCCACGGCTTCTGCCACTTGAGTGGCTTGAGATTAACGGTGCAAACCACCATATCTAGTGAATTAGAGAATGTAGCAAGGATGCTTTCTTAGCCAAGAATCATACTTACACCTGTAATTCCAGCCTTGAGGGGTTGAACCAGGAGGATTACCGTGAGTTCAAGGCCAGCCTGGGCTATAGTGTGAGACCTGTCTCCAGAAAAATAAGAATTCTCCTTGTTTCTGTTTTCTTCCCTGGGTTATGGCCATAGCACAACAGATCGGGACCCCCAGCTAAAATCATCAGAAAATGCCAACATCCAGCCCAACCCTGGGCTGATCCTCCGGGCAGAGCCCACGGTCACAAACATCCTCAAGGTAAGTGTACCCTGTCTCTGCTACCATGGAATCCCTTTCTTCTTTTAGCTTTTCTCTACTTCCAGATAAATAAACAGGGCCCACAGACCTCTCTGCAGAGTCTCAGACCTCTCTGCAGAGTCTCGGGCTTTTGTGCAGAGCTGTCTTGGGAGTGGAACAAGGGGAGGGCAAAGATAGCTACCACTGAAAGCTGACATCAGTTGCCCTTCTGCTGTGTACTAGGTGCTGTGGTTGGTACCTCTACAGACACCACCCCAGAAAGACACAGAAGGGAAGCTCCCAGCCAGATCCTCACCCACCTCACCCCACCCTGCCCCCACCACACCAGTGTAGTTGAGCGCGAAGCTCGTAGTGACTGGAATTTTCAGCAGTGATCTTCCTATTGGAGGCAGGGAGAGACAAAGTACATTTCAACATACAGTGTGGCAGTCAGTGGACACATGCAGAGAGAAAATGTGGCTAGGCTGTATCTGGGGGGCTGGGGGAGGGGAGTCTTCTGTGTTCTTCACTGGTTTCCTGTCTTGTCCTCAGACGATGGATGCAGACCACTCCAAGTCCCCAGAGGGGCTCCTGGGGGTCCTGGGACACATGCTGTCTGGGAAGAGCCTGGATTTGCTGCTGGCTGCTGCAGCTGCCACTGGGAAGCTTAAATCCTTTGCACGGAAATTTATCAAGTGAGGAGAGCTGTACCCTGATGTGGACCGGGAGGTCGTGTTTGAAGGGAGGAGATGCCTGGGTATGGGTCTTCCTTGAGGTGCACAGGCCAGGGCAGAGCATCCCGGCTAGAAACTATGACGTAAGGCTCACTTGACTCAGAGACCTCTTTTCTCTTCAGCTGAAGGTGGAATAAAGATGGTTGATAAGATAATGAGGCATTGACGGGGCTGGAGAGATGGCTCAGTGGTTAAGAGCACTGGCTGCTCTTCCAGAGGACCTGGGTTCAATTCCCAGAACCCACAACTATCTGAAACTGTAGTCTCAGGGGATCCAATGCCCTCTCTGGCCTCTGCAGGATCTTGTACACACATGGGGAGCAAGATTAACACAAACATACACACATACACATAAAAATAAGAGATGGGTGCCTGCAGAGACAGCTCAGTGGTTAAGAGCACTGACTGTACTTCTGGAGGTCCTGAGTTCAATTCCCAGCAACCACACCTTGGCTCACAACCATCAATAATGGGATCAGATGCCCTCTGCTGGCATGCAGGTGTACAAGCAGATAGCACTCATGTAAATAAATAAAATCTTTTTTAAAAAATTAAAAAAAAAAGATAAACACATTTTTTAAATGAGGCATTGAATAGCAGTCATGGAAAAATTCTTTAGCCCAGTTATTTATTTACTTTGGACATACACTCTTATGGAGCCTAGGCTAGCTTCAATTTTATAACTGATACTGGCTTTGATACCTGCCTCCACCTCCAGGTACCACCTAGTTATCAATAAGGAGTTCTTTTTATTTTAATTTTTGAGACAGGGTTTCTCTGTGTAGTTTGGGCTGGCCTTGAACTCAATGAGATGCTTCTGCCTCTGCCTCCCGAGTGCTGGGATTAAAGGCTTCCACCAACACGTCCAGCTAATAAGAGGTTCTCAAATTCTATTGCTTTTGGAGTTTTCCTGGAGTTTTGCATGTAGAACATTGTTCCATTCTGGGAATCCTATTTTTGCAACAGGGTCTCACTGTGTAGCCCAAGCTGACCTCAAACACTCTGTGTTTTGGTCCCTTCAGTGCTGGGATTATAGATGTGAGCCACCCTGCTCTTTTAGGAATAGTGGTAGTTTTCCTGTAATCATAACACTGGTCTGATCTTTAGCCCGTAGTTCAGGCTCTAGTGACCACCCCTGTTGAGCGTATAGCACCTCCACCCTCTTGCCTGGCTGTCTCTCAGCTCTCATCCTCGTTGACGCCACCTGTTTCTGTTCCTCCCACAGTCTGAATGAGTTCACTACCCATGGCAGCGGAGAGAGCAGTAAGTGTGCGCTGTGCTGAGGAGGGAAGGCAGGGGGGCCTTTGCCCGTTCTAGGGGAGGCGGGGTCTCCTCCAGAGAGAGAAGCTTAATACTGGGAAAGGCATTCCGCCAAATCCACCCTTCTGCCTTGCTCCCACTTGTACCATTTTAGACTGGTTTGGGTTCTGGAAACTTTGGATTCCGAGGAAGGGATGATGTTCTCATTAAGACCCAAGAAAAGGATTCTGAGCCTCAGAGCTTTGAAGGAGCCTCTTGGTCCCTGACCTTCCTTCAGGAAACCCGAGCTGGGATATGGCCTCCCTCCTTGCCCACTTTGCATGAGGCCTTCGATCCCCAGCACCCCCTGACCTGTGCAGGGCTTGGGGCCCTTGCCCTGGGCTGAGAGGTTGATGTTCTTGCCTTTTCCACAGCAAAAACAGCCTCAGTTCGCGCCTTGCTCTTCGACATCTCCTTCCTCATGTTGTGCCATGTGGCCCAGACCTATGGCTCAGAGGTGAGTGAGGTGGGAACTGATGTCATCAGGAGGCGCCAGGTGAGTGGAGCAAAGAGGAAGGAAACAGTTAGTACTTCCTGTACCTCTCACCTTTGCCCCTGTTGATTTCCCAAGCCGGCAAGTTCTGTTGACCTGAAATCATGTGCCAGCAACCCAGCTTCTCTAGTGACACGTTCATACTGGCCACTAGGTGGCACCACAGCTCTGTCTGCCTGCTCCCTGGACAGATTTGTCCTTGGGAAGGGAATGGCAATAGGGCAGGAAACTGAGGCCCAGTGCCTGGCTCAGCGCTGCTGGGTGCCACACCCTCCTCTCTCAGCTGGTGCCTCTGTCTTATTCAGGTGATTCTCTCCGAGTCAAGCTCAGGAGAAGAAGTGCCCTTCTTTGAGACCTGGATGCAGACGTGTATGCCTGAGGAGGGCAAGATCTTGAACCCTGACCACCCCTGCTTCCGGCCTGACTCCACCAAAGTAGAGTCTCTGGTGGCCTTGCTCAACAACTCCTCAGAGATGAAGCTAGTGTTAGTGGCCTAGGTCCTGACTTTGGGGGGGTTGGCATTCCAAGACCCTCTCCCCGAACCCTATTTCATGACCCCTTGTAATGACGTTTCTCCAACCCTGATGCTCTCTGTAGACAGATGAAGTGGCACGAAGCCTGCCTGAGCATTTCAGCAGCCATTTTGGAAATCCTCAATGCCTGGGAGAATGGAGTTCTGGCCTTTGAGTCCATCCAGGTAGCTCTACCTTTACCTGAGCCTCTTCTCTGCCCCAAGACACAGGGCCTCATTGAAAACTTATTATTTTACATACAACCAGATCCTTAAACTGGAGATCATGTTTTGATATTAGTCTTCCTTAGAATCATCATCTGAGCCACTTCCTCCCTCCCAGGTTACTTTGAGAAAGTCAAATGTGTGCCGCAGAGGCGTGGGATGTGCCTTGGGATTCTATCTGTGACCCCCCCCCCCCAGCTGCCCCCAGAGGCCATGGGAGTGATGGCCAGGGAGAGAGTCCCCAGGCCATTCTCTCCTCCTCCCCACAGAAAATCACTGATAATATCAAGGGGAAGGTATGCAGCCTGGCGGTGTGTGCTGTGGCTTGGCTCGTGGCCCACGTCCGGATGCTGGGGCTGGATGAGCGTGAGAAGTCCCTGCAGATGATCCGCCAGCTGGCAGGGCCGCTGTACAGCGAGAACACCCTGCAGTTCTACAACGAGAGGTCAGTGACCTGGCCTGCCCCTCCCGGCCCGGCAGGTGTGCGGTGAGGACTCAGCGCCTCCAGGAACAATCGGTCCTTTCCTTCCCAGGAAGCCGCTGGCTAAGCCACTTCCTCGTCCGTCTAAGTTCTGACCAGCCCACCTTGCTTGGCGGCTGAGGTGGCAGGCTGCGGGCAGTTGGGCTCTCGACCGCTTTTCCCCTCCCCCACCACTCCCTCACATTCTCATTCACACATTCATTCAACTGGCTCAGGATATTCAGTGTGCGTCTCTGCATCAGGAGCGTTTTAATCCCGCACCTCCCATGTGCCGGAAACGTAGACCCCAAACGGCTTGACTTCTGTCCTCAAAGGCTTCACGTTCCAGAAAACTAGCTGGGACAGAAGAGCAAAGGGATTATATGGCCGTGTCACTGTCGAGGAACTCTGAGCCATCTGCAGTTTTTATAGCTTCCCTCCCCCACCCCCAGCTGTCCTGGTGACCATTTCAAGTGCTGCCCTTCAGGGACTTCCTCCACACTGCGTTCAGTGGTGTGTGCTCATTCACACAACTGTTAAGCGGTTTGGCTGTTGCTTCTTAAGTGTGACAAGAAGCACATAATAGAAAATTTACCATTTCAACCATGTTTATGTGTTGCATTCGGAATATGAAATCTGTTGGAATTGTTGTGAAACAGACCTCCAGGCGTTCTTCATCATGTGTGTCTGAGCTGTTTTAGCCAATAACAACGGTCCACCTCTCCTCCTCTCAGCTCTTGGCAACCACCATGCAACTTTCTGTCCCTCTGAGTTTGGTCACGCTAGGTGCTTCATGTAACTAAGAATTACGTAGTATCTGCCTTTTCACGACTGACTGACTACTCAGCATAATTTCCTCAGAATTCATTCATACGCTAGCATGTGACAGGATTTCCTTGGCTGAGTAAGAACAAATGTATGTGCCCCTCCTGGCCACCATCCCGCCCTCGAGGGGCACTGTGACTGGGTGCCGAGGCCAGCTCACAGGCAGCTGCTGAGGTGGTTTTCTGAGGAACATGTGGAAACATAGCTGAAACAAAGTTAGGGAGAGTCTGTGAGAGCTTATCTGCTCTCGGCTCGCCTGTGGAACATTTGCTTTGACATCACCCGTCTTAAGTGTGTGTGCCACACACGGGCGCACACGGTGGGCAATCTGGGGCTCCATTGTGTAGGTGGCAAAGGTGCTCTGAAAGTCACGGCAGCCTTCCTGAGCTCCTGACGGCATTCCTGGCTGTGCACGGTTTGCCTGGTTACCCAGGGCCTGCCGGCCGGGAAGAGTCTTGTGGGGCAGCCCAAGGACCTCTCCTGGAAGTTACAGTTTACTTTGGGAGGAGGCCAAGGCTCCCCCCTTTTCCCCCCAGTACTCAGCTCAGGGGGAAGCGATTGTATTTATTTATGATCCTGAGTTGGCAGAGCTCAGGCCTGGGGGATGGGAGAAGTTGGAGGGGGAGAGGGTGGGGCAGAAAATCTGAATAGACTGATGGAACCTGTAAGAGAAGAAAATCCCTGCCCTGTGCTCTCCTGGGCTTCGTGCCCAGCAGGTAAGAGCCCCATCAGTAGTTGTATGGCTGCGCCCTCCCCCAGCACCCAGTGGGTCTAATACCTCAGCCATGTTTCCGTAACCCAATCCAAGGGTAACGCCTGCATGTGTCCTCCCCGCCTGCCCAGGGTGGTGATTATGAACTCAATCCTGGAGCACATGTGTGCGGACGTGCTACAGCAGACAGCCACGCAGATCAAGTTTCCATCCACGGGCGTGGACGCGATGCCCTACTGGAACCTGCTTCCTCCCAAGCGCCCCATCAAGGAGGTACTGACAGACATCTTTGCCAAAGTGCTGGAGAAGGGCTGGGTGGACAGCCGCTCCATCCACATCCTCGACACCCTGCTGCACATGGGCGGCGTCTACTGGTTCTGCAACAACCTAATTAAGGTACTTGGACTGGGGCGAATATGGACAGCCGCATAGATTGGGGCAGTAGTTGTCCTCAGCTGGGACAGGCCAGGCTTCTTTGAGAGGTTGCTGGGAGCTGGGGAGACTGAAGTCGGGGCCTTACCTCAGAGAAGCACCTTGGAGTTGGGGTTGACTAGCACCTCTGTCCATAGAGTTAGCTCGGGTGTCAGAACCCTAGGGTCCGGCTGTGCGGTGCCTCAGCAGCTGCTTGCCTGCCACCCAGGAGCTGCTGAAGGAGACGCGCAAGGAGCACGCACTGCGGGCCGTCCAGCTGCTCTACTCCATCTTCTGCCTGGACATGCAGCAGGTGACGCTGGTCCTGCTGGGCCACGTCCTGCCTGGCCTGCTCACTGACTCCTCCAAGTGGCACAGCCTCATGGACCCTCCTGGCACTGCGCTAGCCAAGTAGGATTCTCCCCAGAGCCTTCCTGTGGCCCCCCTCAAGTCCTGAGCATCTAGGACCCACAGCCAGGCACCCCAGGAAGCTGGGCTGTTGAGGAGGGCTTGCTTGGGTGGGGGGGGTGGGGTGGGCACGCTTGTTCAGCACAAACACACGTAGCTTCTTTTGGGACCCTCTTAACCAGGCCCCTTTTCCCTGGAATCCTTTGCCAGGCTAGCTGTGTGGTGTGCCCTGAGTTCTTACTCCTCCCACAAGGGACAGGTGTCCTCCCGCCAGAAGAAGAGGCACAGGGAAGACATCGAGGTAGGCCCCTCTGCTGACTTGGTTGGTCTTGTTTTCATGGAGCAAGTACTTTCAGTGAGGAGATGCCTTCCCAGGCAAAGAGAGAGGGGCTGAGGTCAGCTGTGTTTTGGCTGATTTGGTTGGCCGGGGTCTGGGGGAGTGGCTTGAGTGGGCCCCTGAATGTCCACCCTGAGGGCCCTTCCGGCTCACTAGGCAGAGGTTGTGGGGGAGGGTCACCCTGGTGATGCTGGCCAAGGTTCTCCACTCAGGCCTGGCTGCCCAGTGCCCGGAGACTTGGGAGGCGGGGTTGATGACAGTGACTCCCTGCCCCCTCCCCCCCAGGATTATATCAGCCTCTTCCCCGTGGAAGACATGCAGCCTTCGAAGCTCATGCGACTCCTGAGCGCCAATGAGGACGACGCCAACATTCTGTCGAGTCCCAGTGAGCACTTGCGATGTCACGGGCTTGCCTAGGACTCGCCCCTCCCTAGGGACCTGCCTTGGTTCCCAGCTTGTTAGCAGGAGCTTGCACCTCTCTGTCCCCTAGTGGGTGCCCTGTGGCCTGCCGGTGGGGACAGGGTTGCCACCCTCCAAGGCCTCTCTGAGCCCGCAGCTGTCCCTCCCTGTCACCAGATGAAGCTGACAAGGCACCCAGCGAGTTCACTTCCTTGGCACGGCTTGTACCACTGACTCATCCACTCCGCCTTCCTTCCTAACCCAGAGACATGCCCTGTGGCTGAGAACAGGCCCTGCCAAGCTGCGACCTGGGGCTATCCTTCCGCCTTGCTACCCAGAGGCCGCCCATGTCATCCTCTCCTCTCTGCCAGACTGCTTTCTGCCAAAAGCTGTTCGTGGCATCATCCAGTTTTTCTGTTTCCAGAGATTTCTCCCAGACCTAGAAGTGTCTCTGGAAGCTTTAGAGACCAGGGAACCAGTCACATGCTTGTGCAAAGGAAAGATGTTGGGTTGACCTATGACTTATGACCTCAGCCAGGCCCTGAACAAATAGACTGTGTGTCTGTAAAATGGGCTCTGAATGGGCTAGGCAGCTTCAGCCGCACAGAGTGCCAGGATTGGCCTCTGATGGTTCTCAGCAGGGCTAGTCCCCCCTAATCTACGCCTCAGATTCAGGCTCTGTGCCCTGCATGCACCAGATCCTCCTGATGAGGGACAGGTGAGGCTCCCCTGAGAATCGGAGCTGACACAGCACCTTCTACCACTCCACAGCTGACCGCTCCATGAACAGCTCCCTCTCTGCTTCCCAACTCCACACAGTCAACATGAGGGACCCTCTGAACCGAGTCCTGGGTGAGTCCTCCCTGCTGTGCCTACCTGCAGGCTGAGCTAGAAGGAACCTCCTCTCAGAGGCAGGGCCGTGTCTACCAGAAGGGATCCTCTGGCCCCTGATGTCCCGCTTCCACGTGCTCCCGCTCCCTCGCTGCTGCAGCCTGCCTCCGCCATGCAAACCCTTGACTCCCATCTTCCTCCCGTGCCTGCTGTCCTCAGCTTCCTTTCCCTGCTCAGTCTCCTTCTCCTGGTCTGACATCATCTAGAACTCGCTGTCTCGTTCTTCCTCCGCACAGCCAACCTGTTCCTGCTCATTTCCTCCATCCTGGGCTCACGCACCGCTGGCCCCCACACCCAGTTTGTGCAGTGGTTCATGGAGGAGTGCGTGGACTGTCTGGAGCAGGGCAGCGGGGGCAGCATTCTGCAGTTCATGCCCTTCACCACCGTGAGTGCCCAGGGGGGTGCGGGTGCTGGTGCGGGGATCGCCCTCAGAGAAGGGAGGGCCTCCCTCCTGGGACGTCACACCGGAGCTTCCTGTGTTCCTCTGTCTGTGGCAGGTATCAGAACTGGTAAAGGTGTCTGCTATGTCCAGCCCCAAGGTAGTTCTGGCCATCACGGACCTCAGCCTGCCCCTGGGTCGGCAGGTGGCTGCCAAAGCCATCGCTGCACTCTGAGGAGCTTGGAGTTGCCTGGAGGGGGTCCCTGCCCCAGCATGGGGGCGGGGGGGGGTAGTGAGGATGAGGCCATGTGCCCATGCCCCGTGGTACAAGGATGGTTTGTCAGTCTGAGACCTTCCTCCACCCTCTGACTCACCGTACCCCTGTCACATCTCCCAGTTCCTACCCGAAGACTGAGCAGTCCCAGTGGTCGCCCCGGTTGTAGTAGCTGTACTCCAAAAGGGACTTGGTGGTGTGTACATACGTTTATTTTTATAACTCAAGATGGGGAGTCCCCCTTGGTTCGTTTGTAAATAAAGTTTCTTGTGGCTCCCATGACTATCGAGCGCTGGTCCCTGTGCTGCTCGGGTGAGGACAGTGTTCTTTCCCTGCAGTCTCTTGTGCTGTGGCCAGGGAGGGGCACAGTCCTGGGGGGGGGCGTGTGGGAGGGCAGGCATGTTGTTCACAGATCCCACTGGGATGATGGGGAGTCGGCAGCATGCCCCACTGCAGTCAGGATGCTCTGCTGAGAGGCCCCGGCTGCCGCTGCGGCTGCGCTGTGCAGGGCAGGATGTCTTGGCTCTGTAGCCACCCTCCACCCTCTGGCCCAGAGTTCACTGTGCATCCCTGCCAGGAGAGGGTTGGAGGACGAGGGTGGGGACTGTGTCCTCCGTGCTCTGCAGGGACATGGACCTGTGAGGCCGTGGGAAGGGCAGTGGAGGGGAGGTGTTTAGCCGATGGCATTCAGGGCTCTGGAGGGCTCTGAGGAAGGTGGCTGGGTTGGCCTGGTTGGGCAGCTTGCAGCTGACCTGCCGCTGGAACTGTGCCTCTCATCTGCTCGCTGTGGCCATATCCCCGCCCTCCCAGGCTTCTTCAGCTCCAGAGCTGAGCCAAGCAGGGAAAGTGCTCCCAAGGGTGATAGTGGGGATACGGCTTGTTGAGGGAAAGCCAGCCAACCCAGACCTTGAGTTCTGACCCAGGGGTCACCTTGAACTTAGCCTTCTGCCCGTAAAAGACACGGCGTCATTTGTTCTACCCGATGGGCAGCTTTGTGGATGGTTGTTCGTAGGTGGTGAAGGGAGCAGCCTTGGGCTCACGTCCAGTGTGTCCTTGCTGCTGCTCAGCGTGCCCCAACCCCAGGCCTGCTCTCTCCCCCTGACTCAAGATCCATCTTCTTTTTCTGTCCCCCAAGAAGCCGTGGCTCCAAGGCAGGGACGGTGCGTGTGTTTTCCCTGTCATGTCCTTATCACACAGCTCAGGACTGTAGAGTGGCCCCCAGGAGATGGGTCGGTGTGAGCTAGAACACCCCTCGTCCTCCCTGCACCACCCTCTCCTGCCATTCATTCAGCCCCTGGCCAGGCATCAGCCCAGCCCAAGAAGGAAGAAAGACATTTACTGGATACAAACACTTTATTATCCTTAAGCTCATTACAGTGATGGAATGGGACTTGGAGGGAGGGCAGACAGATGGGCCTCCTTCCATGCCATCCTCTCGCCTCCCCGTCCCGACTCCCAGTCTCAGCCCTGCAAGGCCCTAAGAAAGAATCTGATAAATTCCAGGGCCAAACCTGGCAGCCTATACTTCTTCAGGGACTTCATTCCTGTGGGGACAGGGCATCCTGCGATCCTGTTGGCCAGAGCAAGAGATGCAAGAACCCAGTTTGGGAACACTGCTGTTTAAATATTAAACAGGACAGTCTTGTCTCCCCAAAGGGAGACTCCTGGTGCTGCCCCGGCCCCCGGAGAGGTGCCTCAGTGTGGTGAGCTCACTGTGGCTCTTTGGGTACCACCACAGCTGGTGCTGGAGCAGCCTCAGAAATCAATACTTGGTATTGATATTTACCTTTCTCCCTCCAGCCTTGGGGACAGGAGGACACAGGAGCTTTCTCTCACTGCTACAGGCAGGAGAACAAAACTCGGAAGTGGAGAGAAGGACCTAGAAGCTTGGGGCTCCGTTTTCTCTTCTCTGTCTTTAAATAGTAGGCTTAAATAAGCATAAATATTAAATAGAGATAAATAAACTGTCTGGAAAGGGCTTGCTCAGGCCTGGGTGAGGTGGTGCAGAACACAGTAAGCTGTCTCCAGGAAGCTCTGCAGGTGGGAAGCGACCAGGACGCCTCCGGCCCGGCGCTGGAAGGCAGAGGTGAAGATTGGCACCGTGTTCTGGGTGGGCTGCACGGCAGGGGCCACCGCTAGGTTTTCCATCTGTTGGGAGGAGATGAAGTCGGAGATGAGTCCTTACTACAGGTGAGGGAGTTCTGGGAATTGAGCTGCTCTGTGGGGCTCAGTATTAACAGTTGAGCCAGACTCCGACCTGGTCTGTCTCTAGGCCAGAGATCTAACTCCTTACTCAGCCGCAAGGGAGAGTGTGTGTGTGTGTGTGTGGTGTGTCTCCTTACACACATGCCTCTGAGAATAGAGTCTCCCAGTACCCAGGCATGTGACCCCATGGTGCTGGTGTGTGACCCCATCCTGGCTGTCACCACTTGCCCTTCCAGATGAAGCTCACCTGCTGCCAGATGGTGGTGACAAAATTGGCAACATCCAGCTGCAGAATGTGCAAGGTGGGGGCCAGCTCAGGGGAGATGCCTGCCAGGGCCTGCAGGAGACCTTGATAGAGGCAGAAACCGCTGTGGAGTTGTCTCAGGAACCTCACCTGGGAACAGCAGGAGGG
Source organism: Cricetomys ansorgei (assembly GCA_026225945.1). Lineage (NCBI taxonomy): Eukaryota > Metazoa > Chordata > Mammalia > Rodentia > Nesomyidae > Cricetomys > Cricetomys ansorgei. Next base: position 15,458,832 of record JAMJFZ010001881.1, read on the forward strand.
TTAGGCAATATGCAGTGGGACACCCCTTCTCTTCAGGAGCCCAAATACTAGGGTGTCATCCCTTCTCCTCCTCCTCCTCCCGGTCCCCCTTCTCCAAATACTCACCAGCTGCAGGGCCTGGCTGGAGCAGCCACTCAGGGGAGCCTGCGGGATACCCAGAGAGTGGCCGAGCAGCGTCAGCTCCTCGGGGTGGCACAGCTTGTAGGTGGCACACTGGATATAGAAGGATACTGAGGGTACTCACTGGGCCAGGCTGTCTCTCCATCCCAAGTCCTCTCATCTTTCTGTCCCCTGGCTTCTCAGCTCCCCACCTTCCTAGTGATCGCCCTCCTAGGGGTCACCGTCCCAACCAGAAGTTCCCACTGCTGCCTCTTCTTATTTTCTCCCGTGTGCTAGTCGAACCCCACATTCCCCTCCTCGATGGTCTGTCAGGATTCTGGGGGTGGGACCCAGGCCCCTGTGCCCCTGCCGAATATCTCTAGCCTGCATCCTTCCCACTTGCCCCCCTGTGACCCTCCCCCCACGCCCCTGCGGTCCTTCCTATGCACCCACCGAAGCCTCACTCACCAGCTGCTTCAGCAGCACCGAGTTCCTGGCCTGAATCTTCCTCACTTGCTCCAGGGACTTCAGCAGGAAGCTCCGGGGCAAAGGCAGGGGTGGTGTCGGAGAGCTTACGGAGACCAGGGGAACAGCCTCCTGCCCTGTCCAGAGCGCACTCTGCCACAGCAGCAGCTGTAGGGCTGGGAGCAGAGAGACAGGTCTGAGACTCGCCACTCCAGCCTCCCTCCTCTCCATACCCAGGGCAGGTAATAAGGCACTCACCCATCAGCTTCATTGGGCTCAGGGCAGAAAGTTGAGCCATGGGTTCTGGGTGATCTGGACTGAGGTTCTGGGCTCTGCCAGAGCCCAGCTCCAGGGGGCCTTTATACATAACCCCATTGAGGCCTGGGAGGAAATTACCTGGGGCTGGGGCAACTCAGCTTAGTAATAACTTCCCAGGATTTATGCAAATTTGTCGCCCAGGACAATGCAGGGGGTTGGGGAAAAGTTGTTTGCGAAAGCTTTGTGAAATCGGGGAATCTCTCCTCCTTCCTTGACGTCTTGTGCCCCTCAAACTCTCTTCCTCCCCTCCAGCCACGCCCAGGCCTGAATTGCTCCAGGGTATTTGGTCTGAATAGTCTATCACGGCTGAGCTGCTGGCGAAGCCCTGGAGGCTACAGCAGGGAATTCAGTCAGACCCGGGGGAAAGAGGCAGGCCCCAGGTCGAAGTTGCTCCTATCGCTCTCCATCTTCTGTCAGACAGGCTGGGGTTGCCCCTTCTGCCCCTTCACCTGTGATTCTCAAGCCACCCATACCTGGGGCAGACATTCTGAGAGAAAAGGAAGAACCTGCTTGCCCTCATTTCCCAGAAGCTCCCAGGGGGAGCTTCCCTCATTCCCAGAAGCTCCCAGGGGGCTGCCTCCTGCCCTTGACAGCACCCTGGGGTCTTGCTGTCTGTGCCCACCCCACATTTGGATAAAAACCAAATGGTCCAACATTCAGGCCGTCCTGTCCCAGGCTGATTAGCTGGGAACTCCCCAATACCCCCCACTATGACTCATTCTTTTAAGCCCCTGGATCCCGGCAGAGAGGCCAGAGGAAACCGGATGTCTGTCCAGAATGAATCAAGACCCTCTGGGGCTCTTTCTCACCTGACCTTGCCTCTCCTGCTCCCCTGCATGACCTCCTGGCATGTTACACTATCGTCACAGGCTCTGGGAGATGGCGTCAGGGGCTAGGACACGCCGGACGGAGGATCGTTGCTCCACAAGCGGCAGTGTGAGCCAGCGGGAGTGGACACCGGCTGGGGCGAGAAGGGAAAAGCTGCATCTCCAATTCTAGAACTCTGTCTGGTGTTAGCTCCGGAAGAGACCTTGGAGTTTTCAAGCCTGCGAACTGGGCCAGAAAGGGAAATCACTTCCCCAATCATCACTGGAGTGACATCCCACCCTCTGCCTCAGTTCCGACAGGGTTTTACTGGCTAAGAACGAGGAGGAGCTCTCTTGTCTGACTGACCTCATCTCAAGCTGTCACTTTCTGAACTGTGTTACTCCACCCTTGGGGTCAAGGAGCATAGACATCTTTTGATGCGGAGGCCTAACGGACTGGGTGGGACCATCTCCGGGGCGAGGGTGCCCTCTGGTGGCCACAGGTGTCATGGCCGTCAACTACCTATTACTTGGGAGGGTAAAGCATGCTGACTGGCAACAGCTGGCTACCTCAGATGTCAGAACTCTTTGTTGTGTGTCGGTGGTGGTGGGGATGCTGGGGATCAACCAATCAGTGTGCTGCAGACGAGAGGTGGCTTTAGTGAAGTGGAAGCCCTTGCCTGGGGTCTTGGAACTCGCTGGTAGGGAGGTGATCTAAGCTCCTTGTGTTCTATTGCACTGTCCAGCCAGAGCACATCTTGAACAGTGGAGAATAAGGCCGGGGAGAAGGGTTTGGAATGTAGCTCAGTTGGTATAGTACTTGCCTAGTATGAATAAAACCCCACATGAAACAGGCATGGTGCACACACCTGTCTGGCCAGCACTTGGGAAGTAGAGGCAGAACAAGACCTTGTTAGGGAGGGTCCTGAGGCCCCCCAAACAGTAGCAGCAGTTACCACTGCTGCTAGTTGCTAACCAGAAAAGTGGTAAGACTGTGTTGCTGAAGACACCACATCACATGGAGGCTCTGGTCAGGGGCCATGGAGACATCAAGCTGGAGCTGATCTGTGAGCTCCTCTCTGCTGGCTAGACCTCACAGCACATGGAGGTGCTAGGCAGGCTGCTGAGAGAACTGTCAATCACTGCCTTCTCAGCTATGGTCTCTATGGCACATGATGCTGACCGGCCAGACAAAACGTGAATCCGCGGCCTCCAGCATGCAATAGTGGCAAGTCTGTAGGGGTCACCAACTGCTTCCCGTTTGGATTTAGGCCCGCTCCACAGGAGGGAAGCCACCTGGCGCTGTGCTCAGTGCCTGTGACTGGGAAGTCCCAGGGCCCGGTAGGGAAGCTTCGGCTGTTACTGTCTAAATAGAAAGCTGCTTGTCCAGAGGCCTGAACATTTCCGTCTGTGCCCACAGATGAGTGCTCTGTCAGCTTTGGCCGGAGAAGCTCGCTTCTGTACTGAGAACAAGTGACTGCTGGATGCCTGGCTGCTAATGAGGCAGCTGTATCGTCCCATCCAAGGCTCAGGGAACACCGGAAGAGGGCAGAAAGAACGCAGAGCTGGAGGAATGGACAGTGTGCTAGAACAGTCTTCTGGACACGACACAGCCATGGCCTTCAGCTCACTGTGGTTGTGATGGCTCCCTGCAGGAGACAGGGCCTGTTGGCACCCTGTTAGGGAAGGGGAGGGGCTTATACAACCCCAGGGGTTTATAAACAGTTCATGATCACTGGGGGGAAGACACCTTCTCTTCAGTAGCCACTGTGAGGTGCCCAGGCCTCTAATAACTCCTTGGCGTTAAGAGCTCTAAGGAAATTCACTGATCACCAACGGACATGAGAGTAGAAAGGGATCTGGTTGTGCGGAGGGAGGGACCATCAGGAAGGAAATAAGGGGTAATGAGGGGTAATATGGTCAAAATATGTTAAGTATACTCAATGAAAATGTCAGTGAAGGCTGTTAATATATATATTTAACATACACTAATAAAAAAAAAGTTCAATGTTATCCTCAGCTTTGTGTTGAGTTTGAGGCTAACCTGGGCTATCTGATGTAGGGGGAAAAAAGATTACAGACTCTTTCCCCTGGACAAGTCACACAACTGAGGGAAGTTGAGAGGCTAAAGTGGTGTGTGAAGGGTTTGAACTCAGGGCCTCTAACATGCTAAACAAGCCTCAACCCTGAGCTACATCCCTAGCTTAATTTTTAAAAAGTTAATTATATTTGATGTGTATGAGTGTTTTGTCTCCGTGTGTGTGTGTGTGTGTGTGTGTGTGTGTGTGTGTGTGTACCCCATGCATTCAGCATCAGTGACATGGGATCCCCTGGGACTGGAGTTGTGGTTATGAGTCAGATTCTCTGCAAGAGCAACAAGGTTTCTCCCCTGCTCAGCACCCAGGTTGTAGTTAACGTTCTTGCTGGTGATGCCCAGTACCACAGGCTCATGGTGATCCATGAGCTCATACCTGATCCACAGTGAACCGTCTCTTGGTTCGGGATTTTGAGCTTGTCACTGTTACAGACAGTTGGGTCATCTGACAATCGGGTTCTTACTCTTCTTGAATCTGTGAGCCATCTCCTCTGTTGACCTCCTTGCTATTTGGAAGTTTAAGGTTGGCCTGGTTTGTGTAGCCAGTAACATGACTACCTTGTCTCAAAAAACAAAACAATACTTAAAGCAATTTGGACACAGGGAGAAGATCATCTGCAAAGATGGAGCAGCGAGCTGGAGGGAGTATCATCTCATACAGGCAGCTTCACGCGTTTTATGACCCCACGTGGCATTAGCTTGAACAATATAGCAACGCTGGGTCACTGTGACCAGGGCTGGCATCAGGAACCAAAGCAAAGCCAGACCCAAGCATGCTGAACGGAATGTGCTGCTGCGAGGTGTGTCGGTGTGCATTCCCGACAAACAAGACTTTAACCAGCCCAAATGTCATGCCCCGCACTAGGGTGACCACCGAGTCACCCAACACTTAAGGAGCCTGCAGACAGGCTGGCAAGTCAAGGCTTTCTCACCACCCACCTCCTCAGAGGAACATGGGAGGCCCGAGCAGGGACGCAGATCTACACTTGGGGCAGACAGGCAGGCAAGGTGGAAGGGGATGCTGGGAATCCAGAGGCAGAACGCCAGATGTCCTAGGCAGCAGAGTTCAGCAGGGATAAGTGCAGTGATCCGCGACACAGGCCCAACTGCGCTGACCCATTGTGGGGGAGGGGGGGAAGGGGACGGGGGTGGGGTGGGGACACCGCTGTCAGTGCTGGGACACAAGGGCAGGTGTGTCCCCCAGCTACGCACAGCTGGAGTTGGTTGGGGAACTGTGGTGCCCTTTCCTGGCCCCCAGTTCTTTATTTTCAGTGAGCAGCCCATCTCCCACTCCACAGGACCACCGGGAAGAATGCTATTCCCACTGTGCCAGGCTTCACACTCTTGTGCACCCCACTTGAGGTCAGCTGCCCATTCTTTCTTGACTTTTCTGAGGTACAGTCTCAGGGAGCCCAGCGTACTCGTGAACTGATCCAGTGCTGGGTTACAGCAGTGCTCCACCATGCGTGGTTTGTGCAGTGTTGAGGATCAAACCTAGACTCTGTGCAGACTAGGCAAGCACTCTGCCAACTGACCTCCATCCCTGTTCTGTTCGCCCACTGTGAGACTCTTGGAAGTTTAGGTTCCTGATTTGAAGAGCCAGGAGGCAGAGTCTAGTCCTTTATTTGAGGACAGGTACCAGTTCAGTAGAAGAGAACCCTGGCCTCCAGACCTCAGTTCACCTCACTTGGTTTCTTCCCTGCAGAGACGCTGGACCCTAATCAGACTTGGGGCTAAGACGCCAAGAAAGAAACCCACCTGGGCCTGTCAAGACCACAGCTGAGTGCCGGGCAGTGACCGGCAAGAGTACATGAGGAGCTTTGGTGAACTTTTTATTGTTTAAAAATCATAATTGAAGCTTCAAAAACATACAACCCAACATGTCCCAACTCCGGCCCTAGTCCACACCCTAATCCACGGTCCTGTCCATCCCTCCTGCTGCACACACCACCTGTAGGCAGGACCCCGCTCCGGGAGGCTGCCACCCGTTCTCCTGCCCACAGTGTGTTGTTACCAGCTACAGAGAGGCATGGCAGCAAGAGGGGGATGGTTGCTCCCAGCATCCCTGACCTCTGCACATATGCAGTCTGTGAGCTGTGTGTGGGAAAAGGGGGCCAGTTTCCCGGGCAGGGGACTCCTGAGGGAAAAGACAAGAAGCCAGTCCACTCAGCTCACCCCTCCCCAGGCCCCGGCTCAAGGGAAGCTGTCGTCGTCATCCTCCGCCATCTCCTTGGCAAACTCCAAGTCCTGCTGCTCTCGCTCACGCCGTTCCTGCGGGGAGAGGATGGCGGCTTCACCCGGGGCAGGGGTTGCTCCTCCCTCCAGATCCTTCCCTGCTTCCCTTTTTTAAAGGTCCACCCTTCACACCAGCTCACCTCTGCGGACTCCAGGTCCTTGTTGTAGGATTTGGGAGGGAAGCGCATGGCCTGACAACAGCACATGGAGAGAGAAGTAGGAGTCACTGGCATGCCCTCCGCATGCCCCAGACACCAAGTCTGAATGCGATGGGCCACGACCACCATCCTGTCTAGGCTGGAAGCATTCTGTCTTCTGTCTGCCTGTCTATCAACTAAAGGCAGGGTCTCTACATAGTCCTGGCTGGCCTGGAGTTCACTGTGTAAACTGGGACAGCCTCAACCTGCCCTGTCTCCCGAGCGCTGAGATTAAAGGTGTGCGCCATCACGCCGGTTTAGAACTGAAGTCTTACACTGCTGGCTGTTACAGGTGAGGATGGAAAGGGCAAGACCACAAAGGGCCTCAAGTGACTACACAGTGTGCTTTGACAGATTTTAAGGAAGGCAGGAATACCCAGGTTCCTGGCGAAAGGAGGAAGAGCAGGAGAGAACAGTACCAAACTCAGTGTCTAGGTGCAGACGGGGTTAGAACTCTCTGTGGAACTAAATGCTACCTCACACTTTACAGGGGTTAGCCTGGCCAAGGGCTCCACAGCGTGGAGGGACTTCATTCAGCAATCTCTAGGAGTAATGCACCAACTGTTCCATAGGCAGAGAGAGGCTCAGAGAGGTGTTGGCCCAAACTCGGAACCCCTGCCTGCTCCTCCATGGTGACATGCTTACACGCCACAGAAGGCATTGCAGTCTGGCTGCCAGGGAGGAGCCTTTGCCCTGTGGCCCTGCTGCACATCAGCGATTTTTAGACGTGGGCTGGGAACCGGGTACTGATCAAGCCAGGCTTCCTTGAGGACTCCGGGGGAAGGAGGGTCATGATGCCGACTAGCCCAATCAGTAGCCGAGTGTTTCTCACCTTGACAGACATGTTGTGGATGTCCAGGCAGAAGGAGATGCGCTGGTGGAAGGCCAGCTGGGGCTCCCGGGTAGAGTAGATATCAATCATCTCTTTGGACTGAACGTAGCCCTTCTCGTGATTGATGCTGGCCTCAATCACGCCGTCCCGGATGGCCTGTGGGCTCCCAAAGGGAGGAGAGGTCACCTCCTGTCACTCTTGTGCTGTTCGGGTCCTCTGTTCTAACACTATGCCCAGATCCATTCTCTTTCTGGCCACTTTCTGGCTTTGCTATAGTTACTGGCATCTCCTGATGAGACCGGGTTACTGCTGTACCTCTGGGAATTCCCTCCTGCTCTTGCCCCCTGTAACAGCAGCAAGGTTACATTCTTGGCCATTGTGGCTCCTGAGCCAGCCCCACCTTGGCGACAATGAACTCTGCATCTTCTGGGCTATCCAGCTGCAGCTTCTGGGCGATGTCCGCCAGGGAGATACGGGAATAGGAGAGGCTGATCATGCGCACACCTGGGAAGGAAAAGCAGAGACCGTAGGGTGGACATGGATGGGTCAGCTCCCACCTGCCCACGAGGCTGCCCATGCCAGGAAGAAAGCCATTCTGCATCCTGTTCAGACCCAAATTCTTACCTGTCTTAATCACATTGTGCCGCAGTCGGATAATTAGGGTGTAGGTCCCATCTGTCTGAAACTTCTCCCCAAACTGATCCAGGACTTGGTTGAACTTGGCAAGATTTCCCGTCCTAACAGCTGCGAGGGGACGGGACTGGGTCAGATGATGTAAATGGGTTCACACATCAGGCCACAGGGCAGGGCTCTGGGAGATCAGCCTTACCTTGCGTGAGAAGGAAGTAGGGCATGAGAGAGCGCTTGAGGGAGGGCTGACGGAACTGCAGGCGGTCCGGGATCTCCCCCAGCAGGAGCTCCACCACAATCAGAAGCTTGTGCACCTGCGCGGGCGGGGTGTGACATGGAGCCCAGTGGGCAGGGAGCCCAGGCGAGGGGAAAAAATGAATAGGGCTCTGATCTCAGACATACTGACCAGGAGGGAAGGCAGAATCGAGGTGTACAGTGGAGCAGGTGCACACACATACACATCAACTAAACACACTTAAAAGGGGAGAGGCTGCAGAGATGGCTCAGTGGTTAAGAATGTCTGCTACTCTTGCAGAGGTCAGGAGTGTGTTCCCAGCTCACAACTGCTGCACCTCCAGCTCCAGGGATCTGAGACCCTCTTTGGTCTCTGTGGGAACTTACAACATGGCACACACTGCCAGACGCCCCCCCAACACATTTAAATAAAATAAATCTTGAAAAAAAGGGCCAGGCATTGTGGCACACACCTTTAATCCCAGTACTTGGGAAGCAGAGGCAGGTGGATGGCTCTGAGTTAGAGGCCAACTTGGTGTACACAGTGAGTTCTAGGACAGCCTGGGCTATGTAGAGAGACCCTGTTTCAATCTCTCTCTCTCTCTCTCTCTCTCTCTCTCACACACACACACACACACACACACACACACACACACACACAGTTAAGGTGCAGCCTGGCACTGAAGAAGGCCACATGCCGAGGCCACCAGGGTCCATCCTGTCCCCGCTTTGATGTTAGCCCAGTAAGACCCTGTTAGAATTTAGACCTCAGAAGTGCATGGGGGAAAAGTTATGCTTGCCTTTTCAAAAGACAGAGTTTCTGTATGTAGTCTAGGTCATATAGCCCAGATTAGCCCTGTACTTGCTACAGAATTAGAGACAATCCTATCTCAGCTTCTCAAGTGCTGGAATATGACACACACCATGAAGCCTGGCCCAACACATGTACTCTATCTTGCCCCAGGTACTACTGTAAGGAGACACGAACCCTCTCATCTAGTGTGAGATTCACCCATGAACTCCACCAGCATGTGACACACTCACTATTTCATCATCTGTATTTGTAGTGACTGTTGTTGTTTGAGAAAGGGTCTCACACTATGTAGTCCAGGCTGGCTCTGAACTTGCCACCTTCCTGTGTTAGCCTCCTAGCTATTGGGATCACTGTGCACCACTACATCTGGCTTTTAATGATTTTTAAAAGAAACTTTAGTATGATTTATATTGTAAGCAATCTACTAGTCCGGTCATGTGTCCCATGTGTCTAGAAGTTCCTCTGTGTGAAAACCCTACTGATTATTTCAAAAAACAGTTCAAACTTAAGATTTCTTATTCTTTAAAACCAAGTTGGCCCAGTCCGAACTTCTGAACAGTAATGCCATGCCTCTCCAGCACACTGATCCATCACTGAACATGCTCCCGACTCTGATAAGGAGCAATGGCGGCTGGTGCTAAGGTGAGGCAGGAACACAGGCGGGCCTATAGCTGGAAGAACTGGGCCCGTAACTGGGCATTGGTACTTGGAGACAATGTTCTGAAATACCACCACTGAGACACCCTCTTCTTCCTTTCCTGTCACTCAAGGCTCTGAACACCAAAGTCAATCCAGAGACCTCTCGTGTCTAAAAGCTCTGAAGTGGCCGACGTTACACGCACACAAGCCCCTCAGCTCTGAGAACTATGAGATTTCCTGGCCACAGACAACACTCATCCAGAATGCACTTAAGGGACCAAGTAAAAACTGGGCTTAGCAACTCAATTCAGGCCCATGGCCAGGGAATCAGGACTATTTCACACTCATCAGGACACGAGCTGGCAGAGGAGCTGAGTGTCTGCTGACTGCTCTGACACTCACAGCTGGAGCAGCCTTAGGGCTAAGGGTCAAGAAGCTCCGGCTTGAGTACAGGGAAGCAGACCTAAAGGGGTATCAGGTAAGCAAGAGGCAGAGGGACAAGTTAACCAGTACCGTCTGTTTGAAGCCAACAGCTGTGTGCTGCGGGGCCTTGCGAAGGGCATTGGTCATCGTTCTCCGGGCTTCAGAGTACTCCAGCTGGATAGCTTTGATTCGCCCTGGGCATACAGGAGAGGAGAGTGGGTCAAAAGAGTGCTGTCATCACCACAACCACCACTACCCCATCTTAGGGCAAACACCTTAGCTTTAGAGTATTCTGACCCCCCCAGCCTGATGATTTGTACATTATCCCATTTGTGGGCTCAGATTGTGCTAATTCGCCCAAGCTTTCACCTGGTCCTTCACATGCTATGTGGGATGAGTGCTGTCTGTGCCAAATGGACCAACCCGGAAACGTCTGCAATAAGGAGCCAGAGCCCCCTCTGCTTTGTGGGTGGGGAAGCCCTGCTCACCTGTGTAGTAGAGGTACCTGGCCCACTCATTGTTGTTAGCCTGTTCAGGGAACACAGACTTGGACACTAGTTTCTCAGCCTGGTCATACAAGCTGTAGTGTAGGTAATTCCGAAGCAGGAGATTCAATAGCGTAGCCTGTCCGTCGGCATCGTGCCGGAGGGTGGCTGTCCGGAGCCGGGCATGTAAGAAGCTTTGAGAAGGAAAGCAAAGGGATGTCAAACTCTCAAACCATGTAAGGTTTGGTGCTTCGCACGCTTAAGCCCAGCACCTGGGAGGCAGAGGCAGGAAAGCCTGTACGAGTTTGAGGCCCGTCTGATCTACAAAGTTTCAGCCCAGCCAGGGAGACATAATGAATCTGTCTTAAAAATAAAAAAATTTAAAAAGCTGCAATGGTGGTATACACCTTTAATCCCAGCCCTCAGGAGGCAGAGGCAGGTCTTCTGGGAGTTTGAGGCCAACCTGGTCTACTTGTCTATTTCCAGGACAGCCAGAGCTACACAGAGAACCCTGTCTCAAAAACAAACAACAAAAAACTCTCAAAACACTGAACTGCCTCTGGAGCTTAACTTTCAATCCCTAGTCACCAAATATTCACTTACGGTCTGGCACCGTTCTAGAGAGGACAGACTTGTGCTCATGCTAAGAATGTGCTTTAGACAGAGGACAGCCGGTGGCAGAATCTACAAAACCAGGGGAGGAGCAACAGGGACACAGGAAGCAAGGATGGGCCGGCTTGTTCTCTTGTCCTTTGGTTGTGAGCCTGAGCCTTTACCAGGCGAGCTCTCTAGTTCTTTTTACGTTGTGTTTATGTGTGCACACGAGTGTCACAGTGTGTATACATGGTCAGAGGACAACTTGCACGGTCGGTTTTCTCAGTCTGCATCTGGGTCCTGGGGATCAAATGAAAAACCTAGGCCCTCAAGCGTGCAGTGGAACCTGTAGAACCAACGACAGGCCCTGGACTTTTTTTAATTAAAAAATTGTGTGTGTCTGTGCATTTTGCACATGTGAACACACATATGGAGGTCAACTTTTGGGAACTGGTTTTAACCTTCTACCACGTGGATCTCAGGATGGAACTCAGGTTGTCAGACTTGGTGTCAGGCACCTTTCCCACTGAACCATTTTATTGGCCCAGGAGGGGATTTATTTATTTATTTAATTTTGTATTTTTTTTGAGACAGGGTTTCTCTGTTGTAACTCTGGCTGTCCTGGAACTCACTCCGTAGCCCAGGCTGGCCTCAAACTCACAGAGATCTGCTTGCCTCTGCCTCCTGAGCACTGGGAATAAAGGTGTGAGCCAACACTGCCTGCTCCAGGACTGGATTTTAAGCTCGGTCACCATAGGTCCCACTGAGACGATTATAGCACAGGCTTGAAGAAAGTGGGGAGAGGCTCTGGGCGGAGAAGAGCATGCAAACACTCTGAGGAAGTTTGTCTGGTATTTCTAAGGAAGAACAGAGGCCAGTGTGCTGCTGAGTTAGAGAGAGGTGAGGCCAAAATATTCCTAGTGTGTTCTTCCACTCCTAACTCATCCATACATTCTCCCTTGCTGTGGGGGTAACAGAAAGACCCAGGGGGCAGTTTGTCTCATCCCAGAGGTTATGTCCATTGCTTAAGCAGGGTTACCACCTACAGCTCAGGACACATTAGCTCTCACCTGCTGGGGACCTGTGGGGTTTGAATAAGAATAGCCCCCTTAGGCTCACACATCTGAATGCTCAGTCACCAAGGAGTGGCACTATTTGAAAGACTTAGAAGGATGAGGAGGTGTGGTCTTGTTGGAGTAGGTGGGTCTTATTAGAGGAAGCTGTGGCTGAGGTTCCAGAAGCCTGGGATTTCTCTTTCTCCTGGGCTTCCCCGTGTGGTCCCTCCCACTTTCTGATAAGGATGTAGCTCTCAGCTGCTACTCCAGCACCATGCACACTGTCGGGATGCTAATGGACTAAACCATACACTGTGGGCAAGCCACCAATGAAATGCTTTCTTTTATGAGTTGCCTTAGTCATGGTGTCTCTTCATAACAACAGAACAGACAGAAGCCCACATCCACCAGTCCCTTACTCTCTCCAGGCCCACAACTCTGGAGTAGTGATGACCAATGCTCTGATCCCACGGGGACCTTGGCTACCCATACCTGCGCACCACATCCAGCTTGTCCAGGAACTCATAGACCCGGGCATGATAATAGTAACACTTTGCAGCTACAAGGTCCAGGGCTCGGCGGTTCTGAGTGCTGATCTTCTGCATTAGGTCATCGGAGATTTTCTGTGCCTGGCAGGGATTTGGGGGGCAAAAGAAAACTACGAGGTAACTCCTCAAAGGGTCAAAGAGGAAATATAATGAGCCAGCAATTCTGTTCCTAGGTGTATATCCAAGAGAATTATAAACAGCTGCACACAAAGCCTACAGACAAATGCTAATATTTGCATCGTTCAAAATAACCCAACTATTTCTTGGTAGCTGAAGAATGTATAAATGACCAAGTGTGGTGCTGTATGCCTGTGCTCTGAGTACTTGGGAGGATGAGAGGGAAGATCCAGTTTGAGGCTAGGTTGGGCCAGAGAGACACAATGTCTCAAAACCAAAGAAAACTGAACAAAAGACAGTAACAATAAAAAAAAGTAAGGCGTAGTCATTAGAAAATTAAACTGTCACAAAAATGTGATCCCACCAGGACCGCAGCAAGTCTCAGGCCAGCTTGGGTTATAGAGTGGAACACTGGAATGAGGTTCCCTTTCAGTTAAAAAAGCAAAAGAAAACAGAACAATGAATAACGACCTGCTCATTGATCCACGCTATGCTATTTCCCCATGAACAATCCTTAAACTTTGTATTAAGTACAAGAAGCAAATCTTCATAGAGACAGAAAGCACACTGGTGGACTGTGGTAAAGAGAGGATGACAAGCAATAGCAGGTATGATGTTTGTGCTGGAGCAAGGAACATGTTCTTGGAGTTAGTGCTGATGGCTGTAAACCTCCTGTGCATATACAGTAAAACCACCCAACTGCATATATACATCAAAGGGATAATTTTTATCTAAAAAACAAGCAAACAAAACAGTGATGTAAAAAAGAACCAAACAGAGCATGAAGAACGACATCGCTCATTTTTACATGTCCTGTATGGCTAAGACTTCAAGCAAGATGGCCCAACCTGGCAGAACTACAGGCGGGCAAGTAGCCATGTCCCTTACTGGAAATGCTTCAGGCCAGAAGTGCGAGTCTTTGATTTTATTTTATCTTACAAGTGTTTTGCCTGAACGTATATTAAGTGCACCACATGCCCGTCTGGTGCCTAAGCCAGAAGAGGATGTGGGATCTCCTGGAGCTGGAGTTATAGATGGTTGTGGGCTGCCATGTGAGTGCTGGGATTTAGATCTGGGTCCTCTGCAACAGTATCTAGGACTCTTAAAAACTGAATCATCTCTCCACTGATAGAAATTGCTTTTTTAAAGTATGATTTTGAAAAATTATTACTTTTATTTGCATGTGCACGAGCCTCATATCAATTCTCTGTCTCAGTCTTCTGAGTGCTGGGGTAGTAGGCAAGCACCATGTATGATTAGCTGCCATTTTTTTAAGTTCTATGAAAGTTTACTCTGCAGATGTGAGACAGGATTCCACCAGGCAGCCTAGGCTGGCCTTGAACTGTCTCAGTCTCTGAGTGATGGGATTGCAGGCGTGCACCACCATGCCTGGCTTGGAGAGGTGGAGGGAGAGACAGTTCACAGGAGCCCCTCTACGTCTTCACTGGAGATAATCTCCCCCACAGTGCCCCGGGGCTTGCTAATCACTCCCACTGCACCCTAGGTACCTCTTTGTAGCGTTTGCTGTTCATCAGGAAGATGACCATGAGCAGCTGGAGATAGGCTTCCACTTCAGGCAGGAGGGGTGCTGACGCGGCTTTTCCCGTGCGAGGACGGAACTGTAGATCGGCTTCTGTGTCCATGGGCTAGGAGACAGGGTCACCGTGAAAAGTGCAGTCAAATCAATCAACAAGAAGTTTACTGGGCACTCACTACGCGTTCCAACACACATTTACTGAGTGCCTAATTCACACAGAGTCTGCCAGGTGCTGAGGGGACAAAATTAAGGACAGTCCTTTTCCAGGAGTGTCCAGGAGGCTGACAACAGGCTACAGTAAAGATTTCAGTAGTCTTACAGAGGGCTTCACAGGATGAAGCCACCACACTCAGGACCACTGTAAATCCTCCCAGACAACCCTGAATCTAGACCGACTCACTTCTTCTAGGAAGGGGAGCAAGAAGTCTCGAGTGGCGTTATTGGAGGTGAAGAAGCCATGCACGGCCTTATAGAGAACATAGTGGTTAAGGCGGCGTGACGTGGAAGGCAGCATCCGCAGCGCCCTCAGCACAAATCGAGGCTCCTTGCCAGAAACAGCCTTCTCTAGCTGTTTCACGTGCTCTTTAATGTCTGCAAAGACCAGAGGGGAAAAAATGTTATTTCCAATTCCTCCCGTTTCCCCATCACTCTGGGGGAGCTGTTCCGTGGTGTGCCTTACGAAGGGACGGTATGTATATTTATCCCTTTTGGCTCAACAGAGTTAAGCATTACTTATGGATACAGCACACCAATTTTCAGACATAAACGGGAAACAAGGAAAACTATCTGGGGCAGGGGCTAGGGTCGAGAATAGCAGAAAGGCGTAGAAAACAGTTGAGAAACAGTAGAACAAATAAACAAATACAGGAAGATTTATCAGAGCTCAAAATAGGGAAAGACTTTGTAAACTGGGGAAATCTCACATAGAGGCACGCACACAGAACTGATGACTTAACTACAAAAAAGCCTTCTGGATAACTGTGTCAACAAAAGAAAAAGATGTGCCACAAATGTGATCAGATTCACATTTTATTTCACAAAGAATTTATATAAATGGTTAAGAGAAACTACTGCCAAAACAAGAGGGGACAGGAACATAACCCAAAGATGGCAAACGGCTAGAAGACATGAAGACTGTACTTTGGTAGTATTAGAAGATATGAAAATGAAAACATTTTTAGACCACCAAATTAGCAATATTTAAAAGAATGGAAACATAAACAGTAAAGAGAAAAGGACATTTACAGTGTAAATCAGATTTTCAAGGACAATATAAAAAACTTCAGAAATGGGGGCCAAAGAGATGGCTCAGTAGCTAAGAGCACTTGCTGCTCTTCCAGAGGACCTAGGTTCTAGTCCCAGCACCCACATGGTGGCTAAACTTGTCTGTAATTATAGTTCCAGGGGATCAGATGTATTCTGGCCTCTGTGGACACTGCACGCAGGTGGTGCACTTGCAAGTATACAGGTAAAACACACACACACACACACATTAAATTTAGACACATTTACTCTTTTTGACTCATGCACATCTACAATTAAACAGTTACAAACTTATTTATAATTAAAAACTTATAGTGATGACGACTGAAAAACTACTTAAAAGCAAGAAATAAGAAAAACTTTAAATATGCAGCAATTAAGGGAATGCAATCAACTGGCAGTATCTAAGTCACATTTCCCACTTAACACTGTGTGCTCTGACACTAACTATTACAAATAGTAACAGCTACCTTTTATGGAGGGCTTACCATGTATTTACCATGTGCTAGGCACAGTTCCACCTGCTGTAATGTTCACAATAATCCAACAAAACAGGTACTGTTATTAATCTCATCTACATAAACCAGGAAACTAATTCTGGAGTTTATAAATCATTATACTAGGCAGTCAACAAATGCTTCTCGAGTAAATAGAACCCTATGTTGATGGGTACATGTGTTGAATGAAAAAAGACAAAAGAAAGGAAGAAAATATCTTTACGTAATAATACCTTGATCCAAATTGTGTACTTCAGTGATTTCTATTATAGGACAGCTTGAAATACACAGGAAAACATGTTAACCCTAGTTGAATTTTCCTCCATTACTTTGGAATTCTCAATGTTCCACCACAATGAAATGTTTTTCACACACACACACACACACACACACACACACAAACACACTCAGGCAATGTTGAGTGACATCTATGCCACTGACTACTTTTATTTCTGGTAAAAAGACCTCTACTGTATACAGATGCTGTCGCCAACTTTTAGAGTAGGAGCGGATGCATTCTATACACACATCCTCAAAAGTACTACTCAGGGCATAACGGCTTATCTCCATGCTTGGAGGTAGTTTCTCATGCAGTTAAGCAAAGAGGCGGGGGCACACACAAAAACAACAACAAAACCAGTAAGGAGTCTGGTCCCACTTGAGCCAGAACTTAGAAAACTGCAGGGGATACAGTGAGAAGTTTCACCCCACCCACTCCAAACAAGGACAGAATGCAGTAAGTGGGAAAAGTAATACAGCAACTTAAGAGAAACAAGAGGACAGTTAGGGGTAAGGACCTTATGAGAGGAAAAAAGCAACGGGACAGTTTAGACACTTCAATTACAGAAGGAAGCAACACCAGATAGTTGGCTCTTCCAGGGAGTTCGCTAAAGGAAGCTAGAGCTACAGAACCCTTAAACTAAGCGGCCAGTGTAGTCTATTACCCTGGCCTCTTTAGATACAAATACAAACGCTGATTTCTAGAAATCAGTAACATTTCGCTAGAATCGGTCGGATGGGGTGTACATGGAGTAGATCAGTGGAGAAAATTGAAGAAAGGGCTCGGTGAGACCGAGATGCACCCCCAGATCAGAGTAGGGAGTGAGGAGAGCAGTCCGCAGCCTGGAGAACAGGTTCAGTCGCCGGCTGGGATCGAGAGCGTCAGGGTTGTAGGGCGGGCACTTCCGACCCCAGCCCCATGGACCGAACACAAGGAAACGAGGAAGGTGGAAGCTGCGCTGAGGTCCCAGGGAGAAGTCGCATCACCACGGCCGCTGTCACCCGTGATCGCGGCACGTCCCCGACGCGGGCTTCCGTACCTTCCAAGGTGACAGTGTCCAGCTCTCGCTGGGAGTGCTCGGTCGCAGCCGCCTTGCTGTCTCCCTCCCCCGTTGAGCCGCTACCCGCGGCTGCCTCCTCTTTCATCTCCACATCCTGGGGGGCCGGCGGCGGCGGTTCTTGTTCTCCTCCCGGCGGTGGCTTTGCCTTGTCGGCGCCTCGGCGCCGCGCCGAGCCCTCCTGCTTCATGACGCCCGGGGTCGCGGCCTAGTCCGGGGACCGAGGCAGGGGCCTCGCGTAAACCCTCACACCAGAGACCAGGCACAGAGCCGGGCCTGCACACCAGCGCGGGCTCGCGTCGGGCCGCACGATGACCGAGCAGCTGCAAACTCCTTCCCGGCGCTGGGGCTTCTGGGAAATGCCAGGCCCGGCGAGCGGATGGCCGAGTCCTGGAAGGGGAAAGAAATCAACAGCCGAGGTGCAAGATAGAGGCGGATCTTCTTGGAAGGGGGAGGAGTCCACTTCCTAGGCGCAAGCGTCGGTGCAGCTTCCGCACGCTGATTTTATCTTCCTCTTGAGTGCACGCGTTTGGATGTCCGCGAGAGGTCCCCCTAGGCTCCAGCCTAGGCGAGCACAGACTATGTACCGGGAAGGGCTTCCCGGAACGCAGGTCTCCATGACGTCATGACTTGCGGGGCGGGTTTTTTCACGCAAGCTCTCCCAGTTTGCGCGGGTCCAGGTCCCCTATGAAATCCGCCCGGCTCGCGCTTTCAACGCCCGTCAGGTGCTTCCAGCACTAGGAAGAAAAGGAGCTTCTGGACGTGGAGCTAGGCTGCTTGGCTTGCAATGAACTGAGCTAAACCCCTAATGCACCCGAACTTCCTTGTCAAATTTTTGTATAGTGCTGAATATAAGGCATACCATCTCTGCAGCCTGGGAATGTGTTAGGGTAGTGTTAGGGCGTAGTTGTGTAGACTTAGTCCAATGTATTAATAGGAGTCCACACTGCATATGGATCGGGGCTAGTACATCTAAGATTGTTTAAAAACCCAGCTCAACAATGTAATGTGAGGTCTGGTGTGGGGTGCACACCTTGAATCCTAGCACTTGAGAGGCGGAGGGCAGAGGCAGGCAGATCTCTTGAGTTCGAGGCCAGCGCCTCGCGTAAACCTCACACCAGAGACCAGGCACAGAGCCACTTCCAGGACAACTGGGACTATGACAAAGAGACCCGGTCTTTAAAAAAATGTATTGTTGGCCAGTGAGATGACTCATGTGGTAAAGGTACTTGCTGCCAAGCCTGAAGACGTGAGTTCAATCCCTGAGTCCCATGGTGGAAGGAGAGAATTGAATCCCACAAGTCGTCCTCTGACCTCCACAAGCATGCTGTGGCACATGCCTCCCACCCTAGATGCTTTAAAAAAAAAAAAAAAAGAATAATGAACCCAGTCAGGCTCGATGTTCCACTCCAGTAATCCCAGCACCTGGGAGGCTGAGAGACAGTCATTAGTTGGAGGTCAGCCTGGGCTTCAATGTGAGCGCCTGATGCTCTCTCAAAAACTCAGAACGACTGGCTAAGCAAGATGATTCAGCAGATGAAGGTGTTGTTACAAGCCTGAGGACACCTGAGTTCCATTCCTGGCAACCAGGTAAAGGTGGAAGGAACTGACTCCACAATGTTGTCCTTTGACCACACGGGGCCTGTGGCATGGGACGCACAAGCATACACACACATATCATCACCATCATTATCATCATCTTTTCTAAATGAAAACAACACAGGGTGGTATCATCAGAGACTGCCATTAGAGATAAATTGACACTTTGCCTGCTGTTCTGCTCTAGGATGCAGTGCACTGTGTGGGTGGAAGGAAGAGAGGTGGAGACTCTGCGGCTCTTGCTCCAGGGAGCAGTTTGAGGAGGTCTCATACATCCAAACGAACACCTGTGAATGAGGAGAGGAATAACATCCTTCATGGTATACATAAATGAAAGAAAACTGGACCGATGTGGGGACATGACAACCAGCCCTAACCCGGTGGTACTGTTACTGTCTGCCCAGAAATGAACTGCACTATCCCAGTCACTAGAGTGCTCAGACCTGAGTAACAATTTATACAGGTCCTCTGTAATAGCTAAAGAAACTTAATACAGGGGCTGGAGAGATGGCACCCTCACACAGACATACATGTAGGCAAAGCACCAATGCACATAAAATGTAAATAAATAAGTAAATAAGTAAATAAATAAATAAATGAAGGTCAGCCAAGTGGTAGAGGCACACGCCTTTAATCTCTGCTCTCGGAAGGCAGAAGCAGGCAGATCTCTGTGAGTTCCGCTAACCTGGTCTACAGTGTGAGTTCTTTTTCCCTGGAATGCTTGGGAGAGCCTAGAGGCCTGTAGGTGAGACAACAATGGGTTAACATTCCTTCAGTATTAACAGCTTGCTTTTGCTTCTGTAAAACTCACTTATTGCTGTGGGAAAGAGATGAAATGGTCTTTTTTATTATTATATTACTGTATATAATTACTAAATATATATTACTACATATATTACTAAAACAACTGAGGGAAGTAAAACCATTTTCTTGCCCAGCTATGGATTCCATGGATAGTTGCAATGTACACCTTTCTGAAGTTTGCCCTTTAAAAACAAAACAAAACAAAAAAAAACCCTTACCCTTACTTCCACAGGGAATGCTATTTGGCTCGAAGACTGCCGTCCTTCTGCTAGTAGTAAGAATAAATTCATTTAATGTAAATTTGAGTTGACTCTAAGTCTTTGGTCTTTCCCACAACACCAGAAAGCTTTTCAATTCCTTCCCCAGAAGACTCTATCAGCATCGGTTTTGAAGATGTAAGTGCCAGTCTCTCAAAGTACAAAACAAAAACTCCAGCATGGGAAGTTGATCTCCTCTATAAACAAAATCCTGAATTTCAGAGTTGGAACTGGTTCAGTGTGGGTCTGTGCCTCCTGGTCCCCTCCTCGGAATAGCCAAGCTGTTGCAAATGGTCCCAGCCTTGAGGAAGGAGACATAGGTAGGGACTGTCTAGGGTTTGAAGGTCTTGGGCAGAGACTTGAGAGGCAGCAAGAGCAAGAGATAGACTTCTCAGGAGATAGTATCAGTGAACAGCTCAGTTATTGAAGCAAAAGAGGTGATATCTATCTATCTATCTATCTATATACATGAAATGCCTTGTATGTGGTGGTATGTAATTGTCTAGGGCATGTGGGGGGTTCACAACCAGATATGGGTGATTGTGTGTTATTGGCTGAGGCCAAAGTCTTGAGGAAGCCTCCTTTGCATAAGCAGAGGTCTCACAGGGGCCAGGGAAAAAGACCTTATAAGGTCATAATATAGGAAGAGGAAGTTCAGCCCCGGGTCCTCCAGCTGCAGTGGTCAGACAAGCATTAACCAGGCCACATACCTTGGAGAGGCAGGATTTTAGCAAGTGTTATGTGTCGTAAGACATGGCAGCACTGGAGGAGCTTTCCTAGCTGTTGGTGCTAGCTGGGGTCTGTCAGAGTAAGAAACGGGGAGCAGCTGAAAGCCTTCCACTCTCAGGGTGAGAAATCCAGGTTCAAAGCATGCTTCAACCCCCTCTTAGCTCTAGGCCAGCCCTTCAGTTCAGCACACACTCTGATACCGATTCAGAATATAGAGTATTCTGTATTCTGACTATGTTCTCCTTTTTATTTATAAAAACTCAAGAACTCATCGGGACATTTTCCACCCTCTGCCTCCAGGGTGCTGGTTCTTATAGGTCCCACCACACGTGGCAGCTGCATAACTTTTTAAAATCACATTCATTTATTTAGTTGGGGGTCACTCTTCCCACGGTGTACATGTGGAAGTCAGAGGACAGCTTTCAGACGTCCATTCTCTCTCTCTACCAAGTGGATCCTGGCAATTGAGGTCAGGTCACGAGGCTTGGCGGCTCGTGTCTGTACCTGCTGAGCCACCTTGCTGACTCCTTACTTACTTACCTTTTGTATTCTTTTTATTCTGTCGTGGCAAATGACTCTTTGTATTAAACAGAAATGTGTGCCCCAGTTTTAGGGCATGCACCTGGACCTGTTCTTCCAAGCCATGCGCCCACCCTTCCTCCTCAGTGTTGGGGAACAAGGCACAGAACTTTTGAAGGAGCGTAGGGATAAACTTATTAAAGTGCCTTCATGACACCTGGAGACGGCAGGTGGGCGGGAAGGTAAAGGGAGAAAACAGACCAGCTTTGTCATTCATCCTTCCAATCTAAGAAGTCACCCTTCTGGATAGTTGAGATGCTAGCTCATGTCTCTATTAACTTTACATTGCATCACAAGGAAAGGAAAAACAAGTCATCAGATAGCAACCCAGTATACCTCGAGGGCTTCAGAAGATGCCAAGAATGGGGGAGGATGACTAAATATGAAGCTCTCAGCAGCTGGTCGTGAGTCCTTGCTGTGTGGAGGAACTGGCCTGGGCAAGAGATTCTGACTCCTGGGGCCTCAAGCTTTGGAGATATGTTCTACTCATAAAAATACTTTAAAAGAGATGCGTATGTGTGGGATGGGTGGGTGGGTGGGTGTGCTGGAGAGATGGTTCAGAGGTTAAGAGCACTGGCTCTTAACATGGTGGCTCATGACCATTTATAACTCCAGTTCAACCCAGGAATCCAACTTTCTCTTTTGGCCTCTGATCTACATGCAGGCAAAATATCCATAGCATAAGAGGGGAGAGGAGGTGGAGATGTTGGTGGGCTGGTGAGATGATTTAGCTGGTAAAAGTGCTTGCTGCCACTCCTGATGACTGGATCCAATTCCTGGATCCTACATGATGGAGAGAACCAACTCCCAAAAGCTGTCCTCTGACCCACAGGAGTACACGATGGCACAATGCACCCATAAATAAGTAAGACTGGTGACAGATGTTCTAAGTCAGCTTTCGGCAGAGGAGGGTGATATAAACCCAGAAGTTTGATGAGATTACAACATACAGGTCCATCAGCCAAGCCTCCCCACACCCATCCTGAATTCAGGATTGAAAACAAAGAAGGAAAGCAAGTATCCTTTAGAGGTTTGGCTTTTATTCTCGGGTGCCCCTCCCCCTCCACTTCCTCTTTTTAAATTTTATTTATTTTTTGAGACAGGGTCTCACTGTTACTACCTGCATTTTCTACTTAAGGAACTTGAAAAAAAAAATCGTTCCTTTGAGCTTGTATTGTATTACCTCTAGACCTTTCCCTCTCCCAAGCCCAAGAGCTAGAGAACTCTTTGGTGAAGACACGCTGCTTTGGTGACCCTCTCAATGTAGATCAGACATTCTGCCTTCTAACTCTCTCAGTCCTTGGAGCCTTTTCCAGCCAGTCTGAGAACGGGATGAACAGTACCGTATATACGTGGAAAATTACCCGGCACAAACGAATGGCTCCTTTACAGAAAAACCAGAAGACAGCTTGTCCTAAGAGTAATATAATATTTTCCATTCATTCCTAGGTTTTTGGAGGCCCAAGTGGGAAGGATTAAACTAGGAAATTAATTTTTTTCTTTTTTTTCTTCTCTTTAGTGGTATTTTTTTAAAACAATACTTTTATTAATTACTTGATTTTCATACTTTTTATGCAATTTTTTTTTCTTAATGAAATGGCTCAAAGTTTTAAAGACATGAATGATTCTGCATCTTCCTGATTTGAGCATCAGGAGATGGGCTAGTTGATTGCTGAAGTGGGGGTGGGGGGTGGGAGGATAGATGATGAGGGAGGTGGAACTTGGTGACGTTGGATGCCCTCAGTCTGGAGGCTCTGTAGAGTTTTGGGGTGTTACGGGGAAGGCATTAGGGAACCAGGCGGAGAAGGCGCGTTAGGAGGCCTTGCTCAGCTGCTGAAGGAGGGAGAGCCCAGCATAGAGAGCGCAGAGGCGGGGGAGAGTGTCTGGATCCCATGTGTACTGCGGGCCTGATCTCTGTACTTCCAGGCCGCTCAGCCCCACTAGGGCTTCGGTGAGGGTCAGTTCCTCCTCCCCTAGAGCAGAGAGCAGGTCAGGCGGCAGCGGGAAAATGCCCTCTTTGTCTTGCAGGAAGTTTTGCTCCATGGTGCTTTCCACCTGCAAGGGACCAAAGCCGGTGTGAGAAGCAGGTCCTGGAAAGCCCTTCTTTCTCCTCACAAAGCTCTCTGATTACTCCTTACCTCAAGTGTCAACACCATCTAGGTCTTTTGATGACCCTCTACAGTGGGCAGTACATGTGTTTTGAGCCCTATTTTCTAGAAGAATCAACTTAGACTCTGAGACATTAAGAGATTAGCTCATATCACGTGGTTGGGAATAAACAAAACCAAAATCGTCTGTCTCTTCTCACAAGAACAGGCTGATGGACCCCACGTTTAGCCTCTCTCCCTTTGTGAAATAACAAGCAGGGAGAAACATTTCAGAAGAGGAGCCATGTGCTCTTGGGATAAGGTGGGGATCTCCTAGCCCTTCTGTAGGTCTGCATGCTCTCATGGGTTCTAGCTGCTCCTTCCCAAATTCTCCCTGGCATCCGTTGCTTTTTCTCACCAGCTTCAGCTGCACCGGTAGGATCTTTTTCTCCATAGATTTTACCAGAAGCTTTTGTTGGGCTTCACTTAGCACTGAAGGGAAAAGCAAAGAAAGAAAACTATATTGCTGGTACAGAGGAAGCTACAGAATTCCAGTATCCTCTAACCAGTTAATTCATCCACTATCCAGGCATTCATCCGTCCATCCGTCTGTTTCTCTGTCCATCTGTTCATCCATCGATCCATCCACAGTCGAACGTCTGCTCTATAACACACGCCTTTGCTGGCCATTGTATAAGAAGTTGTGATCCTTGGCTGGGTAAGGTGGCATACAACTTTAAGCTCAGCATTTGGGAGGCAGAGGTTATATGGATCTCTGTGCATTTGAGGCCAGATTGTTCTACTTAGTGAGTTCCTTGTCTAAAAAACAACAACAAACCCAAATTCTAATCTTTCCCTGCAGTTTTGGGGGGAAGACACAGTCATGTGCTTTTTGTTTGTTTTTGAGACAGGATCTCATTCTGTAGCCCAGGCTGGATTAGCGCTCACTCTGCAACTCAAGGCAGAAGGTTTAAATGTGTAGATAATAACAGCAACAGCAACAGTATCAACTGAATCCCTAGGAATGAAACAATTTGGTGGTGATTTTTTTTTCCCCTCCAGTACTGGGGATTGAAGTGTCAGGGCCTTGTGTATGCTAAGCAAGTTGCTGGAACCGCTTTTTAAATATATATAAACTACTGTAGCATAAATTACCTGGCATCTACTCATCTGGGAATTCATTCGCACAATTTACTCTTTTTTTTTTAAAAGATTTATTTATTTTACTTATGAGTGTTCTATCTGCATGTATACCCGCATGGCAGCAGAGGGCATCTGATCCCAGTTATAGATGGTTGTGAGCCACCATGTGGTTGCTGGGAATTGAACTCAGGACCTCTGGAAGAGGGGTCAGTGCTCTTAACCACTGTGCCATCTCTCCAGCACCTCCACCCTCATTTTTTTCCTTTCCTTTTTGAGACAGGGTTTCTTTGTCATAACTCTGGCTGTCCTGGAACTCACTCTGTAGACCAGGCTGGTCTCAAACTCACAGAGATCCTCCTGCCTCTGACTCCTGAGTGCGGGGATGAAAGGCGTGCGCCACCACTGCCCGGCTATGATTTATTCTTTTAACAGACAAAACTACCTAACTCACCCCTCACTCACCTGTTAGAGCTCCAAGGAAATAGAGGATGGCACCCATGGTGTCCTTCGACAGCAGGACATCTTTTGGGAGCGCTTCCAGGGTCACTTCGTGTCCCTTGTCTAGAGCTCCTTCAAGCTGTGAGGAACAGTGGGTTACTCACATCTCAGGTGAAGGCCGAAGCTAGCACCTGCACACAATAGTCTCCGGACTCACGCTGACCCTCTCCCACCCCCTATTTCTTTTTTGTGCAGTCAGGTCCTAGAAAATGCTGGGCTGGCAGTTCCTTGGCCCCTGGGTTTTGCGCTCTGGAAGTTTCTAGCTGTTATCCGGCAGAGGGCGCCACTGGTCTGTTGCTAACTTTCAACCCTCATGGGCACACATGCCTTCAAGGAACCTGTACTGAGGCTCTTTTCCAGGGCGCGGGACAGCCTACGTGCATTTGGCTAGCCTTGGGAGAGCGATCTGCTATCGTTTCCATAGCTTCTGGCCACTCTGTGCCACTGTCAGCACCCCCCCTGCAATGGCCCTCACTGCCCAGTCACGCCCTTTCTGTTTCCCCCACTGGGGCCTCACCGTCTGCTCAAGATCTTGGAGCTCTTTTTTCTTCCCTAGGAGGTTGCTGAGGGAGGCGAGCAGGGAGCTTCGCCCGACTTGACTCATCTTCTCCACTTCTCGAGTCTCTCTCTGAACCTCTTCTTTAAGAGTCTCGAAGTCCTCGTGCATCTCCCCTGGGGGCACAGTCAACGTGGCAGGCAGGCTTCACCCCTCCCACCTAGGACACGCTCTCTCTGTAGGCTCCCTGACATCTCCCTGAGGACCTCAGGACCCGGCGCGCTGCTTCCAGCTTGAGTCTGACCTTTCCTCTTTACCAAGGTGTGTGGTTATGAAGCTACGCTAAAGTCTTGTCATGAAGGATGGAGCAAGAAGGTGAACTAGACCCTGTGCCGTAAACTAGCATGACCGTTATCACACCGCCATCAGCGCTACCCCAACTTCATCCCTTATCAGTGCGCAATGGGCTTCGGTTTTCAACCACCCAGCTAGACATGTAGAGGAAGCATATTTCCCCCTCTCTTGAGTTTGTGGACAATCGATGGCTTTGACAACTTAGTGAAGGGCAGGCTAGGGCAGCTTCAGAGAGCAGCAGGTCTGTATCAGAGACTGCAGTGACCTACAGCCTGGCTGCTTAGAGGTCTGGCTTCCTAGAAGTACATCCAGTCTGTGTTGGAGACAGTGGCTTCCTGGAGGCGACTCTAATCCCGGGAGGTGGACTGGACTCAGTCCTTGCCTTTTCTTCCCACCCAAATGCTTCTCCCCCTACCTGTGTGTGTGGCAGAGTCCTGAAAGAATTCACAAAAGTCCTTACCAACGTCAGATGCTTGAATAACTGAGAAAATAAGAAGCAGACACACAGATAAGAACACAAATCTTCAGAAAGGCAGCCATCCCTAAAGAATGAGTCTGTGAGGGATGGGACAGAACCGCCCCTCCTCCCTGAGATCCTGGCTGTACTCAGAATCCTCTTGCTCCATTCCTGGGAGGCAGGAACGGACCAAAAGAGCTAATACTATGTGAAAAGGGCCCTCAGACTGAATTGGTATCACTCAGCAGCCTGGTGACTCAGAGCCTCCCGCCCTAGTTACTGGGCAGCAGATACGCGCAGAACAGGTTGCAGCTACTGAGGCCCTGACAGCAAAGGTCTGAGGCAGCAGATCTCCTGGGCATCTGGCCCACAGGTCTCTTACTTTTTCCTTCTTTTGCTGCTTTTTAAAAACTCCCTATCAGAAGTTCTACTGAGGTCTCAGGACAGCTGTTTGCTGAGGCCTGGCCACCGTCTTCCCTGACAGTCCCAGTTAAGTCAAGAAAGTTGTGAAATGAAAGGAACACTTACATAGGAACTTCCCATCTCCTGGCTTTCCTGAAAACGCAGAGCACATCTGTCAGGACAAACTCTTTGCTTGCTTTCTCTACAGCCATTATCAAGACAGCCCTACTGCCTCAAAACACGGAGTCTCTGTCAACACATCTGCCCAAGTGATTCTGGAACACACCCTGTCTCCAAATCTCTTTGTTTCTGGTTGTGCCTCCGGCCTCTGTTTCTCTGTTCCTTTGGAGTAGTATTTATATTCCATACCACTATCTGTCTGAGGACCCAGGAAACAAAAGCAGATGCTCTTGCGGGGTACATTACAGGAGCTGCGGCTGCTGTAATATCTGTTATACCAGATAACATGGGGCAGAAGCCTGTAAGCAGAACACCTACCTCCGGGAGGGAAGGTTTGCATGCTGTCATTGCACATGTGTGGAATGTCTGTAAGGGACAAGAAAAGGCATCCAGGAAGTCATCACCTGCTGCCACACCCCTCCTCCAAATCTCAAGCTCAGGGATGGATTCTGACCCTCAAATGCCCTCTCCACACAACCCTTACTCCTGGAAAGTGTAATAAGTTCCTGTCTTCAATAGCTACAACCCTGCCCCGCCCCCAATCCAGCACTGGCATCAGGATCTGCCTCCTCCTTGGGCTTCCTACAGTCGGAGGTGATGCTATTTTGTTCCCTGTCTCATCCTCTCCAGTGCCCAGTGCCCAGAGGCACCTGGAACTCAGAGCTGCTTCACCTCTTTATCTAGCTCAGCCTTTTCTCTGTCCTCCAGCAATGGACAATTCAGTGTGCTGCTGCCCCCACTCCGTCACACCATCTCAAGAGAGGACCAGGTGCTGCACTGGTGCAGGCCATCTTTCTCTCGATGGGAGACCATGCTGGGTTCTGCTCACCCCATTCGTTTTTGCCATTGACCATCAGCTGCCTCACTCGAAAGGCCAGGACACAGCCCTTGGGGATGGTTACAGCCTCCTTGTGGTTCACGGATCCCTAGGATTAGACAATGAGCATCTGCGTCCTCTGAGATCCTACCTATGAGACCTTAGGAGCAGGTGCAGGGCCGGGTTTTGAGAGCCTTTGGGGAGACGAGCGGTGGAAAGTCTTCAGTAGGATCTCCAGTTGTCATTCTCTCTGGTCTGGACCTATGGGATGAGCCTTTAGGCCTTCCCTTTTATCTCTAGACAAGCCTTGTCTGCTTCTGGATTGGATATGTGAAGGGAACTGGGCAGAACTGCTCCGACCCTGCCTGCGAATCTTCCTGCCCTGCCACCCAGCTTCCTTCCACCCTGGTTCCTCCTTCCTCTACACCGGCTTCCCCATTTTCATCTCATTCAGGAAATCTCCCATGACTAAGCCCTCCCCCAGCTCCCAGTCCCACACCATCCCTCTTGAATACACTCAGTAGATGTGTGTATAAGAGGTGTACTTACTTCTTCTTGAGTTTCCAAGCCTACATCCTCTGGGCCTTAACTGTGTGTTTCATCTATAAGTAAGAGCTTTCTGAAAGCAGGATACTACCCCTACTCCAGGGTCTCACCAGGTAGCCCAGACTGACCTTGAACCTGTGACCCTCCTGCCTCTGCCTTTAGAGTGCTGGGATTACTGTTGTGTAGGAGCTCTGTTCGTCAGTTCGGTGGGAGTGTGGGAACTCGAGGACAGATTCAGTACCACTCAGTCTTCTCCATTGTGGCTTATGACACAGGGACTTGCCCTGCTGGGTACCACTGAGCAGAGTCGTGTGTGTGCGTGTGCGTGTGTGTGTGTGGCCAACTTGGCTTTGGAAGTTTTTTTTTTCAGGTCCTCTGTCCTGAGTGGGCACTGTTCAGGCAGAGTCAATGGAGTCTCTCCCTCTCCCTCCCCCAACCCCCTCGTGTGTCAATGTATGTAAAGCAAACCTGTAGTCCCAGCGGGGCAAAGAATGGGAGTGAGAAGCAGCCCTCTGCCTTGCCAGCTCTCTCCAGGGTGACTTCCTGCACAGTCTCCACCACTTCCATCACCACGTACAGGTTCTCCCCCTTCTCCCGCATCTCCTTCAGGAACGGGTGATCTGCAGCCAGCTTCCTGAGGCAGGAGAAGCATACGGACATCACTCAGAGTGTCTCCTCACCAGGGCCAGCACCTGTACTTGATACTTACATTTCTTATCTTATTTTTGAGACAAGGTCATGGTATACAGCCTCAGCTGGCCTGGAGCTCTCTAGGTAGACCAGGCTGGCTTTGAACTCACAGAGATCCACCTGCCTTTGCCTCCCAAGCACTGGAACTAAAGGCACGTGCCACCCTGCCCCGCAGTATCTACTTTTTAATCTGTCAGTCCTAGTGCCTAGACAGTGCGGTGCCAGGGGAGGAATGAGAGCTCAGATCAGACCACAGTGCAAACTCAGACCTCCTGCTTCCTGGCAGGGCAGATGCTTTGAGTCTGAGTTGCCTCATCTATAAAACAAGAATGACGCCAACTACCTCCCAGGGTGCTGAGATAAACTGGGCAAACAGCCGGAGGCTCAGCACCTGGCCCGGGTCAGACCTCGTGGTCCCGTCCTCCTCCTCTCCTACGGCCCAGGGGCAGGTTCTCCCCTTTTGGCCACTGTCTTGTTTTCTGTCTCCTTTTTCTTGTTTGGTGTGTGTGTGTGTGTGTGTGTGTGTGTGTGTGTACACTTGTGCGTGTGTGTCTGTGTGCATGGGTATATGGAGGTCAGATGACAACCTCAGGGGTCTCTCTTGCCTTCCACCCTGTTTAAGCTAAGATCTCTTGTCTGCTGTTACATCTACTGGGCTAGCTGGGTCCTTCTTCCTCCAGGTCACACTCCCAGGGGTACTCCCGTCTCCGGCTCCCGTCTTGCTGTAAGGGCTCTGGGATTGCAGAGGCTTGCAGCTTTCACGGGGGCTCTGGGGGTTTAAACTCAGGTTTACACACTGCGGGACAGGAGGTTTACCCACTGAGCCATTTCCTGACCCAGATGTGGACCATCACCCTGTCTCTTCCTCTCCATCCATGATCGCTCCTCTTGCCGTCACCAGATCCTCATGTCCACTCGCCCCTTCCCTTTGCTTCCGTATATAAACATGTCTCTGCCCCTAAAAAAATCCCCTTTTGTTTCTGACTACTCCCTCGAATTACCACCCGATTTTTTTCCTTCACCGTATTGGCAAATATCTCAAAAGACACGCTGTGCGTGCTGTCTACGTTTTTGTCACCCTTTCGTAATTCCTCCTAATTTGCTTTCTGTTCCTACCACTCAGCAGAATCCATAATGGCCTCCCACTCACTAAACTTGATGACCCTCCCTAACTGTGAACCACATCGAATCTTCTGTCCAGTGGGACCTGGTCTTATCTTGGCTTCCAATCCTATGCTGCTTCTGCTCTTATCATTCTGGCTCCTAAGTCTTATACATTCTGTCTGACTCCCATTTCCCTAATACTTTATGTCTGTGAGATTCTGGTGACAGTGGTGGTGGTGGTGGTGGTGGTGGGTGTGTGTGTGTGTTTAGCCCAGACCAGAAGAAAGCATCAGATCTCGTGGAGCTGGAATTACAGATGGTTCTGAGCTACCCAGTGTGAGTGCTGGGAACTGAACTTGGATCCTCTGCAAAAGCAGCAAGTGCTCTTAGCCACTGAGCCATCTCTCTAGTCCCTGAGATTCTGTTTTGTGCCTCCTCTCTCTGAGCATTCTCCAACTTCCTTACCTCCCAACCCCATTCCTGCCATCTCAACCCGGATCTTGCTGGCCACCACATGTGCATCTTCATCCTGCCCTCTCCCTGAGCTCACTGGAGCATCTCCATCCCGCCCTCTCCCTGAGCTGCAGATCCCTTTCCCAGCTTCCCATTGCTCATTCTCAGGTGGTACTCCAGCTGTTCCAGGAAAGGAGCTGACAATCATCCCAACAGAACTACCTCCCACCTCTGTCTTCCTGTTTGTCACCTGATTGTCACCTTTAATGTCATGTAATATCACAACCTAGGTCAAGACTCAGTCATCTTTAACAAAACCCTCACCTCACCCTGCAGTCAGCTGCTGAGTTTAACCCATCCCATCATCCTTTGCAACAGGCCTTGCTCGGTTCCTCCCGGCATTCCAGCCAGGCTTCCCAGCTCATGTCCTCATTTTATACCTCTGATGGATAGCGGGACAGTGTCTTCCCTGAGGTTCCTGCTCCTAACCCCTGTCCATCTTCCTCTACTTCTTCCGTCTGGTCAGGTCGATTATGAGACACGTGAGAGCAACATCAGGATCTTCCTGGTGTCTGGAGGTTGGGCTCCTCAATCTGGTTTCCAGTTCTTTCCTGCTCTGGATCTACATCTTTCTTTTGTTCCATTTGGGTATCTCACCTGCAAGCCTAATTTATACTCATCATTCAAGGTCTAACCCCTAGACCACCACAACGTAAGGACTTGCCTTATTTCCCTATCCAGAAGCCCCCTTCCTGTCTAGCCGAATGCTTCCCTTGCACTTACCACTTCTTCCCTTGGATAATTACTCTTACAGAGTAATTTTCACCCTCTTACATCTGAGAACTACATCAGACATAGACAGTCTAGGCAAACCAGCACATAGTAGGATGCTTCATGCTGAGAGAGAACTCTGTAACTATTTACTGGGTGACTTGTCAGACACTCAAGCCTTTCATTCTGGCCCCCTGAGCCTTCACCTGCTTCTTTCAACCGGTAATTAATTATTGAAAAGTCAGGTCCCCTGTCAAGCCAGATGTGCGCCAGAGCCTCACATGAACATCCTTTCTGCCACACCTCTTGTCAGCTGGGACAGTGTTCCCTAGGTGTGTGGATATAGCCAGTCTGAAGCTTGCTTTATGGGAGCAGAGCACTGGGCACAGCCTCTGTAAGGCACAGCCACCGCCGACCTCTGCCTTTCCCATAGCGGTTCCCAGTCTTAGGGTTGAGTGAACCTTAGAAACTCTTGTCTGTTCCCATCATTCTATAGCAAAGAAAACTGGGGTTCCCTGAGAAGTAACTTCTCCAAGGTGAGGAGCAGTGAGTGAATGTCCGTGTCTCTGTGTGTGTGTGTTCACGTGTGTACGTGTGCATGTGCGTGTGCGTGAGACAGCGGGGAAATGATACTGGAGGTGTCTGGCGGGTAGGAGGACTCTCTAGGAAATGGCTTGGTTGAACCCACAGATCCAAAGGGTTCCCCGCTTGCCCTAGTGCTGGGAACCAAACCAGGGCCTTGCCCCTGCTAGAGGAGCATTTTTCCATTGAGCTACTCCCCTGCTCCCAGAAGGAGAATTCTCTTTAAGGATTCTCCAGTGGAGACTATGTTGGCAAAGGTCAGGGTGTGGGTTTTACCCTTTCACCTATGACCCAAAGCATCTTCCGCGCACTGTTTAACCCCATCCCGTCACCCCATCAGCCCTGTCCTCTCTCACCTCTCCTTGTTCAAGTTCTCCAGAGCCTTGGGAGCCACGCTGAGTGTCTGGACCTCCAGTGTGCTGCTGCGTGACAAGCCTGCAGTTCCCTTTACCTTCACGGTCTTTGGGACGTCCACGTCTCCCTCCACGCGGGCATCCAGCATATTCTTAAAGCCAAAGCTCCCACAATCTGTTGGATCTGTGGAAGGGAAAAGACAGAAGGAGCTGAGCTGTCACCTCAGCGCCTATCGAGAACCAGGGCTCGGTGACACCTAACCGCACCAGGGAAGAGGGAGCTTCAGAGTCTTCCCTGTGGTCCAGATGACTGGCCTTAGCTCTATGGGACCCCTTAGAGCTCAGCTATGCTGGAGAGGCTGACCTGAGGGGGAGTTTCCAGGCTCCAGAACATCCAGGAGAGTGTAGTCGGTGCGGACATAGCGGGCCCCCCAGAATAAAGTGCTCTTCCTCTTCCTCAGCACCAGGCAGAAGGGATGGAAGCGTTTGAAGTCGATGAGGCTGTCTAGGGGTGTCAGATCCCCTCGAGGGTTCAGCTGTCTAGCCAGGGCCCGGGTGACATTCTCAAACATAGTCATTGTCTCTGTGGAGAAAGATGGAGGGTGTCAGGATGGCTGTTGAGGACATCGGGACTCAGAAAGGTCTTTGTGAAGAGGGGGGGTCACCAGGCTTCACTCCTAGAGCTGGGGGAGACCTCAGAGAGGCCTGGGTTTTTTGAGTGTTAGATCCGGAGGGAATGAAAGGAGTCCTCATTTTTGTGAAGAAGAATCCTGGGCTCCAGAACTCACACGGCTGGCATGAGGCGCCGGGCCTCTCCTTCGTCAAGGGCTCTTTTCTTATTACGTGTTGGTTTCTTCACAGAGCCCAGCTGGAGTATGTCATCAGTGGGGAAGTGAGGCTTCCTCTCACACTAGGGGACAGCTGTAACCAGGGCCTGGGGGCCCAAGGGGGAAGGAACAACCACCTCTGGGGCCGAGAGCTTGGCAGTCAGAGCTGGGCGCCTTCCCTGGCTGCCCTTGCTTGTACTCTGTACTTCCTCAGTCCCACCTTCTGGCAACATGGCTTTGAGCGGACTAGTTCCCCATGTTCTGTTCTCCCCACTTTTCTTGCCTTTGTTATTTCTGCTTACAATATATCCCTTTCCCAACAGAAAGACTTTGCATTCATCCCCTAAGACTCAATTCGGGTCACCGGCTGATCCCTTACTCCTTTGGGCATCTTAGTGACTCTGCCTGTATTCCCAAGGCACCTTGTGTATCCACTTCTGAAACACCTGCTAATTCATCTTGTCACCATCCATTCACCTGACTGTCTCACCTACGCAACTGTGATTTTCTAGAGGGCAGGAAATGGGTCTTAGTCACCTCTGCAGCATCAGCACCAGACACTGTGCCTGGTGGAAGGAAGGAAAGAATGAATGTGGCCCTGGGAGACATACTGGGGTGAGACGCTCCAAGAGGATGTGGGGCCTGCAAGGACCTGAAGTTCACCATCTTAGGTCTCTGACTTTGAAGTCCAGGCGCATCACCTGGGCAGCAGCAGACACACCCAGATCACCCTGGTGAGGACACATCAGCTAGCCTCCAGGGGCCTCACCTCTTCTCTGTGGTACCCAACAGAGGCTGGGAAAGAGATGAGTGGAGCCATCCTGCCATCCCCCATGTGCTTTTCACCCCTCGTTCCTGGAAGGGCTTGGGTGACATAGGACAACCTCCAGGAACCAGCTGAGTGTACCTGCGAAGTGCTCTTCGCCAAAGAGGCACTCAGAGGGCCACCTAGCTCTTCCCTCTCCAGGCCTGTCATGATACCTACCCCAGTGAAGTCCAGGAGAATCCTGTGGCCTCGACAAAGGGTATGAAATCCCACGCCTTTTTGGTCCCAGCCTTTTCCCTAGATCCCCCAAATCCCCCTGCCTCCTCCACTGTTATGGCTCTTACCTGGGAGGGAGAGATGCTGGGTCCTGTCCTCCTGTCCTCCT
The DNA here is from genome assembly GCA_026225945.1 of Cricetomys ansorgei. NCBI lineage: Eukaryota > Metazoa > Chordata > Mammalia > Rodentia > Nesomyidae > Cricetomys > Cricetomys ansorgei. Next base: position 15,492,931 of record JAMJFZ010001881.1, read on the forward strand.
GTCCAGCAGCTGGATGCGGGGTAAGGAACCAGAGCTTGCTCTGAGTGTGGGTTGAGAGAATGACTGTCCCTTACCAGGACAGGCTGCTTTATGCCTCTGCGGAGGCGGGAATGCAGGCTTCCACAGACCCCGCCCGCCTCGATGACCCCACCCCTTTTTGTCCCATTTCCAGGAGAACAGCATCAACCTGTTTCAAGTGGGCCCCGCCTCAGGACCTGGGCTCCTAAGAGATGAGTGGGTGGGTAGGGAGCTGTCAAGCAGGTGGCAGTGTGGGTGCGGTAGCCAAGGCTGCGGGAGAAAGAAGTAGCAATTGAGAGTTGGCTTGGGGACACTTTGGGGAGCAAGGGAAGGAGTGGGAGCTGGCTGCATGTGTATATACACAAATGCGTGTGTGTGTGTGTGTGTGCGTGCGTGTGCGTGTGTGTGTGTGTGTGTGTATGAGTGATAAGGGTGGACCTGTGCTCTGGTGTCATCATGGTCCATCAGGAAGCATCTGTGATTCATCTGAGGTCTCGTGGGCTTGATAAATGATAAGAAATCTTGTATGTTCAGGGACTGCAGACAGCAGAGTAGCCGAGAATCTGCCCTTCATTGTTCTGTGAACCAGTCTGCTCTCTCCACTGTACTGACTACGTATGCATAGCTTAGTACCAATACACATGAATGTCTGAGGAGATGGGCATAGAGCTGGTTTGAATGGCTTGGCATTCCGCACCTCTGCTTTCTGGAGGAATACTGAATATATGCGTGCCCATTCCCAGAGGCAGATCACAGCACCTGCAATGATGGGCAGCCCAGGCTTCACGCTATGGGGACTCAGCTGTCTCCCTGCAGGTCCTCCAGGTTCTGCTCTTATTTTAGCCACTGTTTGGAAACAATTTCAAAAGAGGATTTTGCATGCACGGGCAGGTCTCTCGAATACAGCAAGGCTATGGTGAAGAATCGGCTTCCTGGAGATTTCCTTCAGGGGCTGGTGGGAAGAAGGAGATAGTCTCACACTGCAGAACTTCTTAAAAACTTTACTACTCTGCTTCCTCAAAACCTCCTTCAGCACAACGGATGTTCCCACCGTTCTTCCCTTATGTCACAAAACACAGCAACACCTTGCCCTGCCTCTCTGGTCCTGTCTCTCATCTTTCTGTTTGCCTCCCTTCCTTTGCTTCACGGCTTTTTGGTGTAACTATCAGCCACTGAAACAGCTCTGACCACTGCTTATTAATAGTCAGGTGCGCATCTATCTCCCTTAGGAGTGGTGGAGTTGGGGGCTTGGGCCTGTGGGATGATTATCACTGGTCATCTGGTTTTTGTCACGTGAGCACACATGTGCAGCAGTGCCACGTACGTGCTGTGCAAGCAGTCCCTCTGAACGCACACCTTGATTTCTGCCTCTGCCTCTCTGTGTTTTTGAACCACTACACTGGTAAGGTGTCTGAACTCTCATATGTCATCGGGGAGGGGGGCTGTGCAGATTCCCATCCCTTAGCCAGCTCTGGGAAGGTGGCCCAACTGGCCATTTACCTTGGCCAGACATTTGGGAGTTTCTTCCTAGAGTCTACCCTCCTCCGGTGGCTGATGGCCAAGGTTTCTTGTCTCGTTCATCTTTGAAAGATCTATTAAAGCAGCAATTGAATAAAGTCACACATGCGTCTGTTCTTCCTGAGGCCCTAAAGTCCCTCCACTTCAGCGGTTCTCAGCCATGGGTTGCGACCCCTTTTGGTGGGGGTGTCAAACGACCCTTTTACAGGGGCCGCCTAAGACCGTCTGCGTATCATGTGTTTACATTATGATTCATAACAGTAGTAAAATTACAGCTTTGAAGTAGCAATGAAAATAGTTTTATGGTTGGGGGGGGTCACCACAGCACGAGGAACTGTACATATAGCTGTATAAAGGGTCCCAGCGTCAGGCAGGTTGAGAACGCCTGTATCGCTTTTTTCCCTCTGACCTCTCACTCCCATTCTGCTTCTTTTATTCCTTCTGCCTTCCTTCATGCAGATCTCTCTCCAGCCTGATGTCATCCTCCTTGCCCTTCCTCCACCTCATTTCTATCTTATTGCACCATTCCCCAAACTGACTAATAGATTTTAACCACCGGGCTTAGAGGGATCAAGGACGGAAGAAAGAAGGAGGAAATGAAAATATGATCTGGAGTCAGGCGGTGGTGGTACACACCTTTAATCCCAGCACTCCGGTGGCAGAGACAGGTGGATCGCTGTGAGTGTGAGGCCAGCCTGGTCTACAGAGCGATGTCCATGTCAACCAGAACTACACTGGGAAACCCTGTCTCAAAAAGACAAAAAGAAAAAACAATATGTTCATGTGTCCCAGGCTGCTACTCTTCACAGGCAGGGGACCCGACCTCTTTACAGCCCTCGACCCTGCCTCAGAGTTTTGTTTGTTTGTTTGCTTATTTATTATCAGAGATAGCCCATGTGGTGTGTGTGTGTGTGTTGTGGATAGTCATACATGTCATTATGCACTTGTGAAGGTCAGAGGACAACTTGTGGAGTCAAGTATTTCCTCCACCTTTATGTAAGGGATTGTTCTCAGGTCACCAGACTTGCTTAGTAAGTGCCTAAGTGCCTTTAGTTTCTGAGCCATTTCTTCAGCTCCAAGAGCGCTGGCTTATTATGTTCAGGGGAATAATGGTAAGAATTTAAATTGCACTATATATATATATGTGTATATATATATATATATGAATTATATATATGAATTTGGTTAATCTGTGAGAATTCTTTGTGTGTGTGTTTTGAGTCTGTCTGTGTAGCTCACAGTGGCCTTGAACTCACAATCCTCTTGCCCCAGTCTTTTAGGGGTTGGGGTTACATGGACTTTCTACTTTTAGATATGTAAGAACTTTTAGATTCCTATTTTATGTGTATCAGTGTTTACTTACACATACGCATGCGTGGCCAGAATACAGCATCAAAACCCCTGGATCCGCAGTTACATATAGTTGTGAGCCACCATGTGGGTTCTGGGAACTAAACCCAGGTTCTCCGCAAGAGAAGCCAGTGCTATTAAAAGTGGATCCAACTCTCTAGTTCCTATTTATTTATTTAGTTTTGATATATTTTTTCTTTCTTTTTTTTTTTTTTTCTGAGACAGGGTTCTTCTCTGCTGTAACTCTGGCTGGCCTGGAACTCACTCTGCAGACCAGGCTGGCCTTGAACTCATAAGAGATCTGCCTGCTTCTGCTTCCCAAGTGCTGGGACTAAAGGTGTGCACCACCACAGCCCAGCTGTTATTTTTAATTTTAATTATTTAATTTAATTTATGTTTATGGGTGTTTTGCCGACATGTATGTCTGTGTGCTTGGTGCCCATGGAGGCTGGAAGAGGGTATTGGGTCCTCTGTAACTAGAGTTACAGATGATTGTTAGCCACCACGTGGGTGCTGGGGATCAAAACTGGGTCCTCTGGAAGAGGAGTCAGTGCTCTTAACCACTGAGCCATCTCTCCCAGCCCCTTTATTTTTGTGTGTATGTATGTATGTATGTATGTATCTATCTACCCACCCACCCACCCACCCATCCATCCATCCATCTATCTATTTTTTAGGTTTTTTTGACACGGAGTTTCTCTGTGTAGCCCTGGCTGTCCTGGAACTCATTCTGTAGACCAGGCTGGCATCGAATTCACGGAGATTCGCCTGCTTCTACCTCTCCAGTGCTAGGTGAGCAGTAACCACTGAGCCATCTCTGCAGCTCCTGTGAGAATTCATAAGGTCAGGCCAGAGGCCTGGAGGAGAGTGAGGGAGATAAAACAAAACAAACAAACCCAGAAAACTGTTGAGATCTATAAAAGTAGCTTAACCCCAAACTGAAAACTTGTGGGCAGGTGCTGAAGTCGATGGTAGGCTTTGATCTTTATCTCCCTCTGGTGGTCAATTGATGTAAGTGCTAGCAGATGCTCGTGCTTGATCCTCTAACTTGTTTATATGTATGCATGCATGCATATGTTTATATGTTGTGGAAGCTTATTTTTGGTTATATTTAAAATAATCATTTTTGTGCACTGTTGGAAAAAGGGATGCATAGTCCCAGGCATTTTGTATTGTCTGCAGGTGTTGGATTTCTGGGGGGGGGGGGGGATGTTTGATTGCTAATGATCTGCACCTGAGGAGTTCTGATGAATAAAAACAACTGAGCTCAGATGCTCAAGGCTCCACTCTCTGGGATGGCACTGGCCATGACGGTGGTTCCCTCTGCTGGGGTCTGGCAGTTTGCATCTATGAAAAATGCTCCCTTGTCATCCTTGCTAGGCTGCCCCAACAGCAGCGTACTACTACATGTATGTATGTGTGTATGTATGTATGTGTAATGTATGTGTGTGTGTGTACACATGCATACATTATGTTGGCCAGTATGAAGAAGTGTCAGGGACCAGAGCTGTGACCACGCTCTTGGCTTTGGGTGTAGGGAAGCTTGTCTGTCTGTCTGTCTCTGTGTGTGTGTGTATGTGTATGTGTGTGTGTGTGTGTTTTGTTGACAGATGTCGTAGCCTAGTCTGGTCTCAGACTATCCATGTAGTGGAGGATGGCCTTGAACTACTGATCTGCCTGCCTCAGCCTCCTGAGTTCTGGGTTTACAGAGGTTTGCCATCATGACCAACTGTCTGCTTATATATAAAATGTAGTGGAATATTTAAACTTATTCTCAAATGTTGTACAGCAGCACACACTTCTGTGCAGTAATTTGAACCTTAAACAGCTGCTATATCTGTCAGAAGCTGCTGCCAGAAGTTCACCTTCCTTAGCTGTTAGAACCAGTTTTCTGGGTGTGGATGGGCTGCAGCTTTCTTGAATGCAGAAAGAATGCTAGTTTGTAATACCAGTAATTGTCTTCTCAATAACCTTGGATGGAACAAATTCATGCTCAAATTTACCTTGCCCACTGAGATCTTTGTGTTAAAGGCATTTGACTGTATTAATGCTAATGAAGGAACTTTTTATGGTCTACTCCCTCAGGACAGGGAATACATTGCCCTGGGTCTTGACTTCTCCCAAAAAATGGTGTCAAGTTAGCCAGCAAAGTTGGGGGTTGTTGCAATATGGAAGTTCTGTCCATTAAGCAATCGAGACCTTTTTATCAGTGGGAGGTGCTTTTCCTCAATAAATTACCTGGAGGCCATGTGCTCTGGGTGAGTCTGTGAGAGAGGGCTTTGCAGCCAGTGATCGTCTTCTGTTCTTATTGAATCCGTTCGAGATATATTAGTGTTTCCATCTACAATGAAGGCCAGAAAAATCCCATCAGGGCTTAGTTGCCAACTCCTCATCCAGATGCCTCTGAGCATCTACACATGAAGATGGAAGGACTCTGCCTCTACTTGGAAGAAAAATTCTGGTCCAGGCTGGCCTGAAGCTCACAGAGATCTGCCTGCCTCTGCCTCCCAAGTGCTGGGATTAAATGTGTGCTTCACCATACCGGCACTAAAACATTTGTTTAGATTTATTTTGTAAATCTAAATATGTTTTTGTAAATAACACATATTTATTATGTTTATGAGTATTTTGTCTGCACACACACACACACACACACACACACACACACACACATACACTATATGCATGCCTGGTGCCCATGGATGCCAGAAGAAAGCATCAAATCCTTGGAAGTGGAGTTATGCATGGTTGTGAGCTGCCATGTGGGTGTTGGGAACTGAAGCCAGGTCCTCTGCAAGAATGAGTGCTTTTAACTGCTGAGCCATCTCTCTAACCCCTTGAATAATAATTCTCAATTTTAAAAGTTTTTTCTTTTCATGTATATGTGTATGCTGTACCCACCTGCGTGCATGTTCACTTGTGTATATTTGCATGTATTTGTGGAGACGTGAGGTTGACGTTGGGAGTCTTTGTTGTTTGGTCTCTGTGTTACTCATCGAGGCAAGGTCTTTCAATTGCACTCAGAGCTTATCAATACTGGTCTAGCTAGTCAGCTTGCTCCAGTCAGACCCTGACTCCACCTTCTAATGCAGGAATGAAAGGTATGTACCTGCCACCCAACATTTATATAGATTCTGGGGATCCAAACTCCAGTCCACATGCTTTCTGTTTGCAGAACAAAAGCTTTAACTACAGAGCCATCTCTCTAACCATCCCTTTTAATATCTGTTTTTATTTTATGTGTATGAGTGTTTTGTCTTCGTGTATGTATGCACACCATGTAGGTGCCTGGTGCCCTCAGAGGTCAGAAGAGGGCATCAGATCCCCTGGAACTGGAGTTACAGACAGTTATAAGCTGACATGTGGGTGCTGAGGCCACTATGTAGGTGCTGGGAATTAAACCCACATCCTCTGCAAGAGCAGTAAACACTTTTAACCCCTGAGACATCGCTCTAGCCCCACCTTCATCCCATGAGGACTTTTGTGGGGAAGTGTAATAGAATATCTTTCCTTTATTGTATGACAATTTAGTGTAAGAGAAAAAGTTACTCTGCCTATGGAACAAGGACATAACTTCCTGGAGTGCTAGGTGGGGCTGTTCAGGTGAGATAGTCTTGAATCTCCCAGGCCCCGGGACACAACCTCTTGGAATGTTGGGTAGGGAGTGTCTAGATCCTAAGTTGACCCTACTGCACCAGATGTGCTTCAGATTTACCTGGTGTGCTTGATCGCTTGTAGATGGGAGATAACCCAGACAGGAAGCACATCAGCATAGATGCTTGCCACTGATTGGACCTGGCGGGAAGTACGGAGCCTTATGGGTTCTGCCTTTCTAAGCATCTGTGCCATGTGACTCAGTGCCATTCTGTGGAAGCTCTGGAGGTGACAGTTTCACTCCATGGATCCCTCAGAATGGACCTGGTCAGAGTCCATCTTCCTGGTCAGTATTTAATTAATTAAAGCTTGCTTGCTTCATATTGGCTCAACTGTGGTGGTCTTATTCTTGACCGGATTTGGGATTTACATTAGTACTCATTAACAATATATTTTGGTCATCCACACCTACAACTCTCCTCTCCCACTCCCCCAGCCATCCCCCAACATGTCCCCTTCTCCATTTCATGTCCTCTCTCTGGCTCTCCTTGAAACCTGTAGCAGAACGCTGCTTGGCGGCTCACCAAGGAAGACATGGAGGCATTTTTCATAGGTGTAAACCCTTCCAGACCTCAGAGGAGGGAACCACTACCATGGTAGGCACCACACTGGACAGTGGAACCCCGAGCGTCTGAGCACAGGTGTTTTTATTGATCTCAGGTGTTCTACTGATAGCACATGCAGATCGTGAGCAATCAAACATCCCCCATATAAATCCAGCACCCGCAGACAATACAAAATGCCAAGACCTAGGTAGCCCTTTTCCAAACAGTGCACAAAACAACTGTTCTAAACATAACTAAAAATAACCATCTACAACAGAAACCCACTGAGTCCACTTAGTGCTGCCAGTTGGCTGATCCTGTTGGCGTGCTCTGTGCAAGTCCTATTTAAGTAATCATAGCAGAGTAAGTACGTGGGTGCAATGGCCACATCGTGTCCAGAGGACATCTCATAGCACTCTTCTCCATCCTCTGGCTCCTCTGTTCTTTTTGCTCCGATTCCCATGATGTTTCTGGAGTCTTGGGGTGGGCTTGATATAGATGTCCCATTTCGGGCTGAGCACTCAAGAGTCACTTTGACCAACTATGAGTCTCTGCATTAACTGCTTTGAATTCCTCTGGTCTCCCTGCCTTGGCCTCCCAAGTGCTAGAATTGCAGATGCACCAGCAAGACCATTCTAACTCTTTCAAAAATATGTTTGTTTGTTTTGAGACCGAATATTGTTCTATAACCCAGACTGGCTTCACATTCTTGGCAGTTCATGTTTCTCTCAGGGCTAGGATTATAGTTGTATGCCACCATACCTGGGCTTTGTCGTTTTTATTTTTATATTTTATTTTGATTTCATGTGTATGAGTGTGCACCATATGTATGCAGTGTTCATGGAGGCCAGAAGAGGGCGTCAGATCCTCTGGGATCTGGAGTTACAGTTGTGAGTCACCATGTGGGTGCTGGGAATTAAACCCTGGGTCCTCTACTGAGCCATCTCTCTAGCCCAATTATTTTTATTTTATTTTATTTTTTTGAACAAGTAACTGCACTTTCTTCTAGGTTCTGTTTGGTGCTATTGTGCCTATCCTGGTAGACCCAGTACATAGAGGATTGCCCTCCTTCACTCCTGACCCTGACCACGCAGAGCCCAGCAGGTGGAAGATATTTCTAGACAGCTTGGAATAGAGTTTTCTAAAGTCTTCAGCAGCTATTTAAGGACTGTCTCCGTGCCTTCCTCCCAAGACCAATTATCTCCTTAAGATCTCGGGTCATCATCAGGCAGATGAGATACTCCTGCAGTTCAAAGAACAGGAAGCTTCCTGCTGGAGGCATTCCTTCTGGTGAAAGCTCTAGTTTCTCACTGAGGCTAAAGATAACCTCCCAGTTAAGGCCTCATTTAAGTTCTTTTTCCGTCCCAGCAGCCGTAGCCCCAGTCCTGGAGTCACCGTTCACAGATCGCCTCCAGACAGCGTCACCGGCCGGTGGCGGTACCCGGGTTCCGGGCTGCAGAGCCGGGGTTAACCCAACCTTGCCTCAAGCCTGCTTCAGCACCACCTCCCACCTTCCTTCTGTCCCCCCCCAGGTCCCAACCCACCTTTTCGGCCCCGCCTCCCGCCTCCCGCCTCTTCTGGTCCTGAACAACTTTCTTCCCTGGAGTAACTACTCCGCCCTGCACCGCGCGGCCCCGCCCACTCCAATCAAGCCCCACCCACCTACAAGGCCTCGCCCACTCCGCCTGGGGCCTCTTTTCTGCTCTCGGCGTCCTGTGTAGTACCTTTTTTCCTTTGCAAGAAGTCCGCCAGCGGAGTCAAGCACTTCAGCATCGCCCCTCATCCTTCACCTCAGCTTCTGGCACCCGAAACCCCGTTTGCTCACGCCCAGTTTAAGCTTCGGGTATCCGACAGTAGCAACTGGCTTCTATAGGGCTTCCCCTTTAGGGCCCTCTACTCCCAGACACAGAAGCCTGGGACTTTCTGGGACTTGTTTTGCTTCCTTCCTCAGACACCGCTGGCCAGGGAACCAGGGGCAGGGCAGAGTTTGGCTTGGGTGTCCCTGTGGCTTTGCCCCTTCCTCTAGTAGACTATCCAGCGTCTCCACAGCTTTGGCCACTGTGTGCTTCAACTGCTCTGGCTTTTTCTTTTAGCTTCCTGTGGTTGGTGGGATGAGGCTGGGACTCTCCTTTCTTCTTAGCTGTACCCTGGCCCTCCCCTCCTCTCTCCCACGAAGTCATCCCTTGGACAGGGAGCGTTTTTGTCTCACTAGGGCAGGAGATTGGGTTCCAGTCTTCTTGTTCTCACTTCCGGTGGACCTCGCTTCAGTCCTTAGCTTCAGGATTCTGGCCTTGCTACCTACCCAGCTCCTTTTGTAGATAAAGAGGCTTTGGAGAACCGTTTCTAGTCTGGGGAATGGGTTAGTAATCAGGTTCAGAACTCCCCAGCATAGAAATCCTTTTTCTTCCTTTGATCTGAGTTTCTGGGGCTCTCTGTGGAAGGAACAGAGTAAGGTGGTGGTGATGGGAGGTTCTGGGGCCTCTCCTCTCCTCCTATTCCTCTTCACTGACAGCCAGCTCCCGGAAGTTGCCTGTTTATGCCAGGCGGGGGCCTGCCCCCAGGTATCTGGAATCTTGCCCTAGAGAGAGACTGGACAGCTGGGCTCTGGTACATCTGGGTAAAGGAGATTAGTTTTGACATACTGTGCCCCTCAGAAGAGCTTAGCTTTCTCTTCTCTGCCAGGCCATACACATGTAACACACTACCCACCTGCTTCACAGGGCCCGTAGCATCTTAGAACCTGCTCTGTCCTCTCTGGTGCCCGGCAGAGCTGAGGGCAGAGGTGAAGTCAGGTCACCTTTTCTCCCACCTTCCTCGCACTTCCAACTCCATCCTCATTAATTCATAGGCCCTGGCTCCTAATGCTGGACTCCAATGTCAGAGGCCAAACCGGGAAGACAGATGGGTAGACATGTAGCCCAGGGGGAGCACCCCACAGAGAGGGGAGGTGGTGGGCAGGGCTCCTTACTGCTAGACCACACATGTAAAATGAACAATGAGAACGAGTCAAGGATGTCCATAAAAGGCTTTTTATTGAGTTGCTCAATGATGCTCTGGGGTCTCTGCTCTGCTCCCAAGTTGTCATCACCCATCCCCAGCTCAGTCTCTAACGGGAACCGTCTTTCCTGCAACGGAAAGAGCTCAGGAAAACTGTCAGCAAACAAAGGGGAGGGCAGAGGGACAGGGACAATCTGGGTAAGCCAGTAGGGCACCATGACACTGTCATGGTAGAGGACACTAGGAGAAGAGCCTGGGAATAAGGTTAAGTGGAGGAAGGAGGCGGAGGGAGCAGAGAGGAAGAGGCCCTTCTCAGTATGGCTCTACCCCCCCTTTCCTTTCCATCTCACCTCCAGATGGCTTCCATCATTCCCTCACCCTTCTCCACGCCCTGTCTCCCACTCCCAAGGTCCTGCTCCCACCCACATGCTCCTGGTCTTCTCACATTATCTTCTCTTTTGTATACTCCCTCTTTTCTTCCCGAAGCCCTCACTCTGGGTGGAGTGTGAGTGTGTGTGTGTGTGTGTGTGTGTGTGTGTGTGTTTATACATGTTCATGTGGGTGTGTGCATGTGTGTATGTGTGCATGCGGGAGCACCCGAAGGCTAGAGGTTGATGTCATTGAGTGCCTTCATCAATTGCTCTGGACATGTGTCCAGTGACCCATTGAACCTAGAGCTTATTGGTTTGGCCAGGCTGGTGGGACAATGTGTAATAATTCTTTATACCCATGGAACCAATGGGCAGAGTTTAGATGCGTGGACGCTGGTGAGTTTTAGCAAAGGTTTATTTCTTACGGGGCGGGGGGGGGGAAGGGGAGGGGAAGGGATGCTGAGTATGGGGTAGAACGGGACCCCGCTGAGGGAGAGAAGCTGCATGGCTGGAGAAAAAGAGAGAGTGGGACCAAGAAGAGGAAGAGAGGGAGAGAATAGGAGGGCAGGACAGAGAGAGCATAACCTGCCGGCTTTATATGGGCATCAGCACAGGTTCCCTGCTGATGATGCAAGGCAGATGGCTGGGGGCGGGCACAGCTCTGGAGGCAGTTCTACAACATGATGAGCTCCAGGAATCTGTGTGTCTCTCTCCCACCCCCAGCAAATTAGAGACACTCACACTGTGTCCAGCCTTTAAGCGGTTACTAGAGATCTGATCCCAGGTCCTCACGCGTGCAGGACAGACACTTTACTGACAGATCTCCCTAGCCATCTCCAAGCCATTATTCTTTCAGGGTCATTACCTACGTGAAGCCTCTTTGATCACTGGTAGCCAGGCCCAGATTCCTCCTCTGTGCTCCTACAGCTGCTAGCTTCTCCCCCTGAGATGGTAGTTTATTCTGCTACCTCCTCCACCCCTCCCCCTCTCCCCACTCCTCACCCCCTACCCCAAGGATTCAGAAACCTTGGATTCTAGCGCCATCCCAGTATAGAAGGAGGTATGACCAACTCGAGGCACCAAAGATAGCATTCCGGAGAAGAGCCCGAGAGAGTGAGAGAAAGAGAGAGCAAGGGCTAGAGGAGGAGGGTGCAGCACAGAAGGTATTTGGGGAGGCAGGAAGGGAAGGGGGTAGATGCGGCAGAGGAAAGGCTAGAATATAGGGCCAAGAGCGCAGAGTGCTCCTGGTCCTCAGACCACTGTGCTGAGGGTGGAGGAGTCCTCTGAGCGCACAGGCTGCACCGGCTGCACCGTAGCCCGCTTGGTGGGGCGTCGGGTCTCATCCCGATTCTGCCACACGTAGTTGGTAAGATAAGCCACTACCAGTGTCAGCCAGCCCCCCATGGTGACGAGCAGGGCCACATCAGTGCTCCTTCGGGTCCCACCTCGTCCTGTCCCACACAGCTCTTCCTCCCTAGTCAGCAGAAGGAATTCCTGTCCCACGAGATCTGGTCGGGCTCCTGGACCGCACACGATGCCTGTCCCAGAGCCTGGGGCTAACCTCACCTGCCTGAGCACTTCCTGTAGGGCACAGTCGCAGCGCCATGGGTTGGCGGATAGGTTCACTTGGATCTGCAGCCCCATGAAAGCCGCCACAGGCACGGACGCTAGCTGGTTGGCGGAGAGGTCAAGGTGGCGCAGAGTGCCCTCCAGGCCCTGGAAAGCGGCCCCTGAGAGGTGGACAAGGACATTATGAGACAGGTCTAATTCTTCCAGGACAGGCAGGTGCTGGAAGGCACCAGCTGGCACTGATGCCAGCTGGTTGGCATCCAGGTAAAGCTTTCGGGTGTCGTTGGGGATGCCGTTGGGCACGGCACTCAGTCCAGCCTTGCTGCAGCGGAATGTCTGTTCGCCCACTTCTTCTGCGATGTAGCAGCCCCGGGGCAGTGCCTTGGGCCTGGGCACGGAAGTTCCTATGCCCATCACCAGCAGGAAGGCCAGGAGGCGAGGAGCTAGTGGGCGCATGATCAAAGATAAACATAATCCTTGCGTGGAGGATCTGGGCAAGAGAAGAATCTAAGGAGGAAGAGCAAAGTTAGAATTCTGTCTCACAGACGTTCTCTCTTGATGGAGTTTCTTTGGGCCAGAGCCTCTTCTTTGAGAGTTTTCTTAGCCCAGGGTGTCCCAACCCCCTCTCACTTTCTCACTCTCTCACTCTCTCTTTCAACAGGACCCTGGGGAAAGAACGCCTTAGGCCTGAAACTTCCAGGTTCTATTGATTCTAGAAGGTCACTCTATGAGGTCCCTTTGTCCAAGACCCTATTGAACTGGGCCTAGGGGTTTCCAAGCTCTCCCCTCTGTTTGTGCATTAATTTCCCCCTCTGAAATAAAGGTTCTTGTTCTCTACATACCACTGTGACTGCCAGGGAGGCCAGTCTACACCAGAGGGTCTGGTTGGCACTAGCGTCAAGACAAGAGTGACAGATCAGTGGTAGGACTCCAGGGTGTCCAGCTGCACTACACGAGTAGGTAATGGGCCCCTCTGGTCCCGCCTTCTAGGCTCATTAACCCCTTTTTCTGGAAGCATCCAGCCCTCTGCTTGCCTCAGCTCTGTGCTCTCGGCCAGTTCATCTTCCCTCCTCCTCTCCCTTGCCCTTCCTGCCTCTCACCCCAGTTGAATGCAGAGTCCTCTCCTTTGCTGCTGCCTTCTCTCCGGAAGTAGACCCCCTGCCAGTGGGGTCTAGAGACTTGCTTCCTCCTTCGGAAGTCCTGTTTTCTTGCAGCAGCTGGAAGCTGCGACCTGGGGCCCAAGTGTATAGAGTTTCCTAGCATGTGCCTCTAGGCCCCAGGTGTCAGATACCTGAGCCACGGCCTGGCCGGGCAATGTTAAGAGAGAGCAGATCCCAGACCCTGATGAACTATGTGTGGGAGAACAGGTCTGCATCCCATTCCTTGCCCCAGGCTTTCCTCCCACAGTGCTTGCTTTATTCTATCTGCTGCTGAGATCTGTCTCCTGGGACCCTCTCTTCTTGCCCAGACCCTGGCTGGCCAAAAGGATGGCTGCTTGGTTGCCCTGAGGAAAGAACCCTGCACTTTCACCTCAGCAACCTGCAACTCGAGCCCTCCACTGCTGTTCTTCTCTGTAGGCCCTGTGGTGCTTTCTCCTGTTTGCAAACATCCCTCAGTCTTTTCCTCAGGAACATCTTCAGAGAACTGCACCTGAATCTTCACAGGGCAAACTCTCTTGATCACTAGGGGGCGCCATGGTTCAGTTTCAGTTTGTTGTAGATGGTCACTCTAGGAGTTGGAAGGGACTCTTGAAGGCTCCTGAAGCGTGATATAGGGATTGTTTTCCCCTCCTTTCTTTTTTTGAGACAGGGTTTCTCTGTTGTAACTCTGTCCTGGAACTCACTCTGTAGACCAGGCTGGCCTTGAACTCAAAGAGATCCACCTGCCTCTGCCTCCCAAGCACTGGGATTAAAGGTGTGCGCCATCACCGCCCAGCGATATAGGGACTTTTGTAAGAAGAAAGCAGAGTGTGGAGATGCTTCGCAACATGGAGTGGATGCAAGAGAGCTTGTGGCGGTGAAATGCAAATTCTGCTGCTTTCATTTCTATCTCCAGAACTTGGCTTGACTTCATGATCGCAACACCAAGACAGATAGGTCTTCCTGCTCCACCTTACCTCCAGTGCTTTGCAGGGGCAGGGTGACCCCCAGTCATGGAGATGGATGTCCATGTAGACAAATCACTCAATACTGTGGACTTTTCCTGTAAAACCAACTGCCTTGACCCTCGCAGTCAGCCAACCACATTGTTGCCATCACACAACCGGGTCCCTAGTTTGGTGCAGGACTCAGTGCTTCAGTGATGCACAGAGCTCAAAAGAAGGAACCATCCCAGCGGAACCCTCTCAGATTGCAGGCGGGTAAATGGAGGCCCCAAACGTGACTAGATTGGTATTGTATCAGTGGCCAGACAAAGACCACAACCCAGCTGCATCCTTTACCAACTGCCTCCTATTCCCACTGGCATCTCTCTCACCACACACCCACACACACACCCCAACCCCCGGCACATAAGTTCTCTTTGCTTCTTTTGACCGTCAAGTGATCTTGTGTGGAACTCTGGTTCACTCCTGCTAGGTCTGAGAGGTAGAAGGAAACAGGAATTTGGAGGAGACATGAGAGATGCTCTAAGGAGGATGAAGTCAGATCTTCCCAAGGAGGAAAACTTGCTGAAGCATCATCACCACCACGACCATCATCACCACCACTACCACCATCATCACCACCACCATCATCATCATCACCACCATCATCACCATCATCACCATCATCATCACCATCATCATCATCACCATCACCATCACCACCATCACCACCACCATCATCATCATCACCATCATCATCATCATCATCATCACCACCATTATCACCACCACCACCATCATCATCATCATCGGGACAGTGTCTTACTATGTTGCCTAGGATGACCACACACTCACAATGTAGCCCAGGCTGGCTTTTAACTCAGACTTCTCCTTTAACCTCCCAAACCTTGCTGGATTTTGTAAGAGTTTGTGTTTGATCAGGACCAGACACAGAACTGTAGAGTCTGGTGCAAGATGAAATGTGATGCTTTTTGTTTAAAAACGTAAGAATTTCAAGGTAGTAATAGCAGAGTGTAAACCCCAGCCGGAGGTTTCTCTGAGCATTGATGTAGACTCTCCTGGAACTACGGATACTACGTATCATGAGACTGTCCCTGTGACTTACCTTTGAGCAAGCAGTTTTAGAAGCACGGTGGGGTTAGAACCAGATAGTAGGATACCAGATGTTATCACCTCTGGGGATGTACTCACCTCTGACTCATTCTTGTGATGTCAGCAGGGGCATTTCTCAGGTTCACATCTGTCTGAAGAATCAGATAAAATACATTTTTTTTTTATTTGTTCTGTGTGGGTTGCTTTTGAGTTGAGGCGACACACCCTGGCACTGAATGCTTGGGGTGCCCTTGTGACCTTCTCATCCTGTTGTTCTCTCACCCTGGAGGGAGGCTAGCTAAGGCCCAAGAAGAGTCTGGCTCTTGCTAGAGTGTTATCTTCTTGGACCTGGGCATCTGCCAAGCCGGAGTGGGACTGGGGTATCCCACACAGCAGTGAGAAGAGCAGCTGGCGATCTGCCCGCAGGAGCGGCCACCTGGAGCCGTAGTTGTGGTGAATAAAAGGAGGCCAAGCACAGGCATAAGAAATGGGAGATCTTACTGGAGCTAGGATAGTGCCCACTACAGTGCGTAGGCTGACAGAGGCTAGAGGAGAGGTTGTGCTCGGCAGTTTTAGAAAAAGATTATTTTTATTATTTGTAAAACGTGTGCGTGTGTGCGTGTACGCGTGTGTGTATGTGTGTGTGTATGTGTATTTGTGTGTATGTGTGTATGTGTGTGTGTGTGTGTGTATTTGTATGTGCGTGTATGTGCGTGTATGTGTGTGTGTGTTGGGGAATATGTCCACATGAATGCAGGTACCTGAGAAGACCAGAAGAGAACACCAGATGCCCTAGAGCTGGAGTTACACGTGATGGTGAGCTACTCGACAGGGGACCTGGAACAGAATTTGGGTCCGTCTGCAAGAGTGACAAGTGCTCTTAACCACTGAGCCATCTCATCCCCACTTTTGGTTCCTTCATGCAGCGAGAACTTCCTGTCAGCCTGATGCTCAAGTGTGTGAGATGAAGAGGGTATGGAACAGACTCTGTTCTAAGGTGCTGTGTCTATAGCAGTGGTTCTCAAAGCAGCCTACACATCGGACTCTCTGGTTGTGCTTTAAAAATTATTAGTGCCAGGGGTCCATCTGGAGCAATTACACTAAAATCTTCATGCATCGACTCTAGGCACCAGTATGCTTCCAGCTTTCCCCAGGAATTTTTAATGTGAGCCTGTGTCAAGACTTGTCAGTCTCGGAGACACAAACATGTTGACACGTCTTCTCCATACATTAATGTGATGTCTGCCTGTCTGGCTTGTGTATAAAGAGCTTTAAGCAAGGAGAGAATATGTGGCAGAACCTGCTGGCTTCCAACTTGTTATCTAGCCCCCTCCTCCTTCTGGGATAGCCACGTGGATTTGGGAGAGTGGCTAGGTACTCATTCTCTTAAGATGGAGTCTGATTGGTCCATCAGACACCCCAACTCCTGTGGCTCACTTTTCTCACCTACTTGTTCAAATTCCAGCCAATGACTTCTCAGGGTTTGGCTAAGTGTTTTCTGGGACAGTCTTTGATTTATTCACAAGAGAGGATGGGGGTCAAACCCTTTGTGTCTCTGTGCTTTATCAAGGAGGATTCGGTCTAGCCAAGTTGTTACCATGGGACAAAACAGCAGAAAGGAACAAACAACCTCAGCGAGATGCTGGCCTGGACATCACTGAGTTACTCGGTCAAAGTCAGCCTCCCTCCTTGTAGGGGGCATAGAGACTTCTGTGCTCTGAGTTAAGCACACAGGGTTGCTCCTTCAAGGGAGGGAATGCAAAACTTGTTATCTATCCAGAAGGTTGGAAGGGACATGTTTATAGCCTGGTGACCTTTGCACTATCTGTGTGGCTAGACACTTTTCAGCACTGTACCCTCCCGGAGACCCTTATCATAATTTTTCTCAGTCGATTTATAAAGCTCATCTTTATGGACCTTACAGAAAGAGTTTCAATGTAGTCATGTCTGATCTATATTTAGCTTACTTTGTCCTCAAGGAGATAATTTATGTGTGGCTTTGTTGTGCGTTCGGGACTGAGTTAATTATCACTAGAATAGTTTCTAGCAAATTGTTCTGTGCTTAAAAATTCCTAAAAATATATAAACCACTCAGGCTCAGACTCCCGAAGTTTGAGATAACACTGGCTACTGAATTGTGTTAGGTTGAACTGCCTCCTGGCCTCCTTTCGCTGTCTCTCTGCTGTCCGTGAGGGTCACAGAGGCCCTCTGTCTCCCTCTCCACCTCCTTGACTCACAGTGTAGGCAGATAAGCCCCTCCTTTAACTTGGCTATCCAATAGGGTACTGGCAACTTTGAAAACAACTGGTATGAATAAAGAAAATGTAATAAGATACACACAACGGAGTTTGTTTGCAAACAATAGTGAAATTATGCCATTTGCAGGAAAGTGAATGATGGGTAGAAACTGGAGACCATCATGTTGTGTGTATAAGGAAGACCCAGAAAAATAAATATCAAATGTTTTCTCTTAGATGTAAAACCTGTGTACGTGGAGACACACACACACACACACACACACACACACACACACCCACAGAAAGAGAGAGAGACACACACACACACATAGACACAGATAGACACACACACACACACAGAGACAGAGACACACACACATACAGAGAGAGAGACACACACACACATAACACAGAGAGAGAGACATACACACATAGACACAGATAGACACACACACACACAGACACAGAGAGAGAGAGAGACACATACAGAGAGAGAGACACACACACATAACACAGAGAGAGACATACACACATAGACACAGACACAGACACACACACAGAGAGACAGAGAGAGAGAGAGAGAGAGAGAGACATACAGAGAGAGAGACACACACACACAGAGACAGAGACACACACATACAGAGAGAGAGACACACACACACATAACACAGAGAGAGAGACATACACACATAGACACAGATAGACACACACACACACAGACACAGAGAGAGAGAGAGACACATACAGAGAGAGAGACACACACACATAACACAGAGAGAGACATACACACATAGACACAGACACACACACACACACAGAGACAGAGAGAGAGAGAGAGAGACATACAGAGAGAGAGACACACACACACAGAGACAGAGACACACACACATACAGAGAGAGAGACACACACACACATAACACAGAGAGACACACACACACATACAGAGAGAGAGACACACACACACATAACACAGAGAGAGAGACACACACACATACAGAGAGAGAGACATACACACATAGACACAGATAGACACACACACATACAGACACAGAGAGAGAGAGACACACACACACACACACACACACACACACACACACACAGAAACCCTTTGATGCCTCTCCAGTTACATCTCAGAAGGTTGCTGTAAAGCTTTCTCTCTCTCAATGGAGGAGATAAATGAGGTGACTCCGGACAGCCTTGGCTGAAATTATAATCTGATAAGATGGAAGCAGGAGCCACCAGGCCTGCACAAATATCCAGTACATGTCCTTTCCCGCTAATGGGGTCTCAGCTGGGAAGGAGAACACTCTTAAATGCTTGTCAGTGTGCTGGGATTCCTGTTCCACTGGCGTGGGAGGTCTAGATCTCTGGGTTGAAGGGATCCTGTTTCCCTTCTTGTGTCCCTAAGATTTTCCTCTTGTGTCTGAGGAAACCAGGGGATGAAGTGGGGGGATTTGCCCGGGCACTGGGGAAGGCCTCTCAAGGAAAAGAGCTGAGTGAGGCTTTAGGGATAACTAGGGGTCTGTTAGATGGAAAAGAGAGAGAAGAGGGATGGGAGATTGACATAAAATCAAGAAAGCACAGGTGTGTTCTGGGAATGCGTAGTGTGACTGAGTTCTGGGATGTCAGCTCTGCTCTGTGCAGGAAATGTAAATATATGAATTAAAACACGGAGCAAGCAGCCTAACCCAGGAGGCTGAGCCACGGTCTGCACATATCAAGCCCTTTGCCCTGTGCTGAAGATATAGCAAGCATCCGACAATGCTTGTGGGGGTCATTCCTACAAGAGGGACTGGCCTTTGGGGGAGGAGTGGTCTGGGTGGAGGCCAGCCAGAATTTCTAGCTAGGTGAGGTCTCCTAGCAGTAGGAACTCAGTTGGGAGGGCCCTGGGGAGTCTTGTTGTGAAGCTACCGGATTTTCTATCTGATCTCCTTTGGCTCTGCGAGATGTCCAGTGTTCTCAGCTGTTCTCATTCTTGGAAAAAGATGCCAGTGTCCACATCACGGACTCTGCAGATTGAAGAGTTCCTGAAGGTACTTTCCTGCTCTTCGTTCCCAGAGAGAGGGTTTCTGGTTCTCAGGCACTGGCTGGGGGCCCAGAGGCCTGGTCAGGTTAGTCCTCTCCCTCTGCAGCCTGTGACAGCCAACTGTTAGGCAGGGCACAGGGTGAGGGAAACAGGATACTACCTTATCTCTGTACCTTCTGGTTTTCCCCCAAAGTGGTTCTCAGGTGGTCCACTCCAGGCTCCATTCTCCCCAGTCCTGGGGTATCCCCTCAAAACAGAATACAAACACAACTGCACACAGCTCTTCTCTTCCTTGAATTTCTGTAGGAAGTAGGGGGGAGGAGGTGGGGAGGAAAGGGTGGCATTGGTGGCCTAGTGCCCAGCTGGCAGGACAAGGACATAGGGCTCTCTACTCCTGACAGCCTTCTTCCCAGTATCTGCTGTGGCTGTCTTTCAAAAACTGTGTTCCCTGTCTACCATCCTGCACGTAGGTAGCCAGCTTGGTCAGTAGCCACCAAGGGGATGTGTGTCTGTCACAAGCAGGCCCCTCCAGCGCCAGCCCTCCAAGGCTGAGGGAATGTGTGCACCTTGGCCGACTGAGCAACCCACACAGGGCAGGGAGAGCTTGTGATATTAAAAAAAAAAACAACACATTTCATAAAATATTGAAAAGTAAGATCATATGACATAGAGGTATCACATGACGTAGAGGTTGAAACTAGAGAATGAAAAGATCACCCCGAGTCTGTCCCGTTCACCCTAATACAAGGTCTCTTTTCTTTTGTTCACTTTCCATGGCCTAGTAAAGGCTTCAATACCCATCCTAACCTGGGATAGGTTAGCAGACGACCCGCACTGAACAGCTGACTGTGAGCCAGGGTCTGTCCCAAGTACTTTGCGTTTATGGGCCCTATTGATCTTAGCAAACGGGGTCGAGATTATTGTGACCATTATCATCTCTGCTTAGAAATGAGGTAACTGAAGTACAGAGAGGTTCAGCGACTTGCTTAAAGTCACACGCCTGGTAGAGGAGCAGAGCTGAGCCTGATGCCGCTCTAGTTCTGCCTAGTGTAATTATGGATTCATATTCAGGTTCACAAAATCCTTTTATTATGAGCAGTGTCAAACAACAACAAAGGAGAGAAAATAATATGAGGAACCTCATGTTCCTATCGCCCAGGTTTAACAGCGATCACTGTAC
Source organism: Cricetomys ansorgei (assembly GCA_026225945.1). Lineage (NCBI taxonomy): Eukaryota > Metazoa > Chordata > Mammalia > Rodentia > Nesomyidae > Cricetomys > Cricetomys ansorgei. The sequence goes on from JAMJFZ010001881.1 coordinate 15,513,593, forward strand.
CCAGTTTTAATAATTATCAGCTTATGGCTGCTTATTTATTTTGTAATAAATCTAGGTATTGTATCATTTGATCCACAAACAATTTAGAATGTATCTATCTCTGGTTTTTGCTTTTTTGTTTTTGTTTTTTGTTTTTCAGACAGGGTCTCTCTACATAGGCCTGGCTGTCCCAGAATTCACTGTATTGACCAGATTGGCCTCAAACTCATAGAGATCCACCCTCCGCTGGCTGCCTCCTGAGTGCTGGGATTAAAAGTCTGTTGCTACCATGCCTGGCTTTTCCCTCACTGTGTGTGTGTGTGTGTGTGTGTGAGTGATATTCAGAGATATAATATGTATCTTGCAGAGGTCAGAGGACAACGTTTGGGAGTTGGTTCTCCCTTCTACCATGGGTTCCAGGGATTGAACTCAGGTGGCCAGGCTTGTGTGGCAAGCACTTTTACCCACTGAACTGTCTTGCTGGTGCTAATTTTTTTTTAAAATGAAAAATCTTATGGTAAGCCCATATTACGCTGTAGAATGCACTAGTCCTATTATCATCAAATGCCTGGTTGTCCGTTACTCAATTATCTCTGATAATTCGAAATATACTTCTAAAAGACAGTTTGCCTAACTCAAGGTTCAAATAAGGCTTCTGGGTGACACAGCGCTCAGCTTTGTTGTTTTGTTTTTTGAGATGAAGTCTCATAGCAGCAGCTGGCCTCCAACTCACCATGCAGCCGAGGAACTTCTGAGGCTCCTGCTTCCACCTCCTGCGTGCTGGGATCACAGGCACGCACCACTACACCTGGCTCTTTCCTTTCAAACAGTCTTGTTATGTAGCCCAGGCTGTCCCAGAACAACTGTGCTGCCCAGGCTGACCTCCAACTTGTGTGCTTCCTGTCTCTGCTTCCTAGAACGCTGAGAGGACAGGCGTTCGCCACCACATCCACCCGTATCCCTTGGTCTAGATCTTGCTGGTGACATCTCTGAGAAATGCTTAGTTTCTGTCCTTACCTTTTCACGCAACCTGGCAACTGTTTTCCCATGGGGTTTCTACAACCATCAATGGTTCCATGTGTTTCTATCCAGTGTGCATAAAACATCCACTTTTTTCTTGGACACTCAACTATTTTCAGGATTTCACTACTACAGGCATTGCTGGGATTTCCAGCCTCACACACCAAGCCTTGCCCTGTGTGTGGGTTGACTTTTTAAAAATGTGACATTGAGGGTTGGAAGAGATGGCTCAGTGGTTAACACCACTGGCTGCTCTTCCAGAGAATCTGGGTTCAATTCCCAGCACCCACACGGCAGCTCACAACTGTCTGTGCCTCAAGTTCCAGTGGATCCAACTCCCTCTCATGAAGGCCAAACACCAATAAATAATTTTTTTTAAAAAATGTGCCATTGAAAGTACACTCATGCCTTGAAGGCATGGACATTTTCTTTCTTTGGCACACAGTGCCAATTGTTTGTCCGAGGGATTGTGTTGTCCTTCGGCACCATGCAAGAGTGCTGTTACTCTTCCCAAACAGCGCTCAGACCATCACAGCTGAAGGATGTTTGTTGAAGGCTTGGTAATTATGAGACAGTGAATTAGAGGAGATGGTGACAGGGACTCCAGCTAACTCAAGTGGAATGTGATTCACAACTTATCACAAGGCAGAAAGAGTCAGAACTTTGGACATTTCCATTGTGAGAAAACAAAACAGAACAACTTGATAACAGGAGTTATTAATAGGTCATGACATGTCCGGTGACGTTGCCAATAGACTTGACATTAGTCAGAGCGCCTTGTTGAGATGTAGACCCTGAATGGTCACTGAACTTCACAGAGATCTGAGAAAACTGGCAAAGATCCAGAGCTCAACCAGCTGGATGGACAATGGAAGAACCCCAGGGCACTCGGGCGGGCACGGGGGCGGGGAATCAAAGGAATCAGACAGGCTTACTTTGGAAAAAGTGAACCATTGTTTTGGCCCTAATGCTGAGCAGGTCTCTGTGAGGTAATGATTCAGGTGCTTGCTTCTGTGAGACACATCTGGTGGACACAAGGGAAAGCTCTTTCAGTATCTAGGATTATTATTTAGATGTCAGGATCTACAGGGCCTCTGGCTCTGAGAAACTGCCTATTTCTACTGCTCTGAGTAGGTCAGATACACACGCATTACTTGCTTCCAAGGCTCCCACACCAGCCTTGAGACGAGGATTTCCTGGCAGCTCCCTGAGGATGGGTGGGTCTAAGGAAAATGCTCCCCAGGTTGTCTGGGCAGGCCTTCTTCCTGTCCCTGCACATTCGGTTCATCGTGCATTTACAGCCAGCCAGGTTGGCATCTGTTAACATCGTCTGATCCTGTCATTCCAGCCTTGCCAGGGCTTGTGGGCACGGGACTTAGAAGATGGGCGGGGAAGTGGAAACAACCCAGAAGAGGCCTTCTTGTTGACGCGGAAGAGTGGGAGTGGCCCCAGAGAGCTTAAGAGCTATTTAGTTCAGCTCCTACAGTGTAATAGGTGCTTTATGTTACATTCTTTTGAACATCAAAACAACCTCGGAGGTAGGTTTTCACAGCTGTGGAATTGAGATTAAAACAAGTAATTTGCCCAGGTTTAGTAACACCTACAATAAAGGAGTACCTGCACTCTGTGTACTTAGCAGTAAAATCTGAGTTCTTGACTTCAGAGCTTCCAGACATGAAAAGTGCAGACCGGAGGCTCTCTCCCTAAAGTCATACATGCTAACCTGAGACAAACTCAAAGTTCCATACTGTTCGTAAGGACTCTTCCTATGACACACATCCTGATCCGAAGCAGGGAGATCCAGGATGCGGCCAGACCCATGCCAACAAGGATTAAGTGTAACAACCAGGTGGACTAACCATGCCCACAGGCTTCCGTCTCTACCCTACAAACATGCACCCCGACCAAGGTTCTAAAAAATGTGACCCTGATTGAGAGTAGATGGGTGGGGCTCCTTCAGGGGAAAGGGCCGTGCTTCTTGTCTTCTGAAGTCAGTCTGGGGCCCATGCAGCAAAGTTTAGAGGGAAAAATTCTGCACTTAGGGTCAGACTATCTCAGCATGACCCTATTTGCAAGTCTCTTCGTCTACAAAACGGGCGCATGGGTAAAATCCCTTGTGCATCTCTTGAAGGGCGCAGATGCAAAAGCTGGAATTGTTACGCACCAAAGAGACACCATCTGATATCACAATGGAGTCAGGTGAGACGTTCTGCGGTACGGCAGCTCAGAAATTCGCGGTGGCGTCAGAGAGCTAGCCCAGGGAAAAGCCTACAACTCCCAGGAGGCGCCGGGCGGGCCGGTGAGGAGGTAGCGTAGAAACTACACTTCCCACGAGGCGCGACGTGTTAGGCGCGTGGCAGTGACGTCACCGGGCCCGGCGCAGGGAGCTGATTTGGCCAGAGCTGCCAGCGGGGTGGCTACCGCCGCTGGTTTGTTACAGCTGCTGGAGCAGCCGCGGTCCGGGTTCTCGGGCTCCTCTCCCGGGCCCTCGACCTCTGGCCCCGCGTGGTGAGTTCATACTTGCGGCCTCGGAGTGGTGAAGCCCGAAGGGTCTGGGGCTTATAGAGGCGAGAGAGGAGGTTGCTGCTGAGGAGGCGGACGCGCAGAAGGAGACCTGAGCTGGGTGGCGGCGGTGGAGGGAGGGAGTGCATCAGCCGAAGGAGAGCCGAAAGAAGAAAGTGGGAGCAGGAGGCCAGGGGTGGGGCGTCCCGGAGGAGCGCTTCAGCTGGGGGTGAGAGGCGGAGAGCGGCTGGACTTCAAGCATAAAGGTTTGGCTGCCTCCAGGGCTGAGTGAATGCGTGGAGGTTGGGGGTTGGGCCCCGAACTCGTACAGGCTCCGGTGTGAGTACCAGACTGCGGAGCAGAGAAGGAGGCCCCGTGGAAGGAGTTCTCGCTCACACGACCCCAGTAGAGCGAGGACACCGTCTCCTCGCCCCTGGCTTGTTGGGGTTCTCTTTCTCTCCACTCCCGCTTTACTGAGTCCAGGAGTCTGGGCAGGGGAGGACAACCGTGGTCCTGCAGACTGAGGGTGGGCTAAGTGAAAGAGACATGTTGTGTGCTGCATGAACTCTCTGTTGGGGTCCCTTGGGAACAGTTTGCTGTGTAAAGGGCCAACCTTTAGCTAGGAAGGGAATGAGGAGTTCTTACCAGATAGCTATGCTGGGGGGGTGGGTAATCTGGTCTTGGCATAAATGTCTGACAGACTAGCTGGTCCTGTATGGAAAAGGGGAAAAGAGCTATAGCCAAACAAACAACAACAACAAAACAAACAAAAAAAAAAACCAACCAACCAACCAACCAAACAAACAAACAAACAAAAAAAAACCCAAAACGTGGTTAACAGAACAGGAGTTGCTTCGGACTTCGGTTGGAGGCAGGTTATGAAACCACATCAGGGCCTGGTGCTGGCAGCCACCTGCCAGCTGTGGAAGCAGAAGTTTTTAGTTGGCTCTAGACCTTTCTGCCTTTTCCAGTCTCGTATTTCTTCACTTGTGGGAGAAAGGTCAACGGTGTACTAATGGAAGTGGAGTGTACCCATAGCCACAGGAAAGCCTCAGAAGTACTTTCTGGCTTCAAGTCTTTGTGTGTGTGTGTGTGGGGGGCGGTTGGTAGGAGAGGGTGCAAGGGGTTTCCTGGGGTGCCTAACCTGCTTTCAAGGGCTTCTAGTGTTCAGGCTCTGGGAAGACCATTCCCATGAGGTCAGCTGGGCTTTGTTAGATGCCCTCTTAGTTCTTGGTGGGGGGGCGGTGTCGTGTAATCTGGGGATTCAGATAGACTTTTGGCACTCTTGAACAAAGTGTGAAGGAATTCTGTGTTTTTGCCGCCGTAGGACTGGCTTATGGGGAAGGACAGCAGTTTCTGGTGAGAGTTGGGAAACTTTTCCTTTGCCTTAATTATCTTTCAGAGACTTCACATCTCAGTCCCTGCCCCTCACTTGGTGGCTGTTACATAGTAGATGCCCCTGGGGCTGTGTTAGGGTAACCGAAGCCCAAAGGTCTGGGAAAGGTAAACAACTGTTTTTCTAGTTCCTTGGGTTTCTTTTGGGACCAATTATCCTTCTTAATGGGCCAGCAGTTTGGTCTCAGGAGTATGACAGCCACCAGGATGCACCCTAGGCCAACTCATGGATCTCTTTGTTGGGAAACTGTTGTGGGTCATATTTCCTGAGGTGTCTGAGCAGAGGGAACTTGCTTCTATTTTACTTTTTTTTTTCCCCCCTCAAAACAGAGTTTCTCTGTTGTAACTCTGGCTGACCTGGAGCTCTCACTCTGTAGACCAGGCTGGCCTCGAACTCACAGAGATCTACCACCCGAGTGCTGGTATCAAAGGCGTGCGCCATTACTCACCCAGCACTTCTGTTTTACATAAGCAAGGAACTTATCTGAGAGAATTCTGACTTCCGTAGGGGACTTTGGCCAGAACCCTGGCTGGGTGAGATAGCATCTGAGTCTGGGGGTGAGGTTGTTGCAGCGGGGTGAGGGAGCTGGTCTGGTCCTTCCAGACTGTCTCCGTGTGCTACTGCTCTCTGTACACCTCGAAAAGGCAGAATTGTTAGCCACAGTAATGACCTTGGGGTCTTTGCCAGGCAAAGGTAGGGAGGCAATTCAGTACACTGATGTCTTCCATTTACACCTTTGCTTGGTGGTCAGTCAGGGGACCCTCAGGAATCTGGGGACAGCCCATTCTTCTCTTCTCTGGCTACCGTGGGTTGCTGTTACCATTGTTTCCTGGGCATTGAGGGCAGCCTTTTTGGTTCATTGTGCTGTAGAACTTCTACTACTGAAGCTGGGCAAGAGAGGGTTGATGTTAACTCACATCCACAAGCAGACGCTGGGAGGGGGGTGGGGCTGAGGAGGGAGGCCCCAGGTAGTTTTGTGTTCTTGGGAGGGGTAGGCTGATACGGGTACCACATCTTGCCTGTGGGAACTGTAGATATCGCTGTGTGCTCTGTCCTGCCCCCCCCCCCCTTTTCGCTTTCTCTCTCTCTAGTAGGGTAAAGGGCTCTGGTGGTTTGGCAGCCTCATGGTGGCACTCCAAGAGAGTTAGCCTGTGCAGATGCCAAATGGATAAAATGTCCCAATGGATGGGTCATTTTGTGTCAAAATGTCTGTAGGTCTGAGCAAAGGCTGTCCCTGGTCTGCTGTTTTCTGTCTCCCCTCTCCATGCCCTGTCAGTCCTCCTGGGCCTGGATTTGAAGTCAAGGATGGAGAAATAGTTGTGGAGGGAACAGTTGCCCCAGAGTACTTCATCACTCCTGTCCGTGCCCACAGGCCTTCCCTGCCTCTGCTCCTCTTGGGAAGGGCTTAGCGTATGGGATGCTGTCTATCAAGTCTTCAGCAAGAGCCAACAGAGGTTATTCTGAGTGAGAGTTCTAAGAGAGCGGGCCTCTCTCCCCACCCTAGGAGAAAGAGGGCCTCAGGGGTACCGTAGGGGGTGAGATTGGGGAATTGGCATTGATGGCTGTAGTCTGGACTGGACACACCTTGGTGACTTGTCCTCCCAGGCTTAGCTTTAGTCCCAGTGGATGATACGTATGACAGCCTGGTGTTAACCTCAGCCCAGCGCCTGGAAGTGACTGGAATTAGGTTCGTGTGGACTTTCTCTAGCTTCTGGGCTTGGGAATCAAAACAGTGGACGGTGGTGTGGAGTTCTCAGGGAAGGAAAAGCCTGCCTCTCTGTGGGACTCAGGTGTGAGGGAGCAAGGAAAGTGGTGTGACCTGTCTCACCTGTGTTGCTTGTTTGCAGAGCAGCAGTCGAGAGGGGTGGCAGGATGAATGTGGGCACGGCACACAGCGAGGTGAACCCCAACACACGGGTGATGAACAGCCGCGGCATCTGGCTCTCCTATGTGCTGGCCATCGGACTCCTGCATGTCGTGCTCCTGAGCATCCCCTTTGTGAGCGTCCCTGTCGTCTGGACCCTTACCAACCTGATCCACAACCTGGTGAGAGCCTGCTTACTGCCTGCCTCCCACCACGTGGGCTTTCTGTGTTGGAGCTGAGATAGGAGGAGCTTGTCGTGGGACGTACAGGTGATATCCTGACCACAGCTCTCCCCAGAGCCCAGGCTCAGCTCTTAGCTCCGCCTAGCTCCCCCTTGTGGGCTGTAGTGCTATAGCACACCTATGAGAATCAAACGTGCACCGTGCCAGTGTCTCCGGGATGGGATGGCGGGTGCCTTTGGAGGACGACCAACTGAGAGCTGGAGCTTTGCTGAGGCTACCCCAGGTCCAGAAATCTGATGCCTAGCCTGATGCAAAAGCATTGCTTTCCCAAGTTAGGCTCTCAAACCATGTATTTCTGACCCTCTGTGCTCCCTAAAACTTGTTGCCTTAAACCTCACTTTTGAGCAGGTAGAGGGGATAGTCCTTCCTCCTTGGCTTGCTCCTTCTAGCTAGCACACAGAGACCCCAGTTTGGCTGGAAGGGCTGCTGCCTTGCTCTATCCATTCTGCAGCTAACTCCTCCCCTTATGCACCCCCCCCCCATTGTTCTCCTGCCAAGCCCCTGGTGCTCTATCATATATTAAGGCTGCCTGCCTGAGTCACTGCAGCAGAGGAAGGTGGCTGTCCTCCTGGAGCTGCTGCTGTCTGTGCTGGGTGTCGGAGCTAGGCTGGGGACTTTCTTGCTGTTTGTGTTTTCTAATGAAGGTCTCTCCTTTCAGGGCATGTACATCTTCCTGCATACAGTGAAAGGGACACCCTTCGAGACTCCAGACCAGGGCAAAGCGAGGTTGCTGACCCACTGGGAACAGATGGACTATGGAGTCCAGTTCACAGCCTCGAGGAAGTTCTTGACCATCACACCCATTGTGCTGTGAGTGCTTTGACTGTGGGAGAACACCAGCAGGCGTGGTAAAGCTGGTAGGCTCAGCTGGGGTTAAACCCTCCTCAGCGCGGCCCTCAGCGTAGGGTGAGCAGGCAGAAGGAAGTGCAGGATCCTTGGGTCTCACACTGGGTCTTGTACCTCCCTGGCCGTGCCTCGCCTCAGCTCGATGTGAGACAGGCCCATGGGCCTGGAGTAAGCTAGGGGGTAGGTGAAGAGGGCCTGTTAGCTAGTAAGACTTGTCACTCCACTGGTTATCTAGGACCCTTACTTTCCATATCTCCCTACCTCCCTTCCCAGGTACTTCCTCACCAGCTTCTACACCAAGTATGACCAGGTCCATTTCATACTCAACACCGTGTCCCTGATGAGCGTGCTCATCCCCAAGCTGCCCCAGCTCCACGGAGTCCGGATTTTTGGAATCAATAAGTACTGAGGTTGTGGCCCCTTCCCCAGCCAGGTTGGCAGGGGAAGGATTAAGGCCTTTGCTGTGATGCTGAAGACAGGAGCCTCTGGACACTGCCAGAGATGGGGTGTGCCTGGGCCTGGCTCCCCCCGCTCCCCAGTAGCCGACTTGGAGTAGCTTGTAGTGGGTTAGGGTGGGGCCCTGGCCTCTAACCCATGCTGAAGTTTTGATCTTTTCCTTTTGCTTTTTGAGTAGAGATGCCGTGGGGGTGGTCATGAAAGGGGCGGGGCTCTCTGGCCGACTATGGACCTGAGACACCGGGACAGGAAGCCAGGAAAGACCCCTGTCGGCTTGTTCACCCTCAGGCAGCCATAGCACTTTAGCCCCTGGGAAGGGGCAGAGGGACGGTACGGCTTCTGCGTTGGTTCCCCCCAGTCCTTCAGTGTGTGGGCAGAGCTCACTGTTCTGTATGTATTGGAAACGCGTGTGCTGCGCTGCCTTCGCCCGCCAGGTAGAGAGCAGTCAGGCTTTCGACTCCCTGAAACTCACCCTGGGTGGGCTGTGGGGCAGGGGGAAGATGGGGTTGGCGGGACACCTGGTGTAGAGGTGGGGGCCAGGATGTGCTGCCCTGGTCCTGGGGAGAGGGTTTCTGGGCAGGGGTAGGGTAGGGATGGTAAGTCGGGTCTTAGAATGGACAAGGTAGCAGCAGCCGATATGGATCAGTGTAAAAAGGTCTGGGGAGGAGGAGCCAGACCAGCCTCCTTTGGGGTGTGGGCTGGAGAGCTAACTTGGAGGGTTGATTTACCCGCAGGATGACGGCGAGAGGGAGGGAGGCTTTTGTGGGTTTGCAGCTCCTGGGTTGGTATGAGGGTGTGCACATGACTGGAAGAGGCCTGTGAGTCCTCAGGAGCACAGGTCCAGTCTGACACTTCCCTTAGCAGTGGCATGAGGGAGCTTCGACAGAGGGGCTCTTCCTCAACTCACGCTCTTGTGTAGATTGTGCTGGGGCAGTGCCTCTTGTGTGGTATGCATGTGAGGGGCCAGGAGGTCAGTGGGCTCCACAGTGCTACAGGGCAAACAGGGCGAAGACAGGACAGCTGCGGGCACTGTTCCTCAGCCCGAAGAGAGGCGGGTCCCTGAGCCTGAGACAGGCTGGAGAGGAGCTCTCTTCTCCCCTCGCTGGTTCGACCGGGGCATGTTCCTTTGGAAAGGTGTGGGTGCCCCAGCCCTCACTCCAGGGATGGAGGGGGATCACTCACTCTGTTTTCTTCCCCTGACCCTCATTTCCAACCCCATGTATCATAGGGAACTTTCACCTCTGGTCTTTCTAAGCAAAGTGTGAATAGGATTTTTACTCCCTTTGTACAGTATTCTGAAAACATGCAAATAAAGAGCAATGTGTTCTGTTTACCACACGTCTGGCCTCTGCTTCCTGGAGGGCCCTGGGGGGAGGGTCAGCAGCGAGGGTGCAGCTCCTGCCTAGGGACCGGTGGGGATTCTGGGGCAGCTGGTCTTTTTCCAGGCTCAGGAGAGAAAGCCCAGCGCTGTGTGAGGAAGCTGGTCAGTCAGAGCAGAACCCTCCTCTCTGTGCTTTGCCCTATTCTCTGATTGGCTCTGAGGCTCTGGCTTCACAGGCCTGGCTGGGGGAGTGGGGAGCGGGCACGCTGGCCTGGCCGGGAAGGTCAATGCAGACGTGGTTTACAAGTGGAGCTGAGTAGAGTGACTGTGGGCTCGGCTTCCCTCTGGCACTGCCCATCCTCGATTCTCACCCCGGTCGCTCCCAGTCCTTTCCTCCGGGCTTTTGTGCCACCTTCAGCTATGATGAGTAGGAGGGCAGAGGGATGCCCGTGGTTTTTGCCAGCACAGCAAAGTAGGAGTCCTTATCTCCCGAGGACACTGGCCTCGCAGGCTGTTCTGTGCAGTACTATTTGCTGCTCCCTGGTCAGGTACAAAGTTCCAGGCGGGCATAGGAGCTCCCTTCCCAGCAGCCTGGCTCTGGCCCTGACCCTGCATCATGGAATGGGAACTCCAAGAACATGAGGGAAAGCGATCTAGTCTAGACATACTGTCCCCTCCCCAAATGGCGAACTACGGTGCTGGGAGAAGTGCTGCCCCTGGCTGTCTTGGGAGTGAGGCAGACCCACTTACTTCCATGGCCTTAAGCCAGTCAGGGCCAGGCGCCCGGGTACCTGGACAGTGATCTTTGTTCAGGTCCCAGCTCTGCCACCTAGAGGTGTATGGTCTTACCTAGTTGCTCCGCTGAGCTCTTCTGTTGATTAGGCTCGTGCCTCTTGCGGCTGTTGTGGGCATGCCAAGGTGCCTGTGTTCTAGGCAGCAGCTGAGTAGCTGTCACAGTCGCTACCATCACCACTTCCTTCAGTGTGCTTCCGAGCTGAGGAGCGGGGGTTGGGGAAGAAGACAGCCTGGGCTCCCTCTAGCAGTTATCTCTTGGGGAGGATAGAGGGTAGGCCAGAAGACACCTGGGAGGTGGCATCCAGATGAGAGTCTGAGGAGGAGGCACACAGAAACGTGTCCTTTTGGGGGCAGGCTCAGTACTGGACCAACCTGATTCCTGTAGCTGTTTGCTCAGTTGTCTTGGGGTCTTCGTTACTGCCTGCCATAGCATGATGCTCGCCTGGCTGGCCATGAGGTCATTTTTGCATTCTTGGTACAGCCATGGCCATTCCCTTTCTTAGTTGGGACTGCTCATTTCATTTCAGCTTAATGGATTGCGTGATCCGTTGCACCATTCCCTGGCCCATACTCACCTAGCCTGTGTATCAGAATCTCTCATCTACTAGTCCAAAGGGCAAGAGCTCTCCTGTCTTTCCACGTGGGCCATAATTTGCCTTATCTTAGGGCCTGAGAGGTGTCGCACCCATCCCTACCCAGCTTTTCAGGAAAACTCAAGTTGAGGGCTTCAGGTGCTATCATAGCACCAGCCAGGAGCTGTGCAGAGAGCTGACAGGATTCAGACTCTCCATTTCAGGTAAGAAGCTGAGGACAGTGCATTTGAGATGGGCCTGTGGTTCTGGGCACTATTTAGATAATCTAGAATTCCCAGAACAGAAAAGTCGAGAGCAGACTACCATGATAGGGCTGGAGACAGAGAAAAGGGCAGTGGGTGGGAAGGTGCCTGGGCTAGACAGAAGGGACTTAGGAGAAGATCACAGGAGGTAAGGTATAGCTAGTGCTGGTGGAAACCCAGGAAGCTTTTCCTCTTTCTAAGGTTGGCTTAGCACCCTGTCGTTGGTCCAGGAGTCAGAGCCAGAACCAAGGGAAGAGCCAAGTTAGGGCTGATAACCTGAGGTCTGGTGTTCAATACTAGTGATTATTGAACTCCACTCCCTTACCCGCCCCCCTTCCCATCATGCCTTTGGGAATAGACAGCAACTTTGCACTGAGAAGTGCAGAAGTGGATTTGACTTTCCAGTGTGGGGCAATCCCTCGTCCTATCTTGCCACCATAGGTTCTATGAAGGGAGGAGGGAGAATTGGGGTCTATGTTGGTCATCCTTACTGTGTCATGATTGTGTTAATCCCACTGGTCAAGAATAAGACCATAACCACAACTTTGAGCCAAATTATAAGCAAACTTTAATTGAATTAATTAAACACTGGCCTGTAATGATGGGTACTGGCTAGGTCCATTCAGAGATTCCCACAGAGTGGTCCTGAGCCGTACTCCGTGGTTCCCACAAAATGGTGTTGAGTCACATCCACCAGATGCTTATAAAGGCAGAACCCAAAAGGGTACTACGCACCAGGGCAAGCATATATCCTGTCATAATTCTGCCTGTGTATCTCCCACCTACATCCCAACCAGGAGCTAGTATATATCCTGACCTACTTCCTGTCTGGGTTGTATTCTGCTTACAAGTGACTAAGTACATCCATGCAGTTTGATTATCCAGGCTTGTTTAGGGAATGGAAAACACGTGGCCTGTTATCTCACATGAACAGCCCCTACCCAGCATTCCTGGAAGTTATCTGTCCTTGGGCAAGTGGGGATTTCAGGATTATCTGTCTTCTTGTTTTATCCATATCTTAGGCACAGTAATTAAAACTTAAAATCTAACTTCAGCTCTTAAAATTGCCTCAATTTCAGTACACAAGGAAGATTAGCCATTCCAGTATATGAAGTTGTCCTGGAACTTTGGGTTCTTGCTTGACCCCAGGCTGCTGAAGGCAGAAGATTAAAAACATGAGTCAGGGTCTGGAGAGATGGCTCAGTGGTTAAGAGCCTTGGCTGCTCTTCCAAAGGACCAAAGTTTGGTTTCTAGCACCCACATGGTGGCTAACAATCATCTGTAATACCAATCCAGGAGATCAGATACCCTCTTCTGACTTTATGGACGCCAGGCATGCATGTGATACACACACATACATGCAAGCAAAACACTCGTATACATAAAATAAAACTAAATCTAAAAAAGACACGAATCAAAGCCAGATGTGGTGACCCACACTGGTAATCCCAGCACTTGGGAGGCGGAGGAGGGAAAACCAGGAGTTCCAGGTCATCCTTCACTACATAGCAGCTTTGGGGTCAGCCTAAGTTAGAGGAGACTGTCCTAAAATAAAGCAAAACAACAAAAACCCCTTTCTGAACCAGTACATCTCTCTCATTGTTGATCCAGGCAAGATGTCTACATTTGAGAGAGTCACAAAATCTCTGGTTCAGGAATTGGATTCTGGAGGGGATATGATTCCTGTCAAAAGTATGGTTGATGGTGCTTCATTCAAATGCAGCTATTTGGTGAGAGGAAGGAAGAGGTGGTGGGGAATGTGCTACTACAAAACAGACCTCACCCTGGAGGACTTACTGGACAAAGAACAGGAGAAAGAACTGTTTGATTGGCTGCTTACGGGACTCAGAGGTAATGGGTGATAAGTGGCCTTCTCTGTTTCTATTCCATTCTCAGCAACTAGTTGATCTGTACATGTTGGCACATGGAAGAGTCGGTGACCAGGAAGAGGAAAAGCAGGGAAGTTGGGAAAGCGTTCCCACATAGTCTTCCTTTCCTAGGACGCCCTACAGTTTCAGTCATCGAGCTCTGTGTTTATATTATTTAAGCTGATGCATGAATGGAGGGAGATGCATGATGGCTAAGGATGGATGTAGACTTTACGGCTGGGGTTGGCTGGTTTTGAAGCCCATTCTGCTGCTGACCAGAAGGGCAGCCTCTGGACAAGCTGCCTTACCTGTGTAAGTTTCAGTGTCTGCACCTATTCACTCTGGATGGCTAAGAATACATGGCAATGCCTTCCGCAGGAGGTGCGTAGATGCTACCTCTCATCGCTTTGCTGTTGGTGACTTTCGTGTTCCCCAGCAGCTGCAAGAGAAACTGGGAGCTGACATCCTTCAGGACTTTTATAGGAGGGCTTTACAATGTCATTACCCTGCCTCAGAGCCCAGATATTCCTGGGGTTTGAATGGTTTCTGTTTTCCCCCACTCTGGAATCCATTTGAGTGTCTTACCTTGAATACAGAAAATCTACCATATTTTATATGAATGTTTCAATATGAAGATGAAGTTGTGTGGCTCTCTGATGTGGTCTGTCTCTGTCCGTCTCCCTTCTTGTATTGTAGGGTGCCTGCTACTGTTTTGCTTTGTTTTCCTCTGTGGTTCAACTGTGGCTATGGGTTTTGGGGAGCCAAGTCCTATGCTTACCCTATTAAAGGTGTGTGCTTCCTGCTTGCCTTACCGCTGTTGATGCCGACCAAGAGCACCTGACAGAGGGAGTTCTGTTGAGTTTCTTTGCCTCCCACACTGTGCTCTTTGGGTACATAAGTTTTCATCTTTTTCTTTTCCATTGAGGCGATTTTTCCCTCCTCTGTGTTTCCAGTTTGCTCCTTTGATGTCAGTTGAGGTCACCAGAACAACAAAACCAATGGGATGGGGAGGGAAGGGATCTCTAAGTCTCTGAGCTGCACAGCAAGTCTGGGCTGGTGGCCTCACTCTGTGATGACCTCACGCTGTTTAACCTGCCTGCTCCATCACAGTTTGACTGGACAGTGGCTTTGGAGGGGGCCTGATAAAGACCTTTTAACAGTATTGGTGTTTTAACAGCTGGTGTCGTTGAGGGCACCAGCCGGGACATTTATATGCACCATCAAGAGGACTTGGAAAGACGGCAAACATGGAATTCATTTTTCTTTTTTTTTTCCCTAATAAAGTACATATCGAACATACTGCTGAAGAACTGAGACCTTAGAGGCCTTCGGCTTCCTCCCTCCTTCCTCCCTCCTTCCTCCCTCCTTCCTCCCTCCTTCCTCCCTCCTCCCCCCTCCTTCCTTCCTCCTTCCTTCCTCCCTCCTTCCTCCATCCTTCCTTCCTCCTTCCTCCCTCCCTCCTTCCTCCCTCCCTCCTCTCTCCTTCCTCCCTCCCTCCTCCCTCCTTCCTCCCTCCCTCCTCCCTCCCTCCTCCCTCCTTCCTTCCTTCCTCCTTCCTCCCTCCTTCCTCCCTCCCTCCCTCCCTCCTTCCTCCCTCCTCCTCCTCCCTCCTTCCTTTCTCCTTCCTCCCTCCCTCCTCCCTCCCTCCTTCCTCCCTCCTTCCTTCCTTCCTCCTTCCTTCCTCCCTCCTTCCTCCCTCCTTCCTTCCTCCCTCCCTCCTTCCTTCCCTCCTTCCCTCCCTCCTTCCTCCCTCCCTCCTTCCTTCCTTCCTTCCTTCCCTCCCTCCTTCCTCCTTCCCTCCCTCCTTCCTTCCTTCCTCCTTCCTCCTTCCTCCTTCCTCCCTCCTCCCTTCCTTCCTCCTTCCTCCCTCCTCCCTCCCTCCCTCCTTCCTCCCTCCTTCCTCTCTCCTTCCTCCCTCCCTCCTCCCTCCCTCCTTCCTCCCTCCTTCCTTCCTTCCTCCCTCCTTCCTTCCTCCCTCCTTCCTCCCTCCTTCCTTCCTCCCTCCCTCTTTCCTTCCCTCCTTCCCTTCCTCCCTCCTCCCTCCCTCCTCCCCCCCTCCTTCCTTCCTCCCTCCTCCCTCCCTCCTCCCCCCCTCCTTCCTCCCTCCCTCCTCCCTCCCTCCTCTCTCCTTCCTCCCTCCCTCCTCCCTCCCTCCTCTCTCCTTCCTCCCTCCCTCCTCCCTCCTTCCTCCCTCCCTCCTCCCTCCCTCCTCCCTCCTTCCTCCCTCCTTCCTTCCTTCCTCCCTCCTTCCTTCCCTCCTTCCTTCCTTCCCTCCTTCCTTCCTTCCTTCTCTCCTCCCTCCTTCCTTCCTCCCTCCTTCCTTCCCTCCTTCCCTCCCTCCTTCCTTCCTTCCCTCCTTCCTTCCTTCCCTCCCTCCTTCCTTCCTCCCTCCTTCCTTCCCTCCCTCCTTCCTTCCTCCCTCCTTCCTTCCTTCCATCCCTCCTTCCTTCCTTCCTCCCTCCTTCCCTCCCTCCTTCCTTCCTTCCTTCCCTCCTTCCCTCCTTCCTTCCTTCCTTCCTTCCTTTCTTCCTTCCTTCCTTTCTTCTTTTTTGTTTTTTTTTTGAGACAGGTTTTCTCTGTATAGCCCTGGCTGTCCTGGAACTTGATCCATAGACCACGCTGGGCTCAAACTCAGAGATCCACCCACTTCTGCTTCCTAAATGCTGGGATTAAAGGTGTGCACCACCACAGCCCAGCTTAAACAGTTTTAATTCTGTCGTTTTTCTACTATTTCAAATGCTTTTCTCTCTGGAAATCTAGCGTAGAGTCACCTGGCGGCAGGGACTGCCCTTCCTGTTCAGGTTTGTACTTGGGAGGTCTAAAAGGAAGGTATTTCCTATGTCCCCATATACCCTCACCAAACCTCAAGCAGCAGCAGAATCAGCTGACTCAGGATTGGGCCCTGATGATGCCACATGAACTGCTGGAGTCTGCGCAGACGTCAGCTTTCCGTGGCTGCCTCACTCAACCCCTGCGCGAGTCATACAGACACAGGGACTGAACTGTCCTGAGGCCCATGAATATCCCTGACGCTGGATAGAGTCTGCATGACAGAGTTCCAGATTCTCTAGCTAAGCAATTTTGGGTCCATCAGCTACTTTGCCCCCCTTCTTTGCTGTAGTGGTGACAAAAAGCCTTTCATCGTTAATAATAATGTCTACATGGCCTACCCAAGCTGGCTGTGTTGGCTGAGAAAGGAATGTAGCCATTTTTCCTGAAAACCTTGCAGGCTTTTAAGTCCTGGCATGTGCAGGAGCTACCTATGCATACTGCTAGCATATCATAAAAGCCATCCCTGGGTGGGTGTTGGTACTCCCAGGAAAAAATAGATAAGCCTTTAACTGATAGAAGGGAAAGGAAAATTAGCACACCTGGAAAATGAATCCACACCAAAAGAGCTGAATTCAGCCAACAGGAGCATCCAACCATTAATGGGTCATTGTGTCAAATGTTCTTTGAAATAACCTCAAAGCTTGCAGGCCGCAGGAGGAAGGACACTGGCTCCATCCTAGACTGACAACTGCATACCAAGATGGCCCCCACCTAGATGACTGGCATCTGCTTGTGACCGTGTCTGCGTACCAAAGACTGGCTCCTTCCAAGACCTGACCGGCATCTGCATACCAAAAAACTGCACTGGCCTTTTAAGCTACAGAAAAAGGGTTTTTCGGTGGCAGTCTCCTTCAGGAGTGATTTCCCCTGGCAATGCACATTGTCAGTCTATCTCTCCTTTTCTCTTTCCCTTTTTCTCTTCTTAATATGTATACTGTGAATTATTGTATAAAAACGCTCCTGCGTTTTATTTCTAAAGCGTGACCGTGTGTGTCGTTTTTCTGGGTCCCATAGAAGAACAGGCTATTTTGTTTGTCATTTCTGTACGCCCGTACTCCCTTCCTGAGTAGAATTCCAACGAACCCATCTGTGTAAAAGGCTGGATCCCTCCACAGAACTGTTTACTTTTTATTTTCTACTTGTTTTCTCCTTGCTTCATTTCGGAGTCTCAGATGGTTAAATAGGACCAGCTTACACCTATTGAGTTCCACAATGTGTGCCAGGAACTGCGTTAAGTGCTTGCTTGTCTGAATTACCTTGTTTCCTGGAGAAGAGGAAGGGGTTACTGTTAATGTTCTGTAAATGTTTTCTTAAAACGAAGCCGTTTTCTGATGCTGGGATCTGGGCTCTTAAGCCTTCTTTGTTCAGGGGCCAAAATGTAACTGTTTTCTTTAAGGCTGTAACCATTTCTAAATGCTGTATCCAAACTTTGAGCCTTTTGTTCACTGGTAACTTGACTGTCCCACCCCCACTTCCTCTTTCCCAGGCTGTTGCCTATTACTGAGAAAGATTCCTAATTTGTATCTTTTAAAAATCCCCTTTATCTCTAAAAGGTTAGGAAGGAAAAGAGAGAGAAGAAATTTTTACAGCCCCTTCTGGCTGTCTTAATCTGTCTAAACCTGGAGAACTGGTCTAACCTCTAACATCCTCTATCCCAATAACTAACTGCTTTCCCAGTTATGTCAGTAACTCTCCTCTGTCCGAGGCTTCCCAGCAACTGTCTGCCTTCTTTCTTATTCTCTGGAACAAACTGTCTATCTGAGCCTTGTTTCTGCCTGCCTTCCCTGTCACCGGCTTCTGTCTCCCCTGACACCAAATGTAGGTCCTCTGCAACATGCAGAGTCCACAGTGTGGGGCTCCGAGTCTGGAGAGTCCTGCCACCTACCCAGTCCACAGCAGCCTGTCTCCTCAGTCTGGAAACCGCCCCCCCCCATCCCCAGCCAACAGCCAACAGTGAGGGCCTCCTGCGTCTGTGGAGAACTCCGCCCCTGACACCCTTACATGCCCCTCTATAGTTACCAATCGGGGTCTAGCCTAGGCTCTGCTCCCCTCAGTAGCCCTGCTCTGCATGAGGAGGGAGCTCCGCCTCAGCCCCGCCCCTTGTCAGGCCCAACCCTCTTCCAGGTGCCAGCAGCCAAGCTGCCTTAGCTGGCAGTGGACTGCTTCATGGTGGGCCCTGTAGGTGACCCTGGCAGCAGGCAGACTGAGTTGAGGACTGGGCTGCTGCCTGCTTCCAGCCCAAAATGGTACCTCGCAGCTATCTGTGTTTCTGTCCGGGAGCAAATCTGACTTTCCCCAGCAAGCCTAGCCCCTCCAGCTGCCAACTGCTGTTTGGGGCTGCTGCTTGCCTCCCTCACCACCCTGCTGGGAACCTTGGGGGCCTCAGCCACCACCCCTTGTGCTCATCATGAACCCCAAATGATGCTGAGGACCACTGTGGGAGTCTGGCTCTGCAAGGCTAGGAAGCTCCTGACTTGAGATTCCCCCTAAGAAAGCTCCTCCCTAGGACTATCAGGGACCCAACTCCCAGCCAGCTGCAGGGTCCCCCAACCTGGCAGAGCAGCACAGAAGTGGCCCCAACTAACACAAGTGACCCTTTATCCCTCTCCACACTTGCCAAATAAGGGCAAAAAAATCCCACCAATCACAGGCCACCCTAGGAGACTCTGCCCTCTCAGGGACACTCTATAAAGAGCAGACTTCTGGACTCTACAGTAGGGAGGGGCCTTCCTTCCAAGTGGAGGCAGCCACGGAGAGGAGCATGAAGAACACCTCAGCTCAGCCAGAAGCAAGAACACCTTAGCTCAGCTGGGAGAGCTGCAATATTGGGGACACCTTTCTACCTCAGAGCTGTTTGGTACCTGGGCTCCCAACTGCCAGGGCACCTTTTTGTCAGAGCTGTGTGATTCCTGGGCTCCTGAATGCTAGGCCACTTTTCTATCTCTGTTCCAGCTAAATAAAAAACCCTAACACCAACCAACTTTTTCAGCCCAACACACTCTCTTAAATAGCCTCCCCAAGCTATTCCCAGAAGTCCAAGTGTCATGTAACCATAAGGAAGGCAGCACAGTACAAAAAACTTCTTGGAAAAATGTCTCACTACAATATTCTCTATCTAGAGAGAGGCCAAATGACTTCACAGAGGTTCGCTGGTAAGAAGGTAGCAGAGCATGCTTTTGCCAGGGACTGTGACTTGTGCTGTTGGGAAGGCCAGCCTTTCTTAGCCCAGTGGCAGGCTTCCTTAGAGGAAGGGGCAGTGCCAGCGAGACCATTCTGGGGAAGGATCTTTTAGGTTAGCATCATTTACTCTTGTCTTTCCAGATGTAAAGTCTAAGTTCCAAGTTCATGATGAAACAAAATTAGAATAGTCAGCAACATTTCCTGAAGAAATACTTGAAGTCAGAAACCTACGGTCCTCCAGTTGGGGAGCCACCATAATACATAGGAAGATAAACCAGAAATGTTTGAACTTCCTTAACAACAGGTGAGGCTGGGAGGCAGGAGAGATGGGCTGAATGGTTAAGAGAACTTGGTACTCATGCAGAGGGTCCAGTATCGGTTCCTGGCGCCCACATGGGGATGCACAGCTGTCTGTGAGTCCAGTTCCAGGGAATCTGATGCTCTCTTCTGACTTCTGTTTCTGCACTGTGTAGTACACATATATACACTCAGGAACATGTACATAAATATATTTTAAGACGGGGCTTGAGTCAGGCAGTACTGGGAAATGACAAGGGAATGCAGCGTTTTTGGCTCAGAGGCATCCAGGAACACCCTGGCTAGTTCACCCTCAGGCCCTCCTGGTCAACTCAGCGCTGACCTGGCTTCTTCTCTGCCCAGGCAGCTGCCTGCCACACCCAATTCCCTCACAGCCTGCCACTCTTTTGGTAACCAATTGCGGTGTGTTGGGTTCAAAAGACTAACCGTGGTGTTGGAGGCTAGCCTCCAGGCTCACTCAGGGCCTGTCCTTCTCAGCTCTTCACACCCCGCCCCTACCCTAAACTTCTCCAGCCTGAGGGCTTTGCTTCTCTTCCCCTAGCTTCTCATGCCTATATAACCCTGCCATTTTGGCCAAGCTCTCCTGCTCAGTTTGCCCTCTCTCCTCTTCTCCTTTTCCTTTCTGCTCCACCCCACAGTCAGTCTAGTGATCGTGCTTAGTCTACTGCTTTCTCTTCCTGCTCAGGACTTGCCCAGATCCCTCTGGCTATATTCTCCCTCCTATCTGTAATAAAAACATCCTCATCTACACCTTGGAGGGTCATATCTTCATTTCATTCACTGTCTTTTGGACATATGCTGGTATCCAGAGGCCACTCTCCTGGCTCTCTGGTACTGAATGGTCCAAACCAGCATTCTGTGCTTGTTTAGCTCTGCCATGTAAAACCATGGTTTCCGTGTCATGGAAGACTATTGGGTTGGGGGCAACTTGTGTTGAATTACGTCTTTTCTCATCTCTCTGTTGGCTTCACAGAGTAGGTAGTAGCTGAAGGGAACTACAATGTACCAAAGAGACCCCATGGAATTTTTGTAGCACAAGAGAGATAAAGTGACTCTAATAGCAGTCAGCATGTCAGAGTGCAACAGCAGCAGCAGCAGCAGCAGAACGGGCCATTCAGGAGACAATCCCCTGGAAACGGTGGGCTGTACTCAAGCCCCCAACGCTGGCTGCATCCTCTCACAAGGCTCTCAGCAAAAGTGGATTAAAAATAACCTAGTTGGAAATGACTAGAGGCCTGTGTCACCTTTAATCCCAGCACTTGGGAGGCGGAGACAGGAGGATCTCTGTGAGTTCGAGGCCAGCCTGGTCTACAGAGTGAGTTCCAGGATAGCCAAAGTTATAACAGAGAAACCCTGCCTCGAAAAAAAAAAAATAAATAAAAGAATCCATTTTTAAGGGGAAATTTGGTAGCAAGCAGCAGACATGGTGGCAGAGAGCAAGGGCTGAGAGCTCACATCTGCACCCAGAAGCAGGAAGCAGAGAGGTGCGACCCAGCGATGGCAGGAGGCTTCGAAACTCCGAGGCACGCCCTCAGTGACACACTTCGCGTAATGCCACGCCTCTTAAACCTCCCCAAACAGCACCACCGACTGCAAACCGAGTAGTCACATGCCTGAGTCCATGGAGGACATTTTATTCAAACCATCATGTATCCCCACACACAGATCATTAATGTAGTAAAACAACAGCAACAAATGACAGATGCAATTCTGCCTACGCCATAGGGCTGGGGTAAGAAATCTTCAACCATCTGTGATGGGGGCGGGAACGCACAGTAGATGCTACTGAGTTTCCCACCACGCACCCCACCCCACGGTGCGTAGAATGAACTGTGATAGGTGTGATGTTTCTTGTAGTGAACGGGGAGAGGTGTCACCAAGAGGCTCTGAACTCTCATCCCTTCCACTCCCTCTAGGAGGCTGAAGGAGAATCTACCTTATTCGTTCCAAACAATTAGCCCAGAAGACAATGTGTATCTGGTGACAGAAACTCTGGAGACAGAAAAAGAGGAAACCCTACAAATCAGAAAAGCAATTTAAGATTTGGAGCTCATTCCGTAAGGGCATTACTCATGAAAACGAGGTTAGTGTCCTGGGAGATGGGGTGTGGAACAGCCAGCCCTGTGCCACCCACTGAAAGCCTAGGGGATGCCAGCCAAGACTCAGCCTCTTTAGTTCTTCCTTCAGGCGGCAGGCAGTGCTGGCTGGTCCCCACCCTTTTCGGTCTGGGGGAGTGTTGCCTTGTGGAGGATTCCCTCCACAGGCTAAGGGTGCTCTCTTCTCATTTTGTTTTCTTCCTTATTTTATTTTACTTTTTTGAGACATTCCCATGTTTCTTCATGTAGCCCTGGCTGTCCTGGAACTCACTATGTAGATCAATCTGGCTTTGAACTCACAGAGATTTGCCTGTTTCTGCATGTACCACCACACCTGGCCTCTCTATTTCCTTAATAGCATCTCCCTTTTTATTTTTTTCAGACAGGATCTCACTGGCCCTGACTGGCCTAGAACATGCTCTGTAGACCAGGTTGCCTTGTACTCACAGAGATCTGCCTGCCTCCTGCCTCCCCAGAACTGAGATTAAAGGTGTGCACCAGCACATTTTTAATTGCATGGGTGTTCTATTGTCTGCCTCCCTTTCCAGGAGGCAGGAAGAACTAGAATCCCTGAACAAAGCGTGTCTCCAAGATGCACTTGTTAAGTAAACAGTGGAAACAGTTGGGTTTTGTGTCAGACATCGGTTCGAATTTCAGCTCTGCCTTTGGTTTCTGCTGTAGGAATGGCTCATATACTTAGAGCCTTGGTTCTTCCACCTGTAACTGAGGAGAAAAATGTCCACCTCATGGGCATGCGTGGGAGATCAGGCAAGAGAGCAGTATAATATCCATCCACATGAGCTCTTTTTCTCTAGAACCAAAACAAAGTCACCATTCCTGCCAAAATGATCCTGGCCTAGCGAATGAAGCAGCTTATCTTCAGAGATGGAAGACGATGTAAGCAAGATGCTGTGGGCACAGGAAATGGGGTCCTGAACACATAAATGGGTGGATGTGGATTGATCCTGCCCATCAGCCTGGTATGGGTGACTGATGAGCCCAGAGGTGGGAGGAGGAGAGAGGGGGGAAGAAGGCCTGAGAAGGCCTGAGGACCCTCTGGGCTCTGGCCAGACTGACCCAGCATGCACTCACCACATCAGTCGGCCCTTCAGAATGTCAGCCTGTCTCCTAACAGATTAACAGGAGCTTTTCCTTCCTTTCCTCGATTGGGAGCAGAGTGTGGGGATGGGGAAGGATGGAAAGAAGGCATCGATGCAGAAACAGCCGTTTTCTTGTTCTTTCTCCTTCCTCTTTCTGTTTTCCCCTGGGTGCTGGTTTAGTTGTTATCATCTGGAGTGAAGCAAAGTCATTTGAAGAAGGTGAGTGAGCCCCTGAGCTACTTGTTCCTCATTTCAGATCAGGCAAGAAACTTACCACTAAACAGAAGACAGCGCATGGCTGAGTATGTACTAGGATACACTCGGAGGGGAAAGTCGGCTGGTGGAGAAGTAGCCTGGATATGCTGTTGGCTTAGGGCCCCCAGGCTCCTTCCAGGGCAACTCTTGACTTGCTATGTGCCATCACTGAAGGCTTCTTGGCCTAGAGAGTCAGCCGGGCTCCTGGCCAGTCAACTCATGTCAGCACAGTCTGAGAAGGGAGCGCACTGAAGTAGTCTCAGGTCTAGTTCTGCTGTGCCACTCCGCTTCTGAGTTTTCTCATCAGGCTTGAAGGTCTATGGTTCTGAATGGGTTTCCTCAGGAACATTCAGGCTTTTCCCTATTACCTAAGCAGGACAGTCATATCGCCAAAGAGGCCTCTGGAAGACATGGAGGGCACATGCACCTTCTCTGGGTTTTGGCCGCTACTTGAGTTATCCAGGCTCGGCTCTGTGGCTGCTTATCTCTGAGGATGTGGGAAAGAGTCTGCCATTATAATTTATACATGATGAGGATACAGGCTCCCTGGCATGGGCAATGACAGCGCAGGATCCAGGAATAAAAATGTCCATCATTGGGTAAAGAATGCCCACAGTGGTTTAGAAGCAACTTGAAGGCTGAAGATCTTCCTCCATTTGCAGAGCTCTTATCAGCTAGCTATGTGTGGGGACTTCCCTATCTTTAAGGCCCACTTACGATGTGACAGGATTCTTGTGTTCTCAGGTCAATGTGATATAACACTACCACTCGGTGGGATCAGCAGATGGTGTCGGGTGGTGTCTTAGGGTTACTATTGCCATGACCAAAGCAACTTGGAGAGAGAGGAAGGGTTTATTTGGCTTGCTCTTCATATCACTGTTCATCATCAAAGGAAGTCAGGACAGGGACTCAAAGCAGGGCAGGAGCCTGGAGGCGTAGCTTTCTCTTTTCTTCCTCCTTCCCATGTTTCTGTTCTTCCTCCCCATCCCCTCTTGCTTAATGTCTCTCAGGCTAGCCTAGAACTTCCTATGTATCAGAGGTTGGCCGTGAACTCCTGATCCTCCTGTCTGCTTCTCCCTAGTGTTGGGGTTACAGGTGTGTCCCCCTACACCTGGCTCTGGGGACCGCACTTTGAATGGGACTTCTGGATATGGAGAACTGGGAGCCGGGACTGGATGGGATGAGCTAGGGAGATGGGAGCCAGGTGAATGGGTGATGGTGGCCATGTGGGGAAGAGGGGACTCCATTTTAACAGAAAAAGTTATATCAGAAGAAGGGAAGACACAGAGATGAGGTAAAGACAGCATCAAAGTAGATTAAAATTAGGTCTAGCCAGGCGTCATGGCACTCTACTGGGATCTCAGGTTTTGAGGCAAGGTGATCAGGAGGAAGGGCCATCCTTGGCTACACAGTTCTCTAGCCTGGGCTACATGAGACTCATCATAGGGCGCAAGGACAAGGGGCAAGATATAGTGGACTTTACTAATGAAACCTGTTGGGCAGAGTGGGTCAGGTTCATAATTTCTGGCTTTGTAGGAACGACTGTCAGACAACACGAAAGTAGAAATCTCAAGGAGCAGGTCCAGGTCACAGCGAGGAGGCTCCAGGAACCATGGAGAAGGAGCGAGAGAGCATGCTAAGCGCCATCATTTCGTGTGCTGACAAGGAAGGGGACCTGGAGGACCTGGAGCAGAAAGTACGGGATCCCAAGAAAGAACTGGGGCGGACACAGGGGGCTGTGGACCGCAGGTGGCATGATGGGAGCCACCTGCTAGAGGACTGTGCTTAGCGTCCCCGTCTTCCACCCCAGGTTTCTGAAGTCCTGGTCTCTGATGTGCCACAGACTAAGGGCCCAGCAGGTCCTTTTGTATGCATCCTTCGTAATGATGCTGGGTGCTTGGTAAAAGTCCGTGGGGAAGCCATTCTGGTACTCTTGGATGCCTTGATAGGTAAGGAAGGGTCTGGCTATACGCTGGGAAGAAGGGAATGCCGAGCCAAGGAGGCTGGTGGGGAATCAAGTGGTAGGGAGTATGCATTGCCTGTAAGGGATGGTTCGGAGACTATCAGTCTCTCTGAGGCCAGATACTGAAGGACAGCCACCCTGTTGCCTCTGGTATAATCTATGACACCCCCCCCCCCCCCCGCCCCGTCCAAGTTCTAAGAGGAGAGCAGGAGACATTTGGGATAACTCCCACCCGGGATCCCAGAGACTCTCTGAAACCTTCTGATGCAGCCACCGAAGCCCTGACTACCGTGACCCTCTCCTTTGCTGCTAAAAACCATCTTTTTCCACCTCCAGAGCTGTCTGATAAACGCAAATATGTGACCGAAGCACTAGAGGATGGGACCCTGCCTTCGATGAGGGACCAGGCGAGACACGGTGGATGGAGAGAGCTAGGGGCATAGTAGAAACTAACGCCTGTGTTCTCAAGGGACCCGGAGGCCCACAGTACAGTCCTTTCTTACTTTATGATTACTGCCAGCTCATGTGCGTGCAGCAGGTTTGTGACAATTCTCTGGACATATATACAGTACCAGGACAATTAGAGACGTTCTGTTGCTTGTCTCTGAGTGTATGCGTGGGGGTTAGAAACGGTTAGTCCCGAGATGGCACCTGGGATCATCTCCAGTGCCGGCTACTCTGTGGAGAAGGTGTGGCTCCTGGATGTTGCAGGAAGAATGTCAGGATGGAGCCCTGTCTGTCACAAGCTCAGAATGAAGGGCCAGGGCCAACTGTTTGCTACTGTGGTCATTTGTTGTTCCTAACTTTTTTTTTGAAGCAGGATTTCTCTGTGTAGCCATGGCTGTTCTGGAACTCATGATGTAGACCAGGATGGCCTCGAACTCAGAGACCTGCCTGCCTCTGCCTTTCTAGCGCTGGTATTAAAGACATCGCCACGATTCCCAGTTCTAGGATTTACGTGTGTGTGTGTGTGAGATCTTAGTTTTTAATCTGGTGAGTTTCCTTTCAGGCGAGTCCATCCTCCAGAAGAACTGGGGCGATCACATTAGCCAGGATGTGAGCAGTGACCCCGAGGCACAAATCTTCTGTGCCCTCTTTGTTGCTTCCTGTCTCCTGCTGCAGCCGAGTCCTAGTAATAAACCCACTCTGTCTGTTCCTAATCCAAAGCCGCCCTAGATTCTATGCATGGTCTTTGATTAAAAGTGGCAGATTGGGAATATTAAATTCTTCTCATTTTATTTTTTTCTTCCTTTTTGCATGGCTGATTTCAAACCCAAGGTCTTCACTAACACTAGACAAGTGTTGTACCACTGAGTTATACTCCAGTCCTCTTCCTTCTTGAGAAATCTCATTAGTTTCCTTAAAGAAAAACAGGCTAGGAGTGGTGGCCCACGCCTGTAATCCCAGCACTCAGGGGGAAGGGGCAGAGGACCAGGAGTCCATGGTCATTTGTATTAGGATGGGACAGAACTGACAGTGGTCTATCTATCTATCTATCTATCTATCTATCTATCTATCATCTATCTATATATTATAATTCTACCAACAGAAGGTCCAAGAGCATACTCTTAGCTGGTCTTCAGTGTATACGGGAATCCTGAAGTAGGCTGTAGTGCCAGTGAAGGAATGGGCTTATCAGGAGAGCAAGCTTCCTTCTTCCGTGTCCTTCCTGTAGGCTGCGGTAGAAGGAATGGCTCAGGCTAATGGTGGATCTTCCCACCTCAAGAGATCTGGATTAGAAATGGGTCTTCCCACTTCAGATAATTTAATTAAGAAAAATAAAATCCCTCTCAGGTGTGCCCAGCCATTTGGGTTTTAGTTAATTCCAGATTAACTAAGTTAACAATCAAGATTACCCATCACAGTCACTGTCTGCTACTTTGGGATTTTGAGGTCAGCCTGGGCTACATGAGACCGCATCTCAAAAGATAACAAACAAACAAAAACAAAACAATCCAAACCCTAAAGGCAATAGGGGGGAGAGAAAAGAAAGAAAAGAAAAGAAAACAAAGAAGAAGAAACTGGCAACAGAAAAGAGGTTTTAATACTTTCTTTGAACCCAGAAACACAGAGCAAGCTGGGTGGTGTGTGCTCGGACAGCAGTGGGCAAGAGAGTGCCGTTCTCCTCCTGAGTATTAAAGACGTTAAATACCAAAAACCCAGGATTGCCCAGTCAATAAATGGTTAATGAGATGAATACAGTTCTTAAAAGAAGAAACACAACGCTTGAAGTGTTCAACAGCCTTAACTATCAGGGAAATGCAAATTAAAATTGCTTCATGAGTCCCTCTTGCCCCAGTTAAAATAGCTAGCATCAAGAAAACAAAGGACAGGAAATGCTGGTGGCAGTGCAGGAAAAAAAAAAAGAAGAAAGAAAGAAAAACAGGGCTGGAGAGATGGCTCAGCGGTTAAGAGCACTGGCTGCTCTTCCAGAGGACTCAGGTTCAATTCCCAGCACCCAGCAGCTCACGTCTGTCTGTAACTCCAGTTTCAGGGCTTCTGACACCTTCACACAGATATACATGCAGGCAAAACACCAATGCACATAAAATAACAAGGAAATTAAAAAGAGAAAAAGGAAAAAAAGCTACATTTTCTGATGGAAGGAATGTAACTTTTGTAACCACTGGGGAAGTCACAATGGAGTCACTATGGAGGTTTGCAAAAAACAAAAACAAACAAAAAAACAAAATAAAAAAACAAAAACTGAAAGCAACAACAACAAAAAAGAAACCAAACTAAATGTTTGGCTAAAATGTTCCAGGACCACCACATGACCTAGACCATCTTCGAGTATCTACCTGAAGGAGTCTAAGTTAACATATTTCAGAGATATTTGCACTGCACTCTTCACAGCACCCGAGAAATGGAAGGAGCATACGTGTCCGTCAGTATAGGATGCATAAAGAGTACGTAATTACTATTGGGTTTTGTGCGGCTGTAAAGAAAAATGAGATGCAAAACACAGAAATAAAAAAATAGGCCCAGGATGGAGGCACACACCTTGAATTCCAGCACTAGGGAGGCAGAGGCAGGAGGATCTATCTCTGTGAGTTTGAGGTCAGCCTGGTCTACATAGCAAGCTCCAGGACAGCCAGGGCTCAAACAAACAAAAACAAAACAAAAAAACTAAACACACATACACATAGACACAGATGGATGCACGCACGCGCGCGCGCGCGCACACACACACACACACACACACACACACACACACACACGGCCTGGCACAGGAGGATGTGGCAGGCTCTGTCTCCCTTCAAGGTGACCACGGGACTCAAACTTTGTCTTAGGTAAGCCTAGGGTTTCTGGTTTGGGGCATCTTCCCAATAGTGTATACTTTTAAGTAAATCATAAGTTAAAGGAAAAATCCTAATATTAGAAGTTTTTATTTTTTGTATTTAATGGCACTAAAAATACATATAAAATCTGTAAGAATAAGCTAATACATTTTTTAAAACAGAAAAATATGAACTGCCCTAATTGTTTATATTAAAAAGAAGAAAAAAAAAATCAGGGCTACTGCCCGGAGAGGTGGCTCAGCTATTAAAGCACTTGCCACACAAGCAAGCAACAGGACTAGAACTCAGATCACCAGACCCCAGCAAATGGTATTTCAGGCCAGGCAAACAGTCTGGATTCCTGCCTCAGGAGGGGAACCTGGAGCAAGCTATCTACCTAGACTAGCCATGCCAGTGAGATCTAGGTTTTATTAAGAGACCCTGCTTTAAAAAAGAAGATGGAGAATGATTGAAGATTCGGAATAATAGCACCATCTAACAAGTTATAGTGAAGGAAGATGCAGGTCAGCCTCCCTCATTAACTTAGAGGAAAAAATAGGAAAAAAAACCACACAATAAAAAACGATGTATCTATACTAATCTGGGATTTCAAGCTTGGCTTAACATTGCAGATTTCATCCCATTAACAATTTAAGCTGGGCATGGTGGCTTATTCCTGAAATCACTCAGGATACAGGCTGGAGAATTTCAGCAAATGCCAGGCCAGCCAGAGCTACACGGAGAGACTTTGTGTAGAAAGACTCCCTGAGAAAGAAATTTAAGAAGGAAAATGATATGATCATTTCAATAGAAATGAAAAAGCACTGGGTAAAAATGCAGTATGTGCTCATTTCCTAGAAGACCAGGGACACACAGGCACTGCTTTAACCTGATCAGAGCATATGAAAACACACAGTAACCAAAGACAGGACAGGGGAAATGTTTATATGCATCCTCTCTGGGGTGATAAAGATGGGGATGCCCATGCCGATCATCTCCACTTCACAGCATGCAGGAGGTTGCGCAGAAGAGGACAGCAAGAAAAAGAGGCCAATATGTAAGACTTGTGAAAAGAGGTGGAGAGGAGGAGAATACCATATTGCTTCCAGATGATCAAATATGTGCATAAAAACTGCAGGTTTATAAATGATGAGAACAAAATAACCTAGCATTTTGTTACAATCAATATTTACTACAGACCACAATAAATGCAAAATAAAAACTGTAAAATATGAAACACTTGGGAAAGCATCAGACAAAGGGTATAGAAGAGCTCTAATCCTTTGCTATAAAATATGAGAGATTTTAGAAAACATTAAACCAGAGGTAATACAATACTGAAGAATTAGAAGACATAATATTGTAAGAATGGTGATTTTTCTCACATTAATTTACAGATTCCATACAATTCCAACAGTTGCCTGTCAGATTTGAAAATGCAAAAGATTAAAACTAGCCATGATATTTTAAAAAATACCTATTTACTTATTTTTATTTTTGTGCCTGTGTGTGTGCGCGCCTGCATGAGTTCAGGTGCACCGTGTGTGTGTGCAGTACATCTAGAGGCCAGAAGAGGGTGTTGCATCCCCGGTGTTCAAGGAGGTTGTGGGCTGCCTGATGTGGATTCTGGGTTCTGGGAACTGAAGGAAGTTCTTCTATAAAACTAATAAGTATTTTTCACAGCTGAGTCATCTCTCCAACCCCAGCTGTGATATTCTTCAAAAAGAACAAGGTAGAAAAACTTGTTCTACTAGACTAAAGACTGATTATAAACCTGTAATATTTTAGTGTGACATTGGAGCTGAGACGGACAAAAAGAAAAACAGAATGCGACACCTCAGAAATGGATCCCATGTATATGAGGGCATTTGATAGTTGAGAGAGTAATGACCGCCTATTAGAGAGAAAGGCTAGCGCCTGGACAGCGGGGCGACCACAGCGGTGGTCACTGAAAGTCGATCCCTTCACACAGTGTTAACTCCAGAAGCTCCTTGCATCAGAATGCAGAAGGCGAACTGCAATTATAGTAACAAACCATCAGTTTCATCAGAATATATTGTAAGTGGGGGGAGAGGCAGCCCAGTGTGAGAAGCTGTTTAAAACAACGAGCCTTCTGGAGACTCGTGTCAGGGACATGAAGGAGCTTGTACAGGTCAGTAACAACAACAAAAAATGACTCATTAAAAAAATTAGCGAGGGATTTCAACCGCACTGTTTTTTATAGTTTAGATGGAAAATGGCCCGTATGTTCATGTGTTTGGGAACCTTGGTCCTCAGTTGGGAGCATCATTTTGGGAGGTTGTAAGTACTGGGGTGTAGGCCTAGGGGCAGGGCCTTGAGGGCGATAGCTTCTACCTGCTTCCGGATCTCTGCTTCCAGATCCACCGAGATGCGCAAAAAACACTCAGCAAACTGCTGCCGCCTTGGGCAGAGCTCCTTCAGCGGCCACATCTTCCCTGTCAGGGAACTCACATCCTGATAAGCCAGGAGCCAACTAGAACTTTCATACAACATGAGGTGGTACAGACAACTTGAAGAACAGTTTAGATTATACATGGAATAGCTGTCTTTACGGTGCTTGTGGGCAGTTCAGGTGATTGCTGGATGTGCTGGCTAGTTTTATGTCAACTTGATGGAAGCTAGAGTCATTAGAGAGGAGGGAGCCTCATCTGAGAAAATGCCTCCAGAAGATTGGGCTGTAGGCAAGCTTGTAGGACATTTTCTTTTCTCTCTTTCTTCCTATCTCTTCCTTCCTTCCTTCCTTCCTTCCTTCCTTCCTTCCTTCCTTCCTTTCTTTTTCAAGGCAGGGTTTCTCTGTTGTCCTGGCTGTCCTGGAACTCACTTTGTAGACCAGGCTGGCCTTGAACTCACAGAGATCTGCCTGCCTCTGCCTCCTGAGTGTTGGCATTAAAGTTGTGCACCACCACCGCCTGGCAGGCATTTTCTTAATTAGCGATTGATTGTGAGTGCCACCCTGGGCTGGTGGTCCTGGGTCCTGTAGGAAAGGCTGAGCAAGCTGCGGGGAGCAAGACAGTAAGTGGCACTCCTCCATGGGCTCTGTATCAGCTCCTGCCTCCAGGTTCCTGCCCTGCTTGAGTTCCTGACCTCACTGCTTTTGATAATGAACTCTTACATGAAACCGTAAGTGAAATAAACCCTTTCCTCCCCAAGTTGCTTTTGGTAATGGTGTTTCATTACAGAAATAATAACCCTAACGAAGACACTGGATGACTACTTAAGATTTATGTTTATGCTGAATGTCCCTTTCCAAATTTATATTCACAAACGAGAATGGTGCTGTTTGTGGTCATAGTTGATGGTCTTTTGTGTTGTGGCATCGGATCCCATCCTCCGCCATCTGAGTCTCCATGGGACAGAAGGCCCTAAGCAGCTGTCCAGGCTAGTGAAGTAGCACAAGAAAATGGCCTTAGTCAAAGACATGCAAAAATGAAGGAGCCAGGACTCGAACCAGAAAGCCCAGGTCCTCCCACCACAGACTACAGATGTCTTCTTTGCTTGTTTCTGTCCTTTGAGGGAGATCTGCCTTGAGAGATGCTTTAGAAACCATTGACTTATAGATGTGGTTTGTAATCCCAGCTACTTGGGAGGCTGCTGTATGAAAATCAAAAGTTCAAGATCTATCTGGCCTACATGGTAAGTTCAAGGCTAACTAACCCAACTAAATCAGTGAGACCCTGTCCAAAAAAAAAAAAAAAGCAGTGGTGGTGGTGGTGGTATATGCCCTTGATCCCAGCATCAGGAGGCAGAGTCAGTGAGTGAGTTTGGCTTCCAGAATCCGTGTTGAGTGACTCACAACCGCCTATAATTCTACCTCCTGGGAGCCAAGAATGCCCTCTTCTGGCCTCTGGATCATCCACACCGACATGTGCACACACACATAGATACTAATGAAACGACGTAAGAAATGAAGAGACAGCTGGGCATGGTGGCATGTGCTGAGACCTAGTGCTGGAGGAATGGAGACAGTAGGATCCCTGGGTCTCACCAGCCAGCCAGTCTAGAGGGATTGGCAAGCCCCAGGTTCTAGCAAGAGGATGCTGTTTCCAATACAACACAACACAACACAACACAACACAACACAACACAACACAACACAACACAACAACCAAAGGTAGGGAGCAAGAACAATATGAGAGGTTGACTTCTGGTATCCATAGCACACATATATGTGCACCAGAAGGCACATGAACAAACCCCACACAAACACTCTCTCTCAAACACTCACACACATGAACACAAACTCCAACGAAGGGCTTCAAAGGCAGCACAAGGATGTTCCTGTTTATTATTTAATAGGGAGAAAAAGGGAGAAAAGACAAGCTACCAAGCCTCAATCAGTGCTGGAAGAGCTGTTGCAGCTCACATTACATTTTACATTTGAGACAGGGTCTAACTCTACAGCCAGGCTGGCCCGGAATTCACTGTGTAGCTCCGGCTGGCCTCAACCTCCCCGCAGTCCTCCTGCCTCTGCCTCTCAAGTGCTGGGATTCCCGGTGTGAGTGACCACACTAGCTGCATCATTTTACAAATAATGAGGCTTTAAAATCGAATGTAAACAACGTGATTGCTTGATAAAATTAGCAATGAAGGGGAGTTCTACCTAAATACAGTGCAGAGAGCAGAGGGGAAGGCGGGTGTGTTGCTGAAATGTAATCCCGGCAACAGGAGGCGGAGGCAGAAAGACTGCAGTGAGTCCAAGGCCAGCCTGGGCTAAGAGTGAGCCCTGTGTGAGTCCAAGGCCAGCCTGGGCTAAGAGAGAGCCCTATCTCCAAAACACATACACACAAAAGCAAGGAAGGAAAGAGGAAGCAAGGGAGGGATAGAGAGAGGGAGGGAGAAAGAGAGAAGGAGAGAAAAAGAGAGGAAGGAAGGGAGGGCAGGAGGGAGGGCAGGAGGGAGGGCAGGAGGGAGGACATTCTACACATGAAGAATGAATATAGTTTTCTCAGAAGGCAGCAAAATGAGACAAAAAGAGGAAAGGGCTCAAACTGAGATTTTTTTTTTTTTGGATATTTAGAGCCCCCCCAAACCGTCTCAAGCAGCACAGGGTGTCCTTGAACTTCTGGTCTTCGTGCATCTGCCTGGAGTGCTGGGATTACAGGCGTATACCACGATTACCTGGCTGTGGAGATCCAGTGTGCCTGTCTGCCAGTGTGGGAATGACAGCAGCCGGAGCCCACTGTGCAGACAAAACACCGATAAACATAAAATAAGAGCAAATTGAGGAAAAATAACAGATCAGGGGATAGTGACGCCGAGATTTATTGAAATTAAAAACTCTGCTCTGTGAGCCAAAGTGTGAGACAACCAGCCCCAGAAAGAGTGAAAACCTCTGTAAAAGCATCTAAAAGGCTGTGGCTGGTATATACAAAGAACCCAGGGAACTCAACAGTTAGAGAGACGACTAAAAAAATGGCGAAAAATCTGGACACCAAGAATAACCAGCAAACATAAACAGAGAGCGAGTGACCATAGGAAACCTCTTTGGCTGGCGGTGTGCTCCTCTCTTACAAAACCAGACACCATCGCGCTGTCTGAGCCAGCAGCCACGCTCCTCGGTGTTAACCAGACTGAGCTGAAAACTGTCCACACAAACACCTGCATACGGATGTTCACGGCAGCTATATTTATACCACCGACAATTAATCGGTAATAAAAATAAGCTATCAGGTCATGAGAAGACACAAAGGAATGTAAACTGCACAGTGCTGGGTGAAAAGAAACCAATCCAAAGAGCCCACGTATTACATAATCCCAACCACGTGGCACTTAGGAAAAGACCATCAAAAGGTGAGGAGTTGCTAAGGGCTCAGGGTGGGGAGGGGGCGTAGGGAGGAGCAGGCGAAGCGTGCTGGATTTTCAGGGTAGTAAGACCGGTTCGTATGAAACCAAACGGTAGCTGGTGAGGGTGGTGCATGCCTTTAATCTCAGTGCTCGGGAGACAGGGGCAGGCAAATCTCTTGAGTTTGCGGCCAAACCGGTCTACAGACCAAGTTCCAGGACAGCAGGGCTACAAAGAGAGACTCTGTTTCGAAAAACAAAAACAAAAGAGAGAAAGAAAGAAAGAAACCAAACGGTGAACTCATCACCGTATCATGAAGAATGAAACCTCACTGTGAGCCGTGGCTTACCGTGAACATTAACAGGGGTGCGAGGGGGGGGGGAGGGTAGCCGGGGATATATGGAGCTAGAGATCGGCCGTTTCGCTTTCTGTGAATCGAAGCCTGCACTGAAAACACGATTCTATCAATTGTTAAGAAATAAAAGCAAAGGGACTGAAGCGACTTGTTTAGTTTTAATTTCAAAAGTACTGTGGGTGTTGGAGAGATGGCCCGGTGGTTAGGGCTGCTCTTCCAGAGGACCTGGATTCAATTCCCAGCACACACATGATGATCCACAACCTTCTGTAACTCCAGTTCTGGGGGATCCAATGCCTTTAAAAAATTTTTTTTGTTTTTGGTCTCTGAAGGTACCAAGCACACATGCGGTGCACAGACATACATGCTGGCAAAACAACCATGCACATAAAAGAAAATCAATCTAAAAAGCAAATTTAAAGAGGGTATTATAGATGTCTTGATAGAAGTCTTTTCAAACAAATTAATATATGGAAAATAGAAATTTTTTATTATATTATACTTTGCCACTCCTTTTGACCTTAGTGTAGTACCAGGTACAAGCCATGTCTCGGTTTGTAGAAAACAGAACACAGTTCAAATAAAGCATCCACTAACCCTTAAACTTCCCCTCGTACACTGGAGATACTACATTAGATGCCTGCCTTCTTTAAAATGCCATGCCAACTGTTCTCCGTTGTTGTTTTGAAAACACACACTCCCAAAGTTTTGCTCTTACTGGTCTTACTTCATGGCGGTATCTGTGATGCTCTTGGGTGTGAACGTATCTTTGTCCCCACCTTCAGAGGCAAGTAACCATGCTTTCACCTCTTGTCTTGAAGTTTATGGGCAAGATTTAGCTCCGTAGATATGGACAGAAACGCAGTTCTGACAGGTGACATCGATGTCAGGACTAAACGTTCCAGGACTACAAACCACTGTGAGGGAAAACACAGGCCTTCAGTCAATACAGTCTACAAATACCTCGTATCGACAGTACAAAAGCATCTGCAATATTAGTTTTTTTGCCTATGATACCCACACCTGTCTAGCCAATTAAGTTGTGATGATTACCTCAAACTTTGTAATGTAAGAATCTTAAAAACAGGAGAGAATGCGAATACTGTGTTTTCCTTTCTATCGGTATTGGCAAGACCTCCTCAGTGTCTCATTTGTAAGCCTGCTGTTTCTACGTTCTATTTCGTAGAGCATGCTTCCCAGCAGGACTAGTCTGCCATCCTGTACAGAACAGTGTCCTATGTCAGGGCACCATGCAAATGTTTTGTAATGTGAGAGAGAACAGTACAAAGAATATACATTAGGATGATTATATTTAGAGATTTGGGCTTTCAAGCCCCCCCCCCCCCATGGAAGAATCAATGAAAAGATTTAGTTTAACAATCCTAGGTGAGTTATTCATCTTTTCTCTGGAATATACTGTTGGATGTTTTCTTTCCCTCTGTTCCCTTAGGGTCCTGCTTCCCTTCCTGTATGAAACACGGCTAGACCACATGGCCACTTAGCCTAGTCTCCAGGAAGGAAAGCACAGAACATGGGTCAACCCATCCAGGTGAGTCTTAGGCTGGGAACTAAGACTTGATGGAACACAAGGGAACCCGGGAGGGTCGGCAGTGGAACCTTCTCAAGGGTCATAGTATTTTATGGGGTTCAGGGGGAGGGTCTTTTTTAGTACTCTGGGGTAATGCCATTGGTTAGGACAGGAATGCTGGGGTAGGCACTTAGGTAAGCCATTCTGCAAATAGTAGCCCACCCCTTGAAGGGGGTGCGGTTTTGCTGTGGCTTATAGTGTCAGCGCAGAGACTGCAAAGGGGAGGAGGGGCCAGGGATCCAGCCAGCTCCTCACTTCAGGCTGGGGTTCCAAGCGCCCTGGACCCACGGTGACCCACTGTTTCCACCACGATGTACAAACATTTTAGGTATTTATATTTTATAATTACCGCAACAGGTGGCGCAATTGCTGTGTAGACCTTCATTTTTCCCAAAGCCTGGTCGACAGTTATCGATCCGTACTACTTGAAAACTGTGGTCCACAAAATGCATAGCTGGTATAGTTTTATTAACATGATGGTACAAAACGTATGCTTGGCTCTGAAAAAATTCCTCTATCCGGTCTCTTGCCTAAGATTTGGAAATACTAGAGAAAATTATGATTCAATAACCAAACTCTTTCTCATGAATCACAGGCAAGAAAAGGTAGCATGGTCATTCCTCGCTCATGCATTAGACGAAGTCCTGAAAGTCTATGTTAAAATCTAAAATTAGTCTAGCTTTCACTTTACTAATTATTCTTAGGGAGACAGTGTTAAAGTTAGTTTTGGGGCTGGCTCAGCTGGCTAAGTACATTCCTTGCCTATGATCCCAGTGCTGGGGAGGTGGGGACCAGGAGGTTCCTGTAGCTTGCTGGTCACAGTCTAGTCTAATCAGGGAGAGACTGCCTCAAAAGAGGAGGAGATGGTACCCTGAGATTGACACCTGAAGTTGTACTGCAGCCCCCACACCCTCCCCATGTACTTACATACACGAACACGCGCGCGCACACACACACACACACACACATGCATAAAAGCTTGCTTTGAATTGTTTGTAACATGTCTTTTTCATACATGGATTAAACATGATTTCTAAATCTCCATGATCATCAAAAAACAAAACAAAACCCTAAAAACAACAACAATAACAACCCCAAAACAAAGCAAAACAAAAAAGACAGGTGCTGGAGAGATGGCTCAGTTATTAAGAGCACTGGCTGTTTTTCCAGAGGATCCAGGTTCAGTCCTCAGCGCCAACATGGCAGCTCACAACTGCCTGTAACCCCAGTTCTAGGGCATCCTAGCTCCTTTTCTGGCCTCCGCAGGTACTAGGCATGCATATGGCACACAGGCACATGTGGGGCTGTCCTAGAGCTAAGAGTGTTGAAGTGTGCTTTGAACCCTGGAATTCTTACCTCTGAGCAGAAGGCAGTTGGCTGCTCCCCTTTTCTTACTCTGACAAAACCCAGCTAAATTCTAATGTTTCCTTGCTCCGCAGCACGCCTTTTTAAAGGAATGTGGCCTGATTGGTGCATGTCTGACCACTGTGGCTGGAAGGCCTAGGGCTGGGCTCATTCTCTGATAAGGTGTCTTCCTCTTGCCCTTGTGAGACCACTCCCTATGTAGGAGAGGCTTTTCCAGGGCTTTGACCCTTAGAAGGACAATGAGCCCCCCACATGCAAATGGGGCAGCTCCAGCATCCCTATCTTAACCAATAGTCCCCGTCCCTGGTTGCCAAGGACCTCCCTTTTCCCTATAAATGTAACTACCACTCTTGCTTCAATAAACTGAGCTGTTCCACTGACAACAGTCTCCCGGGAATTCTGTTTCCAGCGTGGTCCTCAGCCTCCTACCACATGGGCCTGCAAACCACCAAGCCCTGTGCATTCTTCCCCAAAGCTGAGCCAGGAGCCTATGGCTTAGTTACTTGGGGAGGAGAACAGACAAAGAAATACACAGAAATACACATGCCAACAACTCAGATATATAAAATACACAGATAAAATTTAAAAAGAGACACAGAAAATGAAATTAAGGTTTTAAACAAACTAATTATGTGACTCTGGCTTTGGAGCCGGCTGATAACTAAGCCTCACTGAGTACTTCCTATACGCCACGCCCAGCATCACAGGCATGGACTCAGGAACAAGACGGCAGAGTGCAGACATTTTTCTGACTGTGGGAGAACAGCTACCACATTTGCTACAGACACGACTTTGGGAGAACGGCAGGCTTAGCCTACGATAGCTTGATTGTGAGGTTTTTCTTCAGGCCACTGCTTAAGCATTTAGAAAATGAAGATCAGGGATCCACCTTTTTGCTATAAATAAGATGAGCCTGGGGAGCTAATATTCCAGCAGTACTATTAAAAAAAAAAACTTATGGATATAGCAACAACCTCAGTTGAAAAGACTGAAGCAGGCTGGGAAGACGGCTCTGTGGGGAAAGGAGCTTGCCATCAAGCCTGACTCCTGCAGTTTGTCAAGGAATTTTTCTCTCTGTGTTGGCTCAGTGATAAAGGCACCTGCCAAGAAACCAGATGACCTGATTTGATTCCTGGAATCCACACAGAGGAAGAAGAGAACTAATTCCTGCCAGGTGTCTTCTGACCCATAGCCAGGTGTGCTATATAGCATGTGTATAAATGTATGCATGTAGGCCCAGGCACACACATACACACACTTAGAAACTTTAGAAGGAATAAATTTAAATTATTCTTTAAAAAAACTAGAGGAGTATTGTTTTGTTTCTGATAGTGTGTGTGTGTGCATGTGCACTATGGTTTGCATGTGGAGGTCAGCGTTCTACCTGAGACAGATTCTTTGTTTGCTTGTTTATTTGTTTTTTAGAGCCAGGGTTTCTTTGTATAGCCCTGGCTGCCCTGCCTCTGCCTCCTGAGGCCTGTGCCGCCACCACCTGGCTGAGATAAATTCTTGAAAAAAAATTTTTTTTTCCGAGATAGGTTTTCGTGTAATTCAGGCAGGCCTTGAACTCACTGTGTGCCTCAAAGTGACCCTGAACTCCTATGAATATGATAAAGTATCTGCCAAAAGCTTTATTTATGCTTCACTCAAGTTCTTTCCCCTCACCATGAGAGCTCACCTTAAGGATGTTATAATTGGTGGTGTCTTCACAGTCAGCAGATTCGTTGCACACGCTTTTCCAGCCTGGTGCAAAAGGATTCACTGGAGAGGAAAACATAACAGGTACATACCAGCTTCTCAAAAGTGCTGAACACTTCAGGAAAACCTCAAGTGCTTTGGCTGATGGGCAGGCATATGTGAGTGCGTTTAATCAAGCTACCGGATCAGAACAGTAAAAGTTAGGCATAGGGTTTGAATAAGGCATGATTTTACTCCATCTAGGGGCTGATGGGCGGAACTGCAAGACTTGAAAACAAATAGATTGAGTTTGGTTGCTCCCTCTTATTAAGTGCTCAAAAGTAAAAAAAAACAATAAAACACGATACCTAAAATTCTACGAGAATTGTAAGTAAAAAATTAGCTGCATAGTTAAAGGTTATGTAAATAAAAATGATACTGATTTTAAATGATAAATAACTTACTTGAAGGTAAACTACTAGCATGCTGACTTTTAAACCACAGCCAGGCAACAGTATATATTACAGCAAACACTCCAAGCCTATTATTTATGAGACCTCTCATATTTACATGGTAATTAACTTTATAATCTATCGTGGTTTTGACCAAAGTCATAAAATTCATGTTGCAGAATGGCTTCACCTTGAAAGGCTATGAACAATTCATTTACGAAGTCATGCTCTGGAATTTTCACGGAGTGGCACTTGTATGATGGTTCGATGACATGGCATGACAAATCGGAGATTAAATTATCCAAGATTTTCTTCAGCACTCTAAAGAGCAGGTCATTATATCTTCCTTCGCAAGATTTTGTGGTAAAGCGCACGGCCATGTGATAAGAATAATCAGGTTCCCGATAGGCTTTGAGGGGGGGAAAAAAAAAAAAAGAAGGTAAGAGAAAAAACAATTGTGCCTTGCATTAATTTCTCCAATTAAAAGACTTCAAAAACGTGTAACATTAAATATCGTTAATCTTGCAGATCAGTTTAGAAATCTGACTTATCTAATAAAATATTCTATCAGTCTGTTCACAGAAGAAATATAACTAATGATTTTCAGGGGAAAAAAAGTCATTGTCATTTGATGTCTACCTACTTGGGGGAAGTGGCTCTGGCGGGGTGACAATAGAGGTAAGTTAAGAGTATCAAGGAGCTCTGGGGCTGGGGAGTTGGATGTCTTGGAAGTTAAGAACTGTGGTTCCCAGCACCCACACCAGGTGGCTAATAGCAGCCCATGACTCAAGGGCACCAGACGCCCTCTTCCTGGCCTTTGCTGGCACCCGCACTCACAGGCACACAGACGCACACACAGACGCACATGCATCGACAGAGGAAAATAAATCTTCACGGCTGTAAGAATGCTTGGGGCGGGGGGAGGAGAGAGATGGCTTCTGTGCTTATCTTATTAGTCTATTGTAGTTATATAAATATATTATTACCAAAGATCATAAAGTCATATCTCTTCTTTATTGTAGTTTCTTCTTGGGTTTCTACCTTGATAGTCTTATAGGAAAGAGTACATGAGTAAAGTCCAGATAATGTCTCCATAAAATCTTTCACTACCAGTTTTCCGGTGTTTGTTATATTTACTTGGGTATTCCCTAATCAGAAAGAGGAAATAACTGGGTTAATAGGTAAGTTAATCATTATTCAGTAAACTCAGGACTGTAAGCAAAATGCAAAAAAAAAAAAAAAATCAAAATTGACTATTTCAACTTTAAGAACCCAATAAAAATTTTTCAAGACAAGAGTCTGTCTGTATATTTTTGGCTGACCTGGAACTTGCTATGCTGACCAGGCTGGACTCGAACTCACAGAGATCTGCCTGCCTCTGCCTTCTGAGTGCTGGGATGAAAGGCATGTACAACCATGCCCAGCAGCCCAAAAGAAAAAAATCTTGTCATATTACTCTAAGGAAGAGCTACTATGTTGATTTTCTTTATTTATTGACATCTAGTTTTGGCTGATTTATGTCAGTGATTCAGTAAATGAGCGAGACATTTTTACACAAATCACAAATTAATAACGCTGATATCCCAAGGTACTCTTTTAACATGAAAAACTACATATCGAGTATCTCACGTTACTGGTGTTTCACAGGTGAATTTTATTACTTATGAAAAAAGTTTTTGAATAGCTTTGGGAAGTAGGGTACAAAAATTACTGCCTTCGGGTAGCAGGTCAGCACAGCGGGAGAGTGCTTCAGAGGGAGACACAGGGTTCGATTCCAAGCACAGAGGGGAAACAAAACAAAAACACACTGTCTCTTCCGTTGACTCGTACCTGTGTTCTCTGGATCTGCTTTAGTTTTTGCATAGGAACAACTTGAGTCACAGGCCGAGAAGAATTATAATTTGTCTAATTGCTGAGCAAACTTAATTGCAGTTAAAATTACATTTATTGGGGATGGTGAGATTTCCCAGTGTTTAAGAACAGTTGTTGCTCTTGCAGAGGACCTGGGTTCAACTCCCAGTACCTGCATGGTGGTTCACCACCATAAGTAACCCCAGTTCCATGGGATTTGATATCCTGTTCTGACCTCCTTGGGCATCGGGCATGCATGTGGTGCATATACATGCATGTAGGCAATAAATAAATAAATACATTTAATAAGTTTTTAAAAATTAAAATTTGTTCTTTTCAAAATGACAGTACTTTAAAAAAAATGTTAACAGCATTAAAATATATTAAAATAATTTACCTGTTAATGTATTTTCATTTGGCCCAATCCATAAGTAGGTGGGGTCCACTGTTTCTTTATTAGCACGATAAATATCCATACAAATAAGGACAGGGCTAGTCTGATGTACCTTTACGTATATTTTCACTGTAACAAAATAAAATTCTGCATAACTACGTTAGACAGCAAAATTAGGAAGCACGCTGCTATTTGCTTTGTCTCAATGTTAACGATTAGTTCTTTCTGGATTGAGGTACTTAAAAAATAATCATGACATTTCAGATGCT
Organism: Cricetomys ansorgei; assembly: GCA_026225945.1. Lineage (NCBI taxonomy): Eukaryota > Metazoa > Chordata > Mammalia > Rodentia > Nesomyidae > Cricetomys > Cricetomys ansorgei. The sequence continues at coordinate 15,555,496 of JAMJFZ010001881.1, forward strand.
AGTTGTCGATTAGACGGAAGTCCTTCTTGCTTCTCCATAGTAAGCCTTAAAACTGTACCTTATCTGTCATTGACCGTTTTCTTTATTCTGTGACAGTCTATAAAAATGCAAGTTCCTTTTAATGTACACATTCATAAATCACTCCAATAACTGTTTGGAAGGATCAGGGAATTAATGTTCAGAGGGCTTGAGCTTGACTGACCAACTATTTCAAAACTGAAAACTTGGTAACGCTTCCTGTTGTCCCTTACGGTGCTTACTAGGAAGGCGTGTTCTCGATTGGTAGAAGCAGCTTTCTATGGTACAGTTCGGTGGTGTAGTGGTGGCACTGGGAAGGGAGAGGCCTTAAATGCGGAGACGTTCTGGACACAATACAACCAAGTGGTTCAGACTTATCTCTAAGCAGCTGGGTCACTCATTTTTCCTGTGGAGTGTAGGAAAGTTAAAACTACAGAGAGTAACTCTGGAGCTGAGGCTTCACGAGTGAGTGGAGGGAGAGAAGAGCCTTTCAGAGGGACGCCCACCCCGCTAAGCGGCTGCACTCATCACAAGGCAGAAGTATTTGGAGGAGAGGCGGCATCAGAGCAGCAGATCTGCGGTGAATACTGCTTTTGAAATGATGCAAACTTCCCTAACTGCAGAGCACAGCCCGGACTCGGCTCGCTTCGCTCTCTTTCCGCCCGGGGAAGAACCCGAGCAGGTGCAGGGCATCCTCGGCTCTGGGGACCGACCCGGACGGGCCGCGCGTGGGCAGAGGCACTTATTACCTGCGTGTCCTATCGTGCCGTAAACAAAGCCTTTTTTACTGAATAAGGAAGAACGTTGCCATCCAACTGCGGACGAAAGAAAACCTCTGGCTTATTAGTGTTTAGAGGACCCAGGGGTCAGCGGGGGGCGGGGCGGGGCGGAGGCGGGACGGGGAATCCCAGGCGGAGGGGAGGAGCCTGCGGGCCAAGCCCCACCTCCTGCGAGAGACCAGAGCACCGCGGAGAGGAGGGCCCACTCGCGCATCGCGGCTCAGGCGCCAGCGGCGACAACTGGGCTGCCTCCTACCTCAGGCCAGGCCCAACGCCTCCCCATCTGCTCTGCTACAGAGCGAAGCAAACCGCCGAGGGCATTGCCTCTACCGGTCCGTGGCTACCACGGGGGCGGCCGCGCCCGAGAGCGCCTGCGTGTTCCGGCCTGGCGCGAGGGGCGGGGCGGGCGCGCGGAGGAGAGCTCCGCCTTCCCGCGCACGCGCAGCCGCAGGGCGCTGCAGCCTCCCTGCCTTTCGCACCTCGCGCGTCGGGTGCCGTGTTCCCGCGCTCTAGCGCTAGTCGGCCTGACGGTGTGAAGGGAGAGGAAAGGGAACGAACACAGGACTTCCTCAGAGTAGAGGCTAAAGGAGACCGCAGTGGGTCCCGTGGACTGTGTTGGCACTGAGCAGCCTCGAGGATGCCATTGCTTGGGGATCTGAAGGAGGGAGACGTTGGTGAGAGTTTCCTAAAAGCCAGAGCCCAGCTTGGGAACTCCGTAGTCACGCAAAACCAAGACCTAGAAGTGGCTTGAGTGCACCAAAAGGGTGCCCCCAGACCTTCCCACGTGGAGAAAGGTTGAGCCTTTATTTTTCAACTCAAGAGTGTGAGGTGATGTACAGGGACACCCCCTTATGCAAATTTATTCGGAAGTAACTTTACTTTAGAAAATGGGTCCCACAGGAAGGCAAGAGCGTGTGATCTTTTCTTCAGCTGATGTGAGATAAGTCAATTATCAGGGAGCTTCCAGTCAAGTTCTCCCCAACACCATGCTGGGGACCGAACCCAGGGCCTTCACTGAGCTGAATCGTCAACCCCATCATGCGGGGTCCTATCTTGACTACGATTTAGGCCCTATGTGTTATTTGTTTCTTAGCAGTAGGACAGCACCCTCAGTCGTGGTTTTGAGTAGGTTGGTAAGTAGAGAGCCCAAGGTTCAGATAGGGTGCAGAATGGTTATTTGGGGGTGAGATCAAGGGTTTTCAGTTTTATTTCCTTTGAGCCGAGTCAGTATTTGGACTGTCTCAGATGGTCCAGGAGCAACTTTTGTCAGTAATTTCATTTTTAGTCATCGTTAATTTTATCTATATAGCACAAGCATAAAATGTGAGTCAGTGAGTCAGATCCACCCATTGTCAGTTACTACGTCTAGACTCCTGGTTTAGTTTCAACTGTTAAAAATGTGCATGGGTGTTTTGCTTGCATGTCTGTCTGTCTGTGCACTACAGGCATGCACTGCCCACAGAGGCCAGAGAGGGCGTTGCTTCTGGAACTGGAATTAAAGATGGTTGTGTGCCGCCGTGTGAGTGCTGGGAACCAAACATGAGTCCTCTAGGGAAATAGCCAGTGCTCTTAGGCTCTGAGACACTGCTCCAGCCCAATCTGTTCCATAATTTAGGCGTTTGCTTAGATTTCCTAGAAGTCATTTCAGATTTAATTAAAGCATTTTTCAAACGTACAATGTGTAAGTAACTTCTCAGTTTTTGCAACTGATTCTTAAAACTTTATGTGTTAAATTTTACCCTATGAGGAGAGTTTTTTTTTTTTTTTTTTTTGAGACGGGGGTTTCTCTGTTGTAACTCTGGCTGTCCTGGAACTTCCTCTGTAGACCAGCCTGGCCTTGAACTCTCAACAATTCGCCTGCCTCTGCCTCCTGAGTGCTGGGGAGAAGAGTCTTAAAATAGTGGGACAGGAGAGATGGCTCAGTGGTTGGGAGTTTATCTGCTTTTCCAGAGGGCCCTAGTTCCAGCACCCATTTGGGCAGCTTACAACAGCCTATAATTCCAGCTCCAGGGAATTCAATGTCTTCTTCTGGACCTCATGGACACTTGCATTCATGTGCATATATACACCCTCACACCTCCCATATACACAGAATTAAAAGTAAAACATTAAAACATAGAGTAGTGGTTTGTGTATTGAAAGTATCCATGTACTGTTTCAAAGAAAGCTTTGTTCTTTAGAAGTTTTGTTTATTTATTGAGGTGTGACACAAGGTCTGTCTGTGTAGCCCTGACTGACCTGGAACTCGCTATGTCGACCAGGCTGGGATGGAACTCACAGAGCTCCACCTGCCTCTGCCTCTGGAGTGCTGGGATTAAAGGCCTGCTCCTTTATGCCTGGCGTGATACAGTGTTCTTGATTACACTTTATTCGTATTTCCTTAGTTTTTACCTTCGTTTATCTGTAGCAGAGTCATATTCAGCCTACCATATTACTTTTAGTTGTCCTGCCCCCTCACATTCCCCTGTGCTGGTGACAGTTTCCCAGACTTTTCTTCTTTTCTCTTTTCTTCCCCCCCCCCCTTTTGGTTGCTGTTGACTTTGACAGTAATGTCTGCTTTGGTGATCCTGTCCTACTTAGCCTTAAACGATCAAGTGTTTGGTGAAAGCCTCTCTGTTGGACTTTGCTTGATTTTTTTCACCCATCATTGAATAGGATTCTGGGCTTGTTTGTTTGTTTGTTTTGAGAACAGCAGTAGTAAAGGGACACTCCCGGTACGCCATATCAGAGGTGCATACTAACACCATGCTGTATCACTTTCTTTTTCTATGTTAGATGTGTTCATGGCTGAAGGAACGTTTGTCAGGTTTCTCCGCTGTGAGGTAACCTTCCCTCTTCATACCATACCGTTTGGAAGGGTGTGTACCCAACACTTAAAGAAGTGTTTATGCTCCACCTCCTTGAGAGTTGAGTAGGTACATAAATTATTGTACCCATCTATTTTTTATTTATCCCTTCAAGTATCTGTAGAGCCTGGAATAAGCTTGTTCAGCATGGTAACAGTTTACTGTTACCTATAAAGACACCATAATGGAAGAGATTAAGTTTCTTTCTAACTTTTAAACAACCAATTAACTATTCATCCTTATCATCCCTGTGAAAGTTTACAGTTCCTCTTCTGCTGCTTTTGATGTGCTATTTTTGCTTTTAGAAACTAACAAACAACAAATTTCCCCTTTCAGTGCTAAAATTAAACCTTAGTGTTTAGAGTATTTCTCTGAACTCTGTTGTCCTGCAGAACTCTAACTGATACGTCTGTGGGGCTGCTGCTGCGGTTCTGCGATCATAAAGCCAGTGTGAGCCACTCATCTGTTATATATGCATATGTACATAAACATGTTTGCTATGCAGACTGCCTAGACCAAGGCACTAGTTAACATGAACTCAGGTTCTTAAAATTTCAGTGTTCATACTTAGCTCGTAAATATGATTTTCTTCTCATATGGATGATGGATGTACAAGTTCTCAACCTTAAATCTCAAGTGTGTGTGTATGTGTGTGTCTGTGTACATGCACACGCACATGCACGTGTTGTGCGTATTGGTCTTTTGGAGGAGTCAGGGTCTCTCTATTATGCAGCCCTGGCTGTCCTGGAATGTGCTCTGTAGATCTGGCTTCTCGCTCACAGAGATCTGTCTGCCTCTGCCTCCCAAGTGCTGGCATCAAAGGTGTGCACCACCATGCCCGGCTTCAAAAATATTTGTGTAATTAACAATATAATTTTCTAGCAAGGATGGCCGTGGGAAGAGGGGTCATTCCTTCAACACCATTGGGCATCTTTAGAAGTGCCCATCTGAAAGCTGTCTCTTAAGACTGTGATGAAACGCTCTGCTTTGAAAAACTGTTGTGACTTCCCCTCTCCCCTCCCTACAGCCAAACGTTTTCCTCTGTAAAGTGTAGGTGATAGGAAAGGATGTCGATTGGTACCTCTGTGGACCAACACCTTTCCTTCATTTACTCCTGCTACCCCACAGAGTTCTACTCTCTTTAGTTTTCGGACACATCATACATGTATTTTTGTAAAGTGTCCTATTTAGAAGAAAGAGGATTCGTAGAAAATGAACACACATGGGTAGAGCTGTCTTTTTTTGAGTGCTAGCATACCAACTTGTTCCCAGAAAGGACAGCAAAATGATAAAATTATTCCTCAGGTTAAAAAGTTGGGAGTGCTGTAAATGTCAACATAATTTCGAGCTATCTCTCTACAAATCCGGACCAATGACTTTTAAAGTTTGTTTTCTGAGAAAACGGCTCATACTGTAGTCCGGGCTAGCCTGAAATTCATGACAATCCTCCTGTCTCAGCCTCTCAAGTGCTGGGATTACAGTGGTGGGCCAACCCAACCGGAGTGGAAAAACCGGGGGGTGGGGGGAACCTCCGTAAAGAGCTGAATGAGGTGCATTCTCATGGACGGTTTTCACGACTCTCATCCCCGGGTCGAGATAAAAAGTTCCAGATCGCTCTGCGGAGGGCAAATCTGGAAGTTGGGCTTGCGCACACCGCCCTCCCTGCGACAGCGCCCTCACCCCGGTCTTCTGCAGCAGACGTCCCGAGACCATCACCGAGGCACGCACCCACGCCGTCAGGGCTCCGCAGCCCTGACGTTCAGAGGCGGCCGAGGGCGCAGAGCCCGCGCGCCCCGAGCCTGCTGCAGAGGGGCCGCCAGCCAGCGCCGCTGTAACCCCGCGCAGCCGCGGGCCGGTCCCGCCTGCACCTGCGCCGACGCCCGAGCGATCCCGGGGCCTCCCGGGCCGGGAGTCTCCCCGCGGCGGGAGCACGTGGAGCGGCCGCGGAGCCCGGGCGACAGCTGCACCTCGCGCGGACCCGGCGACATGGAAGGTGAGGTCCGCGCGCCGGGGTCTCGGGCGGCCGGAGCGGTGCGCGCGGCGGCGCGGCTCCCTTCCGAATCTCGGTTTTGCTTCTATTTATTTCTTTTTGTTAATTTAAATGCGTGTCGGTTCTCAGACACCCCCCCCCGCCCCCAACTTGGGAAAGCTCTAAGTTCTCTTCGGTTTTCTTTCTTGGGGCCTGTGAGACGAGGGGCGTGTGTGGGTCACCTTAAATCTGCAAAGGCAGAGCGTTCTCGGGCGTCCCTGAGTTTGGCACCAAGCCTGGGATGGAAGAGTCTTCTTTCTTGGGGGTGGGGGTGTCCATGACCTCAGTGTCCGTAGGAATTGGGTTTATCTGAGTTACTGGTGGCTATTTTTCTGTAATGTGACATTTCTGTGAATTCTGTCTTAGGGGCAAAGGACACATTTTAAAGCTATCGGCACTTGTTAGTTAGCCTGAAACTCAAGCTATATGAACTTTTTAAAAAGCCCAAAACAAAAATAAGGCTCACGTTAGAGATTTCATTTGAATTCGCTTAGGAGGTTATACCTTTTTCTTATCAGAAACGTCGCAGTGTGAACTTCCTTAAGATTAGTGCAATTTCACATTTTCAACAAGTGTTTCTAAAACTCTGAAGATGGAAGATGTGGCTCAACTTTGAGGGGTGGAGAAGTGGTGTTTGGAAAACCAGAAGTTGAGTAGTACATTCATTTTAAAATAGGAGAGACATACTGACACCGTACAAAAGCGCTGATCTGATAAAAACTATGAGTACCACAGATATTTTTTTCACAATGATTGACGAATCTCTTTAAAAATACGAATCTTGATCTTTGGCATCTTTATTCAGTTGTGAAGTGCGATTGAATAGTTCGGAACACAGTTGAATATCATAAAGCTTTTGTTTTACGATGCAATTGAGTGCAACACAGCCCTCGATTCTCAGCTTGTGCGTGGGTACGATGGCCTGATGTGGTGGTTTTCTTCTTTTCTCTTCTTCCCTTCCCTCCCTTCCCTTCCCTTCCCTCCCCTCCCTTCCCTTCCCTCCCCTCCCCTCCCCTCCTCTCCCTTCCCCTCCCCTCCCCTCCCTTCCCCTTCCCTTCCCTTCCCTTCCCTTCCCTTCCCTTCCCTTCCCTTCCCTTCCCCTCCCCTCCCTTCCCCTCCCCTCCCCTCCCCTCCCCTCCCCTTCCCTTCCCTTCCCTTCCGTCTCTTCCCATCCCCTCCCCTCCCCTCCCCTTCCCTTCCCTTCCCTTCCATCTCTTCCCATCCCCTCCCCTCCCCTCCCCTTCCCTTCCCTTCCCTTTCCCTTCTTTCCTTCCTTCCCCTTCCTGCTTTGACTCATGTGAACCTCAGTAAAATGGTAAATGGCAATGCAAAGAGCAGAAACTTTTAAATGTCCACTGTTGGAATGATGCTTCAAACATTTTTTCTTGAGAAAAAAAAATCTACATGCCTCCATTATTTTTAATGGTCAAGGTTTAAATAATAACCTCAAATTTTTTGACATTTAAATAATGATCTGTGAAGTGTAATTTTTTTTTTACACATAGGAGTTTCCCCCATCCAAAAACAGAGACAAAAAACAAGTTGGGATTGTGTATACTATGAGAAAATTTATTTTTAAAATGAGCTCTCATGCCTTAATTATTACAAATAAGCTCATTTCCTGAAGTTATTAGTCAGATTTCCAACACCATTTTCCTAGTCTTAACCATCTCGTTTGTTAAGAATAATGTAAACCCACAACTGGAGCATTTCTGTGCAAATGTTATTATCTAATCAATTTATTCAAGATGAAATACAGACACTGAGCTAAACACCATATTTTAGGACATGGGTGTCCTACCAGGCTCTGCAGTAGGACGGAGGAAGACTTCCTGAAAAAGAAAGGAATGGAAACTTGGGTAATTCAGCCTTTATAGACTACACGTGAGAAAGAATGTATAGTCTACAGTTAGTGATTTAAAGAAGTTTTAAGTCTGGATGACTAAATAAAAGTTAATAGATGTATAAAGACAGATGTCATATACTATAATTAATATGCAACTTAAGCATTTAAATAAAAAATAGGTTAATAACTAAAAATAATCCAAATTAGACTAGTCTGGCTAATTTTGATTGTTTGTTGAGACAATGTAGTGTTAGCCTTGAACTCACGAAATAGCCTAGGCTGACCTCGAGCTCATGGCAATCCTCCTCCTTTAGCCTCCTGAGTGAGAGATTACAGGCCATGCAGCACCACACTGGCTTCTGTTTTTGATATTTAAAATAAAATACTTTGTGCTATTTTGATGTTTGGTTCCACAGAAATTTGACCTGTACCCTATCTCTCTTGCTAACATGAGAAGTGTTTTATGAAATACCCGTGTTTCTGCCTAATCTAGTGGTCACAGTAATATATGCAGTTATTGTGAAATGCAAGACATATAGACTACTGGGCATTTGTTCTACTATCATTCCTTCAGGAGACAAAATAATTTTTTCATTCATTTATCTTTTCACTCATCAACAGACATTTTGGGAAAACTTTCTCTGCGTGAAGACGTCAAATAAAACAAGCCTTTAAAATAGAAATCTTAGGCTGTATCTTTTTTTAAAAGGCAGTATCTTTTCACAAAAAGAGAAATCTTTTATGCAAAAAGAAGAGTTTAACAAGCCAAAAGTTGTAACATTTATTTCCTCACAGCCAGTGACGTTAGATATTCCCTACCCCAAGGTGGGGGTCTCACTAGTGCTGCGTGGCCTGGGAACACTGTGTTGTTGCTACAACAGCATCTCTCTTATCTGGAGTGGTTGAGGGAATAGCTGATTCACAAGGGAGACTTTCAGAAGTGATGGTGGGTTTCTCACTTAATACAAAGTCTTCATTTTAACCATATGGACATATCTTTTTAAGTGTGTGTTTTTAAATTTTACTTATTGTATGTGTATGTGTGTTTTGCCTACATGTATGTTTATGCACCCTGTGCATGCCTGGTGTCCAGGGTGCCCATGGAGGTTAGAAGAATGTATTGGGTCCCTTGGAGTTCCAGGTGGTTATGCGCCACCATGGGGATGCTTGAAACAGAACCGCGCTCCCCTGCGAGAGCAGCCTGTGCTCTTAACTGTGGAACCATCTCTCCAGCCCCGTGTGTGTGTGTGTGTGTGTGTGTGTGTGTGTGTGTGTGTGTGTATCTTATACAGCTTCCTGCTTTATAAACAAGATGTACAACAGGGAACTATCTAGTGCCTCTGGGCCATCCTAGAGACTACTGGACATTTGTTCTATATTTCACTCTCACGGGAGATTTTAAGCTGCACAGAACTGAATGTCCCTGTACTCAATATTCCCTTAGTATGCACTTATTTTTCTTGATGTTAGCTTCTGTCATTTAGTTCCTGGATTTTGTGGTAGCCATTTTAACAATTTTCTGAGTCCTTTTCCATATTCCAGGTGGTTGGAATTAACAGAGACTTGGCTTCTAGGTGGTATTCCCTTGCTTTGTATTATGAGTGTATAGAGGCTAAAATATCAAAGTTTTGAACAGCCACGGTCATAGAAATGTCATGGGCTTCTGGTAGAGCACAGTTTAAAGCATTCGGTTGCACTTTCTATAATCTAATGCTGCATTTCACACTTCCATGTCTTTCCTAACACCTCGCCCCACCCTTACCTTCTCAGATCGAGGCTCTGCTCAAGCACCTTCACCATGAGAACTACTGACAACCTCCTTCCGATGACATCTCCCTGCCGCCTTCTGGGCCTCACCCCAGCCAATACCTCATTTCCCTCCACTTGTCCCAAAGCCTTCTCCTTTCTGTAGAGATGTCTTCCATGGTGTATGAAAACTGTGGGCTGCTTTATCCCTCCTATGGGCTTTAGGTTTTTTGTTGTTGAAAGAGGGTCTCACCGTGTAACTTAGGCTTATAACTTAGATCAAATACATGATCCTCCTGCTTCAGCTTCTTGAGCTCTGGGGTTGCAGGTGGCTGCCACACTCAGTTAGAGACTATTCTTACTTACTAGTTTATTTTTGTGGGCACGTGTGTTGTACGCATGTGTGTGAACCTGCGTGTGCATGTATGTGGAGGCCAGTGGTTGGTGGCAGATGTCTTCCTCTGTGACTCTCTACCTTATTTCTGAAGCAGGGTTTCTCACTGGACCTTAAGATCACTAATTCAGTTGGAGTGGCTGGTCAGAAAGTCCTGAGAATCTTCCTGTCCCTGCTTCCGCACTGCTGGGATCATCAAAACACACCTGCTTCCAGCATGGGTGCTGGGCCTCCGAGCTATTCCTTTGGCCACCTTCTCTCCCTTTATGTTTTGTTTTTGCACGCCCATTGCCTGGTTTGTAGAAGGCTATAGAGTTTGTTGCATCCCGTGACAAAAGCAGTACTGAAGACAGATTTTATGTTTATTTGAATTTTTTATTACATTTACTTGTGTGTAGGGAGAGTGCAAACACATGCCAAGCGCACATACCAGGGTCAGAGGACAACTTGTGGGAGTCGGTTCTCTCCTTCCACCATGCAGCAGTAGGTTCTGTTGCGGCTGTGACTGCCTGATAGCCCCTGGTCCCCAGAGCTACACAACTTCCTTTATTACACACAACTTCCTAACTCCATCTCAGTACTATGGGTGTTATGCTCTAGCAGTCAAACTTTGAGACGCACACGGACCAATAGTTTGCAAGAAGAATTTGTCTAAGTCAATTATGTGCAGGAGAGTCAGGGAGCCAGGAGCGAGAAATTATTCATGACCCAAGTAAAGCAGCACTTCTTAAGCGTTCCTCCCTCAAAACTTCTTTTTATTTGAGAAGTTTCTATGTATGTATAGATTATTATATAAAATAAGTGTACAAATCAGACATCGGGTGACAATAAATCACAAATTTGTTTTAAAGTAATTGTTTAATATAAATATAATTTTATCATTTATAAAGGGAATGTTACATTTTTCATATGAATGATGTTATTATTTATTTTTATAGAAGAATTAAATCTTGATTAAGTATTTAATATGTCAGGACAGAGTATTGGCAATGTTTTTCAGACTTGATTGATATTTTTACTTTATAGTTGTCAATATTGAGAACACTGCTTCATATAAACATGTAAAACAAAATGGCCAATGTGTGTTTAGGGCCATTTCTAAAATTATTGTCAATTCCAGGCCAAAATTCAGTTAATGATAGTATTCAGTAACTCAAACAGCAATTTTATATATATTTTTTATTTTCACGTTTTATTATATGTGTGTGTGTATATACATGTGCATGTGAGTGCAGTACCTGTGGAGGCCAGAAGAGGGCATGAGATCCACTGGAGCTGGAGTTACAGGCTGCTGTAAATCTGATGTGGATGCTGGGAACCAATGAACTTGTGTCCTTTGTGAGACCAGCAAATGTTCTTAATTGCTGAGCCATCCAACCCTCAAACAGCAATTTAAGAAAAGCATACATTCTAATACAATAGAATCCAAAGATATACTAATGAATCACTTATATGCTGAGGAATGATTGTAGGCAAGTATTAAAAGTCTTTATTTTCCATATTAAACCATTATATTCCCATGAAAGGAGAACACTGTATATGGTGGAAAAAATGGACAAACAGAACCCACCCTGCTGCAATCAGTAGTGTACAAAAGACTGATTTGACCCAGGGTGTTTCGAGCAGCACCGACTGGCATTTGTGGCTTGATGGCATACACAATGTCAAGCGCCATGTTTAGAACCAAGGCTGCCTTGAGGTTGCATGATGCAGCACAGCCAAGTCCTGCCACAAACACCGAGGATTCATTGCACTTCCATTGTGACTTAATTTGTAGTCATTGCTCATTCAGAACTATTTTGCTATGGCCAAATTCTTAGGGACCCTCACGCTGAGTTATGTGACACCCCCAGTTTAAGAACCCATGGTGTGAAGTGGCTCTTGCTTTGTGAATCTTTGCATCAGGACAGAGGTGTTTTGGGCTGTCCTAACACACAACTGCATGTTACTATTTATTTTATGTCTATGGGTATTTTGCATACACCTTTGTACCACATGTGCAACTGATGTTTGGAGAGGCCAAACGAAGCATTGGATGACCTGGAACTGGAATTATAAATGAATGTAAGCCACTATGTTGGTGATGGGAATGGAACCCAGGTTCTCTGGAAGAACAGATAGGGTTCTTGACTTCTTATTCATCTCTGAGCCAGCCCCCTTCCTTCCTTCCTTCCTTCCTTTCTTCCTTCCTTCCTTCCCTCCTTTCTTCCCCCTCTCTTTCTCTCTCTCTCTTCCTTCCTTCCTTCCTTCCTTCCTTTCTTTCTCCCCCCTTTCTCTCCCTGTCTCTCTCCCTCCCTCCCTCCCTCTCCTCCTTCCTTCCTTCCCTCCTTCCAGAAAGAGTCTTGTGTATGCTACACTGGCCGTGAATTTTCTTTGTAACTAAACTGAAGATGTGCTTGAACTTTTGACCCTACCACCTCTCCCTCCCCGGGATTACAAGTATGCATCACCATGCCAGGTTTATTGGGTTCTGGGATGGAATCCAGGGGCTCATGCACACTAGGCAAGCACTCTTCCAACTAGTTTCATCTTCAGGCTGTTTGCTGTTATTAAAATGAAATGTCTCTGAATAAATCAGAATGCATCTGTGAGTAAACGAGAGGATTAGGATCAGATAATGTTTTAACATTTTTCATACATCCTAGAAATAAATGTTAACAAGCAAGAATTCAATATAAAAATCAGCCCTTAAGGCTGGAGAGATGACTCATCAGTTAAGATTGTTTTTTGTTCTTGACGGGGATTGGAGTTTTGTTCCCAGCACCCATGAAGGGTGACTCAAAACCACCTGTATTTCCAGTTCCAGGGGATCCAACACTCACTACTGCCCTCCATTGGCACCTACATGTATGTGCACTCAAGTGCATGTGCACACATACGAATAAAAAGAAAATAAATCTTTTCTTAAAAAAACTTGCATTTAGAAAAGCAACCAGTTGCTTTGACTCTTTGTAAATTATAATCCATATAAAACATAAGGCTTTATAATTTGTAAGTGTTATGATTTATAGATGTAAAATTTTAAGTGGAATATATCTTGCTTCTCAAATTTGAATTAGGAGGACTAGGAGACCAGAATATAGAATCAAGTATATAGCTTCTAAGCATCCCAAACCAACAGTATGGCATCCAGAGCTCACTGAAAGGAATTAGTCTTTTCCAAAGGACTTCACAAATAGCTGTTGCAAACATCAGTGACCTAATATGGTCCTGGTTGCCTCTGAATCAAACAGCTAAAAAAACTTGCTATGTAGCTAGTTGGCCTTAAACTCCTGATTCTTCTGCTTCTGCCCTCAAACCCTTGGGATTACAGGGGTGTGCTGCCATACCTGGCCTTAGATTTTATTTTTATTTTTAGACTTATTTTTATTTTTTAAAATTATGTGTGTGTGTGTGTGTGTGTGTGTGTGTGTGTGTGTGTGTGTGAGATACATATGTGCGTGTAGGTACCCTCAGAAACCAGAGGCCTCGGATCCCCTGAAGTTGGAGTTAAAGATGTGGGTGCTGAGATCCAAAGTCGGGTCCACTGGAAGACCCATAAATGCTCTTAACCACTGAGCTATCTTTTCAGTTCTTAGATTTCATTTTTTGACGAGGATCTTAATGTGTAGTCCAGGCTGGCTTGAACTTGATCCTCCTGCCCCATCTCCCAAGTGCTGGGATTACAGGCATGTGCCTAAGGACCTACGGGCTGTGTACCGCTTTTCTAACCACTCTCTGTGTTGGATCACCAGCGATAAGCATTAGACCCAAAAATGAGACACAACTTGGATTTAGCAATGGAACACTTTTTAATACAGAAGCTGATGAGGCCCAGATGTTAGTGTGTTGTCCAGGTAAGAGAGAGAAAGAACAGGAGATCACTGTTAGGCCTGCTTTCTCTCTGCCAAAGGTCAACACCTGTGGTGGCCTCCTGGGGTACCCCGGAGTTCATTTTGAAGAGGACTGATTTAGAGCATCACATGCGTCCCCCCACCCCTTACTGGCAAGCTTGTATCTAGACTTACCTCTGTTAATCTATTTTGAGGATTGCTGCCAGAGTGATCTACCCATAACAGAAAGTTAATCTCCTACCCAAAACACTCCACAGTGTAGTTTTAGTGTGTTTTTCCAGCGGTGTTTTCTGTCTTCTAATATTACCATTATGGACCACTAGTAGTCCCAAAATACACATTTTCTTTCCCAACTACCTATTTTTCTAATACTTTTTTTTCCCAACTCAGCAAGTCCAAAAATGAACTCATCCCCACCACTGCACACACCCAGGCCAACTTTCCCTGGGTTCCCAGCACTGCTAATAGCACCCCAGCCAGACCAGCGGGGCTCGTCCTCCATCCGTGAGGGTTCCTCCTGAATGCCCTGTTAAGAAACCACTGCTCATTCCAGGAACCTTTTCCTTAGTTCAGACACTGCACTAAGGAAAACAGCAGCAATTTTTGCCGAGTTACTTCTAGAGCCTCACTCCAGTTTGTGTTTAAATATGAAGTGTTTTGCACGGTTCAAATCCACTCTGATTTGTCTAGGGTCGTGACCTCCATGTTCATTGGGAGAGGGTGCTTTTTCGTTCAGCTCACAACACTTTCGCCATCACCTGTACCCATCTGTACGGGCGTGTCCTTTTTCATGGTGATTCTGCAGGTGCATCATTTGCTCTACTGCTCCGGCTTCCAGAATAATGGCGCTGGTGCATCTACATTTTGAAGCGCAGATTGTGTATATTGTTATTAATTTATTTTACATTACAGTGGGACAGCTTTTGCTTTTTTAAAGGAGGGCAGTAGGTCTTGGTATGAATGATTGTCAAAAAAAAAAAAATCTTTCAGATAAATAGGAGTTTATCACATCATCCGGCCACAGTGTAAATGAGATAATGTGTATGAAATCAACTTATTTAATAGTAAACGCAGACTCACAGCCCAGGTAATCTTTGGTTTAGTTCACAAATCCTTTACAAGGACTCGTCAGAGCCTTACTGATGATCTTGGTTGTGGACTGCTTTTAGTTACCATTCTCTTGTTGCAACAAAACACCATGACCAGAGCAACTTTAAAAAAAAAGAAAGTATTTTATAGTTCCAGAGGGTTAGAGTCCAAGAGGGATAGCTGAAAGTTCCCATCTTGGTCCACAACCGTGAGACAGAGAGAGTGCTGAGAGTTAGGAGTCTTTTGAAATCTCAAAGCCCACCCCCAGTGACATATCTTTTCCAACAAGGCCACACCTCCTGACTTCTTCCCAAACAGTTCTATCAACTGGGGACCAAGTGTTCAAGCACACGAAGCTATGGGGGCCATTCCCATACATTCCCATGTCACACACACCAAGAGCGTCCTCAATTGTATCGTTGGAAATTGCTGCAAGTGCAGAAACTTGGGCTAGTCATACAGAATCAGGACCGTCACCCAGACTGCTGGCTAATCCTTGCCTGTACTAAAGTCTGATAAGCATTGCTCTTGGTTGGACAAGTGTCAGCGAAGCCTATTATTACTTCCCTAGCACCTGTTGCAGTCATGGAGGTTTATTGTTCTATGTAGATTCAGCACACAGTTCATTTAAATGCTGATTCTATATTTATATTTTCTTATTTAGCAAAATCTTACTAAGTAGCCCCGAGCCTCTGGAATTATGGATATACACCAACACATTTGGATTAAATAATTACTTTAAAAGTAAATCAGGGTTGGTGGCTCATACCTGTCATCTCAGCACTTAGGAAGCTAAAGCAGGAGAATTGCCATGAGTTCAAGGGCAACTTAATGACCTGTCTCAAAACAAAACAACAAAAACACAATGCCACCAACAAAAAGATAAATAATGGAAGCTTTTTATTAAAAAAAAAAATCGAACCTAATACCTCTCATACGCTGGGTGAATGCACCCTCAGTTTACTTTTTATTTTGAGACAGGGTCCTACTAAGTTGCCCAGGCTGGACTTGAACTCACTCTGTATCCCCGGCAGGATTGGATTGCCTCGGGTGGGATTGTGGGCCTGTTTTACTAGGCTAGAGAAAACTTTCTGACATTTCGTTTTGATTAGTCTCATAAGGCAATATTTATTATACATTATGACTCAAAAACCAGGACTCTATTCATTCTTCATTCAAAAATTGCTTATTGGGAGACTGGCAAGACGCCTCAGCAGGTGAAGGCACTTGCCGTGTAGGCAGAAGGCACCGATTTCCACCCCCAGAACCCAGGTGAAGGTGGAAGGAAAGAACCAGTTCCTCAAAGTTGTTTCTGACCCTACATGAATGTTGCAGCACGTACAATTCCCCAACACACAATAATAAATTTTGTCTTGAGACGAGGTCTCTGTGTAGCCCTGGCTGTCCTGGAACTCACTGTGTAGACCAGGCTGGCCTGGCACTCACAGAGGTCCGCCTGCCTCCCAAGTGCTGGGATTAAAGGCCAGTGCCTTTAGGCCTAAAGGCTGTGCCACTATGCCCAGCTAGATTTTTTAAAAATTATGTATCGAATGCCTCTTACCTGTCATATATGCAAAGTACTGGTTATCCAGTAAAGATGGAAGACAGGACTTTGGTTCTCAGGGATTTAGTCAAATACGGAAAAAAAGTTTTAAGAAGAGGGAGTAACAGTGGACTTATTAGAATTACGTTAAGTGCTACGTAGGGAAATGAAATGAACGGGTCATGTGGAAAACAACGGAAGAGGCCGGGTAGGTGGGGAAGATGCCCAGCTAAAATAGGATTTGGTCATCTTCGGCGCATCAAGAGTAATTAAAAGCAGGAGCATGAATGGAATCATCTGAAGAGACAGTTCCAAGAGAGGGGGGCTCAAGATAAAGCCCGAAGATATAGCTCACTTAGTCAGCAGTGGAGGTAAGAGACAGCGGACTGTTGAGGCTAAAGTGGAAACAGAGCAGAGGTAAAAATGCTGCTAATAGGTCATCCCCCGGAGACTCGGCAACGAGACGAAGAAGAGAAACCAGTGGGGCGGGTGCTGGTTGGAAATGTGGACGGGAAGTTTGTCGGGTTTTGTTTTCTACAAAGGGAGGGCATTTATACTATCTGTTGCCCAGTCTCTTGGGGTTAGGAGGAGACTAAAATTAACTACTTGAAATCCAATTCTCAGAGAGGTTTGGAAATGAGCTATCATTGAAAACACCTTCATATTTAGTTGGCACATGGCATGTATACGAACCGATTTTAAGTTACTACAATGAATCCATGAGGCAGGCTACTTAGGAAAAGGGGAAATTTATTTAATTTATAGTTCTGTATGTTTGAAGTTCAAGATTAGGCAGCACCATGGACTCAGCCGCTGTTTATGGTGTCACTGTGGTGGGTGCTGAGTAGGAACAGAGGGATATCTAAAATCTAGGAAGCAGAGATGGAGGAGGGGCAAGCCTTGCTTCTCTTACAACCCTTTCTTAATTCATTGTAGACAATGTTGTGTCTCGGGGGGACAAACCGTCTCTTAAGAACTAACAAGGGAGTGTGTGGCTTTAGAGATGGCTCAGCAGCAAAGAGCACTTGCTGCTCTTGCTGAAGACCCAGGTTCCATTCCCAGCACCCACATGACAGCTAATAACCATCTGTAACTCCAGTTCCAGAGAACCCAGTGCTCTCTTTGGACCTTTGAGGACCTTGCACATGGATGGTGCACAGACATACATGTAGGCTAAACATCATATGCCTCAAAACAAAGCAAAACAACAGCTAAGGTGTCCCACGAGAGCCACCTGCATCCCTTCTCATGGGGGTCCTCTCAGCGGCCCCAGGACCTTCCACCAGGCGGCAACTTTGAAATACCAATACGGTCACCCTAAGGACTAGCCTTCTCCACACAGACCCTTGGGGGACACTCAGGCTATATCCAGACCAGTACAATATTCGAACCGATTCCTCATTATGAGAATTTTAAAGTTATTTAGAGCATTTGGTAGGTGGTTGGCATGCATGTTATAAGGATTCTATAATAAAACCCTAAGAACCCTTTGAACCTCTGCATTTTAAAGAAATTATTTATTTTTATTTTATGCACATGAATGTTTTATCCACGTGTATGGAAGTGCACTCACTGTGTTAGATTTCAAAGTGTGGAGTCAAAAGACAAAAAGGCAGCAAAGAGACCCTAGTCTGGCCTCAACAGATGAGACCGTTTATTAGCACACATATCAATGGGCAGTCTCTCTGCCACAGGAAGGGAGGGGTCTGCAAAGGGAAAAGGACCTTCAATAGAGGCAGGTGAGAGCTGGGAAACGAGGAAGTAGATGCAGCTGTAGGGGCTACCTGAGGGCCTGTAGTCTCTCCTTTCTAGAATTGTTTGCTCAAGCAACAGACTGTCTTGGAGGGCAGGCTGCCTCAGCAAACATTTCTCTCTGTGGCTGACTGATAGCTGAGCAAGGCTAGCTGCAACCTCAAAGGAATTCTGCCTTGATAACCGAATCTCTCTATCACACTGCATGTGTGTCTGGGGCCCAAAGAGGCCAGAAGAGGGTTCTGGATCCACTGGAACTAGAGTTACAGATGGTTGCATGCAGTCACCTGGGTGCTGGGAAGTGAATCTGGGTCCTCTGCAAGAGCAGCAAATACTGTTTAACAGCTGAGCCATCCCTCCAGCCTGAAATTCTATGTTCTGTTTAAAGTAGGAAGTTTCTCTTGTAATTGTGTTCCTGAGATTCACGGTTTGAGATACTAGAAGCTGTTTTGGTTCAATAGATTTACATGTTAAAAATCACATTTTATTACATATTTTATGTGTTTGTGCATGAGTGTGGAGGTCTGAGGACAACTTGTGGGAGTCGGTTCTCTTCTTCCACCATGAATTCCAGGGATCAAGCTCAGGTCATCGGGCTTGGCAGTAAGACACCTTTACTGCTGAGCCATCTTGCTGTCCCCTCAGTAATTTTTAAATTAACATAGAATAAAGTATCTACCTACCTGTCTGTCTTCTATCTATCTATCTATCTATCTATCTATCTATCTATCTATCTATCTATCTATCTATCATCTATCTCACCTTCTTGATCAAAATATGGACCATTTATCTCACCCAAAAATGTTTCCTTGTGCCATTATAGTTATTCCCTCTGTTTTTGACCCGTTAAACATTATTCAGGTTTCTACCATATAGATTAGCATTATTTCTTTTCTAATTCCATTTAAATAGACTCATACAATGCATGCTTTCTTGTTCCTGGCTTCTTTTTCTCAATACATTTTTGAGATCCATTTATGTTGTATTTATAGTACTTCAATATATAGCAATGTATTAATTCATCTTCTGTTGATGGAAATTTGATTGTTTCTAGTGTTTGATCATGGACATTCACTTATTATTAGGTGTACTTGTCAGAGGTAATTGCGAATATTTTTTTCTCTTCTATAACCTAATTTAGTCACTTATTTGATAAGTAGAATACCTATTTCGTTTAGTTTTTATACTTATATGTTTAATAGCAATACATAACAACACAGAATTAAATTGTTTAAAAAGTTACGCTACTTTTATCGTAACTTGCAACATAATTCATATCTCACAACTTTATTTTTTATTTTTAGATAGTCTTGCTATGTAGCCCTGGATGGCCTGGAACTCTCTATGTAAACTAGAACTTATAGAGATAGAGCTCTTGAGTGCTGGGATTACAGGCATTCACCTCCACATCCAGCCTACATTTCATATATTTATACAGGAAAAGTTTCAGCATACAAGAACGGTAGAATCCTAATGTAGCCTGATCGTTTTATGGTCTAGGCTAAAGGTGTATTCATTATTTCCTGTACAAATATTTAATGAAAAATAGTAAGAGATGAGCAGAGCATTGTCTCAAAGACAGTGTAGCTTTTTGTTGTTAACGTTTTTTGTTTGTTTGTTTTGTTTTTGTTTTGTGAGACCAGATCTCTATATCCCCCAGGCTGCCAGCCCTTGAATTGGCAATGTAGTTGAGGGTAACTGTGAACTGCTGATTCTTCCAACTCTACCTCCCACGTGCTAGGATTACAGACAGGCATGTGCCACTGTGTGGGCTAGTATACTTTAAATTACACTATTACTATGAAACTAGGCATTTAATAGTTATAAAATAAAAGTCTCAGTTTTAATAAAATAGGCTCAGGCATTCAAGCATGAAAATTTTCCTTAAAGTAGCATTGACATGATGCCCATTTTCCCATTTTTTCATATACATTTATTTGGTGGCATGTGACATCTAAGAAAATTAGTGAGAGAAATAGTAAATGTATGTGTACATGTGTTACAACTTCAGGGTAACTAACTCTGCAAGGAAAATAACACTAGACACTAGGTTTGTTATTTTAGTAATGATTGTCAGCAATTCTGTGGCTCATACTATACAATTCCCTCAATAGACACTTAATCCAGGGGAAAATTGATGCTGTATATAAAAGGGCAGAGTAGGAAGAACAGCTAAAGTGGGCTGTATTTGATCTGTTTTTCTTAACCAAGAAGAGCTGATACTTCTTAACCCTTTGCTTTAGTCCTGAGAATCAGGGAAGGAAGTATTTCATGGTCAGAAGGATCACTCTGGCTTTAAGGTGTGATCTTTTCCTTTTCCTTCCAGCCTCAATCTGCAATAATGCACAGTCAGTCAACTGAGATTTTTGAAATTAATAGGACCTAAAATGCTCTGCTCACTGTGGCCCTTGAAGATTGTAATCCATATAGGGACGTTTAAAAGCATGATTTAAGTTCCCTGAAACAGCAGCGCAACTCACTTTGTAGAACAGGCTGACCTTGAACTCGGAGATCCACCGTGCCTGGCTCCTGTGTGCGAATCCATAAAATGGGATAGCTGCAAACGCCCTCACTGCACCCGTGCCTGGGCAGTGCTGGATGTGAAGAGACTCACCACCGCCCGGCTGGCCTCAACTCCCGAGGCCACTTTTTAATAGGACCGAGTGCCAAAAAAAATGGTTTCTTAAGAAAGTGCTGTGGTTAGGGAGCTGAGGGGTGGCATCTAAGTAACAACTTATACTGTGTGTACCCCCAAATTGAACCGGGACCTTAAATGGGCATTTCAGGAAATCTGTTTAGACGTGTTTAAGGAAGGGCACTAAAAACAAAAACAGCTCTGAAAACCTCAGTATTGTTGGAAAGGTCTAAGCAGAGCCTGTACCCAACGAGAAGGATCAAGGACGCGCAGCCTCGGGTGACGGGAGGGCTGATGAGCGCCTGTAGATGTCATCGGTTCTGACCTCCTCATGTTTCTGGCCACGAAGGTCACTTCTCACCTTATGGTGACATTCCAGGAATACCAGTGGCGAACAGAAGACCTGGCAGAGGGCTTCCCAGAAGTGGTGGCCGCTACTCCTCTGCCACAATTACGGTCCTAAGTACTAATTAAATTCCTAAATATTTAGTCAAAAAGCAAAAAGTGGACTTCTTAGATAAGAGAAACTAGTTTTGTTTTTTTTAAAGAGGCTTGCAGATTAAGGGTGTCAGTTTACCCTTGTGAGGATGAAAGAAGCACACACTGAGATGATGGCCTTCTGGAGCCAGTGGGGTTGAGAGCTGCTGCAGCTACGGGGTCAGTACAGGTTCTCTCAGGCTTGTCATGCTGCTCATATTTAGTGTCTGCATCTTCTACCAAGTAAGCCAGGGTCCCAGTTAGGGTTTCTATCGCTGCGAAGAGGCACCATGACCACAGGAATTCCTTTTTTCTTTTCAAGACAGGGGTTTCTTCTCTGTCATAACTCTGGCTGTCCTGGAACTCTCTCTGTAGACCAGGCTGGCCTCGAACTCACAGAGATCCGCCTGCGCCTGAGACCTGGGATTAAAGGCATGTGTCCACCTGGGCGGTGGTACAGCTACAGCAACTCTTACCAAGGAAAACATTTTCCTGGGGCTGGCTCACAGCTCAGAGAGTCAGTCCTTTATCATCACAGCAGAAAGCATGGCCGCAGGCAGGCAGATGCGGTGCTGGAGAAGGAGCTGCCAGTTCTACACCTGGATCGGCAGGCAGTAGGAAAAGAGAGTGAGCTGGGTCTGGCTCAAGCTTCTGAAACCTCAAAGCCCACCCCCAGTGACATACTTACTCTAACGAGGCCGCATCTCCTGATAGTGCCTCTCCCTATGGGCCTGTTTCCCTATGGGGACCATTTTCATTCAAACCCCCACAACCAGGGAGTAGGAATCTGATCTCGGAAAAGGAGGCTTCTGTTAGCAAGTGTTCTTAATTGAGTGCTAATTATTTAATACTACTAGAAATAAAGGTAAGTTTATAACCATCTGAGTAAACTATGCTCACAGATTTTGCTGTGGATGTGGATATTTGATTTTGTAATAAGTAATTTAGGGCTAAGAATTGAACACTCAGAGTAAGTTGTGATATCTTAGGTAGCCAGACTCCTGCCGTTTTAGCTTTAGATTTTATTTGTAATCTGTTACCTTCGTTTTGTAGCATATAAAATTCAGAAAATGTTGGCATCTTAAAAATTATTTTTGTGTCATCTTTTCATCAAAAGGGATGAAAAAATTGTAATTGTCATCTTTTGGGCTGGGCTTATAGCTCTGTGGTAGAGTGTTTGCCTAGCACGTGTGAGGTACCAGGTTCAATCCCTAGTACTGCAAAAATGAAATAAAATAGAAAAACAAATGTAGTGGAATTGTCATCTCTCAGAATGCGATGAAGATGTCTTCAACACTTGCAGAAAATAATTGAGATTGCTAATGCAGCTGCGAGGCACTAACAAGAGTTAACTGCTGTGGAAGGCAACAAAAGAAATAGCTTTAATGCCGTTACCTGTGTGTTCATCAACTGTCTCAGTAATAGAACAGTACTGAACATTACAAGATTTGCTATTCGGGAGACAGAATGTTAAGAGAAAATTACCATCAGGACTGGAGAAATGGCTCAGAGGCTAGGAGTTCATACTGCTCTGTCAGAGGACCAGAGTTTGGTTTCCAGTATGGATGGCTCACAATCTCCTATAACTTCAACTCCAGGGAATCCAACGTCCTGGTCTGGATTCTTTGGACACCTATGCTTATACCTGTAGTCACTGGTTTCTTTTAAGTAGTGGATTCTGAAATAATTGCATACTTTGAGTTAATTTTTGGTCAATATCATTTATTGTGAATATCTTTATACCTAACCAAAAACTGTATTTGTCTCAGCTATAACTCTGCACGTCCTGTTCCCTTGCCACATCTCTATTACAGCCTCCTTTCAGTAGGGGAAGGGTGTGTCTCAGTGACTGTGAGACCACAGACCATCTCGTAAACCCGTGTCTCTCCCCTTCGCTATCCTCTTACTTGTCTGTGACGACGTAAGGCTTACAGCTATTCTAAGCAGATCTTAGAAGGCGGTTGCTCCTAAGAGCAGGTTGTCTCCTCAGAAACACCAGAGGACTGTGTTACTATATGAAAATACTTGAATATTGAGCCTGGCCTTTTTCATGAGGATCCATTCTGGCATTAAAGAGCTTCATCCGGAGCTGGAGACTTCTGTGAGGTGAGACTTGGTTAGAATGGCCCGAAGTCAGCCCAAACGGGCATATGGTATGCCGTGGTAGTCCCAGAAAGAATTATACTTACAGGCAGATGTACATTATTATTATTTTGTTTTGTTTTTGAGACAGGGTTTCTCTGTTGTAACTCTGGCTGTCCTGGAACTCACTCTGTAGACCAGGCTGGCCTTGAACTCACAGAGACCTCCTGCCTCTGCCTCTGAGAGTGCTGGGATTAAGGGCATGTGCCACCACTACCCGGCTAGATTCATTCTTATTTAGCCAACGGAGTATGAGTTTTGTTATGCATCTATTTACCATGTACAAATATAAAAGGAGTACTGACTTTGTTTCTTCTAACTTCCTTTTTTTTTAAATGATTTTTTTAATCTTATGTGCATTGGTGTTTTGCCTCATGTATGTCTGTGTGAGGTGTCAAATCCTGGAACTGGAGTTATAGACAGGTGTGAGCTGCCATGTGGGTGCTGGGAATTGAACCTGGGTTGTCTGGAAGAGCAGCCAGTATTCTTAACCACTGAGTCATCTCTTCAGCCCTGCTTATAACTTCCTTAGCTGAAAATAAGGTTATTAAAATCTTTTCCAGAAGGTGCCAGTTCCTTTGAAGTGTTTTGTAATGATAAATTCACAGATGTTTGGTTGAGGGATTTGCAGTCTGTACTCAGAAAATGAACAGTGGTGTATGCCGGCACAGCACGTCTCCGGAAGCTACCTACGATCCCTTGTCTTCTCCCTCCTAAGTGCGTTCTGCTTGTCTTCCTGTCTCGATTTCTTTCTCTCGCTCTCTTGCTCACACACACACGTGCATAATCAAAAATAAAATAAATCTTTAAAAACGAGGAAATTATGATAAAAAATGTAAAGGCATCTTTATCATGGCATCTGAAAACAACAATGAAAGCAGATACACACACTCACACTCATACTCACACACACACACACTCACACTCACACACATACACACCACACACACAGACACCACACACACACACACACACACACACACACCACACACACCACACCACACACACACACACACACACACACACCACACACACACTCACACACACACACACCACACACACCACACACACACACACACACCACACACACAGACACCACACACACACACACACTCACACACACACACTCACACACACACCACACACACCACACCACACACACACACACACACACACACCACACACACACTCACACACACACACACCACACACACCACACACACACACACACACCACACACACAGACACCACACACACACACACACTCACACACCACACACACACACACACACACACACACACAGACACCACACACACACACACACACCACACACACAGACACCACACACACACACACACTCACACACACACACTCACACACACACACACACACACACACACACACACACCACACACACACACCACACACACCACACACACAGACACCACACACACACACACCACACACACACACCACACACACCACACACACACCACACACACACACACACACACACACACACACACACACACACCACACACACACACACCACACACACACACACCACACACACACACATACACACACACACAGACACCACACACACACACACCACACACACCACACACACACACACCACACACACACACACCACACACACACACACCGCACACTCACACACACACACCACACACTCACACACACACACCACACACTCACACACACACACCACACACACAGACACCACACACACACACACCACACACACCACACACACACACACCACACACACACACACCACACACACACACACCGCACACTCACACACACACACCACACACTCACACACACACACCACACACACACACTCACACACACACACCACACACACCACACACACACCATCACCCATACCCTGCTTTCTGTCTCTCCACAACACAATCTACTTTCTGAATATAGAGACACTTTCAGGTTAGCTTTCCAGAACGTTGTCTAACACGTTTTCAAGCAGTATTGATTGCCTACACATTTAAAACACCGCAGTAGTTGCTGTCAGATGGAAATTTTTCATGGGGCTGTATTTCTTGCTAAAAATCTAAAGAAATTACAAAATGATTAGTTAAAAACTGTGAAGTTTTTGCTGAATTCAGAAACACCTGAAGTTCCTGACCTTCGGGTGGGAATCCCTTTGACACTTACTGCATTTTGATGTGCTTCGTAGTCTTCTTGTGAAACGCCTAAGTTTATGCAAGGAATGCACCTCAGTGTATTTCGTCCTTACGTTTCAAGTAGTGTTTTTGTATCTATTTGTTTATTTATTTTGTGTGTATGTATGCACATGAATCAGAAGACAACTTGCAGGAGTCGGTTCTTTGCCACCATATCGGTTCCAGGGATTGAACTTAGGTCCTCAGGCTTGGTAGTAACAAGTACCTTTATCTTCTGAGCCTTTTTTTTTTTTTTTTTTTTGGTTTTTCAAGACAAGGTCTCTCTCTATGCAGTCCTGGCTATCCTGAATCTCACTTTGTAGACCAGGCTGGCCTCGAACTCAGATCCACCTGCCTCTGCCTCCTGAGTGCTAAAACTAAAGGCCTGCACCACCTCCACCTGGCTATGAGCCATCTTAATATTTGGGAAAAACATCTACATGGCCTGATTAAGGCTCTTTACATCTCTTTGAAGCCACTAATGTTAAGGTAATCGAAAATCTCCCTTCCTCTTTGGAGCTGTTGCTCAGTTACCTTTGGAGATGTTTGTATTGCACACAGGGCACCTGAAAAAGTGTTGACACCAACTTAAATGTCATTGTCAGAGAGATGTAAAGGTTCTGGGACCAGGGCTCTTTGCCTGTAGACCACCAAACCCCAAACCACTTTGTTGTACGTAACTAAAAGATGTTTCCACGAGACGGTTGCTCGCGGAGCCTTTGAACCCGGTCCCCTTCTCTGTTCCCTTTAAGAATCCTCCCAGTGCACAGTTGAAAGTTTTACAGCTAGCAATTTTTTTTTTTTTTTTTTTTTTACAATTAAAGAAAAAAACACTATCAAACTCACAGAAAAACTGCAGTATAGTGCAAAAAACTTTTTTTTTTTTTCCGGAAAATTTGAGCATAAGTTGCTGACTTGATCCCTATCAGTTTGAACACTTAAAAGCATGTGTCCTATCTCCAGCACGACCACAATATAGCCAGCGAAACCAGGAAACGAACATTGATAAATGACTATCGATTTATCCTCTGCCCCATCAGTGTTCTGGTGTGTCAAACGCTCTTTCCCACAAGAGGATTCGCTCCGGGGCACACCGCGTTCCCTGTGGCGTCTCTTCAGTTACACTCTAGTTCCTCGAGCCGTCACGAGTTCAACGCTTCGAGGGTCACGAGCCCAGTTACTTTGTAAACTCTCCCTCAGGTTAAGTTGAGCCCTTAGGGCATGATCCATGTTCTGTAGTTTGGTAGGGGAATCACAGAGGTCAGGCTGTGTTCTGTGCACTGTTAGGTGCGCACCGGAGGCGATGATTGCATGTGACCTCAGTTATAACCCTGTCACCCAGGCTTTGCCGCTCTAGAGCTACCCTTTCTCCTTTATAATTCCTAAGTACTAAGAAGACGAACTCTGGGGCCTGGAGAGACGGCTTAGCTGTCAAGAGCACTTGCTGCTCTTCCAGAGGACCTGAATTCGGTTCTCACCACACATGTTAGGTGGCCTATAACCACCTGGAATTCCAGCTCCAAGGAATCAGACACCTTCTTCTGGCTGTCTGTGGCACCCACTCCCCCTCCCCACCCCGGAATATGTTATTAACACAGACACATCTGTGTGAATACAACTAAATCATAAGTGCTTTGAAACTATATAAATGGCCCATTTGTCATCAGGCTTACCTATAAAAATGTATTTTATGTATATGAGTGTTTTGCCTGCATGTATGTATGTGTGCAACGTGCATGGCTGGTCCTTAAGGAGGTCCGAAGGCACTGAACTGGAACTATGCATGGGTTGTGAGCCATCATGTGGGTGCTAGGAACTGAAACCGGGTTCTCTGCAAGAGCAAGAGCTCTCAACCATGGAGCCATCTCTCCAGTCCCTTCATCAGACTTTCAACAGATTATAATCCAATACTGTTTATTTCAGTGCTTGCTAATCTCCATTTGATTAATGGAAACGCTTTAATGATGACTTCTGTGTCTGAAGATATTCTTTCATTGTGTGATCTCTTCGTTGCTTCCCGGCACAGAAAAAAAAAAATGTTCCCAACTCATCTTGTTCTTTCTGTGGCATCAGCCATTTCTCCAAGGAGCCTGGTTCCTCTAAGTGGAGAATGATATTTAGATGTTTTTTATCTGGAGGCTGGGAGATGTTTGTGATTTTGTTCCCAGATGATATTGGCAAGCAGGGCTGTATTTATTTGTAGGGTATTCATGTGCATACATTTATATATGTGTTTTGTATCTCATTAGATACAACAGGACCCAACGGTTTGTGCTTATGCCTTCAATTTCAACACAACAGGTTTACATATTCAGTATTAATGAGTTCCTTTGGAGATAGACCCCAGCGCTCTACCACTGAGTTTATTCCAACCACGGTTTCTGTTAAATATTGTTGAGACCTGCTTAAAGGGTTTTCAAGGTTCGAGGGAAATGACCTTTTGCATTTCAGTCACCAAATCAAAGGCTATCATGCCGTATTTAACTAAAAGATGTCCAATTTATATGACAGCTGCTCATGAAACCTTCGAACTAGCTGGTTTGTTTAGTTTTCCCCTACTGAGAACCTTCAATATGCAGGTGAACGGTTCACAGCTGTCTGAGGATGACCTTGAACTCCTGATCCTCCTCCCTCTCCCCCCACACCACAAGTGCTTGGATTTTGATACCTCATGCCAAACTGCCAATTTTTTTAATCTTTCAAATTTGTGTGTTTCTCATGTTTTTATACTTTGTTGCTAGCATCTAAGGGCTGATATACTGAACTTTTCCAATTAGGATGGAATGCAAATAGAGTGACTGTGTTTTTCAATCAAAAAGCTGGAACATAACCTGATAACTGTCTATGCTATGGAATATAAAGCCAGTATTACCCTGAGTAGTAAATTATTATCATGAAAGTAAAAGCAAACTTAAATTTTTCCAGCTATAGAGGAGCTACCGAGCCAGTAGTCCCAGAGAAACAACTTAAAGACTCTGGACAAAAAATGTAATAAAAAAATCTATCACCTGAAGGCATTACAAACAGCCTGTTTTACGGATTTTTGCCTTAAGTACAGGCTCCATTTTAAACCTCAGAATTACTAAAGCTTGAATACAAAATCTGCAGTCTTACTTAGTTCAAAAACAGAACAAAACAAAAAACATAAGCAGCTAGAAATAATGAGTGGAACCCTAGGATGGAAAAAGCCAGAAAAAAAAAAGTATGAATTCTCTGGTCAATTCTCGAAGTGTGTGTGTGTGGGTGTGTGTGTATGCGCACGCGCGCACCTGAGCTTTCTCGAACCCATATTTACCTTCCACCCCATTTGAAGCTAAAATATGAAGTTTATGCTTCTTCAGGGTGACCGATCTACCCCAGTGTCCTTAGAATTATAAAATGTCTGTGGTGCCTTTGGTCACTCTGGCTGCTGCTCATCATAGGTGAGGCAGAATTTGAACTTTAACCCAGATAACTTAACTTCATGCTTTAAAAAGTGGAAAGCGACAACAATTACCTCCCCACACCAGTTCCTATATAGTTCATAGAAATGCAAGAGAACTTAGGATTTCTGCAGTGTATCATTCATAATCCAGGATACAATTCAAAATTGTTGGAACACACAAAGAAGCAAGAAAATGTAATACTGCTTTCAGAGAAAGGATGATGATTGGCCCCCAAATGATATGGACATTGGGACTGGAGAGTGAGAATCTAGGGCAGCTGTAAATATGGTCAAAGATATAGAGGAAAATAAGCACACAGTGAAAAAACAGGAAATGTCAGTCAAGAAACTATAACAAAAATGAAAATTCTAGAATTAAAAAGTACAGTATCTTAAAATTCAAAAGACTCTTAGATGAGTTTAACAGCAAAATTAAGATGACAGAAGAACCCTGGAGGTGGCGCAGCCCTTCAATCCCAGCACTCAGGAGGCAGAAGCAGGCAGATTTTTGAGTTCGAGGCCAGCCTGGCCTACAGAGTGAGTTCCAAGACAGCCAGAGTTACAACAGAGAAATTCTTTCTCAAAAAAATGAAACCAAAAAGATTTCAGAAAAGTGTGTGAGTAAATGGGATATGGTGGTGTGTCCCCAAAATCCCAGCACTAGGAAGGTGGAGGCAGGAGGTTGGCGAATTCAAGGCTAGCCTAAACTACATAGCTAGTTTCAGGCCAACCTGGGCTACACAGTCACAGCCTGCAAAAATATATATATACTACTCACTGTGACCGTTAGAGATAAAAACACTAGGATGAGAAAGAACAGTCTTGGGGGAGGTGTGGGAAATATGAAAACATCTAACACACAGGTGACTGAAGTCACAGAAGAAAAACAGAGCTAGCAGAAAAGGTATGTGGAGAACCAACAGCTAGAAGGTTTCAAGTTTGTTAGAAGCCTGAACTTTATAGAAGAGTTCAAGTAGGAAAATGCAAATAAAATCACACCTGGTCCTGACATGATCAACTGCTGAAAGCCAATTAAAGGGGAAACATTCAAGAAAGTTCTGAAAAAAAGAATACACGGTAAACAGAGCAAGAGCACACCGCCGACTTCTCACCAGAAACCGTAGAATCTAGAGTCCAGTGCAGTCCTCAAGGGGACAGAAGAAAAAGAAAACCATCAACCTAAGAGTCTTTTTTTCATTTTTGTTTTAGCTCTCACTTTACAGCCTAGGCGAACCTGGCACTTACTGTGTAGTTCAGGTTTCAAACTCATGGTAATCCTCCTGCTTTGTCCTCCAAAGATAGCCAAGAGATAACAGCTCTGAACCACTGTGCCTGGCTCCATCCAAATATGTATATTTGAAACAGGTCTCATCATGTTGACTTGGTGGCCTGGACTCACTATGTAAGCCAGACTAGTCTTGAATCCACAGAGCTTTTCCTATCTGCCTCCCCCATGCTGGGATTAAAGGTAGCATGCCCAAGCCAGGCAGTGGCGCACGACTTTAATCCCAGCGCTCGGGAGGCAGAGGCAGGTGGATCTCTGTGAGTTCCAGGCCAGCCTGGTCTACAGAGTGAGTTCCAGGACAGCCAGAGATACAACAAAGAAACCCTGTCTCGAAAACAAACAAAAACAACAAAAAAATGTCATTTCCAGAACCTGCATTCTGTATCTAATATGATTCCTTTTTAAAATGTCTTAAGTATTTTTATTTGATATGTATGGATGTTTTGCCTGCATGTTTGTCTGTATACTACACATGTGCCTGACGCCTAGGGAGACCAGGAGAACGTGTTGGATGTCCTCCACAGGTTGTGATGGTTGTGAACTGCCGTGTGTGAGCTAGGAATCGAACCCAGGGCTTCTGGAAGAGCAGCCAGTGCTCTGAATCACTAAGCCACCTCTCCAGCTCCCAAATAAAATACCTTATAAGCTTGAGAAGAAAATGAAGCTGTATCCAAATAAATGAAAGTTAAGAGGAATTGTCCCCATACGGTTGCATGGCTGTACGTGTCAGCGGAAGTTCTTTAGGCTGTAGGAAATCTATATTAGACAGTAATTACATATATTAGACAATAACTGTGAATAACTATGAAGAAGATGAAAAGCACCAGACACGTTAATGATACGGGTAAAGGCGAAGTAAAATTTCCTCTTCACTTCTGTAAAAGAAAAAGTGAGCATCTGGAGCAAAAGTTAATCACATTGTCGTGTCAAGCTTGCGGTGTGTTTAGATGTGACATGTGACGGGAGTGTAAAGGTCGCAGAGTGGTGAAAGGGTTTAAATGGCCGCAAGCCACCGAGAGCTGGTATCATTGTAACTGCCCAGGCAGTGGAAACCTGCAATGTGTATTATAACCCCCAGGACAGGCAGAAACAGACGGATGAATAATAGCATTTGGGGAATTTAAGAATCTTCCTTCAGCGACTAGACAGCCAGCCAGATGTAAGGCGTGAGGGATACCGTCTGTTACTTTGGTCTCATTGGCTTTCATCAGACAGTGTGCCCAGCCACTGCAGAACACACATTGCCTACTGCACATAGCATGTTCTCCCCCAGAAATCAAACAAGTCTTAATAACTTTAAAAGCTCTGAGATTGGGAGTGGTTAATTCCAGCACTTGCGGGGCAGAGGCAGGCAGATTTCTGTGACTTCAGGGCTAGCCTGGTCTACATGGCAAGCTCCAGGCCAGCCAGCGTTCTCTGGTGAGATCCTGTCTCAAAAACAAAAACAAAACCCATCCTGGAATAAATAAATAAATGGACTGAAGTAATAGAGTGCTTCTGGTTTTGTTTTTCACTGTAGTGGAGTAGAATTAGAAATCTTTTGATGTTTTGGTTTGCATTTCACCTTTTTGCAAAGAAGGAACTGAACCCTGGACCTTATACGTGCTGCCCTACCACTGAGATACGGCTCTTGCCCAGAAATCAGTACAAGTCAAAGAACAGAGAACTCACTAATTTTGCTAAATATCTACAAGTTAAATAAGTATAAATAAAATAACTAGTGGACCGAAGAAGTCACAAGAAGATTGTAACTAAACCATAATGAGAATAAAACATCAGATTCATAAGACGCAGTGGACGCAGTCCTCAGGGGAGAACATAGCATAAGTGTCCACAGCTAGAAAGCGGGAATTAAAACAATTTGCTACAGTTTCGCCTTAATAGGACAAAGAAGGCAGGGTAAATTAAACCCAAAGTAAGCAGGAGGGTGAAGTAATCAAGAGGATGGAATAAATCAGGAAGAGAAGACTGGCAGAGAAAATTCATCAGATTGAAAGCGGATTCTTTGAGACTCCCTCCCTAACAAGGAAGAGACTGTGGATGCGCAAAGAGCCCTCCCTGCAGGTCCTAGAGAGGACAGTGTTAACTGTAGAGCCTGCCAGATTAAACAGCTGCCAAGGAGAGACCACAGGCGTCTTATTCCGATAAATTTGACAATTAGGAAAATAAGGCAAAAATCTTTGAAGATTCAAACTTGTCAAAACAAATGGAATAAAAATCTGAATTAAAAAATGAAGCTGGGATTTAAAGTTCAGATCGAAGTAGTGTTACTTTAGACGTTACTATAAACATTAAAGAGGAAATACGGTCAGTTTCATGACTCTTAGAGAGAGAGAGAGAGAGAGAAAGAATGCTACAAAAACGACAATAAAACCTAATGGAGAAATTAAAGAAATATCATAGGCTTAATCCACCCACAAGCATAAACTCGGGAGTCCTTAACAAGCTATTTAGTGGTTGGGCCCTCAATGCACACCACAGCAGGGCGTCCAGCAGGGCGTCCCCGGAGTGCAAGGGTCACAATCTCAGGACTTTATCTCATCGTGAAATCAATGTAATCCACCCAGATTGATGGAACAGATACAGGGAAATCATAAAACTTCAACAGTGCCTTAAATATCTACCTGCAATCCCAGCACTTGAGAGTGAGCTGGACACAAGAGAATCACAAATTCAAGGCCATCCTGGGCTACATAGTGAGTTCCAGGCCAGCCTTGGTCCCGTGGTGAGACCAAATCTCAAATCAACAACGAAAAAGGAAAGAAAGGCTATCTCCCAAACAAACCAGAATAAAAGGTAGCTTCTTGGGCTCTCTGGAAAACCAGTGGTTAAAATAATTTATGGTGAAATGTTGAACACCACCCCTCCAATTAAAGATAGGAACTGGACATAGAAACCCTTTGTCATCGCTTCTGTTCAATTGTTCTAGCAAGCCTAGCCCGTGCAATGCAGCAGAGGAGAAACGGAAAGCACAAAGGTTAGAAAGGAAGATACTTTTTTTTTTTCAATTTGCAAATGGTGGCTAGTCATATTGAAAATCCTAAGGAATATGCTGAACCACCAAAGCTAAGTTACTGTAGTAAGAGCTCAGTAAAGAAAGTTGTTACAAAACACTAGATATATATTTTAAAAAATTTTAAATTTGTGTGTGGAGGGCATGTATGTGCCACAACCTGCATATGGAGAAGTAGATTCTCTCCTTCTACCACTGGGCTCCATCCCTGGGCTCCAGGGATCAACCTCAGGCTGTACCCTGGACTACAGAGCTACCTCTCTGCTTCCTAATTATATCACTAAAAATGAATAAGTAAGTAAATAAAGAAATACAAAGAGAGAGAGAGAGCGAGAGTGAGCACAAATGACAAGCTACTACTCAGAAAGTCTATAGATAAATACGTGAAAAAAGATACTATTATTTGCTTTTCAGGGAAATATAGATTCAAAACAGAATGAAATACCAATACGCATCTCTCAGGATGGCTCTCACTTAAACTTCTGATGAGATGGCTCAGCACGTGTTGCTCTTGTGGAGGAAGAAATCAGTTTCGATTCTCAGCACCTACATCTGTAATCCCAGTTCCAGGAGACCTGATGCTCTCTTCTGACCAATGCTGGCGTGCTGGCGGATGCACATATACACATGCAGGGGGAACGCACATAAAATGAATTTTAAATTCATAATAAAAATTATATGGTAACATGTGGCTTGTCTCATTTTAAAAAAATCTGATGATATGCTCAATGTGGTGGTACGTGCATGTAACCAATCCAACCCTAGGGAAACTGAGGCAGGAGGAAATTCATGAGTTTGAAACCAGCTTGGGCTCTGTGGTGAGACACCATTTCAAAAAACAAAACTAACCAAAATTCCAGCAGTATCAAATACAGGTGAGAATGTGGAGCAGCAGGAGGAAGATGCGTTTTGCTGGTGGCGCTGCCACTTTTGAACAAGTTCTGGCAGTTTCTATTAAAACTAAATATATACCTACTCTACGACCCAGTCATTCGACACCTGGGTATTTACTCAAGAGATACGGGAGCATATGGCCACAGAAAGGCTTTTACAGGGATCACCAGGCCTCAGTCTACTCATGAGAAAAGAAAACACATCCAGGTTGAGCGACAGCCTCTGAAATACCTGCTCTCAGAACCATCAAGCTCACCCAAACAAGGAAAGTCTGAGACGCTAACCAACCAAGAGGCGCCTAAGGGGACGTGGTGACTAAATTAACGTAGCATTGGATGGAAACAAAGGAAATCCGGATACTTACTGTAATGGATAGATATCCCGTTCATGAGGCATCCACACAGATGTCCACACTAACAGTGATGATTAATAGAGGAGGTTCAATGTGGAGTATGCAGGAGGCCTCTGTACTTGCCTTCATCGTTTTCCAGTAAATGTAAAACTGTCTTAAAATTTAAGTTTGTTATTTAAAAAATCTAAAGATCTATTTATTTTATCTTATGTGTATGAGCATTTTGCTTGCATGTATGTATTTACACCACATGTGCCTGTTACCCTCAGAGTTCAGAAGAAGGTATCATATCCCCTAGAACTGGAGTTGTGAACTCCCATGTGGGTGCAATCTGAACCCAGGTCCTCTGCAAGAGCATCAAATGCTGTTAATCACTGAGCAATGTCTACAGCCTCAAGTTTACTATTTACAAAAATATCACAGTAATTTTATTTAAAATAATCAAAACTAAAAGCAGCTGGGTATGGTAGTATACACCTTTAATCCCAGAAGTTAAAAGCAGATGACTCTCTGAGTTCAAGGTTAGCCTGGTCTATGTGGTAAGTCTGAAGCCGGCCAGGGCTACATAGAGAGACTCAAACAAACAACAACAAAACTAGAAAAAGTTTAAATGTTTTTCAGGAGGATAGTAGATGAGTGGTCGGTTCATATAGTGGGATACTACCTAATTTAAAAATGAACTACTAAGAAGCATGGGTCTGCAAACCCCCAAATGCACGGGTCTCAAAAGATTCTGTTGAAAGACTCCTTAGAAAAATTTGTATCATATGTTTGTGATTCCATTTCACAAAGTTGTAGAATAAGCTAAACTAGATACAGTGAAAGCAGTAGTCTCTGGTTAATGTGAGGACTGACTAGGAAGAGGCTGGCGGGAAAACCCTTCTGGGATGAGGTGATATTCTTTTCCTCCCATCTTCTCACTGCTCCTCTTCCCTCTCTTCTCCTCCCTTGTTCCCTTCTTCCCATCCCTTCCCCATGAAGTCTCATGTAGCCCAGGCTGGCCTCGAACCCACAGACCTTAGACTCCTGAGTCCTGGGATTCACAGACATGAACCTACCTACCTGGATATTGATAGGAATTTGCACTGCACAGGGATATGAGATTAAAAAAGGTTAAATGGTGCACTTAAAATACAAGCAATTCCCTAATATAAGTTTTACCTTAATATCTTATAAAATATAGAATTTTAGTAATGTTTATGATAACATGTTATAGGGGTGAAATATACTAATATCTCTAACTTTTTTGGAAATCTATCTGAATTATGAATGGGTAGAATGATGAATAATGGGAGAGTGATGTGTAACCAGATAAAAACAGTATCACAAGATTGTAGATTCCAGTTGGCAGTTAACGGTGTTCACTGTATAGCCTCTGCCCTTCTTTCCTCCTTCCTTCCCTCCTTATCTCCCCCTCATTTCTTTCATAAACTTTAAATTTTTAATCATGTATACGTGTGCATCTGTGTGTGGGTTCTGGTACCCTCACAGTCCAGAAGAGCGTTGGATTCCCCAGGAGCTGGAATTGCAGGTAGTTGTTAGTCACCTGACTGGATGCTGGGAACTGAACTCTGGTCCTCAGCAAGAGCAGTGTGTGCCCTTAGCCCCTGAGCCGTTTCTCTAGCCCCGTTGTTAGCTCCGTAGCCCTTTCTGGTCTAGAACGCACTGTGTAGCCCATACTGGGCTCAAACTCACAGCAACCCGTTGCATCGGCACCCTAAGGGCTGAGGTTACAGCTGGTCACCACTGTGCCCTGGTTCCTTTTCTGTTTGAAAATGTTCTGAGTAAAATATTCTGAGGAAACTGGTCACGAGGGCGTAGGTTTGTAACCTAGCTACTCAAGATTCTGAGGCAAAAGAATACTGAGTTTAGGGCCAACCTGAGCAACATAGCAATATGCTACTCTCTCTTTCCCTTTCCTTCTCCCTCCCAGCTTCCCTCTCTTTCAGAGAGATCATATAGATTACATACATTTGAATGATGATCATTGAGGTTTTGTTTGATCTTTTTTAGCTGGCTGGTTTTCATAAAAACAAATAATTAGATTTGAAGAATATATATATATTCTTGAAGAAAAAAATATATATGGAAAATAAAAAAGTTATCAAAAATTCTTTCTGCAGTAATAACCCACTTTTTTGTTGTTTATTTTTATTTTATCTTTTGGTTTTTTGAGATAGGGTTTCTCTGTTGTAACTCTGGCTGTCCCTGGAACTCATTCTATAGACCAGGCTGGCCTTGAACTCACAGAGAACCGTCTGCCTCTGACTCCCAAGTGCTGGGATTGAAGGCATGAGCCACCACCGCCCGGCTAATAACTCACTTTTTAATTTTATTTAATTTAACTTTCTAAATAGGGTCTCACTGTGTAGCCATGGCTGGTATGGAACTCAATATGTAGACCAGGCTGGCGCAAACTCACTGAGATCCGAGTGCTGGGATTGAAGGCGAGTACCATGTCCCAGCACGGCCCACTTTTCCTCATTATCCTTAGTATAAGCAGGTCTCTGATGAAAATTCCTAGAGTGGCAATACTGCCTGGGTAATTCCTCCCCTTCTCCTTAAGGCGCCGTTGGGGGCGTGGAGGAGGTGAAGTTCTGCCCTGAAAGAGTTCTGCCACCAGGCTTCACAGAGTGGAGTCCTCATTAGATTCACCCAAACCTGTGGAAATGTGTCCTGTGTAGCTAATACCCATAACCCTTTCTTTTTAGATATACAACCAAACGCGGAGCTGAAAAGCGCCGAGGAGCAGCCTCTGCCCACAGGTAACGCCTTTGCCGTAGAGGCATGCAAAAATTAATACGGTGCCTTTTGCTGATAAAATACCTTCCTCCACTAGCATCCCAAGTGCAATAGGGGTGGGAGATAGCTCAGTGGCTAAAGTGCGGGCACATGAGGGCCTGAATTTGAACTCCCAGCCCTTGAATAAAAGCCAGGTAGGGCAGCCCCCTCAGCACTGAGGGACAGAGACAGACTGATCCCAGCAAGCTCTAGGTTTAGTGAGGAACTCTGTCTCAAAAAGTAAAATGGAGAGCTGTAGCAGGACGCTTTGCCAAGAAGTTTTCTGTCTGGCGCTGCCTCCCTTATGACTGGATGCCGCTTGGACTTCTGGGAGCTTTGCTTAGGTTATAAAGGAGAGTGCTGGCAGACTTGGCAGTCGGTGGATGGTTTGAAAGACGTTAGTTCATTCAGCTAGTTCTCTCTGCAGTTCCTGTTATCCAAGCTAAGGACAGCCAAAAAGGGCAGGGAATTTCTCTTTCTTTCTATCTTTAAAGGCTGCCTGCAAGAGCGGTGAAGATGTCTCTCTTTCCTTTATCTTTTTAGAGCTAGAGGATAAAATAGGCACATGGGAATCTGTTACAATTTGGGAATCTCTCACAGGAGCAGTTGGGGCCAGAGAACAGGATTCAGTTGCAGAGAGCAATAAGCAAAGACACCCACATTGCCAAATTGACCTCTGGCCTCCACACACTTAGGCACACACAGATAAGCCACACACACACACACACACACACACACACACACACACACACACACACCACTTTAGCACCATAGAGCCAAACTAAATGTTGATCATTGGATTTTTGTTTGTTTGACTGATTTTTTTTTCCAACGGATTGATATACTTTAAAGTCAATACCTTGAAATCGAATGGTTTAAGCTTCACTTTAGATCAGTGGTCAGCAACCATTTTTGAGTAAATGCCCATAAAGCTATCATATAATATCTATCTTAGATCCTTTGTTGCTGTTGTTTTTAATAACCTTTGAAAATGTAGAAGCC
Organism: Cricetomys ansorgei; assembly: GCA_026225945.1. NCBI lineage: Eukaryota > Metazoa > Chordata > Mammalia > Rodentia > Nesomyidae > Cricetomys > Cricetomys ansorgei. The sequence continues at coordinate 15,593,584 of JAMJFZ010001881.1, forward strand.
ATCCTTACCCCTCGACCTATACAGAGCAGGTGTGATCAGCGGGCCTTTGGGCCATAGTTTGCTGACTCCTGCTCTAAACTTAGGCAGTAGGATCTTGATTGAATTCAATCCAGCATAAACTATATGGTGAATTTGAAGCTAGCCTGGGCTACATAGGGAGACCCTGTTTTGAAAGTACTGTCTTAGTTAGGGTTTCTATTGCTGTGATGAGACACCATGACCAAAGCAACTTGAGGAGGAAAGGTTTTATTTGGGTTATGTCTCCATTTCAGTGTTCATCACTGAAGGAAGTCAGAACAGGAACTCGAACAGGGCAGGAACCTGGAGGCAGGAGCTGACAGAGGCTGTGGAGGGTTGCTGCTTACTGGCTGGCTCCTCATGGCTTGCTTAGTTGGCATTCTTACAGAACCCAGGCTGGCCAGCCCAGGGATGGCACCACCCACAATGGGCTGGACCCTCTCCAATCAATCACAAATGAAGAAAATGCCCTACAGGCTTGCTTACAACCCAATCTTATGGAGGCATTTTCCTCCATAAGGAGGTTCCTTCCTCTCAGATGACTTTAGTTTGTGTCAAGTTGACATAAAACTATCCAGCACAAGCACCAAGAAGTCAATGAATGAACGCTCGCTCTTGGGTTCCAAGATGTTTTGCATAGAATCACTTAATTATATAAACAGAAGGAGAAAACAGGTTTGGCATACGGAAGTTTCTCGTTTCCTTTTAGGAAAGCATTTATCTCAATATAGCTTACCTCGGTGTGTTCAAGCTCAGTAGCGCTTACTACTACACATTCATACTTGGGCACAAACCGCAACGGCATCCTACTGACTATTGTGACATGCCAGCGAAGAAAGAATCTCTGTCTAGACGGAGTGTGAGTCTGTTACAAAACAGGTCAAAGAAGTATTCACAAAAACGTAAAGGGTAGACGGATGACGGAGTCTCATTCCCAGTTCTGAACCTTGCGAGTTACCACATCTGCTGTTGGGATGAGTGAAGTGGGGACCGCTGGGTGCGGAGGCTGAGCAAGATGGCGGACGCTAGCTGTCACTGTTGGTGACCGTGAAGTCCAACTCACTGCGCAGTCTTACAAGTCTCTTCAACTTGACCACAACCTTTGTCTTTTAGAAAGCCCGGAGGCTTTGAGTGACTACAGTTTGACCAAACCTCATGAGATAGAAAATGTGGACGGTACAGAAGCCCCAACCAACGAAGACGAAGATGCTGGAGGTAAATCATGCCAAACAGTTAAACCTTCATGGTTACAGATGGAGCTCAGGTTGAGTCTGAAGAAGAAATCAGCTTGCCAGTGGAAACGTGTATTTGTCGGTTTACTGACAATCAACTCAGATTTGTTCATTTCACATATGTTTAATAGTTCGTGACAAAATAACACCAACGTTGGGGTGGGGGGAGGTGACTCAGCAATGAAGCACTCCTGCTGCTCTTCTGGCGGGGGCGGTCCTAGATTGGTTCCCAAATCCCACGACACTACCACCAGTCACTCCAGGTGACCCTCTGGTCTCTGTGGGCACTTGCACACACGTGGCATATACACAAGCAGTCACACACATTTGCATCACACCGATGTTTTGAGAATTTAAGATACTCATAAGCTGTTCACGTTATATCAACTTTAAGACGGCTCATTTGCCAGACTTGGTGGCATAGTTCTATGATCACAGCTCTTGTGTAGCTGAGGCAGGAGGATCATGAATTTAAGGTTATTGATCTAGGCTACATACATAGCCAAAGCAATATATCGAGATCTTGTCTCAAACAAAGCAAAGTGAAACATGCTTGCTTTATCATTTTTCCTTATAAAAATAGCACACCTTCATAGTCTGGGGTACTTTCCAATAGCCAGCTCTCCAGACAGTAACTGGGTGGCCAACAATTCAATTCTTTTTAACATTTTTATTTATTATTATTGGGAGTAGAGGTATGGAGGGCAGAAGACAATTTGTAGGGGTCAGTTCTCTCACGGTTAAACTTAGGTTGTCAGGTTTAGTCTCAGGTAACCTCATCCTTTGAGCCAGTTTGCTGGCTTCTTTTCCTCCTTCCTTCCTTCCTTCTTTCCTTCCTTCCTGCCCCCCTTCCTTCCTTCTTCCCTTCCTTCCTTTCCTCTTTGTCCTCTTCCTTTTTTTACTTTGAGACAGAGTTGTTCTACATAGCCCTGGCTGTCCTGGAATTCGCTCAGGAGACCAGGCTGGCCTCAGACTCAGAGATCCAAGCGCTAGGATCAAAGGCATGTGCCACCACACCTGGGCCCTTTATTTCTATTTTTACTTCGAGTTTTTGGAACAGGTTCTCACAGTGTGCCCCAAAGTGGCCTCGAACTTGTGATCCTTCTGCCTCAGCTTCCCAAACATTGGTGCTGTACACATGCCACAGAACTGGAGTTTACCCCATTTCTTGATAACTCCAGGGACTGAGTCTCTTGATCTCCTTTCCCTCTCTGTTTCAACCATCAAAGTTCCTTTTAATTCAGTTTTTTTAGAATATTTTTAATGTGCATGTGCTTGAATTATGTGGACCACGTGTGTGCAGGTGCCTGCAGATGCAAGGGGAGGGCTTTGGAGTCTTTGGAACTAGAGTTACAGGCAGTTACCGTCTCCTGATGTCAGTGCAGGGAACGGAACCCAGGCCCCTTGCAGCTGCAGTAAGCACTCTTAACTACAGAGCCTCCTCTTCAAGCTTATTTTTTAATAGCCATTAAAAACTATCTACCTTGATGGGATGAATAATTTGACCCTCCTTTCTGTTCTTCTTGTAAATTCATGTAACATTTTTGTTGGCAACTATGGGACCTGTGAGGAGAACCGAGGCAGCAAATTCAGTAAAGCTTCTTGGACAGCTGCTCAGTTCTGCAGCAGCAAAATCCATGCGTGTCCCTGCGAGAGGGTTTCTTGTAGCAGAAGCACTTTCTTAGCCTCTGTGTCTTATCTACTTGATGTCCATTTCTTACAGGGCCGATTATCGTGCCTGTGTGTTCATATTTCCCTCCTTCTTGGTGCTCTGGCATTCGGGCGTCTTACAGACCAGGATGAGATGGCTCTTCTCGGGGCTAGACAATTCGAGAGATCCTTACAGTCTTGCCTGGGAGTGTGTTTTTCATACCCAAACCAGCTAGTCCATACCAACAATTACACCCTCGTCTCCAGCTCCTACACTGAGTCCTAAATCAGCTGAAGGCCTCATACTGACAACTAGAAACCATCCCGGTGCCCGGGCCCAGTGGGAACATTCCACCTCGCATATCTTACTCTGCCTGTCTCACAGAAACTCCAGTGAAGATTCTTGCATAAGCTCTTCCCTCATGTCTCTCTCTTCTCTGCCTCCATCTTGACACTAATGCTACAATTTTCATGATACTATAATAAAGGAAACGTCTTCCTTCCCATCCTCATTTTCATTTTCTCTGTACATGTCCATGTACATTCTTAACTTTGGCATTTACTTAACTTTGGCATTTTGGTAATGGGCATATTCAGCAGGTAGATATCCTGCCTATCATAAAGTCAGCCCTACATAGCTTGTATATGAGGTATACCAGCTGTTTAAACAGGCCTTATAGCAGCTCTTATCCAATCTTCCGGGCTGGTAGTCCCCTCAAGGATAATCTGTGATTGTTCCATCGTGAGCTGTGGGTCCTGCATCAGCCCACCCACGACTCTTTACTGTGCACCATCTGAGAAGTAGGATTCAGAGCTAGAGGTTTTTGTTCAGGATAGAGTGTACACTTCCCACATGGGAGGTCCTGAGTTGAACCCCCAACCCTAGAAAGAAAATAATGCAGAGTCAAAATACTACCCCTAAATAAGCCCCTAATCTGTTCTAGTAAGGGTTCCTCAGAAAGTTGGTGATACTCACTTACAAAATAAGGTCACTCTGCTCACACTCCACTCCTGGTTTCAGTTCTTGGTCTTGCCCTCCCATACTGGACCACCTTCTTGGTATCCCAAGTACGTGTGTGCATGTGTGCATGCCTGTGGGAACACTGTGTGCAGGAGCACACTGGAGAATGGAGGCTAGAGGTTGATATTGGGGGTTTTTATTAATTGCTCTTCACCTTACATGTTGAGGCAGTTTCTCCCACTGAACTCAGAGCTTGTCAGTTTACTAGTCCAGCTAGTCAGCTTGCTGGGAAGGTGCCCTGTCTCTGCCTCCTGATGCGGGGATTACAGTTGGGCTACTGTACCTGCCTAGCATTTACATGGGTGCTGGGGATTGAACTCGGGTCCTCTGTTTGTGCTACAGGTGTTTTAACCTCTGATCCATCTCCCGAGCCCATGTCCAGAAATATCATAGATGGTATTTTCCTCCCCTGTAATTTTTTTTCCTTTAAGAACAGCTTGGAATCTGATATTCAGCGCTCAGGCCAGATGCAATCTGAGCTTGGTTCAGCTTTAAGACCTGCTCTAATACATTCTTCTGCCTGCAATTTAACTGTGACAGTAGCAGCCAAAGGGTTATACATCTTACTCCTTGTCTTCTTGGTTTGCCTTTCTTTGGACATCCTGTGAATCGACTCCTTGGGAGTCAGGTCCATTGGTAACATTTACCAGGACGAATAAGAAACAAGATCACCATTTAGGACTCAAAGTTCCCATCTTCTCTTCCCTTGAATTGTATTACTTTCCAAGCCACACACTCCTGTGAGCCCCAGCTGAGTCTTGCTTCTGACACCTGTTCTGAGGTGTTTTCCACACTGACAACCAAAGACAGCAATTCAGTTGTTGGATGTCTCTTCAGTTCCGATGTTAATTCCCAGAGTTCAGACAGACGCTAAGGCTCCCGTCTTGTAAGGCTACCTCCTCTTCAGACACCAGCCACAACACAGCGCTCTGTACAGCTTGGGCAAAGGGACGGGCATCCCTTACTTACTGTTAGTGGTTTGTTATACATTATCCGACTCAGAAGCAGTCAGATGTAAGAGAGCCCAGGACAAGGCATGGGAGGAAGAAGTGGGTTCTTCAAGCTTTCCCCAGGTGAACCTCCCAGCGCGCCTCTGGGCATCCCGCAGCCCGAAGGCTCTCAGCTTTTGTTTGGATCTCTAGCCCTTTCCTCACCCTTTCCCAGAGATCAAGTGTGAGAGTGAAAGTTCTCGCTGGTTTCTCTGTCGTCTGAGGCTCCCTGGGAGTCCCAACCTAAGTCACCTCATTAGCATAAACTCACGACTATTGAAAGGATTTCGTCGGTGAATCACAGCACGCAGGTGTCACTAAGAAAACACAGGAGTTCGAGGAGTTGTGTGCCTAGAACAAAGACCAAATGCATGCTGGTGCTGTACTGCAGGGCGCAAGGCTTGTGGGAGTCGAATGCAAGAAAAAAATTCTCAAAAAAAAGAAAAAAGACAAGAAAGCAAGAAGGAAAGCAAACCTGCATTCCGCCATTCAAACATTACGGAATACACACCTTTAGGTTTTGCGTGCGTGCGTTGCATTTTAGCACTATATGCGTGCTCACGGTCCTCACACATTACGCTGATAACTTATGATGATGAATCTCATCACTGTAGCTTCATGAATGTCACTCAGATCTCAGCTAAAACACCCTTTCTTTGGAGAGGGCTTCCCTGACAGTCTGGTCAACATTTTAACGCAACGCTCCATTTGATTCGGTGATGCAACCCATCACAGACGACTCTGTCTTCCTCCTCCCTCTCTTACTGACTGGCAGTCAGGACATCTCTTCCACGCCTAGGTACCTCACCTATAGTAGATGTGCAATGAATGTTTATTGTATGACTAAACGAAAGTCTTGGTCTAACACGCGGGTGTATATTTCTCCGAAGAAAAGTACGATCCTCCTAGACTCTTTTTCTTTTGTCTGATTGCTTGAGACCAAGAAATGAGTCCCTTGTCTAAAAATTCTGAGGTTCAAATCACAGCTTTAGCTCATATTCCTGATCTGCCGAGCTATACATTAATTTGTGCCAGTTTTTAACCACAGAGTCATGAAGTGCTGCCGTGCAGGATGTGGTCACATGTGCTGATAGAAGGCACGTGGCGTCCCCGCGTTGGCAGCTTCTGGATGGTGACAGCCATCGAGTCCCAGCCAGGCTGAGAGGCAAATCAATACCAGCTGTGCTCACATTTTTCTAGGTTAGGGCTTCTGCGTTCTGGTAGTCACAGGCTTGAGCGTGTGCTTGGTGGGGGTGGGCGGTGGGGGCGGACAGCAATCTCTGCACAGCAACTGGCCTGGGAGTTGGGAATTGATAATCCATGTTAGAATTTCCTCTGGGTTCAGAATAGCCTCTGAGTTATCCTCCAACATAAACATGAAAACAGATATCCACGCAACCATAAGAATTTAAACATGAGAGCATGTGTCTGCAATCCCAGGACTCGTAAGGCCGGGGCAGAAGGATCTTGGTGATCCTTCTAGCCCAGCTAGCCTGGGCTAATAGAGAGATCCAGGCCAGCCTGAGCTACATAGAGAGTTTCAGGCCAGCCGGGGATATAGAGAGAGACTTTGTCTCAAAACATAAAAAACAAAATAGCCCACCCAAATGCTGGGAGCACCCAACTTTCCAAATTGGTGGGCTCTGGGAAAGTCACAGATTTCTTTAGAGACTGCAAGATGTGATCAGCTACTCTAAATAACTTGGGGATAGGAAAGAAGTGGGGTAACCCCCTCTTTAAAACCCTCTTAGAAAGAAATTAATAGGATAACATCAGTGTTGAAAGATTACTCCATTTTTTCCATGATTAACTTTCAATCTGACTAAAATACTATTAATATCAATAGTGTGAGTAATTTGCCTCTGAAAAAAGGTGGTTACCAAGGCAAACTCCTTTTAAAAAAAAAGAACATAATCAAATTCAAATTATTGGTACCCAATTATAGGAATTATAAAATTAAAAAGACTGTTAGCTGAACACGGTGGCACAGACCTGTAACGCCAGAACTTAGGAGGTACAGGTGGGGAGATCAAGGCCAGCCTAGGCCTTGTGACACTTTATCTCAAATTCATTGCTGTCATCATCATCATCATCACCATCACCATCATCACCATCATTAACAACAGCAACAACAGCATCATCAAAAAATAGTGTATGACGGGAATGTTGAGGCTAAAGTTGGGTTTAAATTATTAATTTTTTTGTTGTTTTGTTTTGGGACAGGGTTTCTCTGTTGTAACTCTGGCTGTCCTGGAACTCACTCTGTAGACCAGGCTGGCCTCCAACTCACAGAGATCCGCCTGCCTCTAGCTCCCGGAGGGCTGGGATTAAGGTTGTGTGCCACCACTGTCCAGCCTATATTTATAAATTTAATTAAGGAGATGTAACTATAGTGTAGAAACAATTATAGAAAACACGCCTTAGAGAATCCTGTATATTTACATTTAATCAAAACATTCTTTTAAACGTTCTTTGAAAGATCATAGAAGCGAAGCCCTATGTGGAGTGTGTTAAATTCAAACTAATTATAATTGTGTTTAATTCAGTTCTCAGGTTTTAGTGTACAATTTCACAGACACTTGTCCTCACTTTGCAAACAATATACTTTTTTTTAAACAATATATTCTCAGGAACCCAGTGCAGAGATTGGCAAAGTTGTTTTTTTTTTTTCTTTCTGTAAGACCCAGATAATAAATATCTCAACTCTTACTAACACAGTGTAAACCCATCAGAGAAGAAATATAAAGGAGCAGGCATGGCGCGCGACCAATAAGACGTTTTTTGTAAAGACAGACTGTGGGTGGGATTTGACTTGCAATCATAATCTGAAGACAGTGTTCATGTACACATTTTAAAGAGGCATCAGTAAGGATTATAACTGTTAGCATTTCTGAAATTAGAAAAATATACATCCCTAATAACTATACCTCATACCACTGTAATTTACATAATTAAACAGACATAAAATCACATGTAGCCTGAATGTTATGCTAACACGTAAGTCTGTCGGCTACTGCGCTAGCGTTGTCAACACCAACTCAAGCTACATCTCCTGCGAGGCCTTCTCACGCTGCCTCCATCTCCCACGGTGTGATCTCAGAGCTGAGTGTTTTGGAGTTTGGTTGGTAATTGTTTACATGCCTAATTTATTTTATCTGGAACTATTTACATATATTACAAAATTTAACCCATTGCATCATAAAAAAAAAAAAAAAAAAGAACTCACAAGAGGCCTAGGGACTGGAGAGACGGCTCAGCAGGTAAGAGCACCGGCGGCTCTTCTAGAGGACCCGGGTTCTGTTCCCAGCATGCAGATGGGTGACTCACAACTGTCTGTGACTCTAGTTCCAGGGAATCCATGCCCTACTCTGGCCTCCAAGGGCACCAGGCATGTAGGTGGTGCACAGATAAACATGCAGGCAAAACACCCATATACATAAAATAATTAAAAAACAAAAAAGAAGCCCAGTTGCCAAACTTACATTTTTTTTAGATAATGTTTTACAGTGTACCCCTGGCTGGCCTTAAATTCACTGTGTAGACCAGGGTGACCTTTAACTCACAGAGATCCATCCTTCCAGATGAGAAGGGCTGGGGGTTGGAGGGGGTAGAGGGAGATGGGGGGAGACTGGCAGGAATAAAGGGAAGGAAACTGTAACCAGGATATATTGTGTGTGATTTAAAAAAAAACCAAAAACTATTTTCAATAAGAGGGGAAAAAAAGAAAAAGAAAAAAAATTAAAGATTAAAAAGAGGAAAGCTAGCACACACCTTTAATCTTAACCACCGCTTAGGAGGCAGGAGCAGGAGGATCATGGGTTCAAGGACAGCCCAGGCAACAAAATAAACCTGAGACCACTCTGGGCTACATAAGACTCTGTCCCCAGATAAACAAACAAACAAACAAACAAACATTAAGTGGAAAGGTTGATTTGAGCTTTGGGGTCCGAGGTCTCAGCCCATGGCTGCTTTGCCCGCCACTTTGGGCTCACAGCAAGATAACCGTGGAGCGTGCAGCAGAACGAAGCTGCCCACTTTATGGTAGTCAAGAAGCAAAAGAAAGGGGCCAAGACCCCAATAAACCCTTCAAGGACAGTCCCCCAGTGACCCACTTCCCCCAACTAGGCCCTGCCCCCTAAAGTTTCCTCTACCTCCCAGGAATGCTGACAGGTCAGAAACTAAGCCTTTAGCACCAGGCCTTTGGGGACATTTTAGTCCATAGGTATAGCAGTGGCTGATGGGGCCAGTGAGACGGGAAATGCAGGGCAGTGGTGGCCTAGCTCAGGGTCCTCAACCTTCAAAGGTAGAAAATACACGCAGACTCACAACCTAACACGCGTGCCCATGGCAGACGCCTTCCGTTTCCTAAGTGGGACATGGTGAAGGTGGGAATCGGTTTCAGATGAGGAAGGACTGAAGGAAGATCTGGGGCTCTGTATGGTCTTTCCATGCTCAGCACCATGGTTTGTCTACAGGGTCTTGCTGAGAGGGCGCTCCATCCCCTCATGCTCTCACCTCTCCCAGTTGGTACCCCTGGGCATGCTGATGTCAAACGTGACCCCACGCTGGCCCTGGTTTTCAGAGACTTTAGTTGCTCTTTCTTTTTCACCGTGGGGATCCCAGGGATTGAACTCTCGGGTCCTCAGGCTTGGCGAGAAGCACCCTTTCCTGCTGAGCCATCTCTCTGGCCCTCCATGTGTTTATTTAGGTCTTGCCTAGTTCCAAGAGAAAATTTGAATTTGATACTTTGTTGAAAGGCCTTAAATTTTCCCTATGGTGATACCTTGAGCAAAATAGTTTAAGGATGGGAACCCAGTTCCACAGTGTAGTGGTTATCGTGTCCGCGTTATACGCAGAAGGTCCTGGGTTCGAGCCCCAGTGAAGCCACATGGTGTGGTGTATTATTAAGTGGGTGATGGGCGGTGTGGCCCACACCTTTAATCCCAGCACTCGGGAGGCAGAGGCAGGTGGATCTCTGTGAGTTCGTGGCCAGCCTGGTCTACAGAGTGAGTTCCAGGACAGCCAGAGTTACAACAGAGAAACCCTGTCAAAAAAAAAAAAAAAAATTCATTCCTCCTTAGAAAACATAGCTCCATGCCTCAGTAACTTCCCATAGCATAGTTTCCTGTTTGGGGTGTGTGTGTCGGGAGGGGGTTAGAACAGGAGCTCCCATTGTAGTTCAGGCCAGCCTGGAATTCGTAACAAACATTAGCCTTGTACTTATAGCAATCCTCCTGTCTCAGGCTCCTCAATGAGGAGATTACAGGCCTGTGACACACCTATCTGACATCAGTGCCACAGTCTCCCTTTTGATGTCTTCAACCATCTTGTGCCTAAAAGAAATATTAACAAAAGTCTACCGTGATGCTGCCGGAGGGAGAAAAAAAAGCAAGCCACCTTTGCGGTCTATGGATGCTAACCATGCTGCGTTTAGACTCGTGGGAGGGGTTGGAGCAGCTGGGAGACACCGAGTCAGCCTCGCCCCCGTCTCACCAAAGCTCCAGCGGTATAGCTCAGCACACACAGATACCTGCCTCGAGAGGAAGTGCCACGTTTTATCGAAATATTACATCTCTAGAGCCCAGAGCAAGGCCGGCTGCTTATGGGATGCAGGAGGTTATCTCATGACATCAGGGCGTGGCACAGCCCAAGTGCACTCTGTACGCGTTGTGATGGGCGGAGAGTCACAGCCTCCACTGTGTCGATTGTGCTGGTCTCTCAAGATGTCTCTCCTTGTATCTTCTTGACAGAAAAGCATGTCTGGGTTTTCTTTCTTTCAGCTAGCCCAACCCATGAAGCACAGTGAAGTTACAGGACTGGGAGGCATAGATTTAGTGTCCGCAAAACAATAGACAGTTGAAATGGTTGAAAGACTAAAACCCGCTGTTCTCCGTGACTCCTTGGAGAGCTTGCCCCTTCTTTTCACAGTCGGTTCTCTGTGGTGCGGTGATGTTGGCATCTCTTCTCAGTCGGGCTAATGGGCGGTGCGAAACACCCACCGGAGCCTGCATCTCACAGCAGCTGCTCCTGCCAAGTGAATTCTGGACTCAAATGAAGCTTGGCATTTGCTAGGGCAACTGGGCCATGATGGCTCCTGGTGCAGTTTGGTACCACGTGAAGAACCCCTGCTGAGAGACAGAGGGAATCCCAGTGGTGTGCCAGAGCCAGCACATAAGTCGCTTGTGAAATTTTCAGGAATTTTGTGAGTTGGCAGGCTTGGCGTTGGTAGCTTGGAACTGGCCACAGTGGAGTATTTAGCCTTTCCACACCCTGTGTTGACTACTAAGCATTCATCAGCTTACTGCTAGACTAGGAACCCAACAAACTCCTATCTGGCGCACAGTGTGTGTGTTAGGGGGCGGGGAGCAGGGGGTGTTATTTATTTCTAATTATTGTAAAGGAGCGTGGTGTGAGAGACTCTTTACTAACACAGTAAACAGGAGGCTGAACTTATAAGATATAGAGGTCGCGTTATAGTGAAGTTACAGCTGCTGTGGGTATGTACTATTCAAAAAGGCAAAAGCAGGAGCAGAGAAGTGCAGCCTGGGCCCTGTTGCCATGATTACGTTAAACTTAAAAACCTCCAAACACTCACGTATTAGCTACTCCCTACCCACTTCCGTGCAATAATGGCAATTACCACCATTTTATGGCTCCATTTTGATTATTCTGTTTTATGTTAGAGCTTCCTGCAGTTTACTATGCCCTAAAGAATCATCTTCATCATCATCTTCTCCTCCTTCTTCTCCTCTTTTTCCTTCTCTTCCTCCTCCTCCCTTTCCTCCTTTCTCCTCCTCTTCCTCCTTCCTCCTCCTCTTCCTCTTCCTTCTAGCAAGGTCATAGGCTAGCCTCAAACTCATGTTCTCCAGACATCACTTCAAATTCACAGTGATCCTCCTGCCTCAGCCTTCCAAGTGCTGGGGTTGCAGGCACACACCATTAACCTGTTTGTATTCTTTAATGCCGGACTCCAGGGCATATAGTAAATGTCCATGTCTGTTACTTTTGTTTCTGCTGTTCTATCCATCCGTCCGTCCGTCTGTCTGTCCATCCATTCACTCACACCTGCACTGTCCACCAGTGCTCACTGGACAATTGTTGTTTGATCACGTGAAGAGCATGTGAGGACATCTTGGCAATGTGATTTTTTTTTTGGTTGTGAACCTTATAACCTTTAACAGCTGAGTCATCTCTCCAGCCTGGCAATGTAATCTTTGTTAGCAGTGGTCTTCAAACCTGGGATGGTTGGGGATGATTTTAAGAGAATTAATGTCTTGGTCCTGGACTTGTGTGTGTGTGTGTGTGTGTGTGTGTTTTCTGAAATGGATCTTCCCAGAGGCTCCTGCGGTTGTAATTCTCTCTCCCTGAGGAGACTGCTCCACTCCATAGAAGAAAGGCCCATCTTTTACCATCATTAAGGTGACCACTTCTAGGATTGGCAAAAGGACAGTCAGATAATTTCTTTAACCAAATTTCCATAAATTACGTCCCCGCTGTCCTTCTCGGTCCCAACATTCAGAGGCAAAGGCAGGGGATTATGAGTCTCAGGCTAGCCTTGGCTACATAGTGAGTTTCCGTCCAGCCTAAAGAACAGAAAGACCAATATCTTGAGAGAGAGAGAATTATAACTATTTTCATTTGTATGCTTGATAACTATTAAATAAGAACTATATCTATATTTTTAATCAATTTATGCTAATTATTGTCATAATAATTCAAATTGGAAAAGCATCAAAATACATACAATCCTTTTACCTCTCTCTATAATCTGCTAAAGCAGAAGGATCCATGCCAGTCTGGGCTACATAGTGAGTTCCAGGACAGCCAGGACTAAGTATAGAGACCCTGTTTTAAAATAAATAGATAAATATTTAAAAATGCAAAATTCAATTCATATGTAAGTTTAATGGGATGTTTATAGAGTGTAGGGAGAGAGAAATAGAAACTGATTACAGCATGTAAGAGCAGGACACCAGGATAAGATTTTATAGGGAAAGCAAACGGAAATAAAAATTCATGGGGAGCTGGACGGTGGTGGGGCACACCTTAATCCCAGCATTAGGGAGGCAGAGGCAGGGGGATCTCTGAGTTCCAGGCCACCCTGGTCTACAGAGCTTGTTCCAGAACAGCTATGGCTACACAGAGAAACTCTGTCACGAAAAAGCCAAAAACAAAAACAACAACACAGAAACAACAGCAACAAAAAAAAAAGCAAAACAAAAAAAAGAAAGAAAAAGGCAAAAAAAGTTCGTGGGGAAATCCTATAACTTTTTAAAAGTTTATTTATGTTAATTTATGGTGGGATAAATCGCATGACTAAGCTAATACTGGTGTCCATTAGATGCTTTTTACATTTATTAATTTGTTTCTTATGTGTGGTCGGGAGGGAACTTGCCCAAGCTGACTCTCTTCCCCTGATGTGGGCTCCGAGGACTGAACTCAGGTCACCAGCCTGAGTACTTTTAAAAAGATGTAATAACAGTTCCAGTGTGTTCAGTCTGTGGCCGGTGAGCCCCAGGTGCCCCAGGATAGCTACACATGGGGCCTAACACAGAATCATAAGTTTACTTAAAACGCTGAGAGGTTTGGGCAATTTTTTTTGTAACCCAATTGTGTGATTCTCAAATGTGAACTTTGTAGGTGACAAAATTGTGTCTGAATATTAAAAGATTAGACATACCCAGAACTGTTGTTATTTATAACAAATATTTATGGTTTTAAGAGTGAACTTTGATGGAACGTTATAAATGTCAACTTAGTTACCCTCTTAATGTCTCAATGTGTAAGGGAGAAGCGTAACATTTCCAATTTCTTTTCAGGATACTTGTGAAAAAAACTGAACACCAAACCACTGTTTGTACAAAGCCTAGTATAGGAGGCCTTTCATTTAACCCGGAACCTATTTAAAGGTCTAGGGCAGAAATCCTCAGCCTTGTGCCTCAGGATTTGAGAAAAATCTCTTGGTAGTGTGTTATATCTCATGTTGTTAAGCATGTGTGCATTTTAAAGAGGTCTACAGTTTAAAAAAGATTAACAAAATCTGACTAAAGTATGTTAAGTCTTAGGGCTCTTTTTAAAAAAAAATATTTTTATGTGTGTGTGTGTGCCTGTGTACATAATATCTGCAGATGCCCGTGGATGCCAGACAGCATGTCGGATTCCCCTGGACCTAGGGCTACAGGGAACTGTGAGCCCTGATGTGGGTGCTGGGAACTGAACCCTGGTCCTCTGGAAGAGCAGCGAGTGCTCTTAATTACTGAGCCGTCTCTCCAGGGCTCTTGACTTTACTCCTTTTTTAATGACGTCTTCATGTTACACTTCTAACATCGTTTATGTTAAGAGTTATGTTATATTTATTATACTTGTAACATTGTGCAAAAACAATCTGGTTTCCTGCTCCGGGAGAGAATAATATATGCTAACTGAAAAAATCACAAGGTAGACCCAGATAGACCCAACCTTTTCCTTTTCCTCAGGGTTCCTCGCTCAGGTGTTGTAGACATTCCACCCCGAGGGACGCCCCATCCTGGCCCTTCTTCCTCTACAGTTCCTAAACCTATCCCACATCAACCTTTTAATTTTATCTCTTGCTGACCAAGACTGTTCATTTTTCTTGATTTTGGTGGAGGAATGTTTCAGGAGTTTTATCCATACAAAAATGATGGATGGAAATCTGGAAAACAATTTTTAAAAGAATAGACATCCTTCCCTGACTGTGTCGTTGTGTGGTCTGTTCTAGCATTTAACCAACGGCCCAACAACAGGTTGACAGAGAATTCAAGCCCAGAAATAGCAAAATTACATTTAGAAGTGACTAATGGCACGGGCGCTCAGGGGCTTTGGTTTTTCAAGTGTCTCACACAAAGCAGAGTGAATGAAGATGCAGAGCCAGGCCTGAAGGAGGACCCGGGTAATCCAGCCCTCGGTGTATAACCTTCAAACACCAATAAACAAGATTAACTGGGTTTAGCATGTGACCTTTCTCGTTTTGACTGGTAAGCACAGATGTTTTCTCATTTAGCTGCCTGGTTGAAATGTGCCCTCACCGACTGCAGTCGGAGCTAGATGTGAAGTTGCAGGAATGACAGTCTTGAAAACCGTACTCTTCGGCGAGTGACGCTGTCTAAACAGTAACATATGGAGACCCGCGGTTTAATAATTAAAAATAATGTGTGACCTTACCCATAATAGATTTGTTAATTATGTCAACTGGAGAAGTAAAAAACAGGATCACGATAGATATTCCGCTATTTTCGTCAGTCTGGTGGCATTAAAGACAGTGACAAGATTTGTTAAAGCCAGCCCTTCCGCACCTGCGCCTGCAGAAGCAGAAATCCCAGCCGAGCCTCCGCTACCCTTTGGTATTCCTCAAGGAAGAATCGAGCAGCCCTGGGGAAGACAGAAAAGGCTTTGACGAGCTTCTCCTAAGTCAGTCTCGGCTTGCGGCCATACTTTCTACCCAGCAAACTGTGGCGTCAACTCTGTGGTCATTTATTTCCTCTTTATTGCTTCAAGCCCAGAACCATATCTGGCATTCTTATGTGACCTGCTCCTTACCTGGTCAGCTCGTTCTTCAGGTCCTTCAGGCTGCACAAGCTCTCTTTCCCAGGCCTTCCAGAAAAGATAGCTCAGTTTCCTTCTCTTGTCTTCTGAGAGCACTAAGCCATCATCACGTCCCAGGGTGAGCGTGTGAGGACTTCCTCGCATGCTGCCCGGGTGGTACCCACTAGTTAACAATCACAGTCCCGCAAAGCACACTAAGTTATTAACAAAGCAGAGAGCAAGCAAGTTTGAGAAGCTGTGTGCCCGTGGACTCTGGCTTAATTTAGAAAGAGGTTAGGCATCCGTCTGGAATTGATACGATCACAGCTCAGTAGCGGAGGTATTGTGTCAACTCTTAGAATAGATTGTTTTAGTCCATTTTCATTTTGCCAGTGAAGGGGTGTGCTTTCTGGTTTTTAACAAGGTATATATTTTATTGACAAGGTCAGAAAATCAGTTATATAGAAGCAAAAGGAGTTAAGGGTAGTGTTTTAAGGATTTGTCATATGGGTCTGGTCATAGCTCAGAACAAAACAAAAGAAAAACCTTGTCATGAAGCTTCTTGTAGGGAGTGAGAAGCTGAGCCCTCCCTTTCTCGACGGAGTCATTTTCATGGAGCTGGCTATCAGTTTAGCTTTCTTTATCCATATAGTGCTTTTCTTTGTTTGTTTGTTTTGTTTTGTTTTGTTTTTTCGAGACAGGGTTTCTCTGTTGTGACTCTGGCTGTCCTGGAACTCACTCTGTAGACCAGGCTGGCCTCAAAGTCACAGAGATCCACCTGCCTCTGCCTCCCTAGTGCTGGAATTAAAGGCTCGTGCCACAACTGCCCGGTCAGAGGAGAATTTTACCTCGGTTCCCTATCCCCACCTGTACATCAGTTCTGGAGGAGGGACTCAGGTCGCCAAGTTAGTGTAGCAAACACCTTTACAGGAGGAGCCGTCTTACTGGCCCAAGATTTCTTTTTTTGAGCAATGTCTTAGTTTAGTTATAATTTATATGTGATTTTTTTTTATGTGATCAGTGGTTGTTCTTTCAGTGAACTCAGAGTCATACAACTGCTTCCATGTTTTAGACCATTTCTGCCACCCAAAAAAGCTCCCTTGTACCTTTTTGCAGCCGATTGTCATTCCTACCCGCAGTCCCTGGAAGCCACTGATCTGAGCTTCATCTCTACGGAGTCCCCATTACTGGGCCTTACATACAAACGGAATAAGTACTCAAGTGCAGTCTTTCTCTTCTGCCTTCTTTTTCTTAAAATATTGTTCTGGAGGTTCATCTGTGTGGTCGTATGTATCAGTGGCTTTTTACTCTTTAATTTCAAATTTTATTTTAGTCAAGCTGGCCTTGAACTTAGGATCTTCCTGCCTCAGAATCCTGAGTGATGGGATTAAAGGCGTGTGATGTCATTCCTGGCTTTGTGCTTGCTTCTCTTTAAAACTGAGTAGTATTCCATCGTTGATACAAAACATTTTGTTCAGCTCACAAATCGATGGACATAATGTTGCTGTGAACATTTTTATGTAAGCCTTATGTGAGCATAAGTTTTCATTTTAAGTAGATATTTGGGGGTGGCATTCCAGGGTTGTTTGACATATTTATGTTTAACTTTATAAGGAACTGTTTATATTGGTTACCAGTTGATGCATAAGAAATTACCACAAACCTGGGCAATTTGAAGACAAATTATGAATGGGTTCAGAAATCTAGACATAGAATCTCTGGGTCTTCTGCTTCATAGTCTCTCCCACGATTCCAGTGGAGACGCTGACCTGGACGGCCATCTCCTCTGCAGAGTTGGTAAGGGAAGAGACAATCCGTCAGTCTTAACAGTTGTCAGACCAAAGGCCTCCTTTCCATCCCGGAGGTCGGCCAGGCACTGACTCCAGTTCCTGGCCATTCGAGCTCCCCAGCTTTTCTCACCAGAGAAGCACAAAGCATCAGGAAAGGAGTGGAGTGCAAGACAGATCCAAGTCACCACCTCCTGTCGCCTAATCACACAAGTGACACCTCCTGCCGCTCCTGCCGACTTCTGCTCCTCAGAAACAGATTGTCTAGGTTCAGCCTGCATCCGAGGGGCGAGTAGAATACAAGCTTATAGGTACTAGGAAGCAGAGGTCACTGGGAGCCGTTTGGAAGGCTCTTGCCACAATGCCAAGTGATTTTCCAAATGGCTACACCATTTTGTGTCCTCACCATCCATACATGTAAGAATAATGTTTTCTCTGTGTCCTCGTGTGTCTTTTTAACTTCGGCTTTACATCAGATGCGAAGAGGCACCTTGTAATTCTAACCTGCATTTCTCTGATAACTGATGATGACTGTCATTTTGGCTCGTTGTCCGTTTGTACAGTCTTTTTAGTAAGACGTCAGTGCAAATATCCCATGTGCTGCTTTTTTTGTTGTTTGTTTTTCTGTTTTTCGAGACAGGGTTTCTCTGTGTAACTCTGGCTGTCCTGGAACTCACTCTGTAGACCAGGCTGGCCTGGAACTCACAGAGATCCGCCTGCCTCTGCCTCCCAAGTGCTGGGATTAAAGGCATGCACCACCACCTCCCAGCTTCCCATGTGCTTCTTAAAATCTATTTTGGTAGTGCTAGGAACTGGGTCTAGGGTTCTGGTGTATACTAGGCCACACTCTACCTCTTGAGCTACACCCCTATCCGTTTGCGTACATCCAACTGAGCTGTTTGTCTTACTCCTGAATCATGAGACACTTCTGTTTATGAATCATGATTTTAGTATCATATCTAAGAAATCTTCGCCTAAATCAAGGTCGTGAATGTACCACATGTTAACAATTACACTTGGACGGTGCCGTATCTTGATTAATTTCATGACTATAAAAACCCTGTGTGATGTAGATATTATCTTTGCACAAACGAGAGAATTCACAGAAGTCAAATTCTCATTAAAGTCACAAGCTGGTTAAAGTGAGGCATTCAATTGTATTTTCAGTTGTGAAAAAGAGAGTTCGATTCCGTGTTGTCCTTTCCCGTAGCACCGTCAGTACCCATTCTGTTCTTCTAATATGATCAGTCGACATCTCCTCCCCTGGAGACCATTATTTCCACGGAGAGACCTGGACTCAGTTTGTTGGTGGGAATCTCCTCCGGTGTCCTGTCCTACAGCAATTCCCTCCACAGTTTCTGGTTGAGCTGGGTTGTAACTTTGCCTGCAGCCTTCCGGTGTGTGACTGGGCAGCTGTTTCCCCCTCTAGGGATGAGCACGTTCCAGTGGCAAGACAGCTTATTCTCTGGTGTGCTTTAATGGCGCACATTCCCCTAGAAGACAGCAGAGTCTCTCCCGGTTACTCATACCCTCACCCCATTATTTGAATGTCAGAAAGGGAAAGGGGAACAGAAGCTAGGGCTGAAAGTTCAAAGAACATGCTTCAGACGGCCAACTTTATATTCTTTTTTTTTTTTTTTTTTTTTTACGTACTTTATTTTAGTTAGTTTAATGCTAAAAAGAAAAAAAAAAATCTCCGAAATTTTAATCCCTGTTCTCTCTCCCCCTCTTCGGAGAGCTCTTCATTTGCTTTGGGTCTGATTGCTGTACCTTTACTTAGAAGCAATTTATTGTTTCTGCTCTCTGCTAATGTGCTAGCTTTAGGCAAAACTACAATCTGTGCAATTTAAAAAAAACAAAACAAAAACAAAACATCATCAACCCTAATTCTGTACTTCAGGCAAAGAACAGAACAATCGTTCAACCTTCTTCCCTTCTCCCCTCTTTTCTCTGCTTCTTTCCGTTGGCTTGTTAAGCAGTCACAGACCAGCACCAAGCCCAGCATTCCGTGTTGAAGCTGCAATGTGCAGCTACTGGGAGGTGACCGTGGAGGTGCACACCCGTAACCCCAGGGCACGGGAGGCTGGGCAGGAGGACCACGAGTTCTGGGACAGCCTGAGCTATGAAGCCAAGCCCTCCCTGTCAAGGGTTGGGGCTGGGGGAGGTAACATAGAATGCTTGCCCGCATGAATAAAACTCTAGGTTTGATTCCCTGCACCATATCGATTGATCTGGTGTCACACTCCTACAATCCCAGCACTGAGGAAGCAGAAGCAGGGGGATTAGAAGTTTAAGCTCTTCCTGGCTACATAGTGGGTCCAAAGCTGGCTTGGGATGAGACCTTTCCCCCAAAAAATTTATATATATATATATATATATATATATATATATATATATATATATATATATATACACACATATCTATCTTTCTATCTATCTATATCTCTCTCTATATATATATATACATACACACACACACACACATATACCACATACATATATACACACATACATACATATGCAGGCAGGCATCAAGCAATGCTATGTAGATAGAAAAGAGGAAGATTTTAGGATGGGTAGATTTAGAAGAGGGGAAGCAAATGTGCTACCTTGTTGAGTGTGAATCAAGTGTAGAATCCAGGAAGTGACTAACCATGTCACCGGGCTCAGCAGCAGGTGTAGTAGGAGCTCGCTTGGCAGTCAGCAGCCGTAAGAAGTTGAGTCAGAAGAGAATATAAAACAAAAAAGGAAAAAAAGTGTGAACAACAGATG
Source organism: Cricetomys ansorgei (assembly GCA_026225945.1). Lineage (NCBI taxonomy): Eukaryota > Metazoa > Chordata > Mammalia > Rodentia > Nesomyidae > Cricetomys > Cricetomys ansorgei. The sequence goes on from JAMJFZ010001881.1 coordinate 15,613,595, forward strand.
TCGTCCCTCCTTGGCCTGGTTGTCATCAGTAAATTGGTTCGGGCTACCCAAGGAATTCATTCATTCATTCATTCATTCATTCAGTTCCTGGAGTAACCGATTCTGCAGGTCCTGGGACAGCCTTGAAGTTCTTCCTGGTCTGTAGGGGAATGAATGTGTCAGCTGACCACATACTGGTACACCAGGAGCTACATACACAGTGCCCATTTTGGTTCCTGTGACCCTGAGTTTGATATTGTGATAATCAGAAGGTTTTTGGCCAATTTAATTACATTTAGATAACAACTTTTGAATTTTCCTAGGAGTTATATTGTTAACATGTTTAAACTTTTGAAATGAACGCTGTGTGTGTGCATGTGTGTGAATGTTCATATATGTCTGCATGTGTGTGTGAAGGTTTGACACATACTTGTGTCTGTGTCAGATGTCTCTCTCTATTGCTCTCCATCTAACTTTTTGAGACAGGGTCTCTCACTGGGACCTGATTCAAACTAATTCCACAAGACTGGCCGGCCTGTGAGCTCCAGGAATCCTCTTCCCTCCACTGCCCCAGCCCTAGGACTGCGGATGCTACCGTCGACTGCGCCTGCCTTCTTACATGGGTGCTGGAGATCCCAGCTTGGCCCTCGGGTCTGTGCAGTAAGCACTTTACTAACAGAGCCATCTTCATAGCCTCTAAGTGAATGCTTAAAAAAAAAAAAAAAAAGCCAGGCATGATGGCACACACTTTAAACCCAGCATTTAGGAGGCAGAGGCATGAGGCTCTCTGTGAGTTCAGGGCTAGCCTGGTCTACATAGTGAATTACACGACAGCCAGAGCTACAGAGTGAGATCTGGTCTCAAAAAGTGTATGTTGGGGGCACCCCCTGGAACTGGAGTTCCAGATTGAGGGCCACCATGTGGGTGCTAGGAATGGAAACCAGGTCCTCTGTAAAAGCAACAGTGCTCCTAACTGCTGACCCAGTTTAAGATGATCTTTATGATGGACAGAAATCAAATCTTACCATGCTCTGTGGCTTGCAACTGTGGTCTTCAGCGCTTACATTTTTTTTTTCAGTGGAGACCTGTACTGGGTCCCATGACGTCGAAGCTTGGCAGAGCAGGTTGCTGGAACCTCACCTACTGCTGGGTGCAGTGTATTCCTGATGTTTGAAGTAGTCAATTTCTTCTCTTTTAACAGGGAAGCCGAGAAATGCACTGAAACTTTTGAACAAAATCATTATTAATATTATATGAATGAACTGTGCTGATGGCCAGATACAAGGCAAAGAGTGATGTCACTGGTAAAACGGGGGGGGGGGGGTTTGTAACTGTTAACTTTGGGGAATGCTAATCCTCTTGCATTTGAAGCGACATGATTTATCCATTACTCATGCAGATTCTTTGAAGAGAAATTTAAAAGGATAATGAGAATATGTTTTAATGAGAACTTAACCAATCATAGTAGCACCCAAACCTGCTCGCTCTTGTTTCTGTGCTGTTGAGATAGCATCTTATCTCTTTGTAGACTGATTCACTCTTTCCAGATTTTCTTGATCTTAAGATAGGTATTTAAAATATTAATAACTGGGGGCCGGAGAGATGACTCAGCGGTTAAGAGAAATGGCTGCTCTTCCAGAGGACCCGGGGTTCAATTCCCAGCACCCACATGGCGGCTCACAACTGTCTGTAGCTCCTCTTCCAGGGAATCCGACACCCTCACACAGAGATACGTGCAGGCAACACATTGATGTACATAAAAATAAATTGGTTAATCAATTAAAAAATTACTAACTGCCCATCATTTTGTCTTTAAAGACAAGAAAAGAGAAATCGTAACGGACCCTGGAAATCATTGCTCAGAAGTTAAAATTGCATTGAGACTTTATAGTTATAGTAGCTGAATATCCAAACCTTCCTTTCCTTTAGTTCTCAAAATAACAGAGGTTTTTCTCTTGAATGCCTTCATATATAAAATCGAGAACTAGAACATGAAAAGGACCCATCACGTCAGTGTTTTTATTCCTGATACACAGAAGCCATTGTGGGACAGGTGTATAGACGTTAACTCTGTAAGGGATCTGTCTGTTCTAGTTGTCCATGTGTGTGGACCAGGCAAGAGCAACGGACTGTAGGCGAAACACCTACGGAACCTGTATCTCCCATTTTGCTCTTTCCTACTTCAGGCTTCTAAATCCTATTAACAGCTGTCAAAACCCGGTAAACTATTTAGGTGCTTCCACGATTTGTTTAATTGGATAGTCAGGAAATGGCATGCTAGGGAACCCCCCCCCCTTTTCCTTTTAGCCTGGCTGAACATCTGTAGCATTAGGGCCTCATTATCTTTGAATTGGCATAGCAAATCAGCGGCATCATTAAAATGCCACATTAAGATGATTAAGCGTCTTTTGTTATCCAGTTGACTTTTGCATGTGCTAGGATTTCATGGTTATGACCCTCCATCCTTGTAAAACACTTGCACAACATCGCCCTTTTTTGTCTTCCCTGTCTAACAGCCTCCGTGTTGTTCTGTCCTTCCAGCTGTACCACTGGCAAACTTGAGGCTATCACTCCCCCCCGCCGCCCCCCCTCCCCCTGTCCTTCTTGGAGTTGGATTCTGAGATCTTAAGGTCCAGGGCAGAAATTCAGCACCTCCCTTTAATATTCCCATGATTCTTCTAGCAGCACGCCACCCAAGGAACCCAAGTTGCCTGTTCTGTGTGCCTTTGATGGGGTCTGCTCTCCAGCCGAGCATTTTATGTGCCTGTAAAAACAAACTGAGGCACAGTTGGCTGAGACTGCTATTGCCCCTGAAGGATTTAGATGCTGGATCCTTTCCAGGACCCATTGTTTTTGCAGTGTCTCAGGTGAAACCAAAAATGTCTACTCTGGAGTACAAGCCTTTCATGTGATAACCATCACCCCAGGAAGTGAAACCATGTGCATCAGCCCCAGTGAGCCAAACCTTTGTTCTCTTCAGCCTACAAAATTCTCTCCAGGGGGTGTGTGTTAGTATGTGCCATCTTCCTAAGCGGCCCCCAGAACACAGACAGAGATGAGAACAATTGTCCCCCAGAGCAGCTCCTTCAGAAGGTTTACTTTAATCTAATTTCCTATGGGTTAGATTCAATTTAGACATCTTGTCCTCCCTCTGGGAATGTATAGCAATTACCTTTATCAGCAATTTGTGGTTTGCTGTGTTCTCTCCACAAGTTCAATTATACAAAATTGACGTAGGAAGCCCTTAATATTCTTTTTATTATGAAACAAATCATATGTACAAAAAAGTACATCATAATTAAATCTACAGTTTAAAGAGTAAATACAATGAGCACCTAGAGGCCCGGCACCTGACTTCAGAAATAGAATCTTGTTGGTGCCCGAGAAGCTTCTCGCTGCTGTTTGAAGAGACAGTTCAAACTGTATGTCTAAGAACCCTGACCTAATTATAATAAGTTAGACTTTACAAAACTAAGCAGGAGACTGTTCGCATTACGAACAGTTCGTTCGCTTTACAAAAGACTTCAGAATCCGGTCCCCAAATTCCCTTTAAAAACACCAGAAAAAAGTAATAGCAACAACCAAACCAGCTAGGCACGGTGCTACGGGTAGGAATATCTGTACTCTGAAGGTGGAGGCAGGAGGATGGTAAGATAGAGGTCACCTGGGACTACACAGGGAGACCCTGAGTCAAAACCAAAACAAAGCAAACACAGGAACAGCAATAACAAAGCAGAAAGTCCTCAAAAGACCAGGTATGGCAAGGTTTTAAAACAGAAATTGAAGAGTCAATGAGATGGCTCAGCCGGTAAAGGCATTTGTCTGCCTGCTGGGTGGGCTGAGTTTGATTCCTGGAGCCCTCAGTGGAAGGACGGAACTGACTCCTGGAAGTTGTTCTCTGACCTGCACGTGAGCACTACAGCATGTGCAACTCTCAATGTGACCCCTCGATCTCCGTTTCCCACTAAGAATAAGACACAGTAAAAGCTGGATAGTTTGGAAGTCTCATTTGGGAGAAGGGCCTCCACCATCTGAGCTAGGTTTAAAAGCATGTGACGAGCAGGTACTGGGGAGCCAGCCCTTCTGGTGCTAGGAACTGAACCCAGGGCCTGGGACATGCTAGACTGGGAGGTTCTTTACCTAACCGGAGAGATGGTTGAGCAGTTAAGAGAAAGGGCTACTCTTTCAGAGGACCTATATTTGATTCCCAGCATCCACATGGTAGCTCACAACTGATTGTAACCCCAGTTCCAGGAGATCTGATGCTTTCTTCTGGCCTCTACAGGCACCAGGCACACAAGAAATACATAGACACACACGCAGACAAAACACCCATACACATGAAATAAAATAATTTCCTTCCTTCCTTCCTTCCTTCCTTCCTTCCTTCCTTCCTTCCTTCCTTCCTTCCATTTTTCCTTCCTCTTTCCTTCTTTCTTTCTTTTTGTTTTTTTCTGGGGGGAGGTTGTTTGTTTGTTTTTGAGACAGGGTCTCACTATAGCCCTGGCTGTCCTGGAACTCATTATGTAGACCAAGTTGTCCTCAAACTCACAGCCACCTGCTTCTGCCTCCAGAGTGCTAGGATTAAAGGTGTGCACTTGGGAGGCAGAGGCAGGTGGATCTCTGTGAGTTCGAGGCCAGCCTGATCTACAGAGTGAGTTCCAGGACAGCTAGAGTTACAACAGAAAAACCCTGTCTTGAAAAAAACAAGAGAGAGAGAGAGAGAGTGAAAGGAAGAAGAAGGTGGAGGAGGAGGAGGAGGAGGAGAGAGAAGAGAGAGAAAGAAAGGACAAAAGAATAGACTGTTTCCAGCTGAGGGAGTCGGGGAAGACATAGTGGGGAAATGGTGTGTTAATTTGGTTTTAGAAGATGTGTAGGATTTGGGTTTGTGGGAATATTGGAGAAAGACCTCCTAGTCAGTGGAAATAAAATGAGCTAACAAGGACACTTAGATGATTCTTTGGATAAAGATGTAGTTACAAGCCATCATCCTGAGGATAAGCTTGGCTCAGATCTCAAAGAGTTTTGTTTCTGCATTTGGACTTTATTTTATCAGCAGTGGAGAATATTCAAGAGTTTGGGCAGGGCCATGACCTGACCAGAGCTATGGTCGGATGGGCAAACAATAATACACAGGTGATCTGGAAGGGGGCAGCATGTGGTCCACGGATCACAGGAGTGGAGACGCGGCCCTGGAGTGACGGGTTGGGGGGTGGGCGGAGCTCAGGTCAGACTCAGCTGATGGGTCCTTGCATGTGGGACCCAATAAGAGAAAGAAAAGATGCTTGTGAGGCTTGTAGCTCGAGTAACTGGGAAGAAATACTTTGGCTTCAGAAGATTTGGGAAAGAGGATGGAAGAGGAGGAGAGAGTCACATCCAGACACGTCACGACGTGTCATCACACGTTTCTATATACGTTTGGGGATTGAGCAAATAAGGCATTGGTTGGAGCCACACATGACTGAACCTGCCATAGAGAAGTAAGTATTCAGAGGGAAGGAAACAGAGGGTTAGCAACAGTAATCCGGAGGTAAATGGGGTTGGGGTGAGGACGGAACAATCAGAGAAGAGGTACGGTTTCATTGAAGAATAGGCGCATAGAAGAACGTGAAACCTTGGCGGGGGTTCAAGGATGGTGAGAGCTGTGGGGAACAACGTACAAGGACGTACTGTATTTACACGAGCAGATTATTGCAGAGGGCGGAGTTACTGAGGTATGGAGGCAAAAGCTGTATTACAGGGGATCTTGAGGGGCTAGAAGCAGTAAGTGTAAATCTTACTAGAAAGCAGTTAGGAGAGAGAATGAGCTTAAGTTCTCCATGATGCGAGGCTCACGAAGACTGCCAAGAGCATGGAAAAAGGAGTTTGCATCTAATGAATCGGAGGCCTGAAAGACTGACTCGGGTGAAGTTTCTGTGACATGGTGTCCAGACTTGACTCTGAAGAAGAGAGCACGGCCTCTTAGGAATAAATCAGCTTAGAGTCAAAAATTACTAGTTTGATTGTAGGCACACTTGTTAGTATTTCCTAGGGCTATGAGTAGAACACCTTCCTTTCTTTGGCTCCAACTAATAATCTTCTTCTCAAGGTGTGGAATGAATCTCTTCATTAGGGGAGTCCGGTGTCTTTCCTGGTTTGGGTTCATTGGCCCATGTTTGGAGGCTGGGGGCGAAGCCCAGCAGTCTCTCCGGAATCCTGTTCGTGCCTTCGTTTCTCATGTATTTGAGTCTGCGCCTCTGTTTGCTGTCCCGTGATAAACCATAAATTTGCTGAACCCCAGTAACCATGCAGAAATGTTACTCAGGTTGTTTATCTAAAACCAGTAAACAGACAACATACAGGAACTTTCTGGTGTAGCAGTTGAATACACTTCTCCAATGCACCATCCACGTGACTCTTAAGCCTCCCCTACCTCCTCCCAGCTTAAATACTGTCTTCCTTGCTCTACAGCTGATAACTGAAAAGCCAGCTCTGACCATGAGCCAGACCGGGGTGGTGCTGAATCCCAGGTCAGGGCTCCACAGCCAAAATCATGATGAAAGAACCAGCTGCCCTCCTTCCTCTGTCTGCAGAAAAACCCTCACTCCTAACATCACTGACTCCAGTGGCCTGAAGTGTCATCTGTCTGTCTCTGTCTCTGGCAGGGATTCTCTGTATAGCCCTGGCTGTCCTGAAACTCATTCTGTAGACTAGGTGGCCTCGAACTCAGAAATCTGCCTGCCTCTGCCTCCTGAGCGCTGGGACTAAAGGCGTGCACCACCGCTGCCCGGCGCGTTCACATTTTCTAACCGACATGAAAGGACTATTTTTTGCCAGCCCTTTCAATCTGCTGTTTTTGGTTCTCAGTAGAAGAAGTTTTCCGCTGAGGTTCTTTTAAACGCCTACATGCAAACTGAAGTGAACTCAAGCTTTGGCGGGATGTCACCCACAGCTGGAATGATGGAGGCAGAGAGGAGGACACCAGCCTCGGGTGCACCCTTCTCTTAAAAAGTGAAAAAAAAAAATTTAAGGAAGCAGATTCTGTATGAAAACAAGCAAAATCTATCCAGGAAAAATAGGAAGGAAGGAAGGAAGGAAGGAAGGAAGGAAGGAAGGAAGGAAGGAAGGAAGGAAGGAAGGAAGGAAGGAAGGGAAGGAAGGAAGAATAAGAAAGAAAGAAAGAAAGAAAGAAAGAAAGAAAGAAAGAAAGAAAGAAAGAAAGAAAGAAAGAAAGAAAGAAAGAAAGAAAGAAAGAAAGAAAGAAAAGAGAAGAAAGAACTGCTTTCCCCACAGGACACAGACATTAGTTCATGTCTGAGATCTGTAGGACAGCAAATGTGGCCTGGCCTGGGCCTATTCTGCAGCCGTCCATCGCTGCCGTCCGGAGGTTGTGAACCATGACCTGTGGTGAGCGGGGGAACAGCATGGCAGCGTGGCCCTGCTGGTGGTGGTTAGGCCTTGTCTTGCTCTACTAAGCAAACACAGTTAATACAGATGAAAGGTAACCCTGATAGAAGTGAAAATTGAAACTGGGGTGGAAGGCAGCACGCCCGGTGCAGCTGCTGCTGTACTTCCTCCTGTGGCAGCGGGATCAACACTTCTGATGTGTTTTGGAAGGGATGTAGTTTTTAAAAATATCATGGTTTTTTTTTTCAGAGTGTTTTGGGTTTTTACATCTACCCCACTGAAGGAAGGGTGTGGAAAAGAGTTGTTAAACAGCCACTTAGACCTTTTATATGAGTGCGTGAAGTCAAATCCAACAAACGGATAGTTTAAGCTTAGCATTTTTTTATGTATTCATTTTATTTTACGTGTGTGAGTGTTTTGACTGAAAGCGAGTATATGACTGACTACCCATGTTCCTGTGGAGGTTAAAAGAGGGCTTCAGATGCCCTAAAACTGGTCTTATGGGTGGTTGTGAACCACCAGGTGGGTGCCAGGAACCAAACCCAGGTCCTCTGCAAGAGCAGCAAGAGCCATTAACTGCGGAGCCAGCTCTCCAGCAGAGGGGCGTTCTCATCACACCTGTGTGAAGTTGGGAAAATGGCTGCTTCTACAGTTCCTGTCTGGGTAAAAGGAGGGTTAGATTAACTGATCTCTTAATTCCATTTTCCCCTGAATGCCATTGGTTTGTGTTTCCTCTTGGAGAAATAAAGCTTCCAACATCTAAAACACTCAATGTTTGAAAGAATAAGCGCTTACACAGCATGTTTCATTTATGAAAACTGCTTACAAATGCTGGTCTCATGAGGCAAAGATTTAGTGGTTTTTGCCTTTTGTTTTCTGAGGGGGGTTAATATACAAAGTTGCCTTCTCCATTTCTTTTCTTGTTGTTGTTGCCTAGTTTTATTTTTTGGGACAGGATCTCACTCTGTAGCCCGGGCTGGCCTCGTACTCGCAGAGATCTGCCTGCTTCAGCCTCTCAAGGGCAGTCACTAAAGCTGTGTGCCACCACGTCCGGCTTGCCTTCCGTGTGTCTCATGTCGTTCTTAAGAGGGCTGTGGAGGGCTTAGGCTGCAGCTCAGTTGGTAAAGCGTTGGCCATACATACATGGAGACCTGAGTTTGGTCTCCAGCACCCAAATAAAAAGTCAGGAATGATGGCAGGCACCTGGAATCCCAGCATTAAGCAGGAGGAGGCAGGAGGATTCCTGGTACTAACCAGCCTAACCTAATCAGTGAACCTCAGGTCCCAGTGAGTGACACTGTCTCAGAAATCAAGGTGGGCAGCTCCTGAAAAATGACATCAGAGTTGATCTTGGTCTATACACACACACACACACCACACACACCCGTACCACACATACGCACACCACACACACACATACATACACACACATACACCACACACATACACCACATACACCATACCACATACACACAAACACACACACATATACCACACACATACACCACATGCACACACTACACACACCATACCACATACACACATACACCACATACACACACCACACACACGCCATACACACACCACACACACCATACCACATACACACAAACACACACACCACACACACCATACCACATACACACAAACACACACACATACACCACATACACCACACACACTCACAATACACACATACATCACACACACACACACCACACACACCATACCACATACACATACCATACACATACACCACACACACATACACACACATACACATACACACTACACACCACACACAACACACACACAACACATACCACACCACACACACACACTATACACACACACCATGAACACCACCCGCACACCATACACACACACACACACACAACACACACACACATACCACATACCACAGCACACACACACACACACAACACACACACCCCAATGCACCCACATACACCCCCCACAAACACGGCTGGAGATGCCACTGGGAAGTAGACTGCTTGCCTAGAATACACAAGATTCTGGATTCCAACCCCTGGCTGTACCCACCCACCCAAAGAATGCCCAACAGCACAAGGGCACTGTAAAGAATGGTACTTAGTCATCAGCTTCCTTAGGCCAGCCCCTCCTCTCAGGCCCACTCCTAGAACTGATTAACCTCGGGTCTTGAGCTTGGTCCTGCTTAGATCAGGTCTATATATCTTTTCCCGTGGTTGAACCCAGCTCACCTGGATCAATAGAAATGCTTCCCGGTTGAACTAAAGGACGGCTGCTCTTTGTCTTTGTCAACGCCTTTCACTAGCACCAGCACTTCCTCTGCTTCCAGTGCTCTCTCTATTGAGAGAGAGATAAGAGAGTTTTTCCACAGTTCACATGGAAGGCAAAGCTTGGCTTCAACTCAGAAAAACAATTTCACTACTCAGCTCTCAGCCTCAGTGGTCTGCCGGGAGGCCTTTGTAGCATCAAAATGATAGTTTCATCTTGAAACCAAAAAGCCTGTCCCAGTTACTGCCTTTTCAACTGCAGCCACCAAGAAAGATCTGAGAATCTCTCTTCTCTCCGAGGACCAGGGACAGGCTGCTTAAAATGTTTGTCTCATGGTCTCTTTGGTTAGTTGAAGCTAAAATTTATTATCTCTAATCTTCTGGCTGGCCTGGGACACTGCCATCTGTGTGTGTGTGTGTGTGTGTGTGTGTGTGTGTGTGTGTCTGTGCGTGCACACACGCATGCATTGCTCCGTGGTTCTGAACTCAGGTGACGAGCGATCACCCTCAGGGCACTTTCTTGCTTCGTGTGTGTACAGTGTTCCGTGAGCTTCATCGGATTCCACCGTCCGTTGTGGGTCTCTCTTCCAAGCTGCTTCACGGCTTGGAATGCAGCCCCTGTTCGTTTCTTGCTTTTACTTCCCCACAGAAGACTCGATGAAAGTGAAAGACGAATACAGCGAAAGAGATGAGAGCGTTCTGAAGCCAGAGCCCATGGGAAATGCAGAAGAGAGCGGGATTCCTTACGGCTATTCGAGAGAATATAGTGACTATGAAAACGTCAAGCTGGAGAGACACATTCCGTACGACAGCGGCAGACCCACCAGCGGGAAGATGAACTGCGACGTCTGCGGACTGTCCTGCATCAGCTTCAATGTCTTGATGGTTCATAAGCGAAGCCATACTGGTAAATAGTCTCTGTCCATTCACAAAACTGTCCCCGTGCGGCCGCGTGCGGAACGAGGCTGCAGAATTTGGGTCTTCCTTCAGATTCCTCCGTTGCTTTCTGCTGTAATTTTGGTGTCTCTCTCCCCCTTTGCATTGCCATTTTACCCAGTGACTCTTGTTTCTGCTTCCCTGCGCTTTTGGCGAACACACTGCAAATACTGCGGGGACTGGTGAAGGCCTGGGGTGGTGGCCTTTGATCCCAGCACTTGGGAGAGAGAGGCAGGTGGGTCTTTGAGTTCAAGGCCAGCCTGGTCTAGAGAGTTCCAGGACAGCAAAAGCTACACTTGAGACCCTGAAGAGAGAGGCAGGGGGAGGTGGACAAAACAGTCATCTAGGTTAGTCAAATAGTCTTTCTTCAGTTAGTAAGCAGGAGTTGAGCTGTATGCTCTGCTTCTGAGATGTCTTCCAGATGTTTCTACGTGGCACATTTATAAAAGCAAGTTCCCTTATGTATCGGTTTCAGAGTTGATGGATAAGAGGTTTTATTGTCAGTTTTAAATACATCTTCATATAGTAAACAAGGAGTCTGTGGGAAGGTCTATGAACAACAGTCTCCCTGAGCCAGTAGATTCCATCTGATGCAGGGACTCTAAGAAGAAAGACTGGTGCCGTAACACCTTATTAGGTCTTGGATCTAAGTGTGCCCTGGTGGCTCAGTCCCAGTACTCAGGAGGCTGAAGCAGGAGGACAGTCATGAGTTCCATGCCACCCTAGGTTACAGAGGAAGACCTTGTTTAAAAAAAAAAAAAAGATATAAAAAAGAAAGTAAAACCACCAAACAAAACAAAGACTTTAATCTCAGCACCAGCACTTAGGAGGCAGAGGCAGGTGGATCTCTGTGAGTTTGGGGCCAGCATGTATGGTCTACACAGTGAGTTCCAGGCCAGGACTACATAGTGAGACCCTGTCTAAAAAATACAAAAAAAAACAAGGCTTAACTGAGTCTTTTTCCAAAGGCAACCTTATTAGGATGCCAAGAAATAGAAAAACCTCTAGAAAGCTCCTGCAGCCACTCGCATCCCTGTGCTCTGCCTCAGGCTTTGATCAAGAAGACAACCAGCGTAGCTTTAGGCTACAGCGTAGCGTTCATTCTTGAAGGAGGAAGATCCTGCAAGTCTCTTCGCCTCAAAATGCAACTCCAAGTGATCTGTCTCACTGTGGGCAGAACCACCCAGGAGCTGGGCTTTCGCCAAAGGCATCTAATCTGTGCACACGCTTTTCCACTGACCTTGTGATCAGAGATCTCCTTTTCATCCTTTCTGAAGGTGAACGCCCGTTCCAGTGTAATCAGTGTGGGGCATCTTTTACTCAGAAAGGTAACCTCCTCCGCCACATTAAGCTGCACACAGGGGAAAAACCTTTTAAGTGTCACCTCTGCAACTACGCATGCCAAAGGAGAGATGCGCTCACGGGACACCTTAGGACACATTCTGGTAAGTGAGGGACACGAACATTCCACATCTAATGGCTGTGGAAACAAGAGCGGATTAAGGCCGGTGGCTTCGACCTGTCACTCCCCTTCTGAAGGGTTGCATCAGGAGAGACCTCTGGGGCTAACTGCACCTCCATTAAGACATTAATTGCTCTCTGTCTCACTGGCAACCACCTCTTCAGTGTTCTTGTGTCTGGAGAACAGCAGTCAGACAAATTACAATGTCTTTGTAATTTTTTGTTTTTGTGAGAAAAATTATGACCATCAGTGTTTTTGTGGAAAATTTTATTAAAGGATTATTTTCTTAATATGTGCATGCACACTATAGACACACACACATACACACACACACTCTCCAATTCTCCATTCAGAAAACTACACAAGCAGACTATATACAGTTTGTAAATTATTTTTTAAAAATGTGGACCAGGGGCCTAAAGAAATGGCTCAGCAATTAAGGTCACGGATTGCTCTTCCAGAGGACCAGAGTTCTAGTCTCTGCACCCACATCCGTTGCCTGACAACCAACTTCAGCTGCATCTCCAGGGGATCTGACACCTCTGGCCACCACAAGCACTGTATTCAACATGTACATACATGTACACGCAAGGGCTATGACGTCATTTCCTTAAAATGTAAATTGGATTTAAATTATTGTTTGAGGTTCTTTTTGGTTGTCCTGGGATAAATTTCTTACTCATTTTTGTTTCTTTAATTTTTTTGTTTTGTTTTGTAGGGGCCCAACTTTATAGTTCTGGTTGAACTGGAACTCGCTATATAGACCAGGCTAGCCTCAAAGTTGTAGCCATCTTCCTGCCTTTACCTCCTGAGTAGAATTGCAGGCACGCACCACCCTACCCCGCTTCTGGCTGAAGTCCCTAACCTTAGCTCTCCCCTTTCTGGGCCACTTACTCGTAAGTTCTAAAAGCAGCATTGAGGATTCTTAAAAAGCCATGTGCTGCCTTGATCTTTTCACTCCTTATTTTGAACAAGCAAGATGACACTTTTTTTTTTTTTTTAACATTTAGAATTTCCCTCTTAGAAAAATAAGGCTAGTCTTATTTTCAAAATTGGGACCTCATGTTCTTGATGTTATCTGACAAGATTTCAATTTAAAAGAGGAGAGAGGAGGGTTTGTTTTTATGCCATCCCATGTTACTGCTTTGACTAAACCCTAGCCCCAGTCTTATAACCAGTCACAATTCAGAGCGAGATTAAACAAGCCAACCTCAGCAAAACCCGCGACAGATCATATGTGGCAAAGAGAGATTTTTTTTTCTCCTTTCTTTCTTTTTAGCTCACTTGTCAATGTAACAAATTAGGGATGGATGTGATGGGGAGGGGGAGATTTCTCTTCTGTTCCTTTTTCAAGCACAGTGCTAACAGATATTTGGAGGCAGATTCCAGCGCACTCCACCTATGCAGAAATGTAACATTTTTAGCCTTCACAAACCTGCATTTTATTTTTTGGCTTGGGATTTTATTAGGGTCTTTTAAAGCAAGAGGAAATGGAGAACAGAACATTTCATGACAGAGTCAGGTGGCTTAGTGATAGCATCTAGGTCGAGCAGACTCAGGGCTCAGGTCTGGTCCCTAGCATAGCAAAAAGAAAAGGGGAGAAACACCCTTCAATCTCTACGATGAAGATTTTTGAGGTTATGTTTTATCAACAGACCAGAAACAAAAAAAAAAAAAAAAAAAAAAAACGCCTTGCGAACAGAGTTAAAAGTGCCGCTTTCATATGGGCAAACTTACGAGGAAACTTTTGATTTGTTTTAGAAAATTAGTTAAAGTCATTTTTGTAATTCATTCTTTTTGTCTGTTCACTGTGTGACTCTGGCTGTCCTGGAACTCACTCTGTAGACCAGGCTGGCTGGCCTCAAAGTCACAGAGATCCTCCTGCCTCTGCCTTCCGAGTGCTGGGATTAAAGGCATGCCCCTATGCTTAGCTACTGCAATTCATTCTTAATTCTCTTATTAAAAATGTTCTTTGTTGATCAGTCCTGTTTTGGGCCATTCTTGTTTGAAGCCACTTGACAAGAACGGTCCACACGCTCCAAACATGCGGGTGTTTGATGAGTTTCTAGCCCGATCCTAAAACCCACAGATCCCCTTGTTCCTTACTTACAGTTAAACGGATGTCACAAAATAAGAAGGGTGCCCTCCCACTCCTGTTAATTTCATGTAAATGAGTCTTTTTCCTGCATACATGTGCCCAAGGAGGTCAGAAGAGGGCATCAGATCCCCTAGAGCTGGAGTTAACTATGGATGGTGGTGAGCCACCATGTGGATGCTGGGAACCAAACCCAGATCCTCTGCAAGAGCAGAGTGCTCTTAACTGAGCCATCTCTCCATTCCCAGTAGTAAGCGCTCTTAGCAGCTGAGCTATTGTTCCAGGTCCCAGATAATTTGCTTTGTTTTTAAGATAGGGTCTCACTATATAGACCAGGCTGGCCTCGAACTCACGAAGAGCCTCCTGTCTCTGCTGGAATTAGAGGTCCGTGTCAGCACACTTGACCCATGTCATTCTTAAACCACACTTCCCTCCTGAAGAATAAAAGACCTTGGTTTCCCTTCCTTCCTTCCTTCCTTCTTCCCCCCCCCCCCCCGCTTTCTTTCTCTCTTACTTTTATTTTTAACTCTGGATCCCCCCCCAGCCAAGACTGGAGTTACAGCCTTTGTGAACTGCCCCATGTGGGTGCTGGGAACTGAAGCCTGGTCCTCTGGAAAGGCAGCCAGTGCTCTTTACTGCTGAGCCATCTCTCCAGCCCTGGGACCTGTTTTTGTTAATCAAAAAGGAACACGATTTAACCTGGAGCCAACCACTGAGTAAAACAGCAACCGTCCACTCCAGCCCCTTCCATCTGTGACAGGATGGCACCCTTCCCAACATGCTGGTGGAATAGTCCCTCCCAGACTGTAGCTTTGCTTCGGAATAATGGATTCCGCACACGCTTGGAGGCATGGGTCTGGCTGGGCCAGCAGCCTGGTTCCTAGAGAGCAATCTTCTCAGAGCTGGGGTCCCAGTGTGTAGGGTCCCTGAGCCCCTGTGTCTTCCTTCTAGTGGAGAAACCCTACAAGTGTGAGTTCTGCGGAAGGAGCTACAAGCAGAGAAGCTCCCTGGAGGAGCACAAGGAGCGGTGTCGCACGGTTCTTCAGAACGTCGACCTGGGGGACGCCGGTGAGTTCCGCAGGGCTCCTCCCGACACCTGTCAGTCAGCACCTGCCGTTCTAGGTGCTGGAGACAGGTAGATTATGGACAGAACAGATAAGACGGTGAGTGCTCTGAAGAAAAAGAGAGCAGGGGACGCAGGGTAAGTGTGAGCCAGGGAAGGTGACAACCAGGTAACGTTTTAATGGACTTGAAGGCGTGGCAGTGAGCCCCACAGATCACTGGAGATCAGTACGCGCAAAGGTCCTGAGTCCCAGCGTAAAGAAAAGTGACTGTAGCCCTGTGTGCGTGGAACAGAATGAGCGGTGGCTGTGTAGGCCGTTGTAAAGACCTTTGAGTGAAACTGAAAATCTCTGAACACAAGACAGGTGACATCATAGGACTTCTCGTTTGAAAGTCCTCACCCTGCTTTGTTCCTGAGAACAGACCGTGTTGAGGACAAGGCTAGATCGACACTGGGGGATCCGGTTAGGGATCTGCGGCAAGAATGCAAGCCAAGGGAAACTGTGTCTTGGCAGTGGCCGGGGTGACAGTCTTCTGACTTTGTGAACGTGTTTCGCAGGTAGAGCCGGCAGGATTTTCTAAGGCGATGTCAAAGGACAGGGTTGGAACGCCAATGTCAGTGGTGCAGGCTGGGGAGTGATTAGGGAAGGATCAGTTAACAAGCTCAAGGGTTTCTTTGCACAGGACCCAAAGGTGATGTCCTTATCTGCACAGGTGGCTTACTGCAGTGTTTGTACTTGGCTTTAAGGTTTTCCTAATTTCTCCAGGGTTTCGAATCATACGCCTCCTGGCTGCAAACGCTACGTGGGTCCCCCTCCTGGTCCCACGTGGTTTTATTTCCTTCTCACCCTTTATTTGAATCAGCTTTGTTCTTTTGGTATGGCGTCTCTGGCAGTCATCCTTCATCTTATCCATCTGGCCCTCAACCTGGTTCTTCAGACTGAGGTGGGGACTTGGTTATGAGAACCGAGCACTTGTTTAGAATGGGAAACGGTCCTCGCGGGCATTGACAGCAGGGCTGCACCGGACACTGGAAGACCTAAAGCAGAATGGTTACAGCGATGTGAGGTCATGAGAGCAGAGTGGAAATTCCGAGTGTCCAGCCCTGGCAAGTGGAAGGACACTCATGCCTTTCGGCCCATTTCCTGGTTTAGGCCAGGCCAACTGAGGTCCGTGGGTTTGGGCTTCATCCTGATAGCATCTTGGACTCTGTTAGGAGTCTCGTTTCCCCCTTGTTTCTAAAGAGTGCTGCTCACTACCTCAATAAAAACAACTGGGCTTGGTGTCTGCCATCTTAAGTGGCATGCTTAGTAGTGAGGAAAGGAAGCATCTAATCCTTCCTTCTCACTTTATAGGTGGGAAAACAAAGACTTGTCAAAGTCCAGTGATTAACTTAAAAATCACTAGTGCTTTAGTTTGCCTGTCTCGTGTGTGTGCGTGTGCGCGCGCGTGTGCGAGCGCACGCTGATTCTCCTGGAAATAGGAGGGGGATCAGCAAGTTCTATTGCATAGACAATATATTTGAAATAATGATTTTTGAAGTAGCTTTTTCCTCACACCCCCGTGCCATTTTAGGAATTTGAAATTAAAAAAAAAAAACTTACCAAAAGAAGTATGTGGCCCGTCTTTGGAAGTGCTGGAGGCTCAGGAGATGAAGAGGCTAGGCTAATTTGCATTCACAGGGCTGTTTGATGGATGCGGGAAACACATTTTAAGTCTCAGCAAAAAAAGAAAGGGTTAACCAAGTCAGCAAGTTTTGATTTTTTTTTTTTTTTTTTTTTTTTTTTTTTTTTTTTGTCTTTCTTGGTTTGGTTTTGTTTTTTTGAGATAAGGCCTCTCTGTGTAGCTCTGGCTGGCCTTGAACCTGAAGAGATCCACCTGCCTCTGCTTTCCAAGTGCTGGGGTTAAAGGTGTGCACCACCATGCCTGCTTTGATTTGTTTTTGTTTGTTTGCTTGCTTGCTTTTTAAACAAGTATGTCCTAGTGGTGGTTTTAGGTTACAAAATGGGTACAGTCACAGGTTCATCAAATATAAATACCAAATGCCAATATTATATTACTGGATCTCTTAGATTTTAAATAGGGTCCAAACGTTTTTTCCTGAGATCCAATTGTAAAGAATTTTTGGTCCAACACAAGCCAGTCCTTCCCTGATCCCACTCTCCTATGGTTTCCATTTCCATTCCCTTCCTGTATCAGGAGTCCAGTGTGGATACAGCGTTCAATTCCAAGCCTGACCGATGCAGTAATTCTTTTTTCCCTAAATTTGAACTTCTGATTTCTGCCTCCCCCGTCTCTCCCTGCTGGGATTACGAGCAGGTGTCACCATGCCCAGTTTGTTTCGGTGCTGGGGAGAGAACCCCGGGCCTCGTGCGGGCAGCGCCCGGCAGCTGTACTGGATCCCCTGCCCCAGTGCAGTACAACCTGTCTTTACTCTTCATGTCACTTCTAAAATGCTCCAGGGCTCCCATGTATATAGCACCTATGCAGCCAGCACCTTTAAATCAAAGTGCACTGAGTGTGGCAACATCACTCAGGAGTACCCAGAAGGCTGAGGCAGGAGGATTCTAAGTTGGAGGGTAAGATAGCAAGATCCTGTCTCAAAAGGAAGAAAAGTAAGTTAGGTTGTGGTGTGGTGTGAGAGCCAAGACAGTGTTGGGAGTGGGGGGGCAGAGCTGCCTGTCCCGGAAAGTAGAGCATCCTTGAAGGGGACCACTGGAAAGGCCTGGAGTGAAGTCCAGCCTCCAAAAGAATGCCAGTGTGAAGTGGCAGGACCACTAGCCTTGTGTCCTTCCCTTTGTTCAGACACCCCTGGTTTAATTCTGTATGCGCCATGTCCCTCATCAGAACTGTTTGCAAAGATGAGTAAGAGCGTTAGGGCACTGATGTAACAGTGGAGACACAGGAGTTGGAAGTTCAGCCCAAGTCTCTACAGAAGATGCTGTGAGTGACGTTTTCACAGGATTCTGGTCCTGCTGCCTGATGGAGTGCAGATGACCAGAGGAAAGCTAGACGACCATGGGCTTCATCTCCACGTTACCTTGCTCTTGATGATGTTCCGTGGGCTCCTTTCACACCAATACTTGCAGCCAAACTTTGTGTGAACAGTGATGAGTTCTAGCTGTAATAAGACTTTTTGTTTGTAGTGCTGAAGCTCAAACCCAGGGCCTTGCACATTCCAGAAAAGCATTCCACCACTGATAATAACATTTACGAAGTAACCGACTAAAACCGGATGTGATGGTGCACAGCTTTAATCCCCAGCTCTCAGGAGGCGGAGGCAAGAGGATCTCTGTGAGTTCAAAGCCAGCTTGGTCTACATAGACAGTTCTAGGACAGCCAGGGCTACAGAGAGAGACCCTACCAAAAAGAAAAAAACCCCAAGTGAATAATTAATTATATTCATTTGTGAGTCTAGGAGTTCCATTTCTTCTTTTTTCTCATTGTTTCAGTTGAGCTAATGAAAACGAAGGGTTTCAGGATGAAGTTATATTTTTACCAGTGTCACATACTTCTAAAAGCTAACATAAAAGCCTGTCTCCCTGTCTCATTTTGCTTGCTCCACACGGCAGCAGCTTCGTGTAACTTTTTTGTTTGAACCTGCCTCGTCTTTGATAGCAATCTGTTGTTAGACAACCTTGTTGCACAATGACTCCACTTTGTTCCCGTCTCTATTAGCTGCTGACCACACCATAGCAGAGACAGGAAGCAATGGCTGGGTTAAGCTCCATTTAACACTTCAAGCCCTCATGGAGGATTTTGCAAAAACAAAAGCAAAACACAATCATGGAGCCAAAGCTACAATTACTTTGAGATCAAAAAAAAAAAAGGGGGGGGCATCATGGAGGAAGCAGTTATCAGTTAGGGCTCTCACAGGGGTGAAAGGCAGTAGGTTATTTCTGTAATTGTGATTTTCAACGACATTTTATTATTTTTCCAATGTGTCTTTAAAAGTCTGTTGCCAATGAAAATTGACACTTGCCTACTAAATTGTAGACAAACAATGTAAGGGGAAATTGATCCAGAATCCCAGTCCTGCCCCTGTATCCACTCAGGAACCGAAATGCTCCAATGCCCACCATCCCAGATTCCTCCCTCACCCCCACCCTGGCAACATTAAACTGCCAAACACCACCTAGGAACGGATTTCCTATTTCATCATTGAAACCCATCATCTTCTTCCTCTGCTGTCTTGCCAAACTCGTTTCCCTCCCCTTACACTTCTGAGACCTGAGGGAGCAAGATAATGAGTCTAGACTGCGTGAGTAGACAGTTGAGTCCTGAAGGTGGAGGGAGGACCAAAGGTCAGAAGACTCCCTCTGTTGTCTTGTCAGTAAACTCCCTAAACAATTCCCGAGCTCAGCCAACCCTGTCTGACTCGCGGTGTCTAAAAGGTGCTGCACTCGATGGCTTTATTCATCAGCCGTCTGGCGGTCCAGAGGCAAAAAAGTAAGCCATCTGGGAAAGAAAATAAGAGTGCACCCTAATGGGTTGCCAAGTAGCCCTTTGTCCACTTGGCAGTTACAGAGCAGTCAAGTCTGTGAAGGTGAGCTCGGTCCCTGGGGTGTGTTCCACGGTTGGGAGGGCTGGGATCTGAGAGTCAGTGTTCTTGCTGAACAACAGATGTGGGGAGGGCGGGGTGAGTGAGGCCTCTTGGCTTCTTGCAGGAAGTTATTTCCCTCGAAGCAGAGCAGTGGGAATGGGAAAGCCTTCATTCGTACCTCAGATGCTCTTTGAGCCCACGAACACTCCAGAAAGTGACTTTCTTAAACGTCAGCCGTTTGGTCACTGGTTGACATGGTGAGAGTTATCTGGAAATGACTGTCAAGACGAGTTTGGTGGGTAACCAGGAATGAAAGGTGATGCTATCTCAGAAGGTTGCCATTTAGTGACATGCCCTAATTACAGTTATTTAGGTCAATGCATCCACACATCAGCATCCTCCCGAAAGCAGAGGATGTTGATTACGTGTGCTCACAGAACTGTTGTTGCTGATGGCGACTCCGGTAAAACATAAGCAGTGACTCCTAGGAGATAAGTGGGAACTCAGGCGTCATGCACAGGAGAGGGCCGAGGTCATGATTTGGGCCTCAGAGATGGGACTGCAAGGACGAAACACAGTAGTAAAATGGGATCAAAAATAAAAGTTTCCCAAGTATTTTTATTCCCCTTGTAATCTAAATCATTTCAGTAGTAGATACAGGAGTGGTGGCTCTAATCCTTTCAGAATTACTCAAAGGAGAACAGGCTCTCCGAGAGCACAGACATGGCTACCTTTTCCCTGCTTCCAAGAAGAAAGGAGAACAGACCAACAACCCCTTGTGTTGGAAACCGACTTCAAATTCCAGGCTGTCTTCTATCACTCTGCTCACGGGGCTTTGGGTAGTACCACATCTGGCAGTGGTTTGTGAGAAAGGAAATAATATGTGTGATGGTTTCCTGTTTGGCCGTTTTCGTCTGTCCCTGGACCGAGTAGAATTTGGCCCATTTCATTCAGTAGCAGTGTCCTGTCCCCGCGCGCAAAGTCCAAGGACTTTACTGCGATCCTGAATGCCGCCTTGGCCCCTGGTTCTGAACATAGTGTTTCCGTTTACATAAATCCTTGTTGACAGCTAGACCGGAAGTAAGAATGTGTTTCTTTAAAGCCAAGAAATATTTTTGACAAGAGCCAAAGTCAAGTAATATTGGCATCGTCGTTCTTCTCCTTTTTTTCACTTTTGGAGACAGATTTCCTTTTATTACTGATTTTTAAAACCACAGAAAGGCTTATGTTGTATGACACCTGAAATAGAGTTCTTTTGACGATGATGAAGTGGAAAATAATTAGTCCGTGGAACGATCATTTTCTAATCCGGCGTCGGCTCTCTCTGGCCCAGCCTGACCGTCTTGCCCTAGAGACCTTTCTCTGCCCTTCATTTACTGCAAAGGTAGCCAGTGTTCTCTCCCTTGGACATGTGTCTGACAGGCCGTGGGACGATGCTGTACGCCGGAATCTCTTCACACAGCAAATACCTCAGATTCTTCAGCTGCAGGTCGAGTGCTGACCTTTCCCAAATCTGTGCCCGCGCTGGGCCGGGGGAATACCTCATTCTGTAGCTATCAGTTGCTTTGCAACTCTAACCCCTTAAACTCATTACGTTTCCTTCTTAGACACATTAGCAATGTATGGATTTCTAGATTAGATTTCTAAGTGCTCAGACAACACAGACATCTTAGTACCACAGCAGGTTTGCGGGAGCGGGGCTGCGTTCACCATGGTCTTGCAGCCAAGTGCAGCAACTGCTCATAGACAGGGCTTTTACCATGTCTTTAGTGTGTGTGTGTGGGGGGGGGTGTTATATTAATGTGACCGTGTTGTGTGTGCACAGGGGTGCTGGAAGCCAGACATGTCTTCCTCAGTCACTGTCCATCCTTGTGAGCGGTCTCTCACTGAACCTGGGGCTTGCTGACTCAGCTGGACTCCCTGGCTAGCAAGCCTCTGGGATCTTGCTGTCCCTGCTTCCCCAATGCTGGGATCACAGGCTTGTGCAACAGCACTGGGCTTTTTAGGTCCAAATCCGGATTCTCACGCTTATATAGGAAGTATGTCGCTGGCTGAGCCCTCTCCCCAGCCCAACTTTTACATTTTTAAAGAGACGTAGAACAGAAAACTCAACTGTAGACAGAGGGTATGTACCCCATAAATTAAAAAATATTTGCTTCCAACATGGACATAGTAGCGTGCATGTATAATCTCAGTACTTGAGGGGTTGAAGCAAGAGGATCATGCGTTTGAGGCCAACCTCTGTAACAGCAAGAGCCTGCCTCAGAAATAATAATGATAACAAATAATCATAGGTAATATTTACTCTTTGATCTTTTACTGAAATAATCTCCTGATCCTTCCCTAGGCCTTAGGCCTCACATCCACAGCAGCTACTGAGTCTTCTCTCTGTAGGCACGGTGTCTCGTTGGGTACCGCCAGCTGTACCAAAGTCAATTGTATTTGATCCACTTTCCTATTTAGTGTATTGGCACTATTTTTATGTTCCTCCAGTGGACTGAAATTCTGGCTGCTTCCCCTCCCCCAGAGTTTTACATGGTAGCCTAGAAAGGCCTACAACTCACTGGGTAGTCCACACTCATGGCGATCCTCTCGGCTTGGTCTCCCAAGTATTGGGATCACAGGAGTGAGTCACCGTGTCTTGTGGCTGCCTTTTAAAATCATCTAATGAGTTCTGGAAACACTGTTGTCCTGGCCCCTCTACAGAGGAAAAGGGAACTTACCTACAGACACCCCTTAAGTGTGTATCAGGCAGTTGGGCAATGCTACTCTGCAGCCGGGCCTGAGAGCTCCAGCCAGTAACCACTCAGATGTCTGTTTGCAGGTGTAAAATAATTAGTCCACACTCTCAAGGAGTCCCTAGTCATGAGAAATATAATAGACTCGCAGGATATAGACTGCTCTCTGATTTCAAGACAGCGATGTGACTCGGGCACACTTTAATGGAAACAGTTTTGAGATGTGAAGAACATATATGAAGCAGCACACAGAACCCAGAGAAACGGAATTTGAAAGATAAGAACCGAGAAAAACGCGACGAAGAAAAAAAATAATGACTCAGTATCTCACTACCCAAATCACTGAGTAGATTTCTTGCTATCTGGGTGAGTGTATCTATTTTCAAAAGTGCTATTAACATAAACAGAGCAGTAAATCTGGGGCATCGTGCCTTCTTCTTCTTCTTTTTTTTTTTTTTTTCAAAGTTGTTAGGAAGAATTATATCAGTGTGCAGGTGTCACATGCAATTACTCAGAATCAGAAAGAAGGCTGGGGGGGGGGATGTGGGGGCAGAAGACCTCCATCTATCTATCTTTTTGCAACCAACCACGTCCAAGCTGTTTCTTCAACACTTCCTCTTGCTAATGAATGTACTGGCTGGGGATGGGTCGGGCTTTCCCATCTCAGCATAAGACTGCAAGATTTGAATGTGCCCCAGAATCGGCCTCACTGACCACAGCAGGTACCCAGGGCCGGAACCTGAGCAGGTAATGAGAACCCTGTGCATCACAGCCCGGATGCTTTTCCAGCTGATTCCCATTCTCCTCATTTGCCAACGTATTCTCTTCCCTCTTCTTCCAAACCAGCAAACGCGGAGGCCAGACACATCAAAGCAGAGATGGGAAGTGAAAGAGCTCTCGTTCTGGACAGATTAGCAAGCAATGTGGCAAAACGAAAAAGCTCAATGCCCCAGAAATTCACTGGTAAGAATGTACGGCCCTTTTCTTGCCGCTGTTAGCAGATAACTCGAATGAGATAACGTGTAGATGTTTACTGCACATGCTTTTCCTAGTCCAGTCTGTTAAAAACAAGGGTTCCACTGTGTTCTCATTCTCCGTGGCCGGTTCATCTTAAGGGCTCTAGTATCTAGAATTCAAAGACATTAACTGAGGAGTCTCAGCTACAGGACGGGGGAGCATTTGGTGTTGTTTCTTAAATGGAGTCTGTGTTAAATATGCTTCCTTCCTCTTCACTCTGAATGACAGCTGTTGCATAGATTTATGCAACTCACACCAGTAAAATGTTCAAGATAGCATCCTGGTAAAATTTTGCAATGGTATGTTACAAGTTGATTCTGTTAGCATTCTCTAACTTTTTTTTTTTTTCCGCCATATTTTCTTGAATTTGATTGAGAGCTGCCTTTAACAGAAAGTGGTTGGAGGAAAAAAAGTGGATTTAAATAACTCAGTTTGACTTGATCACTTGTCTTGCCGGTTAGTTTTTATGTCGTTGGTTTTCACATTGTCAGAAGCCACAGCAGAATGAGACAGCTAGGAGACACTTATGATCATTAAAGTGTGGGGAATTACAAATGGCCGGCCTATTTAATTATTCGCTTAGATGTTTACATACTTGTGACCATAATATTTAAAATAGATTTGTACTTGGGAAGTAAGCAGCTGAGTTGAATGTGTCAATTTATTATAAACTAAAAGTTGGTGGTATTGAACAAAAATAGTTATCGCATGAATAAAAACCTTCCTCCACACCAATAATATTTTTAAATTTGTCAACATCTTTTTGTAAAGCTGCTTCTGACTTCTGACTTTAGTCTTCTTGTATTTACCCTGTTCAGTAACTTTTAGACATACCAAGTGCCTGCCTGCTTTTAACTCTAAGATTAGGTAACAGTTTGTAAGTGACATTCTATATCAAAAGAACCCATAGATTTGAAATTACTGAAGCTGGTGTTTATATTTACTTATTTTATTGTTATTAGATAAATATCTTTTGTGTGCTTTTAGACACTTCAAGAATAAATTGAAACACCCACCTTTAGTCCCAGCATTCACAAGGCAGAGACAGGTAGATCTCTATGAGTTCAAGACCATCCGGGTCTACATAGTGAGTTCCAGGCCAACCAGGGCTATTTAGAGAGACTCTGTCTCCAAAAGAAAAAGATGAGGGAATAGATGAATGAGTTGTAATCCAAGGGTATGCTGGATTTTTCCTACATACACAGAATTTGAGAGGTAGAGGCCAGAGGGTCAGGAGTTCAAGGCTATCCTTATCATATAGTGAGTCTGGAGCCAGACTGAGCTATATGAGAGATCCTGTCTTTAAAAGAGAAAAGAGAATCTGTCAGTCAGTCAGTCAGTGAAGTCATCAATAAATCATGTCAGACTGAAGTTGGTGTGTTTTGGTTTAGGGAGATTTCCCTCTCCTAGTCGCTTTACCTCCCCCTGGGGAGACATATTGGGAGCATGGAGTGACTTCCACAGAAAGATTAGGCACAGCAGATCAGTCAGTGCCCAAGCATTACCTGTGAGTCCTCTGCCCTTCCATGTGTGAACAGACTCTGATAAATGCTAAAGGAGGCTTGGATCATCAGTCTCCTCAAGTGGATCTTAGATGGAGGAATGCTTTGACTCTAGAAATGGCTGAAGCTGGTGGGGAGGAGCATGGGACGAGAAGAACGAGGAAAACCAAGGTGAGAGTCAGGGCACTTGCAGAGAAGAGAACTAAGATTTGCGAGTGGGTAGCTAGTCCTCACAGTTAGCACTAAGGCTGAGCCGAAGCCCTGCCTACTGTGGTAGAAGTCGCTGTGTCTTCTTTTGTTTTGCTTTTTTTAATGTCTCCTGTGTCCCGCCTCAGGGAGCCATTGGTGGTTTCTGACTGTAGGATTTCAGCCCATTTCTAGACGGGTTTCTCCCGCCTTGGGTCTGGGTTCTCCCACTTGTGAACCGACGCATCCTCTAGACACAGGATCAGGAACCTGGTGGAGTTAGCTCTTCTTGTTTACTAGTGAAGCGTGTTCTTTGAGAGTTGCATACTCGTGTGTACCTGATGCATCCTGGTTACTCTCCTCTCTGCTCTCTCTTATCCCCACCCCTACCCCTTGACAACCACCCCCTCCTGTACAGACCTCTCTCTTCTATTTACCAGTTTGGTTTTGTTTAGTGTCCCATTGAGTTCATCTAGGACAGCTTGGAACTAACTGTAGAGCCCGGTGGACTCACTGATGTGTATCAGCTGGACAAAATTGCTCTGAATTTTAGCTGAAGTAGCAGCTTCAGGGTCCAGAAGAACTGAGGGCATTTTTTTTTTCTTTTTTGGTATATGGTAGTATAGCACAATTAAGAGAACACTTACTTCTGTTTCTCGACCATTTAGACAGATCACATCATCCTTTCTGGGACTTGATTTACCCCTCTGTGAATGAGAAAACTAAATCAGTGATGAAATGACCGGGAAGTCCCTGTCTATGCCAAGTGAATCAGAAATGTCAGGCAGTACCAGCTTGTGTTTAAGAGAGCCTGACTGTGTAACCTTGGCAACCTCTTCTCAAGGCTCTAAGGATAGAGTACGTGTGTCATAAACCAGTGTCGAGTTCGGAGGTGGGTTTCTTGTTTGTTTGTTTGGAGGATGGATCCCAGGGGGCTTGGAGATGCTAGGTAAGTGCTTTAGTAGTAAGCTATGCTCCCAGTCCTTAAAGATTTGTTTTGGTTGCTTTGGGTTCTTTTATTTTTCTTGAGGAAAATGTTGTTAAAACTCAGACTCTAAATAAAATAATTTCATTACCCCGAATCCATATGTTTACTCAGGACAGCGCTGCACACCTGCTCATTGCTCTGGTGTTCATCATACAAACAGTAACCTGGGGTGGGAGTGGGGTATCACTTATCAATGCAGCCCCGGCACCTGAGAGATGGGAGGAAAGGATTCAGAGGCCAAGGTCATCCTCTCAATGTCAAGGACCGCCTCCCCGAGATCCTGCCTCAGAAAGAAAGCAAAGAAACAAAGCCTTCTCGGCCTTTTGGCTAAGATCAAGTGTAGTACCTGTTCTTATCAGTTTAATATCTGATACATCCTCTATCCGAGGACAATATATTAAATGGATTTTTTGAGCTAGGAGTTGGAGTAGGAGCTTGCTCCGTCCACTCCACGCATCGACCTGGTTTTGCAGTACCTCCAGGAACAGTGCAGGGAGGAAAATAGAGAGTTTTCTTGTCAGACACATGGTACTCTTGTTCTGGGGCATGCTTCTAATCTTCTAGTATTAACTTGTATCCTAAGCCTTTGTTCATGAGATTTTTTTTTTAAGCACACTTGGGAGGCAGACAGATCTCTGTGCATTCCAGGCCAACTTGTTCTGCACAAAGGCTTCTGGGCCGGGTAGAGCTAGACAGCAAGACCCTGACTCAGGGGGAGGGGGTGTGTACAAGCATGAGGACCTGAATTCATCATTCATTCCCCCTCCCAGAACCCACATAAAAGTTCTTGTAATAGCATCAGGAGACGAGCGGATCAGGAGCTCACTGGCCAGCCTCTCTAGTCTGATGAGAAGTTCTAGGTTCAGTGAGAGACTTCTCAAAAAACAAGAAGGAAAATGATTAAGGGAGATACCCAAGATGTACTTCCAGCCTCTGCTCACACACAGGTACACAAACACACAAAACGGGGCACGCACATGCACACACACAAAAAAAGAAATCACTTGAAAGGGAAACTCCTTGGATCATTTAGCTGAACCAACCTTTGTGCTAGAACGTGGTGAAGTCAAGGGACAGAGAACAGAGCATCCCGGTGGAGCTACAGCATATGGGATGCAGTGTCATAAACCCAAGAGGCTGGTGACCCCTCCCCCTCCCTCTCCTCCCTTTCCTCTCCAAGGCACCATTTTCTGAAAAGCTTCTGCTGCCAGGGAAATGGCACTGAGTGGGCTGCGAAGAGTGAGTCACTCCCTTTAATCCTAGCTGAGAGCGCATTGCTCTCACACCAGCCCTTGCTGCCTCGACCTCTTGAACTGCACTGGCAGAAGTCAAGTAGAACCCTCAGGTTAACGGACCCCTTCCCTGGCAGGGGCAGTGTGTCTCATCTGCATCAAGACAAGTCTTGATTCTAGCATCCCAACTGAATCTTGTCCTGTTTCAGTGTTTGGTCATACTTCAGGTTACGGCTAGCCTCAAATAGTTGGCCCAAGACAGCGGGCAGATTCCTCACCCGCCAGGAGGAAAAATGTAACTTGTTTCTGGGTTTTTCTTTTTCCTGATTTTTCTTTCTCCCACACACAACACCCCCCCCCGACCCCCAGCTTGGGAATGGGACTCATCACATGTCCTTTTGAAAAGTTTTTATGCGTTACTTTATTAACGAAAGTTCTCGTGTTGAAAAGAACATGAGAAATGAGATCTTTGTCACTGACGGTAAACATGTGAGTGAGGTTTTGACACTTTTGCAAGCAAGCACCATCAGCTTTCTCTGTGAAGTAAATGAGAACTCCCCTGCTTTGGCTTAAGCACAGCAGCAGGAAGCAGTTTTAACACCTGTTAAAGAGCAGGAGGCATCTTTTCTCCCACCCCTTCCCAAAGTCTCAGTGTCCCTGGTCCCAGGGGCATTAAAGGGGTCGCCACATTTTAAGGATGTTGGGAAACTCCAGAGAAGTCCCATGGCTAGGGAAGAAGAGGGACCAGAGCACTGGGGAGGCACCGCTGTAGCTGCCGTCTGGGGGACCCTCCTTCCCCGGGACACTAGAGCAGCTGTGGCAGCTGCGCTGAAGGAGCTCCGCAGCCAGAAGTTTGGTCCCTGAGAGCTGGTGGCAGGAAACCCCTGAAGGAAGTTGCTCTGTGTCCACAGTCTGTCTCCTTGAGACTGTCTTGGCCTGTAATTCCTTGAGGACAGATGACACACAAACAGCCTATCACAGCGTCACAGATTCCAAAGACCTCTGCAGCAGCGCAGTGTGGTCCCCAGCTCAGGCCTCCCACCTGTCGCCCCCAGGGCGTTTACACCCTCCCTGCACCCTCCTAAGGGGACTGCTAGTAATCCCAGCCTCCCTTAAATTGGATCAGAGTCCCCACAAGCACTAAGCACCCCATTTTCCTTACTTGTCTGTCCGACTTTCCTTCCTTCCTTCCCTTTCCATTTTTTCATCTCTTTCTATTTATTATTTATTTATTTATCTATCTATCTATCTATTTATTTATATGTTCTTGCAGTAAAGTGAGCAAAACCACCTGTAGAAGCAGCAAGAAACACACTTTAAGAGACCGGAGAAACTTAAAAGACTCAGACTAAATCTGCATATTTCCATTACCTGGTGTCGGCTGTAGTGTCAGATTTGCATTGTTTTTCTGGAGGCCAAATCATTTTTGCCTTCCTCATTAGACAGTGGACCCCCTTCAAGTCGCTCCCAGTAGAATGGAATGCAAGGAGCTTGCCTCCCCCCCCCCCAGGCGGTACAGCTGCCTAGGCCTCAGCTTTAGCCTCCATGAGCTGCGGCTTCTTCGTACCCCTCTGGACCCTCTCCCACTTTTACGCAGTCCTTTCCAGGTTCCGGGTCTGGATGCTCCCCGCTACACACACACACACACACACACACACACACACACACACACACACGCACGCGCGCCCCCGCTCCTCGCTGTGTGCCCGTTCCCACACTCAGGATTCCACCTCTCGCTTTGTCTGCCTCCACCACCACCTCTGGTTCCAAGGACACCTGGAAGAGTAGGTGCACATGCGCCCTGTGCCATACGCAGCACATCTTTGACGTGTCCCACAGCTTCCTCTCCCCACTCTCTCGTCTGTGATACACTTGGTTCCTCCGTGAAGCCAGAGTGGAGGCTACTGCCTGGTAGGGAAGATTACGTTAGTAAAATGCTGCAGCTTCTCCATGGGACCGCAGTGATGTCTGTATTTCCCAACGCAGAAGTAACAACAGTAATAGGTCATGGCTCTGTGAGCGCTTATGCGTGCCAGGCGCTCTGTTAAGCGCTGTGCAGACATCCGCGTGGTAGATGCTTCTCAAGTGAGTGGGCCGACGGTCCTGAGAAGAAAAGAAGGAAACACCACAGTTGCTGCCACTAAATGCCCTCTGCCGTGGCCGTGGGAACTATCCCAGCAGAGTATCTGAAGCCATACTGCCTTCGGAGAGCTGAGCCACCCTGAGCAAGAAAGCCTCCAGCGGGTGCTGAGACGTGACTCTTGGATTTACCCCGGTTCTTCATTCGCCGTGGTCGACCTTGGAAACTGAGGCGACTTGCTTGTGCTCTCAGTTTCTCATCAGACATGGTTGTCCACCTTAAAAGCTATCAACCCGGATGGGCTGATCAAGTGTGTGGCAGCGAACTAAGTCTCTAGCACAACTCTCAGTACCGCCGGGACTTGAGAAAAGTAGCTTTTCTCGTTAGTATCTGACGTATAAGTGGAAGGACCTGAAATGAATGGGTTCTATCGTGGAGCTTGACCCTGAAGACAGAGTTCTAAGTCTTCATGCCCTCTGTGATTCTAGGCTTCCAGGTTGACAGAGCCAACAACCATGTCCTCCCACTCCATTGTATCAGAGCAGGTGGCCAGTTGCTCGGTTGAGAATTACCAGAATACAGGTTGAACCTTTTAAGAAGCTTCCTAAAGAAGGAGTGGCCCAACTGGGCCGCCTCTGCTTCTGCATTGAGGACTCACCATTATTACCATTTGTGTTTTCATCGGAAGAAAAACCTCTATTCCGCCTGAAGCCGGTATCATGAATCATTCAGAGGCGTGGTGTGATTTGACTAGAATCTGGACCCGAGGCTCTGAGCTGGCTTGGAAGCAGTTACACTCTTGTGGTTTGACTAACCTTTTTTTTTTTTTTTTTTTAATGAGTGTGTTACTAAAGAAACGTGAGCTATTGGCTTTTCAATTACTGCAGCCTACCCCTACTGAGTTTCATACACATTGAGTCATCGGGCCTGCAGGTGACTGATAGTCATCTGCAGCTCAGGTTACCGTAACTGGGAGATGAGGGGATCTGATCAGAAGGAGCTGCCTGCACGTGAAGATCTCGTTGAACAATGGTCTGTGTTAACCACACAGCTCAGTCACCTGTTTCCATCCTTCCAGGGGTTTGCTTCCCTTCCTGCCTGGCCCCTCTCCACTTGTTTGCTGAGAGGTGCTGCGGGTGGTATGGGCTGTGAATTTGAAAGCTTGGGGAAGGAAAGCACACCCCTGGGAGGAAGGATGAAAGCAGAGGTGGCTGCCTGCCTACCCGACCCTGGAAACTTAGAGCCTCTCTGTCATATGGAAAGAGAAAGAGGTTGGAGATCTGGTGTTCAGGGAGTTTGGGAGAGCCAGCCACACTGAGAAACCAGCAATGACCTTGAGAAGACTAAGGAACCAGGTTTCATCGATGCTGTGCTGTTGCCAGGGGAATGAGTGCGTGTGAACTCAGCGCTTCCTGTTCTCACTGACATCAAGAAGAAACCAGTCTGGGAGCTGGGAAACTCATTGTTCTTATTTATTAGTAGATAAGCATGCTACCATTGAGCTATATCCCCAGACCTGTTTTTACTTTTGGAGACAAAGATTCACAAAGTTGCCCAAGCGGGCCTTGAACTCCCTCTGTAGCCCAGGCAGGTAGCATGATCGTCCTCCCTCAGCCTCAGATGTAGCTGGGATTATAGGCCTAGCTCTCCCCTTCCTTCCTTCCTTCCTTCCTTCCTTCCTTCCTTCCTTCCTTCCTTCCTTCCTTCCAGATCTTTCTTTCTTTCCTACAATATGAGATACAACCTGCCTAGAAGCACACGGGACATTTATAAACTTTAATCCACAAGAAAAGAAAACTAGGCCCAGTGAGATGGCTCAGTGGGTGAGGGCACTTGGTGCCAAACTTGGCGACCTGAGTTCAAAACCAAGGTCACGTGGTAGGAGGAGAGACCCGATGCCCACAAGTTGTCCTTTGACCTCAACAAGCATGCTGCGGTACACATGTGTGGCCTTCTGTACACAAAACTAATAAGTAAATGTAAGAAAGAAAGAGAGACTGAGGGAGGGAAGAAGAGAGGGAGGGAGGGAGGAAGAACTGCTGACATTTCCCAGGTGCTGTCTGAGTCCCTGGCATGGTCCCGAGGGCCTTCGAGTTACTGTGTTCATTTTCACATAAGGTCACGCAACCAGTAGCCGATGGAACCAGAATCAAACCAGTCCAAACTAGTCCATGTAACTGAAGCATGTCTCAGCCACCGCAGCCACCCCAGCGTGTGGATGTTACAGAATGAGGCTGTGCGGTCTGAGAAAGCCCTTACGTAGCGCTCCCTTCCTGCCCGTGACCTTTCTGCCTTCATCTCTTCTCCCTCAGACAGAGCAATCCAGATCCTGCCCGTTCATCAAGACCCCAAAGAGTTAGATTTTTCCAGAAAGTCATTCCTTCCCCAGAGTGCTTCTGAAGTCTCTGTATTCCCTTAATGTTGAAATATACAGTTGATACCAAACAGCCTCCCTTTGCCTATGTGATACCTTACAAACGCCACCCTGACAGAAGGCACGCCCTCCCCTGATTCAAATGGGGCATTAGAATAAAATCACAGCCTCCACAGATGAACACTCCTTCCATGGCATCCACACGACAGTTCTTCTCCAGTTCAACACTAAAACGTCTTGTTTCTGCCCAGCTAGAGTGGAGATCTCTCAAGAATAGAAACAGATTGACCCCGTGTGTTCTTACGGTGCCATTTTCTTCCTTTTCTGAGCCCTTTTCTGTGAGGTTCTGTGGAACCCTGGGATGCCTAGGAAATGTTACAGAAGGGAAGGACACAGCACAGCAAAACTCTCCAGACCACAGTGACTTACGATCTCCGTCCAGCACTGTCCCATCTCCCAGGCTCTCGCCTCCCTCCCCTAGCTTAATGCCAGGAAGTGACCACCGCTGCAGCATGCTCCCTTGCCTGCTCTGGAGCCAGAGAGCCTCCTTCTCTCTTCTAACAAGCAGCCCCCAGCACTGCTGACGGCTGACTCTGTCTTCAGAATTCCTCAGCAGTTAGACATGAGAAGTGGAGAGGGTGACCACAAAGAAATATCTCCAGTTAGGTGTACGGGTCCTAAGGATCCAGGAGCATCTAGAATCCATCAGTCAAGCAAAAACCGGCACCAAGAGGCAGACATGGTGGCCCACACCTCACCCCCTCGTCCCAGCGCTTAGGAGGCTGAGGCAGGAAGATAGTGAATTAAAGGGTAGACTGGGGTTCATAGAGAGACCCCATCTCAAAACAGTAACCAACAAGCCTCCTCCCCCATCTCGCTGTCAGAAAAAAACAATACACCTGAAGAAATGGGTACAGATTGTTAAGAAATCTTTCCTGGGGTTGGAAATGTGTGCCTAGAATCCACAAAGACCAGCGCTCCATCCCCAGGACCAGGCGGTGGCACATGCCTGTATTCTCAGCCCTTGAGAAATGGAGCCAAGAGGATTGAGGGTTTAGATCAGCCTCAGCTACGTAGCGAGTTCAAGGCCAGCCTGGGAAACATGGAAACTTGTCTGTCTTTTTTTTAAAGAGTGGGGGGTGAAATAAAATAAATTAGGAGAGAGGCAGAGCAAGCTTGCAAGCTGCTGTGGCTGATCACTGACACCCTACTTGTTGCAGTATCTCACGCCACAAGCCGGGGAACAGTTTGGAACGTGCAGCGCTTTACGAGGGCACAACAGTGAAAGTTTGAGGCACCGGGCCCCCAGTCAGTGGCCACCCACCTACCCCCAGCCTGTCCTGCTGTGTTTGCTTCTTGCCCCACCCCCACCCCAAAGTGGGTACACCTCACAACATGGCCTCACCCAGTGACATCTCTCTCTCTCTCTCTCTTTTATCCACTTGCTTAATTTCAACAACTCAGACACGTGACTGATGATCTACAGGAAGAGACCATGGAATGGAGTCCCCGTGGCTGGGTGCTAGGAGAGCAGCAGCCACAGCTTACCCGTCCTCACCTTTGGAGGACTCTGGGAAATAGTTTTCCCCCCTGCTCTGCTTCCTGCTGTTTCTTCTGTAACCTCTCCTCTCTCGTGTTCCAGGTGAGAAGCGTCACTGCTTCGACATCAGCTACAACCCCAGCTACATGTACGAGAAGGAGAGCGAGATGATGCAGACCCGCATGATGGACCAAGCCATCAACAACGCCATCAGCTACCTTGGGGCTGAAGCCCTTCGCCCCTTAGTCCAGACTCCGCCTGCTCCCACTTCTGAGATGGTCCCAGTTATCAGCAGCATGTATCCCATAGCACTCACCCGGGCTGACATGCCCAATGGGGCCCCGCAGGAGCTGGAGAAGAAAAGGATCCTCCTGCCAGAGAAGAGCTTGCCTTCCGAACGGGGTCTGTCCCCCAATAATAGCGCCCACGACTCTACAGACACAGACAGCAACCACGAGGATCGCCAGGGTCACGGCTATCACCAGAGCCACGTGGTCCTTCCCCAGGCCCGCAACGGGATGCAGCTCCTGAAGGAGGGCCCTCGCTCTTTTGAACTCCTCAAGCCCCCTCCCATCTGCCTGAGAGACCCCCTCAAAGTGATCAACAAAGAAGGGGAGGTGATGGATGTGTTCCGGTGTGACCACTGCCACGTCCTCTTCCTGGATTACGTGATGTTCACCATCCACATGGGCTGCCATGGCTTCCGAGACCCTTTCGAGTGTAACGTGTGTGGGTATCGAAGCCATGATCGCTATGAGTTCTCCTCTCACATCGCCAGAGGGGAACACAGAGCCATGCTGAAGTGAGCCCCAGCCCCGGAGCGCGCCCCTGAAGCTCAACGTTTTTAGAAACCACCGATAGCCTTACCCAGTAGACTGACTCCAAACCCAGTCCTGCCCAGGAATGCCACCACTCAGTCGAGTTCACACGAGCGGTCAGGGAAGCTGTCTTCATTTGGAAACTGCAGAGCTCTCGTGTTACTTGGAGAAACCTTCCTTTCCCATCAGTTGAATTCGATGGGATTTAAAAGCCAAAGAAGTAACCGGTTCATTATCTTTTGTAGCAATAGACAGCCATCCGCTGGAGCTTGTTGCCAACTGGAACAGTCCTCCGTGGGCTGCGGGAGACATTCGCTGGGATATAGCAGCCGTATGTGGAAAATCTTTTGATCCTATGCCCAGATCCACACGGTGGAAGAACTGACCAGCTGCCCTTGCCCTTGGGCACTCGCACAAGGCAGAAGGGTTAGGATCCAATCTCCCCCTCCCTTCCAGTCATACAGTAAGTACCTGCTGCCAGTCATGGGAGACCCTATTCTCAGAGCTTCATCTACTTCCTATCACTCAAGCAAAACAAATCAGGACCCGAGGACCCTTCTGCTTCGACTGCCCACCGCCAGGAAGAACCTGAGACGATTTGGCCTAAACCAGCAATTCTATGCCAGAAGAACCAATGCTTTTAAATATTGAGTATCATTGAAACCCCGGAGTCATCCGCTGAGGGGCGGTGGGTGGTATTTGTTTCCTTTGATTGAGATTGGCAGAGCAGGCTGGGGACATGGCTTAGTGGTACAGCATTTGCCAAGTCCAACCCCCAGCACCAGGGGACAAAGGGAAAGAAAGAAAAAGGAAGAAGAGGGAGATTGGCAGAGCAGAGTGTGTAGGGGCATGTGTGTTAGCAGTGCCAGTAGGGAAGGATGCTCAGCAGCCTCTGGCAGTTCTGGTCACTTTCATCCAAAGAACATTCTGAAGTGATTTTACATGCACACATCCACAAAAGACCCAAAGTGTACCGCTTAGCCCCCCCCCGACTCGCAGGAGTGAGATCGGGGGTGGGAATCAGGGTGGCCTGAGCTCAGATTCTCTGGGATTAGACACGCATGGCTTTTATTTTATTATTTTATTTTTAAAACAGAGTCTCCTGCTACCCGGGCAGGCCTCGAGATCCTCCTGCCTCAGCCTACCGAGCGCTGTGGTTGGAGGTGACCACCACCACGATTTTGGGTTTTTGCTACCTTAAACTGGAGCTGCCACGTTCCACTAAGAGTCTGGGAAGTATGACCTTGTTCTGTAGATGGACCTTTGTCAGCATATACACAGACACCAAGACATCAAGAAGACCTGTGATTCTCCATAAAAGCAGCACCGGGGCGGCTCGTACCGCTACTGATCAGCGTGTGCTTCTGTACAAATCATTTAACCCTAAAAGCTGATCTCAACCATAAGATAAGAGTTAGATTTAGACCTTTTTGACACATGATTATTCAGTAACCACAGGTTATTTTTTAAACCTCTTGATGTGTGGGTATTAGGCGGAAAGGTCTGCACATGAAAATATGTCTCATATTTCTTTGGTGTGAAAACGTGTGTTGAGTTTTTCCTCTAGCCACTGAGCCGTGAACGTGTGAAGGAGACGGGGAGGCAGAACAAAGACCAGGAAGCTGTCTGGATCTTGCCAAAGTGTACGCCCGCGTTGGCATCGACAGCTGCTTGTCAAAGCCCTAGGCTTCCTTTCCTTTTTAAGAACTTGTGTTAGGGAAAATAAGTTCTGCTTACAGGGACAGATTCATGGAGCCTATTTACAAATTAAGAGCTAGCTTTATGGACATTTCTGCCGGAGCCAAGAATCCCGAATTCCTGGTAGATTAGCATTTTCCTTCTAAAGGGCTTATGGATTCGGCTCTCACTCAACTTGTTTATGCAATGCCAGTAATTAAAACGTTCCACCTCAGACACGCAAATGGCTTAGCCTGCTTTGTAGCATAGTGTCTGTCTCAGGGAAAAGGGGGGGGGGGGACATATGAAATTCCATGGCAACAGTCCTGTGTGTCTGAGGCTTTGGCTACGGGCTGGGTATCTTCAGCACGTCACTGTATCTCAGCAGAATCGGAATCAGATCTGAGCTGTGCCACATTGTTCGTGTCCATTGTGAAAGAGAACCTGCCTATTCTATGCCTGAGATGTTTCACATCCTGTTGACCTTGGGGGGGGGGGGTGTAACAGAGGGAGGGAGTTGAGAAGCAAGGACTAGAAGGAAGACACAGAGACTGGCGTTTGCACCAGAGTGTCGTTGGAGTCTGCAGACACACACAGACACACACACACACACACACACACACACACACACTTTGTTATCTCAGGATGGTAAACTACCACTCTACCAGACTCTACCAGAAACCTCTACAGAGCAGACTCTGTCCTGTGACTGTGGACTTGCTGAGTGACTTCCATCTCCCGAGGCTAGTGTTCTGGGTGATGTGCACACTCGCAGAGGCTTGACCTTCGCAGAAGCATCCTGAGCCTCAGCGGGGGCCCTGGACTCCAGGGGCCTGCTGAAGCTCAAAGACCTTGAGTCTGGCAGTTGAGCCTGGTGGGGTGCCGTGGTTAGTGCGTGGTTAGCACTGCCTGTGCATGCACTCCTTGTACTACCTAAGGGCCCCCCTCGGTGAAGGTGGGGGCTGAAGTGAGAAGGGGTAGCGATGGATTTGCATCCTCCGCGGGCTGTGAGGTCCTGGGTAACTTCAGCTTTCTCACACAGAGGCCCCTGCCCTGAGCCTGCTGTGCTCTCCTTCCTTTGCCACCAGCCCCCTTGTAAGCTCCCACCACACACCTAGCGGTGGTGGGGTGGGGTGGGGTGGAGGTGGGGGCCTGCAATTGGGGATCAACCAAACCCACAAGAAGTTCCATTGCAGCCAAGATGATAGAGTTGGGGTGAGGGAGGAAAAAGAATAGATGTGGCTCTCCAAATGCTCCTCCCCGTGACTCACAATGTGGCACAGAACGCCCCCTCCCATCGCCCCTCAGCATCACCACCAGGAGAGGGGAAATTCTGCCCATCTCCA
Organism: Cricetomys ansorgei; assembly: GCA_026225945.1. Lineage (NCBI taxonomy): Eukaryota > Metazoa > Chordata > Mammalia > Rodentia > Nesomyidae > Cricetomys > Cricetomys ansorgei. The sequence continues at coordinate 15,650,835 of JAMJFZ010001881.1, forward strand.
CACGCCTTAAATCATCCCCCCCAATGAAACAGCGCCCTGGCACTGACCAGCCAGCCTCCTCTCTGCTGCCCTGCTCAGCCCTTCCTGACTTTGCTTCTGGATTCATTCATGGCAGTATTTCTGACCTTTCGTGTGTTTACCACTTTGGTTGGCCCATCCACATTCACAGGAGCCCAGGAAGAAAATGGCCCCAAATGTCTTTTGCAAAGAGGAATATTTCAAAACACAAAATCCTACTTAATTGAAATATGATGTAACTAACAAATGTCACCTTGACATAAAAGTTCCCCAAGTAGACCCTTGTCCTCCTCTGGCTTCTTTGCCCCCCATCCCCACCCCACTGGATGTGGCAGCTCATGTGTTTTAAGGGGGAAAGCCTTGCTTCCAGGCTAAGGTGTAGCTCAGTGGAAGAATGCTTGCCTAGCACCTAGCATGAGAGAGGCTCTGGTTTCCAAGACCAGCTGGAAGAGAGAGAGAGAGAGAAAGAGAGAGAGAGGGGGGATGGATGGATGGATGGATGGATAGATAGATATCATACTTTTGACCCTGGGCAGGCAGAAAGACATGGGGATAAAATTGGTTCATGGTCCTCACGGTAAGATGCACCCTGCTGGGAGCTATGCTGGTCTCTAGGAAGGCCTGGGAAACTGTGACACTTCAGACGTGTAAAAAGAGCTTGGGCATCTTGAGGATGCAGGAACCTTGAATCAGGAAGAAAAAAAGAAAGGAGAGTTGTGAAGGTTTTACCTAAAAAAATCACCAAGAGCCTCAGCAGAAGACAAACAATAGGCATTGTCGTGTCTCTTAAAGAATGAAGATGCTATTTCATACAGAGAGTTGTCCTCAGCAGACAGTGATTCTGGGCATCATAACTGGGGATCTACATTCTGTCCCTGAAACCAAAGGCTGAACCTGGGCCACCCTAGAAGGACTGTTTCCTGAGACGGCAGGACCGACCAGCCGTGAGTGTGATCAGTGAACACAGGGCAGGGAAAGGCTGCTTCTGAGAATGACGGACTTGGGAGAGCTAGAAGCTAGGTATGGGCTTCGAGCTAGCATGAGCTCGGAATGTAACCGAAGGCTGTGCCTCAGTTGTACTATCCATGTCCCACCAAGCCATCAACATGCTAAACAGGTGTTTGCACCTTGAAGAAGCCGGTTGTACTGTTCCCTCTAAACATTCCAACGGTGGGCTGTCTTATTCACTGATATCAAATGAGCCTTTCTCTGAAAATGGAACATTAATGTTTTGTTAACAATGTAAAGTCATAACAACACCTATTTTCCAGGGTGTTGTGAGGTTTGCTGTAGTCTTGTGTATAAAGGTGCTTTGCAGGGAGGGGTGTTATACTGTATAACTATAAATTTTCTGCTGTAAATCCTGTGGGTTGGAAGGTCATGAAAAAATGGTCCAGGATCACACTAGGCCCAGTGCCTTGCAGATAGAGCAGTTTCTTTGTGCAGCATACGGCTACAGAATATGGACCTTGGAGCCAATGTGAGCGAGCCACACTTCATGGCCTTTCACCAGGACCATAAGATGGCCCCACTGGGCTTCCCACCTTGGCTCAAACACAGCTTGTTTCTTTGCCTCCCCCACCCCCCCAAAAAAGACACACATACCTTTAACATGTTAGAGAAATGGAGCAGCCTTTAAAAAGGACTGCTGTGGCAGCCAGTGACTCATCGGTATGAGCACTTCTCCAGGCTAGCAGGCGAGGCCCTTCCTGGTGGGCCTGCCTCAGTGGATTCACGGAAACAGAATTACTGTGGGTTGCAAAGAATTATCAGGTCATTTTAAAAGCAGACATACCTTCAAGCAGACTGTGGTTTTCACATGCTCAGGTTCTCGGTCTGTGAGCACTGGGGAAGGATCATCTTGGCTACTGGAAAAAAAAAACCAAAAAAAGCCTATAGCTTATTTTTAATTTTTGGTTGTCAAAGCCACCACACGTGTGGTCTGTGGATGACCCTCATCTGCAGAGCGATGAGGGAAGAACAAAAGGTGGTTGGAGCTCAGGGAACCCTTACCTAGAAATTACCACAAGGCCTGTGCTGTTGGCCTTTCCCCCTGCCTGAGTGTCTCAGAAGCCTCCCCTGCCAGTAGTGTCTCTCTTCCCTGGCCGAGTTTTACCTGAATCTCAGGGCTGGCAGCACTGTACAGTGACTCCCCACCCCATGAGGCCTGTCCATGCTAACTTTGCCAAAATGTAAGGAGTGCATCTCCAGTGTGAAACAGCTTGCTGACAATTGTCAAGTTTTCTTTACTGTGTTTGATTCTTTCACTGATAAATAAATAAATAAAGTCCTGGTGTGTTAATTACCACTAGTCCTGTTGCATGCCTGTCGGAGGGATCTCATTCTGCCCCAAGGAATGTTTTCATAGTTTTCTCTTGGCTTTTTCTTAAAGTCAAAGTATCAAAATCGGTGGAATTATCACAGAAATGAAGTCTCTCCCCAGTTGTGCTGCTGTGGTGCCTTGCTGGTCCCTGAGTTCACAGCAGATGTCCAGATCCACAGGTCCTAAAGCTCATTAGGGATTCCAGAAGACAGAGATCTGGACACAGCAGGATCAACACCCTCAGAACAGTCTCCCAACAAAACACGACTCCACCATCTTCCCTTCCAACAGAGAGGCTTTGAGAGAAAGGCAGGTAAGTAAGTCTTGGCTTTTTCAACTGTGGATATCTGAAACAGTGAGAAACCCAAGTTGCAGCCATTCAGCTTAGCCACGTTACATACAATCTGTAGATACTTGAGGACTCCAATGTGAAGTGGGGCATAGGGACCCCCAAAAAGGTGCACACCTTTGTCTTGTTTGTTTATCTGGTGTTTACTCCAAGACAATTGGAGGAGTATTGGGGGTGGGAGGGATTCTAGCCTTCTGCCAGCCGCAGCTAAACTCACTGAGAGAAAGAGAGAGAGGGAGAGAGGTCTAGCCTTCTGCCAGCCGCATCTAGACTCATTAGAAGGTGTGTGGAACCTGGGCCCGTGATCACACACGGCCAAGAATATAACCATGAATGCAGCCCAAAACACAAATCATAAACTTCACCGCGGAGGCTCTGTTTAATTCTCTTGTGCAGTTCTCGGACGCGAACTTTGTGGAAGATAACTTCATGTCACAATGTGAAAAGGTTGATCACACATGTCTCCCTTGCCCTGTCTGGAGGCTTCTGGCAGTTTGGATTTAGCAAGCTCACTCATGAGCAGCTTGATGCCACCCCCCAGCCCCCAACAAGTCTACTGAAGCAGAATGCTCACCCTTTCACTCTGAGGACTTCCAGCAACTCCTCCCAAGGCAGGAGATGGGAATGGCAGACCCACCTGCCCTGGTATTTTAACATAATCACTCCAAAGCAGCCTTCCCTTGCTTAGCTGTCAGACATTTCTGTGGCCTTCCCCAAGCAGAAGCAGCTGGGGGAGAAGGGGTTGCCAATGGGCCTTGAATCCTTCCCAAAGAGATGAGAGAGGCATTTCCCTCAGCCTAAGGACACTTTACTTTCCTAGCTCTAGTGACCAGTGTTGCTTTAGGGGGGTGTTGGACCCAGAGAGAGAGGCCACCTCACACCTGCAGCTCCCCACCCCCCACCCCCCACCCCACCCTCGCCCATCACCCCACCCCCCAGGCCACCTGCAAGGCTGGAGGACCCAAACCTCCACCTGCAGGCAACTGCCACCTGAGTGTAGGGAGGCAAAAGACCAAATTCCCTTCCCTCCTCCCCATTCTTAAAATCCCGGGGCATTTAGACACCAGAGCTTCGACCATGGCCATTGCCCGGAGGCAGATAGTGAAGTGAGAAGATCTACCCAAGCCATAAATTCTGCCCCTGGAGCATTCCCGGGCAGACAGTTGTTTGCATAAAAGCCAAAAGCCACTGCACCTGGGCTGGGGAGGCCCTCTAGGGAGGCACTCCTTGGCTTGGGGGAAAGGGGGCAGGAAGGTGTCATGGAAAGTCCCTGAAGGACACGGGTGTTGAGTTTGCTGCGGTTTTGTTTTTAACTCCGTCTTGACCTGTGAAGTCTGCAGCTGCTTCCCTGCCCCCCAAATAACAGAGCTCCCCCGCCCCATATATAACAAGCACGCACACAAGGAAAAAGATCTGCAGTGGAAAGGAATGGAGGTTAGAGGGCTTGTGAGTGACGTAACCTGCCACCACCACCCCCTACCCAGGACCGAGGGGGCAGGAAGCCCCCAGAATCTTTTTCCCATCACCCCCCTCCCATGTCCTGGCCCAGAAGAGCAGCCTAGTCAAATAAACCACAGCCCTGGGGGAGGCTGATGGATGGGAGGGGAGGGGCAGGTGCTACCTCCTCCCCCAAGTTTGTCCTACCACCAACTGGGAGTCCTACCCCACCTCCATTAGATTTTCAACCTTTCTTGTGGATGTGGAACTCCTGTGTGTTTGGGGGACAATTTGTTGCGGGTACTCATATTCTGGTCTCAGTCTGGACCTCAATTTTCCCTGGAGTCATGAATCTTTCAGATTTCTTTGGGCTGGGACTCTAAGCTCAACTTCAACACCTTTGCTCTAGGTAGACCCCAGACTTGTCCCAGGGATAGGGACACCTGTTCCCATTCCCTTCTCTTTACCTTAGGGCTCCTAGGGGTGGGCGCAGGAGGTGGAGGGTGTGGCCTGAGATTCTCCCAAGAGGTCACTTTCGGTGTGTGAGATTCTAGGCCAAAGACACGAGGGACAGAGAGGTGCCAGGCTCCCGTGTCTTCACCTGTAAAACTGCAGTGGGGCTCTGGATGTGGGATCTGGGCTGCTCTCCACCCCTGCTCAGGGGGGACACAGATTCCCAGGTCAGAGAACCTGGGAGAGACATCTCAGGAGCCAAGGAGGGGCGAGGCGCTAGATGGGAGCCGAGGGGGTGAGGGAAGGGGCAGCTGCTTTTCTGAGAAACAGCCCAGCGTCCCAGCAGCCGGCAGCCTAACCCGGGGCCTGCGGCTTCACAGCTCTCCCCTCCCGCCGCCCACGTCGCCCAGCGCCTCTCGGGGGTCTGCAGCCCCGCCAGGGCGGCGGCCGCTGCGGACACGCGACAGGTCTGGCGACCGCGGGGGAGAGGCTGGGGGCGGAGGGGAGCGCAGGAAGGCGTGGGTCGCGTGACACCCCAGGGGTCCCGAGCGCCGGACCCCGCCCGCTCGCAGGTACCTCCCTTGCCGCCCCCACCCAGGTCCTCCTCTCCCTGCCCCAGCGGAGCGGGATCCAGAAGTGAAACCGCCGGGGTCACAACCCAGCGCCGCCGCTGCGCCGCGCCGCGCCCCGCCCTTCCGGGCACTGCCGCGAGGCGGGAGCTCCCCGCGCCCCCGAGCGCCCCTAGGAAGCGGGGGAGGGGCGGGGGAAGTGCGCGCGAGCCCACGCGGGGACCTCGGGAGGCGCCGCCTGCAGTTCCCGAGGTGGCCGCTGGGTGGCGCTGCGGCCGCGCGGCTGGAACCGCTCGGGAACACGCAGGGAGGGACCCGCGGAGCGCCAACACGAGGTCGCGGCGCGCGCCTACTGGCCCCGGGCTGCGTGGGGATGGATTAGAGATTGCGACGTCACGCCAGACCCGACCGAAGGTCCTGGGACCGAAGGGGAATATTTGGGTTCTCGCCCTGCAGCGTTCAAACCGTGTTCGACTGTCAGCCTTAGCGTCATCGTGCGGGCCAAGTTGGCAGCAGTGGGGCAGCCGTGGGCTGGATGACCTTGCACACACCTGTGGGGTGGGATATATAGATATAGGTCTATTTATATAGATATATATCTATAGATATATAGAGAAAGATAAAGATGGGTTTTAATTATATTATTTAAGTATATTCATTTATTAGTGTGCATGTGTATGGGCTGTGTGCCTATACCATGGTGTGTGTGTGTGTGTGTGTGTGTGTGTGTTTGTGTGAAAGTCAGAAGACAATTTGCTACAGTTGTTTTTCTCCTTTCACCGTGTGGGTCTTGGTGATTGGTTAGGATTTCAGACTTGGCTAGAAGTGCCTTTACACACTGAACCTCTTTGAAAGTTCCCCAGACATATTTTTTACATGTATTTATTAGGGAAGTCAGTTCCCATGTCCCATATGTAGCAGTGGAAGTCAGAGGACAACTTGCAAGAGCAACCTCCCTCCTTCCACCAGGTGGTAGAGGCCACCTTTCCAGCCCTACGCCCTGCTCCTTCCCTCCAGGGCTGAGAAGCATGACATCTACTGCATGCAGCCTGGGATGACTGTTTCTAATTTTCTCTGTGACCCCAGGTAGGTCACTCACTATGAGACTTCATTTTATATGTGCAAAATAGAAGGCATATCAGGCTCAGAGATTATGATTGGCTGGTTGGCATAGAAGCAGCATGCTCCCTGCCCAGAACCTCAGGTGCTGAGGAAACGCTGGGGTTTCTGGGGTCAGCCTAACTCCTCAGACATGCTTAGAGCTTAGCCCCTTTCCTGGGATCCTGGCACAAATACCTCAGGGGTGGCACTGGGCATCCATAAGCTGTCCACTGCCGTTCCAAGCCTGAGGAGCAGCCAGTAGAAGGGATAGTTCTGGGGGCCGTGGCAAGTGGCCAGCTGTAGAAGGCACTGTCTTTGCCTCAGGTCCTGTAAAAGTGAGAACTGCAGCTCTTCCGGTATCTGGGCTGCAGTGGGCTCTGCAGGGGAGGTCCCAGTGGGCGGCAGGCTGGAGTGTAGAAGGGGTGTCTGCCTCTTTGTCAGGCCTGGCTCCAAGCTCCCTAGCCTGGCCTTAGCCAAGCATGGGTTTGTCTTCATCCCAGTTGGCCACTGATGCTGCTGAACTTGGACCAAGTGCTCCAGTGGCTGGACCTTTGAGGTCCCCTCAGGGCAGTCTGACTGACCAGGGTTGCAGAGCAGAGTCTCTTCAGAAAGGACTGTTCTGAAGCTTAGGAGTCCCACCTGGAAGTCAGTTGGACAGGGGCAGAATTGTCCTACTGTCCTGCCCTCCAGTTCATGGGAGAGCTAGGATTTGAACAAGGCCAGCCATATGTGGCTGGCAAAGCAACTGTTCCCTTACCCAGTGCTCAGTCTGTCTCAAAGGCTTAGGAAGATTCTCTGTAGTTTAAAAGTTGTGAAATGTTTCAAGTATACGCAAAAGAAGCAAGGGCAATAACTAATCTGGATCTTTTTAAAAATGAAGCCAAGCTGGGCATGATGACACACAGCACTCTCTTAATCCCATCACTGGGGTTAGGGGTTGGGGGAGGGGTGTCCGCCAGAAGCAGATGGATCTCTGTGAGTTCCAAGCCAGCCGGCCTGGTCCACATAGCAAGTTTCAGCCTAGCCAGGAATACACAGTGAGACTTTTTTTTGGGGGGGAGGGGGTGTTCCAAGGGGGGGAAAAACACCAAGGCATCATGTCATCTCACTTGTAATTCTTCAAATCAATCTTTCCCTCCCCCAACCCCCACTGCTAGGTCGTTCCTATGTCTGCTGAGATAATCTCACCAAGTAGCCCAGGCTTGCCTGGAATTTCTGAGCGCTGAGATTACAGAGTTGACTATCACACCCAGGGAGAGTAAGTCTTTTCAGGGAAACAAAAGAAAACACACACACAAAAAACCCTGCCACACCATATACCTTAAAACTGGAAGCACATTCTGTACTATCATGAGTTAAAATGTCTCCCAGTCGCTCATGAATGTATTTTTACAGGGAGTTTGGATTTGAATCATTTGGTTGTGACATCTAAATTTCTTAGAATCCAGAGATTCCCCGTCTCGTCTTTGCTTTTCTTGTCATGTCTGTGGCTGAAGTCGAAACCGAGCTATCCCTTCTGTGGTTTCCCAGTCCAGATTCTGGGAACTCTCGTGTGTCATTTCACGTGGTCCCTTGTATTTCTGGTAAGTTAGTTATTAAATCCAAGGAATCAGAGTCGAGTTTGATTTTTTTTTTTTTTTTTTTTTGGCAAACTATGTCGGCTTGGGGCCCACATTCTAGATGTCTCTGCACTGGAGCAGGAGGTGGAGGGGTTAGCGTTGGATGCACTTCCTCTAAAGCTCCTATCGGGTTAGATGAAGGTTCACAACTCTCTGGAAACATGCAGCCTGGCTGAGCAGTGGACAGGTTTGCACTTTGCAAAGATCATTCTGGAAGTTGGAAGGCTGGGCTGGAGAGGGAAGATGGACTCAGGCGGCTGTGCATCATTCCCTTTCTGGTTTTCCAGGTGAAGGGAACTGTAAGAACAGAAAGCAGATCTAGGGCCTGGTATGAGGGAGACAAGGTGAGGGGAAGACAGGCTGTGGGAGTGAGACCATTCTCTCTGGTGTGGTGCGTGTGTGTCCAGGACTCACCATCCACCAACTGGTCCAGATTTGCCATTGGCTCATCTTTGTTTGTGGGGAGAAGGGAGGTGGTGAGACAGGGTCTCCTATAGCCCAGGCTGGCCCTGAACTCTTCTTCCTACCTCTACTGCCCAAGTACTGAGATTCCAGGCATGCACTGCCATATCTGGCTCACCCCCCAGTTCCCAGGCTCTGTAAAAAGAGCCTAGTACCTTGGGTCTGAAGAGGAAGCTCAGTGGTTAAAGACATGTACTGCTCTTCTTGCAGAAGACCTGAGTTTGTTTCCCAACATCCACACCTGACAGCTCACAGCTGACTGTAACTACTGTTCCAAGGGATCCAGCGCCCTCTTCTGGCCTCCTTGAGCATTTGCACACACACATGCATATATTCATATACTCACACAGACATATACACTATTTAAAAATATTTTTTTAAAAAATGAACAAAAATCACAGTCCCTTGTTGCCCACTGTCCATTCATTGATTTAACCAGCACTGACTGAGGACCCAGGCTGTGCCAGGCAGGGTACGTGCTAGGATTTGGAAGCTCTCAGGCAACTGACACTTTTGTACTTAGGGCATATTCTGGTTCACTGAGGCCTTTGCCTCTGCTGGTCCTCTTGCTGTCAGTTCTTGCCAGACAGAACTCGTGGGCATATCAAAAAATAATCTTTATTATCACTAGTATAAAACAAAGCAGATCAACTGGCCTCTCAGTCTGTACAGAGTGTGGGGCACGGGGCCACCCGGGCTGCCCCTCCGTCTCTCATGAGGTCCCTCACTGGAACAGCGCCTCAGGAGCTCCACAAAGGGGAGAGGACCACAAATGCCTCCCTTTGGGACAGGGTTGAGGGGTGCACAGGGTTGGGGGTGTTTTGTTGCCTGAGGGAGGGGAGAAAAGAGCAGTGGGGGGAGCTCCTCAACTCTTCATCCTCCCCCGCTCCTGCACCAAGTCCACTGAACAGAAGCGGGGTGGGCAGCCCCATGTCTATAATGGCTCACGTGGCCTCAGAGGGCCACACGGGCACAGCAATGGCGTAGCACGCAGGGCAGGATGCCTCGATTCAGCTGGTGGAACTCCACCAGCTGCAGCAGGTCTGTGAATCGGGTCTGACCGTCATCCATGCTGAAGTAGAGGCAGCCCTCATCTTCGCTCTGTGGTGTGGCCAGAGGGCAGGTCAGGGGGCGGTTCTGGGCAGAGGTGCTGCCCGTGGGACCAGCAGTCTGCCCCCCCCCATTTCTTGTACAGGGAGAAAGAGGCACAATGGGGCTTTCAAGCCATGTGTCCCCTGGCTACAAGAACTCACACATGGAGGAGGGGAGTTACTCACCGGTAGGATGAGGTAATGCTTGACTTTCTGAAGGTGGCACAAAGATAGAACAAAGCCCTGTGGGTTCCGCTGGCTCTCCCGGACCAGGAACACACTGGGGAAACACAGCAGCATTACCAGGGGTTCCTGGTTCCACCTGCCCTAGGGTCTCTCTGGTCCCAAGGTCTGTGACCCCACCCGGTCCTGCCCCTTACCCATCCACCAGGCCCTGCTGTCCAATTAGCCGTTGGCTCTCCTCTCGGGAAATGCGTCCATGGAACCAGGGCTGGGTGCGATGAATGGCTGGGACCAGGGGAAGAGATGCTGGTCATTCAGGGAAGGAACCCCCACCCCCACCCCAGCCAAAATTGCTGAGAGGAGCAGTGCAGCCGTCCTGGGGACTCCAGAACATCACCCACCTGCGCTGAGGCTCGAGCCAGAGGAAGGGGTGGGCAGGCTGAGTCGGTGGTTTGTCTTTTTCTGCAGGGCAGTGGGGGGACATGGGAGTCAGGGTGCCATTGGAATCCCTGCTGGGAGCTTCCCCAGCCCCTCTTCCTCCCTCACACCCCATGAAAGCCTATTGGGAGCTGCTGCAGTAGACACACAGATGCGTGTAGGCCCTTACCCTCCAGGCCTGAGCCTCCTCCATGGCAGCACTCAGAGCTTCCCGGGGGTTCTCAATGACACGCCCAGCACGGCCAGAGAAGTCCATGGCCACAAGGGTATTATCTGAGACACTCTTCTAGAGAGAGGACAGAATGAGGAGGGAAGGGAGGGGTCAGAATAGCTGCCTTGAGCCTGCATATCTGCCCCACCTCTCCCAGTACCCCTAAGTACACTCACCAAGGGCGGAGACCCCAAATAGGATAGGCGAAGGTGACGAGACTGGGTCTGCTGATAATTCTTATATAGTTGCACTCCATACTGAAGGCAAGGAAAGAAAAAAGGCTTGGGGTCAGGAGGGCCTAGGAGATGGGCTGTGATACCCCTCAGGCCAGGACTTCTCCAGAGCAGGACTGAGCCTACCCTTTCTTAGAGAGCTGGGCTATAGTGACCTCTTCCCTGGGAAGACCTCCTGAAGGCAGAGCTATGTCATCTCCCTCAGGCAAGGCCAGCTCCTCTGCCATTCCAGGGGTCTCACCTTGAAGAGACGAAAGGCAGCCAGCCAGCAGGTACGGCTCTGCTCGTCCTCACTGCAGAAGATGTGGAGCTCCTTGTGGCCATTTCGAAGCTTGTTGGGCTGGGGGAGAGGAAGTGGGCTGTCCCCGATCTGATTTTGCCACCAGATGTCTCTGCCCAGTTGACATGGGGCAGGGAAGGACTCAAGGACTATGCAAAAGTGCAGGTATAGGGAGAAGAGACTGGGTTCCCCAAGATGGGGTTCAAAAGCCATAGGTAGGACACTTGAACTTAGGCAGTTCTTGCCCTCCCCGAGACCAGGCCAGGCTAGCGTCTTCACCTTGACACAGAAGCCGAAATCCGTGGGCAATCCGTAGAGCTTGCGGCCCTGGGTCACCACGTACACATTAGACTCGTTCACATCTGCCACATACTGTAGGTGCCTCGGGTCCTGGGCAGTGTGAGAAAGGCGGACTTGGTACAGGTAGATCCTATCTCCATATTAGTGTCCCAACCGGTAAGGAGATTTTAGGACCAGGAGAGGCAGGGAAACACCCACGGTCACACAGCAAGCAGAGGCTGAGGGCTGAGGAGACGGCTCAGAGGGGTAAAGTGTTTGCTATGCAAGCACCAGAACTTGAGTTCAGTCTCCGGCACCGAGACAGAGCTGGATGTGATCCTGCACACTTCCAGCCCCAGTGTGGGGGCAGGAGGGTTCCTAAGGAGGTCCTGAGGCTGTCATCTGACACACACTCATACACACACACAGAGACATGCATACACACACACAGACACACCCATATACAGACACAAATTCACAGACACACACAAAGACATGCATAACAGACACACAGACACAGGCTCACACACAGGCACACACACAGGCACGAGCATACACACAGACACAAGGGGACAGAGACACACAGACACACACACACATACACAGACACAAATACACAGATACACACAGAGACCTGTATACACTGACACAGACACACAAGCAGAGACTGATTCAAGTCACCGTCTTTTTACTGCACTCCTGCGGTAGGTGAGCCGAACAGGGGGTTGGGGTGGATAGGTGCAGGCATGGAGACAGCCAGCCCCAGGGGAAGGAAGAGTAGCTGAGAGTCCCCTGACCCAAGAGTGGAAGGACCAGGGAGGAAGACGTACATGTCAGGCTGGAGCTGACCCCTCAAGACCTCACCTTGGAGGTGCCCTTGGTGGAGTAGTAGAGGCCAGATCGGCGCAGAAAGCAGAAGAATCGTTTCCAAAGCTTCCGACCTGACCCCCGGCCTGATCCCCGCAGATGCAGGAAGCCCTGGATCTCAGGAAAGCTGCCAGCATTCAGGAAGTTCTGAGGATAGATGTGAACGGAGGGTGAAAAGCCTGCCTCCTCTCGGGCCTCTGGGAGAGGTGCTATACCAGGACCGACTGTTCCCATTTCACAGGCAAGATCACCAGGGTGGAGGGGGACACGGAGGGCACACAAATGGCACGTGGCAGCAGAAGGGAGAACCCCTGGATGACTTTGGGAGGGACTGTGGGTCCATAGGGAAGTGGGGGATATTTGGCGAAGACCTCACCTGGATGACGTCTTCGTGGGATACGCCTGTTTGTGCATCCAGACAGCTGGAGACCATCTTTTCTGGGAACAGGGTGTGCTGGGGAAGAAAGGAGTTGGGAATCAGAACCCAAGAATCCAAGTTGGGGATCCAAAGGATGTGTGTGTGTGTGTGTGCGCGTGCGCGCGCGCACCCAGGTTCTCCTCACACACTTACTGGGGGGCTCTTGAACAGTTCATACTTGGCGAAGTTTTTGCGGAAGACAAAGCGGCTGTCCCCACCAACTGGCCAGGCCTCCTGCACTTCCACCACGAGCTCATGGTCCTCCAAACCCCGCTCTGAGATCAAGGGTGAAAAGCAGGGGTTGCTAGAGATTAACCAAGCCTCACAGATGAACCCCTCTATCTGGCCCAAGGTGTAAGACATCGCCCCACAGCTCCTTGTACCCCAACTCACCCAGTGCTAAGTAGGGGTGGCACTCCACCAGGCCCCAGTTCTCGTCGCTCAGGGCGTGAGCTCGCTGTACCAGCATTTCACACACGTGGCGAGCTGTGGCACCCACGGCCACCTCCACAGGCCGGCAAGCCCCATCCTCACTGTATACCTTCACCACCTGTACCCCAGGAACTGCAGGTGACTTGGGGTAAAGCAGGGGTGAGTCCCCACCTGCACCCCCTTATCTGCCCCAGGCCAGGAGCAGCTCTGTCTCCTACCTTTCCCTTTCCCCAAACAACTCACATGGAGACGGCCTGAGTCTCGAGCGAGCAAGCCCCTTGCGCTGGAGGAACCCCCTAGAATGGGTTTCTGTGACGGTGGGCTGCAGAGCTCGGGGAAGGGGTTGGGGATGGAGGGTAGAGAGGTTGCCTCAAGTTCCTCTTCTCGGAGTTTCCTATGGCAAAGAGGGATGGAAGCCCCCCTGTGGTGGCCAGTGCCCATCTGGTTTCCCACGTCCCCAGACCTCCCACCAATGCAGCACCATTGACCCACCCTACCTGCTGTTTGAGATGGGTAGAGGCTGGGACCGCTTCACATCCCCCGGCAGAGGGTTATCAGGGGGCGGAGGAGTCTCAGGAGGGGTCCCAGGAGTGAGGGACACATTTTCTGGGGAGCTACTGAGATGAGATGGGCTCAGATCCAGTTCCATGGTGCCTGTGAGGAAAAGGAACCCAAGTTATGTGGACCTGCTGATGTCACCACGTGCTGCCACTGATCCCTTCAAACCGCAGCTTCCTCTGAGTCCTCAGAGAGCGACAGGACACGCCCACTTTATAGAAAGGGATTCTGAGATCCTGAGAAGGAAGCATGCAGGGACCCGGTGACAGTCAGCCTGGTGCTTGAGACTCCAATGCCAGTGCTCTGCCTCCAACTGAAGCTGCTCAGGAGAAGAATGGGCAGGCTCCATGCCACTCGCCCTTAGCTGCAGCCATGGGGTCAGGTCAGCAAACAAAGGTTGCTCATTCCACTGGGCCAGGTTTCTGCCCCAGGTTTTCCAGCACTTTGTTGATCTAGCACCTTGTTGCCAGATGCAGTTGCCAAGCCTGTTGTGGTAACACCTGGCCAAGCAATGAGTGATGCCCAGAAAGAGGTGGTGGGAAGGACAGGAGTCAGGAGGGCAGGAGACTGTGCTCAAGTTGTGGTGGGAGGAGAGGGTCCAGCCTGGGGGCTCCTACCACAGCAGCTTCCAAACTGTGTGCCTTTCCCAGACCCTCCTCCCGCCCACCTTTTTCCAGAAGCCTCAATGCTAAAGCCACCTGGTATGTCTGAGAAGTCCTCCTGGACTTGCCACACTCAGCCTTGCGCTGGGAACCCTGTCCCCGTTAGTGTGCACCTGTCTTATCCCTTCTCTGGTCTGAAAGCGCCTGGCACACACACCAGAGTCTCACCTATGCCTTAGCACCCATGGGTGCAGAGAAGCTAGAACAAGTAAGGACAGGAGAGACAGGGCAAAGAGATCTTCGGGGAGGTGGGAGGGTTCCAGCCCCTCTCTGCAGGAACCAGCAGACCCCTTGGAGCTGAGCCTGGAAGGACCCAGACAGAATGCCAATCCTAGCACTCTGTCTGTTCTCCAGATGCTGCGTCAGGATTGCGAAGCTGCCCAGCACCCCTGGAAAAGTTCCCACCCCCCCCAGGATGGGACAAACACTTGACCCTTCTATGAGGGCATGAAGGGATCTGGGGGACAGGTGAGTCAGGGCAGGGCGGGACAGCCATGCCCCAGGCTCTCCATTCAACCTTGACTCATCCGCAGGACTTCCTGGCTGAGGCTGAACACAAACAACCTGCCTCTGCCCTCCATCCCTGGCTCCCCAACCTCCAGGTAGCCTGGGAGCGAGGAGCACAGGCTGGGGAAAGATGAAGATGTGGGGAGGATCCAGCCTGAGGCCTCTCTGACATCATCATCCCCACCCTTGGCCAGTGTCCAGCCCAGGTGGGACTAATCATCTGCCCACCTCTAGTCCCAAACCGTCACCCAGCCCATAGCCCAGGAAGGAGAGAGGAAATGCCCGGCCTGGATCCAGAGGCCAATTGGGATCGGAGCCCATCTCCCAGTGATGTCCAAGCAGCTTTCAGCCCTTCCTACTCTGGGTCTGGAACCTACGTCTGTCTTCGCTGTTAACTACTCCCAGGATATATGATGATGCATCTGGCCCTGGGGACCCCTGTGTATTGCTCTGTGGGAGAGGGCTTCTGAACACACTCTGGATGTCCTAAACTGAGGGGTACTACCAGGCTGGAGTAGAGTTAAAACACCCCAGAGGACAGGCAGGCACACAGAGCAAAGTACCCCCAAGAAAGCCAAGGCGAGTGAGCAAGCCACCTGACATCTGGATCAGCAAGACACCAAGCAAGGACAGCAACACCTAGCACCCACTCCTACCCGTGTAGTCTCTCGCTTCAGGGAGAGGTGAGAAAGGGTCTGCAGGGGTGCCCCTCCCTCAAAGTGAGAAAACAGCGCCCAGCTGGACAGGTGTTTGAAAGGGTTGGAAGTAGATTCAAATCAGATTACAGTCCACTGCAGGTGCAGGCTAAACCAGGGTTACTTTCCAGATCCCTCCAGCCTGCTCTTCAGATGGAAAGGACGGGAGAACAGCCTGGTAACTAACCGAGGAGACGGGGAAGGGGAGCCTGCTGTAGGCCTGGCAGGCCCTGTCCATGAGATCTGAAACATTCAAACCAGGGCCTAGGCAAAGCTTCGGTTGGAGAAAGAGGTCCCGCAACCAACTGGTCCTCTCCAGCAGGCCACTCCAAACGCAGACTTGCCAGCCCCAGTGGCTCTTGCCCCACCCTCTCTCCAGCCCTCCCAGCCGCCTTGTTTACTTCCTGAATCTTGCCCCACCTCGCAAGCCCCAAGGGGTAGTGGCAAGGTTTAATGTTTGGGGCCAACAGCAAACAAGGCCGCCATCCACTCTTCCCAGGTTTAGGGGAGGGGCTAGTGGGGCCCACAATTGAGCTAGTGGCCTGGGCAGCCTGAGGTCCGGTTCTGGTCCACTACACCAAGCCAACCAAGTCCCATCAGGACTTGGGGAGGGAAGAAGGGGCTTAACCTTTTGCCAAGTGAGGAGGTGGGAAACCCTTAGTTGACCCGAAATCGATGCTCCGCCCACTCCGCTCAGGAAAAAACAACCAATGGAATAAAGGGGGGGAAGGGACAACTCTTTTAATGTTTAATTTGGTAAGAATGCTAGAGTTCCCTGTAGAGTTAATCATTATTTTGCCTTAGGGGAGGTGTACAACAGACACAAACACACACACACACACCACACTGGGGGGGGGGGGGAGTCCAAGCTAGACAGACTCACAAACCAGAAAGCATTGCATTCTTGGAGGGCTAGGGCAAAAAGGTTGAAAATACCACCTGGCCCTCAGGTGCACTCTCTGTCTGTCCCCAGCCTGCCATGACGACCCAGACCCGGACCTAAAAGTCTTTGCCCAGCTTCAGCCTCAGACAGGCCCACAAGCCCTACCAACCTCTTCCAACCCCTGCACTGAAGACCCTCCTCGAAGCACCCACCCCTTCACTGCTCCACCCCTCCACTGCTCCGCCCCTCCACCCCTGTTTATCCACTTACATCTTCAGTCAAGAGGGATCCTCAGTCTGCCTGACTTCCACACCCAAGGTGGGAACACGACGTGGAGACTCGTAGTTCCAACCATTGAGAGAGTCCTTCTCCTTTATCCCCACTCCAAATGGGAACCCCATTGTAGTAAACTAAGCTCACAAGGTAGGTAAGGGCAACCTCCAGATCCGACACCCCCACTACCCCCACCAAGCTGGTCTTGAATAGGAAGAGCTAGTTTTAGCTGGAAAGTCCAGATTTCAGAAGGTGGACCGAGAGACCTTACCTCCCCTCCCATTCCCACTCACTGAGAGAGAGGGAAGGAGTGTGAGGGGCGTGAAATGAAAAAAACTCGGGGTGTCTGGGGAGCAAGGTGAGGAGGGAAGAACTTGAGATGTCAAAGCATCAGACAAACAAAACCACACAAGGCAGTGAAGACGCCAGAGAGCAGCCGGACGACGAATCCTTCCTTAGGGACCCAGGCCTGACTTGCATTCCACCCCCAAGATGAAGTTCCTCCTTGGATCCTTACCCAGACAGTGGACGTCCGCACACCCGCCTGAGGCCACCGGTTTAGGGAGACAGACTCCAGGCCTCAACCACCAACACCCCCTTTCCCTGCCTCTGGCCTGACCTCACCGAGCGGGGACGTACTGGGGGAAGAGCCTGGCAGCCTCCGGGCTATCGATCCGGGCAGCGGGCCAGAGCCACCCGAGGCTGGGCACAACCTGAGGCCCAGGTGAGGCTGGGGGTAGGAGCAGATCGGCCTTAGACCGATCTCGGTCGGCTTACCTGGAGGAGCTCCAGCAGAAGGAGCCGGACACCGGGCCCAAATTCCGGCTCCGTCTAGGGATCCCAGAGAGTTGGATTTGATTTCCGATCCGCACTCTCTTCTCCACAGGTGAAAGGAGAGCCTCCCGCCTTTGGATGTTCAGGCGGGAGAATATGGAGAGAGCCCTGCGTATCCAGATTCCAGGCCCAGGGAAACAAATTATCTTGAGCAGGTGAGGGCGGAGCCTGAGAGGCGCCCAGGAGAAGGAAGCGCAGGACAGGGGCGGAGACTTCACAGTGCACCGCCTGGGTTGCCTGGCCCTTCCTACTGGGCAGCAGGTGCCAGAGGAGAGAGCAGGTGCCTGGGGAGAGGCAGGTAAGAGTCAAAGAGAACAGGCTGGAAAGAGAAAAATCTAGAATCCCGACTACCTGGGAAGGGGAGTCTGGAGGCTGTTAGATAAGACATGGTCCCGCCCACTCCCGCTCGTCCCTCCCCAGCGATGGTCAGTTCATTGGTCAAGCTAGTGGGCCGTCTTCAGCTCGGGTCTCACCCTCTCCCCACTCTGCTTAAGAGGAAGGCTGAAGAGATGACCCGTCCTTTGACCTCCAGCCACCCAGGCTGTTGCCCTGACCCCTCTGAGATACTCAAGGTACACCCTCGCTTCCGAGCCAAGTCCAGGGTCTGTTCCCCAGTTTCCAATCTAAGAGAGTGGCAAGGTGGTCTGGTGGGAGGAGCCACGATGATCTGGTGACCGTTGTGGCCTGGTGCAGGAGAATCCTGTTACAGCGGTAACTCCGGCTTTCTGGTTCAGCCCTCAGCAAACAAACATTGGGAGATCAGGAAGAGGGACCCAGACCGAGACCGAGACCGGATCAAAGGCAGCGGCCAACACCCAGCTTCCTATGGGTGACAGTTAAGAAAAAACAAACAAGCCATGGAGTGATAAGGAAGCATCTGCTCTAAGGAAGCGTAGACTCAACTTTTCCGCCTGAAAAGCCAGCTCTGGAGGTGCAAACCTTTAATCCCAGCACTCTGGAGGCCAGAGCAGGTGGATCTCTGTGAGTTCGAGGCCAGCCTGGTCTACAGCATGAGTTTCAGGACAGCCAGAGTTACAGCAGACAATAAAGAAACCCTGTCTCGAAAAACCAAAAAAAGAGACAAAAAGACAGACTAGTATGAACAAAGCAAAGCAAAGAGGTGGGGAAGGGGTCAAAGGTTACTTGGCCAAGAAGCAGTTGAACAACAGCACAGCACAGTAGACAATTGACTCTTATCCAACCGTGGAAGTACCTAGCAGATCCGTGCTAGGTGCCGGGGATACAGAGCAGATCAACAAAAACAGCCCCGCCTTTAGCCTGCTGCAACCCAGTCAAGGAGACTGACCTTAAATGTCACACAAATAAGTAATGACAGGTAACAATTATGCCCGAGAGTGACTCACAGGAGGCAGGGAAGACCTTTCTGCAGAGAAGCTGCTGGTGAATGGGAACCAGGAGGGTTAACCATCCTCACGTTGGAGGACTGATCATGCGCTAGGAGGCACAGGCAGAGCTAAGAGAATGGGGGTGGACAGGAAGAGAGGCCACTCAAATGAGGCTAGGCAGGTTGTACAGGTGTGGGAGGGGTGGAGAAAAACCCCTGTGCTTCTTAAAAGGCGGGAACACAGCTTCCAAGTCTCTTAAGCTGCTATGAAAAAAAAAACAAACCAGATCCCGGGGCCCCTCCTCAGCCTCCAGAGTCTGGTCTCTGAGGCAGAGCCCCAGGAATGCGTGGTATTGACAAGCCCTCGGGTGGCTGTTTTGCCAACCAGGTTTGAGAGCCATCCATCCTGTTTGTCCAGACTGGCAGGAGTGGTGGGCAGAAGCCAGACCCTACAAGCTGTATCTGGAGAGACACAGAGCAGTGAGGGCTGTCCTGTGAAAGATCACTGGGGATCTGTCAGATGCCACCACCGCCCAGGTGTTTTTGTTGTTATTAATTGAGACAAAGTTTCTCTATATAGTCCTCTCTGTCCTGGAACTTGCGATGTAGACCAGGCTGGCCTTGAACTTACAGAGATCGACCTGCCCCTTTCTCCAGAGTACTGGGATTAAAGGTTTGCACCTCCAGAGTTGGCTTTTCACGCTAGGTTTTCAAGCAGAATCAGGTCTGACTGGAGGGAAGCCAGACTCGGAGGCCTGAGAGATGTAGGATTCCTTTCTTCCTTTTATAAGGACTTCTGTTTTTATTTATGTGCACACAACTTGTGTGTGTTACTTGTGTGTGGGTTCCTGCAGGGGAATGTGGCAGATCTACAGCTAGACTTACAGGCTCTTTGGTCCTCTGGAGAAGCAATGGTGCTCTTAGCTTCTGAGCCATCTCTCTACAGCCCCAGGATCCTATAAGTAGGACTGCAAGGACACAGAGCAGATCTGAGGCCTCAGGAAGGGGTCAGAAGGGGACAGCAGCTTGTAGGGGCTTGGAAGCCATTCTGTCTAGGACTTCACGGCTGATGTACAGGCTGTGTGTCTATCAGGATTCACCAAAAGTTCCATAAGGAACTATTTATTGCATTCCATTTGGGGGAAACTGGGGCTGTGTGTCACAACAGTGTGTGTGTGTGTGTGTGTGTGTGTGTGAAGGAGAATTGGTTTTCTCCTTCCAGTGGGTGAGCTCTGGGGATCAAAATTTATGTCATCAGGCTTGGCAGCAAGTGCCTTTAACTGCTGAACTATTTTGTCCATGGAGGATGAACTTTAAGTATATATAAGCTAATCTGAATTTAGGATAAAAGTCACCACAAGCTGAATGTGCAATCCCAGTACTCAAGAGAATTAAGAGTTCAAGGCTGGGGCAGGGGCTGGAGAGATGGCTCAACCGGAGGAGCATTGGATGTTCTTCCAGAGGACCTGAGTTCAGTTCCAAGCTGCCCACATGGCAGCTCACAACTGTCTCTAATTCCTGTTGCAGGGGATGCAACACCCTCACACAGACATACATGCAGGCAAAGCACCAATATGCATTAAATAAGATAGTTCAGGGCCAGCCTTAGGTATACCATAGCAAGAGTATCTCCAACTAAACAAAACTAAAATAAAAGGCACACAAGAAGGGACGGACTTACTGATGCTCCTTGTCTAAGGTGCTATTACATCTGGATAAAATCTAGTTTTCTGTTGTTGGCTTGCTCTGGGATTTTTTTTTTTTTAAAACAGATTTATTTATTTCTATTTAGTTGTACGTGTTTGCCTGCATGTATTTAAGTACACCACACTCTTGCCTGGTGACCAAGGAGGTCAGAAAAGGGCTTCAGATCCCCTGGAACTGGAGTTAGAGAAGGTTATGAGCCACTGTAGACCTGAACCCAAGTCAACTGCAGGAGCAGCCAGTGCTCGTGGCCCCTGAGCAGCCATCTCTCCAGTCCATTCTTGGTTTTCCTAAATGGCATCTTGGGGTCTTGATATGTAGCGTTGGCTGGCCTCAAACTCCCTGTTTAACTGAAACTGGTCTTGAATTTGTGACCACCTTCCTGTCTCTGCTGGGGCAGAGACCTGTGCCATCATAAAATACATTGATTGGAAGAAGCCTGGAAGATGGCTCAGCAGTTAAGATGCTTGCTGCAAGCCTGATGACATGAATTCAGTTCTCAGGAGCCACGAGGTGAGAAATGAGAGAACTGACTCCCAAAAGCCGCCCTGTGACCTCCACGTGGACACTGTAGTCCTGGGGTAGCCACACCCACACATGCATATACACTCATAGTGAATACTTTTTTAATTTAAAAAATACCTTGATTGGAAAATGCACTTTATACCTAAACTACCGAGCATCAAAGTCCAGTTTCTACTGAATCCTTATGAAATATACACCAGTATAAAGTCAAAAATTCAAGGAATCATCTGTATAGATCAATGGAAAGTATTGAGAGTCCAAATATAAACCTTTATGTTTCTAGCAGTAGCAATTTCTTTTTAACTTATGACAGGCTCTCGCTATGTAACTCTGATTGACCAGGAATTCCCTTTGTAGACCAGGCTGGTCTCAAGTTTACAGAGATCCACCTGCCTCTGCCTCCCGAGTGCTGGGATTAAAGGTGCATACCACCATGACTGGACTCAGTAGCTTTTTAATAAAATTTCAAAGCTCATTTAATGGAGGGATAGGATCTTCTGAGACAGTGTTTTGCTATGTTGCCCAGAAGGTTCTTGAATTCAACTAGTCCTCTTGCTGTGTCTCCCAAGTAGCTGAGGCTACAGGCATGTGCCACAACACCTGCAAGAAGAGGATATTTTAAATGAATGGCTCTGAGACAATCTAATACTTACATACCAAAAGATGAATTTAGCTCTTGACTTCCCATAATGCATGAAAATAATTCTAAATAAATTCTAAGGGGCTGTAGAGATTGTCCAGTGGGTAAGAGCACTTGTTGCTCATCAGAGAACCAGAATTCAATCCCTATCACTTAACAATCAAAGGTTCACAACTGCCCGTAACTCCCACTCCAGGAGATCTGATGCCCTCTTCTGGCCACCACCGGCACCTGCATATACATGCACATAGACAGTCATAGACACACACATAAAGAAAAATAATCATTAAAAATATATCATAGACAGATGTGGTGGCACATGCCTTTAATTCCTGTACTCAGGAGGCAAAAGTAAGTGTATCTCTATGAGTTCAAGACTAGCCTGTTCTACATCATGAGTTCCATGACAGCCAGGCTATGTAGAGAAACCCTGTTTCAAAAACAAAAACAGACAAACAAAAATAGATTATAAACCTAAGTTTCAGAGCTGAAGCTATAAAACTTTTAGATAAAATCACAATAAAACATTTAAAGCAAAAAGAGTTAAATACATAACAAAAAATCTGGAGCTTTGGGTTAGGCAAAGAATTTTTAAAAGAAAAAATTTTAATTGCATGTACTCATTTAGTTTGTGTGTGTGTGTGTGTGTGTGTTGCAACTAGTGAGAGAAAATAATTGTAAATTATCCATTTCATTAGCGATATTGTTTGCAGAATATATAAAGAACTCTTAGATACCAAAAATAAAAATATAACTCAATTAGAACTGGGCTATAAGCTGTGCATGGTGGCTCACACCTCAAGAGGTGTGCATGGTAGCTCAGCACTCAAGAGGCAGAGACAGCTGGATCTCTTAAGTTCAAGATCAGCCCGGTCTACAGAGTGAGTTCCAGGACAGCCAGGGCTACACAGAGAAACCCTGTCTCAAAAACAAAAACAAACAGAGAGACTGAATAAATGTTTCAAGGACTGTGTATGAATGCCTACTGAGTACCTGAAAAGATGGACAGTAGCATTATCTAATAGAACAGGTGTCGTCAAGGAGACGGGCAGTCAGTATTTGTAATGGCTATAAAGAACCAAATCTTTGTATACTGTATTGCTGTGGGTGGTATAAAGTGTTACAGCTGCTTAGAAAAATAAAAACAAAAATAGGCAGGCAACTCTATAATGAGTTAAATATAAATTTCCCAGGCAGCCCAATAATTCTACTCCTAGGAATCTACCTAAGAGAAATGGCAACACACATCCATACACAGACATCTACAAGACATTTATAGGAGCATTATTCAAAACAGACAAAAAAACAAAGAAATACAAATATATGTCAACAGACAGATAAACTATGCTCTATCTATACAATGAATGAAATACGTACCTCAGCAATAGAAAGGGATTTCTGGTACACAGCCCCAGGTGGAGGCCTGTACGATGTGAAAGAAACCAGGACAAAAGCTACATGTTGTATGGTTCCATCCATGTGAAATATCCAGGAAAGTTCAGAGAGAGCAGATTAGCGATTGCTTAGGGCTGGAGTTGGAAGCTGGGTGGACTGCAAGCAAACAGGAAAGTCTTTATTGTAGTGATGGAAACGCTCTGTGAGGGGATAGGATGAGGACAGAACTCAACAAACAAAAATTGAGCCATGAGCAGTTTCAAGGATCACCAGAATGGGGGACTTGTTATGGTGCTCTAGTGGTGCTTCAGAGGAGGAAGAGGCAGAGAGGATTCAGGCTGCCTCCACTTCCAGAATTATAGACTTGGCACAATGATATCAGCCTTCTAGCAGGAGGCTGGGGTGGCACATGTGTGCAGAAAGTGGGTGTCCGTGAGGAGGCATAGCCTGAGGAACTGCTTCCTCTCCTTTAAGGTTCTGTAGTGCAGCAAAGAGTCACAAAGGTTTGGAAAAGGCACCATTTGGCACCTCAGAGTCAAAAGAACTAAAGGGTTGGGCTGACGAGGTGGCTTAGCCTGTAAGGATGTTTGTGACAGAGTCTGACAGTCTGAGTTCAGTCCCTGGGACCCGCATGATGGAAGAAGACCGACTCCTGAAAGTTGTGCTCTGACATTCACAAGCATGCTGAAGCATGGCTACACACTCACACGCAGATTAATAAATAAATGTAAAAGTTTAAAAGGTGTCCTCACATGCACAAATCCATATTCACACACACACATGCATAGTTAAAATATTCTTAAAAGTTTCCAGACAGTGATGACCCACGCCTTTAATTCTAACACTCCGGAGGCAGAGGTAGACAGATCTCTTGAGTTGGAGGCCAGCCTGGTCTACATAGCAAATTCCAGGACAGCCAGATTACACAGGAAAACTCTGTCTCAAAAAAAAAAAAAAAACAAAAACAAACAAAAACCTAAATTAATAAATAATAAATTAATTAGAAATATTCTCATTGTTTTATTTATTGATTGATTTTTCAAGACAGGGTTTCTTTGTTGTAACTCCGGCTGTCCTAGAACTCACACTGTAGGCCAGGGATTAAAGGCGTGCGCCACCACCGCTCGGCTAGAAATAGTCGCATAAGTTTAAAAACTATAAATAAATAAATAAATAAATAACCTCTCACATATAACTATGGGGTGGTTTCAAATATCATCATCATGCTAGTGAGAAATAGCAAGAATCTCACAGCATCAGCTACCTCTTGCCCACGTTCTGTCTTGTAAATGGGAAAGAGCTTTGCAATCAGAGGCAGTTCGTTAGTTAATCAAGTCCATGACGTCCAGTGTGAGCCACGGACGCCGAAGAAAATCAGCGCTCTCAGAACCCAGATCAGGGACGCTTTGGATGGGCTCGCCCAGCTGGGTCCGGGATACTCCCTGCTCTCCAGCCGCTGTACAGCACCGAGATGTAGCAGCAGCCGCGGACTGCAGGGGGCGCCCAGACGCAACGCGAGGCCCGCCACGCCCGTGGTCACGCCCCCCACGTGACCTTGGCGTGGCGTCATACCCGGAAGCAGCCCCGCAGCGGAGCGGGCAGCGATGAGTGGGGAGCCGGGGCAGGTGTCCGTAGTGCCCCCTCCCGGGGAGGTGGAAGCGGGCAGTGGAGTCCGCATCGTGGTGGAGTACTGGTGAGCCACTCCGGCTGGAAAGGAGCCCCTGTGTTCGCCCGGCAAGATGGGGGTGGATCCACGGGAGGCCCCTCCCCCGGAACCCCAGCTCACCCCACGTCTCTTCTCCCCAGTGAGCCCTGCGGCTTCGAGGCGACCTACCTGGAGCTGGCGAGCGCCGTGAAGGAGGAATATCCGGGCATCGAAATTGAGTCGCGACACGGAGGGACAGGTGAGGTCCGCAGAGCAGCTGCTGAGTCCATCTGTTATAAATCCCAGCTGTCTACCTTCTAGAGCTGATGTTGGCTGCTGATATCGATATCTAGCAGTGTTTGGCACATAGAGAAAATGCCTAGTGTAGGTTTAGAGAGAAGGACCCCGTAATGGCTTGATGGGGACACACACAGGTGAGGCCTCCCTAGGTTCTTGGGCTGAATGGCATAAGGCTGTACAAATAGATCTCAAATGGTGGCGGACACCATGAAGGATTTTGTCTGGAGTTTCAGGAGTGCCGAGGATATCCCTGGACTTTTGCGCGTTCTTGGCTCACTGATGCGTTTGTTTCATACCAGGGGCCTTTGAGATTGAGATCAATGGACAGCTGGTGTTCTCCAAGCTGGAGAATGGGGGCTTTCCTTATGAGAAAGACGTGAGTATTTGCAGCATTGGGAGGATGGCTGAGACATACCCTCCTCTCCTATGCATGACACTGGCCCACTTCTCGGCCTTCTAGCTAATCGAGGCCATCCGAAGAGCCAGCAATGGAGAACCCTTAGAAAAGATCACCAACAGCCGGCCTCCCTGTGTCATCCTGTGACCGCACATGATTCTTGGAGGATTGATTCTGGGATCCAAACCTGGTTCCTTGTGGTTCCACTGGGAACTCCCTCTACCTTTTTGCCCCTCACATAGCTCCAGGTAGCTAAGAGCCCATGACCTCCACTTTGCCCCTTTGGGCAGAAGGCGGGGCTAGACATTTCTATAGTTTTGGAAGCCGAGGCAGAAGAGAGATGTTCTCCATGGACATTTCCACTGCCGCCTCACACCCCTTTCCCAGGATCAGTGGTCTCTACAGGTCTGTCCTCTCCCCAGCGTGGCGATGCCTGTCAGATGCCACAGTTACTGAAACTTATTTTCCCTGAGTCCTGGGCAGTGTCAGCAATAAAAAAAACACTACAAACACTTGGGCCACCTGGTGTGTGTTTATGTCCAGCCTGCGGGGGAAGAGAGGTCAGTCTGACCCTGTTAACACCTAGCAGGTGGGCTTTCTCTGGATCCATGCTCCTCTCTACTAAGGCAAGGAAAATAAGGCACATAGACAGTGCTCCCCCGACTCCACTTTCCCATGAGAAAGAAAGGACTCCATTCTGAGGGAGGCCTCGGAATGAGTTTGTCCAATGGAGAATGATCCTGTTTCCCAAAGGGATCCTAACTTCCCAATCCCCCAACCCAAAGCCAAACCACCTCAAACTTTTGGAAGACCTACTCACTCCAGGAAGGGCTGGGGACCAGCTATTTTACAAATCTCATTGCAAGTGGAGAGAGACACCACTCCCTCACCTCCACAAAACATCTACTCTCCCGCAATGTCCTTATTTCATCTTTTAAAAAAAACAACAGTAAAAACAGAACAAAATACACTCTGTACAAAGGATTGGTCTGGATGCGAGCACAGTCCCCTTCCTCTTGGGGTGCACAGGTCTCAGTGCCGGCGAGCTGTCCTGTTCCCAAGACATTCTCTTGGGGCCTCTTCCCTTCTAGGCTGAGCTTCCCTCAGTCCTCAGATCCAAGAGTCAGAACCAAGCGCGCCAGGCCAGTGAGGAGGCCACGGCCATGATATCCCCTGGACCCTATAGTCTGTCAGGGCAGGTTCTGTAATCCACTGGGGCTATCCAGTGTGCTGCCTTTTCCAACCAGGCTGGGCTCCTCTCGACCATTCAAGCAGCAGGGAAGGTTCCTTGGGGCCAGTTCCCGGAATAGCAGGCCTGCCCTGGATGTAATGCAGTCAGTCCATCAGAGTACCTTCTTGCTTTGTGGTGATGAGACCACAAATCAGGCCTTCCTCGCTGAAAGCAGGACAGGGCCTCTGCAGACATGACCTCATACTGGCACATCCAGGCCCAGGTACTCAGGGTTCTCTGCTGTAGGGGTGCCTTCAAAGGTACTTGGTGAGGACCCCCGCCCCTTTGGGTCCTGGTCCCAGTAATAGGGGTTGTCAAAGGCCGGGCTGAAGGCAGGCGGAGGGTGGGGCTGAGAGGCAGTGCCTCCTCTCGGTGCTAAGTACTCCGGGTTCTCCACAGCACCCCCAAAGGCAAAAACGTCTTTGACAACCCCGTTCTTCCCAGGAGAGAGAGTCTTAGGTCTTTCTAGAGTAGCACCAGCAGGCCGGACGGGAGGCAGAAGGCCCTCTGGGGTCAAGGGAGGCTGAGGCCGAACCTCTGGCTGGTTCACATATTCTGCAGGAGAGAAGAGTGTTTGTCAGGCAAAGGAGCCAAGACGTCCCTGCCTCACCACTGCCCCCCAATGGCTGTGACCTGAGGGTTCCCAACTCCCCTCTTCCCAATCTCTCAGGCCTGGATTCCATACCGGGCTGGGGGCTGCAGGCCAGGGGAGCAACGTAGCCATCAGTCTCAGGGGGCAGAGGTAACGTGGGGTCCTCACTGTACCGCTGTAGAGGGCTGAGGTCATGTGGAGAGAGGCCCTGCAGCCCTTTGGTCACCCCCATTCCCAGGTCACCATCAAACACATCGGAGCCAGCCCCTTCTGAGGGAGCCAGTGGAGACCTGGGGGGCTCTTCTTCCGAGGGCTCCAGGGCCAGTGTCAGCTCGCCACCTCCACTCTGGGGTAAGAGAGGGTCGTGATGGAAGTTGCTCATAGGTCTGAGAAAGGGTACCTTGGAGGAGGGTGACAGGGTCCCCAGAACAAAACACAGGTCACCTTGGGAGTATGACAGTCATGGTGGAGAGTACAGGGTCCCAAGGGTTGGAAGGCAGCAGTGGTAACGGAATCTTCAGGAAAGGTCAATGTAGGGGAGCAACCAAGGGAAGGGACCCCGACAGCCTCTGTTAAGATGAGCACTGACCCGGGTGGAGGAGCTGCGGTGCCTGCGGTGGGCTGCGCTCCCGGCGCCTTGCGTGGGGTCCGGGCAGAAGAATCCCTGCTGGGGCACCAGGTACTCCTCAGCGTCTACCAGGTCACCCATGTCGTCATCCTCCAACAGTGAACGGTAGAAGGTGCTGTCCAAGGGGCTTGATGGACCCAGGTCTTCATTCTAGGGAGAGAGGAGACAAAGTAACACCCCCTCCCCAGCCTAGTGTTAGCTCCCCAGAAAGGTTCACCAGATCCAGGCTAGAGATAGAGCTCCCCAGGATGGCTCACCAGATCCAGACAGCTCTTCCCTTTCCCTTTCCCATGTCTGCAGGAGGGAAGTGTGCTGTTAGGGAAGGGGTGGTGTGGGGAGGCCCAGTACCTGGATGACGACAAAGCGCTGAGGGTCCCTCGCCATGCGGGAGAACTCTGATACCAACTCCCGGAATCTCGGGCGACATTCAGAATCAATCATCCAACCTAGGGCAGGAGAGAGCTCAGCATCCCAGTCCCTGAACCAGTCTGGGAACCAGCTGCCTGGCCCCTTCCTACTCCCTCTCAAGTCTGGCCTAGACAACCCTGGCTAGGCTCCCAAGTTCTCACATGGTGGAGAAGCACAATTGGACTCCGGGATCTTGAGCCCAAACCCTGGAGCATTTCTCCTAGGTCCGCCGCTTTGAACTTCGGCATGGCTTCTCTCAATAGCTGTCCCCCTTGAGCAGCCCAAGACTTCTGCTGTGGCTGCGATCTGAAGCAGCTCTGAGGCTCCTTCGAGGACCCATCCCGCACTTCACCCCCAGGCACATAGGCACTCACACACAGGCTGTATCGCCCTTCCTCTACATCTTAGGTCCAGCCCCGCCACGCACATTTGACCATAATCATGTAGACATCGATGGTGCAGATTGGAGGCTGAGGTAGACGTTCTCCCTTCTCCAGCAAATCAGGGATCTCCCGGGCTGGGATCCCATCGTAAGGTTTGGCCCCGAAAGTCATCAGCTCCCACACAGTCACACCTGGGACAGATAGGCATCAGGAGTGGGGGAACAGAGGAAGCTTAGGTGTACAAAGGGAGAAGCTACGCCAAGAGATAGGATCTACCCAGTCTCCCCATTCCCCTGGATGGACACAGACCCCCCAAAGGGTGGACATAAACACCCCTCCTCATCTTTCCTCCATCTGCACCCCTATTCTACCTGTATCCCACCCTGCCACAGCGACTCATCCAGCCCTCCCTCCCACCGCCTCCACGCACCGTAGCTCCACACGTCACTCTGATGGGTGAACCGCCGTTTAAGAATGGATTCCAACGCCATCCATTTGATAGGCACCTGGGAATGCAGAGCAGAAAGTCCCGACTGGGTGTCGTAGGGAGGTGACCCAAAGGCCAGATACTACACCCCACCCCACCACTTCCTCCTCCAACCTTGCCCCCATCTGCGTGGTACTCTGTCTCGTCGATGTCCAGCAGCCGTGCCAGGCCGAAGTCTGTAATCTTGACGTGGTTGGGACTCTTGACTAGCACATTCCTGGCAGCCAGGTCCCTGTGCACAAGCCGTACCTCCTCCAGGTAGCTCATACCCTGGAAAACAGGCACCAGCGTGGAACTTGGGTCTGGGTCTCACCTCAGTGACCACCCGCCCCCATCCCACGAAGATAGGGATTCGCACCCAAAGGACCTGCAGAGCTAGGAGCCCCCAAGAAATACCTTGGCAATCTGAACACACCAGTTGAGCAGGTCCTGAGAGCCTAGGCGTCCTCTGTGTTCTCGGACATGGTCCAAAAGGCAGCCGTAGGGCATAAGTTGTGTCACCAGCTGCACTGTGGATGTCAGGCAGATGCCCAGGAGGCGGGACACATATGGAGAGCCCACACCGGCCATCACATATGCTTCCTGCAGGCAAGGGTTCACTGAGAGATACAGGAAACCACCCACTCCCACCCACCGTACTCCCCTCCTGGATCCTCACCCACCCATGCATCCTCACTGGCTACACCTAGGGCCTGCAGACTGGGAGAATAAAGAGTCAAGGTTTAGGGGCTCCCATCTCAAACCCTAAGGAAGAAAAAGCAGCCCAGATCCGCAGCTAGGGAGCTCCTTGCAATTCCCAAGGGAGAGGGGGATGGGGCTTACATCTAGGATTTCTTTGTTAGCTTTAGGGGATGTGTTTTCCCTCAACACCTTGATGGCCACAGGGATTTTCACGTTCTCCCCATCCGGAATCCAGATGCCCTGAGCAGAAAAAGACTCGAATCAGGCCCGTGGCCCGGATCCAGCTGAACCCCAAGAAGCCGTGGAGGAGTAGCCTTCCCCACCTTCTGGCTTGGCCCAGGCACGGCCCCTCCACCAGACCCACCCAGTCCAGAACCGGGCCCCCCCTGACCTTGTAGACGGTGCCGAAAGCGCCTGATCCGAGCACCTTCACCTTCCTCAGCTCAGTCTCTTTTAGGATCCTCATCTGAGCCTGGTTGGGCATGGCTCCACTGGGTGTCAGCGGCTCCACAAGCTGGAGAGAGATGGGGGCGGGCAGGGTGAGTGCAAAGCAAGCTACAGATCCAAGGCGGGCCAGGGGGCCCCGCCCCACCTCACCTCAGTCTCCTGCAGCAGCCTGCGCATGGTGTACTTGCGGATCTTCTGCTGCCTTCGCTTGACGAAAATCCCAACGACCACCCCCACGACCAGGAACAGCAGGACGCCCACCACCGCTGCGATGATGGATGTCACCGGGCTGGAAACAGAGCCCAGAATCAGAGATTGGGGGTGCTAGTCTAGGGAGGAAGTTTGAACAGACCCCATGAAGGCACAGGAATGTGCCTTGGTTCAACTTCACGGGAGAGAATCCACCAAAGACCATGTGAACTGGCCGTGCAGCCCAGCCCCCTGGAGAGGGGGCATGAAATGCGGTCCAGCAATGTGCACTCCAAGACTCTCAGGTATTAGTCAAAGCTCTCTCCAAGAGCCATGATTCCCCATGCCTTGCAGCCGATGCACTTAGGGCTCCCATGACCAAGACCCCCATTTCTCCGTGATACAATCTTTTATGATTCAGCTCATCCTTGGGCACACAGGGCCCCTCAGAGCAATTCATTTGTTGATTTTTTTTTTCTTTTTTTCCAGACAGGGTTTCCCTGTTGTAACCCTGGCTATCCTAGAACTCACCCTGTAGACCAGGCTGGCCTCGAACTCACAGTGCTGGGATTAAAGGCATGCGCCACCACTGTCCAGCTGGATTACTTATTTTTGAGACTGCCTCTCTCTTATCGGCCAGGCTGGCTTTGCACTCAAAATCCATGTGCCTCGGTCTCCCAAAAGCTGGGGTTCTAAGTGTGTGCCACCATGCCCAGCCAGAAAACATTCTTGGCATCTTTGCTCCTTCTTGCTCTCCGCACAAAGCCTGCCATACAGCAAACATCCAATGAATGTTTGCTTCATGGACAAACAGCAGCTCTTTAGAGCATACCCGGGCTTGCTTTTCTCCTTTCCAAAATGTAAAACCAAAGCAAAAGTAATATATCCTGCGCCAAAGATCAATCTAAAGTCTCGGCATTAACTTTGGGTAAGCCTGGGCTAGTCGTAAGTCTCTCTGCCTAGCTTT
Organism: Cricetomys ansorgei; assembly: GCA_026225945.1. NCBI lineage: Eukaryota > Metazoa > Chordata > Mammalia > Rodentia > Nesomyidae > Cricetomys > Cricetomys ansorgei. The sequence goes on from JAMJFZ010001881.1 coordinate 15,681,974, forward strand.
TGCCAGACCTGTGTTAGAATTCCTTCAACAAGCTGAAGCTCTTTGTTCCTGTGCTAAACTCCTATACCCTGCTGATCAGGACCCCGCAATATGTTAATAAGTCCTTCCAAGTCAAGGTTTCCATCTGTAGTAAAAAGCAAGCCCCTGCAGTATGTTAACAGGTCCTTACATGTTAAAGCTTCTATTTGTAATGAAAATAAGTTCCTGTATCCTGCATGTTTTATGACCTACATCAAATTCACAACCCTGGGAGTTATGCCTCTTTCCGTTGTATTCTCCTAGCAAGGCCTAACAGACAGCTATCTCACCTTACCTTTCTCTGGGGGCTAACAGGGGCTGCTCTCCAAATCCTGACTAGGGAGAATCAGTCAAGCCAGCTGACCAGTCAGGGGCCAATGACGGAGTCAGGTGCTACGGGGCACCTCTGGGGCTCAGGCTCACCTGGCTCTCTGCTCTGCGGGGCAGCCTCTTTCATCCAGGTCCACGCAGCTGCAGAACAGAGAGTGCCATCGTTAACCCTGGGGATAGCCTCCTGAGGCAGGCACAGTGGGATATAATCCCCTTTGTCCCAAGCAGAAACAGGTCATCAATTTGCTCTGTGCCAGCCCACAAGAAGACTCCTTCTTCAGTCTGGGAGCCCACCTCCCCTGCAATCCTGTAATTTCCGGTGCTGGGCAGGAAGGGGTGGGGGGGCGCTATCAAGGCTGAAGGTCAGCTGTTCCCTCCATGAAAGAGTCCCAGGGTATACAGCACATGTGAGGAGTTTGGCAAGACCTATTAAACACCACGGGGCTGGGCCGTGGCTTAGTGGGAGACAGTATACGAGGCCCTGGGATCTATCTCCAGTACCAACCAAGTGATAAAATATCAACAGCTCTGCCTCGACAGTTGGCACAGCCATGCCAACACTAGGTCACAGGAAGGCACGCACACAGGCGCCCCTTTGTATTTGGAGTTGAATGGCAATGAACTGTTTTTGAAAAAGAAAAGAAAGGAAGAAGAAAGGCAAGCGAGAGCAGTCCCTCAAATAGGGCGGGTGCTGAGTGACACGCTACGAGAGAAGCTGGAAGGCGTGCTTCTAAGAAAGGATGCAGAAAGCCAGCAAAAGGCACAGCACAGAACACACAGAGAAGTTATTTCACATGAAGAAATGGGGACGGGAGAGTGGTTAGGAGTGAAGAGCACCGACTGCTTTTCCAGGGGCCCCGGGTTCGATTCCCAGCACCCACATGGTAGCTCACAACACTCTGTAACTCCAGTTCCAAAGGATCCAACTCCCTCTTCTGGCCTCCACAGGCACCAGGCACACACATGGCGCATATGTATCTTACATGCGTGAAAAGCGATCCGCACTGGCTACTTTCCTGTCAACTGAACGTACACTTGGTTAGAGGGAACCTCAATTGAGGAAATACTCCCACCAGACTGGGCTGTGTACACGCCCCGTGGTGCGTCTTCTTGATTGATGATTGGCGTGGGCGGGCCCAGCTCACTGTGGGCGGTGCCACTCCTGGGCTGCATGCTGTAAGAAGGCAGGCTGAGCATGCCACGAGCAACAAGCCAGTAGGCAGAGTTCCTCCGTGTCCTCCGCACCAGTTCCTGCCTCCAGATTCTGGCCTTGCGCTCCCGCCCCGACTTCCCTGGATGATGGGCTGTGATGTGGAGGTATACATTAAATAAATGCTCTCCTCCCCGCGTTAAGCTTGATCACGGTGTTTATCACAGGGATAGAAACCTTAAGTAAAACACTCTCACACAAAATAAAATCTTTTTAAAAGATTTAAAGAAAGGAGGAAAGGAAGGAAGGAGGAAAGAAGGAGCGAGTCACAGGTAGGTGGCTAGCGAGACGGCTCAGCAGGTAAGGGCACCTGCCACCAAGCCTGACAGCTGCAGTGTGGGGCCCACACGGTGGAAGGAGAGAACTGAGTCCCTCCAATTGTCCTCTGACCTCTACACGTGGACACACACAATCTCCAGCACTGGCGGGGGTCGGGGGTAGGGGGGAGCGGTCCAAATTATTCACAGTAGAACCTCCAGAAGCCTTCTTTTATATCTCCCGTGATTATAAACATTTATTCTAATTGCACGTGTTTATCTGTGTGTGTGCAGGCATACGTGGGCCACGGCAGGCACGTGGAAGTCAGAGGACAACCTCTGGGAGTTGGTGCTCTCCTTCCAGCCTGTGGGTCCTGGGGATTTAACTCAAATCCCCAGGCTTTTGAGCAAGTGCCTCTACCCACTTGAGCCATCTTGCCAGCCCCTAATGTGTTATTTTTTAATTTTATTTTTGTGTGTATGTCTGAGTATATGGGGGGGGGGGGGGCGGTACATGCAGAGGCCAGAAAAGGGCATCAGAGCTTCTGAAGCTAGAGCTGACAGACAATTATGAGTCTCCCGGTGGACCAGAGTCTTCTGAAAGAACAGCAAGTGCTCTTAGCCACTGAACCACTAATGTGTTACTTTTGTAATTAGAAAAGAACTATAAATATTACATCTCAATATAAACGAAGGTTGACTTAGCCCCTTTTCGCAATAAGAGCTTCAGAGAGGCTCCTGTCAGGAAAGGCCTCCTCTCTATACAAAAGAGCTCTCCCCCCCCCCACTCACGAGTGCGTGCAGTTGGTGGGGCACAGCTGGCACACGCCCTCCTCGTCTGGATACTTCCAGATGGGCATGTAGGAGAGGTCTGGTTTTACTCCACTGGGGCAGCGAGACACACAGAAGGGTGAGTCCTTGTAGTGGGCGCAGGCCACACACTCATCAGCCTCCTGGAGAGAGAGGAAGGGTTTGTGGGTGTTCAGGGCCGCCGCCATCCCTATGGCAGAAGGGTCGGGCACTGATTGCAGTAAACATGCCTGCTCTTCACAAGGAAATGGAAGCACCCAGGGAGGGACGTGCATTCTCTAAGGTGTGACAAGTGGCAACAACTATTATGTACAAGGTTTTTTCCGTGCTCAGGCACTGTGCCAAATCCTATTTAATTTTGTTCTCACCACACCCCAACCAGGTAGGAACTATTACAACATTCACCTTATATAGAAGTGAGAACTACTGTATTTCCAAGCTGGAAAACAGGGCCTGGATTTGGTCCTTAGCACAGCACGGCCAAGGACACAAGCCTTCATGGGACCTTGTTTCAGTCTGTACCGCCCCAGTGTCAACAGCCTGAAGAGGTAGCCCAGGGTCCACAGTACAGTGTGGGCAATCCTCATCCAGGCCTCCCTGACCTGCCCCACTCCCGCTGTCCCGGTCTGAGCTGAAGTGTTCTCTGGGAATACTTCACCCTGCAGCAACCTGCCTGACCCTCGGTACCTTTCTGTTGCCCCTCCCCCCAGCCCTGAGCCCACCGGCACCTCACCGATCCAAAGCAGGTCTCTGAGCTGTTTTGAGGCTGACACTCTGGGTGGCATGGCAGACAGTGCCTGTCATTCACATACTCCCTAGGGAACCTGTGAGAGAGGTGGGTGTGGTCAGGGTCTGAGAGGTACCCATGTACCCCCCACCCCCAGCTCCCATTTCTCAGCCACCCATACCCCTTCAGTACTCGGCACTCTTCCACACACTCCTGGCCCCGAAGGAACTGACTGCAGTTGACACACATGGTGGGCCCTGGACCCCAGCAGTGCCCATGGGCACACAGTGAGTAGCAGGCCATGCCCTTGATACCTGCGGTGAGGAGAAAAGAAGCAGACAGATGTGTTAGAAGAGGCTCGGGTCTAAGCAAAAAGGCCATACGCGCGGCTCTGGACCCAAGGGGTAGGGACTGGTGCTAGGGCATGCTGGGACAGGAAGAATTCTGTGGTTCAGAAACAGGGAAGGGATGGATGCCTGGGCAGCATGGAAGGACCCAGCTGGGAGCCACACCACAAAGCCAAGCCATCTGCAGGCAAGTGAAGAACAGGGCTCTAGCCAGGAAGGGTGGTTCACACCTTTAATCCCAGCACTCAGGAGGCAAAGGCAGGTGGATCTCTGTGAGTTCAAGGCCAGCCTGATCTACAGAGAGAGTTCCAGAACAGCCAAAACTACATAGTGAGACCCTGTCTCAAGAAACAAAGAGTTGAGTTTGAGGCCAGCCTGGTCTACAAAGAGAGTTCCAAGACAGCCAGGCCTGTTACAGAGAGAAACCCTGTCTCAAAAGCCACAAACATGAAAACAAGGGCTCTGAGACAGGAGGTTTGCAGAGGCGGCTGCCAGAGGCCACTGATACTCATGTACAGGCCCAGTGTTGGGCTTCCTGTCTTACCACATTCCTCCTCTGGCCGGTTCCCACTGTGGAGTAGGGCCTGGTGGGGATTCCGGAAGAGCTGGTCCCACGGCACGGTGTGTACAAAGCAGAGATGGGTGTTGTGGTGAATGAGGACCATTCCGCTGCCCAGCTCCCGCAGTGAGCGCAGCCCCAGCCACCGGATTCCCAGGTTTTGCAGTGTCAGTGAGTACACTCCACTGTGGAAATGGAGTCTCCAGTTGCAGGAAGGTGCCTACTCTAGGCCGGTTCCCGGCTGCCAAGGGGCCACTTTCACTCTCCTGCCTCAGCACTCTGCAAACTCATGTAAAAGCTATTGTGGTTTCACTGGGGAGCGGGTACCCACGCCTCCCAGGCTCCCTCTCGCACTTACTCATACAGAATCCGTCCCCGAATGACTCGAAGGTTCTGGAAGACTGTGAGGTCAGGGAGGCTGTCTGGCCATGCTGAAATGTATAGGTAACCTGCAAGCAGAGAAGAAGGCTGGGTATACAGAAAGGTCCAGAAGCCGCGGCCCCCCTGTGAGTAGGATACAGACTGACAGAGCCCACCTGTGATCTCCTCCAAGGTTTCAAACACTTGGAGCTGCTCGGGCCTCAGGGGGGCGATGCTGGAGTCAGGGTTCCTAGAAGGATCAGGAGGAATCAAGCAGGGCAGGAGGAAGGGAAGTCAGGAGCCCCAGAAGGCCTGGGCATACCACCTCCGCCCTTGCCAATGCCATCAAGCTTGGCTGTCCCCATCCTGAGACTCAAGGTCCGAATTTGGCAGAGCCATATTTGTGAGCTTTGATCAAAAAGTCTTGCAGAAGTATGGCCTTCGCAGACACTGGCTTCAGCTGCCAGACGTGTGAACAAGCTGAACTGTTTGTATGAATGGAATCTGAATATGACCCAAGTATCCATCAGCGACCGGGGTGCTGTTACATTAAGAACAGAAGCACGCAGTCTCTACCAGGCACTGAATTAAGAGTGTCCCAAAGTCTCAGACTTCATAACCACCTTGAGGGTAGAGCTCTGCTGGTCCTCATTTGCCTCTTTGCCTCTTTGCACTGAGGCAAAGAAAGGAGAAGAAAATGAAGCTACTCAATAGCTTCATGCACAAGTGTGAAGACCTGAGTTCAATACCCGGAACCCACATTGAAAAAGCCCATGTGTGATGGGGAGCTTGCAATCCCAGCACTAGGGAGAGGCGAAGACAATCTGATCCCTAGGGCTCCCTGGCCAGTCAGCCTCGCCGGTTTTGGTGAGCTTCTGGCCAGTAAGGTACCCTATTTTGAAAAACAAGGTGGATGGCTCCTAAGGAGCCACAGCTGAGGCTGCCCAGCTGTCTGAACACACACACACACACACACACACACACACACACGCTGTCCTCTGAACACACACACACACACACACACCACACACACACACACACACACACGCTGTCTTCTGAACACACACACACACACACCACACACACACACGCTGTCCTCTGAACACACACACACACACACACACCACACACACACACACACACACACGCTGTCTTCTGAACACACACACACACACACACGCTGTCCTCTGAACACACACACACACGCTGTCCTCTGAACACACACACACACACACACACACACACACGCTGTCCTCTGAACACACACACACACGCTGTCCTCTGAACACACACACACACACACACACACACACACGCTGTCCTCTGAACACACACACACACCACACACACACACACATGCTGTCCTCTGAACACACACACACACACACACACACGCTGTCCTCTGAACACACACACACACACACACACACCACACACACACACGCTGTCCTCTGAACACACACACACACGCTGTCCTCTGAACACACACACACGCTGTCCTCTGAACACACACACACACACGCTGTCCTCTGAACACACACACACACACATACACTACACACACACAGCAGAGTTTGAAACACAAGAAGCCTGGCTCGGCTGCCTGTCTTCACTATTATACGACTGAGGCAGGTCAACAAAATGAGCGTGAGCAGCAGTTCTCAACCTGTGGGTCGTGACCCCTTTGGGGGCTGAACAACCCTTTCACAGGGGTTACCTAAAACCATCTGCATATCAAACACTTCACAATTTAATTCATAACAGCAGCAAAATACAGTTAAGAAGTTGCAGCATAAATAATTTATGGCTGGGGGGTTGGGGGGTGTCCACCACAACATGAGGGACTGCATTAAAGGGTTGCAGCATTAGAAAGGCTGAGAACCGCTGGTCATGAGCAGCTCTCTAAAGCCAGAGGTTCATGGCGGTTTCCATAAACTAAGCTCCCCAGCCAACACTGTCTCTCTGTGTCCTCCAATACACAGAAGGTCTAGAGGAACACGCAGAACCTTAACAACATCCCCTCTGGGATGGGAGCATTGGACTTTATTTGGTTTGATTGTCACATATGTCCATGTCTATGGACAAAATGCTAATTACCAAAATAACCTTCAACTCCATATCCCCAGATCCTTCTGGTCTCCCACCTGCCTCCTTTGGGTTCTTGGCCTCCCGCTTGGGGATTCCCCAGAGACGCTCTGTTTCCCTGACACCACCTCAGGCCACTGTGTACCCTTACCCAGCAAAGCTCTCTGGTAAAAATGCCAGGCTCCCAAAGATCTTCTTGCAGCCGGCAAACTTCTGGATGTTGGCACTGGTGACAGCCCTTGCCGTTCGCAGATATTCCATGCCCAGACCGTAGCACACTGAAGGGAAGGGTGGCGAGAGGGGCCATTTCAGCACCATACGGCACACCAGAGAACTGTCTGCCATCCCCTCCGGGAGTAACAAGTCTCTTCCCTATGTTGGTAAGAGAATCTCGGGAGACGGATTTGGAGAGGGGCAGGGTAGGCAGAGACAGTAGGAGAAAAGGACTAGGGCCCAAAGGGTCTAAGCAACGGTGCGGTGGACCAGGCTGAGATGGCAGTCAGGGACTGCAGCTAGGGACTGCGGCCGGCCTCGGAGTGGGGTGGGTACCTGGATCACAGGGCTTGCTGCATTTCTCACACCGCTGGGTTCCATCCTTAGCTGTCACCTCTTGGTTTTCCAGAGGACAGACCAGAGTGCAGGATCCCACTTCCGTAGAGAGGTAGTTGTCTGCACAGATTGGGGGCGCAAATCCATGTGCCCTGGCCTCCCAGTCCACCATCTAGGCCACCATGCCCAGGTCTAAGAATAGCAACCAATCCTTGAAGGCCCCTTCTGTGTGTCTGAACGCAGGACAGTCATTCCCTCCTTACAACACTCCTAGGCCAACAGCACTGTTATTTGCATTTTGCAAAAAGGAAAATCAAAGCACAGAGTTATGCAAACCACTCACATCATTGTGCTAGTAAGTAACAGAGCCGGGATTTTTTTTTTAAGGCATGATCACATGTAGCCCAAGCTGGCCTCAGAATCACTATGTAGCTGAGGGTGACCTTGGACTCCTCATCCCACCACCTCTACTGCCAAGTGTTAGGGTGACAGGTTTGTACCACCATGTCCACCTGGAAACAGGACTTAAACTCAACAATCTGGCTCTCCAATTGTCCTCTTATCCCGACCTCAGGGAAGTGCAGCCAGCACCCACTCCATCTCCCATGAGGGGAAGGAAAGAAGGTGCCCAGGTCTAAGTCCAGCTCCTAAGTGTCCATCAGTGCCTAACGATGTCATCCCATAAAGTCCTACTATAGAACAAGGCGTACATTTAAGAGCGTTTAGTACAGACCACACACTGTTCTAAAAGATTCACAAGTATTAACTCATTTGGACAATTATTCACAAATATTTAGCTCATTATGGAATACTAGTCTGGGACTATTACTGTCCCTATTTTACAGGTGAAGAAACTGAGCCATAGCAAGTGAAAAGCAGTAAGACTGTTAATTGGTAGCTTTCAAATCCAACACTCTGGCTCCCGAGTCTGGGCTCTTTCACTGCCACGGCTACGGTAGCTTTAAGGAGCAGGGAGCAAAAACCCTGGCGTGGTGACCGGTAATCCCGGCACTTGGCAGAGACAAGGACCAGAAGTTCAGTGTCACCCTTGGCTATGTGGTAAGTCCAAGTGAAGGCCAACCTGAGCTACATGAGATTCTGACTTTAAAAAGGGGCAGAGGAAAGAGAGCGAGAGAGAGAGAGAAGGGGAGCCAAGCACAGTGGCGCACACTTTAATCCCAGCACTTGGGAGGCAGAGGCAGGTGGGTCTCTGAGTTTGAGGCTAGCCTGGTCTACAGAGTGAATTCCAGGACAGCCAGGGCTACACAGAGAAACCCTGCCTTGAAAAAATAAGGTGTGTGTGTGTGTGTGTGTGTGTGCAGTAACACACCTTTAATCCCAGCACTTGGGAAGCAGAGACAGGAGGCTCTCTATGAGTTCGAGGCCAGCCTGGTATACAAACAAGTTCCAGGGCAGCTAGGACTATATAGAGAGTCTCTGCCTGAAAAAAAAGGAAGAAAAAGAAAAGGGCGAGGGCTGGAGAGGGCTCAGCAGTTCAGAGTGCTTGCTGCTCTCGCAGAGGACGGTTCGGCTCTCAGCACCCACAGGGTGGCTCACACCCATCTGTAACTCAGTTCCGGGGGATCCGATTCCTTCTTCCGGCCTCCAGGGACAATGCGTACATACGGAGCACAGACAAACATGCAAGCAAAACACACATGCAGAAAATGCAAATAAATAAAACATTTTTTTAAGAAAAGGGATGAGGAAGCTGGCCTTGAGAGCCGTGACCAGCCCTCCAAGGGGCACACAACACTCACAATGTGCTCCCTATACAAGCCACCTTAAAATAGCATTTTTCTCCCCAGCACTCACAGGGGCAGGCGGTCACGCAGCTGGCACCGAAGGTGTAACGACCCTCAGGGTTGGGCATGGACTCGAAGGCGTCTGTGTTGTAGGTGATGAGGGCTGGGCAGCCCAGCTCACAGATGCCACTATGGTTGAAGTGGAGGCAGGCCTGGTAGAGACAGGCCGCTGGTGGTCACTGGGTGTCTCCACCTGGTGTGCCAGTGGCAGCAGGGTAGTGCCAGGAGAGACGCCCACCCCTTGCATCCTGGAGGGCTGGCCCAAGGGGCACAGGAACAAGAGGCACATACCAGGCAGTCAGAATGCTTGGGGCCCGTGCAGCCTGCAGCACACTGCTCATGGCAGCAGTCAGTGGGCAGCTGGCCCTTGCATCGGGCACAGCCACTGGTGCAGATGGTGCCGGTCACTGTTGGCGAAAGGTCAGGAAGAGGGCATGACCTTCCGGGAGACACCCCGGGTAATCATCCCACCACTTATCACCCCACAGCTCCCAGCTGCCCACCTGCCCTGGCCCCCACCTCTAGACACCAGGTCTCCCTCAGACTCACAGATCTGACAGTCCTCGGGACTCTCACCCCAACAGTAACTGTCTTTACAGGCTGGAGCACAAGGAGGGCCTGAGGACAGAAGCAAAAGGTGACAGTCAGGGGGAGACAGAGTGGGAGGGGCTGGCAGGAGGGGGCTGAGAGGAGGAAGCGGTGAGGAGGCAGAGAGGGGCCAATCGGTGAGAGGAACAAGTCAGCAGAGCCCAAGGGCAGATGCACACTTGAGGGGGCAACCAAAAGGGAAAGAGGCCTGGATAGGTGGAAGTCCTGCCTACAGGCAAAGAGAGGACACTGGGAAACAGCCAAGACCGAAGGGGAGTGGGCAGGGTGGGTGGCTGAGTTGGCACTGAAGTTAGGTGTCTGAGTCAAGTGGGCTGGCGCACGTGCGCGCACACACACACACACACACACACACACACACACTCTCAAGCACATGGCTTACAGGCCCGGGAGCGATTGGTGTCCACATCCACAGGAGCCAGCTGGTTAGTCTTTCGAAAGATGTCCTTCCATAAAACCGTGTCCTGGTAGCAGAGCTGAGGGTTCCCACGGATCAGAACTCCTCCCTTCAGGATCTCTGTGGGGAAAGCAAAATAGTAAGGTTCCTCATGACCTCTCCTGGGGCCTCCTGCCTTCCCCAGTGAGCAGCATCCCCAACCCTGACATCACCGAACACACACAGGAATCAATCACCGGGGACTAGGAAGAGGGGATAGGGTCCGTGGAGCACCTGCTTGCCTTTGGCCTCACCCTGTGCACACTGTGTGGGGGTAAACAGAGAGGCTCTGAGGCAGGGGTATAGCTCAGTGGCAGAGCAGGCACTGCTCAGCATGCACCAGGCCTCAGATTCAATCGGCAGCACAAGAACAACCAAAAAACATCCCTAAACTCTGAAATCCACTTTGCCACCAACTGGCTGTGTAACCCTGAACAAGGCACTGATCCCCGGCATGCTCGGACTTCTCATCTGTAGCGTGAGAATAGCACCGAAGGAGGCTGGTGGGGGCGTGCCTGCGATCCCAGCACTGGAGAGCTGAGGCTGGAGGACTGCGTTGGGATCAAGGTCAGCCTGGGCTATGCAGTGAGATCATGTCTCAAAACAAGACCAGAAAAACAAAAGAAACATAACAACAACAAAAACCCAACACTTGAAGGATTAATAGCAGGACTTACAGGACGGTAGCATGACTGAAATGCGATCCAGCATGCAAAGCGCCTGGTACCCTAGTTGGGATACTGTCCACTCAGGGCTGCCACACGCAGTTCCACAGCCAAGATGGAGGGGACAAAACCAGCCTCTACGAGGAGGGGCTCAAACCTGGGGCCTTGCACTCGCTAACCAGGAGCTCTGCCCGCTGAGCCACCAGCACACAGCCCTCTTTTTCTGCTCTCCACAGGGATGGGAAGCGAGGGAGGCTGCGCTTGCCTGAGTGCAGCCAGAGGCAACCATCCTTCGAATCCTCACTCGGCCCCTCCACAGCCAGAACTGGCTCTGGTCAGCAACCAAGAACCAAGAGAAGCTTGCCATGGTGGCAAAGGCACCTGTGAGACTCCGAAGCTGCAGCTCCCGCAGCCCCTCTGGGGTTCTGCCCGGGGTGGCGGTGACATTGTCCGAAGGATCTCGATTGTCTAGCACAGCCAAGGCGTACTTGTCGTCAAAGAGCTGGGTCCCTCTCACGATGCGCAGCCTCTGCAACGGGATGTGCCTCACCTGGTTGTGAGCGATGAGCATGTATCCCTGAACTTCCTGGATGTCCTGGCGGGAAGGGCAGGGATGGAGGGTGAGGCACATCTGGGCTTGAGAAGCACCTGCACCCCACAAGGCCTGAGGGTATTCCAGAGTTGGGGCTATCTCCTGCAAGGCGCCCAGGCCACTGAGCAGTCTTGCTCCCTCATGCCCAGGATGGAGCCCTAGGCTACTCCCCACCTGGCCTCACCAGACTCTTGCCTGTTTGATCAGGACTGATAACAGTAGCGAGCACTTTTGGCAGCTGAGAGCCGGTGCCCCACCCTCTACACATCCCAGGCTCATCTTTGAACGGTAAGGCCTGTACAAGATGGCACCTGTGATTTCACAGACCACGTCTGCTCCTTGCAGGCCCCTCTACAGGACCTGTGGATACAATCTAGTGAGCTGGACCTCTCTCTCTACTACATATAACCTTCCCTCAGACATTTTCTCTCTCACTCTTCACAATGGTGGGCCAGGATGTCTACTAGCCCAATATACAGATGGAGAAACTGAGGCCTTGGGAAATGAAGGGTCTAGACAACATGCACAGGGCTAGATCTGGAACTTATGCCCCTAACGGAATAGAGATGGGGACAGTCGGACGGTGGCCAGTCCCTGTATGGGGAGTCAACTGGTTGTTAAGTAGATATCAGAAAGGCACTCCTGGTGGGGGAACCACAAGAGAAGACAAAGAAAGGGGTACCCTTCCCCCCACACCTCGAAGCAAGGGGCTCAGCAGGCCAGGTCTCACCTGCAGGAATGAGAGGCTAGCACTGGCAGGCAGGTAGGTAAGCTCCAGGTTACCCTGCACCACCTGGCAGCCCTGGTAGAGGTAGCGGAGCATGTCTAGGTGGGTCTCGGGACTGGCGGGGAGCCGCAGCTTCATGTCCGTGCCAGTGCACACTGGTGGAAGAGGAGGATGTGGGTCAGGATGCTGCCTGTGACCTTCTCCAATCTACTCACCTCCTCCACGCTCACTCCCTGGAGCCCTGTCATCTCAGAAGGGAGAAAGCATGGCTGACAGCCTTTCCTCCCACGCGTCTGCAACCACGGGGTCTAAAGCAGAAGACCGTTCTCGTGTTTGGGAAGCTGGGGAGCAGTCCCCTGTGGCTGGACCACCTTGAGCATCCAGAGGAGTCCCAGTGTGTCAGCCCTTTAGGGCTTACCACCCATACAGGGTTCCAGCAGGCAAAGAAAGCCTGCCTTTGTCCCAGAACTTAGGGTGAAAAATCCCCGAAGAGAAGCGATGATGAATCAGACCCTTGGGATACCCCCATCTGTTTCCCAGGCAAACTCAGGACATTCTCCTCCCGCCATTCCTACACACCCACACGTCAACTTCCCAGCTCAGGGCATCTGCCCCCACAGTGCCACCCAAAGCATGGGCAAGGAGGGTTGACTGGAGTCACTGCTGGGACACAGGGGCAGCCAGGGGCCTGGATATCATTGCAGAGCTCCCTGGAACTCATCCATGTGGAGAAAAAAAGCCTAGGACGCTGCTAGGGTTGTCCATCCTGGCTGCCCATCCTGACCAGGGTGAAGCACACACACTCCGGGTTCCTACACCAGCTCTCTCACCCTCGCTACCTCCTGGGGCAAGACTCCAGAAGCAGCTGCCAAAAGCTATGCCACGAAACTCCTGCCACAGGGACACTACGTCAGCTCCCAGCTCCGTGTGCCTGCTCAGAGCCAACTATCAGCCAAAGGGGTCCCAGGATACACTGTCATCCCTTGCCCACCTGACCCCCGGGCTGGTGTGCTAGAGACCAGATATTCCCACTAAGTCCCCAGATAGGAGAAGCTACCCCCTCCCCCCAGCGAGGGGGTTCCAGGTAGCAGCTGGCACCAAGCCCACCAGCAGGGGAGAGATTAAAGTGCCCAGTTGAACTTGTTTTTCTGCTCGGGTGAGAAGATGAATCACCTGGTGTGTCTTGCCCAGGAGGTTGGGGGAGAGGCCGGAGGGAGGAGGCCGTTCCTCACATACACACAAGCCCACTGGGTGCCTGAGCTGCTGAGAGTCCCTACCGGTTACCACTCTGCATTCCAGTGACTGTGTGCAGATTCAAAAGGCAGTACAGGCTTTGGGATCAGACTTCAGGAGCCCTGCTGTCCTGGCTACATGGAGCCTAAGGCCAAATCCTAGTTATCGTCCTGCCTCTGGATCTGGGGAGCGCTTGGGGGCAAGTTCCTGGGCTCCCAGCCTGCCTTCAATGGCCTCAAGCTGATGGCCCTTCTAATAACATCCAGAGAGGTCTCTTCTCACCCCTCTAGGCAGACAAGGAAAGGAGCAAGGAGGAGGAGGGGAAGGAACAGAAATAGAACTCAAAGGCTCATCTCCTGGATGGAGGGGAGACAGCCAGGCCTACCCCCTAATACTTGCACCCTATCCTTCTTCTTGCTCTCAACCACCCCCCCACCTCTGCCTCTAAGGCTCCCAAGAAAAACAGGAGCTAGGGGTGGCAGCCAGGCCCAAAATAACGCCTTGCTGCCAGGACCTCCCCCCAGCACTGCAGTTCAGCTGCTTATAGGCACAGCTGTCCCAGGCCCAGATCCCAGGTCCAGCCTAGCTGGGGACAGGGGGTGGAGGAGCTGGAGTAGGGGCCCACCCCCTGTGGCAGTTTACCCCCTGCAGCCCTCTGCTGCCTCATCTCCAAGGGGAAGGGACACTAGCTGTGGAGGCCAAGCAAAAGGAAAACAGTGGCGATTGCCATGGTAAACGAGGTGAGTACCTACTGTATACTCCAGAGACTGAAGCTACTGCCTCTGTTTTATAAAGAAGGAAACTGATCCAAGATCATAAAACAGGTTCAGCAGTAAATCACTTGCACAACGCGCACAGGGCCCTGAGTTCCAATCCCAGCACCACGACGCCAGAAAAAAAAAAAATAACTGAACCAAAACAAAACAACAGCAAAAACAGCAATAGAGCAATAGAGGAAGGATTTGATTCCAGGCCTACCCCAGATCTCCAGTTCCTTCCATTAAACTTCATCTCACACACACAAATAACAATGCCACACCCCTCAAAAACATAAAAACACACTAATCCTCCAGAGTGGCCAATAAACACACAGGCTCAGGCAGGGCAGGGTGGCTGGGCTGGGCAGGAGGTCAGAAAGAGTGGCAGCCACACCCCGCTAGCCAGTTTGTTTATCTGATTTGTGGTTGGCTTGAGTAAGAGTCTTAAAAGTGTTTGCAGACAGGTGGGAAAGCTGGTACCCTGAGACCTCCTCCAGGGGAGCTGGAAGCTGCCAGCTGACCCCCAACACACCATGCTGGCATACCATCAAGAGAGCCTCTGGACCCCCTCCAAGTCTCTGCCTCCCTCCCACTGCCCACCAGCCCTGACCATGGTTCCCATGGCCGTCCTGTCCCATGGATTCCAGGGGGGGGCAAAAGGCTGTAATTCTACGCAGGGATGCTCTTTGCCTCCCAGACAGGTGTCCTTCAGAAGCCCATCTTCCAACTCTCAGAGACAAAAGCAGTATGAAGCGGGGCCATCCCGGAACAAGGCCAGGGCTCATAGTGTGTGCTGGACAAGTAGCCATTGAATGAATGAATGAATGAATGAGATCTAGTCAAGAGCCCCCACAATGAAAGGGACAAGTATCCATCCCTCTGCTCAGAACAGACCTCATTCCTTCAGGTCCCTCCTGCTGAACACTGAGAATCAAAGTTTAGCCCTAGCTTAGCTAGGGCTTCTCCTGTGGATTCTTGTCTCCCAAGTGTCCTCAGTCCTGGCTGTGCTGAGGAAAGAACCCAGGAGCTCCTGCATGCTGGGATCCCAGCTCCTATCTTGCTCACAGTACGAGAGCCAACATTTCCTTTGGTCTTCATAAACATTGCCAGGAAACTACCTACATCCCCAACGCTGCCCAACAAAGCTAGAGGCTAGAGCTCACTCAAGTGACACCAGGACTCCCTTGCCACACACACCTGCTGTAAGAAGCTGTTGTCAGAGCAGGGCTTGTGCTTGGGGTCCTTTGTCCAGAACCCTAGCTCAGATACTCCTGGGCCACAGGAAGCATATGCTCAGACCTCCAGGGCAGAAGCTAAATCAGACTCATCTCTAAGGCCAACAGTAACTGCGACATAGTTGGCCCCTCAGTGAATATTTACTGACCTCAACTTGGTGGTAACAACTCTTACTTCTTTCGGAGGACCCTGAGAGTTAAAGGAGAGGAGGAAGAGCAAAGTAGTCTGTAAACATAGGAAGCTTTGTAAACAGACCCGCAGCAACCCAAACATTAGCTTTAACGATTCACCCACTACCACACAGGACATCCTCTGCCTGATTAGTAGCCTAGCATATAACAGAACTCTTACTCCGAGAGACCAGGAGAGTGCTCCAGTGGGGACAATGGGGACAGAAAGGAGTTCTCCTTCCTGACCATTCTATCACCCAAGTGCAAGCACCCCTTCCCTGGGCCCTCCTCCACCTCCCAGCGCAGCCTTGCTAGACGGACCCTCGGTTTCTACTTTAGCTGCCTACATTCCCATGGGCCTGTGTGTCCATTCCAGCCGTCTCTGCATCTTCCTGCCCTCCATCCCTGGTGCTGCTAAGGGCTCAAGAGAAAGGCTAGCATGAGCTAGACAGGAAGGGAGAGAACTCTGCAGCCAGGAAGGTATCTCAAGCCCCCATCTCAGGGCACCTTCTCCAGCCTGGGTTAGGGGCTGGGAAGGCCATACTGAGTAACAGACTAGCAACTTCTTCCCTGTGTGACTGTCTGGCTCCTGTTTGATGACTGAAATTCTGACCACCTCTTAATGCCCCCTGATAAGTCTATTCATTTCTCTGAGGTTCAGTTTTCTCATCTGTACACCTACTTCTCTGGACAGTACAGAGAGGGAACAAAGCCATCTACAGAAAACGATGTGCCATGGGAAGCACACAGCAGTTTTTAAAAGGCGAGTGAGAAGCATATAGCAGAGTCTGGGCGATTACAGACCAGGAGAAAAGAGAAAGCCCATTTAAAATGCAATATTAATTTTTTTCCTTTTCTTGTTAGGATTTTATTTGATGTGCATGAGTGTTTTGCGCTTATGTGTGCAGTACACACATGCCTGGTGCTTGTGGAGGTCAGAATTAGGCAGGAGATCCTCTAGAACTGGAATTGCAGATGATTGCGAGCCACCATGTGGGCGCTGGGAATGGAGCCCAGGTCTTCTGCAAGAGGAATCTATTTATTCCCCGTGTAGCATACAGAGGGAAGGGTTTGGGGAGAATCACAGTACAAGAATTGAAATATAAATGAACCCTACAAGGCTAAAAACCTGTGTTCGCTGCACTTCACAAACCCTTGAGCCCTGAGGATCCCAGCAGCATCTTGACCCTCTAGGCCTTCCCCAGATCTCCTTTCCCCTACACACCTGCCCCAGAGCAGTTCTGGGGTATAATATGGAGCTAGAAGCAGCTGGACGGTGTGCTGCCCTTTTAGCCATTCCCGGAACAAAAAACTGTATCTCGTCCCTCTGCACCCAGCAGTACACCTGGAGGAATGAAGACTCAGCAGCCCTCCCCCTCCCTGTCTGGAGAGCTGACCCCTCAAATTCCAGCTCTACAGCACAAGGCCACTCCTGGCCAGCTCCAACCCAGACTCGGGGAAAGGGTCTGAGCTCACTTTCTCAACAGAAAGCCAGGAGCCAGGATGCCCTCCTGAGAAACCGAAAGGAGACTTCTTCCTCAGCAAGGCAAGGGGCACTGTTTACAGCAGCTATAGCCCAGCACCTTGAGGGAGTTCCTGGGGAGGGCAGAGTTCATCTTCTGTCCCCAAGTCAGCAGAGAGATTGCTGTTTGGCAACACAAAGCCTAACACACAAACATACAACCATTATAAACACCTCAGACATTCAGGGCTTTCCCACAGGCCTCACAGAAAGAGCAGCAATGTGCTGTCAGAACCTTTGGCCGACCCTGATGCTAGCCACCAGTCTCCAGGCTCTGGAGAACAAACACCCTCTGCTCCCCAGACCCGCGTCCTGCGTCTTCCCTGCAGCCCACTGAATCTACACGGTGTTCCAGACAGATTGATACTATGATTTCAAATCTGTGGCTGGAAGTCACACTGCTGGGGTCCACTGCTTCCTTGATGATTCTCCAGCCCAGGTTTTCACCCTGGGACAATGAGAAGGCTAGAATATTCCTGCTGTGGTGTCGCTCTTAGGTCTGAAGGAGGAAGGCATGCAAACCACCACCCACGGAGCCTGGCAGAGCAGACCCACACTGAATGTATATGAGTCTTTACGCTTATGGTAGAGGCAGACACACGGGTCAGGATACACACTGCCGGGTCACCCTCCCTGCCCCCAACACGAAGATGGAGGCAAGAGAACAACCCAGCTCTCTGTCTACCCCTAGCTGACCTTAGTTCTTTTCGGTGCCCTCCCCTCAAATGCCCAGGAACCCTTCCCACTTTACTAAAGGTTAGCCGGGAATCACCCGACCACCCTCCAAGATCCAAGCTTAGCCCGAAGTCCCAAAGCACACACTACTTAAGCTACCACTAAGGAAATTTGTTCAAAACAGGACTGTGGGGTGTGCAGCCTAGCACGCACGAGACGGGGATGGGGGGTGGGGATGAGGTGTGTGTATGTGTGTGTGTGTGGGGGTGTCCATCTCTAACACAGGAAAAATAAAGGAAAAACTTGTTCAAAACAAATGCCCGCCCTTCCCCCCAAGACACCCCCCCCCCGCCCCGACACCATAGAGAGGCAATTCAACCGCGGACCCGCCACTCGGTTCTCCTGCGACAGGACCGGTTACATTACCCACCGCCCCCTCCCCCGCGACCCCGCTGGAAGCTGGAGTCACTTACTAAACCCTAAGGGCCCGAGGGGGCGGGGAGGGGGAGGGGCAGGGCAGAGGGGACCCCGGAGGCATCTCGCCCAGTCCAGTCCGGAGGCGGAGGCTGCCAACTGGAAAAGCTTTGGGAAAGCGCGAGGGGGCTCGGAAGAGGGGGAGCCCGCGTGCGCACGCTCGGCGCCCCACACGCCCTCCCGAGGAAAACTTTCTGGCCAGTTTCGGAGAACTTTCCCGGGGAGTTCCCGGAGCCTCTCCGAGCCGGGGGAGCTCCGGTGTGGCCGGAGGGGGCCGGTCCCGACCTCCAGTGTGGTCCTCCCGGTGGCGGCCCCATCCCCAGCCGCTCCGATCCCCTCCGGGCCGCGGCGCCCGCAGCCGGAATCGCCCCGGGCCGCCCGGCTGTGGAGCTCACCCGGCCCCGCGGCCCCGGCCGCCCGTGGGCGCAGCCGCAGCGGCCCATGCCAGACCCACCTTGGATGCCCGCGGCTCCGGGGGACAGGAGGGCGAGGAGAAGCCCCCAGCGACACCAGGCCGCCAGCTCCATGGTGCTCACTGCGGCCCCATGGCTCAGGCTGGACCGGGCTGCGCGGGGCGCGGCGAGGGCAGTCACGGGCACGGCGCCGGAAGGGGCCGCCTGGGAAGGGGCGCTCCCGGGCTCTGGGTCCCCAGCGGCGGGCAATCTCAGCCCCACAACTTCACGCCGCACTTCCTCGAGCAGCCCTCCTCCTCCTCCACCTCCTCCGCCGCCCGTGATTGGGAGCCGCGCGCTCCCGGCTCGCCCCCCCACCCCTCCGACCGCATTCCAGCGAGGCTGGGAGTGGCTGCTCCCAGCTTCACTTTCTCCCTCCCGGCGCAGGCCTGGGTGCGTCGCGCCCTGCGCCCCGACGCCCGGCTCGCTTGCTGCGGTTCTCACCCATTCGCTAAAAGCAGAAGCATCCCTTCACCCCTCTTTGCAGTCTCGGGTTTTATCTTGAACATTCCTGGGACGTTTGCATCTGACTCCATCACACTCTTACTACCAGTTAATGGTTCTGCCTCCACATCCTCAGGTAAAAGTCGACCACCTGGGAAGAGGATGTGTTATGTCTAACTGTCCAGGACTCTCTGGGGTGTCAGTTCGATCTTTTTGGGTATCTCCAGCCCGATCTTAGAGGGACCCACAGGACTGGGAGGAGACAGTCACATGGAGGGGACCTCTGTTCATCCTTCGGAAAACAGCTTACCCTGTTTGTTTTTTTAAATGTCTTTATTTTTGTAACATTTTTATTTCAAATTATGTGTGCTCGCAAGTGTTTGTGGGAGGTGTGATGGGGGGATCACGTAAGTGCAGTCGTCCACAGAGGTCATAAGAGGGCGTGGGAATCCCCTGAACCTGGAGTTACAGGCAGTTGTGTGCCGCCCACGTTGGTGCTGGGAACTGAACCCGGGTCCTCCGCAAGAGCAGCATATGCTCTTAGCTGCTGCGCCTTCTCTCCAGCCTCATCCCTGTTTCTTTATGAGTTCACCCAGTACTCCCGTTCGCTCGGTGTCCCCCTCTCCGGTCCCTTCCACCTGTCAGTTTACTCCTGGAGTACCTAGACGCCACTCCTGAAGCCTTGTGACAGGTGGGAAGGGTAGCGAAAGGCATGCCTTTTGTTGGAAATTCCAGGAACACGTTGCAGGAGACATGTTTACACTAACAAATTACCCGTTGTTTATCTGACATTCAAATTGAACTTGCAGCCTTACTTTCTATTTGCTAAATCTGGTGATGTTAGTTTAGAATGTTCCAGACAGAAACACACCTGTGCTGGTCAAGAGGCAATCAGAGGCGTCTGTTGGGGGGAGGGCGAATCGAAAGACAGTGGCCTCTCTTAATCTACTTTCCTTGTTGAACACAGTTCCAGGCAGGCATTTCCACACGAGGGTCCACAGAACACGATGGGATTCTGGGATTGAGATGACCTGAGTTCAGATCTTCATTCTATCACATACGAGCTGTGTGACCTTGGGCAAGTGGTTTGCAAATCTGTAAGATCTGGCAGACTGTGCTAGGGGCCAAAGGAGAAAACACTCTAGAACAGGGGTTCTCAACCTGTGGATTACCACACCTTTGGTCATGGATGACCCTTTCACAGGGGTTACCTAGGACCATCTGCATATCAGATATTTTCATTATGATTCACAACTAACTAAGTTACAGTTATGAAGTAACAACGAAAATAATTGTATGGTCGGAGTCACCAAAACACAAGGAACTGTATTAAATGGTCACTGCATTAGGAAGGTTGAGAGCCAACTGCTCCGGAAGCACTCTGCAGTGTAGTGCTTAACACGTAATAACTGCTCAAGAATGTGACATTTATGGGGATCAATGGGGATCAATCTAAGAGAAAGAATACAACGTTATTAAACAAAATTAGGCTCAGGTATGAAAATGAGGAGCCTGGAGCTTACCCTCCTTACCAAAGTAGACCAGCAAGCCGGAGACAAAGGTTTGGTTTGGCTTGGTTTTGTCTGAGAAAGGTCTCATTCAGTAGACTAGCCTAGCACTCAATATGTAGAGGTGGCTGGCCTCAAACCTGCAGCGGCCCTCCTGCGTCTGCCTCCTGAGTGCTGGGATAACGGGTGCACACCACCACATAAATCCAGCCTGTTTCTATTTCTTTAAGAAGTGGAACAAGAGGGCCGGACCTGTGGTTTGGTGATATTGCATTTGCCTTGCATGAGTCGGGGAAGGGGCACAGATGAGGAGGAAGAAATTAGAATAGAGAGAAAAGATGTGTGCGCCTCAACATGTCGTAAGAATCACGTGTGGTTTTGTACATATGCACTTTGTGGTGATGTCAAATGATTTACTCCCTGGATCATTGTCGGAAATATTCAAGGATTGTGATAAAGCAGCCTCTCAGAATAGCTATCCCTCTTTTCAGCTAGGTATGGTGGCTCGCGCTTATAATCCCAACATTTGGGAAGCGGAGACGAGAGGACTGAGGGTTGAGGCCAAAAATTTTAAAAACACACACATACCTTCCCTATTCGAGGATTATAAAAATCAAGGGTCAAAAGAATTAAATTTGTCCAGGAATTAGAGCAATGGGGATAACTGAGACACAACCAAACCAGGTTCTCACTCTGGCCCCATCTTCCAGCCCAGGACCTAATCTCTGTGTCCCTTGGATCTGCAATTTCTCAGCTCTTCTGGGAGCTGAGACACTGACCTGGCTCTGAGAGTCTTTTGGGGCTGTATCCTGCATGCCCGGACCATTACAGTCAGATTCAAGGTCTCCCTCTTCTCCAAGCCCTACCCCTCCCCTGCTCTCTCAAGAAGTGAGAGCTACCATGGATGGCCTCTGTATCACTCTGCAACCACACCCCTCCCCTCAGGAGTCCCTGGGGCCCCAGGTATTGGATCATCATTCTTTGTTTTGCAGACGAGACACCCTGAGATTCTAAGAGGTAAAAGCAACTTTCCAAGGTCACACGGCTGAGCCGGGAACAGAGCCACAGAAGCTCTGACTTGGATATTATCTTCAAGCAAGGGATCCGTGACCATCCCTCTCCCCAGACAAATGTAGGGGAGCAGAAGTGCCCCTCCATCTGCAAAAATACCTCCTCCTCTCTCCCTCCTTCCTGAAAGCAAGCCCACGTTCTGGGCATCCCAGACCCCTGGAAAAAGCCCAGCACTGCAGACAATGCTCAGCCCTAGTGGGTTGCAGGGAGGGCGGGGCCTGGGTGCTGAGCAGGCAAGGGTTGGGGGAGAAGGGAGGAGGAGGAGGAGCTGGGGTCAGAACTCACGCCCTAGGGAGGAGGCTCCAGAGGGCTGAGCGTCCCTAAGAGAAAGAGTGCATTCAGAGCCTGGAAGGAAAAGGAAAAAACTTTCTCTGGTGTTTGACAAGAGAGGAAGGGGGGCAGGGTGGGCGATGCAGATTCAATTCTCTGCTCAACTGTCGCTCTGGCAAGGCCTGGCAGGAAAGCCAAGGAAAGAGGATGTCTGGGGACAAAGACTGAGGGGGGAGGCTGGGGAGAGAAGGGGGGCATTGGAGGCTGAGATGGGCCCAGTGAGGGAACTTTGAAGACAGAGATGGGGAAGAAAGACTGGATCCAGGACAGAGGGCCCTATACTCTGGGCCAGAAGCGAGGTGCCAGAGATTCACCTGAGAAGATCCTGGGCAACAAGAAAGTCTGTGGAGGGGACCACCGGCCATGAAGGGGCAGGGAGGGGCTCTAGATGCTGGAGGTGACCTCGAAGGGTCACCCAGCCACGGTCTGAAACCAGTGGCCTGTGAAGTGCCAGTCAATCATTGCATGACCTGGAGGGCACAGAAGGTGGTGTATGTGTTTGTGTCTGTGTGTGTGTGTCTGTGTGTCTCTGCGTGTGCCTGTGTGTCTCTGCGTGTGCCTGTGTGTATATGTGTCTGTGTGTGTGTGTGTATGTGTCTGTGTGTGTGTGCACACGTGCTCCTCCCTTCTGCCAGCCAGCCTCAGGTCAGAGCCTTGAAAACAAACAGACAAAGGGAGGTGACAGTCTGGTCCACAGTCCGAGGTCCATGCCACAACCCAGGGCCTACTAAAGAGCCTTGAGACAGGGATGCAGCTTTCAAGATAAATGTCTGTATGGATTAGTTCCTTGGAAAGAGTCCCCCAGATAGGCACAAGGCCTCCCTAGTTCCAAAGGAGAATAATTTGGAAACTTCTGGTAGGGAATATATTTCTTCCTAAAGATAGCCTATTTTGTTTGAGACAGAGCCTCACTCTGTAGCTCTGGTTATCCTGGAACTCCATGTAGACCAGGCTTTCCTGGAACTCTCTATGTAGACCAGGATGGTCTCAAATTCACAGACATCTGCCTGCCGTTTGTCTACCGAGACGAAAGGCATGTGTGACACTAAGCCCAGCAAGATGGCCTTTTTTGAATAGGGGTAGCCTAACCACTGGACTGGTCCCTAGCCCAATCTTAGCCCCAATCTCAAGGACAATGACCAGTTTCCACAGTGACTCTGTGCCTGCTGGTACCTCCTTAGCCTCTCCTACCTACATTCAGAAATGCAGGCCCCAAATTCCAGAATTCCTTTTATCTCTCAAAGCTGCTTTAGAACAGAAATGAACCTCTGAGATTAAGACTATGTCTAGAAAACCATCAAATTTCCATCTGAGACCTCATCAGGATTTTATGCTTGTGTTTGGTGGCGTGTGTAACAGCCCTCCTGACCCACGCATGCAAGGCTGTATGGGCACTGGTCTCTGAGGGGCTATTTGTGTTATTTTACATGCGTCCTTAGCCCGTCCAATCTACCCTCAGCCACTTAGTTTGTGATCTTGAAAGAGGCTTTAGTTTACATCTGAAGTATGAGGGACTTGTCTGTTTCCATTTTTGAGGAGACAGGATTGTGATATGTCATCCAATCTGGTCTTGAACTACTGGATCAAGCCATGCTTCCAACCCTGTCTCCCAGGTAGCTGGCATCTGCAGCCGCGTCTGGCTTCTTGCCGGTATTTTCGGGTTTGACATGAGGGTGGTGACCTAAACACCACGCTTGTCTCCTAAGAGCCCCACTGAGGCATTCCTTCCCCAGTTCAAGACTCCTCGTGAGCTTGGGGTGTCCCCACTCCACCGTGCCACTTAGATCTTGGAGGCCCTGAGTTGACCTCCCCAGCTGCTGGAGCACAGAACAGTCGGGTGGGATTGAAGACTCTGCCTGTGGAAAGAGACGGCTAGGAGGCTTCCAGAACATTAAGGCAATCCCGAAGTCCTTAGGTGCTCTAGTTTCAGAGTGCTGTCTGAACCCACCTTGGTGTGTCTTCTCTTTCTTTGCCCTTTACAAGCAGTCCTTTCCCGGCTTCATTTCTGAGGATTGAACCCAGGGCCTCATGTGTATTAGTCAAACACTCTACCACTGAGCTACAACCCTGCTCACTTTCTACTTTTATTTTGAGACAGAATTGCCTAGAATAGCCTTGAGTTCACTCTATAAGCCAGGCAGGCCTTGAACATGTGATCCCCCTGCCACAGGCTCCAGAGTACCTGGGCTCTGTCTTAAGTTAAAACAAAGGGAAAAGGTGCAAAAGCACAATTTCCGGTATGGATGAATTTTGGGTGGAAAGTAATTAGATAATGTAATTGTGACCTCATTGGGAGGGCGAGGTGGGGAGGTGGAGAAGCCTACTTTGGGGTGGGGGGAGAGAACACCTTTGAGGAGGTGGGGTGAAACCTGTCTGTTCAAAAAGAAGCCACCCTGCCCCCTCCTGAGACAGAGAGTTCTAGACTGAGGGACAGAGAGTGCAAATGCCCCAAGGCAAGAACAAGTCTGGCATTTTGGAAAAACAGTAACACTACCTAGGAGACAGGGCCATGGTGGGGTTGAGACAACAGGAACCAAAGGTCAGCTTTGGGGTCCCACGGGTCTGGTGCAGGCTTCAGGCAATGAGAAGCCACAGAGCCCTGGAGGGAGCCCATGATCTGATTTCTGTTTAAAACAATTATTTGGCTGCTGAGTGAAAGAAAAAAGTTGTAGGAGCCAAGAGGCTGGTGATTTGGCCCAGAGGAGGGAAAAAAAAGGCTCCGGATCCAGCTGGTGATGGAACACAAAAGGCGCCAGGTACCAGGGTAGGGAGCGGTTGACAGAGTTGTTTTGGGGTTTTTGTTTGTTTGTTTGTTTTGTTGCTGTTTTTGTGTAGTTTAGTTTTAGAGGCAAAGTTTTTGCTTGCTTATTTGCTTTGTTTTGTTTTCTTCCTCTGTTTTAATGGTTTATTTATTTCTATTTTATATGCATTGATTGGTGTTTTGCCTGCATGCACATCTGTGTGAGGGTGTCAGATCCCTTGGAACTGGGGTTACAGACGGTTGTGAGCTGCCTGTGGGTGCTGGGAATTGATCCAATGTCCTCTGGACGAGCAGCCAGTGTTCTTAACTGCTAAGCCATCTCTCCAGCGCCAAGGACAGGGTTTCTAAAGATAGTTAAAAAAAAAAATTTATAAAAGTGCAAAAATAAAGATTTGCCTTTGTGTTGCGTGGGATGGAGGACACCTTTAATTCCAGCACTTGGGCGGCAGAGGAAAGTTAGAAAGTGAGTTCGTGGCCAGCCTGTTCTTTGTATTGAGTTCCAGACCAGCCAGGGCTGTCTTCATAAAAAAAAAAAAAGGGGGAGATTCTTTACTTCTATGTTTTCTTTCTTCCCAAAGCCAGTAACTATTTCTACTTACATATTTTTCTAAATATATTCTTTACTTTAATTAATTGATTCAGTTTTTTGAGCTAGTGTCATTAAGTAGCTGTGGCTGGCCTAGAATTCACTATGTAAACCAGGTTGGCTTTAAAGATACCTCTATACTCCTTGAACCCCCATACCTGGCCAGATATACTCTTTAACAAGGATAGTAGGTACCCTTCTTATTCTTCACTTGAGTAGTGTTTACACATAGTGTGTGCATTTTGCATTTCATGCTTCGTTGCTGTCGGTGTTGTGTCACGACAGGCTTTCTCTGTTGTAACCCTGGCTGTCCTGGAACTCACTCTGTAGATCAGGCCGGCCTCGAACTCACAGAGATCCTCCTGCCGCTGCCTCTGAGAGTGCTGGGATCAAAAGTGTATGCCACCACCTGGCTTGCGTTTCATACTTAACAAAACTATTTGCTGATTTTAGCATGTCAGGACGTGACACCTGTAGCCCACTGCTGTGAGTTCCTAGCCCACGTTCCATCTCAGACATCACATCAATTGACAAAAGTCATTGTCTATTGACAGATATTCAGTACCTCCCCCATAGTCTCAAAGTCTCACTATGTAGCTTTGGATGGCTGGTCTGGAGCCTCCTATGTAGACTAAGCTAGTCTTAAACTTACAGAGATGTATCTATCTGCCTCTACCTCCCTCTGGAGAACTGGGATTAAAGGTGAGCACTACCATGCTCCACTTGGGTGGATATGCATAGGAGTGGAAATGCTTGGTTAGGTGGTACGTGTGCATTCCAGTTAGATCATTCTACAGAGCAGTTGCATAGCATGCTATTAACCTAGCAGTGAAGGTACCGTAGTCTCTTGTTTGACTCCGGTTCACTGTCTCCCTTCTTGTGCTCAGGATTCTGTTCCCACAGCCTTGTACCCCATAAATCAGGAGCCTTTACTGTGGATGGTTTCCCAGTGTTTACTCTAAGAATGGGGCCAGATTGCCTTGAGCTCTTACCACAATGTACAGTTCGCTTTGTCTTTCTCCTCCCTGGACCCAGAAGATCTTTTTGAGGATAAGGCAAAGTGCTGGGGATTGAATGCAGGACCTTGAATGAATTCTGGGGACCACTGTGTCCTGTGGCTTGGTCCAGAGCCCTGACTGGGGTAAAGAGGGAATGGCGAAGGGACAGACACTCAGACACACGTACAGAGAAGCTGGGATGGGTGGGCTGTGCTTGCTCTGGCGATGGGCACCCACTCTGCAACAACAGGAAGTTCCCTGTGTGTATTCTATGAGGCAGGAGAATGAGGGGTTACTTATTCGCAGTAGAAGACCTTGGTAGGGGAGCAGTCTCAGGTTGCAGTCATCTGGGATCAGGAAGCTGCAGTTACTGGGTTTTTGCACACACTGGTCAATCATTTGTGAATACTAGTATTTAGACCAGAGAAAAGCTTTGCTATTCTTCTGAGTCTGGTAGGGAGGACGGCTTTGCCAGTTTCCATGAGTCTGAGGCATCGCTGTGCCGTGTCAACAATACGTAGTCACTCAGAACTTCCTTGGCTTTGTGTGCTCCTTAAACATTCACTCAGGGCTTCCTCTGCTCCCCACAAGAAGCCACTTCAGTTCATCTTTTTCTCCCTTCACTAGTACAATCAATGGCTGACACACAGTAGGGCCCAATAAACCCAAATTGAAAGAATGAGTTCATGACTCTTCAGCCTGTGGCTCACCAGAAAGCCAAATATAAGTTTGCAAGCAAGTTAGAAAGTGAATAGAATAAAATATGAAAAAGGAGCTCCAGGCTGAAAATCTGAGACAGGGGGACACCAGGTAAGGGTTATCTGGGAAAACATTCAAGAGCTGATCCCAGGAGAAAACACCCTGTCAAAAGAAAAAAAAATCCCAGGGAGAGATGTCTCCCTGGATAAAGGCACCTCCTGCCAAGACCGACCACCTGAGTTTGGTCCCCAGGACCCACTTGTTAGAAGGAGGGGATGCCCACCTCCATTGCCTGCCCACCGCTGCTTCCTTTTGTAAGGACGACAGTGGAGAGAATTCTTTACTATGAAGACTCAAATCGACCTTGACCTCTGTTTTTAGTATTAAATGGTCTATTTCGGGCTCTATCTGCTTCTCTAAATATTCAGTTTGATTTCATGTAGCTTTTAGCACCAGTGACTCCATGTTACCTTGCTCTGGTTTCTTGGGGCCTCATGAGGGTACTCAGCCCAAACAGTGGCCTTCCATAAGTAGTTTAACAGCCGGATTAAAATCAGATGTCTCCACTGGAGTTGTTTGTTCCCATCAGACATGTTGGCATAGGTGTTTAGGGTCCTGGAAAATGCTGGGGACCTGAGAAATGTTCACTGAGCTCCAAAATATGTACATGAATTTTATTTGTTTTGCCTTCTTTTTCTCTTTAATTTTTTTCTTTTGTTTTGTTTTTTGAGACAGGGTTTCTATGTTGTACCTCTGACAGTCCTGGAACTCACTCTGTAGACCAGGCTGGCCTTGAACTCATAGAGATCTGCCTGCCTCTGCCTCCTGAGTGCTACCACTGCCTGGCCTCTTTTATATCTACTTACTTATCTGTGTGGTGAGGGTACCAATATACCACCGCCTGTGTGTGGAGGTCAGAGGACAGCTGGAGGGAGTTGATTCTCTCCTACCATACAGGTTCCAGGGATGAAACTCAAGCCATCATGCTGGCCCTGACTTTGTTTTTTGAGTCAGGGTCTTATGTAGCCTAGGCTGGCCTTGAACTCAATATGCAGAGCAGGCTGGCCTTGAATTTATGATCCTCCTGTCTCCACCTCCCAAATGTTAGGATTATAGGCATGTGCTGTTGCATGGGCTACACAATAATATTTTATTAAATGTATGTAAATAGAGCAATATTACAATTATTAAGAGCAAAATATCTTGTTATATATGAATTGTGTTTAATGTGAATTTACCACATTCTAATGTCTTGTATAGGACAGAAACCTAGTAGGCAAGAATGTAGTTCAGTAGTAGACTGACAGCCTAGCAGATTTTAAATTATTTTTTAAAATTATAGGTCTCAGCAGGCGGTGGTGGCACACGCCTTTAATCCCAGCACTCGGGAGGCAGAGACAGGCGGATCTTTGAAAGTTTGAGTCAGCCTGGTCTACAAAGTGAGTTCCAGGGCAGCCAGAGGGCTACACAGAGAAACCCTGTCTTAAAAAAGAAAACAAACAAACAAAAAGTAGGTCTCGTTTAGCCCAGGCTAGCCTTCAGGTCTCTATGTAGTTGAGGCTAGCCTTGAACTCCCTAATCCTCCTATGCCCTCTTCCCCTGTGCTGGCATGTACTACCATGCAATCTAGATGCACGCTCTAGATTCTAACCCTAGAAAAGGAACAGAAGAAAAAAAAGGAACCTAAAAGTTCTACAGGGATCCTATCTCTACCTTGTTTATTTAACTAGGGAAGCTTTTCTCTCTGGGATTCCATCCTCTCTCATCCTAATGCCTTCAAATTGGGGTCTTCCTAGATGATACATCCTCAGAATAATAGAGACGAAAATAAAGAAGCGTATCATTAAAGGTCTGGGCTGTCAGATCCAAAATAATACTATGATTTGATTGTGCTATGGGGCCACAGTGCTTGCTTTTCATTTTGTTTGTTGTTGTACTTTTTGTTTTGTTTCGGAGTGTGTGTGTGTCTTTTTTTTTTTTTCCTTGTAACAAGGTCTCCCTGAGTACCTTTGACTGGCCCAGAACTCAAAGAGATTCACCTGCCTCTGCCTTCCATGTGCTGGGATTCAAGGTGTATGTGACCACCCGGATTGAACCGAGGAAGCATGTGCCTTACTCCCGAATTTAGGAGGCAGACGCAGGAAAATCCTAATTTGGAGGTCAGCCTGGGCTATACGCTGAGACTTTATCTCCACAAGTTTCCTCACCCCTATCAACAGGATGGTGAACTTCAGGACAGTACCTGTTACATTTAACTGGAAGAAATGCCACTCACAGAAAGTACAGGGTGTGTGATGCACTCTTGAGCTGTTTGCTGGGTGAATGAAGATAATCCCAAGGAGCTTCTTGTGCATTCCGCACCTCACCTTCATAACCCTTGAATCCTGCACTCCAATCCCAGTTCCTTTTCCATGGTATAAAGGGAAAATGACCGTGAATGAAAAGAAGGGGGGAGTGGAGGCAGTGTTTAGTTGTGTGATTCCAAAGCTGCAGTGAGATTGGGGTGTTGATGGTTGGACAGAGAGATGGCAGTCACTAATGCAAGCATCTAATTGCCAAGTGTCTGTATCCGGGCATATGCATATAAGTGCAGTTGCCTGCAGAGGCCAGGCCAGGTCATAGGATCCCCTGGAGCTAGAGTTGCAGGCGGTATGAGCTGCCCGGTGTGGATGCTGGGAACAGAGCTCCCGTCCTCTGCAAGAGTAGTACTCATTCGTAATTGCTGAGCCATCTCTCCAGCCCTTGAGAATTTTCTTATTATTACTGTTGTGCATATGTGTATGCATAGTGTGTGTGTGTGTGCGTGCTACAGCACACATGTGGGTGTCAGAGAACAACTTTGTGGAGTTGGTTCTCTACTCCCACCTTTATGTGAGATCTGAGGATCCAACCCAGGTTACCAGGATTGTGAATCAAGTGCCTTCACTCACTGAGCCAGCCACTTGGCTGGCTCACCCAGACAGTTTTATATTCAATCAGAAAGAAAGAGAGAGAGAGAGAGAGAAAGAGAAAGAGAGAGAGAGAGAAAGAGAAAGAGAGAAAGAGAGAGAGCTCTCAAAGTGTCCAATATGAGGCCAAAGTTCTACTTTAGTGCCAAAGGTGACCAGGACAGGAAAGTTTTCCATCCCTTATAAGAAAAACAAGCCATTGAACATTATCCTGCCAATGTTAACAATCACCCGGGAGAGGTGGCCTTTAATTGTTAATAGAAGAACAAGCAAAAGGAAGCAGACCAATGATATGACATAAGCCAGACAGGGACAGAAGGCTCTGGAGACATGGAGCTTTGAAATGGATCTGGAGACCAGCAGGCCAGGTAGTGCAGGGTTAGAAAAGAATTTTAAGAAAGAAAGTGATGGGTCAAATCTGAATTTTTGGAAATGAAGCTGTGGTTAGTTTTGTCATTGGTGGTTGGTTGGTTGTTTTTTTTTGGGGGGGGGTGTTTTTTGCTTATTTGTTTTTTATCAGCTTGACACAAGCTAGGGTCATCTGGGGAAAGAGAACCTCAGTTGAGGAAACGCTTCCATCAGATTGGCCTGTAGGCAAGCCTGTGGGGGACACTCTCTCGTTAATTATTGATATAGGAGGGTCCATGCCACTGTGGGCGGTGCCGATCCTGGACAAGTGATCTTGGGTGCTGTATGAGACCAAGCAAGCCAGTAAGCAGCACTCCTTCCTGACCTCTGCTTCAGTTCTTAACCTCCAGGTTCCTTCCCTGGCTTCCCTCAATGATGGACTGTGATCGTGTAAAACAAACCCTTTCCTTCCCAAGTTGCTTTTAGTCATAGTCTTCACTACGGTAATAGAACGCTAACTAGGACAGAAATGCCTACTGGAAGGCACCAAAGCAGAGACAAGAACACCTGTTAACAATTCGGCAGCTATCTTAACTGCAGTCTTTAATCAAGGTGATGGCACAAGAAATGGAGAGATCTGGAGTGCCCAGAACATTTGGAAACCGGGATCTAGGAGGGTTGCCGATAGAACAGGGCCCTCTTGAACAAAGAGGCCATGGAGAAAGATGGGAGAAAAATACACTTTATTTTCAACGACCGCACACCACCCCTTCCCTTTGAATGCTGTATATTAAGACAGCAGATTAGAGAGGGGGATACCCGCCCACTAAAATCCGGGAACTTTAATTTAAAGTGGGCGGGCGTCAGTGGAGGGTGCAGCGATGAATACAGGTACTTCCGGTTGTTACGGAAGTAGGACTTCGCACACTCCCAAGCTCCGCCCTCACGGCCAGGCAGAGTGACAGGATGGCCGAGCGGACGGCGCGGCTGCTCCTTCTAGCCGTGGCCGTGAGGCTCGCGTGGGGATCCCAGGGCGACCGCGAGCCGGTATACCGCGACTGCGTGCTCCGGTGCGAGGAACGGAACTGCTCGGGGGACGCACTAAAGCACTTCCGCTCCCGCCAGCCAATCTACATGAGCCTAACTGGTAAGCCCCACCCACCCCGTGTAAGCCCCGCCCGTTGGTTTCAGCCCCGCCTACTGTGCCCTGCTGCTCTTGCAAACTCAGAACCTCAGTTTCCCCGTGCGTTCTCTTATGAATGTTAACGTGTGGAGCCTCTTGTGTGTGGTGGGGGGCTTCGTCAGCCTGTCCTACCTTTCCAGAGGCTATATTTATTTTTCCCACTATATTTATTCAACCATTATTTGTTAAATACTGCGTATAAGACCTGAAATCACAAGAGGAAGGCCAAGATCCTGCCCTTCCTGGCTTATAAAGTCCCCGAGCAGTTAATATTAGCCTTCTCAAAGATAGAATGGTTTGAGCCCTAATCGACCCATAGATTAAGCACTGTATGCATTTGGGAGACGAAGGAACAGAGTCTTCTTCAAGGGGTGGTGGCAGGGGTCATCATGGAACAATTTAAAGAGAAAATTTATGTTAACCAACGTATTAAGGACCCACATTTGACAGGTGTCACAGCAGGTCAACTGACTTTCACCACAACCCTTTCGGCATAGTTTCCCTAATCCAGGTTACGGATGGGAACACTCAGAGAGATAAAGTACATTGCCTAAGGTCACACAGTCTATAAAGTGGTGGAGCAGAATTTCCAGTTCTGGCCTGTCTGACCAACAGCTTATCCTCATTACTACCCCTTTCCCTTCCAGACAGAGGGAACAGAGGGCTGCGAGGCCCTGGGAAGATTTGGGTACACACAGCATCTCGGTTTACCCAGAGAGCAGGAAGCATGAAAAGCAGTGGGAATAGGGGTAAAAGGCAACTTGGAATCTGAGGAGTTGGGGCGAAGAGTCTGAGCTTTATTTTCATAAGAGGTAGGAAGATGCCAAGGACTCCTCCCTGGCAAGTAAAAGTAAAACCCTGGGTTCAGAAAGGGCAAGTATAAACCCAGATCCCCATAGAGAGGCCTGTCAGATACCAAGAGCTCCACCTTGGATAAAGGGAGAAGAAACTATTCTCTTTGCTCCCACTGTGAAAATACACACACACACACACACATACACACACTCCTTCCCCTTATGTGTACACCAACTCTCTCTTCTCTGTCCAAACGGGAAGGAAGGTTTTGAGATTTCCTCTGGTTCTTTCCAGCCTTCGGGTCCTCTTGGCCTCTGTTCATGGTTGGGCTCCACCAGGCGGCGTATGTGCCCCTACACCAGGACGCCTGTAGCCTTGTTTGTTTATTGCAGGCTGGACTTGTCGCGATGACTGCAAGTATGAGTGCATGTGGATCACTGTTGGCCTCTACCTTCAGGAGGGCCACAGAGTGCCTCAGTTCCATGGTAAGGTGAGTCGGAGGGTCAGGAGATGAGTGTGGTGGCCTCCAGCCCCCAGGTGGCCCAAGCAGTCTGTGGTGGGGAGTCACAGGAAGTGGCTGATAGAGCAGGTACTTGTGCTCAGAATCTTCTGCTTTTCCAGTGGTGCCAATGTGTCTTGCTTCTGAATTTGGAGCAATAAGGTCTGTGTCTCAAGCCAAGTGTGATAGGACGCTTGGGAGACAGAGGCAGCATGGATCTCTATGAATTTGAGGCTCACCTGATCTATGTAGCCAAGGCTTCATAGTGAGACCCTTGCTCAAAAAAAACAAAACAAAACAAAAAGCAAAACAAAACCAAACACACAAACAAAAAAATGTATCCTCTCACAGAAGCGCTGAGCTCAGGGCTGGCTGAGATACCCACTGGGCCACTAAGGTGTTCTTCTCATTGCTTCTCAGGTAGGAGTCAGTATCATCAGAAATGCTCTTCAAATTGTCCGGCTTCTACATGCCTTTTCACCCAATAGTATCTCATTTTGGCGTACGGGAGTTGGCAGGAATTACTCACCCCAGTTTACCACAGAGCAGTCAAACACTCAGAAGACTGTGGGAAGTAGCTGAAGAGGGCTGAGACCTAGATCTAGATGGTGGGTGTGTATGGGCTCACCTGGCCTGTCTGCTGTCCCCAGAGTCAGACTCCCATTGCAGTGCCTTCCAGCCAGGGAAAGACTCTGATTTTAACCAGGGGCTTGCAGGGAGATACTCATTGGCTTGAGAGGCCTTAAGGCAGGACTTCTCAACCTTCCTAATTCTGCAAACCTTTATTCCCCATGTTGTAGTGATCCTCTACCATAAAATTTATTTTTGTTGCTACTTCACAACTGTAATTTTGCTACTGTTGTGAATTGTAATGTAAATATCCGATATGCAGACAGTCTGAGGTGACCCCTGTGAAAGGGTCATTTGACCCCTAAAGTGATCGAGACCCACACAGGTTGAGAAACACTGACTTAAGGCTTTGGCCAAAATCCTGAGCTGAGGAACCAGCTGGA
This sequence comes from Cricetomys ansorgei, assembly GCA_026225945.1. Taxonomy (NCBI): domain Eukaryota; kingdom Metazoa; phylum Chordata; class Mammalia; order Rodentia; family Nesomyidae; genus Cricetomys; species Cricetomys ansorgei. The sequence goes on from JAMJFZ010001881.1 coordinate 15,715,760, forward strand.
GACCTGTTGATGCAGCTGTGAGGAAGAGCTTGATCAGGCCCATGAGCGGCTGCTTCCCCTCAGGCCTCCTCCCTGTGTTCCTTTTTCAGTGGCCCTTCTCCCGGTTCCTGTTCATCCAAGAGCCAGCTTCCGCTGTGGCTTCACTCCTCAATGGCCTGGCCAGCCTGGTGATGCTCTGCCGCTACCGCGCCGCCGTGCCAGCCTCCTCCCCCATGTACCATACCTGCATGGCCTTCGCTTGGGTAGGTAGCCTGGCAGGACACTCTGTCCACTCTGTTCTGCACAGAGGGGCTCTTCCATCCCAGAGGATGGACTTCTAGCAATCAGCTCTTCTCTTTCCCAGGGCTAAAATTGCAGGTGTGTGGTGGTCAGGCACAGTGGAAATGGAAGGTGCAGTGCCAGGCCTTACCTTCTAGGAGAGTGCCAGCCCATTCTTCTTGGGAAGGAGGGAGGGCACACGTGATTCTGGTGTCCTCCTACAGAAAGACTAAATCAGGCGGTTCACTAATGTGGATGGGAAGTGGTTAGTAGGGAGCTTGCTGGGGCTGGGGGTCTTTCCAAGACCCCTCTGCAAGACTGACATGACTTTTGTTCTGCCCCAGAGTTCCTATTAGAGCTCAGGCTAGTCCTGGTCCATCCTTGGGGAACCCAGGTGGGTCCATGTGAACAGGAAAGAGTTCTCAGCCTCACCAGTATGGCTGGTCTGAGGAACTAGAATCCAAGGCCTGGGATCATGGTAGAAGTGTGGACTCGGATACAGAGGGGCACGGGGTAGCAGTAAGAGGGTGCAGTGGGTGTCAGTGGGGCAGAGCTTCTCTGACAGGCTTTACGGGGGAAAAACGCCCCATTCACTTTCCTGCCAAAGAGCCTCCATTTGGCGTCCATTTGGTACCTGCGCATGCTAGGCACATTGCTGTGTGCTGGGAACCTCAAGACATGTAAAAACACACAGGTCGTTGCCCTCTGGTGCTAGTCTCCCAGTCATACAGTTGGATGTCAAAGTACAGCCTTGAAGAAACACAGAGATGGGGAGGAGCTGTGGGTGCCTCTGGGGCTGGGCCCGCAGGGCATTAAAGGAAGGCTTCCCTGGAGGTGAGACAGGCATGAAGAGCTGATGGTGTCTGGGCAGACATGAGAGCAGGGGAACCTTCTAGACAAAAGACTGAAAATGTAAAGACAGCAGAGGGTGAGAGGCATCTGTGAGTCAGAGAGGCCAAGAGCCCTGGGGTAGGATGGGAAGGAGAGAAGGCTGCTCCTGGGTCTGGTGGCCGAGGGACTCTGACCGTAGCTGATAGCATAGGTGTGCTGAGATGCACAGGCTGAACCCGACATGGGAGATGGATATGGAAGGGGGTGTTAGACCTAGTATTTGCCCTTCAGTGACATTAAAAACTGTTCAGGGCAAAAACAGCGAGAAGAAGATTCGACTGTGGGACAGTTGGGCAGAGTGACCATGCCTGTAATCCCAGTTCTCGGGAGGCTGAGGCAGAAGAACTCTGAGTCTGAAGTCACCACGGGTTCCATAGTTGAGACCCTGTCCTAATTTTTTTAAATTTGAAAACAATGGTTACAGCGGGACGCAGTGTCTCACTCCCGTAATCCTAGACCTTGGGAGGCGGAGACAGGTGATCAACTGAGTCCAAGGCTATCCTGGACTACACAGTAAGTTCTAGAACAGCAAGAGCTACTGAGAAAGACCTCATGCACGTGGTGCTGGGCTTGTCCTCAGCACCTGACAGATCCCCGTCTTGTACCTGGACTCTCTGAGTAAGACTTAGGCACACAGTGCTTTGACCCCAGAAAACAGCTCACAAATCAACAAATACAGGAGACAGGGCTTAGCCTCTAGCACTACAGCGGGCTCTAGGGCCTGAGTGCTCGCTGGGATGGACACTGGCTGAGCGCCTGCTGAGGGCAGAACCCTCAGTCAGCCTGGGAAGCAGGAAATAGGCTCAGCAGAACCTCAGAGCTGGACATCATGGCCCAGGTCCTCTAGTAGGGGGCGGATGACAAGGTTGCTGGGACCCCATCTTGCCTTTATGAGGTCCTTCAGGGACACAGAGAACACTCTGGTTGGAGGTTTAGTTTTTGTTTTGCTGAGACAAGGTCTCGCTGTGCAGCCCAGGTTAGCCTTCAGCATTCACCCACTGTTCCTGCCTCTGGCAGACTGCTGAGCAGTTGCTAAGGTAGACAGGCACTGGCCATTGAGCCCTGTGTGTTTCTGCCTGGCGGTATGGTGGTAGACTTTGCCCTGGGCTGGGTCTTCTGGAACAGGTGTGGCCCTCCTGTGTGCTGGGGCGTGGATGGGAAAGCCCTTCACCAGCTTCAGGTTCTGTCGTGGGGCAGGGGTGTCTCTTCTCTCTGATAACTCTGACCCTCAGTGGAGTCCATGAGACATCAGCACAAGGAGGTGGCCCCTACCTTGCTGTTTAGACCCAGATGTGGCCTGGGCAGGTGCCATGAAGAGCTGGGGAGCCTGCCAGAGATCTACATACTGTGCTCATTTAACTTCACAGAGTCGGGGGCCTGGGCCTCTGCCAGCTGGGAGGCCAAACCAATTCCCCGCCTTTATCTAGCAGAGAACGGTCCTTAGATGTGAGATGGAGTGGCGAGACTGACTTCATCTCTGTTGAGGAAACTACAAGAGAAGGAGAGACAGGCTGAAGCTGTAGCAGGAAGGCTAGACTGTAGGAAGGACTTCTCAACTGTCAGACAAAAGCCAGGGAAACAGAGAATCCAGGAAGTCAAAGAAGCATTTTAAAAATATCTATTTATTTATCCATGCGGATGGGCATACGGTGCACGTGTTCGTGTGGCTTGTGAGTAGAGGTCAGACAGCAACCCAAGGGAATTGATTTTCCCCTACCACGTAGGTCCTGGGATTTGAACTCAGGTCACTCGGCTTGGCACAAGTGCTTTCACCCTCTAAGACATCTCACCAGCCCAGGAATCCCTTTTTTGATGATGGAAAAAAGCCCCGCCTCCCCCTCGGAGTCTTGCCCTGCTCCACGTGGCCCGGGGGAGGGGGCAGGATGGCAGCAGACATCATATTTGACATTCTGCCTCCCCCACTTCTGAGACACCAAGCTATTTAAAGATCCACTTGTCCCCACCGGGATGGTGTCAGTGACAGCCCCGAGCACTGGGGCTTAACACTGGGGTCAAATTCCTGACAGATCTGGCTCACTTGGCATCCAACCACAGCAGTTTCACGGCTGTGATATTTCTGTTTTTGTGTTTGCCCGCAGACCGAGACAGCCTCTTGCCTCCCTCTGTCAGCCTTCCTGTCCCCTCTCCCTGCCACTACTGCCACCCTGGCCCTGCGTCCCCCCCCCCATTCTTAGTGTTTACACAAAGTTCCCACCTACCCTGCTGGTCCCTCCCACCATACTGGGCTGCCCCCAGTATGTGCGTGCCCCCTCCCCCACTGTCCTCTGCTTGTGTCTGAATACAAGCTCTAAGAGAAAGGGCTTCTGCTGAGAACACGGAGAGGGGCTCTTCCCAGAGCGGAATTGTGTGCATCCCAAGAGCCAGGGCCCCAGAGCCCCATGATTTGACCTTGAACTCGGTAGCCCTTGATGAAGGTCAGACGAAGGGAAATGATGGGGTCAGCCTGATGGATGTGATGAAGGAAACCAAGGTCCATGGGACACCTGCGTACCAGCAGCAGCAATAGAAGCCGCGGGTAGCGGGGCTCCTCTGTGTGTGGTCCCCACAGCCCTCCTGTCCTGTTCCAACCCTGTTGTGTGAGTGAAGCCACTGGTAGGTTCCTCAGGAAACTGAGGCAGAGGGTGCAAATAACTTGCCTGAGGTCACCCAGGAAATACTGCACCGTGGTTAGAGCTTAAAGCCCCTCGGTTTGGCTCCAGGGCCTGCATTCTTAAAGACACTGCCTCTGAGCCTGAGGAAAGGATCAGAAAGACCTCACCATTCATGGGACACTCCTTGGGAGAGAGGGAACATCCCAGGGGTGCAGAGTCCAGGCTTCAGATAGGACTCTGTAAGTAGAAGGCCCCTGGGAGGCAGTCAGATAAGGCACCCAGCAGCCCCCCACCTGTCTGGAGCTAAGGCCTGGCCCAGTGCACCCTCTACCCTCTGCTTCCAGGGTTCCAACTGCCACTTAGATCAGCCCTCTTGTCACCTCCCCCTTCCTGCTGTGGGTGACAAGGAGGCCAGGCTGGCTGCCAGTGCCTACCGCCTGCCCCTCCCCCTCCCACCCTGGTTCCAGGGCCACTATCTTCCCTAAGATGTCCCCACACCTGGGCCAACTTGGGCTCTGACTCCAGCCCAGGGTCATCCCTCTCCCCACATGACCCGGCTCACCACAGACCTTGTGAGGGAGGAGAGGTGGGCCACTCAGGCCTGCCCCTGTTGAGGAGAGAGGGCTCAGACTTATTCTGAGCTTAGGGGTCACAGCCTGTGTCCCGAGCCAGGTTTACCTACTGGCATTCAATAAGCCAATTAAAACAACAAACAAACAGATTAGGGACTGGAGAGATGGCCCAGTGGTCAAGACCATTGCTTGCTCTTCCAGAGGACCCAGGTTTATTCCCAGCACCCACAGGATGACTCATAACTAGCTGTAACTCCAGTTCTAGGGGATCCAGCTCCTTCTTCAGGCCTCTGTGTGCACCAGGCATGGTGGTACCCAGTCATACATCCAGGCAAAAACACTCAGACGCATAAAATACAATCAAAATTTTAAAACCAGGTTAATAGTGGAAAGCAGAAAAAGGAGATGTGTTCAGTGTGGCCACCCTGGGAAATCAACTTATCGAGGGTGAGTGGCTGAACCTGGCGTGGGACACAGGCTGTGACCTCCCATCTCAGGGTTGGTTTGGTAGCAGGCTGAGAGGCACAGCCAGGTACACACAGGAAATGTAAAGCTGCTTCCCATGTCTGAGGAAAGGGCCAGAAGAGGAGTCCTACCCACCATGAGACATACCATTCTTCAGATCTCTAGAAGGCACTGTATGGGGTTAGCTGGCACAGGAAGCCAGGCTCAACAGTGGGTGGGGGCAGGGGGCTCCCAGAGCCAGGGCCCGGCATCAGGAGCACCTGCCTGGTTCCAAGCCCTGCCTGACTTCCATCCTGGCCTCCCTGTCACCCTGCATTTGCAGGAACTCAGCTATGCCTGGCCTTCCTGCTGTGGGACCCTACAGACTGGCTTCCTGACCTGCTCCCATGTCCACCGACTAGCCATTTCTTGTGATACCTAAGTGAGCAGCTCCCACAAGCCTGTCCCCCAAGCATCCCTGCCCACCTTCTGGGTATGGCAGACCAGGCCCTGCTCTTCATTCGGTGACTAGCTGCCACTGATTTCTCCACCTCTGGTTTCTGTCTGCACCCTAGCCTGCCCTTCTCGCAGTAACTTGGGCCTCTGCTGTGGACACAGGCCTTGAAGAAAGTGCCAGCATCCACTCCCACAGGATGGTGCATTTGCAAGTCTCACTCTCTACTCTGTTCCAGGAAGAGGGCCCCCAGCATTCCCCTGGGCCATTCCACCACAGCATCTTCAGTCCTGCTCCTCCCAAGACTCCAGAGCAGCTACTGGCCCAGCGGGTTAGGCTGGCCCATCCAGGAGGAAGCTCAGCTAGGCTGGCCACTGTCTTCCTCAGAGGCTGGGCTCCAGTGGGATCTGCTCCATTTCCCTCCCTGGGCTGCTGTTCCTCCTGACACACCCCAAGCTAGCTCAAGCCCCTCCACCCCACCCACCTCATTCCCGCCTCCAGAAGCTGAGGTCACAGGCTCCCCTGGGCTGGGGTGGGGTTGTCATCACCTGGCAATGGGGGAGGAGGCAGGGCCCTGGGGGCTGTTGTCTTAGAGATTGGGTAATTTGGGAACTCGACTCTGCCAGGACTGGTTCTCCTTCTCTGGCCAGGCCAGAACCTGTGGAAGCTGAAGCTCTTTTGGCCTGGGGAATTTGGGTGGCAGTTTACAGTGGTGGGAAATCCTCCCTAGGGGACTGGGTTGGCTGGGAGTGAGGGCTGGGTTTGTTCAGAGACTCCAACAGAGCCCCACACGTCTCCTCCACCTTGGGCAGCATGCTGACTGGTCTCTCCTTCCTCAGGTGTCCCTCAATGCTTGGTTCTGGTCCACAGTCTTCCACACCAGGGACACTGACCTCACAGAAGTGAGTGCCTCCCAGCCCCCGCATGGGACAGCCCCAGGGGAGCCCAGGAGGGACAGAGCAGGTTCCAGAGAGCAGCTCCATCTGCAGAAGCCATCTGCCTGATCCCAACCCTGGCAGTGCATGCAACCTTACCTGGATCTTGTCAGGAGAGTTTTGTCACTGGCTTTGTGATCTAGAAGGCCACTGAGCCTAGGAGAGATGAAGTCATTTTCCCAGGGTCACCCAGCTAGTGTAATCAGAAGTGGAGTCCATGCCTATCATGCCCCAGGTGACATTTTGAACCCCACGATGCACCCTCATAGTGAAGCCCTTCTTGATGCCCTGGATCTCTCACTCTAAGCTGTTCTAAGTCACTTTATAATATGGGCACCGTGAGACAGCCGTAGGCAGAGAGAGTGCTGGATGGGGCTCCTGCTGACTGCAGTGCGCACCCAGCCTCTTCCCCTTTGGCTCCTCTGTGGGCCCTGTCCCCTGCCCTGCTCTGCTCCCCTCACCTGGCCCTCATGGGCTCTCCCCACCCTCAGAAGATGGACTACTTCTGCGCCTCTGCTGTCATCCTGCATTCAGTTTACCTGTGCTGTGTCAGGTGAGCCCAAGGGGCTGGGGGCAGAGAGGGGACCACCCAGGGCCTTTTCCTTGACCTCCCGTTTCTGGAGGGCTGTCTGGGGTAGGGATGCAAAGGAACTGTGGCCCCTGTGGCCCCTGGTCTCTGGGAAGCAGCTGGCTTGGGACAGGGAGTGGACAGTAGCTTCAGCGAGCCCTCACCCCTTTGGGCAAGGAAATGGTTGAGGCCAGCCAGCCACTCTCTGAGTCGCTCTGGGTGGCCGGACAGGACCGTGGGACTGCAGCACCCATCCGTGGCCAGTGCCTTCGGAGCCCTGCTGCTGCTGCTGCTGACGGCACACATCTCTTACCTGAGCCTCATCCACTTTGACTACAGCTACAACATGACAGCCAACGTGGCTATCGGTGAGGCCCTCTGCGGGGCTTTGGGTGGCTGTAGTGGATTCTTGGGGCAGAGACTCTTGAGAGCAGGGAGAAGTTGAGCTGGGTGGGTGGGGGTGGGGAGAGTGGGGGGGGAGGCAGCTAGAGTCAAGGAGTGAGTGAGCCTCTTCTGCCCCTGCCCCCAGGCCTGGTGAACCTGGTGTGGTGGCTGGCCTGGTGCCTGCGGAACCAGCGGCGCCTGCCTCACACCCGCAGGTGCGTGGCGGTGGTGGTGCTGCTGCAGGGCCTCTCCCTGCTGGAGCTGCTCGACTTCCCGCCCCTCTTCTGGGTCCTGGACGCTCACGCCATCTGGCACATCAGCACCATCCCTGTCCACATCCTCTTCTTCAGGTCAGCACCACGCCCAGCCCGGGGATTCCCTGGTCTGTGCCCTTCCTCACCTGCTCCTGGGGCAGACGGGGGCTCCCTGTGCCCACTCTGCCCTCCCACTTGCCTGCTGTCACCCCGCTGTCCGGAAGGCTCTCAGAACCGGGTGACCGCCTCAGTGGGCTCATCTCTAAACCCACAGGTTTCTGGAAGACGACAGCTTGTATCTATTGAAAGAATCTGAAGCCAAGTTCAAGCTGGACTAGTGACCCAGGAGGGTCAGATCTGCCTGGTTGCTGATACACCTCCCTTCTCCCCCTTGAGATAATTGATTTCCTCCTTTTAGCATCTTGAACTTGGACATGTCGGGTATGGGCTTGGGATCATGCAGCCACCTGCCCCTTGCTGGCCCTCACAGGGCATGAAACCTGTCTTGGGGGTGGCCTCCTCATCTCTGGAACAGGGAATAGGCAGCCCTCCTGTGCCTGGGGCCAAACTGGGATGGAGTTGGAGGTCTACAGAGAGGAGCACAGCTTCTGTCTCTCCAACCACCTCCTTTCCCACATCACTCACCCCCATAATACCACCCCAAGCACCTCCACTCACCCCCAATACCACACCACAGGCCTTGGGGTGCATTGGGATCTCTTTTTGCCAGGATGCCACTAGGTGGCACTGGGTGCCTGCTCTTCAGCTGCCCAAGTTTCTTCCTGGGTCTGAGGGACTGAGCTGCTGGGATGGGACTAAAGAGAGGTTTCCACCCTGCCTCCTGCACCCACCTAGCCTTTGGGACCAGGACCCCAGAGGACTCAGGATTAGAACGCTGGCTGCTATTCTGGTTAGGAGTGGACACATAGAAACATGGAGGGCTGGTGGGCCAAGCCAGGAGCAGATGTGACCAGACAGTGAACTGGGTTTGGCAGGCCTGGGGAATGGCGGGCCTCTACTTACAGTGATGAGTGGGTGTGTGTTCAGGGGGCAGGAGGGTGAGGGCAGTTTGGGGAAGGTATGTGTGCGAGATGAACATGCGTGTGCTACACTGGTAGGAGGCTGGAGCGGAACGGGGGAATCAGGTCACCATCAGCAGGCATTGAGCACCAAGTCTGCCCAAGGCTCCACGTCCAAACCAGCAGCAGCCAGTATATGCATATGACCTGACAGGCTTTGAGGTGCCAGCTGTTAATGTGAATGCCTGTCCAGTGCCCCTTTGCACTCCACCCCAAATCACAGATCCCCTCCTGGCAGAACTAGCCCCTGGAGGGCAGAGAGAGGAAGGGAAAGGGTGCTCCCTCCTGCCTCCTGTCTCTTTACCTTGGCATGATGGACCTCACATTCCAGTTCCCTGCTGTAGCCTGTTGTCACAGCCTGGACTTCAGGGACATCAAGCAATGGAGGAAGAGGATGTGGAGCTTGTGTCTGAATCCATAGAAGGAGCTTATAATCCCAGGGGATGTGGGGCCCACACAGCCTGCATCCTGAACCAGCCCATCAGGAGGCAGTCTGCAGCTGGGCCCTGCCTCCATGCCCTGCTCCCCCTGCGGGGAGGGTAGCAGTGTCAGGGCTCCGGCTCAGGTACTTGGCCTGTTAGGATTTTTTGATACTAAGAACAATTTTAAGGCCAGAATCTGTAAAGAGCGTGCTTAATAAACCAATTCCTGGCCTCTCTCACCCTGTTTCTGCCCCTCTGTGTGCATAAGGTGGGCTGCAGGCAAGGAAGCACCACTGGCCAGTGACAGATCTCTAATGGGAGTGAGGACGGGGGGGGGGTGCAGAGCCCACAGCCAGCGTGGGCAGGGAGCTGGCACCGGCTCCCACCCTCTTGTACCTCAGCCTATATTTGTGTCTGGACCTTAACATCTCCTTCCATCTACTTCAGTCTCCAGCTCTCCAGCTCTGGCTCTTACTCAGTGCCTGAGCTTCACCTGGAGAAGCTGACAGGACCTGCCACTGAGCTGAGGCAGCGTGACTGGCTGCTAGAGCCGCACACACACGCACTGCACGCATGCACGCATGAGTGCCTGGCATGCAGCAGGTGGCGCTTGTGCCCTCCCGACCTGGCCTTCCTAGGGTGGGGAGAGTGGGTGGCAACCTTCATGGAGGCTTCTGAGGGAGAAAGAAAGACTAGGATAGGTCCCTCCTACACCTCAGAGATCTCTGCATACTCCTTGCTTCTAGCAGAGTCACAAACAACACTGACACAGTAGGGAACCGTTGCTTTATTGGGCACCACTTCAGATAATAAGGGGTTTGGGAGGCACAGGACACCCGGCACACGGGACCCTCACACCTACACCCCCATCTTCTGGGCCCAGGCAAAGAAGATGCCCTTGACGTCATCCACGCCCGTGCGGAGGTGGGCAGGCATGCTGTAGGTGCGAAGGTCTCGGACCTCATAACCACCAAGGACCAGGGCCTCCCTCACCTCCTCCTCAGACACTGGCACCACAGACAGCCTGGCCTCCCCAGCAAGATACCATGACTCCTCCAGGGCCCCTATGAGGAGGAGGTGACCCCCAGGCCTCAGCAGCGTGGTGATGTGGCGCAAAGCCCGCTGGAAGCTGGCAAGGTCTGGGCTCACAGCCTCCAAGCAGAAGGCAGAGACCAGGGCATCAGCAGGCAGGGGTGCCAGGCTCGAAGTACCCAGGGGCTGGGGCTGGTGCACGTCAATGGGCAGTACTCGCTTCACCCTCGCTCGCAGCCGCCGTTCCTTCTGCTGCCAGGACTCACTGTACAGGGGAGTGAGGCTCAGTCCTCAGTTGCCCTGTATCACCCACCCGCCACTCCACAGGAAGCTCCCAGGCCAGTGCTCACCCCTTGCCCTCGATGAGGCAGGCATGCTGGCTGTACACACTCCAGTCAAAGGCTCCTGGTTCCTCCCGCAGCCAGAGTCCCAACTCCTGCCGGTTGACCTCCAAGAAATCTGTCATGGTGATGTCCTCAAAGTGGGCACAGGCACTGAGCAGCTGGTATATGGTGGGCCCCGAACCAATGTCAATGAGGGCCTTTCCAGACACCTCACCTGGTAGAGCAGAGAAAGGGCGTTCCAGGTGTTCCCTGCCTCAGCCACCCCTCCATCCCGTGCTTTCCCCAGCCCTTCTCCTGGGTAGTGCAAGTCCCTGGAGCAAGTACCAACTCTAGAGTCAGGTTCTACTGGCGCCAGTCTGGGCTACCTACGTTGGAGAGAAGCTTAGTTCCTCTACTCGGGTTTCCTCTCTCAAAAACTAGCTCTCGTGGAGATTAGATGGCGAGATCCTGAGGCATTTCTCTCTGCAGCCTCCAACCTCTGCATCAGTCTTCTCAGTCTCTCCCCAGTACCCCACCCCGACCCTTCACACACCTGTCTCTCAATTCTAAGCACCCTCCTTTCGAAAGAAAAGGAGTCTGTGTTATCTAGTCAGGCCTCCAATTCGGAGACTCAAGTGGTCCTCCAGCCTCGGCTTCCCTTGTCTCTGGGACCCTAGGCCGGCACCCCAGAGCCTGGATGACTTGCTGCTGTTTGCACTTGCTAGCCACCTATAGCTCTGCTTCTTGATCCCCACCTAGTATGTATTCTTGTTTCTCTCTCACGTACCCCTTTCATTTCCCCATGACCTGCTCTCTCACGCCTCAGTTTCCAGTGCTCACCAGTAGCGAAGGTTTGCGCCATGCAACGCAGTTTCCAAGGCCCGACGCCATCAGGGCTGCTCAGGTCCCCACGAGGAGGCGTGTAGTTGTTGTGGAGGTAAGCTCGGGGCTCGAAGCGCTGGTAAGCCAAGGCAACGGCTGCCCTGCCAGGGTCCGAGTCGGGGGCCATCCTCGCAGAGTGGCTCGGGTCTTCACCACCACCGCTCATGGTTCTCTTGGGGCCTCCTATCCCCCACTGGCCTCACCATCCCTTTATCTACCGCTGGGCCCCCCTCCCAGACCCCTCTGTCGCGGGGGCGGTGGCTGAGGGATGAGGAGCCTGGGGCCACCACGTCTCTGTCACCCCATCCATCTCAGTTAGTGTCGGAGCAATAGACAACAGACGTGCTGGGGTGGGGGGCGCCCTCTAGAACATTGCTCCCACCTCACCCTGGCTCTGCACTTGCTCGAAGCCCCTCCACTCCTGCCCTCCCCTGCTCACCCCAGTGTTGCCCCGCGCCCTCAACCTTGTTTCAGGATCCCCGAGTCCTCTCCAGTCTCCCACAGACATTTTTGCCTAGCATCCCATCCCTTCTCTTTCCCAAGGTTTGAATTATTCCTGTTTCTCCAGTCCCAGAGTCCCCCCCCCAGGCTCCCTTCCCTCTCTTGGGGTACCCCTTACAACCTCCCCTTTTTAATAATGTCATCCGTTCCTCCAGGCCCATCCCATCTGTATCGTCCTGAGCCCCCTGACTCCTCCAGAAAGGACAGTCTGTTCTGGCCTCTGTCTTGGTGGCCCGGGAGAAGGTCTCTTCCCAGAACGTCTGATGGCGGCAGAGATAAGCGAGGTGAGCAGGGCTAATGCTTTTAGCAAGCAGAACATTTGGGCATCCCCTGCAGGCCCTTGGGGCTACGTGCTGCTTATCTGGGGGCAGACAAGCACCGCCAGTTCAGGATGTTCCGACTACGTCAGGGACACTGGACTCAGGTAAGAACAAAGAGTACGGAACACGTTCTTGGTAGTGACAGCCACTGGATGCGGGCTTTTGGTGTTCCGTTGTTCTGCATGTGCAAGTCCCCGACTCTTCTCCCCGGCTCATCACTCCTGTCTCTAGTAGGGGATTGGCAGGGCCTGACCTGCAGGTCTTGCTTGGTGCTCCGGGTACCTGGCACACAGACTGCTAGTCTTCCCTCCCATCTGCTCACAATGGCAAACCACCCTGCCAAAGAGCATCTCCAATCTTCCTAAAGCGGGAACCCCCTGAATGAATCCTGTGCCCTTCTGGGCTGGGCAGGTTATCAGACTCTGCTAAGACAGCCCTGGCCTTCTCTGATCCGGTGCCCCGTGCTTATCCCAAGGGAACAGTCTCCTTGTTAGGCCAGACAGCCAGGTTGCGATATGAATCATCACAACAGCTGCAGGGGTCACAGACAGGAACCTGACCCTGCCCTCCCACCACCCAGGCCAGGGAGGACGGAGTACCCACTGCCAGCCAAGGATTGAGTCTGTCTGGATCTACAACTGACAGGCCTTAGGGTCACTGACCCCATCCACACCCCAAGGCACAGCCAAGGCCAGCTCTAGTGCCAGCCCCTTCCATAGCCTCCACAGATAGCATTTAAACAAACCCTGATGCCAGCTGGCCTGCTGAGTACTCTCCAGTGCCAGGGGCCGGACATGGAAGCCAGGACTGGGCAGGGGCGCAGGAAGGGGGACCAGACAGTCACTCTGTTTACAGCTCTGCCCCTGTGCCCCACCCCTAAGCATGGAGCGTCCCTTCTGGCTGTGCCATATTTAGCTCAGATGCACGGCTGTTCCCAAATGCACAAGGGACATCGGTGCCCACTCCCAACCACAAAGAAAGAAGGAAGCCCGGAACGTGGTTGAGCATTTATTGCAGTGCTAACAGAGGGAGCGGGGGCCCGCCCTGCTTCTGCCCTCTACACATCCTCCTCCCTCCAGTCTCTACGCTTCCTCCCCAGTCCAGATCCCTCCCTGTAACCGAACAGGTCACTGTTTCTGAGGCCTCTTGCCCTCACCAGTATCTCTTGTCCCTTCTTCTGGGGCTGAGAGTGCTCAGCTCTCCACCTCTAGTGCCCACCATCCTTGCTCTCCTCCCTTCGGGAACTCAGGACACCTAGGCATCCTGGCCTCTGGCTCCCTCCTCCCATAGCCCCCGCCTCTGGGCAAACTACAAAGCAGCCATGGCCAGCAGCTCTCCTCCATGGTCCTAGCCAGGAAGGGCCCAGCCCAAGGCAGACACAGTGGAGCCTGAATCATGGTCCATCTCAGCCTCTCTGAGCTTCCTGAGACATGGATCTAGACAGGGTCCGCCGCAGGGTCCCAGGCTTGCTGACAGGCACCACAGGGGGAAGCTGCTTGGTGATCTCAGCCACGTCCTGGCGCTCCACGCACTGGCCGCCTAGGGCTGTCTCCAGTGCCAGCAGCTCCCGCAGCTGGATGGGGGTCTCCTCGCGTTCCTCCTTGGCGGCCCCTACCTTGGTGGGGGTGAAGATGGGTAGCGGTAGCACCCGCTGGTACGGCAGCTGGTATTCCTGCAGCCCTCGGCCGAGAATACCCAGGCGCATCACTAGCCAGGGTGAGCGCTGCACCACTGCCTGACACTGTCCCTGCCGGTGGTAGGTCTCGTGCCTCTGTGTGTCCTCCTCATGCAGGGAACATCTGAAAGTGGAGGGAAGAGTAGTGAGCTCCTGAGAGGTGCTGCTCTCTGCCTGGGGCTAAGTGGGGGGTCTACCTGGGATGGCCAGGATGGGATGGGAGCAGGGGAGGCCCCCAGAAACTTCAGGGGTCTGTACTCTGGTGTGGAGAGGGAGCAGAGGCAGAACTTCCAGATGATCCACACTCACCCCTCTTCCGGCCGGGTGGACAAAGTCAGGTCCTTCCATTCAGCCCAGAAGGCTTCCCGGCGTTCCTGGTTCTCCTCAGACACCTGGCAGCTCAGCTCTGAAGTAGCCATGATCCCTTCTTGCTCCCTCTGCTATGCTCAGTCCTCTGGAGCCCTTTAAATAGCCCCCTTCTCCCCCTACTCCCTCCCTCTCCAGGGGCTATTTTCAGCCCCTCTGGCGTCAGATGCTATAAGCAGAGCCAAGACTCACTGGTTGGGGGGGGGGTGCTGAGTCTAGGGTGGGGGTTGGGGTACCCAGATTCTGGCTGCTCCCAGGTCAGAGGTCAGCTTCTAAAGCAAGCAAGGTGCTCTGATGGGGCCTGGGGTCCTCAGAGCAGCACCTCCAGGTGTCTGGCATGCTGCAAGCGCCATCTCAGACCAGGCACGTGCCCAGCCTCGTGCTGCCTCGTCACTGCCCTCTGCCCTGCCTGCTCCCCCTTGCCCAGGGAGGACAGCAGCTTGTCTGTAAACAGAACAGGAGAAGCAGGACTGATGCCCCCTCACTCCGCCCCGTGGCTGCTGGATCATCTCCCCTTCCTGGACTCAAGGGCACATACCTTAGTGAGGCCCCTTGGCCAGAAGGATCATGTGACCATGTCCCCAGGCATACGCAGAAAGCCTAGGCCCTAACCAGCAACACACCAGCAGAGGAGGGGTCATTACTGCACACCAGAGACCCCTGGGTATGAACCTGCGTGCTTTCATTCTCCGGGGCCAGTGGGTAAAGTGGTCTCCTAAGTACCACCAGGCAGGGTGAAGGAGGCACTCGCGCCCAGCGGCCTCCGTGTGGAAAAACTGGGTGAGACAGACACAGGAAGGGTCCACTGAGCAGCAGTCAGGAGACCCAGCACCAGCCTCAAGCTGGCTCTGAGTGTTTTATGTAACCACAGAACAGTGGAGTGACTGTAGAACTCTGGGACCCGGCAGCTCCATGGTGGTACCCAGGAGGGATACGAAACAGAGGAAACGAGCCATGAGAACACCCGAGCACCCAGGGAGCAACTCATGGTACAAGAAGCAGTGGATGAGGAGGTGTGCCGGGAGGGGCAGGGAGAGGAATGAGGGCATTGCTGAGGGAGTAAGCAGGGGGCACCCAAAGCAGCAGCGACTGATGCTGAGGACTCCTGGGGAAGCAGAGAGCACCCGGCTGCTGCTATCGGCTGCCGGAGCACACTTCTGATCCCGAGGCCTCTGCCCACTCTGCATACCACTCATTTCACAAGCCTGTGGCACTGGCCCCTTTTGCTTGACAGAGAAGGAAATGGAGGCTCAGGGAAGGTTTGCCCAGGGTCTTGTACCTAGCCAGGACCAAGGAAAATGCACCTAGCTCCAAGCTAACAGACTCCTTCCAAAGCCCATAAGGAGGGAGGATGGGAGGGAGAGGGCCTGGCTGGGCCTGGAACCCAGGCTCCAAGCTGCCCTCGTATAAGGGTAGATCCAGGGTCTGTGTTGGGGTGGCACAAGTACTTCAGTGGCCCCGAGGCCCCAGTGCCACCTCCAGGCCTACTGTGCTTTTGTGGGCATCTTCCCGACCTCCAGCACTGGGCTACAGACTTGAGGCCTGTGACCATTCCAGTCAAACCTTTCAGAAAAGAGGACCCTAGAAACCGCTCACCCTGGGTGCTGGTAAAGGGCTGGGTGATGTTCCTAGCAACTGTCCGCCCTGGGTGCGGGTGAGGGGCTGGGTGGTGTTCTGTCAAGGGCTACCAGGGCTTAGTCTCGCAGTGAGCCCCACAGCAGGCAAAGCTTTTGTTTGTTTGTTTTGTTTTTTAATTACTTTAATTTGGGGAGGGACAGGGTCTATCTATGTCAGCGGTTCTCAAGCTGTGGGTCGCAATCCCTTTGGGGGGTTGAACAACCCTTTCACAAGAGTTGCCAAAGACCATCTGCATATCAGATATTTGTATTATGATGCATAACAGTAGCAAAGAAAATAATATTATGGTTGGGGGTCACCACAGCGTGAGGATCGCAGCGTTAGGAAGGTTGAGAACCACTGCTCTATGTGGTACTGGCTATCCCTTAGACCAGGATGTCCTATGCAGACCAGGCTGACCTCAAGCTCAAGAGAGCTACCTGCCTCTGCCTCCCAAGTGTGGGATCAAAGGCATGCACCACACTCAGCATTTTTATTTTTTATTTCATGTTTTTAATTGGCTCAAATTATTACAAAGGTCCCCAAGGAGGCCTGGGAGAGGGGACAGACGTGGAGAGGCAGAGATGCAGTGCTGTCCCCATCACCCCGTCTGCCCTTAGACCCCGACAATGTGTACGGAAGAGGGTCACAGACCCTTTCACTAGTGGCACAACAGCATCCTAGCAGTTGGATGGAGGGCTTTCTCACCTGCACACTGGCAACGGGCTGCCCTTCTGCCCTCTCAAGCCCAGGTCCTCTGTGACAAAGTCTGAGCCCCCCGGTGAGGCATGGGGCGAGTCCCCTCCTCCAGAAGGCAGGGACTTTGCATCAACATTGGTAGGACATCCCGGCTCCTTCAGTCTGGGGCAACCCGGAGTCCAGGTGTTCAACCCCGCATCTGCTCAGGACCACGTTCCCAGGCAGTACGGCCTAGAGGGAGCTACAGCTGGGGAATGATGTGCCAGCTGCTGCTTGGCACATGCCCTTCACGAGCAGCAGGAAGCCCAAATAGTCCTACTTTCCGGCTCCGGAGTCTATGGCAACAGAACCCTGGCCCGCAGGGTGGCGAGGGAACGCGGTCAAGCTCGGGCCCCCAGTTCTCCAATGCGTTGCCGCAGGTGAAAGGCAAATTCAAACATGGTGGCCGCGAGGCTCTGGTGGATGAGGTACCGAGGCAGGCGGCCCTAGGGAAGGCAGGAAGAAGTCATACCTTGCTAGCCTTCAGCAAGGTCTCCCCTTAGCAGACTGTACTAGTGGGGGTGTCCTGGGCCAGAAGGCAGATGTAGCTCTGGAATCTGCCTGACCCCCCCTGTCCCCTTGTCCCTAGACGGAGGAACATGTTGTACCCAGGTTTTGGCACCAGCCACACAAACAGACCCAGGTGGGGGTGGCCTGGCAGCCCGCCATCTCTCCTGGGGCCTTAGGAATCAGGAGTAGGAAAGGGGGTCACATGTCCCCACAACTCAGGGCTAGAAGGCCATCTGGACCCTGCCACCAAATCAGTGAAGGAGACTCAAAGTGGGGGTTCCTGAGCACAGCAGAGAGGAGTCAAGGTCACATAGCAACCCACGAGGCCCGCCTTGCTCCCTGCCATGGCCTCACCTTGAGATCTGTGTTAAGAATCCAGATGAAGGTGCAGACTCGGGGGTTGCTGGCTGATTTGAGCACAATGAAGCCTCCAGGACCATTCTCCCCCCTAGAGAGAAGTAGCACAGGGAAAGGGGGGTTGCTGAACAAAGCAAATGCACCCCCCTGAATCTTGACCCAGCTAGACTGTGGTGGAAAAGGAGGCACAGGCAACAGTCTAGAATACTTCCCAGTCTTGTAAGGCTCAGACCCGGAGCCAGGGCAGCAGGACCTGCCCCACCCCCACCCACTACCTCGGCCTGCTGGGTTGACACTTCCCCCACGGTGGCAGGGAGCTCAACATTTCCCCAGGTCTTTTCCACTCTGTACAGACATTTAAAGTAGCTGTAGCTGTGAGACAGAGGCCTAGGCTGGTACTTTTCTCCATCCCTATCCAATGCTGGGTGGCGTGGCCTCCAGAAGAGGGCGCCATCTCAGGAGGCAGCTGGCCCGGAGGCTGCTGTTCACCTCCCATGGCCTCTTTGCTGAGCACACTTAAGCTCCCACCACAGATAAAGGAGTGGCACACAGAGGTGACAAGCCTGCACCCCCCTAGCAAGGCCACCGCAGCACAGGAGAGAGCCCCACTCTCAAGGTCTTCAAGAGTGCCCTGCAGGATCCACCTATTAGGGGCATAAGATCTAGGTGCAGCTCTGAGTCTGGATTAGCCGGGAGGGAATGCTAGGGTAGCCCTCCCTCCCTATAGCAGCAAAAAAGCCCAAATTCCACACCCCCTGCCTCATATACACATGAAGCACAAGAGGAGGGGGCTATAGTTTCCCAAGACAGAAAGGTGAAACCCAGAACTCAGAAGCCAGCGCCACCTCCCAGGCCTTCAGCCTGGTTGGGACTGTCAGCTACCCTGTACACATACAAAGAGCCCTCTGGCCTTGGTGGTCATGGCATGGCTCCAGGCAGCAAGATTAGCAGGATTAGAGCTGGGATGGGCAAGGCCCGGTAGGCAGGGCATGGAACATGGCTTCAGTCTCAGATACCGGGGTGAGAGGGGGGTTGTTCCAGTGGCACGCATTGTGCCACGTGTTGTTCACAGCTCAAGCGGGGCCAGGCTCACCTGACATATTTGTGCGTGGGGGGCTTGGCACAGTGTGCGGTGGCGATGCCAGATGACAGGTATCGGTCTTTTCGTCGTTCAATGCGCCGGACATTCACAAAGTCCCTGGGGGGAAGGCAGGTTAGAAGAGCAGTCCCAAATGTGGGGGCCTGGATGAGACATGACCTGGGTACTCACCTGGGGGACACAACGCCACCTGCAGCCCCTGATGACACGTCATAGGAGATGAGGGTGTTGTCCTCCACCCGTTGCAGGACCTAAAGGCCAACCAGGGAGATCCGAAGTACAGTGGGAGCCCCTACCCTGCCCCAGCACCTCGGGAACTCCAGACTGGCCTCCTCCCTGCCAGGAGCACTGCACTGAGAGCCACTGCCACCTGAAGGCCCAGGGCTGGGTACAAGGTAAGCACACTGAGCCTTCTTGCTTCTTGGCCTTCTCCAAAGGAACCATAGCAGCACCCACTTTATGGAGCAGCAATTCTCAACCTGGGGGTCACGACCCTTTCACAAGGGTTTCCTAAGACTATCTGTGTGTCAGATATTTACATTACAATTCATAAAAGTAGCAAAATTACAGTTATGAAGTAGTAATAAAGACAATTTTATGGTTGGGGGTCACCACAACATGAGGAACTGTATTATGAAGGTGTGACCATGTGGGAGGAGGTGGCAGGCGGGACCCAGGTGGCTCACCTGGCAAGCAGTCACCGTCTTATTCCACAGCACCATCCTCTCAGGCTGCAGGATCACTTCCTGGTACACCAGCTCAGCAGGGCAGGGCAGGAAGGTCTGCAGGACGGGGTCAGGACTGGGGGGGCCATAGAAGCGACCTCCCTCTGGTTGGGGTACTTGGGAGGCACCCCAGACAGAACAGGTATCTTTCAGAACCCCTTCCCTACTCACCTTCAAGATGAAGGTCTTGCCATGGAAGGGAACCTCAATGGTGTACACGGTGTCCCCATACTCCTGCAGCAAGAACAGAGGACGACAGGGAGGAGGGGGAGGAGGACTTGTGGCAAAGGAACAGGCGACAGGCAAGGTACATTTCCAACAGCTTAAGGTGGAAACTCCAGGAGTCTGGGGACATCTAAGCAGCCTGTAGGGCACGATGGTTCTGGCAAGCAGGACCACGTGCAGAGATCAGCTCTGCGCACTCACGTTGAAAGGCAGGAGCTCAGCTGTGACTGCAACCGTGGCAAACCAGAGCCACAGTTCCAAGCTGCCAAGGGCTGCCAGAGGAACTGGCCAGCAAGGACCCGGGCGTGCTTC
Source organism: Cricetomys ansorgei (assembly GCA_026225945.1). Classification (NCBI taxonomy): domain Eukaryota; kingdom Metazoa; phylum Chordata; class Mammalia; order Rodentia; family Nesomyidae; genus Cricetomys; species Cricetomys ansorgei. The sequence goes on from JAMJFZ010001881.1 coordinate 15,735,315, forward strand.
CCTGCTTCCCCGGCTCTCTGCAGTCTTTTTAGATAATGTTGTTTTGATCATGAAACAAAACACCACACATGGGACAGAGGCTGGCTTCCCCTCAAGGCCTGGATCCCAGGGAGCCAAACATCAGAGAGTGAGGCCTGGGCTGTGGAAGATGGGGGAGACAGGAGTCCAGTCTAGCCTGGCCTCCTGCTGAACAGCCGACTGGCTAGCTCCACCTCCGCATCCCACCACCTCCATGGAGCACGGATATGGTTTCCAGTTTACTCAGCCCTCAGGTTCACTTCTCATGGCTCGGAAAGGCCGTGCAGATTCCTACCACACGTGGTGGGCCAGGTAGGGCAGGGGTTCCTTACATTACTCCTCTCGAACTTCCAGTTCTCCTCCTGGGCCAAGATCTGATCCACCACTGCGGTGGCCTCCCTCCCCTGGCGAATGTACTCCCGCTCCTGGGCAGGGGGACAGACGGGTCAGCCGGGGGCCTGTGCCCTCCTTGCTCCAAAGCCTGTTCTTTCTCCATACATCCCACAGCCCCTCCAGAGAGCAGCTCAGCTGGACGTGAGGTTGTGCCCCTGGGCCTGCATGCGTTCTGTGTCTGCAGGAATGGCCGCTGCCCCTGTGTCCTCAGGCACGGGGCAGGCTAGTGGGCCCGGCCAGCCACTATACCAATAGGCAGGCACTAGCTGGCACTCAGGCCAAGGTCTACCCTCTGCAGGGAAGTCTGCCCAGCCTGGCAGAGCCCTGACCCGCTCCAGGGGGGTGGAGGTGGGCAGCAAATACCTGGGCAGAGAAACTTCTCTTCCCGGTGACTTCCTCGTCTGATTCATTGTCAGAGCCTGTGGAAAACAGGAGCAGATGATGACAGCAAGAGGTGGGGAGTGAGTGGGAGGTGGTGGGGTTCAGGGATGAGTGCAAGATGTGGGGGCTGGCAGTGTGTGGGAGAGGGCTGCTGGCTTTCCCCAGGGAGCCCGGGAGAAGGAACAGAAAGAACAGACCCAGCCTACCTGGCTCCCCACACAGCCCCTCCCTGAAAGCAGCTCCCCACCCAGCAGCTCTCACCTGCAAAGGATTCTGGGGGAGAGTAGAACTGGCCCTCAGACAAAGCACCTGAGAACAGCAGGGGTCCACGGGCAACAGCAGCCTGGGCAGCAAGATACCCTGTGGAAAGAGACACACGGGCAGCCATTATCCCAGAGCAAGGGTCCCCAACCTTAGGCTCACCCTGAGGCTCAGAGAGGCTGCTAAGGTACAAGTGGCTCAGACAGACTGAGGCATGCAACTCCCCTGTCTCCTTCTCAGAGCCTAGTCTACCCAGGTCCTAACCCTTGGTAGTGCTCACATCTCTCCTCTTCAGCCTCCTGAGGAAGGACTTTGAAATCGAGGAACCAAGTCTCCAGCCAGGCCACGACGAAGGATACAATGGGGAGCAGATAGCCAAATGCTCCTTTGCTGAGCAGCTGAGACAGAAGGGGAACACTTGGTTCCATGGAAGGCGGGTTACCCCAAACCTAGGGCTTCCAAACCCAAGGCCACCGGCTCTGGCTAGCCAGACTAGTATATACCCTATTCCCGGGGCCCACTGTTTAGGGACCCGCTGTGGCATAGGCCTCTAGGAAGAGTTATGTGTGTGGCAGGAAGAGCTGACAGGCTAGAGGGCGTGTCTCAGGTCGTAGAGTGCTTGCCTAACGTGCAAAGCCCTGGGCCCATCCCCAGCTCTTTATAAATCAGTGAGGTGGCACATGCTTGTAACCCCAAGCTGGGGCAGCAGAGGCAGGAGGACCACAAGTCCACAGTCACTACCATATGAGATCCTATCTTAATGAAAACGAGAACGGGGCATGGTGTGCTCTGGGGAGGCAGAGGCAGGAGGAGTTCTGTGAGTTCCAGCCAGCCTGGTCAGCCAAGGGCTACATAATGAGTCCGTGATGGGAGAGAGAGAGAGGGAGACAGGGAGGATGTGAATTGACCAGGTGACCCTTGAGATGGCAGGGATACAGGTTAGGGACAGCAGTGAGGATGGCAGATTTCCCTCTTTCCAGCACAGCAGGAGCAGACACCCCAAACCTTCCAGACAGGAAGCCCGCCCTCGGGCCAGATGAGATCAGTGAGACCCCTAGCCACTGACCTCAGAGAGGATGACCTTGACGATGAGGAATGCGCTAGACACCAGTGTGGTGACCTGTTGTGCAAAGAGCGGGGCGGGAGGGAAGGCGAGGCTGGGGGGGGTCCTCTCCACGCAGCCCCACACCAGCCCCCACCAGGGAAGGCCTCGGAGCTGCCGCAGGTGGCATCTTACCGCAATCACCCACCAGTGCCGGAGCCGCAGCACCGCGTAGCCCAGGAGCAGCCCCGAGAAGCGGAAGAAAGCCAGAACCTGGGGGGGGGGGGGCCTGCAACGTCAGAGGCTGGCTGGCTTCCCCACCCTGCTGCTCCAGACCCCACGTGCGCACCCCCTCCTCAGGTGAGAACTGGGTGCTTCCTTGCCACAGGCTGCACGGAAACTCCCCACTCAGAGTCTTACATCTCCCTGCCCCCACCTTGGGGCCACACTTAGGAAGGTTTGTGGAAACTAAGGGTTGCCGGAGGACAGAGCTGATCCTCCCCCATCGCCCTGGATGTGAGACGTAGAACCCAGCCAAGCGTGCTGCGCTATGCCCTCTTGGAGCCCAAGGTCACTCACAAAGATGTCAAAGAACGAGCTCTGGAAGCTGTAGTGGATGACCTCCTGCTCCAGGTTCCTGCGGATGCCGGTGTTGCTCTGGAGAGAAAGCCGGGAAGGGCTCTGAGGGCCGAACCCTGCTGAAGGCTGTCCCCTCTCAAAGGATGTTGAGGGGCCCAGGCTGAGGGGTTCTGAGGAGAGTTAGAAATGACAAGCCACCACCCAAGAGGGCCCCGGAAGCAGCAAGGGAGCTGAGCCGGCAGCCCAAGACCCCAGGCACAGGTTTGGTTCCTCAAGGATCTGGGCCGCCCACACACATCAAACTGAGTTCAAGTTCACTACCCAGGAAGGTACAGGCCTGGAGGCCTGTGGGCTGTTCAGGGGAGGCGGTAGGCCCAGGCAGAGCGGGTAATGGGTCCTGGAGACTGCCTCTTCTATAATTTCATTTCCCTCCCAGCACTCTGGTTCTCCATCTTGCCAGCCACCATCCACGTGGGATGATGGGGGCTGGGGTGGATTGTGGTGTCGGACAGAGCCCCAGGGGGCAAATCAATCAATTAGGTTTGGACTTAATGGGTGAGATCCATCACAATGCTGCTGCTGCTGCAAAGTCAGCCCGCCAGCTTGCCCCTGTCCCCACCCAGTCCACCATGAGTTTTCACCAACACCCTTAACACCTTGGCTCAGACTCCAATGTCCAGGGATCTGGGAAACAAAATCTGGACAGATTCCAAGAGCCAGACTATATCTCAACTCCCCAGAGGGGATGGAGATGCCAGTAGTGTTTTAGTAATGGAGCCCAAAAAGATCCTTAATGATCAGCCAGACTGCGGCTTCCTACTCTGGAGGTCATCTAAATTTTAGAGTGCCTTCTTGGGGAGTTTATTTGATACAGGGTCTCCTTTAGTCCAGGCTGGCTTCCAGCTCACGTGGTAGACAAGAATCATTTTAAAATCCTAGTCTTCCTGCCTCTGTCTCCCAAGTGCCAGGATTACAGGTTTGTACCACAACTAGCTTGGGGGCACTTGTTAAAAGCTCAGGCCACCGAGTCTGTAGCTTGGGGTGAGCCAGCATTGGGAACCGTTAGAAAGCAGGGCCAGCAAGATGGCTCAATCAGTAAAGGTGCTTGCTGCCTGACTGTCTAGGTCTGATCCTCCCAACCCATGTGAAGATGGAAGAGAGCTGACTCCACAAGGTGTGTGCTCCCTAGAACACACACTCACACACATTCTCTCTCCAAAGTAAGAAAACAAAACAAAAAACCAGAAATTAATAACGTTTTCAGCCAGACACAATGGCACACTCCTGTAATACTAGTTAGCGCTCAAGAGGCAGAGGAAAGTGAGTCACTGAGTTCAAAGCCAGCCCGGGCTATGCACACACCCTGCCTCCAAAAGACACACACTTTTTTCTCCCTTTGTCTGCCAAGTATCGTACTGACTCCACCAGGAGTTAAACCCAGTATTCTGAAGTTTCTCATTCTATCTGAAAGCAGCTTGTTTGTAGGCTAGATTCTGTCACTTTGCCGGAATTCTCAAGGATGTATGATGACTGCTGAGCAATCACAGCTGTCAGCCACAGAATTTCAAAAGCAAAATTATCAACATTTCCCCAGCTCTTCTCTGGTTATAAAATATGTATTGAATTAGGGGTGTGGGTGAGCTGTAGGGTTGCTTGGATGTTAGCTAAGACCTTCAGAAGAAAGATGCCTAGGCCCTCAGAAGCTCAGCCCTTTATAAGATGAGCCGATGCCCTCTTTGGTGGTGCCTGCATCACCCAGGGTGCCAGTTCATCTCGGGTACACAAAGGCAGTCACCTACCCTCAGCCCTGCCTCACCCCTGCAGCTCAAAATGACCAGGGCCAAACTTACTTCTTGCCCATCCTGCTGCTTCCCCAACTCTCCCCCAGACTCTTCGCTTATATAAAGAAAGGCCAAGCTTGAGACCTGGAAAAAGGACCTTTGCCAACTATAACTCTGACAGTGAGCTTGCACTTCAAATGAGAAATGCAGGAGGCTCTAGGAACTGAGACCACACAGTTAGCAGAGAAGAAACCGAGACAGGACCAGGCCTGGGACACCCTGCGTGAGGGCCCCTGACTTTGTTCTGTCAGGTCAGACCCAAGGGTGGGCCAAGTATTATGGTGGTGTGGACACTGCACTGTGAGACGTCTGTCTGAGGCCACCAGGCAGCATTTTCCGAAACCAGGGCCACGGACCAGGAACTGGGAGTTTTCACCCCACTGTACTCTCTGCTTTAAGCACAGCGCCTGGGCCGCAGCAGGCCGCAGAGCATGTTTGCTGGATAAATGGATGAATGCGTGAACCTGGGCCAGAGAGCAAAGTAAGGCAGAGGGCAAAACATCCCCAGCTGGGCTCCAGGGGCTGCTCCGCCTGTCTGCAGAGTCCCCACAAGGGGGCAGCATGGTGCAGATGCCACGTGCGGTTCTGGAGCTAGGGGTCTGTTCATCTAGGCTCCCTGGTGTTACTGCTGGGGAGCCCAGGACAAACGACAACCCCTCCTGTCCCCCAGGACCCCATTCTCACTCTTTATGTGGACGACAACTACAGCTGCTCTTATTTCCCATTCTTCGCTCAACCCGGATAATCAACCTTCCCATGTGGCAAGTGGGTGAGCTGAGGACCAGGCCCCCCCACATGTGGCTCCCACTCACGTTTAGCTCGATGATCCAGAGGAGGGAGATGAAGAGCAGGTCGAAGGTGACAAAGAGACAGAAGGTGCGGCGGACGTCAGAGATGGCCCTGCGCTTCTCCAGGGGCGGAGGGATGAGGTGTGAAGGGAGGCTCTGGCTGTGGGACAGTGAGGAGCCCAGGGAGGCCAGGGCGGGCAGGCTGCGCTCCAAGTCACAGGCTAGCTCTCCAGGCAGCTTGCTCATCCTGGTGGGGCCCCACGTTGAAGTGGGGACAATGGGGCCTCAGCGGCAGGGCTGGGGGAAAAGGTAAGTGGCCGTCAGGGTCCTGGCAGTCCCTTTCCGTACCACCCTCAGGCACCCTATTTATTCTACGACACGCCCGGGCTCCTCCACCAAGGCCCACAGCTCTGCTCACACCTCCTCACAAACTAGGCTTCACAAGCTGACAAGACTTGAGCACCCCAACACCCCCCCTTGCTCTGTCCTGTAGGTTCTAGGATCCCCCAGCGGGGCACTTACTGGCCTCTGAATCTTGGGGATACAGCCTGTTCCAGCACAGACTGAGGCTCAGCCTCAGGTCCTGTCAACAGCCTTTGGCCTGCCCCCACCCCCACCCCAGGAGAAGAGGGCCCCAAGCTCTGTTCTTTGTTTTCACAGCACAAAGCCACATTCCCTCTCAGCAGCGAGCTGGCCACTCCACCCCTAATCCATGGCAACTGGAGGGACTCCTCAGTGCGCCTGGACAGCAGACATCTTGGTCCCTTTCTCTAGCTCTAATACCCCATCCCAAGACCAAGTACTATCAACTCTTCGTCTTCAAGGATCCCTTCTTTACAAAGCAGTTGGAGGAAGCTTTCAAAGCAGAAACCTGCCATTCCCCTGCCTACCACCCTCCCTCAGCTTCCCAAGTCCTGGTGGAGGGGAGAGTGGGATGGGCACTCTGCCCAGCTCTTCCAACTCAGCAGCACTGTGACCCCGACTCATCACAGCCGCGTGGGCCTTCAGTGGGGTCCCTCCATGTGGCAGTCCTGCCCAGCCTCTGGCCCTTGGACTCGGCCTTCCTGTTGTCTGGAATGTTCTTCCCCAGCCCCAAGGCTCTACCCACACAGTGGCCCTTCCCAACCCCCACTCACAGGAAGGTACTTCCCAACACTTCACTTCTTCAGTGAGCTCACCGCTACCCGAAATCTTCACACGCTACCCTTTCCCCCACTGAACAGTGACGGTGATGTTCATGTGCAGGCTCAGGGCTCTGGCTGACTTGGTCACTGCAGTCTCCCTCGAGCCTGGCACCATGTATGACACACTGCAGGTGCTTCATAACCGACTGCTGGATAAATGAACACTCCAGAAGGTCTGCTGGCCCTCTGCTCCATGATGCACAGCAGAGAAAAATGGGCAAATCCTAATGACAGTAGGAAGCCGCTACTGCCAAGGCTAACTGTGTTGTTGCCCAGAGTCCAGCCATGCTTGTGCCTATCCTCACACAGTTGAGACAACCAAGGCTCTGTGGTGAACGGACAGCCCTGGACAGTCTGTGTAGCTACAGGGCTCCAGTGAACTCAAAGACAAGGCCCGAGCCCTTCAGTGCGTGGAGGCCCCATGCCTGGGGTCCCCTTTGGTGCATGGAGGCCCCATGCCTGGGGTCCCCTTAGGTGTGTGGAGGCCCCATGCCTGGGGTCCCTGCTGCACCGATCTGCTGAGCTGCGCTGTCCCCCTGGGTGAGAGAAAGGAAGGCCTACTGGGAGGCAGAGCCGCCAGCTCCAGCATGCACCCACACAGCAGCCCCGGGCTAGTGGAGGGGGTGCCCTAGATACCTGGCCCTGATTCTCAAAGGCAGGATGGGGCCACCCTCCTTTGGGACCTGTTGGTGTTGTCTGCCACCTTCCTGGGTCCTTTAACCTACCATTTCCTAAAGGAGACCCAGTTTGTGGCCAGCAGAAGGCCCATCCCCCTGCCTCTGAGCCCCACAAACAGAGGCAGACTGTTCTCAGCAGAGGCACCAACCCAAAAGCACTTCCAGGATCCCAAACTCCTCATACATGATCACCAGAGAGCTCTGAGGGGAAGCTGGGCTCAGCTGCAGAAGGAAGCCATCAGTGGAGGGCACGTGACAGGCGGGGCAATGGGACTCCCCAGCACCCATTGGGGCCTGAAGCCAGACTGCAGACTCAGCACAGCCTTCACTCCCTTGTGTCTCCCGAACGGCTCCCTTCCTCTCTAGCTTCCTCTCCGGTCACAAAGTAACTATCACCTGTAACTCCGCTGTTGTGACAGAGTCTCGCCGTGTAGTCCAGAGCAGCTTAGAATCCACTTTTCTTTCTTTCTCTCTTTTTATCTCTCTCTTAGATCTTTGTTTGCCTGTTTGTTTGAAGACAGGGTCTCTTCATGTAGCACAGGCCTGTGGAGCCAAGGAAGACCTTGAACTTCTGATCCTGCTGCCACCTCCTGAGTGCTGGGGCTAAGGTATGTGCCACTATGCTGGTTTACGCTGGACACAAACACTCTGCCGACCAAGCTAATACCCTCAGCCTGGCTTGTATAAAAGAGAAATCTGAGCTGTGTACTGTGATGCATGCCTATAACCCAACACAGGGAAAAAAGACGAGTTCAAGGCCACCCTCGGATAAATAGTGAGATCCAACCTCCCTCTCACCTGCCACATAAAAACTCAAAACCCAAAACAAACTCTCGATGTAGTCCAGAAATAGAACCCCTGGCCAGCATGTGCAAGAAGCCTGGAGTTCAATGCCCAGCATGACTAAGAAATAAAGAAAAAGAAGAAAACAGTAAACAATTTTAAAAATAGAAAAACCATGCCCTCCCCTACTTCGAGTCTAGAAGTCTAAACTCAAGGCGCCAGCAGAGTCGAAGTGCTTGGCTCCCCTGTTCTGGTGGTGTGCGGCAATCTGGCATGCCTTGGCTCAAGCGCCAACTCAGCCTGGCTCCTCGACGCCCTCACAGAGCGCCCTCCCTGTGCTCCTGTCATCTTATAAGTTCCTACAGAACTGGTCTTAATGGACTAGGGGCCGGCTTGCTCCTGGGTGGCTGACCTTCATCTCTGATGGCCCGATTTCCAGATAAGGTCATATCCTGAAGTATATGTCAGGACTTCAACACACTCCTGTTCAGGGACACAACACAATCCATAACTATTTTTTAAATTATTACTGAAATGTGTATGGGTGTTTTGCCTGCATGTATGTCTGTATATCACACGCACGCCTGGTACCCATGGAGGTCAGAAGAGGATGTCCAGGATCCCTTGGAACTGGAGGTTATGAGCTGCCACGTGGATTCTGGGAATCAAACCCAGATCCTCTATTTTCCATACCTCTATTTCATTTATTCATTCATTCATTCATTCATTCATTCAGAGACAGTGTCTCATTGTATAGCTCTGGCTGTCCTGGAATTCACTATGTTGACCAAGCAAGCTGGCCTTGAACTTACAGAGATCCTCCCGCCTCTACCTCCATGTGCTGGGATTAAAGATGTACAACACAACACCCAGCACGAACTCAGGTCCTTTAGAAGAGGAGATGCTTTTAACCACTGAGCCATCTCTCCAGGTCCATTATTTCTTCTGGGTGTGCCACTGTATGCACGTGGAGGTCAGAGGAAAAACAGTGGGAGTTGGTTTTCTCCCACAATATGGGGGCCTCAAGAATTGAGGTCATCAGGCTTGGCAGTAAGCACCTTTAACAACTGAGCCATCTCAGGGGTCCCACTTTGTTTTCTGAGACGGGAGCTCATGCATCAAGGGTTGCCTTGAACTCTGCATGTAGCTAAGGACGCTTTGATTTTCCGATCCTCTCGCCTCCACCTGCTAATTAGCGAGGTGCTCCACTGTCACGTGTATGTGATGAATGGGGCCGGATGCCTAGCGTATCAGTTTTACAAAGGACTTCTTTATTTGCTTACAGAACTGATTGTACTTTGTTTTTAAGACCTGGTCTTCCTACCTAGCCCAGGCTGACCTCAAACTCAAAATCTACTCCGCCTCCTGAGATTAACAGTCACATACACACTCACACACTGAGGATCGGGCTTGGCGAGCCCTGTGCTGCTGAGCTACATCCCCAGCCCTGGTGCTGCAGTTAACACATGAAGTATGTCTTATTGAACCGTATGAACCAACGTTTATATTTGTAATTACCAGAAACGCTGCAATGAATTACGTGGCATGTGTGCATTTTCACGCTGTCGGGAGTGTATCTTCCAGACAGATTCCCTAGAAGTAGTATTGCTGGGTCATCCTGCATGCGTGGTTTTGTTAGGCACTGCCAAATTCCCTTGGCAGTTGGCATCCCTAGCAGTAGTGTATGAGGATGCCTGTTTTCCCACAGCCCACAGGAAATACTGTCACCCATGTCTGTCTGGGCCTTCACTTCCATTTCCCCCCCATTCAGGAGCTAGTCTCCGCACCTCTCCCTCCTCTTCCATCATCTTTTATCTCCCTTCCCACTTTTGCCTGTCTCGCTTCTAAGCGCTGTGGCTTCCCCACTCCTGGTCTGCTCTGCTGCCTGACTGTCTTTCCTCCTGGCTCTCCTGTCCTTCCCTGGGCACAGGACTTGGGTGGCAGCAGCTTGGGTGTGAGACACCCTTGGAGTAGCAACCACACTGAGACTCACACCCGGACATCCTGGTGGAGGCAAGAGCCTCGGATGGGGCTGAGAGCAGAGGTGCTGTGGGGCCTGGGAGAGCTGGAGATGCCAGTGTGTGGCTTAGAGGACAGCTGAGGAGAGGCTGGGAGAGAGCTGGAGCACCCCAGAGGAGAGAGACCACAGTCGACTCTGAGCCACTGTGGCAAGGCCTGTTTACAAACTTGCTTCTAAGCAAGAAAAATTAAAAAAAAAAATTATCTGGATTCTTAGTAGATAGAACAGGTAAAAATCAGTTTCTGAAACCCAGGTGTAGCTCAGGGGTAGAGGGCATACTGAGCATGCACAAGGTTCTATCCTCAACCTATAAAAACCCAAATCCAGTCGACAGTGGTGGGGACCCACATGTCAGCCTCTCCCTCCAGTCCCAGCATCACCCTGGAACACAGCACGAAGGTCAGCTCATTCGGGTGGCCAGACCACCTGCTGCCTCACAGTGAAGACCGCCTTGGCCTGGACCTGCCCCGAGGAGTCCTCCAAACACTTGTTCAGCCCAGAGAGCAGAGGCTGGCAGCCTCCGGAAGAAAAGCCCGCTCATGGCAGAAATGAGCCCCTGGGAGCAGCACTCCACCCCCAAGCCCTGCTGTCTGCTGTCACCGGCCCCTCCCAGGCGCCTTCAGAGGTGTCAGAAGGGGAAAAGCACATGTGGCAGGAAGAAGCAGACCGCCTGGGCTGGCTGCAGACTTGACACCTGTGTGCTTGCGGAAGCTGAGCTGTGAAGGCTTGGGAGAGTGGGAAGGGAGCAGAGAGAAGAAGGGTGGGAGGGGATCAGAAGTTCTTCCAGCCCTAGGTTGGAAGAGGAAGAAGTGGGGGGTGGACAAGGCAGGTGCACAAGCACACGGATTGAGTTCTGTGGCTCCCGAGGCAAGCAGGAAGGGGTCACGACAAGCTCACCTGCTTCCCAAGCTCTCTCTCACTGTCCCCGGGACACACCGGTGGCAGCCCAATGTGGAGTGGGGATGCTGAGTTGGGTAACAGACTCTGGGGGTGGCTGATACAGGGGTGGGCTGGCAGGGCGCCGCTCAGTGGCAAAGCACAGCTGCCTAGAGCACGCAGACCCCGGGTTGAAAACGTAGCACCATAAACAAGACAGACAGACAGACAGACAACAGACAGACAGACAAATAGATAAACGGAAAGATAAATAGGTAGACGGATAGAGTAGAGCAGCTCAAAGCCTGGCCCGCCCCCTCCCCAGCCCTGCCACCTCGGTCTCAGCTTCATCATTTAATTTTTCTCAGTACTGGAGATGGAACCCAGAGTCTTACGTACTGAGCAAGGGCTGCACTGGTGAACTACATCCACAGCCTCTAAGCTGTATTATCTTTTAATAAGCTGTTTACTATCTTTTCTGAGACACAGTCTCATATATCTCAAGCTGGACCAAACGTACTGTGGAGCCAAGGATGACAATGAACTCCTAACCCTCCTGTCTCTACCTCCCAAGTGCTGAGATCACAGGTAAGTGCCCCTGTCATGCAGTGCTGTGGACTGAACTCAGTGCTCCGTGTATGCTAGGCAAGCACTCTACAGTACGGATGTCTGGCCTGCATTTATGTCTGTGCAATGCTCGGAGGCCAGAAGAGGGCATCAGATCACCTGGAATTAGAGTTACAGATGGTTGTAAAGCTCCATGCAGATGCTGGGAATTGAACTCAGGTCCTCTGGAAGAGCAGCCTGTGCTCTTAATCACTGAGCCATCTCTCCAGTCCCTCCTACGCTGTATTTTCAAAAAGATTTCATTTGTTATTTATTTATGTGATTGTGAATGTGTACACTTGCATGTGGGTGCTTGAAGGCCAGAAGAGGGAGCTGGATCCCCAGAGCTGGAGTTACAGGCAGTTTTAAACTACCTGACATAAGTACTGGGAGCTGAACCCCAGTCCCCTGGAAGAACAGTAAGTGCTCTTACCTGCTGAGCCATTTCTCTCCAGCTCCCAGATATATGTATGTGTGTATATATATTATGTATATAATATACATATATCAGCAGTACACTTAGCACACCTGGACTACACACTTAAAAGTGTTAAATTGGCAAACTTTATGTTACATATTTTCACACACATACTGATTCCTCTCTTTCCTGCCCATCTCCTCCCCATTCCCATCCTTAAGTTTTACAGCTTAGCGTCTACAAACATTGGGGGCACTACATTCCTACCTCAGATATGCTGTTTGTGTAAGTATCGGAGGGGAGGGAAGCAGGGGCTTGGTCAGTGGCTGAGGCTCGTGTACAGCAGAGCAAAGGGAAGCAGCTTAGTTGTGGTGTGTGTGGACTGTTTGCTACAAGGACAGAGAGTAAGAGCTACTCCAAAAGGCCTGGGTTCAAAGTTGTATTCTACAATCAACCTGCTGGGTAGCACAGAGCAAACTCCCAAGATTCCTCATTCTGGTTCCCTGGTCATACAGAAGGCCAAGTTACTCCACCTCCAGGCAAAGGTGGATTCCCCACCTGGGGTAGGGACTGTTAGGGTCTGTCCTGGCTCTTAGGACAGGATCATAGGAGTGTGCCAAGATGGCTCTTTAAGGCTGGCCCTTCCTGCATGTCACCCTTCCATGCAGATGGGGGAAGCAGACAGGAAGACCCCAGTGTGAAGATTGGGCTCTTTGGTTGTGGACAGGGTTCTAATAGCTCTCTTCCCCAGGCCAGAGACCTGGTCACCTGACTGCAGCTCCATATCTGGTAGACAGCTCTCAGTGGGCATATCCTGCCCAGGGCAAGTGTGTGTTATGACCCACATGACTTACTAAGCCTCTGCTGTTGTACCTATTGTACCTGCAGGCTGGAGAGACCTATCCTTGACCTTGACTCCTGGCAGTACATGGAGACAGAAGTCTCTGGAACAGTGGACTCTGTGAGAATTCCAAATATGCCCTGTGGACAGACAGACAGTCCACCCCAGGAAGCCCTGTGCTCCCCAAGAAATGCGAGCCTTTGGGGCCTGCTATGGGGGGGGCCTCTAACTTATTAGTACAAGGCAGGGAGTCAGAGCAGCCAGGTGGAGGCCATTTCTCACCCTCCTGAGCACTTCTCTCCCTGAGTCAACCTCCCTCTTCTGTAAAATGGGACAAGAAGGAAGTGGCCCGTTCACTACGATGGCTCACAACACTCCTGTCCTGACACAAAGATGGCCCTTTGAGGGTCGCTCCTGCTCTGCCTCTTCTTCAGAGAAACAATCCATGAGTTGTCTTTGGGCCAGCACTGGGCATCTGAGTGAAGCAGCCCGAAGTACGCCCAGGCTAAAAGTGAGAACGCAGCTGAGTCAGAACCAGGCTCTGGGTGCAAAAGAGAGCAGCCCTGGCCTGGGTCCTGCTGCAGGTACAGACGCAGCAACTCGGCTGGCAGTGGCCCTTGGGGCCACCCTGTACACACTGTCTCCTTCACCCATCACACACCCACCAGGAGAGGTAAGGATAGCTCCTGGAAAGGAGACTGAGTTCCAAAACCTGCCCACTGTTACCCTCAGAGAAGAGCGTGGCTGACCCACCTAGCTGAGACCTGTTACACACAGGTGGCTTTACTAGCCCCCAACAAGGCCAGCAGCCATTCGTCTGGCAGCCCAGCGCCCTCTCACCACATCCAAACCACCGACAAAACTTTCGGGCTCGTCCTTCCGAATCCAGCCAGTATCTACCCTCTATTCAGCCGCCTCCATGTCTCCCTGCCTGAGCCGGCTCTCACAGCTGCACATCCTCCCTCCTGTACTTGACCAGAGTCTACTCTGAACCCAGCAACCCCGGGATCCTGTCAGCTCAGACATATCCCAAATGCCCCCGTCCTCCAGTGGCTTCCAGCTCGAGAATGAAGCCCAAAGTCCCTACCGTGGCCCTCAGCACCCACCCACCCCCTTCCTTTGCCTCTTCTCTCTTGAACTCTCCATCCCAGCCACACTGGTCCCTAGCTGTCCCTGAACACACCAACCACGTTCCAACTCCAGGGCTCTGGCACAGCTGTCCCCTTCCTCCATTCGGGTTTCTATGGAAATGTCCCTGTAGAGAGAACTTCCCTGGGCCCCCTATTCAAGCCCCACCCTCTTTCCTTTGCTTTCTCCTGGTCCGCAGCACTTGCTACTCTAACACGCTGTTTTCTGTGTTTCCTGCTGCCTGCTCACATTGGGAGCAGAGCAGGAAGTCCTTCGCCCTGCCCGCTGCTGCATGCCTGGGGAAACACCCAGGAGATGTTTGCAGATCCCTTGCAGGTGCCTCTCCTGACATGTACTGGGATGCACAAGGACACTCATGCCTAGTCCTCAAAGCGACCTTCCTCAAACTGACTTGTCTGTCTGGCATTCTGCCCCTCAGAGCCCAGGCAGCTCCTTCACACAGACAACGAGAGAACTGATTTCTCAGGCACTTGCGGCCAGGGTGGCTAACCTATGGCAATGTAAGGAAGAGGGGTGAGTTAAATCCCTTGGATAAGGAACACTGAGATGGGAATGAGACCCCTGGCACTCTTCCCTCGTCATGGGTTTAATACCTGACCTGACCCCCACATGACTGTAGGCTGCTCCCGGACACAGCACAGCAGGGTCCTGCCACACCCTAGAACAACCTCCTCCAGGGCCCGAGATTTCCTGCCCTTCAGAGACTAGTTCAAATATCACCTCCTGGGCAAAGCATTCCTCTCCTCTCTGGGTCCTTCTGACCTCAGGACTCCAGGTCAGCACCTCTCTTATCTATAGCTAGACCTGAGCCCTGGCTGCCTGAGTGGCAAGCCTCAGACCGTTATCTATGAGGTAAGCTGTTCTGTAGATGTGTGAGGTCTGCCTGAACTGGAGCAACCAAGAGGTTCTGGGGTCAGCATTGGACCTGAAAACAAAAGCCCAAGGGTGCTCCTTGTTGGGCTGTGTGTCCTTGACCAGGTCACTGAGTCTCATTCAGTTTCCTTCTCAATAAAATGGAGACCAGAGAGAACTGACTTAACAGAGCTGGAAGGAATGAGAAACTCCACTTGCATGGGTGTCTGTGCTAAATTAATGGTGGCTCCTTCTACTATTCCCCACTACGAATGCAAGGCCCAGGGGCAGCAGGCCACTGTGCCCAGACCAAAGGTCCACCTGGCCTACTGGACAGGAAGGCCTGGCTCAGGACTGAGCAGGGATGGTTCTCCCGTTCGGTGACCCCTGCCCTCAGCCTGGGAACAACTGGCCGGCTGCTCCCTACTCACACACCCACAGAGGGCTTGGGAAGTCCCCTGGCCCCCTTCCACTTGGGAAGTGGAAAGTTAAGAACAGGGCATATAGCAGCAATGAGAAACATGCCTGCAAAGCCAAAGTGTCCATTTCCCCTTTCCGCCCGGGTGAGTCCGGAGAGGAGAGTCAGGCCAGCACGGGGACTAGCCTCTTCACCCACACTCCTTCTCAGGCTGGATTTCTGACCACACAGTAATGGGGAAAGCCCAACCACGTGTTTTCGGTTTGCTCAGTCCGCCATCCTGCCCTGCCAGAATGGCCCTAGCACTGTGACTACGTGACCTCTGATCCATTCAGGGCCTGGTGAATCAGACTCCACTCCAGTCTTTAGTGATCTGGGGTGAAAACTGAGGAGGCTGAGGAAGTCAAGTTCCCACAGCCTGAAAAGGGCCAGTGTCTGCAGAGAGTGCTTAGCCCTCTTAAGAACAGACCCAACTGTACAAGCTCGTCCCGGGCCCTGCCTAATTTGCCTCGCTCCAGCCAGAAAAAAACATTCAGAGGGACACACAACTGACAAGATGGCATGCTCTCCATTGTACCAGCAGCTTTCCTGGGTGCTGGGACAGAGGCTGTGCCTGGGACATAGTTGTACATCTGAAATTCAGGTATGTCCTCAAACCGCTGCTGAGTGACCTTGAACCTACCTCCCCCAAGGCTCAGCTTCTGGTCTGTAGAATGGAGGCAGCTAGCACCAGCACTCAACGGAATGAGCATGAGTCACAGGACTAGTGGTCTTACCTACATTGCAGTCCCCGACTGAGCCTATGTATGTGGGAGCTTAGCTATGTCAGAACATAGGAGGGCCTGCCATGTGCCAGACACTGGCTAGTCCCTGTGCCCACAGCACCAGGCTTAGTCCATCAGGATCACCAAATCTAATGAGGAAGACTGACAGGCAAATCCATGCTAGCCTGATGCGGTAAGCATTTTCAGAGTTGAATAAACTCTCTTCATGTCTCTCAGAGAAGGAAGCATCTGACCAGGGCTGTAGTAAGAGGTCAGGGAAGCCACAGGGAGAAGGGACTCTCTGAGGCATAGCAGAGTCAGCCTCGGGTGGAAGAGAGGGGGATGGGCAACCCTGAAGGCAAAGGACAGCAACAAAGGGCTGAAGAGATGTTCATCAGTGGAGAGAGAGCACTTGTTCTTGCAGAGGACTCGGGTTTGATTCTTAGCACCCATAACTGTCCATAACTCCAGTTCCAGGGAATTCCAGGGAATCCAACACCCTCTTTTGACTTCTAAGGCATGTGGCATGCACATGGAATACAGACATAAATGCAAACAAAACACTCACATGCGTATAATAAAAATGTCTATATATATATATATATATATATATATATATATATATATATATAAATAAAAGCTGAGCATGGTTGTACAGGCCTTTAATCTCAGAGGCATGAGGATCTCTGAGCTCAAGCCAGCATGGTCTACAGAGCAAGCTCCAGGACAGGCAGGGCTACACAGAGAAACTTATTTCAAAAAACAAACTAAAAAACTTAATTTTTTTTTTTTAAAAAGCAGCAACAAAGGCCCAGACATAAGGCAGGGCCTGGCCCGAAAGCATCCAAAATGGCCAAAAGCACCAACATTTTAGAAGTCCACACGGTACTGGCCCTTTTTGCTTCCAAGTCAAGGAGACATCTCATAGCCAATTATAGGAAGGAATTGCCCCACAGAGGAGGACCCAGCTCTGCTTTATCCAGTCCACTCTGGTCTCTATACCCTTATTAACTTGCCCTCTTTAAGGCCCCTCACTAATTGTCATCATATTTGAAAAACAGCATCTGGCCTTTCTCTCTCTCAGGTTTCCAGAGCTCTTTGAATAGTGGTCTGGATACATGTAGTATTTACCCAATGTCTTACTGAGCAGACTGAATCAGGCCTAGTCTGGGTCTTTTCTGTTTGTTTCCTTCAGTGCTAGAACTGGAACCCAGGGTCTCAGGCATGCGAGGCAAATGAACTACATCTCCAGCCAACCCGGACACCTCCCTCCCACCTTTTTTTTTTCTTTCCCACAGTGCTGGAAATCAAACCCAAAAGCCTGGATCTTTTTCACCCCTAAGTCTTTACTCTGTAAATCCAGATTCTTTTTCCAGCGTCTTCCAATCTAAGATTTCATTTAGGACCCTGGGAACAGAATGAGGAGTAAGCCCACATCAATTATCCTCAAGCAGCTTTTGAAATTAAAAGTCATAACCAGTGAACTAGAGTGTTCTTATGTAAGTCATGTTAACTAACGTGTATTTATTGGGCACTCATAGGCCTGGTAGTTTTATGTTTTATGCACACACTATTTCATTTATCCTAATAACTGTACAAGATAGAGTTTACTCTCTCCATTTTCCAAAAGACTTCATCAAGGTCTCAAAACAATATCAGAACCCAAGTAGTCTGGGGCAAGCGATCTGTATCCTCAGCTGTGATGCCAAGGGTGTTCACAGGACACAAAGGGGCATCCAACGTTTGGGATGGAAGTAGGTGGTGTACAGATGGTACTGTCTGAGCAGGAGACTGAAGGACATGTTAAAAGGAAGCTCAGCAGTTCAGAGAGGAAAGAGCCACTGATGTAGACAAAGGCACAGAGACCAGAAGAACCCTTTGTAAGCAAGGAATGTCCTACAGAACCACATCATTGAAACTTAAGAGTGAACAACATGATCCTAGAGAGCTCCCCTAAGTCTTGAAGGATCCAGGTTTTCCCCATGGGCAACGGGAAGCAAGCAAAGTGCCACAAGGAAGGAAGTGATACAATCCGACTTGTGATCTAAAAGTTTACGAGAACTGGAGTTTGGAGACTGGCCTGCAAGCCCTTAGGACTACAAACTGCTGGGAATGGTGAGAACATGTCAACAGGGTTGTACAGAGAAGGTTCGGGGAGTTAGCTATACTGACACCGCTGAGCAAACTGAGGGTGAAGGGCGTAAGGCAATCCGAGTTTTTCTCTGGGGTAAGACAAGAGCAGAAGAATGAATTTACAGAGAAGTTCAGCTCAGATTTGAAGACTTGTGAGCTCCATCTTTAGAGGAAGTATTATCCCATGGGCAGCTTCCCAGCCAGCCAATCTGGAGACCAGATTGGGATATGCTGGCAACGTGGATCTGGGTAGTCAGTGCAGTGGACCTGAAGCCACAACAGTGGATGAAGCCATCCAAGATCAGTGCGCAGAGAGGCGGGTTGGGCCAGAAAGAATGTGAAGGGGTACTTCTGACCTCTTGTCAGAGAGGTAGGAGGAAAAGCCAGGAAACATAGAGGAGCCAAAGGGTAGGAGCATGCCAGGAATGTCAGCCAATGGTAATAGGCACTTTTGAGGACTCAAAAGTTTAAAAGACCTTCCTGATATCATAGGAAGTTATGTGGATGTTTCCAACGGAAGTTGAGGGAAACAGCGGGTGGCAGAGACGCAGACTATGGGAAATTATGTTTTTCTCCTTCTGGTTCTGACCCCTTCCCACACCAACCGCTGCCCCGTAATACTCAGATACCGATTCCTCGCCTCTCCTCTTACTATAAAGAGAAAGGCTTCAGAAAGACACCGCAGACACCCTCCGGGACCCTCTTGGGTGGGTAATGACGAACCTCCCCCTCCCCAACCCTGAGCGCGCAGCAGCCAAAGGACAGGAAGGGGGCGGAACCCGGAGCGCGAGGGGCATGGGGAGGGTCGGACCGAACCAAAGACCGACACCGGCCAGGGAAGCGGGATCCGTCGGCTAGCGAGAGCTCTCGTACCACTACCCGGTCCCACCGACCGCTGCAGGACCCACCTGCTTCATGTCACCACAGCCTCCACTCTCCCCGCCCCAGCCGCAGTCCCGCTCCACGGCCTAGGAAACTGCTCGAAACGGAAGGAGATGTCCCAGCAGCGTTACTTCCGCCGCTGAGCCCGCCCCGCCAAAGCAAACCGAGAATCCTGTGGAACTGTGGCTCCGCCCCAGCCCCGCCCCTCTCCGCCGGAGTTTCAGAGACTAGAGCCGGAAGTCGGGCGGCTGCTGAGTTGGGCTGTAGGAGCCTGCGGAACCGGCGAGAGCTCCAGAGCGTCGTGATTGTTGGATGGAGCTTACCGGCCTGGCACTGTGGAGTAAAGGGGAACTGTATGGCGGCGATCTGTGGGCACAGATCTCTTGAAGAAATACATGGTTTTGTGTCTGAGACCGAGTCTCAGGTTGGCCTCGAACTCAGTATCCTCTTTCCTCAGCCTTCCAAGTGCTGGGTTTACGTATGCACCACCACATCCATTGCGCATTTTTAGAGGACTTGTTTTCCGTCGAAATTTAGCCATCTCCCTCCAGAGCCAGTATGTCTGTCATGCTTAATGCCTGTTTTTTGCAGGAAAGGCTCCTGGGGAGGAGTGGACATTAGGGTCAAGATCTGACCCTTAGATAACCCACCGTTTTCTCGGTCAGGACATGCCATTACTTCCTGGTCTGTCCTCCCACCTCTGAAACAGGAGTCTCAGGACAATTATTTACAAAGATTTATTACAGCATGGGAGGGGTTCAGGCCTGGAGTCGGGTAAGAAGGGGAAGGGAACCAAGCAGCTGGAGGACAAGGAGAACCAGGCTCCCCGCACTGTGTGGCCCCTCTGAGGACATATACTAAATGGCATTCCTGGCACCAAAGCACAAACGAAAGGCAACAAGCAGCCTCTGCCAGCCCATCTTTCAGGCACCCAGCAAGAAGGGGACGTTGGGGGAAGACATCCGAAATGTTTGAGGCTGAGGAAAAGAATGCGGGAAGCCTGGACCCTGGTAGAAGTCCGGGAGAGGGGTGGGGACTTGAAGACCCCCATAAGAAGAGGGGACAGAGGAGATCTCAGGGCACCTGCTGGCTCTCAGTACCTCCTTTCCCCCGGATCTTAGGGTCCTGCCCTGTGGGTCTCTTGTGCCAAGGGGAGTGGATCTGGAGAGGAGATCTGTGAAGGGCGAGTATTTGTTTCTGGCCTCCTGGGTTTTCCGCTGTGGGCTCTCTCTCTCACACACATACCCCCATCCCACCGGGTAAACAGAAGAATAAAGACTGGCAGGGAGAGGCATCGGGGACTCTGGGCTTCAGCCAAAGCAAACACAGACCAGCCTTAGTCTTCTAGAACTCAGAAGCCGCAGCCCTAGCAGGTGAGAGGGAGGGTAGAAATTAGGGTGGGGACAGAGTGGGTTTCTGGGGAGCACTTCCTCCCGAGAGATGCAGGATTCTGAGCTTATGTGCCAGGCTCAGGGGGTGTAGGTCGCTGAGGCTCCTCCCCAGGGCCTGTAAGACAAGTAAAGAGGACTCAGGACCTGGCTTGGCCCACAAGGTTTTTACCCACCTCCCCACCCCACACTCCAAAGCTCACCACTTAGTGCAGCTCTGTCTTCCACTGGGTCCTCAGAGTTTCCATCTCTCTGGGGCTCATCCAGAGGCGGTGGGCGCTCCCAGGGCCCCTCCAGACCCTGACCACAAGTTAGCTTCTGCCCCACTGAAAAAAAAAAGGGCATACACACATAGGCTGAGCGTCCAGCTGGTGCCCAGCGCAAGTGATGTCTGACGAAGCTTCTGATTCTGATGCATCATGGCATAAGGCAAAACACTGGACTGGACAACTGTCTTCATGACTGGCCATGCGACTGAGTTCACAGGTGCTTTCCCGAAGGAAATATTGTGTAAGAAGATATGTGTGGATTACGTTAGATAAGATAATACCTACCAGGAAGCTGGGTATGGAGCCTTATGCCAGCAGTCAGAAGGCTGAAGCAGGAGGATTGCTTTGAGTTCAAGGTCAGCCTGAGATACACAGTTAAGATTCAGGCCAACCTGAATTGCAAAGTGAGACCCGGCCTCAAACAAACAACAAACAAAACAAAACAAAAACCTCGTAAGTGGCCCAGAACTGGTACCCTGGAGTCACTCAGGAGTGCTGGAAATTGATGTCGCTCTTTGGTGGTGTAGTCATGTGACCCAGGGCCCTCTTCCGCTTCCTGAGGAAGCACCTCTCATCAATCCACCTAGTGTGTGTGTGTGTGTGTGTGTGTGTGTGTGTGTGTGTGTGTGGCGGGGCTCAGTGGGAGCTCACTCAGCCCATCCAGCCCTCTGATACCCTCACAGCCAGAGATGCAGAGGAGAACCCAAGTCATCTTGTCTGGGTGCAAGGGCTGAACACTTTAAGCAGGAGACTGCTTGCATTGCTCATAAAAATGGGTCCAAAAAGTTTAATGTGCACCAGGTGAAATAGACGAAGCATAGCCTTCTGTGGCCAGGTGTGGAAGATACAACCACGGGAGTGGGTGACGCCTTTGTGCCTGTCTGAGTGTTTGGGTCTTCTGTGGGTTTCTGGCTCTGCAGCCTTCTGTGTAGGTTTTAGGTGACCTTTCTCCAGGGTGCTGAGGTTAGAGTAGAGGTACAGATCAGATTGGTTCTTAAATCCTCGATTCTACATATGGACACTAGAGGGCACTCTCCCAACCCATCCTAAGAAGGAAAGAGACAGACACAAGGGTCCCGGAGAGAGCAAATCAGCCAGCCTACCCCAGCACAGCAGCAAGAGCATCCTAGGTTCAGAGATGCAGGCAAAAGGAATGATGGACTTTCTGTTTATCCCCAACCTCCCTCATAATTCTCCTCCATGGACAGGAAGTCCCTTTTTGAGTCTAGCCTCAATTGTCCTGTGCCTTGCCTTAATTTTTAGAAAGACAAGCATTGGAAAGGAAAAACCTAACCAAGAGAAAGATTAGCGAAGGCCAGGGGATGCCAGGACTCAGAAGGCAGCCAAAATGGCCATCGCAGAATACTTGGGGAAGAGCTATGCCTGACCCACGGCAGGAACCACAGATCACAGCCCCTTCAGCTTACCAGTCCCCCTGACGCCTTTCAGGACTTCCGCCTGGCTGTCTTCCTCTTCATCCTCCTCTTCATCGTCCTCCTCATCTTCCTCTTCATCCTCCCTTGGGTACCCCAGCTCCCGAAGCTCCCCTAACTCATCCTCCTCCTCTGCGACCTGGTTCTCACTCAAGTTGCTGATGGTCTGCAGGTGGGACTCAGCAATGCGCTGCACAGCTGGCAGAGGGGACCCAGAGAGGTAAGGGTCAGCCAAGCTGGAGGAGCAGCCCGTGAATGCAACTGGACAGAGGTGACCCACTCCAAGGGTAAAAGGCCACAATCCACTCCACTGTGGCGGTCAAACCAAGGAGGGAGTAACAGGGGGTACATTTGATCATATTGATTCTTAAGCTGTTCCAAGATGCCCCCCACCAGAGACTGGCACGAGAAAACTCCCCTACACCACAGGGCACCCAGCCCGGGCAAGACCAGGCCAACACAGCAACAGCTTAACATTCTTTGGCCAGGGAGCTCGCACAGCCAGGTGCCCAGTACTGGAGAATTCCTACCAGCATTAACCCCAGGCAGAAGGTGCCAGGCCTTTGGGTCAAGGCACTTTTCCCTGACACTGTTTGCAATGACCCACCTTGCTATGCCCCCCCCCCGCCGCCCAATACTGCATTAAACACCAATCTGCACCTCTCCCCTAGGCTCCCAAAGCAGGAACAACCCTGGGCTTGAGGTCACAGCACTCGGCAGTCAGTAAAGTCCTTGCTGGGCCAGGGGACCGCTCAGGTGCAGCCCTCACAGTCTTGACCCATATCCCTAATCTCCCAGCTCCCTCTGCGGTGACCCAGAAAGCAGCAACACCCCACCACCACCATGAGGACCTGCTCAGATGCAGCCTCGGAAAGGAACAGTGTGGGTGGCTTCCCAAAGATGAGCAGGGGGGAGGCTGGGAGGGAGGGATGGGCACAGGGTGCTGGGGTGTGAAGGAATACTGTTGGGTTAAGACTGGGGTGGGAGGACTGGGGATGTAGTTCAGTTGGTAGGCTACCAGCCTAACATTTACAGAGACCTGGGTTTTGTTCCTAGCAGAAGCCTGTAATCACAGCACCTATAAGGAAGTCGGGAGGATCCGGAGTTCAAATCCATCCTCAGCTACATTGTGAGCTCTAATGTAGCCTGGGCTACAGAAAACAACCCATTCAGGCAAAACAAAACAAAAGACTAGGTCAGAGTCAGCAAGGGTATCAGGATTTTAGAGTAGGTGAGACCCTAGGTTCACAGCCCCCAGACTGACTTCTCAGTGGCCAGTGCTTCTTGGCTACTTTGTCCACCAGTGGCCCCTCCCCTTAGCAGCCCAGGGGGTAGGCTGGAAACCTCCTGTGCAGTGACCAGGGCCCTGCACTCCTGCCAACTCAGAGACAGGCACAGAGGACGCATTGTGTGTCCCCGACGCCCCGCCCTGCTCCCGACTTACCTCTTCCCGCTGGCTGTGGGCAAGCTACCCAGGCAATAAAATCACGATAAATTGCCTTGCCCTGGCCTTGGGGACCAGGCAAAGTTTCACCTTGAGCCAACTGAGAGAGTCTCTGATCTAGGAGCACCCTTGACCTGCCTCCTCCCAAGGCTTAGTGCTGCCCACCCTTCTTGGAGGACTCTCCAATCCTGCCCTACAAAACTGAAGCCCTGCCAGACACTTGCCCTTGCCCAGAAAGGGGCTAAGCTTGCCAAACAGAACCATCTCTGTACAGAAGGGCCTCCGGGCTCTGGGAGAGGAGGCGGCAGGCAGGCAGGCGGGGGAGGAGAGTTAGTTCGTGATGCACCGTGGTGATAGGTGTGTGCAGCACCCGTGTTGGCGCCCTGTGAGCTCCTATTTGCTTTCCTCAGTCTCTCCAGGGCCTCGGCGGGACTTCTGGAGTCTACCCCTCCTCCACCACTCTGTCTCCTTCTCTCACCTCTCCACGAATGGAACCCTGAAATTGCACCAGCCAAGTCTTCCTCTTTAAGATTCAAGAACCCCAATACAGCCCTCTCCTGACTCCTTGCCACATCCCTGACCCCCCTACCCAGGCTCAACAGATATAGCCCACAGAGGCTGGGGAGGTACATGCAACCCTCACGGACTTTGGTCATCTGTGTACACAAAAGCTTCCTGGCCCTCAATTTTTACCTCAACCCACTTCCCAAGTGCACAACCAAAGCCATGGAGGGCTGAGTTGGGGGTGTAGCTCAGCATTAGTGTGTGCAAGACCCTGGCTTCATCCCAAGTACCTCCCCAAAAAGGACAAGGTGGGGGGAGCTGCTTTCCTCCCTCACATCAGCCCAGCCTCGAGTGGAGAAGGCCCAATTATTTTATTTTAAGACAGTCTCGTGATCTATTCCAAGTTTCGCCTCGAACTCACTGAACATGACCTCGAACGTCTGACCCTCCTATTCTGCCTCCTGACGATAGCCTCCTAGGCCCGTGTCACCACACCTGGCTTCTGTGGTGTGGCGACTGAACCCGGGACACGCGCTACCCAGGCGCTCTTCCCCTCAGTACCCAGGCCTAGTTCTTGGACTTCCTGGGAACATGCCACTGGTCTTCACGCCTGCTTTGTCCCTCCAGGAAGTCCTTTCCCACTGCCACTTACTGCAGCCTCCTCCCTGTGTTTCCTGTCCTGGGAGGA
The DNA here is from genome assembly GCA_026225945.1 of Cricetomys ansorgei. Classification (NCBI taxonomy): domain Eukaryota; kingdom Metazoa; phylum Chordata; class Mammalia; order Rodentia; family Nesomyidae; genus Cricetomys; species Cricetomys ansorgei. Next base: position 15,759,947 of record JAMJFZ010001881.1, read on the forward strand.
GGAAGTACTCTGTCATTCTTGACACACACACAGACACACAGACACACCCCAGCTCCTCTCCTCTGATCTCAGTCTGGCAAGCAGGCAGGTGCCTGCACCTGTTGACCTTGGCTGGTGCTGGGAAACAATATTAAACCCCACACCTGGGGGAGCTCTAGCAACACCATCCCCCCATATCTCTCTCTCTCTTACACACACACACACACACACACACACACACACACACAGGCCAGGCAGGAAGGGCCTCTGGTGGGGAGGGGTAGGCAGCTGGCCCTTGGCACACTCCTTTGCACCTGCTCCTCCTTCAGGTGTCCCGCCCACAGCTCCCTGGCCAGAAACCAAGTCTCCACCTGTCCCCAAAACCCCCATTCACATCTCCAGCGCTTTACACAACTCCTTCCCTTTGGCCTGTCTTTTCTGGTCCGTTGAGTCCATGACCCTTCAAGCCCAGGTCTTAGCATCCTCCCTTCTACAAACTGTCCCTGGCCTTTAGAGGCAAAGGGTCGGAGGCCAGGGAACAAATCACTCACTTTTCTTTATGAGACATGTAGTCCTAGCTGGCCTTGAGTTCACTGTGCAGCCCGGGCTGACCTCATATCTATAGCAATCTTCCTGTGTCTGCCTCCTAAGTGCAGGGATTATGAGCCACCATGGATGGGGGTGTGTGCTTATTTTATTTTATTTTATTGGGACAGGGTCTCCCTGCGCAAGTCTGGCTTGCCTGGCACTCTCTCTTTTGAAGAGGTTTGCCTTGAACTCACAGAAACCTGTCTCTGCCTTCCAAGTCCCAAGATGACAGACCTCCGTGCTGCCACACCGATTTCATTGTTGTTTAGATCAGTGTTGGGGCTGCAACCAGGGGCCCTGTGCTTCTCAAGCAACAGCTCTATGTAAGCCTCCAAACCCTCCTCCTCTTATTTTGCCCACTTGCCCACCAGTGAGACCTGGCATGTGTGACAGGAATGACACCTTTAATGCAGACAGACACGCAGGCAAAGGAGAGTCTGGGTTGCAGAACTGCACATGGAGGGGAGCTAGAGGGGAGCAGTAGAGACACCCCCAGAGTCTCTCACCCCAATGCCTGCTGTCCTGTGGGGCCAGCCAGCTCTCCCTTCAGTCCCTCAACCTACTGTTAAGACACAGCTGCCCTTTCCCTGCCTCTGGGAATCTGAGAAAGAACTAGTCTCCCAAGTCAGGCAAATGACTTGGTGTGATTGTCCTTCCCACTGACAGGAGCTGACATTTCCTCTCCCCCCCACCCCCATCAGCTGCAGGGCTCCAGGAGACCACATGGCAGACGGAGGGGTGGGGTTAATACCTTTCAGTGAGGGGGGAGTGTAGGCACAGGGGTTGGGTCTCTTCGCCTTCGGGTGGTGCCCCTCTCCAGAGGTTCTCTGCAGGGAAGAGGCAGTTGAAACAGGCTCCCCAGAGGCCCCCTCCCTATGTCCTCCCTCCAGAGGGACAACTTGGACAGCTTCTAACAAAGCATGGGACACCTAGACCAAGCCCCGCCCCCTTCCCATTGCTTTGAGAGGGTCCCATTAGCAGAGGCCTGACTCAGAGCTGGACCCTTAGTCATGGACACCCCACCCCACTCAGAGAAAGGGTGACACTCAGCAACAGGATCTTTCCAGGGAAATGCAACTGATATGCTAATGTGTCCTATGGTAGTCTGGGTCTCAGTCTACCCCACCCCAGAGTGCTCAGTTAAGTGCCCTTCCAGTTGCCCCAGGAAACTCACCTGGTGTGGGGAAGCCTCCTCCTCTGAGAAAGGCCACAAGGCATACATCATCAGCCATGACAGAGGAGGAAGAGAAAAAGAATCAGGTTACTTTCTCCAAAGCCTCAGTCTTTGGAACAGCAGAAGTGTGCCCTTCCCTCCTGGTGCCAACAGGTGCCAAGACAGTAAACCAGCCCAGGCTGGCCCTGCTCGTGGACTTGGAAGGGTCCTCAGAGTTGGGGTTGGGAGCAGAGAATGGGCCCTACCTGGCGAGGAGTGCTCTGAGAGCTGGAACAGCATGGCAGGGGTTGGCCTCCGGCGCCGGATCTAAGGAGAGGAAGGAAGGGAAGACCGGATAAACACCCGATAGGGCCCCGCCACCACCCTCAAGCCAGCTGAGAGCAGGGCTTTGGAGTCCTCAGGGAGCCTGTGAATCAAAGAGAGCCAGGGCTCACTCAACCCACTCAAACCCCTTACTTTACAGGGATGAGAAGTCTGAGGCTTAGAGAGGTTCGGCATGGTGCTCAAGGTCACACAGCACACTGGGTCCAAAGGACTAGAAAAACCATCCACCGACTCCTGGCTTAGATGGTCCCACTCCACAGCTACCACAGAAATCAGAGCCCAGTTCTGCAAGTTCTGCCATCCTTACCTGAGGCTCAGGTATGTGGGCCTGAGCCCCAGACACCCAGGGGTCTGCTGAAGTCTCTGGAGGTTGGAGTCCAGCGCCCCTCCTCCCCATATAGTCTTTTCCAAGCTGTGAAATTCTTCACCCAGTTCCCATAGGGGAAAAAACCACGTTAAATTGTTCTCCTTGCCCATCCCTAGCTTGGCAATCAGACCAACTGTCAATTAATTAGGTCCCTTTTGAGCTCCTGGGAAATGCAGAGAGCACCAGGTAATTGAAGCTGAAGCCATTGCTGCCGAAAGCTGCTTAGGCCCAGGCTTCAGTCCACCCCACCCAAATGCCCCAAAAAAGGCTTTGCCCAATTCTCAGTGCCCGCTACAGAGCCAGTGGTGTCTCAGCAACAAGTGTCCTTGCTAGGTCGGGAAGTACAGACCTCTGCCTCCACCACCTCCCGCTCACATCTTTGTAGGACTCCCAGCCCCCAAGTAAGGTATGACCGCTTATCTCCGTAGGTTTAGGGGTCTAGGTCCTGATAGCAGAAAGGAGTCAGAACAAAGTTCTGGGGAACCCAGGCCAGGCCTATGGGGTGAAACTGTGATCCTCTAGACCGTAAGTGACAGCCTCAGACTTCTGAGCTCTGTGCACCCCTGGTGGTGCGACCAGAGTGATGTGGTCCTTGCAAGAAAAGGACCAGCCTAACAGGGCTGTCTGTGTTCGGGTCAAAGGGAGCAGATCCACGAGCGAACTGTCTCCCGCCCAAGACCGGCTCAGAGGTCCGGAGAGGGGGAAAAGTTGCTAGGAGTCTCCATCGAACTTCTTGCGCTGCCGGACGCCCCACCGCAACCGGGGCTGGGTCCAGCAACCCTGACCACGTGGGGGCATGCGTGCTGGGGGAGCTTCGCAGATGGGGCGCGGCCCCCTTACCATCTCCACCTGGCGGGGGTCGAGCTGGCTGGGGGGCGCGGGCACCGAGAACTGGATCTTCTTGCGGTCCTTGGGGTCCATGGCGGGCTGCGTGCACCTAGAGGGTCGGGCTGATCCCCTGCTCCGCTGCCCCGAGCTGCGGGTGGAGCGTCGTGCGCGGAGGAGGAGGAGGAGGAGGAAGAGGAGGAGGAGGAGGAGGAGGAGGAGCGCTGTCCCTGCACCCAGGAAAACCCCGCGCCTCGGGAGGAGGGGCGCGCGAGGGTCGGCAGGGCTGGACCGCGGGGCTCGCCTGCAGCGCCCGGCTCGGCGTCCGCAGCCCCGGGCTCGCGGTCCCCGCGCCTCGGCTGCGCGTTACCTGGCTGGGGCGCGGGGCTCCGGCTCCCAGCCTGCGCTCTCCGCGGGTCTCGGCGAGCTGCCCTCGGCCTGACTCCACCAGCCTCTGTCTTGCCTCCCTCTGCCTTCCTCCGCTCCGCGCCTCTGCCTCTTCTGGCTGCACCCTACGGGTCCCAACCTTGGGGTCCCAGCCCGTCCCCTCCGCCAGGGACTGGCGCCTAGGCGCTTTGAGGGAGGGCTTAGGGGAAAGTGGCCAATGAGCATCGAGAAGCGTGTTCTCCCTGGGCTGGGAGGAGGGTGCGGAGTGTGAGCCAGGGCCGGGGAGGGGAGAGGAGCGGCCGGGGGGGCCCCCTGCCGACTCCCCAGAACTCGGCCTTGCATTATTGATGGAGTCCTGCCGCGAGGCTAAGGGGAGGGGGCAGGGGCAGTCGGAGCGGGGACTCTGGCCTTAACCACTTCGGGACCCCGGGACCTGGAGTTTCAAGGGAGGCTTGTGAGGTCGAGAAGAGAGTACCAGCATGTCACGCTGTGAATGGGGGTGTCCTAGAAAGCGAGTGTGAACGAAGTGTGCGTGGGAGGACACCTGTCAGTCACCGTGGTAGGGAGTGTGTGCAAGTGAGTGCCAGAGGCCCGGAGTGCTGCAGCTGGGGAGGGTGGGGGTCGGTGCGGTGTGAGCGTGTGAGCCTATGTAAGTGTGTCAGAGTGTCAAAGATGCGGGTGTGAGTGGCAGCGTGTGGGAAGACTTCGTGTGTGCGGGGGAGGGTGTGGGTGTGGAGGAGGATGTCAGGGGCTGTCAAGGTGATGGGCAGGCGGGTGCCAGCTTTCGGGGGGCCTATGCAGGAGAGGGGCTTGAGGCTGAGAATGTGAGAGCAAATTCCCCAGGGGAAAGGGGCTGAGTCCCCACCACAATGTATCAGGCATTCACGTGTCTCCAGCCTTTTCACCCCATCTACTGGGGGAGGGGACAGAACCAGCCCCAGGGGGCAGGGTTGGGGGGCTGCCTTATCATTACACGTGCCATCACGCATGTGGGCTTGGTGCGTTGGGGAACAGATCTGGGGGAGAAAGGTGTGTGTGATCATTCTGAGGTGTCAGCCTCTTCTACAGAGGTGTGTGTGTGTGTGTGTGTGTGTGTGTGGTGGAGGAGAGGGTTTGCCTGTGAGTTGAGTGCCCCTGTTTATCCTGTTTATCTGTCCAAGCCCTTGAGTCTCTGCAGGAGTTGGCTCTACCCTCTGTGGGGCTGACAAGGACTGAATGCCTCTCTGTAGCGCCCAGAAGGGGCGTGTGTGGACCCGTGCCTGTGTGTGCCCTCCTGGGGTTCTGTTTGTGTTGGCTGTCCTCTCTCCTGGTCACTCTAAGGCCAGGAACAGCAGGAGCCCTCCTCACCACACCCCTAACTCCACCACCAACTTTTCCACTCCCAGTCCCAGCAGGCTGGCTCCTGGATGGAATGAGAGGCCAGTGGAGTTTTAGGGAAATGAGGTCAGGGGCACACTGTTCCGCCCCAGACTCAGTGCCCTCTGGGGGATAAGACAGGGAGAGGGTGCCAGGGCTGAGCTTTACTCTTGGGAATAGGATGTCCAGGTGGCCAGGCTCCACATCCTCCAGCCGAGGACTGGCGACAGCTTGTTGACTTACATATTTTCTGGGAAACAGCCCGAGTTAGGTTGCTGGCCCTGGGACATGGGCATCTCCACCCATCCCTACCTTGGCCCAGGACCCCTCTCCCAGATGGGGTATGGTGGGAAATGATGAAGCCCAGGTGTCGGTGTGTTGGCAGGGTAAAGAGAAGCATGGCCGGCAGTAACCTGGGCAACATTTAGGCCAAAGTGGGGGTAAGAGACTGGAGCTTCCCCTTGTGGGGTGTGTGAGGAAGGGTATCTGGTGAATGAGGGGCACAGAAGACAGGGATGAGGCTGTGACCTCCCCCCAGTGATACCTCAGTGCCCACTGGAAACTTATGGGAACACACTGGCTTGACTTGAACAATCAGGGAGAATTCCTCCCACAGTGCCTGGATAAGGAGACAAGAGCACAATTTGTCTCCAGAAGAAGGACCTTTGGAGACAGCAAGCGGTCTTCACCTCTTTGCCCAGCTTTGTCTGGGTATAATACAGTGGTTCTCAACCCATGGGTCACAATCCCTTTCACAGGGGTCACATAAGACCATCCGCATATCAGATATTTACATTACAATTCTAACTGTAGCAAAATTAGTTATGAAGTAGCAATGAAAATAATTTATGGTTGGGAGAATCACCACAACATGAGGGACTTTATTAAAGGGCCGCAGTGTTAGGAAGGTTGAGAACCACTGGCTACCTCTGGTTCCTCGACCCTGGAGCCAAGAAAGGTAGGGAGGTATATGTACAGGGGACAGGCAGAGGGGACAGGGACCCAGAGCTGGGAGGGATGGGGAGGTCGTGGAGAGAGAAGAAAGAAGAGAGGACTCCTGTGAGAGATGAAGAGACAAAACCTCACAACAGAGAGACAGGAGACAGAGATGGAGAGAGAGAGTAAAAATAGCTCCACATTAAGATAATTGCAGCTCACAGCTCTGCCCTCCGTTAGGAATTAAATGAGGTTTTATTCCTTTGATTTTTCTCTCCTGGATCCTACGCGACTTCTCAGGAACTTGGGGAAAAGTTTTTCCGGTGGGCGGCCAGGTGGCGGAGGCTGCGTGGGAGACGGAGAGGCAGGGAACAGGGAACTGTGGAGGGAGGGACGGGGGCAAGGAGTGGGTAGAGGCTGGTGGGGGTGGCAGAGCCCAGCAAGAGTTAGAGGAGGGGACTGGACAAACAGGTGGGAGGGCTGAGAAGCCTGCGTGACTTCCATTCACTTGGGCTTGGAATTAATCATATGCAAATGAGATGTAAAAATAATATGCCACTCCTAGGTTATTATTCTTGAGTTAGAAGCACAGGCAGTTAGGTCCAAAGAACAATTTCAAGACCTCGTTTGACTTAATTCCTGCTCGCTTGGACTGACAGGGTTATATAGCTGCGCGTTTGTTACCTCATCTGGGGTCTGAGCACACTGTTCTGAGACAATGTTCTTTCTGATATTTACTTTCCCTTCTTGACCAGTCCCTGCCACGCAAGTGCCCTTACACCCTTCTCTTCTGGAAGACGACTTTTGGGAAGGTGCTATGAGTCCTTTGCAATCAGGTGTCTTTCCTTCCTCAATCCAAGAGCATACAAATCACAGGGACAAAAAAAAACAAAACAAAACAAAAAAAACAAAACCCAGAGCTGGACAACCCTGGGTAGGAGTCTCAGGTCCGGAGCTTACTCTGTGGACTTGGACAAGTTTCTTTGCATCTCCTTACTTCTGTATATTTCAAAGCCCACCTTGAACCATGGCTGTAATGATCTAACAATAAAAAATGTAAGCCCCCCCCCATCCCCCACCCCGCGCACAATTCAGGACTTCTGGTAGTCTTCCCAGCTGCTCTAGAGATGGAGTTCCGTAAACGACCAGCAGGTGGCGGAATCGGCCAGCGTTCGGGCGGCTGCACCGCTGGCTGGCAACGTGGGTCTGCAGTTGGGCATCGTACAGGTGACCTTGGCACCACTGAGCAGAGCTGGAACTGGAAAGAGTGGCATGTGGCGGCTGAAAGGGAGGCTCCAGGAAGTCCTGGGAAGCAGCCTCAGAGGAGCCGGGGAACGCCAGCTGGGTGCACAGGGCCATCTTGCATGCCAGTGAGGGGAAGAAGAGCCATTGGGGAAGGGAGCAGAGAGAACAATTCAAGGGCGGGGGGACGACGACGACAAGGGTATTCTTACCAGGACGATGGCGGACAGTCATCCGGACATTCGACTACACATTCATTCATCTATTTATCCAGCATCTACTTTTCCACCGTTCAGTATATTCTTATCGGCACTTCTGTGCTTTAAAAACAAAGAACAGAAACAAACAAACAAAAAAAAACCCAGAAAAACAAAAAACCTTACAAACAACAGATTGTAACAGTTTTGAGCATACATTTCAATGGAGTTTTGAACTATATTTAAACATTTATTTTTACTTATACGTATGAGTGTTTTGCTTGCTTGTGCGCCACCTACCTGCAGAGCCACAAGAGGACTGGGATTGCTGTCGTGACCCGCGGTGTGGGTGCTGGGAACCAAACCCGGTCCTCTGCAAGAACAGCAAGTGGTTTTTGTTTGTTTTGGTTTGATTCGTTGGGTGTTTTCAAGACAGGGTTTCTCTGCGTAGCCTTGGCTGTCCTAGAACTTGCTCTGTAGACCAGGCTGGCCTCAAATTCAGAGATCTGCCTGTTCTGCCTCCAGAGTTCTGGGATTAAAGGTGTGCGCCACCACGCTGGCCTAATGAACAGCAAATGTTTTTAACTTCTGAGTCATCTAACCCTTATTATTTTGACAGGGTCTCACTGTATAGCCCTGGTTGGCCTGGAACTCATTAGACCAGGCTAAACGTGAAATCACAGAGACTCTCTTGCCTCTGCCTCCTGAGTGCTGGGTTTTGACATGAACCACCATGCCCAGCTGAAAATTTTATATAGCATGTGTAACACAAATACATATTCCACACACATACCTAAAAATGTTTTTCTTGCCCCGCCTGGCCCAACCTCTTCCTGTTCTGACTCTATGTGAATCAAAGCTCTTTCCGAAGGTTTATTGTTTTTATTTTATGTGTATGCATGTTTTGCCTGCTTGGGCACCACCTGTGTACAGTTCCAGAAGGCTGAACCTCTGGAGTTACAGACAGTTGTAAGCTGACATGTGGCTGTGGGGAACCAAATCCTGATCCTTTGCAATAACAGCAAATGCTCTTAACTGCATATGTGTTTATGCCTCATGTGTATGCAGCACCAGCAGAGGCCAGCAGAGGGCGCCACACACACTAGAACTGGGGTTACAGACAACTGTGAGCCTCAATGTGAGTGCCGGAAATTGAACCTGGGTCCTCTTAACCCCTGTGCCGTCTCTCCAGCCATGGATGAATCGGTTAGCACACGATTTTAAGATGTGCCCACACACATACATATTTTACACTAGACTCTAAAGGACAGTGGGGAAAATTGAGGAATGAATGGATAAATAAACAAATGCGTAAGTTGTAGACGCTAACAAGGCTATTTTTTTGCTTTGTATTTTCATGACAGAATTTCTCTGTTGTAACTCTGGCTGTCCTGGAACTCACTCTGTAGACCAGGCTGGCCTTGAACTCACAGAGATCCACCTGCCTCTGCTGGGATTAAAGGTGTGTGCCACCACCACCCGGCTTTATTTGTTTTTAAAGCTTCTCTTTGGAGGCTTTACTGTTCTGGACATTGAGCACGTAGTATATGCAGTATCTCATTTAATCCTCTAGGATAGTCCCATTTTATAGACAGAACAATTGAGGCTGAGAAGGCTTCAGCAGCTTTGCCGGAAGCCTCGTTCAAATAAAAGACAGTCCTAGCCAGCATGGGGATTCATACTTGAAACCTCAGCATTCAGGAGGTTGAGTCAGGAAGATAACAAGTTGCAGACTAACCTGGGCTACAAATAAACAAACACACCCACAGACAGCTGCAGCTTTTTTTTCTCGAACCCAGGGCCTCATCCACGATAGACTAGCACTGAGCTACATCCCCAGCGCAGGACGCCTCATTATCTTGTCCCAGGGTCTCACTATACAGCCTTGGCCTGCAGCTCGCTGACTTCGAACTGGAGCAGGCGGACTTCGAACTCACAGTGCTGAGATTAAAGATGTCTGGCTCTACCGCTGTCCTTAACACGGTTAGAACCGACAAGTGGAAGATCACTAGCATGCACTGGAGTGGGATTCGTTCCAGTTCCGTTTTGGACCCGGTTTCTCTCCCGCCCAGTTGGGTTTCCACAGATCTCCGGAGAAGCAGAAACCGGTGTGCCCAGGCTGCCCTCTTGTGGCAGAAACGAGTACAGTCCATCCTTGCCCTCTGGCGCCCCCGGGTGGCAGCTGAGCTGACGGTGAGAAGCGAGCGAGCTGCAACCCAAGAGGGGGAGGGGGCAGCGTCAGCCGCCGGCACCTGGAGACCCCCTGCTCTGGCCACTGCCTGGTGCCCCCCGAGGTGCCAGCTGAGGCTGCCCCCGAAGAATGCCAGCTGCCTGAGCTCGCCGCCGCCTCCCTCTCCCTCCACCAGCCTCACACACACTCCAATCCCGGTCCAGTCGGCTGCTTCCATTCCCTGAAGAAGAGGCCCTAAAGTTAAAACAGCTGTTAATTTATAAACCAATTTTTCCGTGACTGCTTAATAAATCGCCAGCAGCTGCTCTGCCCCCTCCTCCTGCCCAGGCACCCGGCCCCGGGGGCTGCACGGAGAAGCTCGGGGCTGGCAGCCTACCCCTCCTGCCTCCTTTGCCCAACAGCTCCCAACTTTGTCCCCAGACCCCCCCCCAAATGGGGGAAATCCGGGTTAGCTCAGCTTCCCTGGTCTTCAGCAGAGGGCTAAAATGAGAATGGGTTTTCCTTTTGGAGGCTATCCCTCCCAACACCCGAGTGCCCTCCCTAAACTCCCAGGCCCAGAAGGTAGCAGTAGAGGTCTCCTGGCTCTGGGGAATGAAAATGTATAGCCCTGCTGAAGTCCCCTTGGGCCACTGGGAGGTCAGGGGACCCTGGTCTGGCCCAGGGCTCATGCTTGAGAGTGCTGGAATCTCAGTTTTCCTGCCAGGGTGGTCCCCCTGACAGATGCTAACTGAAGCCCTAACTCTGCTTTTCTCTGTCCAAGATGGGCTGAGAGGCGTTAGCACCCACCCCAGAAAGACGCCACCCTTCTCTGGAGGGTGGTAAAACTTGGGTCTCCTGAAAGGTTCTCCGCTCAGCTTTTTCCAGCATGGAGAAGGTAGCTCAAATCCCTAAGGGGACTGGAAGAGACAGGCAGGCTTGTGTCTCCTTGTGTCTCCAAGTCCCTAAGGTCCCAGGATGGTGCTGCTGGATTGGAGACTCTGCTTGGGACAGTGACATCAGCAATGTGACCAAACCACAAGTCTCCTTACGTGGAACAGAAAGGCAGGCACAGCAGCCAGTAGTTCAAACCCTGCTTCTAACACTTACTAGCCGTAAGCTAAGGCAACCCCAGCCCCCTTTCTTTCCTCCTGTCTCCATTTATAAAAATGGGGATAATAAAATTGTTGCAAAAAATAAACAAATCGATGTAAAAGAAAGTTTCATTATGAATTTGAATCTACTGCTGCTGCACAGAGCAGGTGGGAGCTACTGCAACCCCTTAACAGTCATCAACTCTTGGCTGTGAAAGTTCCTCGGGTGTGGTCAGGTGTGCTGAAGCACGCCTTTCATCCCAGCACCTGGGAGGCAGAGGCAGGTAGTGCTCTGGGAGTTCCAGGCCAGCATGGGCTACAGAGTAAAACTTTGTCTCAAAAAACAAAGAACAAATTCAAAACCAAAAATTTCTTAGGTGACTTCTAGGAGAATCATGTGGAAATGCTCTAGATAAAATTAAGGGGTGGAGGGAACTCAGGCAGGGTCCCTGGGTCACAACGCCCTGCATGAGCTTTCTCCTGGAGTCTTCGGTTCTTCCTCAGGCCCCTCCTCTGGCAGCCCCGCCCCTTCCAGCCGGCCGCTAGGAAAGCAAGCAAAAGGCTCCTCCCACAAGTGAGCTCAGGAGCCCCTGCTGTCCAAGAAAGTTCTCCCCACAGTCTAGCTGAAAGCCGTTCTTTCCATTTTCTCCCCTGTTCTCCGATAGTCAGAGCCTGCCCTAATCCCCTTTGTCCCCCCATCCCCACCCCAGAAGATCTTGAGTGAGCTTGCTTGGCCTTGCTGTGGGCCCTAGAGCAACTTAGTCAACTACCTTGACCCTGGGGTTCCACAGGCCTTAAATGGGGATGTTCGCAGAACCTATCTCCTGGGTCGTAAGGATGGAACGGGATACTGCCCACGGAAGATCACAGGACCTGAGCAGCAGCTACGGGTTTGATGGAAGAAATGGCAGAATGTGGATGGCGGAAAGAATCCCAAAGCTTTCAGGCCAGCCACTTAACTTCCCGGTGCCCCTATTTTCCATCCATAAAATGGGGACGGTAAGAGTCTATGTCACAGAGACGTCTAGGGCTCTCAGGACAGTTCCCCAACTGTACACATGTTTGCTGAGGTGTGGCCAGTGGGGATCCCCTGGTTTTGCCCCCATATAACTATTGTGCATGAGGAGGGGAGAACTTAGATTCTCTTAGCCTTAGAGAGTGACTGCAAGTAAATGGGGGCCCTGGCACGGGGGGTTCTGGCTAAGGACAAGACCCTTGTCCCCACCTGCCCATTTGCCCACCTCTGGCATCCCCCTAGACCTTGGCTTGGGACCACTGTGGTCCCTCGGCCTCCCCTAGTCAGTGAAGCCAGCCCCCTCCCTGTGCCTGGGGTCCAGACTATGTCCTGGAAATAAAGCAGGGTCCCTGGGGCCCACTCAAGCCGAGGACTGCTCTGCCAGGGTGCCAGCTGGTGCCCACGGGGGCGGAGCTGCAGTTTGATCATGTGGAAAGGGAGAGCTGGAAGCACCCCTAACCTTGATGGTCACCACCAGAGACAAGAAAAGACTCTGGGGTACTGAGGACATCTTCTAGAACAGGAAATGAGATTTGAAAATTGACCTGTCCTGTGCCTCAGTTTACCCAGCCATCCAAGGAACGGAGTCTTCATTCCCATACCCTGGGTTCTCTGGGGCTCCAAAATTCTTGGCTTTGGCCTCTCACAGCTCCACGCCCTCTTTCCTTTCTTAAAGAAATGAGCTTAGCCTCCTCCCCGCCCGGATTCTCTCCTTAGAAGCTACCCCCGGGGACTAGTGGCCAGGGATGGAGAGGGGGAGCCGGAAACCGCAGGCTCCAGACGGCCTCCTCAGGGGATAGGGATGCGTCTCAAGCCCGCCCAGGGTGCCAGCCCTGCCGGGGTCACCCGGAGCTCCCCTCCCCTGCCCTTTCCCGCCTCCTCTGGCCCTTTAAGAGCCTCTCCGCGCGCTGCCGTCCCGGATCAGCCAGAGAGACCATTAAAATTTTATGCAGAATGAAAATGGGCCAGGTCTCCAGCTTCCTCGCTCCCATCCAATGATTTATTACTCGCAAATACCACAGAACTAATTAGTATAGTAATTAATTAATACGCATTTGCATATTTGCATGTGCAATTAGTGCAGTGGAGTGATTACTGGGAGAATGAGGGCCCCGGATTGTCAGATGTGAGGGGGAAGTGGCCTGGAAAAGAGTTAGTGGGAATGAACTTTGCAGGGAGCGCGGGGCGGCAGCGCGGCCGGGGCGGGGCGCCGCGCGGGCTGCGGGGTGCGGAGCGCCGGCGTGGGGAGCGCGAGGGCCTCCCGCGGCCTCCGGCTCGGGACAGGGGTCGCGACCCCGGCGCCCCGCCCGCCCGGCCGCGCCCGCCCCGCCCCCGCCGCGTGGCACAGCTCCAAGCGCGCGCCTGATTGTTATGCATTGTGTTTCTCGTCGCGAGCGGAGCCGGGCGGAATGGGGCTGGCACAAGCTGTCTCCCTGCCACGCGGCGGTGGCACCTTAAAGGCGCAGCGTCCTCTCCCTGCCGCCGCCGCCGCCGCCCCCACCTCGGAGCCCGGGCCACCGACGTCCCCGGGTGACCTCTGGAGGTCAGGGTGGGAGCGGAGGCCGCCCGGAGGGGTGCGGCGCGGAGCCGGGGCGCGCGGGGCACGTGCCACGGAGCCCGGCAGGCACGAAGTCAGGGCTGCGAGCGCGATCGGGTGGCAGGGGCGCACCGGGCGCTGTGCCAGGCGCGGACGGGGGTGGTGAGGCGAGAACCCGGAGCCAGGCAGACGAAGGACGAGGAGGAGAAAGAAGCAGCGAGTGGCAGGGGGCCCGCTGGGTGCCAAGGGCTTCGCTGGGGCCGTCGGCGAGGCCTGGCTCCTCTGTCTGGGTTTCAGTGGAACAAGACCGCGCGATGGGGCTACGCTCGGGTCCTGGGACAAGCTTCTTCCTTCCGACCCCAGCTGGGAGCCCAGGTCCAGAAGAAGCAATGTTTCCCTGGGAGAGGACCTGGATCTGCAGGGGCAAGCAGAGCGCCCCCTCGGAGAGGAGGGAAGGCGGAGCCCGAGGTCTGATAAGACTGCCTGTCTCTATACAGAGAGGAAGCCGGCCTGGCAGCGGTGTCTTAGGCCTTGGAAGTTGGAACTACTCCTTGTGATTTGGGAGCCTGGAGAGGAGGCAAACAAGGGCCGCTCCTTTCCTTCTCCATGGCAACATCACGATCACCCAGACTTTAGAAACGAGGACACAGTTTATAATCGTGAATAAGCCCAAGACTGGACCTCACACAACTTGGTTCAAATGTGGGCTCTAGGCCGGTGAAGTGGCTCAGCTGGTAAAGACAAGCCCGAAGACTTAGTTTGATGGCCCTGGGACCCCCATGATGGAGGAAGAGAACTGCTTCCCCTAAGTTTCAACTTCTTCGACAGGTGTGCCGTGGCACGTGCTCCCTACACACACACACACGACCCCTGTCATTACAGAGCTATTGAGTGCTTTAATGTTTCAGGACAGGAGCACCCCCAAAGTGTTTTGTTTTGGAGTCTCAAGCTGGCCTCCAACTGGCTCTCTCCCGCTAAGCATTTATTGTGGGACGTCAGATGCGTTGTGACCAAGCATCCCTGGCCTGTGGTGCCCCTGGGGCAGCCAGGAGGAAGAGGTCACTGGCTAAGTCTGACATGGACCATCCTGAGCACCAGTCTCCCTGCGCCTCTGGCTAAAGGATGGCTTCCTGCCCTGGCTGAGGCTGCCACGGACACCTTGCCCAGGTGGCCCTTTGAAACTGCCTCCTCTAAGTCCCAGCACAGGACATCCATGTTTACTGTCAAGTCTCCAGTGGCCCAGCAGTAGGGCCAGGCTCCAGGGACATGTTAGAGAACTGTCCAGTAGTGCCAGCCCCAGAATCCCCAAGCCAGACTTTGTGACCCTGATTTCTCAGGGGGTCCAACTGGGAAAATTGCAGCAGAGCCCCCATTGTCGTGCCCCAGCCCGGGCTCTATCCCATCCACCAGGCTGGGCGTCTCAGAGTACACCCTGTACCCTGCTGTCCTTATGCCCATCTCGTCAGTTCTGGGGCCCTGGTGGACAGGTGGCACAATTCCCATCTTATAGTGGAGGAGAAAGAAGGTCAAATTCTTTGACCACGGTGAGATGATGCCAAGGCCAGGGGTCTGCTGCAGCGCTGGGCCCTGTCTCCATCTGGCCTTCCTGTGAGAACCTTTGCGTGGGGGATGGGAGAGGGCCAGGGGCAAGACCACCAACTGCCTGTGCAGAAACCTGACAGTGAGGCAGAACAAAGACGAGAGCCCCGGGAATGAAAAACATTTCAAAACTAAAGCTGATCCAGGGCTAGAGGCAAAATCAGCCGCGTCTGGGATGGCCAGGGGCTGAAGAAGCACTCACACCTGTTAGCTCAGAAAAGGCCCGCTGCTGCCCCCAAAGGCAGGCCCGTTTTACAGAGGGGAAGGCTGAGGTTAGGCCATGTTGGGCTTAGAGCAGGGTTGAGCAAAGAGAAAGAGGAATACAGGTAGATCTGTGGATGGGTAGGTGTCTTGCTCTGGCTGCTGGCTGCCCCTCCTCCAACAGCAGGGGAATAGTTCTGTGGCACCCCAGCTGCATACTGAGGCTAGTCTGTGCTCCTGCCTTCCAGAATAGTAGAGCATCTATGTAGCGTGCTGCCCGGCCACCTGGGTGGACTTCCTGGTGGTGGTGACATTTAGGCAGAAAGGGGCATGTGTGCTGCCTTCAGCAGGAGCAAATGTCTAAGGCAGGGCACAAATTAGTGAAGCCACAGGACGGACCTGCCTTGGGGTACAGTTAGAGACATGGAAGGTGCTGGGATGGGTTTGCATTTCAGACAGGATGAGCAGGGTGGGCCCTTCAGGGGAGGTAAAGGGGGAGAGCCAGGCCATGGAAGATAGAGACTGCAGCAGGGCCCGACTCAGCCCTGTTCTGACCCCCCTCCTCCCTCAAGAGTCACATGCAAGCATTCTGTCTGGGGGCGTGGTGGGGGAGCTACTGAGCTTCAGGACTTGGGGACCAAGCAAGAGTCTCCCACAGGACCTCACTGCTCTGATAAGCCGTGTACCACGGGATCTCACAGTGACAGTAAAACAGGGCCTGTTGCCCAGGGAGCAGCGGTCAGCACTAGCAGGGCACCAAGCCCAGGACCACATCCCTCTGGCCCATCCTGGGTACGGACATTTGTGTTTTTGTTTTGCTTTGTTTTCAAGACAGGGTCTCACTACCCCAGATGGGCCTGGCGCTCTGTTTAGCAGAGGATGACCTTGAACTTCTGATCTTCCACCTCGGGGGTGCTGAGATCGCAGGAGTGCACCAACCCTGTTTATGCTGGAGACCAGACTCAGGAACTTGACAAGCTTTCTCACTACTGAGCTCCACCCTGCCCAGCTCTGCCGACTGACATTTGTGGGTGTCAGTGACCCTGGTTTTACTGACCCCAGGAGACTCAAAATGGCTCCATGGTGCCCTCCCCACCCCACTCCCGCCAAGCAGTGTGGGTGACATGAGAATCCCCCCAAAGCTATCACAAGTAGCTCTAAGACAAAACAGGGACGGGTGGGAGGAGGAACCTTCCAAGCTGACCGCAGCCCAGAGGGAGGCTGGAGGGCTCCCAGGAGAAGGTGTCTGGGAAGCTTCTTGGTGAGGGTGATGAATTTGAGTACTGGGAAACCAGTGCCCGCCTGGGAACTAGCTCTTCTTACAAATGCAGGGCACAGAGGTCAAAGGTTACGAGGGGAAAGGTCACACACAATTTTGGAGCAAGGGTACAAGCCTGAGGGGGCTGGCTTGGCGGGAGGACTTAGGCCCTCTTCGACCTGTCATTCATTAGCCCTGGGTCGCGAGGACACCGCGTAGGCTCCCAGTTCTGGGTGGGACCGAGGCCCGGCCCAGGGCGCGGCCGGGGAAGCGCAGGAGAACCGCGGCCGGGGGCCGGGGTCAGGACAGGAGGCCCGCCCGGAGGAGGGGGCTGCCCCTCGCCGGCTCCCCTCCCCCTCCGCCGTGGCACCACGAGGCACGCAGCCGCATATCACCCGTGCCAGCCCTCACCTCCCGGCAACGTCGCCGCATTCTCAGCCACGCCATCTGGCGTGCCCGCCGCTCCCCGGCTCACTGCGGCGGGCGGGGGAGGGGGCAGCGGGGCAGGTGCCCACCCTGGAGCCGGGAGCGAGCGGCGGGTCCCCCTCCCCCGGCGTGCCCCGCGCTCGAGGTGGGGCAGGGGCCGGGCCGGGGGCGGCAGGGGCTCCCCGGCTCCGGGGGCAGCGGGCATCCGAACCGCGGGAGCGGGCGCCCGGGCAGTGCGGTCCCCACCCCCGGGCCCTCGAGGGGCTCCACTCCGCCCTTCCCCCACACCTGGGGAGCCGGGCTCCCCTCACCTGTCCGCCCAGCCAGGGCCTGCCACCCCCCCGCCCTCCCGAGATGGCTGTCGGGAGCCAGGGTGGCCTGGGTCCGGCCCACCTGCTCCCGGGCCCGCAGTGATGGGGGTTCAAGCCTCCTCCCTCACACGGGCCGCGGAGCAGCCTCATGGGGGGCCAGAGTGGCTGTCCTTCTGAGGGCCAGAATGGAGCGGAGCACTGAGATCCACCACAAGTGATTGATCTGGGGACAGCGAGGGGTACATAGAGCAGTTTTCTAGAACATTCTTCTTCCTACCTCCCTGAGCGAGATTCCCCTAGTCTGTTCAGGAATGACCTGTCTCCTCCCTGCCACCTTCTGCCCTCTCTCCTCCTCCATGCGTCCCTCAGCCCCCCTCACCGCTGCCCCTCAGGCCCCAGCCAGAACAAAATGGCCGCAGCCCCTCTGAGGCAGCCATTTTAGGTGCCCAGACTGTGGCCTCCCTTGGGATGGGGCTATGTCTCCATGGGAACCTCAGGCCCCCAGCTCCCTGCTCCCACCCTGAGGTGTGGGCAGCCGAAATGGACGACTTCCAGGCCTGGCTGAATTGCCCGAGATTCTCCTTTTCCTCTCAGAGACCTGGAGGGGACCAGGCCCCTCACCAAGTCCCTTCCCCCAATGCCACGGGGAGGAACAGATGGCATCTCTGGGTGCCCTTCTCCTTTCGTCTCCTTCCTTCCATTTCTGGCTCTCTGTGTCTCTCTCAGTGCATCTCTGAGTAGAGAGGAGCGTGCATGTCCCGGCGTGTTAATGCCTGCTTGCGTGTATGTGGACACACGTGTTCTACCTCCTCAGCGCTCATGTCTGAGGCCGGCCCGTCCCACACCTCCCTCTGTTCCAATTTCCCCCTGGTTTTTATTGTATCTTCTAAAAAAAATAAAATAAAGTTGGAATGTGCCGAGTGAGAAAAACTTGTTCCATTTTTCTGAAGGGAGAAAAGAAGGATGACGAGACAGGCCCAGAGGGATGAAGTTCTCTGTCCCCCAGGCCTGACCACCCCACCGTCCTCAGGCTGTAAGAGCTCACAAGGTTGGTGTTCCCGATCCTGAAGAAGGTTCTGTCCTCCTGGAGCGTTCTCAGACCCCAGAGGTCTCAGCTCAGTTCTTGGTTTGGGGAGAATGCAGAGGGTATGGTACTGTTCTCTACCAAGGAAGCATTCATCCACGTATTCATGCGTACATTCACCCGTTAATTTAACAAAAATTCGGATTCTACGTAGGCAAAACATTCTACTTGGGGATGGGATCTATGCAAGAAGTTAATATTATCAAGCAAGTTACAATTTACAAAGTGTCTTAATAAAAATAAAAATAAAAGCTGGAGGTTACTGGAAGCTTCTGTTATTGCTGTTATATGCTAAGCTCCTTAACCTATCACCCTACTCAGTGCTAACTGACAGCTCTACAAAGGGAGTAGAATAATAATCCCCATTTTATAGATAGGGAAATCAAAACTGAGAAGGACATCTGAGAGGAGTTTGTTTGTTTGTGCAGGGATTCAAACTCAGGGCCTTGGACTTTCTGGGCAAGCCCCCTACCTTGGAGCTAAATCCTCAGCTTGGAAGTGGTGGTGCATGCCTTTAATCCCAGCACTCCGGAGGCAGAGGTTCAGGGCCAGCCTGGTCTACAATAGACAAAATCAAACATCATCGAAACAAAACAAAATGAAAAGCAGGTGAGAGGAACTGCCCAAGAACCGGAAGTTGATATCATGTGTCTGGGCAAATACCACCCAGCCAAGAGGCTCCCAGGAGATGGGTTGAAACTATACCCTAAACTGGAGGGCTCCTGGCCAGCCCCGCCCCAGATCCAATCATTTTACTTCTGCCCCTGCCAGCTATCTGACTTAGGTGGGGCTCAGCTTCCTAGTAAAGGGCCTCTTGTCCTTGGAGACCAGCAAGGTGATTGTGCGGTTGGTGGAGGAGCTCCGGGTTCTAGTCCCAGCTTGTTGTCCCTCTGTGTTCCTGTCTACATCCGTTTCCCTGCACAGGCCTCTGCGGAAGGAAGAGCAAGAGAGCTGCCTTCTGACCTTCTTTCAGCTCCTGGCCTCCAAGAGTCCTGGACAACTTCATAGCCCCTTTCTCAAGGTCATCCAAGCCGCAGTGTGTCTCCATGTAGAACCTTGTTCAGTCTGTAACATCAAATCCATGTCTAACCAGCCCAAGGCCCCGTTGAGGTTGTCTGTCCAGGTAAGACCAGAGGGCACGCGGCTGGATTGGGATTGGGCAGGAAGTCTCCTCTTGCTTTGCTTTGTGCCAGTCAGTGCTTGGCATGTGGCTGGCCTCTACATTTGTGCCGGAGGAGGAGCCAAAGTCCTTGTGCACAGGTAGGCCAAGGGAGAGACAGGCAATTTGGGCCTGAAAGCCACACCTGCCTGAAACCAGTGTGGGCAAGGTACCCACTCACACTCAGGTGTCTCTCTGAGTAGGGGTGAGGGACAGTGTTGAGTGGGTATAAAGTTCGTACCTTTGACCTGTACCATTTACATCTGTGTCTGGTCCAGTAAGAGGGTTGAGAGGTAAGCTGTAAAGCACCTGTTCCCTGTCTCCCTTATCAAGACACCAGTTTGGTCTCTCCTCCCCCTCTCGATTCTCCTGGGACTGCAGCCTCTGTGCCATTTCTGTTTTCTGCAGGGAGATGTTTGGGTCCCATCTAGGAACTCCAGGGAGTCCCCAACCAAGCCTCCACTCTGTTCAACCAGCGGAGTCAGAAGGTCCAGAGAAAGCCACTGGTGGGATGTTTGACTCCCAGGCGAGGTCTGGGGACAATACAGACATAAGGAAGGGGGAAGAGGAAGGCTTCTGGGTTGGGAATCCAGATCTGTGCCCACCCTAACCCCAGATGGGGGACACATAGCTCATCTCCCAAGTTCCTCCCCACCCCACCCCACCCCAACATACACAATGCCCTCGACAACCAAGGAAACATGTCCTATGTGAGGACTCCACAGCTAGACACACATGCCCCACAGACACATGTCCACCCGTGCAGAGGCGCAGACACCCAGGCAGGCAAATCTTTCCCTTCCTCTGTCTTTCCCTTGGTTTGAATTTCGTTCAGCCACATATGTTGTGTGTGCGTGAGGGTGGGTGGGGGAGGGGCAGACAGGGATGAGGAATGGCGTGGTGCCAGCATCTACCTATGGGGCTTGGGCCAGGGATGCCCCCCACACCCACCCTGGAAGGAGGCCTCAGCTGTCCCTTTGTGGTGAAGGGGACCCTCTTGGGGAGTGGCAGTAAGTACTGAGGTCCCCTCTCCACATCCCAGGGTCTGGTCTTGACCCACCTTAGGGACCTAGAGGCAGGGAAATGGACAGATCAAGACCCTGGAGAGAGTCTAGAATTGGCCACCGCCACAAACCTCCAATTCCCAGACTTGCCACCCCATTGTTCCCATGTGGGGGGCTCTATATCTGGGGGGGCAAATCCTCCCACCTCCCTCTCAATCCCTGCTTTCCCTGCGTTGGGCGGGGAGGGGAGGGCGGCAGAGATATTTATTTATTTCCTTTATTTATTTAATTTTTTTTTTTTTTTTTTGGAGTAGAGAGTGACAGATGGCGGCGGGTCCCGGGGGAGCCGGCTCTCCCCCAATGCAGACGCATGCCAATCACCGTCTCTCATGTGATAGCTGCTGCCCGTGACGTGCCAAGCCCATATGGCCTGGCATAGAGGCTGGTACCCCGCCTGGTAGAGATGCCACACTCGCTCCGCGGCTCGCATGGCGCTCTGAAGACGCCGGCGCCCGCCGCCTTGAGGAACCGCTGCCCCCGCTCCCTGAAGATGGGGGAACAATGAAATAAGCGAGAAGATTCCTCTTCTCCCCCCCTCTCTCTCTTGCCCCCTCCCCCCTCCCCTCCCCTCTCCCCTTGACTCCTCTCTGAGGTAAGTTGTCCGAGAGGGAGCTAGATCTGACCTGCCAATTGGGGGGTGGGGGTGCGCTGCCTCGGACATGAAAGTCTCCAGGTTCCCGATTCCTGGGACTCTACCCCCTCACTGGGTGGGCATCGGGGGCGCCCCGTGTTCTCCCTCCCATAGGGGCCGCAGCTCAAGGGGCTGCGGAGGGAGACCTTATGCCTACTAGGATGGGCTGGGGGGGCAGGGTCATGAGGCGCGCAAAGAGGCGAAGATGACTGTCCCCCCCATGACTGTCCCGAAGGAACCTGCGACCTTTCCCCACCATCAGAAAAGATAAGCAAACAAACAAATTTGGATTTTTCCCTATGGATCCCAAAATACAACGAGATCTGAAGAGACGTGTGGGAGGGAGGCAGTTTGAAGGGGGGAAGGGGGTCCCCGACCGCAGGGGAGACGGATAGGGTCCACTTCTGGGTCTTCTCCCTACGCCCCAGTTTCTTCTGTCCTCGCCACCCAGAGCCGGCTCCTGGAGACCCGGTCGCAGCGGCTAGAGGAGACCGTGCTCCGGCGGCAGGAATTGGGGCTGCGGGGGTGGGGGCCGGGCCGGGGGCGGCGCGCGGCCAACTTGCAAATTGGATTAGGGAGCGTGGGGGTGAGAGGCACCCGAGGGCTGGGGAGCCGGGCGGAGGGGCCGGGCCGCAAGCCGGGGAACGGGGCAGCTGTCCCCGCGGCGGCCGCCCGGCTTCTCTCCAGCTCTCTTCTCTCCGGGAGAGAGCAGGCTTTCGGGCGAGAGCACCGCCTCCCTGGGCGGAGGGACCGGGCCCTTTGACCCCCCCAACCGGGTCCACGCAGTCTGGGACCCCGACTCCGGCCGGGCACGGCCTCCTTCCCGGTCAGGGGCGGAGCCGGGGCCGGGCTCCCGGGCGAGGGCCTGGGCCGCGGTCCCCCGCCGGCAGCCGGGCAGGGTTGGGCTGGCCCTGGGCGGGGCAGCGGGACGCCGTGGGCATCGGGGCCCCCTGGGCTGCAGCGCGCACCGAGACTTGGAGGTGGAGGCGGGTTGGGGGGCCGTGGTGACCCTGGCGCGCCCCTCACTCTGTACTGTCTGTCTCCCCTCCCCGCCCCCGGGGCGCCCTCAGGCACCATGCTGACCCGTCTGTTCAGCGAGCCCGGCCTCCTCTCGGACGTGCCCAAGTTCGCCAGCTGGGGCGACGGCGACGACGACGAGCCGAGGAGCGACAAGGGCGACGCTCCGCCGCAGCCTCCGCCCGCTCCGGGGTCGGGGGCTCCAGGACCCGCCCGGGCCGCCAAGCCTGTGTCCCTTCGTGGAGAAGAGGTCCCCGAAGCCACGTTGGCCGAGGTCAAGGAGGAAGGCGAGCTGGGCGGCGAGGAGGAGGAGGAAGAGGAGGAGGAGGAAGGGCTGGACGAGGCGGAAGGCGAGCGGCCCAAGAAGCGCGGGCCGAAGAAACGCAAGATGACCAAGGCGCGCCTGGAGCGCTCCAAGCTGCGGCGACAGAAGGCCAACGCGCGGGAGCGCAACCGCATGCACGACCTGAACGCCGCGCTGGACAACCTGCGCAAGGTGGTGCCCTGCTACTCCAAGACGCAGAAGCTGTCCAAGATCGAGACGCTGCGCCTGGCCAAGAACTACATCTGGGCCCTCTCGGAGATCCTGCGCTCCGGAAAGCGGCCCGACCTGGTGTCCTACGTGCAGACTCTGTGCAAGGGGCTGTCGCAGCCCACCACTAACCTGGTGGCCGGCTGCCTGCAGCTCAACTCTCGTAACTTCCTCACCGAGCAGGGCGCGGACGGCGCCGGCCGCTTCCACGGCTCAGGCGGCCCGTTCGCCATGCACCCGTACCCGTACCCGTGCTCGCGCCTGGCGGGCGCACAGTGCCAGGCGGCCGGCGGCCTGGGCGGAGGCGCGGCGCACGCCCTGCGGACCCACGGCTACTGCGCCGCCTACGAGACGCTGTACGCGGCGGCGGGTGGCGGCGGCGCCAGCCCGGACTACAACAGCTCCGAGTACGAGGGCCCGCTCAGCCCCCCGCTCTGTCTCAACGGCAACTTCTCGCTCAAGCAGGACTCGTCGCCCGACCACGAGAAGAGCTACCACTATTCTATGCACTACCCGGCGCTGCCCGGCTCGCGGCCCGCGGGCCACGGGCTGGTCTTCGGCTCGTCGGCCGTGCGCGGGGGAGTCCACTCCGAGAATCTCTTGTCTTACGATATGCACCTTCACCACGATCGGGGCCCCATGTACGAGGAGCTCAACGCGTTTTTCCATAACTGAGACCTCGCGCCAACCCCCTTCTTTTTCTTTGCCTTTGCCCGGCACCCCAGCCCCAGCCCCGCTAGCTCAGGGGCTCCCGCCGACTCCAGCGCCGGGCATGGGAGGGGGGCGCGGGCCGCCGGTTCTGCGGCTCTCCGGAGCGGCGTGGTCTCTTACCTGCGGGTGGCCCGTCCCAGGGGCCTCGCTTCCCCCTGGGGACCCGCCTTCTCTCTCCCCAACGGGCTTCCCCTCCCTTCTTCCGTGGAGTGCATCTCTGGGGACCTTCTTCCAGGCCTTCCCTGGAGACTCCCTCCGCATTCCCAAACTTGAGTTTTCTCTCCCACCTCCCAGCAGGCCAGAAGGTGCGGGTAAGGGGCAGCTGAGTTTCGGGATAGCACCCCACCTTGCCTCATGGTTACTTTAAAAACAGACACTGAGCTGCCCAGGTCGATAGGAGTTGGTATCTCTTCCTTCTGGAAGAGGGCAGAAGCCAGGGCGCCCAAACGCCTTCGCCCCAACCCGAGTCTCCGCGTTTTTAAAATTTTAATTTTGGTGGGAGGGGATGTGGATTGAGAGGAAAGAGAGAGGCCAAGCCAATTTGTAACTAGAATCATTTTTCTTTCCCCCCCTTTTTTAAAAAACAAACATACAAAAGAAAAAAAAAAAGAAAAAGGAAAAAAAAAAAAAAAAAGCTAAGAGGCGACAGAGGCCGAACTCAGAGTCCGGATCGGAGAGAAAACGCAGTAAGAACTTTTAGAAGCAATAAAAGGCAAAAATAATAATAATAAAAATACTACCAATAATAATTTTTAAAAAAGACACAAATATCTATGCAAGGAGGTTCTGACTGAGCCTAGCAGCCCGGCCCCGGATGCCCCTCGGGTCCGCCGGCTGCCCCGCCCACGCGCGGATCTGTGCACTTTGGTGAAGTGGGGGCCCGCGCCGCCCCTCCCCCCCCAGGTTCTTACAATCAATGACTCGGAGATTTGGAGCCCCAGTGCCACTGCCCTCCCCCCGCCCTGTCCCGTTGTGCGTCATACTGTTTTCTAAAAACCTGTTTCCAAATTTGTATGGAATGGCAAACTGTTGGGGGGTCTGTTTGGGGAGGGAGGGTTTGCATGAGAGACACACACACGCACACCACACCGCAAGCACACGCAGGCCCGACGCGGGCGCCCGGGACGGAAGGGGGTGAGTCTACAGGCTCCTCCTCTCTACAGGCACTCGGGTCCCCTCCCGGGGTGAGGTGGAGGAGCCTGGACCTGGGAGCAGCCCTACCCCAGCCCGGACTGTGCCTCCGTGGGTGCCAAGCTCCTGGTGACTTCTGGTGGCTGGAGAGGGCCTTTTTTGTTTGTTTTGTTTTTGTTTGTTTGGGGAGGGAGGGAATTTTTTTGTTGTTGTTGCTTTTGTTTTTTTGTTTTGTTTTGTGTTTGGTTCTAGGCTCCTCCTGACTCTTGTCATCCAGTGAGCAGGGGGGACTGAGGGCTCTCCTTCTGGAGATTTCCCGCAGAAGAGGCAACAGGTGAACCTCTCCCCACCAGAGACAGGGAACCACGCACCCAAACACTCGATGCAAAAACGCAAACCCACAGGCGACACACCCCCACACACGCAATTTTACCTTCCTCTTGTAGCGAAGATGAACTCCCGTCGGACACCCGAAGTGCATTGCGTGTTTCTGTTGAGTTTAATGACGATTAATAAATATTTATGTAAATGAGATGCGAAGCAGACCCAGTTTCTCACAGTGGCCTCCTTCTGTGGGTGGGGGCAAGGATTGCTCTGGGGCTGGGGTGATGGAGGCTACTTCCAGGGACTGTTCAGAAGCCTAAGAGAATGACTGTAGGCATTACTGGGTGGGGTTTTTACACTGCAAGACCTTCACAGGCACCCACTGGGCCCATAAACAATCACACTTAGTGCCCCTCCAAGGTCCCCACCCAGATTTACATAGGCACCCAGCACAAAGCACCCCTATGACTTCTTACATTCATTCAGCTCCCAAACACGCCCAAGGATCTTCTCTGAAAACAAAACATCTTTTTCATCAATGAGAAATTATCAAAGTGGGGCCATCCCACCATTTTACAACCCTTGGCTTATCCTTACAAAAAAGCAAATGGGTGCAAAGAAAGAGAGCGTTTGAGGCAGACATGGATTTTCTTGAATTTAAAGAAAAGACCACGAGGGTAAAATATTAATGGAGAAATCTCCTTTCTGCCTTAAATCTGTGTTTCAGTGGGCTCAAAGGAATGGACTCTTTCAGCTTCAGAGATACTGGCATTTTAGGGGTACTGATAAGGTTGGAGGTCTATGAGGTGCCTGATTCTGGAGGGGCACCTGGTTGAAGACAATACCTAACCATGAGCAAGGGGGGGGCAACGCTGATTAATACCTACACAGCCTCCTTTTCTGTGGCAGTTCTGAAGAAAGGGGGGGCCTCGATGGAAACCACAGGAAGACCCTCATTTACTACTTCTCTAACCCCTAGACCCCAGCGCCCATCAAAGCTCTGAAGTATTTGAAAGGGAGTCTGAGTTCTAAAACTCGCTTCCTAAAACCTGGAGAAACTTAGGAGTTCCCTAAAGAAGCTGCCCCTGGTGCTATTTCCTCTCAAAAAACCATCACTCATTCAGGGTTGAAGTGAAGTTGAATGTAGCATTGTTCAGGTCAAACATGCTAAGGGCTCTTAGGTCCATGACTCCAAAATGAGATCTTTCTAACAGAAGCAGGAGAGAGAAAGGAGGAAGTCTGGATGCCAAAGGAGAACTAGCCGTAGTCGCAGGCTACGCTGCAACTGTGCTCCGCAAGGCTCCAACTAAGTGTCCAAACTCTTTAGTCCTCTGAGTGAAAAATGTCAGCCCTGGTGGAGAGGGGCAAGCTGGGAGCTGTCCACTTCACGGTGCTGACCAGAAGCGAACATTTTTCCTTTTGGTTGCGGAGGAAGACCCGTGCTGGGGACTCGGGAAGCAGCACCCATTGGAATTCTCTTGCAGGGAGACATCCTAGGAGACTTTCATTGTTAATTCTTTAAAAATGTTCACCGTGTTCTCTGGATTTCTCTCAGGACCACCTCTCCAGAGTGAGAGTGAGCCCTTTGTCACTGGGTTCTTCTCTGCGGGTGGCTAATGGAATCTAACAGATCTCTGAATCACTTTTATTCTTGAGAGGAAGATTTTGATCCATCTTCTCTGTCCTCCATTTCTGTGGGGGGCAGGGAGTTTGCAATATGCACATTCTGACCCTAAACTGAAGGAGCTGGTCTGTGCCTGGGCTGGGTATAGCCTGGGCACAGCCTGGCAGGGGCATTTGGAAGAAAAGGAATTCGGCATTGTCCCAAGATGTGATTTTCATCTTGCTCTGGAAACAAGGTTAATTGGGCTTCTCTCCCACTCAGCTGGTTTCCCAGAACCTGCTCTGAACTCCAAGCTGGGCAGGATCCAGGTGGCTTGGGGCCGGATGTAAAGGACCCCTCCACGTGGCTCCCCTGGCTAGATCACAGGGTCCTCTACATAGCTCTTCCAGCTACCCCACACCGTTCCATTCTGTTCTGAAGCCAGATTCCAGCCCCTTTTGAAAGATGGTGATGACCTGTGGGCCATTGTGTCTATGGGTCAGGCCATGTGGGGACTCAAGGACCCTTTTGAGGGGGAGGGACACCGAAACTCCTGCTTCTAGTGAATCCCTCCAGCAGCCGGACTCTAATTTCTGACCTTCCCACATGCTGCCTGCACTCTGGCTGACTCTAACCTCCCACCACAGCCCTCCTCCCCTATGCAACACTTAACTGCCCTGGTGAGATGGCAAGATGAGCAGGAGAAGAAGATGTGCATGGACACTCAGCCCCAGATGCCCCCTCACAGAGCTCTTTCTCTCGCTTGGCTTGCCTGCACACACATCCGGAGAAGCTCCACGAAAAGAAGGAGGGGCTAGGTGAAAGAGTGCGGGCATGGCTTGGGGCAGGGCAGTGGGCAGGAGCAGGAAGTGCAGAGAGGACTCCTTTTTTCCCCTAGCCTAAACAAGCAGGCTCTTCCAGCATCCCACACCCTGCTCAGATCAACCCCTGAGCTGCCCAACCCAATGGCTGGAGCCAGGCTCAACTGGAGGGTGTTTTCTCCTTGATCTTTTCCAGCCCCCATCTCATGCCCAGCATTTGAAAATGGCAGAGAAACAGAGATGCCCATTTGCTTATCTGGCAGGATAAGGAAGAAATATAGCTGCCTCTCCCTGCACCATTTAATTCCATCTCAACTACCACTGGACCTTGAGTCACTGTCCACAAGTGAAACTTCAGCTCTGATTTTATCACCTAGGGTAATCGCCTGGATGAACCACTGGGGAAGGCAAGAAAGCTGAGTCCTCGTGGATCAGCCACAGGGAAGCCCTTTACTCCAGATACCCACAGGGGTGTGCCAGCTTGTGTTCCTTCCACAGATCCGTAGCCACTGGATGCTGGATTTGCTGACAGAGGTCAGAGGTTTCGTTCTCTTTTGCTCAACCTTGACTTCCTCCTCTTCCAGGAACCTTTAACAGGAAGTCACTTGCTCCTAGAAGCTGCCATGGATTTCAGGGATTGCAGGACTGTGTACAGTTCTAGATCCCACAGATTAGTTTTCAAGGTAGAAGGGGTAAAAGAAAATATAAGCCAACCCTGGACAGCCCCAGTCATGACCTCCAAGCACAAGCCTGCATCACATGACAACAGAGATCCAGGGCAGCCCAGGGCTCCCTTCTGACCTGTGTAGGTTGTGTAAAGAAGAAAGTTTCTTATTTTCAGGGAGTGAGTGGAGACAGAGCCCACACCATCAGGGCGGGTTCCCGGAGTCCAGCCGGAGACACTCACCTTCTTTTCCCCCCTGAGCTTGGGTAGCTAGGTGTTGTCCACAGGCCTAGAGGCTTGTGACACCTGGACTCTGAGAAACCTGGAATCCCTCTCCTGGTTCTGAATCTTGATTTTTGTTGTTGTTTTACCTGGGCCTTCAAAAATTCTCCACAAAGTTTCCCAAGGTGAGCAGCCTGAGGTGGGGGAGGGGTGCTGCTGCCTTGGGAAGGCTGTTTTGTTACTGAAACTTTATCCTAAGACGCTGGATTCAGAGTGCAGGTCGTGCGGAACAACCGGACTGGAGAAGGCCAGGACTGGATAGGCTCACCTCCAGGATGGCATTTCGTACTTGGCAGGAATATGCCAGGATTGTTATTTTCCTAGCCCCTTAGTTAGGAGATGGGAAGCTAGGTAGCACTGAAGGAAGGGGTCGAGGCTACCCTTTTAAGCACTAGCCATGCCAAGGGAGATGGGGGACACCTTCCAGCTGCCTCTCTAGGCATGTCCCTGATGCTGCCAGTTGTGCCAGCTCCAGGGCAGGAGCCCAGATTCTCTAACGTTAACTGGGGAGTGCAAGATTCACCTGGGGTGTGTGCCTGGTGTTTCGTGATTTCAACCCCTCTCTCTCTCTCTCTTTCTGCCTCTCTCAAGCCCTGTTTGCATCTCATTCCTCTTTTTGGAATTAATTAAATTAGGAACGAGTCTTTCTGGGGCTCTCCCACCTCCTGCCTCAGGCTGAGCTGGCCAGGAGGCCAAAGCTGAGAGGTCAGGTCCCACCGGGGCCCCAGGAGCCCACGAGCCCTTTGGGGACCCGCATGCCAGTTCCTATCCCCAGCCAAGACTTTGCCAAGGGCACAGCTGGGCGGGGTCTGGGCAGCCCGCCCGGCTTGGGACATCTGTTCTCGCCAGAGTCGCATTAAAAGCGAGTGGTGGGGGTAGGGGGCTCAGAAACAACCCCTCAAACCCCAGGCCGGTGCCGGCCTGCTCCACCTGCAGTTGGAGGCAGGAGAGGACACGGCATGCACCTGGGCTTGTTTTTCTGCTCTCTTGGGAATGGAGTGAGATTTGGGATGAGGTCAGGTGGGATGTTCTCTCTTTCCTAGGTCTCACCCACTTCTCTGACAGAGGTAACATGGAGCCACCCTCCTGCCGGGCAGTAAGGCACCCCAGCCTTGCTCCAGCCGCCAGGGAGCCCATGGAGGCGCCGGCGCCCGCAATTCAGCAGAGGATGCTGGCCGGTCGACAAGGGAGCTGATCCCGCTTGCTGCGAACTGAGCTCCCAGGCCGAGGCTGGAGCGCTGCACAGGAGGAGGGTTAAAAACAACTCAATTAAAATATCTGAAATATTTGCGTTTATATGGAAGACTGAGTGGTACTTTAAACACACACACACACACACACACACACACACACACACACACACACACACACACACGCACCCCCCCTAGAATAACCACAAAGCCCTAAGCTAAACCAAACCCAAATCCTTAACTACTGATCATTTTGTAGAAAATGACAGAAAATTTCCTCAGACGCCTTTCCTCTAGTGTCGCCGCAAAAAAGCTCCCGCTTGCTCAAGCCCTGAGCCCGCTACACCTCCACCACCCTGGAGCCCTGGCGCCGAGCCCAGGTCGCCCCCTGCCCACCCTTCGCTCGCATGTTTGTGCCAGTCTGTGCCACTCAGCCGGTGCCCGGTGCCCGGTGCCAGGCGCGGGGGGAAGGCGGGGAGGAGCCGAGGCTCCAGCTTAAATTCCATGGCATCTGTTCATTATTATACAGTGAGGATTTTTATATGGACAGCTAAATTAAAGACAGATTTTTGCCAGAATTGCAGATCCCATAAAAATGATGACACAGGATGGGGGCTTTGCTTTTTTTTTTTTTTTTTTAATAAAGAAAGATTAAAAACACAACCTGACAAGCCACACCTCAGACCCTTCTGTGTCCCGGTCCTCTGCCTTTGACTTTCTTTGCCTCTTTACCCATCTTTTTCTTCTGGTTGCCCTGAGAGACTCTAACTCCCTGCTGCTCTCCAAATCCAGGGAAACACAGACACCCAGTGATCAACCACTTGCTCCCACAGGGGTAGGAGAAACAGCTCAGGCTCTGAGGGTCAGAGTGGAGACAGGAGCTGCTTCTGGTCTGGAGAGAAGCTTGACTTTCCCCTGTGCTGCTTGCTATATGTTTGGCTGGTCGGTAAGCCAAAGATCTGGAGGCTTCAGGTCTTCAGACCAGGTATGTGGAGTCATCTGCTCAGGGACACCTGGGCAGCACCCATCTCCCCATTGGAGAGGGTAATACAGGAATAAGGCACCCTGTCAACTTAGAGAACTTCTAGAATCTCAAATTTCACAGATTTTAGGACGCTGGACCCCGCACCTGGGTGGTATGTTCTAGAATTTGCAGGGCTGCCGATTTCTAGAATTCCAAGAGTCCTGGGCCAGGGGAAGACGGTTTAGACTTCGGTGTTTCTGTATTCGACTTTGAAGCTGTGGTATGATATTTTGGGGGGCCCCACCGGGTTCCTGGAGAAGGTTTGGCAGGGGCAGGCAACATCAGGAGAGGTGGGGCCACTCAGAGGGGTCCTGAAAGTGTCCCCTAAAGCCAGTGGGAGCCATTCTCCTTTTTCTTTCTTTCCTTAAAAAAAATATTTTCAGGGCAGAAAAAGAAATATGTGCAGAGTTCTGTGTCCTCTAGACAATTGCTCTCTGTGTGTCTGTGTCTGTCTGTGACTCTGTCTGTGTAGCTGCCTGCTTGTCTCTCTCCGATTCGGAGCTGACAGAATTCCTATCAAAAGAGTGAAGGCAGAGACATCTGTGTGCCGAATGACTGTGCCTACTCGAACCTGCCAATCGCTCCTGGCACGAGCTGGGTAACAAATGCCTGTTACCTCGGAATGCTGTCGGGCGGGGGGAGGGGGAGGGCGCCTGGCACCACCCAGACTGCCAAGCTCTGCCAAGACCCCCTCCTGCCTGCTGCGGGTCTCGCCCCCTTCTCTGAGTTGGGGATCCATGGAATTGGATTATTTATTAATTAGCAGTAATTAGAAAATTTTGGAGTCTCTCAGCCTAGTGACCCCTTCTCCTCCGCTTCTAGAACTTTGACCCCCTCTCCTGTCCTGCCCTCCCCCACTTTCTGGATTAACTCTGGGTTTCTACTAAGGGCAGGCGGCCAGTTGTTGGGGAAGGGGCTCCTGGAATGCAGGAAAAGGGGTCTCTAGAGGGAAGAATTCCACTAAAGTTGCCAGGAGGAGTTTCTCTGGAGAAGTGTCAGGGTCTGGGCAGAGGGTCTGCGTAGACGTGGCTGTCTGGCTGGGCTATGGAGTTGGGCAGAGCCACAGAGGGGGAGAGACAGTGGAGAAGTGGAGCTCAGGAGATACTGAGGAGAAAAAAAGGGGGTGAGAGGAGGAGGCAAGAAGCTGAGGTGAGAGGCAAGCTGGTTCTCTCGCTCAGGAGCGGCTGCCGCCACCTTGCTGCCTCAGGAGCAGGAGCAGGCGGTGCTCCGAGATCCATCAACTGGTTCTGCTGTGGGATGGGGGGAGGGGAGAAGGAGAGCACTACTGTCACAGCCGGTGCCAGCTGGGGGTGGGGTATTGGGAGGAGGGCGGAGAGCACATCTAAAATTCCAAGACATCTGTTCGCCCAAGGAGGAGACACCGTGCTCAAGAAGGCAGGGCACCCTCGACTCATCCGCTCTGTAGTCATTTGTGTCGGGGAAGAACCCTCACTCCAACCCACCCCAGACCACCAAATCAGGCCTGCGGAGAATGAGGAGGCGGGGCGCCAAGTTTGAGATGGGGGGTGTGCTGCACAAACTGCTGTCTTTCTGACTGACTTTCAAGAGGTGGGAAGGGTGGAGGGCTCAGGAGAGAGCTATGTAGAAATCCTGAAAGGGAGGATTTGAAGACAGTAAAGTGTGCTGAAAGAGGTCCTCTGGCTTCTGGTACCCACAGACCTTTCACACGCGTACACGTGTGCGCGCACGTGTACACACACACACACACACACACACACTCCTCCAGACATCACAGGCTCAGATGGTAAGCTTCCCACTTCTGTGAGCACACAAGTCTATATAAACTAGCTTCTCACACACTCAATGATTTATCTGCTCAAACAACTTTATTGAGTGCTGTCTACCTTGGGCCCCGGACTGGGGATCACGGGGACACCTTACTGCCCTGAGCTGTCCACTAGTGAGCATCTTTGGGACAGGCATGCTGCCCAGCACCCACTCAGACCAGACACATTCTTATTGGGAGCTGGAGGGAATGTTCCCTTCCTCTTCTGTCTGGGAGTCCCAGCAGGGAGTCCTGAACTTACAGCCAGCCACATTCTTACCTGCTCCCTATTGGTGGGAGCCCTTGTGCCCCCAAGCTGTGCCTGAACAGGCTCCAATACCACTTACCACTAAACCTCAATGACCACCTCTGACTTCAGTGCCCTGCTTTGGCACCTACCCTCCGCCAGGGCTGCCCTAGCTGGGCCGACAGAGGCCAAGCCTCTCAGCTGGGAACTGTCCATGTGTTTGCTACTTAAAAACTGATTTATGAGGCCGCTGTGGCTGTGGAGGCTTGGCCTGCGGTCCTGGTAGTAATCAAGGGCATATGCCCATCTTGCCTGGCACTGCCCAGCTTGTGAGCCCAGCCCTGGCCTCTACTCTCCTGTTGGGAAGAGAGAGGCACAAAGCCCAGAGTCTTCTTTCTCCCCAAAACATTCTCTTTCTTCCTCTGCCCTCTTCCTTTTCCTCCTCCTCTTCTTCCCTTTCCTCTCTCCCTCCTCCTTTCCTCCCTCCTCCATCCCTCCCTCCCTTTCTTTTCCTTCTCTCCCAAGTGGCAAGGACCAGCCTGTGTGCCGGGCTGGCGCTCACAGCTGCAGCCCATCTGCTATGATTGAATGGTGACAGCGATGAGACTGGAGCTAGGGGGAATGGGGACTGCCCTGCCACCCCTCACCCCTCCGTGCCAACCCCCACGTGCTTCCTTGACCTCTAGAATGAGACTATCCATTTTGCTAGTTCAGGGTGGGGGAATCCCACCCCTGTAAGCAGTAAGGGAATTCCCTTCCCTCCAACTAGATTCCTGGGAGGAAAGGGAGGGACAAGAGGGGAGGGGCACAGCAAAGAAGGAGAGGGTTGGAAGAGCCTTCTGGGAGAAAAAGCCTTTACAGCCTTGAATTGGGCAGGAGCCACTGACACTGACTGGACATAGATGAGGTTCCCAGTTGGACAATACCTATGCAGGTATAGAGTCTGGCTTCTTCTAGAACTCAGGAAAAAGCCTTCAAGAACCTCAGATGAAAAAACTCTGTCCTATGCCCAAGACTCTTGTTACTCTCCTTTTTATGTCATTTCCACTCTCTGAAGCCAAGTAAACTTCCCCCTCCTCTCTCTCCTCCAGGAGTACTTTGGAAGAGAGCTGGGAAAACCCAGTCTTCACTGGTGTCTAAAGTGAGACCTAAGAGTTGGACCTAAGAAAGTAGCAAGGAGGTCCAGCTGAGCACAAGGATTTCCCAACTGAGTCATAGAGAGGCCTGGCGACATAGCAACAGCAATGGCAACACAGATGCCTTTGCCCTTGTTCTGTATACGTAGAGCTTACTGAAGCGCCACAGGGGAGCTGGTACTCTTCTCAACAAGCCTGCGAGCTTAGAACTCTACCTAGAGGACACATAGCCGAGTGCCAAGGCACAGACTGGCTCGAGAGTCTAGGCCTGGCTCTCCTTGGTAGGAGAAAAGGGAAGAACAGGGGATATGAAATTCTTTAGAAGGCATCCTTTCTCTTTCATCCTTCATCATCCCAGTCCCCACTCTCCAGTGAAGGCCCACACATGTGGCTTCTGTCTCCTGCCACTGGCCACATTTGAGTGGGTAGAGAGACTCCCAAGAAAGCACCTGTGCCCTCTGTCCACCTAGTGAGGAGACCACACACATGCATTTGGCTGCATAGGTCCTTGCCTTCCTTGAACCCTGGGAAGCTTGAGAGAAGGGAGTTCCACCCGGCACACATTCCTTCTCCAGAAGGAGTGTGTGGAGTGTGCCTGGGTCTCACATGTCCTCTCTCATTCCAGCCATTTGCATCTCCACTTCCCATAGAGCTTCTTTCGTAGATTCTTCCTTCTTTCATACTTTCACACACTATTTCTCCTTCCCTCTGCTCTCTCTCCTTTGTGTCCTGTCACCCTCCCAGCCTTACAGGATCCTTTTATGATAACCCTGTAGTCTCTGGAAACACCTTCCTACAGGAAGATGGGCTTTTTAATGTTTCATGAGCTCCACAATTAAAGGGTTGCTGGTGGGAGAAGTGGCCCCAGTAAACAGTCCCACTGGAGAGGGAGAGAGGACCCATAATCCAATCTCAGGGATAAGCACTAGGCAGTCACTAAACCCTTGCAATCTTCACAGCAAATCCAGTTCAATGTTGTTGTCTATTTGCTGAAGACAATTTGGGATAAGAAACGAGGAGGAGCAGCTGGTGTGATGCCTGTAACCCCAGCATTCGGGAGGTATAAGCAGGATGAAGAATTCACGAAAGGCAACGCCAGCCTCAGCTGGCTGAGGTAAGGCTGGGTCACAGGAGACCCTATCTAAAAGATAGGGAACGAGAAACATTAACAAGAAGCTGGAACACGGAGTGCAGGCTGGACGGCCTTTTACTTGGGAAACCGAGGGAGAAGGCTCTTGCTCTGGTTACAGCGCAGATTCAGGACCAGCCTAGTCAACAAGACCTTGTCTCAAAAGGAAAAAGTTTTTAAAAAAGGACTAAGTAGGGTCTCCTCAAAAAGGGAGGAGATGAAGCCAGGTCACCTCTGAAGAGATGGATACAAAGGGTTTGGGGTGTACTCTATCTGCGAGGAGATTTTCCTTGACCTTGCTGGCATAGGCGTGTGCTTGGTCATCTCTGGAGAGGCCACTGTTTGTATTCACAGGTTCACTAACAGGAAAAGGAAAAAAAAAGAATGATCCAACTTCCTTATTAAGATCACATGGCAAATACTATGTGTCCAGGGTTTTGGAGAACACTGATTAAGGGAACACTTTCCTGACAGATGGAAAAAAACAACTCAGCTATGGTCACCTATTCTAGCTAGAAGGCTACAGAACATATTATATAGTATGGGTATGTTATGCAATGCTTAACAAAAAGCATGTAGCTTAGCTTGCCTAGCTTTGTGAGGACATAGTTTCAATCTTTAATGCCACAGTGAGTAAATAAAATAAAAAATAAAGACACGAGGAGGAGCGTGATCTCGGGGCTAGCATAGGACTCTGTCAGTATTTTCTCTTTTCCCTATAGCTCTCAGCTTCCTCAGAGCAAGGTGGCACCTGAAAGGGACAACAGGATCTCTATATATCCACATGTCTCACCCGACACAGAGTCCTGAAGGGTAGAGGTTCTTGGCAGGGGTTGGAGGCTGATGGCGTCTTCCTGCTCACCTCCCTCTTCCAAACTCAGGTCAGGTCTCACTGAGTTACCTTGGAATCTTCTCCGACCAGATTCTCCTTTACCCATGAGTTTCTCTTTTGCTTCTCTATTTATTTTTCCTTTCCCGTCACCCAATCCCAGCTCTTTCTCCCCCAAGTTTTCTGTCTCATCCTTCTTTAGAGAAGTGTTTATAAGTGTTCTGGTTTCAGCACCACGGACAGAGACACCGACGGCTGGCAACTCCTGCCCACCTCTGTGCAAGGGGTGAGTGACTCCTTGTGCGTTTCTTTGGTGCAGCTTGGGGGTTCCTTAGCTGAGCTTGTGTGAATGCCTGTGTCTGTGCCACTCTGGGGCACACGCCTGTGGGCGTCTCTGGGTGCATCTGCGTGTTTGTATCTATCTGAGTCGTGTCCCCGCCTGCTCCCCGAGTCTCTGGCTGGGAAAGGGGACAGGATGGGGACGCTCCGTTCTGGAGATGGGGGAGGCAGCGGGTGTATTGGTATCCCAGCCGGTCCTGGGGGCGTCATCCTTGCCCAGACGTTCGCCAAGCACCATGTGGCATGCGTGCCAGCAGGCACAGGCTAAGGGCATTCTGCCCGGCTTGAGAGGAGGTAGAGGAGGCAAGGAGCAGCAAAAGGGGAACTGAGCTCAAAGCTCTGGGACCAGGGTCTTTTTTTCCTACCTAGGCCTTCACCATAGGAACATGTGTGAGAAAACAGTCCAAGTCACTTGTCTGTGTAAGGACTCTCTCAACCAGATAATCAGCGTTTCACACGCAAATATTCTGAGGGACACAGAAAACTGGTCTCTTCCGGCTTGCAGTGAGTGTGTGCTGGTTACCTGAGCCTTCCACATCAGTTCCTGCATGAAAATGCACACATCCAAAAACACATAGGATGGGAGATGCAAGAATCATCTCTTAGTGGTGGTGGCCAATGCCTTTAATCCCAGCACTCAGGAGGCAGAGGCAGGTGGATCTCTGTGAGTTCCAGACCAGCCTGGTCTACAGAGTTCAAGCACAGGCAGAGTTACAACAGAGAAAACTTGTCTGGAAAAATCCAAAACAAAACAAAAAAAGAATCATCTCTTGTATCAAAGAGTAGGATCTTGTGCCTCATAGGTAGGCTGTGAGCCCAAACAGCCACACTACAGATCCGGTAGCTCCTAGGACAGCTGTGCCCTCTCCAAGAAGGGAACACATTTCCCCAGCACAGTGCAGATCCTCCCTGAATTACCATTAGAGGTGTCTGTCCTCAGCATTCAGGCCGGTGCAGGAGAACTGCCTGAATCTTTCACTTGAGAAAGACTGAGGGAGGGGGAGGGGAAAGGCACAAAAATGGTTCCTTTCTGCCCACAGACTCATGGACTGGCAACAGTGCTATATTTTCTCATCTCTGTCCAAACTGGCTATAGATTCTTGCAAGAGTTGTTTCACAGTGAGATTTTACCTTATTTATGATTTTCTTTCTTGAGACAGGTCTCACTGTATAACTCTGGCTGTCCTGAGACCAAGCTGCCCTGGAATTCACAGAGATCCCCTTGCTTCTGCTTTTCCCAGTGCTGGGATTAAAGGTGTGCGGCACCACACCACACTCCCGGTCCTCTGTAAGAGCAACAAGTGCTCTCAACCACTTGGCCATCTCCCCAGCCCCAATTATTTTATTATTAATTCCATGGAAAGGGCGGTTGGCAAGTGTGACCGACTGTGGCTAGAGCATCTAGCTCAGGTGTAAACAGTGGTGAGCCCTCAGTGGATGGGCTACAGCACGAACTGAGTGTGCATGAGAGCCTTGCAATGTCAGAAGTCAGGGGACTGAGATGACAATCTCTCTCCCAGATAGAGGCACACTCTCCCAAATGAAGCAGGAGAAAAAAAGAGTGTGCAGCCAATGGGACAGCAGGGCAGCCCCAGAGCAGGGTGGTGAGAGGAGATGCCCTTGGGCTGGGCCATCTGTACCTCATCCCTCAGGGCTGGGAAGCTTTGCAAGGATCTCCATCCCAGATCTGAATTCGTTCTCCACAAGTCTCTTCTGTTTCTTCTCTTGACTACCCCACTGCTATAAACAGTAATAATTACCCACTCAATTTGTGGCTGAAGGTAGAAATCTGGGGGTCATCCTCAGCTTCTCCTTATTCCTGCTCTCTACATGGACTCTTACCAGGGGGCACTGGTGTTTATTTCAAAATGTACCCCAAGTCCAGGCTCTTCCCTCAGATCTTCCTCATATAGCAGAACAGGTCACCTCTCCTTTGGGCATCTGATCTTGTCCCATTTAATTAATTAGTGTGTGTGTGCATGAGTGTGTGTACATGTGTGTGCATGAGTGTGTGTACATGTGTGTGCATGAGTGTGTGTGCATGAGTGTGCATGCAAACACACGTGTGTGCATAGGTGTGTGTGCATGAGTGTGTGCATGTGTGTGTATGAGTGTGTGTGCACATTTGTGCATGAGTATGTGTGTATGAGTGTGTGTGCGTGTGTGCACATGTGTGCATGAGTGTGTGTGTATGAGTGTGTGCGCGTGTGTGCACATGTGTGCATGAGTATGTGTGTATGAGTGTGTGTGCGTGTGTGCACATGTGTGCATGAGTGTGTGTGTATGAGTGTGTGTTTATGAATGTGAGCATGAATGTGTGTGTGCATTAGTGTGTGTGTTCATGAATGTGTGCATGAGTGTGTGTATGCATTGTCTGTGCGTGGGTGGGTGTGTTTATGAGTGTGTGTATGAGTGTGTTGTGTGTACATGCCAGTGTGTGGGCACACAAGTGCCAGGTGTGTATAGAGGTGAGGACCGCTTTGTGGATCCAGGTCTCATCTTCTACCCTGCTGAGGCAGGGTCTCTCTTGTATGCTGTGCTGCATACT
The DNA here is from genome assembly GCA_026225945.1 of Cricetomys ansorgei. Lineage (NCBI taxonomy): Eukaryota > Metazoa > Chordata > Mammalia > Rodentia > Nesomyidae > Cricetomys > Cricetomys ansorgei. The sequence goes on from JAMJFZ010001881.1 coordinate 15,798,181, forward strand.
CCAGGCTAGCTGGTCTTCCAGCTTTCAGGTGATTCTCTTGTCCCCAACTCCCATCTTGCTATAAGATCCCAGATTGGGGTCACCACATCCAGTATTTTCCATGGGTCCCAGAGAGTGGAGTTCCAGGCTTCCGTCATTAGGCTTGGGTGACTGGGGCTTTTATTTGCTGTGTCATCTCTTCCATCACCCTGCACTTCCTCACCTTTGTTAAAAGACAAAGTCTCAAGCTGTAAGCCAGGCTGACATGGAACTCATGGCAACCCACCTGCCTCAGCCTCCCAAGGGCTGGGATTGCAGGCATGAGCCACCATGCTTGGTCTAGGGAAATCTTTTAAAACCATAAGCTGAGCCGGGCAGTGGGGGCACATTCCTTTAGTCCAGCACTCAGGAGGCAGAGGCAGGCGGATCTCTGAGTTTGAGGCCAGCCTGGGCTGTTCTGGGACAGCCAGGACTATATAGGGAAACCCTGTCTTGAAAAACCAAACAACCCACCAAACAACCAAACAAAAAAGCCCAGAAGCTGCAGGTGCTAACGGCTCAGCAGTTAGGAATGAGTGCTGCTCTGGCGGAGTTTGGTTCCCAGCACCCACATCGGGTGGCTCACAGTCTCCTGTAACCCTAGCTCCAGAGGGGCACTTCTGCACACAGCTGCACCCATACCCACATACACGCACGCACACATAATTAAACACAGACCAGGGACCGTCCAGATGGCTCCTGGCCTGTAGGCTCCTTGAAGACAGGCATCATTATATCTGTTCTATTTCCTTCATACAGGCTGAACCCGGTGTGGACTCAGCTCTTGTGAGGCGTGTTGAAGGGCAGACTTGAGTAATGCTTTGTCGACCTTGAAGAGGGCACGGGAGAGTGAGTCAGTCCTGCAGCCAAGGCCCAAACCTGCTTCATTAGGGACTAGCCTCCCTTCTCTCCCTTCCTCTCGGGAGGCCTGTCTGCTGGCAGCCTCCTAATTATATTTTACTTGACTATAAATCTTTTTGTTAAATATAATTGAATAATACACCTTTCGAATCATCTCATAAACCTAGCATCCGCTTGAAGGTGGTAATTAGCTTCCTAGAATTTCTCACTAGTTTGAAGAGGACTGGCTCTGAGATCATCCACCACCAACCTCGAAGAATCTGTAGGCAGGCCCTGTGTCCCTGAGAAAGGATGGGTCTTGAGGAGCCAGGCTGCTCAGTTCCCTTCTCTCCTAGCTCCCTGGCCGCTGGATCAGCCAGCCAGAGCATTGCCCTGCCCCCTCTGGGATCCAGGGTCTGTGATGTCCCTTTCATCCTCTCCAGGACTCCTGGCTCAGAGCAGTCTCAGCTGGAAGGTCAGAAGGAAGGGAGAGGAAGGGGGCAAACGGGCTGCAGTGCCTGATGTGAGCTAGGCTTGTTCCAGCACTTCTTGCAGCTGTCTGAATACTGAGAGGCTCTGGATGCTGGGGTAGAACTCATTTAAAAGCCAGGGGCAGGAGGACTTGGTGGCAGGAGCCTGCAGTCCCAGCGCTGTCATGAAGGCTGAGGCATGGGGATGCTTAGTTTGAGGTTAGCTACATAGTAAGTCAAGACACAGTAAAGACTCATCCCCAAGCAAAATAAAACAAACAACAAAAACCATCAAATTCTCAGGGTCTTAGAACCGAAGTTCCCAGTGTCACCCGTGGTGGTCGGCTCCCTCAGGCCCTGTTTAGTTCTTCAGCTCTCCTGGTCTCACAGGCCTGATCCCTCCTGGGTCACCCATGCTGGTTCTTTCACATCCCGTACCTGATTCATCAGCGAATATGTCTGACCCCACTGCACTGCCCCTTCTGGGGCAGGTCAGCTCTCTCCACAGCCTCTACTGCTGTCCTTGGTTGGATATGGCTGTAGTGTTGTGCCTCTCCCCCGTCGACTTTTGATGCAACAGCCAGAATGATTAAGAATAATAATAAACCTAGCGGTGGTGGCGCACGCCTTTAATCCCAGCTCTTGGGAGGCAGACGCAGGCGGATCTCTGTGAGTCTGAGGCCAGCCTGGTCTACAGAGCAAGTTCCAGGACAGCCAGGGAGATATAGAGAAACCCTGTCTCGAAAAACCACACTAATAAACAAACACAGCTTTATTCAGATATACACTTATGTAAAGCTTATGAGACAGTGATTTTTAGTATAGTCATAGACTTGTGTGACGTCTTCATCATAATTTTGGGGACCAGCAAGATGGCTCTGCGGCTGAAGGTGTGCCGTCAAGCCTGCTGACCCAAGTTCCATCCCTGGGATCTGCATGATAGAGGAGAGAACAGACTCCCACAGGCTGTCTTCTGGCCTCTGCGCGTTCTTTATGGTACATGCGTGCGTGTGCACATTTTATAGATGTGGAAGGAAGACCCAGGCGTTAGATTCCAGAGCTCCTGAGCAGCTGCTGGCTGCTGGGCAGGGTTTCTGTCTACTCAGAATCTCTCTTCCGAGTTCAGGCTGAACTCTCAGCAACCTTCCTGCCTCTATGTCTTATGTTCTGGGATTGCAGGAGTGTGCCATGGAGCCTGGCTCATTTACTTTTTTGAGGGGGTTGGGGTTTAGGGGTTTGGGGTTGAGTCAGGGTCTCTATGTAGCACTGGAACTCATAAAGATCAAGCTGGCCTTGAACTCATAGAGATCTGCCTGCCTCCACCTCCTGAGTGCTGGGATTAAAAACACTAACCACTAGAACCAGGTTTCATTTGCTTTAAATATTTTTTAATGTGTGTGTGTGTGTATTTGTGCATGTGTGTGTGTATGTATATGTGTGTGTGTATGTGTATTTGTGTGTATGTGTATATTTGTATGTGTGTATGTGTGTGTGTGTATTTGTGTATATGTATATTTGTGTGTGTATGTGTGTGTATATTTGTGTGTATGTGTGTGTATGTGTGTGTGTATGTGTGTATGTGTGTGTGTGTGTATTTGTGTGTATATGTGTGTGTATATTTGTGTATATGTGTGTGTATTTGTGTGTGTATGTGTGTGTGTGTGTGTGTGTGTGTGTATGTGTGGGTGGGGGGTGCAGGCTTGCCACATCAAGAATATGGAGGTCAAAGAATAATTCATGGAGTCAGTTGTCTCTTCCACCTTTATCTGGTTGCTGGGGTGGAACCCAAGTCTTCAGGCTGCTGATCTCATGGATCCCTTGAATCTTGCATATTTTTATTTGCTAGAAAAGAAAATTCATCCTTGCCTCTCCTCTGCCTGCTTAGTTCTCCCTATAGGCTGGGGTGATCTTTTGCAGAGGCATTTTGACGTGGTTTTTCCGTGCTCAGAATTTGGCCAGAGCCCCCCATTTCTCTTGCAGCTGTAGAGCCCGTGCCTCCCTCCACCCATCCGTCCTCATGGCTGTCACCCTCAATGACTGCTCCTCTCCAGGCCCTAGTCCTTCTCCACCCCTGCGCTGCTCCACAGCCTGGCTCAGATGCTCTCAGTGAACAGGCCACAGACTTCTTCACCCCGGAAGGTGGGAGCTCAGCCGCCACCCTTCCAGTCCGAGGCTCCTCTGACCTCATTCCAGCACCTCTCTGTGACCTTGGGGAGCAGCAGTGCTTTCTCCCTTCTAGCATACAAACAATCTGCTGTGTGCTGCCTGTCTCCCCGGCTGAAATGAAGCTCTGTGGAGGTGAGGATCCCTGAAGTGCCCCCGCCTCAAACGGGGCCAAACAGGAGCTCGTCGTCGGAGGATAACCACATAAATATGTCAGGGTCAGTGGGGAGCACTTGCCTGCTCAGAGCAAGGCTTGGGAACAGACCCGATCTGGTGTGCTCCAGGGTGCGAAAGCTGGGTTTCTTTCCCTCAAAGCTGTTTTATCTGTTTCAGCCTCCTGACCCCAAGCCTTCACAAAAGTTAGGCCAAGTAAGGAGGGGCCTTTTCTTCCCAGGGACTAAGGAAATTACAGCACGCGCCTTCCTGTGTATCATTAGGAGCAGACAGCAACAGGTCCTCAGGGGTCTGGACACCATCTCCTCCCAACGACCCTCCTTCATCCCCCACCCCCCGCATCTCCTCCAGCTCAAGGCTAGCTCCATATGGCTCTCAGGAACACTGGGGATGGGGCAGTAGACAAGAGCTGGTCTGTCTTACCTTACGGGAGTAGGGGGCAAGGGGAGGTTGGGGCTCCAGCAGCCTTGGCTCTGCCCTATAAAAGCTGAGTAGTCCAGAGAGGTTGACTGACAACTCTGAGCCTCAGTCTCCCCATCTGTTAAGTGGGGCTAAGGAGAGTTGCCCTGCTGCACTGTGCAAGTTAATGATGCCTGACAGGAAGTTCCTCACAGGTACTTCCTCCTGGACCAGAGCTATGGTTTCTCTGTTCCCGTCTCACCCTGCTGGAACCCAACCCCTGGGTTGTTTATCCCTGTCACATTTTTTTTTTTCTTGACATGTGGTTTTGGGTATCCCAGGCTGATCTCTAATTTGCTACATAGCCAAGGCTGGCCTCCAGCTTCTGATCTTCCTGCCTCCATTCCCAGCTACCAAGATTGCAAGAGACCAATGCCTGCCCTGACAGATACTCCCCCCCTCCCCCCCCGACCGCCTAAAACTCAACCCACTGCTGAAAACTCCTCTGTAGTTCACCATCCCTTCCCAGGATGCAACAGGCATGCTAGTGAAGAGCTCAGGGCGTGGGCTCTGGGGTCAAGCGAGCCTGGCTTTGAAGCCTGTCTCTTGCTTCACTTCATGGAACCTCAGGTGGCTCATCTGAGCAATAGAACAACAGGACCCTGCAATTGCTGCAAGGCAGTTAAGCCAAAGCCTCGGGCACACGGGGTACCAGCTAGATCATTCCGAGGCCACAGGTCAACAGAGGGTTCCTGAGCAAGCACGGGAGCCGGGCTGCCTGTGGGAGCCAGGCCCAACGCTTAGAGCAAGGCTGAGGAATGGAATCCAGGGCAGCTCATCTGCCCTGGCCTGCTGCTCACACGGGGTCCAGTCCTTGCAGGCCCTGGCTGGGGCTCCTGTGTGTGCCTTTGTGAGCACCCCCCTCCCTGCCTGGAGTGCTCTTTCGCTCCTCACCCACCCCCCAGCTCCTACCCATCAGCTCAGATCTAATGCAAGATGAGGGTAGTGGCGCTTGAGAGATGAGGCAGAGGGATTGCTGTAAGTTTAAGGCCAGCCTGGGCTACATCCTGTCTCAAGGAGTGGGAAGAGAAAGAGCTCATGTTTGGAAGAGTATGTTGCACAAGTTGGCAATCCCGGTACTTGAACGGTTGAGGCTAGATGTCCAGGGGCTCAAAGTCATCAGATAGATAGCAAATTTGAGGTCAGCCTAGGCTACTTGAGACCCTATTTTAAACAAACAAAATTACAGGGGGAAAGGCCTAATTCCAGCCTCCTTGAACCCCACTGTCCACTAGAGAACAGCAAGAGGCATCAGAACCAGGTATTCTGAATTGGAATCCAGCTCTGCCACTTCCTAGTTGGGTAACCTTCGTGAAGTTAATTCACGTGGGCCTCAGTTTCTGGACCTGGAAAATGGGTATGATAATAAAAAGCACCTAAGGTTGTGAGGAATAAATGAGTTACTATGTGCAAAGAATTTGTCTGGTGGAGGGTAAGGGCCATAATTATTATTCGAGCCTCTTCTGCCTTTCAGGGCAGGCCTCTGTCTACTGTCCCCTGACTAGGTTGTGAGCTTCCTGGGCCAGGGCTGAGCTGGTTCTCTTGGCTCTAATGTGGAGAGCCAGGAAGTTCTCAAAGCACTAGGTGATGGTACCCATCTCATTCCGATCTAATGTCCTCCCCATTTTCCAAAGGAGGAAACTGAGGCTCCGAGGTGTCTTAGGGCCCTAAGTGATGAGTAGCAGAGCCAAGGTCCACTCTGGGTCCAGCTGACCACAATTAACCCCCCTGGGCTCAGTTTCTACATGTGGAAAATGGGATGATAGTGACTCCATGGAGTAACATGCAGCTGTCAGGAACAGCCAGAGCGGGGAGCTGCGTCCCCCCCTTGTGAGAGGGATAATGTTTTGTTTAGGCTAAAAACTTTCCTGGGAGTGCAACTGAGGAGCTGAGACCCCAAGGGCCAGGGACCCAATTCACCTCTGTCCCTAGGGTTCCTCTGAAGCCTGGGGCAATTCAGAAAACCTTCTCTTTTCCTGGGCCCTCTGCCAGCCCCTCCACCCCTTCCTGCAACCATCCCTGCAGGACAATGGTGGGCAGGCCCGGTCTTTGTGAGAGGGGTCAGGGCAGTTAATCTTGGGCTGGGTTGGGGGGGCATTTTGGAGCTGGAGAAGGGAGTGGGTGGGGGCCGCCTGTGGGAGAGCACACAGCAGCCGGCTTGTGAGAGTTGGAGGGCGTTGGAGGCAGGGGGCCCGAGAAGTGAAAGCCTGAAACAGGCTTTGGGGAGCGTTTCCTCCGAATGTAGATTTGAGCTCCTATTAAACTTGCCAAAAATTTGTGTTGGCTAATGGATTCTTAATTCTGTCTAAAATGAGAGAGGGAAAATTATGCCATTCATCTTGTATTGGTTTGAAATTACATCTGACACCTAATCGATCATACTGTGGAACATTAACTCTTTGGAAGAGACCCAACTTTTCCTCTCTCCCTCGCTTTCCAGGGCTCTGGAGCCCCTCCTCTGATTCCTTCTTTTGTATTTCATTAACTAAGCAAAGCTCTGGCTCTGTTTCTAGGGTGAAGGGTGGAGGCTGGGGGAGGGTTCCTTTGAATCAGCCCCCCAATCCTTTGCCCCCAAAAGCCCCCACTTTCAACCTTCAAGAGACCTCCCCTCTGGCCCAGCTTCCCCCCCCCCACTACTCTTCGAGGTGAAAATGCAGAATGAAAGGCGTTGGGGTGGGGGTGACCTCAAAGCCACCTTGGGTGCACCAGGGAGAGGTGGGAAGCCAGGCAAAGATGAACTTGCACCTGGGGCTGGGGCAAGGGCCATGGCAGGGGCTCACCTGCGACTTGCCTGGCAGATGGGTGCGGAGTAGGGCAGATGACAATAGATTTGCCTCTGGGGATCCTGATGAGCTCAAACTGAAAACCCCAACCCCAGACCTGCTTTTCCAGGAGGAGGACTTTCTGGCAGTAAGGAGAAGCCACTGGAGGCCGCCAGGCCTGGGCTAGGATCCTGGCTGCACTCCTGACAAGCTGTGTGACCTTGGGCGGGTTACATAACACTCAGTCTCGTTTCCTTCTCTGTCAGGGCAGAATGGTAACACCTCAGCACAGGGCTGGGGTGGGACCGGATGATACGATCCAGTTAAGACTGGGATGGAGTCCACCACCTGGCACACAGTAGGTGCCCAATAAAGCCGAGCAGTGAGAAGCCAGATCTCTGCTCCTGTTTCTACCTTCCCTGATATCCTTATTCCTGACTCTCTGATTTGCACTCTCAGCTCCAACACCCAGCTCCTCCATTTTTCCTGGCCACTGCCAAGGGCAGATCAAGGTCAGGGGGTAGAAGGTCAGGCAAGCCTGGAGTGCTGGCCCGTGCCTCCTCCTAAGTGGTACCCAGGTCCTCTTCTTCCCCAGAGCTGCTCCCTCAGCACCTCCTACCATGCTGAGAAGGGAAACTGAGGAAGCAAGGAAAGGAAGTACAGGGACATGAGCCCGCAGGAAGGGACTCTGGATTTAGAACAAAGCCACTTGCTTCTGGTTAGGCATATCTGACCTCGGTCCATGGATTCCGAAGTTTCCATCCCCAGTCTAAGAGGAATGGATTGGATCCCTCAAGAGCAAAGGGAAGGGCTGGGGATATCTCTCAGTGGGAGAGTACTTAAGCCCCAGCAGTGCAAGGGGGAAAAAAGATAAAAGGGAAGCAGGTGTGGGTGGGAGGGGGCAGGTGGTCCCATGGTTTCTTCTCTGCTTAGCTTTGGATGCCAGGGATGAGGTGCCAGGACACTCCCGCTCCCCACAAAGCTGGGTCGATGAAGGACCATGGCACGCAGCTGGGTTTTGCACTAGACAGCAAGAGATGCCTCATGCTGCTTTTGCAGAAGCTCAGTTAACCTCTGGACTTTCTCAGTGTAAACTCCACTCTCAAAAAGTGCTAGAACTCACAGGAACGCGTGAGCAGGTGAAGCGCCTGGCTGGTTTAAGCAACCAGTTGCGTCTATGGGTGGATATCTGTCCCAAGGGCGGGAAAGAATGACTAAGAATTCAATTCGGAGGGCTTTTGAAGGAGCTGCGATGCGGGAACTCAGAATGATGGAGATCTTCTCTGGTAACCTCGCTCTGCAGAGGTGGAAGCTGAGACTCTATCACAGGCCAGGGCCACAGGTGAGGCAGAAAGGATGAGAACGTGGGCCCCTGACCCTCAGCCCATGGTTCCTCTCCTCCACTGGCATCAGGAATCTGCAGGGACATTCTTCTAGATCACTTTCAAGGAGAGCTATAAGAGGATTGGATTCGGGGAGGCAGAGAGAGAGCTGCTGGGAGGCTTCCCCTGAGGAGGGCAGAGCAGAGGGCACGGGGGGGGGGGTTAGCTCCCTCTCTCCCTCAACGCGGACATGGACACACTAAGGCAGGAATTCTGTTTCCAAATGTCTCTTCTGTGGGTAGCTCACTGCCTCCCAGGAGAAGCTTGGTGAAGCCCCTTCCTGCCAGCCTCCCTGGCAGCCACTAGGCGGCCATGGCTTCCTCTTCTGCCTGGAGACTCCACATGGAGGGTCTCACATGGTTTGCATTAATAGGAAGTAGTCTGACGTCTGAGAATGGAGCAGGCCAGCAAGGAAGTGGGCAGGCTGCCAGGCCAGTTTGGGGAGACTGAGGCAACCGTATATGGCGCCACAAGTGACCAAGGGTCCGGTGCAGGTTGGCAGGCCTAGAGACATGTGTGCTCACCTATCTCTGACCAGCAGGGTATGTGTGAGGGAACCCCTCCCTGGCACACACCCCCTCCCCGAACAATGCTTAGTTGCGTTTTCCCCTTGAACACAAAAGTAATATATGATTGTTGTAAATATAGGCAATCCTATATTTACAAGAAACAAGAGCCCCAGACTCTCTAATCTTATGATTTGCCCCCTACCCCAGTAAGTCCAGGTCAAGGGCATGGCCAGGAGGGAGAAAAACAGCATCGTTACATTGTGGACTGTTCTAGAATCTGGGGGGGTCCCGCTCCAGCAAATGTCCATGTACTAGAGTCCCCTGTGCACCTGGTTGGCCTGCAGAAGGCCAGAGCCTCAGAGTGAGGCTTCCTACCTACCCCATGGGTGTCCATTCTCACACCCTCACCTGCTGGTCCTGTGTGCTCACCCAGTAAATGTGGATTGGAAGAATAAATGAACAGATTCACAGAAAAGACAGGGGTGACTTCAACTGTGTTCAACAGAAGCTGTCACAGCTCTGGAGAAAATGGCCTCAAATGCTCCACCAACTCCCTCTTTGCCAGGGCCAAGGGTCCCACAGAGATTTTCCAGGTCCTTGGATAGGAGGAGGCTGAGACACTAGAGGGAGACTGTCAGGGCTGGCAGCCAGGCCTCAGGGATAGAAATGCTGAGAGAGAGCCTGCTTCAGCTGAGTGACCTTAGACACTGAATCCGTATCACGCCATGCCAAATGCACTCACATGTACACAGAGCTGGGGGTGGTGGTGGGGGTGGGGGTAAAAGTTCTGCCTTTCTACTCTGACAAGGGAACAATGTTGGCTGGAAGGTTCAGAGTCATCTCAGTTAAGGAAATTAAACCCCGTGGAGGAGACTCACCTCAAGTGGTCCACCCCAGACAGCACGAGGATGGAGGCCAGCCCCCCCCCCCCCCCCCCCCCCCGTCCCCGCATCCTTTCTTCTTTCTGGCGAACTTAGGTAGAGTCTTGCCACCAACATGTTGCAAAGTATGTAACCACTGATGCTGGGAGGTATTAACCCTATTGTATAGACAAGCCATGGCTAAGAAAACAAGTTACTTGCCCAGGTCACAGACCAAGGGGCAGAACGAAGACACCTTCAGGCCTGGCCCCTAGGTGCTTTCTTCCCACCAAGGTCTCAGCCCTTGGTTGGGATGTAGGTGCCCCTGATACTGAGGATGGGTCTTCTTGCTCAGAGATCCTGTAGTTGTCTGGGCAGACCTTACCCAGGCTCCTTCACCTGCAAAGTATACTCGGGTGCCCAGGGAGAGCCATGTTAAGATACATGTCGCTCAGCCTTGGCTGAGCTTCCACGAGATGTCACCTTTCCCGTTTTGCCGGGTCTTGCTCTTCTTCTGAGTTCTCATCCAGCACCGTTCTCCTTCCCCACCCAGACCCCTTTCTGTTCCTAGGGGGGCAGCACCGAGCCAGGCGAGGCTCTGCTCCTCCCTGGGGTGCTCCCATCCCGCCCTATCAGGCCGGCCGCCGCAGGGCACCGAGGGCGGGCAGCCCGAGGAGCGGCTGGGTCGAGGGCCGGGGCCGGGCCCCCGCAGATGCCGCTTCCCTCCCCCTTCCTTGGCCGGGGCCCCCACGGTGTCGGGGAGCAGGAGGAATCAATCAGGATAATGAAGCCACAGCCTGCCACGCACCGCGGGGGCACTGAGGAGCGGGGGCCGGTGCCAAGTCCGCCAGACGGTTCGGAGGAGCCGAGCCCGGCGCGGCCCGGCGGCGGCTGCGGCAGTGGCGGCGAAAACCCAGCGCCCGCGCGTGGAGGCCGGACGCCACTCTGCGCAGGCCCCTGGCAACCGCGCCTTGACAACCCGGGACGCCCGCGAGAATCTTAAAGCTGCAGCGCCGCTTTTTCCGCCCCTGCGGTGGGGGCCCGGAGTCCAGCGAGAGGGTTCTACCAGGGAGGATTGGTGGTGGATGTCAGGACCCGGGGGTCTGACTTACACACTCGCTCGCTTATTTATCAAATGTATGAAGCCTGCACGCCCAAGCACAGTCTTAGACACTGGGGAGGGAACGGCAGGCAATTAAAAACTGAACAAGATTCTGCCAAGAGGAATTCACGGTCTAGCGCACAAGGCAGACCAGACTGGCTGAGGTGAGCAGGAGTCTGTTATCCAGGAGGAAGGGGTTTTGGCTGGAGGGCTGAAGAGTTGTGACAAAATATTCCTACAGTACCTGTCATGCTCCAAATAGTGATTAGATTTCCTTTTCCTTGGGCTGCGGCGTGATTACCTCTGTCACAGTCCTCTGAGGTGGGCATTCCCGTCGTCACCATTCCCCATCCCATTTTAAAGATGAAGAATTTAAGCAAGGTGCAGTAACACACACCTTTAATCTCAGCGCTCCAGAGACAGAGGCAGGTGGATTCCTGCGAGTTCAGGGGCAGACTTGTCTACAAGCCAGGGCTACGTAGAGACTGTGGGGTGGGGGGACCCTAAGAATTTAGAGGTCCAGAAAAGTGAAGGGACAGGAGAATTTAATACAAAGTCTTATCTCTCACCAGCTTTCATTATGCTGGTCTGGAAGGGCAGAACTGAGCACACCCAGAATCTGTGTAACAAGTGTGGAAGGAGAAGGTAGCCTAAGGAAGGTGGCCATTTCACCCTTCTGCTGCCTACTACGTGCATCTTGTCTCTGTCTTTGTGAGCGGGACTGAATGTGGGCACAGGGCTGGATGGGGTGACCTCCAGATGTCCCTCTGGTTCTGTGATTTGAGAGCTCCTGCCACAGTTCTGGGCAGGGCTTGTTGGCAGGGGGCTGCAAACTGCAGGGGTTCCAGGCTTCTGAAAAGGGGTCAGGGTTGGTGGAGGAGGCTTAGAGGGGTGGTAAAGCCAGAGTTACATTACAGGAAGGCTGGGCTTCTCCTTTCCTTCCCCTGCCCACCTAGCTTTCTTTTTCTGTATGTTCATGCAAGCAAGAATCTGTGCCAGGGCCTGACGTACAGGCAGAGGCTACTGGTGACACAAAAACATGGTGGCTCTGGACTCAAGTTCACCTGGCTTCTAGCTCTGTCACCTGACAGCCATGTGGCCTTTGGTAGGTGACTCAATCTCCCTGAGCCTCAGTAACCCCATCTAGAATATAGAAACCTACATTTCAGGGTTATTGTGAGACTAATTATACTCCTAAAGATGTGTCCATGTTCTAATCCCCAGAACCTGTGAATGTTACCTTAACTGGAAAAAAAAAAAAAAAGGTCTTCATAGGTGTGATTGCATTAAGATGCCACCACGTGTGTCTTTATATGAGAAAGCCATGCCTATAATTACAGCTACCAGGGAGGCTGGGGAGAGATTATGTCAAATTTGTGGCCAGCCTGGGCAACTCAGAGAGACATGTCTCAAAAAAAAAATTTTTAAAGACTGTGGGTATAGTTCAGTGTATAGCCCTTAGAAGAGATCCCAAGCCTCTGTGGGTTCAATCCCCAGGACTAGAGTAAGATCCTGTGTGGGCAAGGTATCATAGAGACTGCTCATATAGGTGATGAGAAGATGGACTGAGCCTCTGGAAGCTGAGAGAAGAGTGGATTATCTCCCACGGATTTCAGCGAGAGCGTGATGATGATGACACCTTGATTTTTGCCTCGATACTAGAGGCACTGATGTTGACCACTCCCCTCTCCACCACCACCCACCGCACTTGACCTCCAGAAATGTGAGAAAATAAATTTTTGTTGTTGTAAGCCAACAAAGTTGTGATTTGTTACACTATCTCTGAGAAGCTAATACACTTCAGTCTCTTTTTTGTTAAAGCATTAACAAAATACTTATTTAAAATATTTATCTTCCAGAATTACTACAGAGAAACCCTGTGTGGAAAAACCAACAGAAAAAATTAAAAATATTTACTTTAATCATGCGTATGCATCTGTGTGTGGGTGCTCGTGGATACAGAGGTGTTGGATCCCCCTGAAGCTGGGGTTACAGGCAGTTGTGAGCTTCCTGACTTGGGTGCTGGGAATTGAACTCAGGTCCCCTACAAAAGCAGTATGCTTTTTTTTTAACTTAAAAAAAAAAAAAAAAGATTGGGTGGGCTATGGTGATACACACCATTAGTCCCACCACTCAGGAGGTAAACGCCGGCGGATCTCTGTGGTTTGAGGCCAGCCTGGTCTATAGAGTGAGTTCCAGGATGAAAAACAAAGAAGGAAGAGGAGGAGGGGAGAAGGAAGGAAGGAAAGAAGGAAGGAAGGGAAAAGAAATAAAGATTTAAGGCTGAGATGGCAATTAAATTTTTAAAATTTATTTATGTATGTGAGTGCTCTGTCTGCATGTACACTCGCATGCCAGAAGAGGGCATCAGCCCCATGATAGATGGTTGTGAGCCACGATATGGTTGTCAGGAATTGAACTCAGGACCTCTGGAAGAGCAACCTGTGCTCTTACCACTGAACCATTCCTGTGGTGTGCTCTCTTAATCAGAGCCATTTCACCAGTCCTAAGATCCAGTCTTGAACCAAGACTGGGAAAGGACAATAGCATACAGACAGTGCACAGAGGCACTCAGAAGCAAAACATCTTGCCATAACTGAGGAGTGGAGAGAAAACTTTGGAACTGCAGTTTAGCTAGGTGGAGGGCTGAAAACAGAACATTCCAGGTAGAGGAAACTGTGTGGATAAAGGCATGGGATGGAACACAAACTATCTTCAGAAACTTGCCAACTTTGGGATGGCAGGAGTGTGGGGATGACAGGGTGGAATTGAAGTGGGTGGCGGGGGAAAGAGAGCCAAGGGCCTTGGCTTCCATCCCAGCATGGGGTCAGCTTTTCCACCTTGCACTGGCACTGTGCCCTAGATCAGGGAACCCCAGACTGTCAGTACTATGAAGAAGCCTCAGATGCCAACCAGTACAGTCATGCCATTTAAACTGAGGCCCACAGAAAGAGAATTGAACCCATGCAGAACTAGATAATAAGTTAGACCCACACAGCCATACTGTGTCTAAGTACTCCCATGTCTTGGGGTTTTTAATATACTGCCTAGAGGTTCCTTTACAACCCATCTCCAAAAGTATAAGCCTTGTAGCCTCAAAATAAAGAATGTGCTATTTGCATATTATTTGCATGTTGCTAATTAGATAAAAAAAGAGGCAGATTCATTTAGCTCCTCCCATTCATATCCTATGTAACTCACATTGAGTTGTTCATACATTTCTTGACCTTAATAACTCTTAAGTTAATGATAATAATATTATTAACTTAATAACTTAATAACTTGACCTTAACAACTTAGTGCGTCTAGGCTTGATGGAGGACACTGGAGCAAGTTCCAACAGAATGGAAGATGAGAGGTTTTCCAGTTCAAAGTTCTCTCCGGGAATGGGGAACAGTGAATTCTGTCTCCCTAGAGCCCAGGAGCCATCTGAGTGGGACCATGGGAGTGTCGGAGGAGGGTGTTCCTCAGGGATCTGGTGGGTAGGTGCCAGCTGCATGCCCAGGCCTGCCCCAAGCACCTTGGCTGGCAGCCACACTAGCTCTTGGAGGAGCCAGATTCTTCCAGAGAGGAGGAATCTTGGAGAAGGTCTGGGAGCATCTCTTGGCCTGGCAGCCTAGGGTCAGGTTAAGGCCACCGAGTGAGGCAGCTACGACAGAACCTCTAGTGGATGGAGCGCATCCAGATTCCTGAGGCGCCTTAGAAAACCACAAAGCCTTCAGCTAGCATAAGCATGGTGTCTTGAGGCCATGTTCTCAGTGCTTCCCGATAGTAAATGGTTACCTGTAAGAAGAGGAAATAACAGAGGCACAGGTTCTGCTGATGTCATCTCCATAGGCCCTCTTCTAGAGATGGATCCAGCACTCCTCCCAGATGATATACTTGAGCCTGTCATTTGGCGGTCACCAGAGAAGGCAACGTTCTGTGGCCAAGGCAGGAGCACAGGACGACCTCAGATGCCTCCTGCTCCCCTTCTGGCAGAGCCGCTGCAGGGTTCCATCACCACAGCTGACTCAAGGCAGCGGCCAGGAGCTGGGAAAGTGGGCTACAGGGAAGAATCTGGGGCACAGTTCAGACAAGCAATTGGCAGAAGCTGGCTTGCTCTGCCCTAGGATGGTGGCCTGGCTGTGTGAAGACCGCTGCTCTGAGTGACTCCCTTCCACATGAGGGTGATGGGTGAGCTGTGTGAATTCATGCTGTATTGGCCTCAGCAAGCACCCTGACCTGCACGTGCAGCTAGGTGCACACATCTCAGTGTGCACTGATGCACGTTGCCCGTCTTCATGGAATCCGCTCCTCCTTTCTCTCCTCTCTGCAGAGCAGGCCTTCTCTTCATGAGGAATAACCTCAGTTTCACTAACCCCAAGCCTCATCTTTTGAAGACAAGAGTAGTCCCTGCCTCCGTTTGCCCATAGGACTAAGCAATGTACTCCGCTTGGTTCTAAGTGGGGATTCCCAGCTCCTTGACCCGAAGTTACACTGACTCATCTGTCCTGGTAGCTCCCTCTTCCCCTAGCATGTCTCATGCCACTGCCTCCTCCAGTGTTCCTATCAGAGGAAGGAGGAACTTGGGGTGACGCTGTGGGTATGGGAGAAGGGGTAGATCAGATACTGTTCGATTTTGCCTGGGTCCCCTTGGTGCACTGCTGCTCATTTAAAATTCCAATTTAAAGCCGAGCGGCTCTTTAAATTTCCACATTAGCATGCTGCCCTGATGCCAGGCCAAGATGTTGGGATGGATTTGGCAGGAACGCCTCCAACAGCGGCAAGCAGCAGCATTTGCCAGCAATAAAACAACGCATGAATAAAAGAAGGATGCTTGGCAACAGCCGCAGCCCAGGTAGTCGGGTAAGCCCGGGAGGGGCTTTCATGGCACGGGCTCGGAGGCACAGAGGCCTGTGAGGGCACATGCTGGCCTCTGTGTCTGTCCCAGGCTTTACCCACAGTCTATGCCTGCAGTGGAATCTGGCGCGGGCACCTAGGCAAGACTGGGGATTTCTCCCATGTGCCGTCTCACCTCCTCCCCGCAGGGTTATCTTTTTGGAGGGGGACAGATGCTGCCTTTGATGAGGACACAAGGACTTGGCCCAAAGCCTGAGTTGTCCTGTTTTATTAGAGACCCAGGGAACAAGTAGGGTCAGAGAGAGCAACACTGCCCAGAATGGCTTCCAGATCCATGACCTCAGACACCTGAGTACTAAGGGGCACCATCAGGAGCCTGGCTGAGAAGCTGCCGTGAGGGCTGGGTATTGAAGCTGAGCTGGCTCAGGGTGCTATAGACTGGAAGATTGGTGGTAGCTGTGTGCTTGTACAAGGTTAGGGATATGGAATGGCTAGGGAGAGCAAAGAACTATTAGGCTTGGCTCAACTTTAACTCCCCACAGATAGGAGGATGCTGTTTGAGGCAGGGGAGGGGAGAGGGGAGGTGGTACACCACCTAGAGGTCAACCTGCTTCCCAAAGTCTGGAAAGAGCAGCACACATGGCTTGCTGTTCCTGATGTTGTGTTCCTGTGCCCCAGTCACCTGGATGAAGCTCTGCACTCACCTCCTAGGCATTTCAAGAAGCAAGCATCTCTCTTTCCTGCTACTGTCTATTCTTCCTATTTGGTTTAAACATTTTCCCTGAGCCCAGAGGAAGAGGACAGAAGCAAACAGAGGGCTGGCACCAGATGGTCTCTGTAGTCTTGGCTAAGGCAGAAAAGAGGAATTTTCTTAGGGCACCCTATTCTGATGAGACTCCCCTCCCTTAATCTCACATAACTGACTTCAGTCCTCTACACGGGTGAGGGGGGTGTTATTTGGACTTTGGGTTCTCTTGGCACCTAAGAAGTCAGAGAGGAGGCAGGAGTGGCTATGCTCTGGCAGAGTGGGACTGGGGCTAGTGTTAGTCTAGTCCAGATGGCATTTCTAGGGTGAATAAGGTGATCTGACTCCCTGGGCACCCCACTTCTTGGCTTGCACACTGGAATGCCTCAGCTTTGGGGTGAAGGAGTAGTTAATAAGCTAAGTTTAGGGCAGAGACATATCTCTTTATCGTCCACTTGACAAATACTTTCCAAACCACCATTTTATGCTGGGTACCACGCTAGGTACCAGGAGCACATAGGTGAATGCAAACTGCTCTTTTGGAACTTATCATCAAAGCAAACAAAGACTGTCATTCAAATGGTTGCACAATGGCCTAGAGAAATGACTCAGTGGTTGAACATGCACACCGCCTTTGCAGGGGACTTGAATTCAGTCCCCAGCACCCACATAAGGTGGCTTAAAGCTGATTAGTTTACTCCAGTTCCAGGGTATCTGATACCCTCTTCTGACTTCGGTGGGTATCTGCGTTCATGTGCACAGACCCACACACACACACAAGTGGTTTAAAACATTCAAATGGCTGCACGAACAAGCATGGACTATGTGAAGACCTCAGAAAACAGGACACACAGCGCCACGAAACATTACACTGGGAGTTGGGGGAACGACCTGATTGAGTCTAAGGAGTAAGGAAAGCATACAGAGGAGTCAGAAAAAAGGAGCAGCCTGGGGGTAGGACTGGTGGTGACATCAAAATCAAAGAGGAGGTGGTCACCTGCGCCGTGATGCTGAGGGCTCCCGAGACCCATGCGCTGGCTCCTCCCTCACGGGTTGAGTGCAGGGATGGAAATGCTCTGGCGCTGTGCCTGACTCCCAGTTGGTACGCTGTAATGTTAGTTCTCTTTCCCTTCCCCAGGTTGAGCTTCCCTCCAGGGACCCCAGGTTTCTAGAACAAAGATGCTGCAAGGCATAGCTCCTTCTGTCCGCTCGGGCCCGGAACCCTAGCTGTCTAGTTCTTAGTGGAAGGTCATGGGTTCTCCACGTCCGACCCATCACACGGAGACCAATCTCCTCCTCTACACTGTACTTCCATGGCTCTGCTTCTGAGATTGGGCCTGAGAAAGGAAATGGAATCCTCAGCAGCAACCAGGACTGCCCAGGGTGAATTTGAGTGTCTTATGTGGGGAGAGGGAGTAGTGTGGAGAGGGGGGGGCCGCCTACCCAAGGCGGCGTAGAGCCCAGAGCCTTTTCCATTGCAGACACCCCATCTGTCTCCCACAGAAGGCTCGGGTTGGAAGAGGTTTAGTGAAGGGGGGTGTGGTGGGTGAAATTGTATGTCTGTGAGTTAGCGTGATGGCAAGGAAGGTGCTGGCCAGGGAGAGGAGGGTGTGTGTTTGTTTGTGTGTGTGTGTGTGTGTGTGTGTGTGTGTGTGTGTGAGAGAGAGAGAGAGAGAGAGAGAGAGAGAGAACCATTATGAATGTTGTATTGGTCACTTAGACCAAACCTTGGACTCCAGATCTGAGGTTGGGACTGCAGGTGAGGAAGATAAAAAGGTTGCCACATGACTCTTCCCAGGGCCCTGATTGATTTGGATTTATTATCCCCAGTGCCACTGACCAGAAAACAAAGAGTTGTATGTATATCATTGTCAACAAAGTAATGGAAGATGGCAGTCTGGAGGAAAGGACTGTTCGTACGCTTAGAGCTAGGATCAATTCAATGCACCACCCGCTTCCCAGCAACCAGATCTTCTTCCTACCTTAAAGTAATATTTAAGTTAAATTTGTCAATTTTCAGGGTGTTTTCTTTCACATATCACTTTAATTGGTTCTGCTAAGGTCTAACAAGGTAAATGCTGCTATACTTGGTGTACAGATTTAGCAACAACAGGTTTAAAAGATTGAGCATAATAACCTAGAAAACAGGAGAGTAAGAATAGGTGAACTCAAACCTTGGTCTCTTAACTCTTTGCAGACAGTGTTTTGCTATGTAACCCTGGCTGGCCTGGTATTCATTATACAGCACAGATAGGCCTTGCACTCCTGCCAGTCCACCTGCCTCAGCCTCTTGAGTACTAGGATTAGAGGTGTACACCACCATGCTTGGGTCTGACTTCTAATATAAGCATTCCCTGAGCCTCATTTTTGGTAATATTGTAAAGCTTCCACTGACACATCAGTTGGGGGTTTTCTGGTAAAGAGCACAGAATTCCTCCCAAGTGACCAGAAAGGTTTGGGTGATGCCCAGGGCCCTCAACACATCTGACATACCAACATCCAGACAC
Source organism: Cricetomys ansorgei (assembly GCA_026225945.1). Taxonomy (NCBI): domain Eukaryota; kingdom Metazoa; phylum Chordata; class Mammalia; order Rodentia; family Nesomyidae; genus Cricetomys; species Cricetomys ansorgei. Next base: position 15,817,014 of record JAMJFZ010001881.1, read on the forward strand.
TAGGATGAGACTCTCACATGTAGAAATATTGCTAGACATGGTGGTACATGCCTTTAATCCTAGCACTTGGTTGTCAGGAGCAGGTGGATCTCTCAGTAGTTTGAGACCAGCCTGGTCTACAGCACAAGTTCTAGGACATCCAGGGCTGCACAGAGAAACTGCATCTTGAAAAACAAAACAGCCCGGCAGTGGTGGTGTATGCCTTTAATCCCAGCACTCAGGAGACAGAGGCAGATGGATCTCTGTGAGTTCAAGGCCAGCCTGGTCTGCAGAGTGAGTTCTAGAACAGCCAGAGCTACAACAGAGAAACCCTGTCTCAAAAAAACAAAAACAAAACACAAAAAAACAAAAAAGAAAACAAAACAACAACAACAGAAATATAAGTGGAACTTGGACTGGAAATGGTCAAGAAATAGCAGCGGGAGCGGGAGTGGAAAGTGAAAGTGGCAGCCTGGGAGGCTAGCTGCCAGGGCCCCTCCAGTCCTAGCACTGAGCCTAGAGATGGGCACCACCTTCCCACAGTCCATGTTGTAGTTCTTTCCCTGTCTCCAACTGTGCTTAGGCATGGTCCCACAGCTTCCTTCCTTTTCTCACTCTTCCCTGCTCTTCCTCAGGTGTAACCTTCTGCAGGCTGCAGCTTAATCCTTCTAAGAGCCCTCTAAAACAGGTGCCAAGGGAACCCAAGACAGTGCTTCAGTTATTAAATATAAATAGACAGGGGAGAGGAACTGAATATAGAGACAGATATTATATCTCTCAGTCCCTGTGAGTTATTAGGAAGAAGGCAGTAGTGGTTGCTAAGCAACAGGTCTCCACAGAGAACAAGGCACCAGAGGAAAAAAGGCCTCCTTTGACTGAATGTTGGGGTGGGAAGGTAGGGAAAATGAGGGTCAAAGGACGCTGAATTGGTGGGCCAGCTGAGAGGAATGGTTGTCCTCTAAGATGAGCCCTTCCCTAGGCTTTGGCAAGCTCCGCCTGTACAACCTTCAGGATTGGTGGAAGGAAAGAGGACTCAGGCACTCCTCCCTCCCTACCAGGAAAAGGAAACCTGGTCTCCATAGCAACCTAGAAACAATCCTGGCCTCCTTTTGCTTATGGTTTCTCAGTAAAAGCCCTCTTGAAGCGCAAACTATATAGACCCCTTTTTCTGACCCCCAATTTCTTATTGTAGGGTAGGAGAGAGGCTGCCATAGTCTCTCTCTTGGCCTCACAGTAATCTATCTCTATTAAGCCTCAAAAGGCTAAAGGGTGTTTGTGGAGGCGGGGGAAGGGAGAGAGAGAGAGGACAGAGAGAGAGAGAGACAGACAGACAGACAGACACTATCTCTGACTCTGAGACTTTTAAAGGGCTGGGCTTCTAGGTGTCCTGACCTCTGCACCTCCTAAGGGGCTGCAATAGGCAGGGCTAAATACTGTGTCAGCAGCAAACTGAGCTTTTGGCCCCTCCCCCCAATAGTCCTGGCTAGTCTGGAACTCACTATGTAGACCAGGCCTGCCTCGAACTCACAAGAGATCTGCCTGCCTCTGCCTCCAGAGTGCTGGGAATAAAGAAGTGCACCACCATTCCTGGCTTACGCTTGTTTCTAAAGGGTCAGTAGAGACTGGGGTTGGAGGTCAGGAAAGAATGAGAGGACCGACTCTTCTGTGCCTCTTGCCCACTCAGGCCCATCCTCCTAGGCCCAAGCACATCATTGTGAAGACCTAAGAATGGAGATATAGAACATTAACGTATGTCAAGTATAAGTGAGTAGCACCGAGGGGCATAATCTGTTTTTCTAATATGACCACAAGCAGAGTGTTAGAAGAATTAGGCCGACAGCTGCTGGTTTTTCCCCCTTTCTCTCCCCCCTCCTCACTCTCCCTCTCCCTTCCTCCTCAGCATTTGCACACACCAATGGCAGCCGAGCCCTGCTCGCGATTTCTCTTAATCTTCCTCCGCCATCCTGCGCTCTTTCCGCAGGCGGTGCTGCGGAGCCGGCAGAGCCCCGCGTCACACCTTACTGCTCTCTGAGATTGCTCCACAGAGAGCTCAAGGAGATGGCAATTCGGTGCTGATGCCGGCTGGCAGCAGTTGGGAGAGGGGAAGGAGAAGGGGGGGAGAGTTGGCACGGATACCAAGTTTTTCCCTAGAGAGGTGGGAGGGGGGGTGAGGGAGAGAAGAGAGAAAATGACACAGAGAAAAGGAAACAAGAAAAAGAGACACAGAGAGACTTGAAGTTCTCTCAGACATCCACATGTGGGCATGCCTAGCCACCTGAGTCATGACCCTCTGTAGATCATACAGCCCAGTTGGGGTGTACACACACATATACACACACGCTCAAACACACACACGCGCGCGCGCGCACACGCGTGTGCACAGTCAACCTAGAAGAGCAGCCTAGGCATGTTGTGTGTATGCCTGTGAGTGTGTGTGAGTGTATATGCCTGTATGTTGTATCTGTTTTGGATCGCAGTAGAATGCAGTATGTAAATGAGATGGTTATTACCGCAATGTTCATCAAGCTGAGCCGAGAAGACATTAATAGCCTGATGAATATGCATGTGAATTTGTTAATTAAGTTAATTATTCTGCTGAAAATGCATTCGTCTTCCAAGGACATTTTCCCAATGATTTTTACATGCTCTAGCCATTAGTCATGCTATATTTTATCAGGGAAATGAGTTTGCTTAAGTTGTAAAAAAAAAAAAAAAAAAAAAAAAAAAAAAAAGAGAAAAAGGAAGAAAAAAAAAAAGGAAGAGGAGATAAAAATGAAAGAGGAAAACCCGTTGAAGTTGAGAAGGGAAGGCATCTAAGGCTGGCCTGAAGTTGAAGGCCCAGCTGGGCTTTTGAAGCCTGCCCTCGATTTTTATGGGTACACTCTACAATTTTTTGCCCTTTTTTTTTGATGACAAACTTTTTTTTTCCAGTGCCAAATTTCCAACACATTAATTAATTGTTGTAGCCAATTAACTGTAGTTGTGCAAATGAGTTTAGCACTAATTACCATGCAGTGCCTGTAATCACATAAAAAACTTGCTGAGAGAGAGGAGAAGAGAAAGGAGGAACAGGAAGGGAGAGATGCCAGGAGAGGAGGGGACCTGGACTACAGGATCCACCTAAGAAAGGGAACAAGCAGGATTTTGAGATCTAGTTAGATAATATCCAGACTCAAAGGAAAGGACTTACCTTCTCAGCTACATTCAGGATGCTTGAGACTCAGGAAATCTCAGTAAAGGGGGGCAGGGGGAAGAGCCAAGAGAGCTATCTGCTTTTTGCTAAGAAATTTCAACCACAAGACAAAAAGCTCAGAATGGATAGCTCTAGTCATTTCAGCAGTGCAACATGGGCCGTATACATCCCTTATAGTCCCTGGTCTTGGCCTCAATGTTTGTCTCTTATGGCTAGAATTATTAGGTGAGGATGGGTGCCAATATGCTGGGAGATAAGCTGTTCCAGACAAGCCACAGGAGAAGAGGGGGATGAATGAGAGTATCAATCTGATCTGATTCTGGAGCTGTAAGTAACTGAAGATGTGTGTTATGGGCTCACAGCTACTGGAAAAGACAAGGGAGCAATGGTAACATAACCTATACAAGAGCCATCACCAGGAAGGAGTGGGATGTGAAAGCCTTGCACTAGATGGGGGGGGGTGTCTCTTCTCCTGCAAGTTGGCATTTTACAATCCGTCATAGGTTTCCACTTGCCATCTTTAACCTGTATCTAGAGGCAGAAGGGCAGATGATCTTCCCAGCTTCTCTGGATGTAGATATCCATTATATTAGAAGAGAAGCACAGGGGTAAAATCAAGACTATGAAATGGACTGGCATTTTTGTTTGTCCCCTTCCCACAATGGCCACATAAAAGGAACTGTAGTTCCTTTGTCATTAAAAGCAACAATGAAGTACTAACCCTCAGGATAGAGCTCATTTGCTATGGACCTCAGTTTCCTTAAACTTCCCAGATACATTCAACTCCATTATTTCCAAGGAGGACCTTTGACAGGCATTCAAAGGCTAGATCCTTCTTTCGCATTTCAGGCCTCAGGTCTGTAAGGAGATTGCTCAAGGACTACTCATTTTAACATCTGCTAAAGGAGAAATAACTTCAAGAGTATATACCACAGTGTCTCCATTCTGTAGCACGTCTGCCTTTTCAATCTATGAACCAAGGTTGGCTGGATTGGTCCAGGTTATTCCAAGAATATTTTTGCCTCCACACCTCTCCCTGCCAGTACTGCCAACATTCTTTCCAGAAACCTTAGATTAAGTGTAGAGAGGTCTCCAGTCTGGGAATGTCTGGTGTTGTAAAAAGGGCTCAATTATCTTGGGATCCAAGCCCTTCTTTGCACTTAACAGCAGTGATCTTGGGAAAATGACTTACTATGATCTTCAAGGTTCCTCATTTACAAAATGGAGAAAAGAAAATTAAGTTGAGCTTGTGTGGAGAGGGTGTTATCGGGAGAAATTGTATGAAACTCAAGTAATTAATAAAAGTATTATTAATTTTTTAATGAACAAAATGGAGATAATAATACCAGGGCCAAAGAGTCAAGAAGTTTAATAATCGTGGCTATAGAACACTCAACAAACCAAGAGGAATGGATTATTTCACTCATTGCTAGTGAGTACAACATGAAAGAACTTTATTGATGGGTAAAACTTGATAATGTTAAAAATGTTTACTGGGTATAGTGGTATATACCTTTGATTCTAGCACTTGGGAGGCAGAGTCAGGTGGATCACTGTGAGTTCAAAGCCAGCCTGGACTACATAGCAAGTTCCAGCCCACCCAAAACTATATAGTGAGTGGGACCTTGTCTCAAAAGAAAAAAAAAAAATCATGTGCACAGAAAAACCTGGACACAAATGTTCAAGCAGTTTATTTGTAGCCCAAAAAGTAGAATTAGCTCATATGTCCATCACAGATAAACAGTTAAATTAACAATGGCATAAACTAGGTGTGGGGGTGCACACCTATAAATCTTAGCACTAAGAAGTCCAAGGTCATCCTTGACTATATTGGAAGTTCAAGGCCAGCATGGAATATGTGAGACCCTGTCTCAAAAAATACTAGACTAGAATAGAACAGAATAAATTAAAGTAGTGGTAGTCTATCTATACTATGGACTAAATAAAAGGAATATACCACTGGTACATGCATACAATTTGGATGGCTCTCCAGGGAATTATGCTGCATGAAAAATCCTAAAATGCTAAAATGGCAGACCTTACCACCTTGAAGTGGTAAAGTTTTTTAGAAGAGGGAAAGTTAATGGAGAATTAAGGCATGGGTAGACAGGGTGGCAAGATGGTTCAGTGCATAAAGGTTCTTGCTGACTGACAATGTAAGCCTGATGATGATCTGAGTTCAATCCCTGGAAAACACATACAGGAGAGGTCTGATTCTAGATATCTTGGGGCCAGTGAGATAGATCAGCAAGTCAAGTCTCTTTGCCACCAAGTTTGATAACCTGAGTTCCATCACCAGGACCCACCTGATAGGAGATAACCAACTTCCACAGGTTGTTCTCTGATCTCCATATGCATGCTGAATGCCCCACCTACTCCAATACACAGACACACACACACACAAAGACATACACCCACAAAAACAAATAGTTGAAAATGACAGAAATAGATTAGTGGACTGCATCGATCTCAATATTCTAGATAACATTTTATTACTGTTTTGCAAAGTGATGGCATCCAGAGGCTTTGTGTTCATGTATGTATTTGTGTATGCATACATGTGCTTATGTGATCATGCATGTAGATTCCAGAGGTTGATGGTTATCTTCCTTTACACTCTTCACCTTATTTTTTTTTGACATGGGATCACTCACTGAATTAAAGAAACACCAATTGGTAAGGACAGCTGGTCGGCAAACTCAGGGACCCACCTGTTTCCACCCTAACCCTAGTACTGGGGTTACAAATGTGTTTTCAGTGGATCTAGGCTCAGGCCCTCATGTTTATGTGGCAGACATATTTACTCAATGAACCATCTCCCTATCCTGGTTTTGAAGCTATGACTAGCCTAGAACTATGTATACTAGGCTAGCCTCAGACTCAAAATCCTCCTGAGTGCTGTGATTAAAGGAATGAGCCACCACATCCAGCCTGTTGTTTTTTGCTTTGTCTTTTTGTAATAGCAGGGTCTTTACTCCTGGCTGTTCTGGAAGTCACTCTGTAGGCCAAGCTGATCTCAAATTTAGGTAATTCTCCTGCTTCAGCCTCTTGAGTGCTGGGATTACAGGCATGAACCAGATCTTGGTATTATTATTTTTCTTTTTAAAAATAATTTATTTTTATGTGCATTGGTATTTTGCCTGAATTTATGTTTGTGTGAGGGTATCGGATTCCCAGGAACTGGAGTTACAGTTGTGAGCTGCCATGTGAGTGCTGGGAATTAAACCTGGGTCCTCTGGAAGAGCAGTCAGCTCTTAACCACTGAGCCACTTCTCCAGATCCTTGGTGGTATTTCTTAAACTGAATGTCAATCTACAATCCTTTCACTTTAAAAAAAATCTATAAAAGCAAGATATTGTGAAACGCATCTTTAACTTTAGTACTTGGAAGGTAGAGGCAGGAGGATCAGAGGTTCAATGTCATCTTCAACTACGTAACAAGTTTGAGGTAGCCAGGGCGAAAGGAGAGCCTGTCTCAACAAAAGAACTTAAAAGACAGAGACAGGCACATCTCTGACTTCTCTTAGTTTGAGGTCAGCCTGGTCTACAGAGCAAGCTCCAGGATAGTCAAAGTCTACACAAAGAAACACAGTCTCAAAAACCAAAAAGTAAGTGAGTAATAAATAATAAAATAATAAATAATAAATAAAGAGTAAATAATAAAACCAAAACAAAGGAAAAGGAAGGGAAAAAAAGAAAGGAAGCAAGCAAGTAAGTTACCTAGCTGTGATAAAGAATGTCTCCATAGTGGCTTGCCCTTGTGTCACCATTGTAGAATTCAAAAAAGGAAGATTAAAGTCAGATATAGTGGTACATGTCTTTAATTCCAGCACTTGGGAAGCGGAGGCAGGAGAATCTCTTGTGAACTCGAGGCTAGCCTACATAGTAAGCTCCAGGACAGCAAGGACTCAAAGAGATCCTGTCTCAAAATACATATTCAGACACAAAAAGAATAATATTCTCAACTAGAAAGAAGACTAATTCCACTATTAAAGATGCATAGGATAGAGGCTGAAGAGATGGCTCAATGGTTAAGATCTTCTCGTTGAAGATCTGCGTTTAGTTCCTACCACTCATGCCAGGTGGCTGACAACTGCTTATAAGACATGTTCCAGCTGATGGCAGGTAGATCTCTGTGAGTTTGACGTCAGCCTGGTCTACAAAATGAGTTCCAGGACAGCCAGGGCTGTTACACAGAAAAACCCTGTCTGGAAAAACCTCAAAACAAAACAAAACAAAACACCAGATCCAGGGGATCCAGTGCTCTCTTCTGATCTCTGAAGGCAACTATACACACATGCACATACCTGCAAACAGACACAGGTGCATACACATAATTATAAAATAAATAGGGGACCGGAGAGATGGCTCAGTGGTTTGCTTGCTGCTCTTCTAGAGAATCTGAGTTCAGTTGCCAACATCCTTACTGGGTAGCTCCAACTACCTGTAATTCTAGCTCTTGAAAATCCAATGCCTTCTTCTGGCTCTGGGGCAAACTAACAGATACTCTCTCCCTCTTTTTCTCTCAGACACACACACACACACACACACACCACTAAGAATAAAATAAATCTTTTTTTTTTTTTTTTTTGCTTTTGTTTTTGCAAAACAGGATTTCTCTGTTGTAAATCTGGCTGTCCTGGAACTCACTCTGTATGTAGACCAGGCTGTCCTTGAACTCAGTTATGGCCTGCCTCTGCCTCCCAAGTGCTGGGATTAAAGGTGTGCACCACCATGCCCAGTTAAATCTTTAAAAGTTAAAAATAAGTAAATAAAAATGTATAGGGTGGAATGATGAGATGGATCAGTGAATAAAGACACCTGCCTGCAAAGCCTGACAACTTGAGTTCAATTCCCAGAACCCACATGGCGAAAGAAGAGAATTCCCAAAAGTCTCTGCATGGATTCAGTGGCCTGTACATGTGTGTGTACACACACACACAGATAAATTTAATTTTAAAAAATACTCATACCTGTAACCGGCATAGGCAGGAGAATCACAAGTTCAAGGTCTTCCTGAACTATAGTGAGTTAGTGAGTTTGAAGCCAGCATGGGATGCTTGAAACCCTGTGTTTAAAAAAGAAAAAGGGATGGAGGTACTACAAGATGATTCAGCTGGTAAAGGTGCTTATTGCTAAGCCCAAGAGCCTTAGTTCAATCCCTGGGACCCACGTGGTAGAAGAAGAGAACCTAGGCCCTCAAGTTGTCCTCTGACTGCCACATGTAGCCAGTATGCACATGCCCCCCATCCTCCCAAAAAAGTTCAAAGTCACCTTTAGCTACACAGAGAGCTCAAGGCTAACCAAAGCTACATGAGACCCTGCCTCAAAAAACAGAAACAAAGACAAAAGTGAAAACATGCATAATGCTAGGACAAAAAAATATAAAAGATCTTGTAGAAAAATGACTTAGCAGTTAAGAACACTTGCTACTCTTGAAAAAGGCCTAGGTTCAGTTCCCAGCATCCACATGGCAGCTCACAACCATCTGTAACTCCAGTTCTAGGGGATCCAATGACCTACTTTGGACTCTAGGGGGACCTGGTACATACTTGGTGCACATACATATGTGCAGTTAAAACTTTGATGTACATAAAATAAATTACTTGGGTAGTAAGTACTCTTAACCACCAGGTCATCTCTTCAACCCCAAAGATTTAATTAATGAAGCTGAGGCATGGTGATACAGGATTTTAATCCCAGTCAGGAGGCAGAGGCAGGTAGATTTCTGAGTTTGAGGCCAGCTTGGTCTACAGGGAGAGTTCTAGAAGAGCTACAGAGAAATCCTGTCTCAAAGGAGGAAAAAAAAAGCACTTGTTCTTGCAGAGGACCCAGATCTGTTTCCTAGTTCCCACATGGCAGCTCACTACCATCTATAACTTGAGTTCCAGGGGATCCAACACCTTCTTCTGGCCTCTGTAGGCACAAACATGCAAGAAAACACTCATACACTTAAAACAAGTAAATCTTTAAAACAAGAAATAGGAAATGAGCCCTATATTTCACTGTGTCTAAGTAATACATTTTTCTAGACTTTAAGCATATGTTCAAAACACACACAGTACAATGTCTGGTACACAGTAGGATAATATAGGCAAATATATTTGGTAAACTGTGAAACACTTGGTAAATGCTAGTTCTTCTTAATGGGTATTGCTCTCAGCTCCATACTGGATGAAGCTATACCTCCAAGCACAACAGTAGCTTCTCTCTTGGCTAGAGAGGCACAGAAATTAGGAAACTGAGTTCTTAGGTAGTCTGAAACGAGGGACTGCAGCTACTTCCTCTTCCAGGGGACTGCTACCCTTCTTCCACATCACAAAGAAACGCCTGGACAATCTCCAAAGCCTGCATGTATGTGTACACACATGTACACACACACACTCTTCAGAGAATCATGGAATCTTTGAAGCAATTGTCAGCTGTTTCATAAAATTTGGGGCTGGAGAGATGGCTCAGTGGTTAAGAGCACCTGCCACTCTTGCAGAGGATCTGGGTTGATTCCCAGTACCCACATGGCAGCTCATAACCATCTGGAACTCCAGTTCCAAGGAATCTAATGACAGCTTCTGACCTCTTCAGGCACCAGGTACAGACATGGTACACAGACAGACATACAAACAAAACATCCATACACATAAAAATAAAACCAAAAAACCAACAGTATCCTAGTGTATCAAATACAGCCAAGTGAGACCACCTGAGGATCTAGGTTTTATATACTATTTGATGAAATTCTCACAATCTTGAAGAATAATAGTTTATTTGCACTTAATTTTTTTTCACTTTTTTTTAAACAGTGAAATTAAGAAATTTTAATGTAGACTTTAAGCACTAGAGTTAAAAGAAAGGCACTTGGAGAAAAAAGTAAGACATATCCAAGAATGTAGGTGTGGGCTTCTCAAAGGATTGTTGCTTTATTTGCATTTTTGACTAGAAAGTATGGCTCAAAGTAACTTCCAAACGGTATCTAGCAAGTGGTGGGGCTGGCACCAGAATCCAGGAATGTCTCTGAAACACGTGATCTAACCACCATAGAAACTATTTCAGAGTCTCAATTAGTACTGCAATGTGTGGAAATTGTGCTGAGGCTATGTGGAGGAGGTCTAGGGGGGAAATACAAAAAACAAAACAAACAAACAAAACCCATGTTTACCCCAATGCTCCTTAGATAGGCACAGACTTAAATTCCTTACTGGCAGGACAGTATCTAAAGAGAAACATTTCATTCCATGAGTATGTCTAACTCAATCCTTTCTGCTAAAATCCAGTCTCTTTTCTTCTCTTCTGCTTCCATGTGGACAGTGAATAGGTACACGGCTCTCTTCCAGGAAAAGTTCTAAGTAGACGACAGGGGATTCTCTCACTCTACCTCTGCTGAGATTATGACTAGGACACTTCTGTCTCCTCAGTCACTTGGATCTAGCCCAAGGTATCAAACCAAAAGGAATTCAGGAGAAAATGGACCATGAAAGACAAACAGGAGAACCTCAACCAAATCAAAAAGGCAAGATGGGAGAATGCCTGGAATCTCTTTGGAGGTGAAGGTTTTCCTAACAGCTCAGCAGCAGGTTTCATGTCTGACACATCTGACATGACACTGTGGCAGTCTGTCTGGCCAGTATCTCTCAAACCAGTACCTCCTGTCTCCATGTGGCATCTACAGTTACCTTGCTCAGACAAGCAGAGAGACTATGGATTCTGCCACTCTGTATTCTCCTTCCATTCCAATTCTATGTTGATATTTGTTCAAGTTTAGACAACTCAATGAAGGACTACAGAGACAGCCAGGAAGGGAATAGTTTTGGAGAAGATGTCAAGATCCCAAGGCTAGGTCCAAAGGAGTTCTTCTGGGATCTCGACATCAGATCCAAAGCTTTTTTTTTTTTCTTTTCTCCTCATACAAAAGCCAGGAGAACAACTGGGCCTATACCACCTTGAATGTGACTGATCTCATCTGAAGTAAACAGGGTTATGCCTAGTTAGTGTTTGGATGGTAGAACAACTGGGGCCTAAGACTGGACACAGAATGGAAGGATATATTTCATTCCTCCCTCTGTACTTAATATATTATTATTCCACACTGGTTGGGTCCAAAACAAGTCCACTCTTCACTTTGGTTTCTCTTGACCCATCTGCCCTATGGACAGGAGAGAGTTAATGGCATGATATGGGCAAGCTATAAATTTCCCATCAGTGTGGAGAGAACAGGATTGTTGGCAGGGAGGGGGCTGGGCTTGGGGGGGGGGAGGAATCTGGGAAAAAGCCAGGAGGTTGTCTCTAGGTAACAATAAACACTGCAAGCAAGGAGCAGCTGTTACACTTACTCTCTCTGCATCACAATGCTGAAATAACACTAATAAACCAGTGTGCCCAATGCACAAGCATATACACATTTAGGGACAAGGCCCCAGTTGCAATGCACCTCTAGGGCTGCCCTCTGCTCCAGAGCAGGATCCTTGATGCCACAGACATAGCAGTCAGGCCTGGGTATACTTGCAGGAAAAGATGAGGCTGATGAGTCCTTCCCAATCCAAAGGCATTCACAGGGTTAGATTGGGCAGCAGAGGCTGGGAATACAATTCAGATCCTGGTGATATTCAGTGGTAGAAACAATTTCAAATTCAGGTATCTCTCAGCTGGGAAGAAAGAAAAGAGAGTAAGATAGATATACAGACAGACAGGGATTTAGAAAGATAACTACTTACCATGTCTATCAGATTAGTGGTAATCAAGTGGCCAAGAATTGAGTTGGCTAATGGGAAGTGAAAGAAAAGGGAGCAGAGAAAGACATTTGAGAGGGAAGAGGATCAAGAAGAACATGGTACCTCTCCTGGGGTTAAAGTCCCCATGCCTGCCTATACCACACTGTATATCTAGGCTCCCCCTCATAGTACAAGTTTTATATTCAGGGCCAGATGATGTGTTGGCTTAGTTCAGAACTAAGCTTTAGTACAGGGTCCCAGAGCTCCTTATATTGCCAGGAAGGAGAAAGAGAGGAACTGATCCCATCTTCCTGTATGAAGAACAGTTAATCTCTGGATCACAAGGAATAGAAAGACAGAAGACCCTTCCTCTGACTAGAAAGCAGAGCTTCCAGCAATAAAAAAGGAACAGAAACAGACAAATAAGAACTCAGGATCTATCACAGAACACCTGCCCCAACCCCACTTCCCTGAGGCCAGAGATAATACTAATATTCAAAGTCCTTATTGTTCTGCCCTTGCCAGTTCTAGTCACTGACTGAGAAAGGATGGAGGAGATGCATATTGCCCACCTTACCTGTGAGGGAGAACACCAGCACTTATGAATACCTGTGACTGCACCCATTCCCCAGCCTGTACCAATAAGCTGTTCAGCAGTCCAAGTGCCCCTAAGCTGCTCCTCTCTGGTCCAAGGGATTCTAGTGAGGAGAGCACTAAGCATAGGTAGCAATCCTTCTTGGTCTAGTCTTGTAGTAGTATTTGTCTTGTTTTTGTTTTTCTTATTAAGAAACGTCTATAGAACTGGAGAGATGGCCCAATGGTTAAGAGCACTTGCTGCTCTTGCAGAGACCCAGATTTAGTTCACAGCACCCACATGTAATTTCAATTTCAGGGGATCTTATGCTCTCTTCTGGTCTCTACTGTACAGTCACCAGGCACACACGTGAAGTACAGACACACATGCAGGCAAAACACCCACACACATAAAATAATCTTCAAAAAAGAACTTTCTGGCACTAGGCATGGTAATACATACTTATAGTTCCAGCATGTTGGAAGATGAGGCAGGAAAATTGAGATCTGGTGGTCAGTTTGGGATACATAATGAGATTCTGTCTTAATACAAACAAACAAACAAACCACAACCCCTGCTGCCCTCCTTCTCCCCCCACCTAAAAGTTTGAGGTACACAGCTCAGTATACAGAGTTTTAGGCAGGCAACTGAGGAACAATAATAATAGCTGTGTTTAGCAGGAAAATCTCTCTTTTTGAAAGATGCCAGAATTCTTGGGCTGCCCTGTCACAAATGGATGTCTAATATTCTCTGTGTAGTCTATGGAGACAGTAGAGCAAGCCTCAGTCTGTCCTCATGAGAAGGCTCTCACTGGGAAAGCTCAGCCTCTCCTGCTCACTTCTTTCCCATTTCTCCCTTTCTTTTCATAGCTGGGGTGTCCCCTAATCTAGATGAGAGATTTTTCATCTACAAATCTCAAGAGTGGGCAGGACTGGGGCACAAGAAAACTCTTAACAGACTTGATCCCCCTTCCCCTCTGTTGTTTTCATGAACCACCCCCATTGCCGTGAGTCACCAGAACCTCAAGCTCTGCTAAGCTGCCAGCAGCCTTCTTCCTCCCCCTCTTACAGACAAGCAAATATGTACCAAGTGAGTCCCAGTGCCCACCAATTCCCTACCATAGGGCCACTGCACACTATTTTATCCCTATGAATCTATAACATAGAGATGAGTGAGCAAAGGAGTGTGAGACCCCAGCATGTGCTCTGAGCTGGGGCAGAAAGCTGGCTGCCTGCACAGTGGAACAGGATCACCAGCCAGGCAAGCTGGCACACTTGGGAATATAGCCTGATCAACATATAAAAGGATGCAGAAGATGGGGTAAGAATGCTGTTTCAGAGGCAGACATCTCCTCCTGGTTTCATCTCTGGCCTGTTTCTGCTTTTAGGGCCTGCTACCTCTGTCAATGCCTTTTTGCTTCCTTTCTAAGGCTCTGGAAGATACAGAGAGATCTGCATAATAGCTTACTAAGTATCAAGGTGAGAGGTTCAGATTTCCAGATCTACCCTCAACCATGGGAAAACTGAAGGGAGAAGGAAGAATGGGACCCCATTAGAATAAAATCTAAATGCTAGGTAAATGCTGACTAATCCCAGAAAGGCAAAGGAATTCTGGGTACTACTATCTTCTCTTCCTACTATATGTACTTTATATCTTAAGTATTTTCCCACAAAGGGCCTGGTTTCTTCTGGACTTCGGAGCAGTTTCTAGATTCAGACTTAAGACATTCTGGGATAGCCTTGATAGTAGAAAGCAGACCTGGTAGAATTGGAGAGAGGGAAAGAAGCTCCTTTCGTCAGAGAATATCTAGAATGTAGAGTGAATGCTTTCCCTATGCCTCAGATACATTGGAGTAGGGATGAACCAATTACCAAGAGCAAAAGAGAAAGTAGTGGCCTTGTATACAGAGTAGCTATCTTCCCTCTGTTGCTGTGTGCTATGTTCTTCACTGCTTTGTGCTCCAGACTGGAAACATCAGCTCTGTCAACAGTAGCCACCTACCCCAAACAATATTCACCACGAATGTCCTGCACTATATTGAGCAGCCAGTCCCACAGGCAGAAATATAGGTCTCATTTCTAAAATGGCACCACTCTTCTTCTCTTCCTCCTCATTTCCCTGACAGGACAGCTTTTGGCACTCTTTCCTGACACCAACAGCCCTGACGCTCTTGGAAGCAGGCAAGGGCCTAGAAGGATTTTTCCCCTAGACTGTCCTTGGGGGATATGAGGGCCTCTCACCCTGTCTGTGAGTAACAGACCATGACAGCCTCTGACAGTCTAAGGCAGATCAGGATAAGGTTGGAGTTGCAGAGACAGATCCTGCTTTTCTCAAGGGTCTGGGAGCAAAAACAGGTTACTAAGATAGAAGACAGTTCTTGGGTGGAAGGAAGGTAAGGATGAGAGCTGGACAGTGCAGCAAATTCTACTGGTATTGCCTTCCTACCCTGTATCCTATCCTTGCTCTCACTCCAGTTTCACCTCATGAAACACAGATCAAAGAATGTTGAGGATTGGAGAAAAGAGGAGAACGCTGAGAATGCCACCTTTGTCAGCCTGGTGGGAAATCCCCCTATTACCTTCATTCATTCTTCTCTCCCTGTCCCTAGCATAAGAGCAATGAAGGGGCTGGGGATATAGACATCTGGAAATGTGCCCTTCTCTCCAGGATAAACCAACACTCCAAGAATCAGAAGGGACCTAAGACTTCAAAGCCAGGATACTATAAGAATTCAGGAACATTTCTAATCCATCTTGTAGGACCCTGCATTTGAATACTGTGGCTATTGTAGCGTAGTCATGGGACAAGAGATATAAAACTATCCTTGTTATTTTGGCATAACTTTTCCCAATTGCTTATATTATAGCATGGAAACTTATGATAAGATTTCCATTAAAAAAATTTAGTCTTACTTGGGAGATTTGCCTTTTGGTTAAGTAGTTGAGGTAGTTGGAGTACTTCTATCCTTTGGACCTTAAAAAACATGGCAAAATTCTATAGAGAGGGGCTGGAGGACAATGGCCTCTGGACTTCTAGAATCCCCAGGCTGAACAAAGGAGATGTTCCCCTATCACATCTAAGCTGCACCTGCTGAACTGCTTCCAACACTCAAGAGACAGGGACATGAGACTTCAGGCAGTGGAGGACAGAATATCCTGCTTATGTTTTTATTTGACTTTCTTCCCCACTTACCTACCTACTTTTTCTTGCCCTGTGCTCCCAGGAACTCTTGAAATCCAGAACATAAGCAACTTCAGGGCAGGATTCAATTGGTTCCTCCTCTCTGGGTCTTGGTTTCCATATCTGTGCAATGAAGTGGTCAGGCAAGATGAGTTCCAAGTTCCCTTCTTTGCAACATTAAGGTTCTAAGATTCAGACCCAAGGTCACCAGATCTCATTTGCATGTCATTTTACATACACTCAATCTCAATCTCTCTCTCTCTCCCCACCATCCTCTCATTCTCTCTCTCCCTGGTTTTCAAGACAGGGTTTCTCTGTTAACTCTGGCTGTCCCGGAACTCACTCACAGACCACGTTGGTCTCAAACTCAGAGATCCACCAGCCTCTGCCTCCCAAGTGCTGGGATTAAAGGCATGCCACCACCACCACCTGGCTGCATGTAATCTCTATGGCACTTATTTCCCATAGAAATGTATAGAAATGACCCCAAACTCTGCCTTTTCAATTCCCTTTACCACAGTCCCAGGTCCATGATTCCTAGCTCTTATCCTCTTTCTTCAGGGACCTCAAAGTTCTACCCTACTTTCCTTTCACAATCTTATACCCTCTAAGCTCACCTTATCTAGATTAAAACTGCAGGATCAAGAAAACAGCCTTACCTACTATTCTGACTGCAACTTTAGGTTGCAGATCTGAGTCAATCAGCATAATTCCATCTCTTTTGGAGGTCCTGGCAGTTGGGGAAAAATTCTGGCACCTTTCCCCAGAGCCTCCCCTCCTCCTCCACCTTGCTATTCTCCATGCCAGAACGCAAAGTGGCCAGTGATTGATGGGCCCGGGGTTCCTGGTAACCGCACCCAGTGGCCCAATCCTCCTCCCTTATCCAATCCCTCCCCTGTCCCTATTCAGAGATCAGATTGTCTCATGTTGGTCCCTGAGGTCCCATTAATTAAAAATACATCCAATTAAATGGCAGGTGAAAACGTGCTATTGGCGCTCTACACCCCCCTGCCCCAGCTTGGTCTCTCAGCCCCCACCCCCCTTTTAAGGCTCAGCTGTGCTTTGAGCTGAGAAAAAAAATGATGTGGGGAGAGGGAGAGAGTAGAAGAAGACATAGGGTAGGAGTATGACATGGGGAGGAGGCATTACTTGAACCTCTGCCAGGGTAGCATGTGCCAGTCTGGGAGGGTGGCACCATGCCCTGGTGTCTAATTTCTGAAGGTGTGAGTAGGTTAAGTCAGCTGGGTATCCACCTCCATTTCTCTTAAAGGGGCAGAGGGCAGTTAGAGGGTGTGTCTAGTTGTACTACCCTGCTTCTGGGTTTGAGAGGTAAGGAACAGAAGTGTAAATTGCAGAGAGATCTTTGGAGTGGGTAAGATGTTCAGAGGTGGGAAGGGTCTGAGACCTTCATCTTGGTATACCTCTGCTATTCCCAAACTAGGAAGATAAAGGGCAATTGGCTGGGTCCCAGGTGGCAGGGCACGGTAATGCTCTGGAAACTGGCTATACCTACCCTTGCCTACAAGAAAGCAGAGAGAAAGAGTGGAGAGAAGAAGGAAGGAGTCATAATTTGAGTGGGAGCAAATGGGTCAGATAGCATAAAATATATACAGATAGTCACATGGATACCATGTCCCCGAGCACCTTAGGTAAAAGGGCTCAACCTGTTCTGTTGGCTCTTTCTCTAAGCAAAAACAGCAGCAGTAGCATCATGTCACCATGGCCTGGCTATTTAGGCTGTGCATGGGGCATCCTTGATGACAAATGATTGCTACACTTTCTTCCATTCTTACAGAGTCCCAGCATTTTGCCAGGTATGGAATCTGCCTCCAACCCAAGGTCCTCCTCCCCAAGTGATACAAGTCTAATGGACACTGAGCACTGCTAGAAAGGAGCTAGCAAAGGAGTGACTAAGGGTGACACTTGGAATCAGGCAGGAGTGAGGGTGCCAACTCGGGGTTTCGGCCTGGCTGCCTTGGCAGCCTCAGCACCTCCTCACTTCACTTTAACGCTAATTGGAGATTTTAATCTGCACTGCTGCTCTGCTCGGGGTGCTGGGGGGAGCACCAGCTGTGCAGTAATTCCAGCAGCACCGACTGTTTAATCAAGCTGTCCTCCTGGGGAGGGGCCTTCAGGCATGGGGGAAGGAGAAGGAGGAAGACCTCTGTCATCTCCCTGAGCCTGATCATTCTAGAAGACCTTCTAACTGAGGGTAAACTGTGGGATCCTCAGTCCCATAGGGCCCCACAGCTACTTGGCATGCCCAGAAGAGCCATGACATGGCATAGGGTAGACATGAGGCTCATTGCCAAAGCAGTCCCCCTCATGCTGTTTTCTGATACGTTTTCTGGCTCAGAGCTCTCTGGAGTCCTGGGTATGCTTTGCCCAGACACAAAGATCCATTAGACATAAATTCTGTAGGTTTGTGTTGGGGTTAGGGAGTGGGGGAGATGAGTTAACCCACTTTTTTAGTCTTCAGTTTCTCAATACTTTCTCACCAACTAAGATACTTTCCTTTGAATATTTGTAAAAAAAAAAATTTTCCCCTCTGAAATCCAACCAACCCCATCCTCCTAGACTAGAATCCAGTATCTTGTAGGCAAGGGGACAATGGATTATTCAGCTGGAGCCTTGAAGACAGCCTTGAAGAGACAGAGCACCTGGAACTTCTAAGTTCAGCTAGGCACCCACTCAATAAGCATGCCTAATTGTGTGCTTAGGCCTTGGGCTATTTTAAAGGAATAACAAGTGATATCAGTTATTTTTCTGGCTTCTGGGCCATGTTGTCTGGCTTTCTGGGAGTGTTTTTGATCTCATCCCTGGAAAGAGTGCCCTCATCCAACTGTTTCCTACAGGGCTTGAGTTTTAACTGGCCAGCAGTGCCCTCGTGTGGGAGAAATCAGGACTGCAGCTGCCCCACTGGTCAGACTGCTTTGAGGAATCAGGTAGCCTGGCTAACAAGTAGCACTTGTAAATGTTGATGCTCTCTGTGCCATCAAGGAACTCCATGCATATGTGCTATGCGATCACTTCCTGGGACACTTCCTAATTTCTAACACCTGCTTTATCTCTCTTATCCACTCTGTCACACATGCTCCTTGGGGAAGTATCACCTGACTTAAAGCATGCACTTATCTGGGACTGCTGGTTCTGCTGTGTCTGGGTTGCAGAAGTGAGAGAAGTCCTGCTGAGAGAGAGGACTGAGAATCAAAAGGATAAGGCAGTGTCACTTCTAGCCTTCAGGTGGTAGGAAAATGTTCCGGCCTCCTGAAAACTCTCCACAGGCCCCAGAGTAAAGCTGACACCTGCACATAAAAAAAGAGTAAATAATATCTAGTGTTTGATTCTACCCTAGGGCCATTTCTTTTCTACACATGGTATGTGGGGGTTAGGAACAGAGTTAAGATGCTGGTTCTAAGGAACAGATACTAGGTAAACTCAGAAGATTCAGGTACATTCCCAGTAGACCTTCCCACTTTCAGCTTCCGAGAGAGACTGTTTGTTACTGGATCATTCTTCACCAATATCAAAGACTGTTTACTGGTCCCTTCCCATACCTGCTAAATATGAGGGAAATGGTCTGAACTACAGAAAAACGGATGGATACTTGATGAATATTAGAAGGGAATCTTTAAAGATTAGGACTTGGAAATTACTTAGAAAAGAGCTGAGTCACAAAGGAATTACCTTTTTGGAGACACTGAGCAACAAAAATATTCCTTGAGAATTAGATGTAGAACCTATAATTCCAGCTCATCTGAGGGGTGGGGGAGGGAGAGAAACAAATAGAGAGACAGAGATAGAGGTTATCATTTGTGAGGTGGGTGAAGCAGCACACCTACTAGGCAGGGAAGGAAGGTGGAGGTGCTGGCTCTGAGTACTGAAGACAGAAGAAGCAGGCTGTAGGCCTCTACTTCTGGAGTCTCATGCAATGTTTGAGTAGGTGGAATCTTCCACTGAACCTAGAAAGAAGGTAGTGACACTGGTTAGAGGCAATGAGAAGAGATAATATTGCCCAACCTTGACTTAAAGAAGCAGAAAACAAAACAAAACAAAAAGAAAAGAAAAACCCAGCTTTTTTTTGGGGCAAGAAGTGTTCTGTGTATGAAGGAGCATGGGCAAGTGAGATATCCATCCCAGAGGAGGCTGAAAGTAACTGAATAATAACATCAGTACTCCACTGTAGAGGAATATCCATTAACACAGGAATAAAATATCTGCTATGGCTAGAGAGGGGCTTCCCATTCTAGCTGGAAGAGAACTTGTTAATTAGAAGGTAGGACACCAGAAGAAGGCCAAACAAAAAGCTCAGGAAACTCTTCTGGAGATCTCAGGGAAGGGTAAGAAACTTCCCTGCCATGAGTAGAGTGCTACTCCATGTAAAATCAAGCCAGTGGCTTCTGACTGGCTTTAAGTCCCTACCTGGCTTCAAATGTTATGGATGAGGCTGTTTGACAGGCTCTTGATTCAAGGTAACTGATAGATGTACCCAAATTCTTCAGGGGTCATCCCTGCTGCTGCCATCTGCAAAGAAAAATAAGAAGCTACATCAGACATGAGGCAAGGGACCAGGCAGCAAAGAGGGTCTTTCGTCATGCATAGGAGATTATAGTGTTGATGGCCACCAGTGATAGTATAATGACTCCTGTTTCTCCAATTCTCTCAAACTTGAATTCCCCCCAAAGTGTCAGTTGAATCTTAAGAATGCTTCCAGAGAAGAGCTGACTGTTCCAGATTCCCACCTCCAAAAAACTAGTTCCAGTGCAAAACTATGGCCCCCAATCTTAGACGTATGTCAGGAAATTCAATAGAAATAGAAGTGTGAAACACAGAATTACTAGAAAGGACAATGAGCATTAGTGTTGACACAAGATTAAAACAAGATTGTAACTTGGAGGGGGCAACCTAATTTTGGACTAAATTACCAGCTTGGATTTGAGGTTCTTTTTTGTTCATCAGAGCTACTTTAATAAGAGTTCTGAGGCAGAAAATGACCCTGATTATGAAGCAGAAAGGTTTGTAGAAGAGCAGACTTGCTGCAATTTGAGCAACTAGGTCTATCACACATTTCCTAAGCATGGACAAAGTCCCTGCATAGAGATCAACCCCACATTCCTCTATTTTGTCAACTATAGTGTAATAGACTAACACAAACAATACATAATGGGATCTGCCCCTTTGTTATCCACAGACAAAATCCATTTGGTAGATCCCCTAACATAGACCATATCTATCTTCAAGTTGACCAGTATTTCCCTGCTTCTTTCAGTATTTCCCTTTTTGCTATTATTACAGGCTCCCAATTTCCTACAGAGAAAACCAGCACAGGAAGGGGCAGTAGACAAAGCTCCAGGATAAAATGACTTATAGAACCTGTCCCAAAGGCCAGCCTCCTGATAAGTCTATTTTGGGTTCTGACCAGTGTGAAACACCTTTCCTTATGCACAGCCCAAGAACACCAAATAATGCCCCGTATATAGAGAATGGTAGAAGATCCCCCACCAACTTCCTTGAATATGAGTAATTTGTTTTGCCTTGATTCCTGTAATTCCACATTCCATTCAGAGACACCCCTCCCAACCCTACCTTAAGGAAGTGCTCTCTCTCTCCATTTTCTTTCCAGTATAGCTTTATTGTAACACCAAAGAGCCGAGCTGAGATTTAGTTTGAGTTTTTCACATTGCCTCAGAGTATCTTTTCCTACTTTCAGTTCCCCTAGTTTGTAGCTAAGGGTTCTTTGAAAATTTGGGGTCACTCTAAGGACATTAGGATCTTTGGCCGTGGCTACCAATTTTTCTCCAACAAAGAAGAGTCCTTGTATCTAAGAAAAATTATTTATAAACTTTCTATGTCATTGAGTTTTTAAAATCCCACTATTTATTTATTATATGTGTATTTGAGGGGGTGCCTGTGCCATAGTGCATTGTGGAGGTCAGAAGACAACTCGCAGGAGTTGGTTCTTTTTATCATGTAGGTCCTGGGGATGGAACTCATTTTGTTAGGCTTGGCAGCAGGAACATTTACATGCTGAATTATCTTACTGGCCCTAAATTTCTTTAAGACAGGGACTCAGTACATAGCCCCAGATGGTCTCAAGATCTGCCTGCTTCTGTCTCCTGATCCTTGGGGTTTAAGTTGTATGCTATCACACCTGATCACTAAAAGATCATTCTTGAAGGTAGAAATATATAACATGATTTCTTACTAATGACTTTAAACTCACTTTTCCTTCTCAATTTCTCTTTCTCTCCTTCAGAATCTCAAGTTTTTTTTTTCTTTCTTGAAGTATCTTGTAGTTATCAGGAATGGGCAATTAAAAGTTGGGCACTTGATACTTACTCATGTAGGTTAAAATTCTGCCTCTGGCTAGTCTTAGATGGTTCTACAGTCCTATGGGTGAGACACTTTCCTTCCTTAAGCCTCAGTACCTTGCTCTAAAAAGAGACTGGATTATATGACCTTTCTTCTAGCTCTGGAAATCTATGATTCTCTAAGGTGCAAGACCCAAATGTTCATCCCTCTCCCCTGAGATATTTGGATCTGTCACCCTTTCCTATGCCACTGAAGAAAGCAGTAGCCCTGTAGTATATACCTTTCTAATATACTTTGACTAAAGGGGGAAGTGAATCCCAAAGAATTCTTCCTTTAAGTGCCAAGCCCTTCTCCTAAGAGGAAAAGTTAAAGAAGGGATCTAAATCAGATCTTGAAGCAAACAGAAATCTGCTTCTCTCCACCCTTAGATTGCTAGATTAAATACAACCTGACTTTGCCCTAGGGAACCCCCATATAAGTAGTGGCTGCTAGTCCAATACAGCTGTGTGTAGATGGGAAGAAAGGACATGTAAACACAGCCACAGCAGAGACATAAATATCAAAACCCACACTCACTCCTGTTTTCTCCCTTTTTGGGCCTGTATATGCCTGCAAGAAGCCTTAGTAAGAGGGGACACAGCATCCCAGCCTTCCTTCTCCCCAAAGTCAGAAAGAAACAGACAGTGAGATAGGAGCTACTTGGCTTCCTATAAATTGTTTTGTCCTTCCTCACAGCTGCAATCAGAAGCTAAGGGCTCCCGCAGGCCTTGTTCTGATCTGCTGCAGGCAATGGAGGGTTTTTGAAACGGAGAGGACTTGGCTGCGGCCCCGTTTCAGCTGCCGTTGGGGCTGGCTAATGGGCTCATTCGGGAAGACCCCCGCCTGCTGCACTAAAGAGTCCCCCGTCGGCCCCCTCCCCAGTCCCAACCCAATTAATAAATGGGGGCTCCCACTTTATGGCTCTGGGAGCAGGAACCAGAGATACAAATGACCCCCAGGGAGGGACAGAAAAAGGCCTTCCAAGAATCAAGTCAGAGAATTGTGCTTCCACAGGCACATGCTGCCACAGGCTAGTCATTTCCCATTTTCAAAGCATTAAAGGGGAAGAAACTAACAAAACAAACAAATATTCTATTTTCTTTCCCAGATCCAGGATGAGCTAGCATTTTGATGTCTTTGCTATATTCAAGACTTTCTTGCCTGGTTCTTCAAACTGAAAAAAAGCTAAGGATAGGTACTGGGCACATCTGGACACAGTGCATGTTCTACTGTCCTCCCTAGTCAGGGTCTGCTCCTACCCAGCTGTAACACTGGACAAAGGTACATTGCATTTGGCTAACAAGCACCTGCTTCTTAAAAACAAAGCAGTCACCTCTCACCTAACTTCCACCATCAGCTCCACTGTGTTCTGGGATCCTCATCTAGAAATCATCTTTCATCCCCACTTCACACCCACGGTGTCAGCAAGCCTAATTTGTGGGCTCCCCTCCTTTCTTTGGATTCCCCTAGTCCCACTCTAGTGCAAGTCCTCATTGCCTCAAGTCTGGACAAGAACAGCAACATCCTGAAGAATTGTTTCCTAGGCCCAGTAAAGTTACAGAAGGGTTCAGCATCGTTTTTAGCTCACCCTGCTTTGCTCCCTATTACTACTTAACAAACCAAATTCTAAATCCTAATTCAGGCCAGTAAGATTGGTTCTCCAACTCCAAT
This sequence comes from Cricetomys ansorgei, assembly GCA_026225945.1. Taxonomy (NCBI): domain Eukaryota; kingdom Metazoa; phylum Chordata; class Mammalia; order Rodentia; family Nesomyidae; genus Cricetomys; species Cricetomys ansorgei. The sequence goes on from JAMJFZ010001881.1 coordinate 15,840,666, forward strand.
ACCTAATATATCTTTCCTATTATATTCAAGTCAGTCAATCCACAGCCCTCTACACATAACACACATATGCCTTCTTCTCCCTCACTGTTTTCTCCTATTTTAGGTCCATGATACTAGTAAAAAGCTCTGATTACATGAGGCACAGAACCCCAGTCTTCTCTTTCCTCATAGTCACAAAAAAAGAGAGTGGGACAGGAGCTATTTGGGTTCCTAAAAATTACTTGAAGCTACGTGTTATGTCCCGCCATCTTTATTTTCAAAGAGTCATTTCTGATTAACTCAGCCTTTTATGCTTATTTATTTTTTTGCTTTGGCTTCTTGTTAGAGTTAGGCTTACTTCATAACCTGCACATCTACCTTTAGACTTCTAAAATACAGATTCTTAAGTCAGCATATTTCTCTAATTCCCAAACTCTCAAGACAGAATGGAGGCCATTATGGACTACACAATTTTAAAGCCAGTCTGGGTGACATAGTAAGATTTTGCCACAAATGGAAAAGCACAGCAAACTAAACCAAAAATATCAATTCCCCATACCTCAGCCAGTATAAGACTCAATTCTCTCACTAGACCCAGAAGCTTCCTAAAGTGGGACCTTCTCTCAATGATCTTGCTTGCCATATTGTCCTGTACTCAGGACATGACTTAACTAATGACATTCCTGCTCCTCAATGAAGGTGCTTAACTCTTTGGATACAATATCCCATTCTGTCAACCTTTGGGTTGCCACCTGCTCCAAAGGATATCAAGTCTTTCCAAAATTACAGATTCAGTTTCATGATTTCAAAGTGTTAAAAACAAAAATAAAAAAATAAAACAAGGGGCCAGAGAGATGGTTAAGTGGTTAAGAGATAGCTGCTCTTCCACAGAACCTGGGTTTAGTTCCAAGTTCCCACAAGTTGCTCACAATTGTCTGTAACTCAAGTCTCAAGGGATCTGATGGCCTCTTCTGGCCACACACCAGGTAAAACACATGGTGCAGATACACACGCAGGCAGAATATTCATACATACATTTCTAAAAATTACCTCCTTGGTTCATAGTACTTAAACATTTTCTTTAAGGGCATCTTAAGGATGAAAACTCACTTTATTACATTTTTTAAAAAACAGGATCTCTTGGAATATGGTAGTATATACTTTTAATCCTAGCACTTGGGAGGCAGAGGCAGGTGGATCTGTGTGAGATCCTGGTCTTAGTGAGTTCCTGGATAGCCAGAGCTATACAGTGAAACCTATCTCAAAAAACAAAACAATACACAACAAAATGATCTCACATATCCCAGACTAGCCTTGAACTCACTGTAGCTAAGGATTACTCCTGACCCTCCTGTCTCTGTCTTCCATGTTTAGGCCCCATTCCTTACTATATCTAAGATTAATTCTGTACTCCCAGATAATAATCCGAATTTCTAGAATGAAAATCAATTCCAGTGTCAAGAATAATCTTGCTCCCTATGAGATCTGCCTCTGCTCATTATTTTAGAATAATGAAGTTATGTGCTCCTTTCAAATGCCCAGTGATTATGTCCTAAGGCTAAACCCCATTCTAAAATGTTGATTCTTCACTTCCTCTTGATTAGCTTTGTGGCTAGAGAGGAAAAAGTGATCTACCATTCCCCTTATCTCTTAAACATAGCTTAAGATTTGCCTTTTATTCCTCCAATTTTTAGCTTTAAGAGGCCCAAGAATCAAATACCAAAAGCAGTTGTGTGTGATAGTGCACACAATAAATCCCAGAACTTGAGAGGAAGAATTCAAGGCAAGTCTGGTCAACATAGGTTCCAGGCCAGGTAGGGCTACATAGTGAGTCCCTGTATATACATACACACACAAATATAATATACTAAAAACAAAACACTTAGCACAATGCCTAACACACAGTAGGTATTTTAACATGAGTTTCCTTTTTCTCACTTCTTCAAAATCATAGGTATCTCTGTCTTTCTGGGTCTGTGTTTTCATTTGTCAAAGATGGCACCAAAATAATCAAGCTAATGTTCTTTTGTATCTCATTCTTAAGGCTCTTAAGTCACATACTCTGCTTTTCTATGCACTGCTCATCTAAACCAAGGGGAAGACCAACAGTTTGAAGGCTGATCTAAAATATATAAAACCATTTGCAATTTTAAAACTTGAGTTGGGTGTGGTGGTGCATGCCTTCAATGCTAGCTAGCACTTGGGAGGCAGAAGCAAGGTGGATCTCTGTGAGTCTGAAGCCAGACTGGTCTACCTAGTGAGTTTAAGGCCAGCCAGGGTTATATGATGAGAAAACAAAAACAAAAACAACAAAAATTGTGTATTTATTTTTGCTCATTTTCTGAAGACCTCCTTAAGGAATGTCTTTATTCTATCCAATAGTCCAGGTTTTTAGGCTCATCCTCTAACCCTAAACGGTACTAGTGTGACCAAGGAAAATTTTCTAGCCCTATCATATTTTCCCCTTCTCTAAACCATTGTCAGATGTCTGTAGTTCTCCCTTCCTGCCCCATTTCTACCACCTCCATATTGTTTTGTTTCTTGTAAGGCCTAATAGAAGTTGCAAATACTGGTCTGAAGCAAAAGTTAGAAGTTCCTTAGGTATCTGGTTCCTAAGCATCTGGTAAGCCTTTGAATTTAGCCTGTTTATCCATAAGTGAACAAATTCTAAGCTGCATTAGCCTGGTGCAGTGTGTCCTCACCAGTAGTATCCTTCCTTAGGTACTCTGAGACAGCCCTTAGGTAGAGAAAAGATCTTCCAAGTCTCAGGCTTTGTTCTTCCTTTAGCACTGACTGCTACACTGTATCTTTTAAAAATACTGCTTCCAAAAGCTCTCAGGGATGATTTAGTTTAGACACATTGTACTTTATTCCTTTACAACTATCAACTAGGCTTTACAGCAGCCTTCCATCAAAACACCAAAAAATTCATTTATGGGGGCTGGAGAGGTGGTTCAGGGGTAAAGAGGACATGTTACTCTTTCAGAAGACTTGAGTTCAGTTCCCAGTACCCACATTAAGTGGCTCACAATTACTTATAATACCAGCTCCAGGGGATCAGATACCCACTTTTGGTCTTCTAGGGCACCTGTACAAAATATGGTATGCATGTGTGTGTGCGCACAGAAAAATAACACATCTTAAAAAGATCCATTTACTTCAAAGTTCTAAGGACACATCTAAGTGAACTTTATGTCTATATCCTTTACTTCAGAGAAGTATGCTGAAGCTGAAGACCACATAATAGGAAAGGTTCACCAACAATTACCTATGTGAAGATTAAAAATGACTTACTCCACACAAGTGTTTCTCAGTATTAGATTAAGAATTTTTGAGATAAGATATATGAGAGCAACCTAGTGGTCAAAACATTTTGGCACCCTAGTGCTAATCACTTTCTACTGCTTTCTACTCCATACCATGGTGGTGTTCTCATCAAACTTTACTTCCCATATACATCATCTGCAACTGAACATAGAAATGTCACCAGCAAAAGCAACACCCTTAGGATGAGGGCGAAGATGAAGAGGTGAAGGTTGAAAAAGTAGAAGAATACTGAAACATAACATAGAAGTGTCTTTCATACCTTGGCAATAAGAAACCATGGTTATTTTTTTGCTCTTTATCTCCCACTCCAGAAGTTAAAGATCCAAATATTTGTTCTCCAAATTTCCTGTAGAATTTTTGAAAACTATGAAACAGTAATAACTCTAAATACAGAGTTAAGTCATCAGTAATTATGGTAGACTCAAATCATCCTAATAGGATTCTGAGTGGGGCAGAAGAGACAAAAGTGAGGGGAGGAACCAAGAAATGAAAAGAAGTGGGTAGAAAGGGTAATGACAGCTACCCAGTGAAGAGGGAAGACAGATAGCACCAATGATTCCCAGAAGTGTCTTCCAGTTTAGGCTGGAGAAACCTACTTATCTTGAGTAGTCATAGGCTGTAGAAACATGTGGTGGCATCCTACACATGAGAAAACCCAGCCAGACAGTAAAATCAACGAGTGTCCAGGAATGCTCACCTTACCTCTGTGGCCACTCAGACTCACCAGCCTGCCTCCCTTCCCCTTGAAATACTGTTTCTTCTCTAAGGAACTCCTCATTCTCATTCCACCTAGCCCTTCAGAATTGCTAAAGTCATTCAATAGCTTTAAAAAGTCCAATGGGGCAATCCGTAATAACAGAAACCCCAGTTTACTACAAAGAGCATTGATTATTACCTCATTATAGGCATTAGCTTTTTTTGTTTTTTTTAAATCAAGGGTATGTATCTGGGAAAAGAGTGCTAAAGAAATCTGGTAATGAAAAGATGGCTTTCTACATGGACATGGCTTTGTATATGAAGACCAAAAAGTTCAGGCTAGATTAAGTCCTTAGTCTTTATACTCAGAATTAAGACAGCCACTGTTATAGAGTGGAAACAATACTCCGTTAGCTTGAAATTCACAACTACTTACAAACATGCAATGCATAATGACTTAAACCAATTCACTGTCTCTGGAGAGACCAGTAACAAGATTCCTGGAACTGGAACAATATTGAACTCTCCATTTTCCTTCAGGGTAAAAGGATATGATTTTTGCCCATGGACAAGGGACATCAAAAACGGAGAATCTGAACCTAAGTCAGCAACCCTCAGTAGCAGCAGTAGCAGCAGCTTTTTAATCCTTCATTTTCCATGGCCCTCTTAGGCTTTGACAACTTGCTCACCCCATATATAAAGTTCAAATATTTTTCATTTTTCTTTCTCCTGATGGGTTTTGCCTTCCTAGCTAGACTGTAGCACAAGTTGTCAAGGAGTCCTTAGTGCTCTAAATCATAAGAGGAATTAAAACAATTCTCCCCTCTGGTAGAGTTGAGAAAGATTTTAGGAATATTACAGACTTTTAACTTTTCAACAACTCTGCTTCACTTCTTGGCTTGGTACTGTGTTAGGAAATCTCAAAGGGAGCTGGATACATTAATCCCCATGCTGACTCTCTTCTGTAACATGGTAGAAAACAGATTGGATGGAACAGTGGGGAGCTTGGTTTCAGAGTATCCTTTGTGTCTAAAATGGCATCTTACCAACTTCCTTTGATGACTGTTGAGCTCAAACCCACTTACCTCTCCTGCCAGGAGGAGTCAGTTAGGGTGCATGAAGCTCAACTCCTGATGGCTTCATACTACCATCTGTTTTCTACTTTTTTCTTTTTAAAATCATGTTCTTATGAATTCCCCTAACTCAACTTTTAATTCTCTGGTTTCTACTCTACTGTTCTTAAGCATCTCTCTAAGCCCTGAGAACTTTTATTTTGGTAGTTTATGAGTCTATAGAATTTCTGAAATAGCCCGTTAAGATAAAAGGAAAATATGTCCTTCATACATGGCAAGATATGCTCAAAGGGTACAGAAATTAGAAGTAAATGCAATGGAGCAAAAGTGGTATATTAACAGGAAATATTTAATTTTCCAATCTCCACTTTCCATCTTTATAAACTGAAAGAAAAAATTTAATATATTACAAAATATCTGTACATAGACAAGGTACACCCAATGGGGGTCAAAAACGAGAGAGAAAGGAATAACAGTGTCAGGAACCTATGAGTCAGGGAGAATGAGGTGGCAACTGACACTTTTCTGATGCACCATTCTCTCTCAAAACCTGCAACCACTTTAGCACTGTACCTATATATGAATATTACACACACACACACACACACACACACACACACACACACACACACAGTGTTGGGTGATGATTATGGCATAAGCTAACAAAAGTCCTACATACAAATTTGTGCTGACTGCCCTGTTTTAAATACGTAGATCTGATGTCATTTGCAAATCCTTATTCCTGTAGACAGATGAAAAAAACTAACTGGATTAAGCAAATCTGCTTTTAAAACCACTCACCAAAAAAATGATCATAGTCAAGCCAGTTTTGCCTCTTATTAATGAACAGAATCAGATTTCTCATCTGTTCAAAATAATGTACTTAATAATGATACAATAGTTAAAAACCAAACCACTTTTGAATGGAATTAACAAGGTAAACAGTTGTGTTGAAAATTAAGCCAAATTTTTACTTCCATTATGTTTATAAATATAGCTGAAAAATGACCAAATACTTTTTCTTCCTCCACACAGATTTAGTTTTTTCCCTCTGCTTTCAGAAGTAGTCAAAATTATTATAAAAATATTTTTTAAAGGTTAGACTCCCAAAATGGGATGGGGTGAAATGGGATCATACATACATATACACACATTCACATACACTCACCCCCTTCCCTAGCAAGAATGGGGGCATGGAAGCTTACGTAAATTGTTTAGACTATTTGGCATAATTAAAAATATAGTGTGGTAGAGGGGAAGGGAAAACATTATTGATGACTGTCGATAACCAAAATACAATGAAAATATATAGAGAAATTTATTCATATTTGATGGGAAAGCAATTCTTTCTCACTGAACAGACACTTATGAAAGTATCCCAGCTCAGTTTCTTTAATCAAAAATAGGGGACTGGGGCCCAATACCTTACATTAAAATATCCTAAAATAAGGCCCATGTCATAACTAGTCAGCAGACTGAAGGTTCAGATAAACTTTAATGCAGTCTACAGATACCATGTCAGTGTGCCTAGGATATCTAACCAGACATACTGGCATAAAAGCTATCAAAGCCAAATGGCTAAAAGGATCACTTACTATTAATGTTTGGCCTATGGCAAAGCTAGACCAAAACCCAGAAAATAAAGAAATAAACACACTGGTATCTATTTCAGTAACAGGGGGAAATAATTTTTATGTAGCTGAAGGTCTTTTCACCTCTTTAGATTTTTCCTTAAAACTAATACACATTTCTAAATATATATTTTAACTTAAGAACTTGGTATGGAAAGATGAAATTTCACTTGAATTCTGAAAACTATTCTCCAAGATGCTGAAGTATGTCTGCCTTTCTTTGTAAAAGAGAGCTTAACTTACATTTCACAGACATCTAAGTTTGTGCAGATCAATTATATGAAATATCAATTATATATGAAACATATATCTGTTTCAAAAATACTCCAGATGCTGATACTCATAAATGGAAGCCATGAGAAACCTCTCAAGTTACCCCACTCTGAGATCCTTTCTCTCTTCCATTTTCTGTTTTGATAAGGCAAAGTTCTTGTCAGGAAGTCATACTTTTTATACTCACTACCACAATCAAAATGATTCCTACAAGAAATGGTAGGTTATATATGCTGTGATGTATACTTATCAATACTGTCCTTTCTCATGGTATGCTGTTTAAAAATTTTTTTCTTTAAAGGTATCAGGAATTGATATATCTTCAGATATATACCCTAAACTAGGTTACATGTCCATGTATTTTCAGGATTTTCCTCTGACAATATCACAAGGCTCTGTTTGAAAAGCTTTTTAACATAAAAAATATACATGTACATAATATGCTTACTGATCTTATTACCACTCTTGGTATGGAGATATCATCTCTAACCACAGCTCAGCAGCAATGTTCTATGCTGTCCATTTACAAATCAACTTCCCCATCAGAATGTGGCTTAAAAAACAAAAACGAAACAAAATAAAAATTTTAGAATTGAAGAGTTACGGAGAACAATGTAAGAGTTTGAATTTCCTTTCCTTTATTAAAAAAAAAAAAAATCCAGGTTCTTGGGCACCTCTACTATATTTTTTTCCAAACAAATGCCTCAAAAATATACAAGGGAGAGAAGAATGGGGGCAGGCACATAGAGGAGGAAGGAAAAAGAAAAGAGGGGGCAGAAGGGAGGGAAGGAAAGGAGGAGAAAACAGTAAACAAACAAAAAGCAAAGATTGGGTAAAGTTTACCTACTTGCCCAAGAATGTTACTTTCTATAGCCTGCTTTATGTGCAGGAAGAGGGGCATAACTTTTGTCAAAACCGAGCAAACTTAAGGATGAGTAATTTATTTGGAAAAAGGTTATGTACAAGATGCTCAACAAGGGTAAGGGGAGTGCTCATTGAAGCAAAAACGTGAGATGGTAGAGGAAGGAAACATTTATGCCAACCTGTCCACTGTTTCCCTTCTGGCAAGAACCTAAGAGAAGCTCAGATCTTGTGACACTATTCTCTTGGGGGGTGGGGGTGGGGGACAAATTAAAATTAAAAAGAAACCACACACACACGCACACAGAAAAAACAAACAACAAAAAAACTTTTTAAAAACCAAAGCCTCTCCAGAGCCTCTCAAAATGAAACTGTTCTCTCTTCTGCTCAAGTGCAGGCAATAAACTAATGCAACAATTACTTTTCAATTGAATGTCTTTTTCTCCATATTTTCTACTATAGCTCCTATATAGAGCAGAAGTAAATATTCTGGCTACTGCCCATCCAGGAGGAACTGGTGCCAACATCATTATAAGTCACCTGCTAGTAGCAAGTGAGCAAGGAAAACAACAGACAGCATTGTGGTAGCCAAATGCAGATGATAACCTTGCTCTGGCAAGTGATTTCATTAAAGGTTCAGAGGACTAGATAGAAAGATGGATAGGAAAGGAATCTTTCAGGGCATTAATGTCTCTGGGTTAATAAGGAACTCCTCTCCCTCTTCCCCCTTGTGGTGGGACTCTTGTAGCCCCCCGGTAGAGTTTTCCATAAGCAGAAGACTGAGCTGGGCCCCCCCACTGAAGAGTTGTTCCTGAGCTGTTGGCCCCAGTGGCTCCTGGTCCCAGCTCCCCATAGTTTTGCAATTTGGTCTCTGCATGTACCACAGAATTATTATTTCCCTCAGACTTCAGGAATGGTTGCCCAACCACTGAGTGTAATGCTAAGGGGACCCTGGCAAAACGGAGGTCTTGGTCCCCTGGGAACTGCACTGACCCTGTGCCCTGGTAACTGTTGGACTCCCCAACGTGGCTCACAGAGCCTGAGAAGGTCCTGTTCTTCACCAGGGTCTGGACCAAAGATTCTGTCAAGGCTGGACCAGAACTGCGTTCATCAGTGTCAGTGGCACCGAACCCTGTTTCAGGCCCATCAGTGTTTCCGTAAGTCCTGTTTGGATGGGATCGGGTGGAGTACTCCATTGGTCTCAAGGCCTGGTGCTCATGTGGCAGGTGGCCAGGAGGCTCTGCTTCAGGCTGGGATAAAAGTTGCAGCAAGGCGGCTGTCACGGCGGGATTCAACTCCTGGGGGACGCTGGAAAGATCGCCTTCAACCAGAGGGGGTGGAGGTGGCGGCGGTGGAGGTCCAGGGGGCTCAGGGGGCCTCTTCTCTGGTGGAAGAATGTGAGGAGGACATGCTGTGGAAGGGTTACTTCTTTTAAACACCATCTTAAAAATCACATGTGATTATAAACACAAACACATACTGCCCAACATAAATACCAATACAAGTAACCAAGATATATTAAAGAAAAAATCTTGGGAACAGGAAAATGAAATTTATAAATAAAATAATCAAGTGATTAGAAGGAAAACAGTTGTATTCTAGATCTATCAGCTGGTATAAAAAGATGTTATGTTTCAAATGATTGTCTTGAATTTTTCTGAGATTTCCTTCCTTAATCTAGTATGTAGTCTGTTGGCAACCTCTTAATCCCTCCTGCTGTTAGATCAAAACATTATTGAAAATAAAGCAGAAAAAAGGAAGGTGAGAAGGAAGGAACAATATACACACTGTGGCCACATTTCTAGGACATAATATTTCTGTACAACTTGCAGATCTGGCTAACACATTTACATAATGTTTGATGATATAAGATTAACCTGAAATACAACTTAAAGAATATACAGGAGAGATGCAATCAAGAAAAAACTTCTCAGTATGTATAAAAAGACACTTTGCTTCTCTAAACTTTAGCCATTTCTTCCCATAACCATATCCTCAAGAAAGGGATATTACTCAACCATATTATTATTCAGTTTCCTGAAAAAGTGCAATACTTGCAAAGACCAAAGTAAACCTATTATAATTTTATATTTTGTTTTCTTACCTTCTGCATGTTTTATGCTACAAAAAAGAAAAATCACTCTTAGCAGTGTTATGCAGAAATGGACTGCTGATAAAAATGTGTTCATCCTGTATTAAGAATTTACTATTCAGGAATATGCTGAACTAATACTCAATTGTTACTAAGACCTCTTTCTTGAACCATTTCCCCAGACTTTTGCTTTTTCATGGCTGTCTAAATTTGTCTGGCAACGAACTCTTACCAAGGCAAGAGATGAGAGATGAAATAAAGATAAAATGACATGGATTTGAGGTCATACAGAACTACTGAGACAAAAACATAGTAAGATTAATGCTTTCAAGGATTGAGGGTAAACCTGCTTAAGAAAGGTTTAATGCTTTGGTTTTATCTTCCAAGCGACCAATTTTTCTTTTCTCTATGGAAACATTTAAAAACATCTATATGGTCATTCTTCTATTTTGTTAGTTAGTGCTATAATGTCATTACTTAGACAAGCCAAAACCAGTCTTCGGTTACAATTCGGTATTTCTGTAGTATAATTATCTTGAGTATACTTTGTAAAAACAGTAAGTAATTAAGTGTACTAAGTATGTAGATGAAAACATTCTAAAAAACAATATACAATTTTAACATTGTGCAGCGGAAAATGAGGCCAGATGCTATATGAAACAACAAACAGGGTAAACAGTCTAAGGAGTTTCTGGAATTGGGGAAACAAGCCGAGCAGGCAAAGGGAGGGCAGGGTATATCAACTTTCATTTTTGAAACAGAATAGTCCACTTTATAATATGTAACCCCAAGTTACTTGTTGACTGGCTGGTCAGCTGAGTAGCAGGGAAAAATAAATTTAAGGCAGAAGAAATCAGCTACTGAAAATTTACAATTTGGAGAATAAATAACCTGAAAAGATAAGGTAATTGAACTATAACCATGTATTATATTTCAGAGCCTTTTACTCTCAATACTAATCTTTCTGTATAAGGACATCTAAGTATACTAGTGATATTAAAAAAACAGTATTTGGCCTATTAATGAAACGAAACACCAAGTTTTTTAATACTGGAAGAAAACAAATAACAAAAACTTGAAAAGGAATGGCTGTGAAAGTGGCAGTTTTAAGTTTACATTCTTCTAGTTATACCACTTTTCATTGAAGAACTACTAAAGCTAATAAAACTTAAAGGAATTAAAAATAAAAATACAAATTGTCTTCAGATTTAAAGTGCTGATGTCAATCTAAACAGTTTCATACTAATGGGAGGTAAATAAATATAAAAATAGCTTAAATTTTTCTTTTCTTCATTTATTAGATTTCAACCATTACCCTTTTTTAACAATTACAGAAAAAAATAAACTGCCAAGCTAAGATCATCATCTTTCTGGTTTATAAAGTCTGCCCTCTGGTAGAAGTGCTAATGAACAGCGAAATGGCCAAGTAAAGCACCAAGGTGTGGTGGCACAATGTACAAGGATCTTAAGCTTTGAGGTCAGTTTGTGCTACGTAACAGCAGTGACACTGCAGAGAAATCAACTAGATAACCAAGGAATTACGATAATTAGTAGTGGACTTTGTTTTTTCATATTTAATTTTATATTTCTGGACCGGGCCTTACTATGTAGCCATAACTGGCCTAGAATTTCCTATGTAGAAATATGTTGGCCTCAGAATCACAGAAATCTATCTGTCTCTGCCCTGAGTGCTGAACTCAAAAACGTATAACACCACACCCAACGATGCCCAATGTATTCGTCTTTAATTGTGGCACTTTTACATTCTCCTCTGAAAAGCACATCCAATTTCTGGCTATATGCTATGACTTATTTTCAGTTCAACTTCATTATGTGGTTGATAGTTTGCTGGCTTGATTATTTTAGTGATTGTTTTCCAATCAGAACGTTATTTAACTTGAGCAAGTTCCCCACCTCCAACACCCCCTGGTACTTTGATTCTGAGTTGAAAATTTTATTTTTTATGGGATTACTGGGTGGGATAAGAACTAAGACAGGAGACAAAAAGTCTGTTCTAATTCTACATAGCGTTTTCTTTTGTTTTTTAGTTTATATTTTTATTGTTTGAATGTTTTGCCTGCATGTATGTTTGTTCACCATGTGTGTACCTGGTCCCTATGGAGGTCAGAAGACAGCATCAGACCCCCTGGAACAGGAGTTACAGGCAGCCTATATGGGTGCTGGGAATTGAACCCGGGTCCTCTGAAAGAGCACCCAGTGCTCTTAACTTCTGAGCTATCTCTCCAGCCACACACGCACACACACAGTGTGTGTGCATATGTATGTATGTATGTATACACACACACACACACACACACATTTATACATATACATATATATCTGTATACACACACATACATGTCTCCTTTCCTATTACTCTGGCTCTTAAACAACTGGAATCATCATAGAGAATAACAAAGTGAATCGACATATGAGTGTACAGTTCTAGCTTTGTCTGAGAATAATCAGCAGACAGAGCACAGACAGACTTAAATTTCATGGACTGCAGTTTTTCTATTCACAAAACAAAAGGATAGTTTTATTGTCTTTCAGTTTTAATAATTTTCACATATTAAAAAACCAGGTTATGTGTTTGACCTTATACTACTGAAAATAAAGCATATATATTTTCTGTACCAACCCAGATAAAATGTAAATGCAGGACTCTAAGTTCAGAGTTAGTACACCTCTTCAGCCTCTGTGCCTCTTCTTATTCCCCAATTCATAGGATCTTCAGGCTCAATGAAAATTTCCAAGGAGTTGAAAACGTTTTCAGATAGTAAGATTTTGCAAACAGATTGTGAATCAGAACTGATTAGAAAATTTATAATGCTTTTCCCTCTAATAAACTGAATGTATGGTATGGTCATGTGACACAAGGTATATAACACACTTTTTTTCCCTTCAGATTTTGTTTTTTTCTGTTCATAATGTTTACTTCCTGATTCTACTGTCTCTTTCAGAAATACAGACTTAACCACTTTTATATACTATTTCTTTTTGGAAAGAAAATGTAAGGCATTATCTGCTTAGAACACTATTATTTTCAAAAGCTGAAATGATTTTATTAGGGTTTTCTTGACTGTATCTTCCAGATAAGATTCTGGTATCCAGGATCCACTTCACTAAATGTAAAAAGCAATTTGATGTTTATTTAGAAGTCAGATTTTCTAGGACTAGCTAGCCACCACATATACAGTGGTTCAAGACACCTCACTACCTATGGCTTTGGATCCCTTGGTTAGAACAAAGGGGCTTTACTTACCAGTACCTTAGTAAGTGGGAAAATTATCAGTATATGAAAGGTGCTTTGAGACTTCAAATGAAAAGCTGGACAAGAAACACATCATTTGATGTCATGTTCTCCTGTAGACTAGATTACAGAAACTGAAACTGAGGCCAGTGATGTGAAAAAACAACAACAACAAAAAAAACATTAAGAGATTTTTAAGAGGATCAACAGCACCTGAGCTCAATGAGATTTGTAACCGGTCTGTTTACCTGCTGCCTCCTCCTGTGGCATTGTAGGAGTTCTTCGGGGCCCCTGTGGCCCACTATTCTTGTCACTGGTGTTTTCCTCCAGATTACCTGCTGGCTCTTGGGTTTTCATCAGCTGACTCAAGAGAACTGCCAACATATTCTGCATGTCGGCTGGTGTGTTTGAAGCTTCAGGTGTTGTCTGTTCTACTGAAGGCAGGACCACTGATACAGAGGGCACTTCCTTCAATGATTCCTCTGGGGCTACGGATTCTGAGTCCTGCTGCTGGGAATTGGCTTCAGTCAGTGCACTAATAGATTGATTCAAAGCTTCCAGCTGCTGTTGCATCTCTGGGTTGGAGTGGATATTAAGCAGCTGTGCCATTTGAGGGATGCTCAGGTCAGTTTGGCTCTGTAGCAGGTTTAATAACACTGCCAATTCACTTTGATTTAACTGTTGTGTGATGTCACCAAGACCTGTGGGATGAGAGCAGAGCCAATATAAGACAAGGAAGGCTTTTGTCTTTAACTGACAAAAGCAATTTATAATATCTAAAGGTTTAGTTTCAGTTTGAATGCCTCATAATTTAATCTGATTACTTGTTTAGTCTTTATTTTTGTCCTCTGACCTCCATACACATTACATGTCATCTCCAATAAAATAAATAATAATTAAAACAATAAATAAATAAAATACAAGGACTAACATCTCTGCTCTCTCTATAAAAAGTAACTACATTTTATCTGTATTTTTCTAGGTCCATGATTTAGAACATTATATGCAAAATTGTTAGGATGGGTTTAAGAATTCAGGTATGCCTATTGCCTGGTGCCAAGAGAGTTGGCATTTCTTCAAGGGTCATTTATTTCTGAGACAGAATCTCCTATATCCCAGGCTGGTCTCAAAGTTGGTGTGTAGTGGAGGATAACCTTCCCAGTGCTGTGTTGCAGTTATATACCACCACACCAATCTGAAGGTATTTATTTTTAAAGTTTTCTGGATGATTCTAATATGTATTTAACATTGTAATCTCAGCTAGGTCGGAGACCGAGGCAGGAAGATCCTAAGTTTAAGGCCATTGGGTGGATAGAGAAGGGAAAATGAAAAAGATCTGCAGTTAAAAAAAACTAAACCAAAAAACAAATTGGTGGATTATAGGAGAAACATTCTGTTATAATGGTTATTTTGACACAGTTTTAGTATAATAGGACAAGTAACAGTTTACAGAATCAACTATATTTAGCAATTGAGATTTGACATGACTGAATTCTAAAACCTTATCAAATGTAACATGAGTCAGGGGCTAGAGAGTTGGCTCAGTGATTAAGAGCATTGTTTGCTTATCCAGAGAATCTGGGTTCCACTGCCAGCACCTATGGCACCTATGTCTGGAACTCCAGTCCCAGGGGATTTAACATCCTCTTCTGGCCTCTGCAGGCATCAAGCACCATTGAAGCACAGATGTACATGCTAACAAAACATTATATTTATATATATATATATAAATAGAATTAATTAAAAAAAAAAGCCATGAGTAAACTAACCTTAAATTTTACTTACTTAGTTTCTGCTACACACAATCTAAGTGAAATATGTATTCCTTATTTCAAGGAAAGAAAATACTCTACTGTAAACTTCCTGAACCATGTGTAGAAAATAGAATTTATATTCTCAGAAATGAGGACATCTTTCCTAATGTTCCACTGGACAAAAACACAGGAATATCAACATACATGCATTCTACCCTGAAATTCTGCTTAAGTGCACTTAAATAGAAGCAGAAGGCTCCAACCCAGCACTGACCTACTGCATCCCCAGGCCCAGGCTCTGCCTTGACAGGAGCAGGCTGAGGTGGTGCTGGGCTACTGTTCTTCACAGGCTCAGCTGTTGTCCCTGAGGTAGTTTCTTTTCGAGAAGCTTTGGATGGAGGCTGCTCTTCTATCACAATACCACTTTGTCGCTGTCGTCGACGTTTCTTACTCCACAATTCATGGCAATCCTGCCAGTGAGGTAGGCTGGAAAAACACAAAACAAAGGAGAAATAGTGAGTAAATGGAAGAATAATAAAATAGAAAAGCAAGGAACACAGGAATCAGAATAAAGAAACATAAATGTTAGAATGCAGTATAAAAAAATCATGGCAGATGGTAGTTTTGAGAAAATAAAGGCCCAAAAGATTTATGCAGTAAGAAATAAGGATCTTAATACTAGAAGTAACTCCCATATAGTCAAATACTGTATAAAATACTGTATAAATTAAAGAAAACTTTACTGTTAAGTTTTAGCTGAGGATAAATACAAGCAGAGATGGAACAGTTTATTAATAGTTATGAAAGCCTAGAAGGTCCTAAGGGAGTGGCTCAGTAGGTAAAGGGACTTGCCACCAATCATGACAACCTGAGTTCAAGTTTGGAACCCTCTTGGTAGAGAAAGAGAACCCATACCCACAACTGGCCCTAACTTCTACATGTACTTTGGCAAGAGCATGAACATGAATAAACAAACAAACAAAAAAAAAAAAAAAAAAAAAAAGAGGAAGGGGCTTTAAATCTGGGAACTGTATAAACATACCATGCATACCATGATTAAATCACCAATGTACACTAAATCATCCTCACTGAATTTCCATGACTGGAAATCATCAACTTTTTCATTTGTGGATTAAACTAGGTGTGGTGGTGCATGTCTTTAATCCTAGGAACTAGGAGGCAGAGGCAGGTGGGATTCTTGTTAGTTACAGGCCAGCTTTGTCTACTTAAGTGAGTTCCAGGTCACTCAGGGCTTTGTGTCTCAAGAAACAAAACAAAACACAAACAAAAAACCTATATAATAGTCTCCAAATTTCAGTAAAAAGTTTATATATCAAAATTATAATAAATGAATTTGTATAGATCTTTGGAGTAATACAATTTAGTTATCATCTACTCATGTACTTATCCATGTGTTCCCTTTTGCTTTTTTTTTTTTTCTTTTTGGAAGACATATTATCCTAGGCTAACTATCTACAGTAACACTCAAGGAACTACCCATTATTAGTTGTTGTTATTAGTTTCTTATCTTCTGAGTCTAGAGGAAGTTTAGAATACAGCCACCCATACTTACTCTGGAGGTGCCATTTTGCTGAGTTCTACATCTTTAAGGAAGTCACTCTGCAAGGTCTGTTCAGCTGTGCAACGCTTGCTAGGATCAAGTGTCAGCATGTGGTCCAATAAATCAAGTGCTGCTGAAGGAATGCTATAGAAAGAAACAGAAAAACCAACAACTCACAATTCCATAGTTCTCAAACCAGGAAACTTATATCAGAAGTTATCTGAATTTCTGTATCCACATAAAACTGAGTAAAGGATTGCAAATTGGCTAATGCAAGCAACAGATCTGAACCACCGTTTAAGAAATGCTATGATGCAGGTGAAACTACTGAAACCAACAATTCTGTTCTCTCTCCTTAAGAAGATCGAAACAACTACAAGGAAATTCACATTGTTCAAAATAAAATAGTTCTCATTTGTCCAAGGCTTCAGAAGAGAAAATTAGAAATAGGATCTGATAAAACAAACTCTTCAAAAAATAAAATGTTTAAGGCTGAAGAGAGGGCTCAGCAGTTAAGAACACTAGCTACAGAGGACCCAGGTTAAATTTTCAGCACCCACATGGCAGTTCACATTCATCCAAGTTTCAGTTCCAGGGAATCCAATACCCTCTTCTGGCTTCTGCAGACACATACATGGTACACGTGCATGCACAAAGACAAAACACTCATACATACAAATGAAGAAAAAATAGTAGTAAAATAAAATGTCTACCATGGGTTAGTTGAGATGGCTTCTCTGGCACCTGTTACCAAGCCTTATGACCAATGTTTTAATATCCTTAGGACCCACATGGTGGAAGGAGATTGGACTCCTGAAAATCGCCTTCAGACCTCCACACACACATGCACATCCACATACAAATACATACATGAAGCTGAGTGGTGGTGGCGCACGCCTTTGATCCCAGCACTCAGGAGGCAGAGGCAGGTGGATCACTGTGAGTTCCAGGCCAGCCCGGTCTACAGAGTGAGTTCCAAGACAGCCAGAGTTACAACAGAGAAATCGTGTCTTGAAAAACCAAAAACCAAAAACACATACATGAATAAATGATTATAGCTGGGCTTAGTGGAGTACATCTTTAATCTTAGCACTTGGGAGACAGAGGCAGGTGGCTCGCTATGATTTTGAGGCCAGCTGGTCTACATAGTGAGTTCCAGGCCTCTACATAGTGAGTTCCAGGCCAACCCTGTCTCAAAACAAACAGGCCAACCAGGGCTATATAGTGAGATTGTCTCAGAAAAACAAAACAAACCAACAACAAAAATGTTTTCTGTAGTAAATTAGGATTAATGGTAAAAGTTGAGTTCCAACAGAAGCTAAAAACAGAAAAGATAGGACAGGAATTTGTTAAACTTACAAAGAGAATTCTTCTCTTAGGCGTCTCCTATATTGCTTCTTCGGTTTCATGGTGTTGAAATAGGGCAGCTTGATAACATCAGGCCACACTGCTGGACAAGGACTACCACAGAGACGACTGAAAAAAAAAAAGCAAAAGGCCAAGTGCAATGGAGTGAATCATCAGTATCATTACTTCTAGAGGCTCCTGAAGAAGAAATCTTTTGAGGTCTGGGGAATATATGATTTATCTCATTAGTATGTATTAAAAAAATAAAAAAAGCAAAGCATGACCTTACTGCTTTAAGAAACAACAATATTAAAGAACCAGTTACAAAAAAACATACTGGAAATACTCAAAGATAGCAAGAGAAAAATACTGAAAATACAATAAAAAATGATTCACATATTTTATAAAATATGCTTTTACCTATAAAGGTTTTCATTACCAATTTTATTCTATTTAGTTAGAATTAATTTACTTTCCCCCTTTCTTTTTTCTGTCTCTGTCACTCTCACTTTATCTCTCTCTGAGACCGGATCTCTCTATTAGGTAGCCTTGGTTGTCCTGGACTCACTGTGTAGACCAGAATAGCTTTGAACTCAGAGATGAATCTGCTTCTCCTTCCAGAGGCTGAGATTAAAGGCATGTGCCACCACACCAGGCAGAATTAATTTCAAATAGTAAAAACTCTAAGAGGTGGTGCAGACCTTTAATCCCAGTACTCATGAGGCAGAGGCAAGTGGATCTCAATGAGTTTGAGGCTAGCCTGGTCTACAGAGTGAGTTTCAGGACAGCAGGGCTACAGAGACTGCTTAAAAAAAAAAAAAAAAAAAGACAGAAAAAAGAAAAAAAATGTTTATAGATAACTGAGCATTTATTATTATATCCACATTTGCTTGTTATATTTTGCATTCGTTTTATTGAAAAAGAAAAAAAATGTCATACATGCCTATAATCCACTGAAATTAAAGGCTTGTAAGTTTGTGGACACACAATATGGCCTAGAAAGATATTCTGCCTCAAAACAAACCAACGAAAACCAAAAGAAAAAGAACAAGGGAAAGGAACTGAGAAAAAGAAAAGGAAAAAGAATGCAAAATATAGCGAGAGGTCCAAATACCATTCTAATTTCAATCCTTCCCCAAATTGCCATTCATAGATTACATTTTAAAACTGTGGCCAGAGAAACAGTTTACTGGGAAAAGGGTACTCCTCCCAAGCCTGATGACCTGAGTTCAACCCTCAGGACCCACAAAGAAAAACAAAAAACAATGAACAAAAAAAATACAAAAAAATGTACTCCACATAAGATTAAAAAAAAAAAAAAACGAAAAACCCAAACAATCAAAAACTCTATTTATATCCGATGTACTCACTAAGCTGTAAGTTCTTTAAAAGTCAATTGTGATTTTCTTTACTTTTTAATTTTTGGAGACAGGGTTTCTCTATGTGTAGTCCTGGCTGTCCTAGAACTCACTCTGTAGACCAGGCTGACCTAGAACTCACAGAGATTTGCCTGCCTCTGCCTCCCAAGGGCTGGGATTAAAAGTGTGTGCTAACACCATTTGGCTTTAATTTTCTTTATCTTTAAATTTAAAGTTCAAAGTTCAAAGAAAATCTAGGCTTTATACATGTAATGCACTTTTGTCCTTGTACTGAGCTGAACCTAAGAATGAAGCAGTCATCCCGAAAACAGTATCCTTTATTTGTGTGCATATGCATACGGAGGTCAACCCCAGATGTTGTTCCTTAAGTGCTAATCACCTCGTTTTTGAGACAGGTTTTCTCACATAGCCTGAAATTGGCTGAGTGGGCTAAGCTGGCTAGTCAGTGAGAGTCCAGATCACCCATTTCTGCCTTGCCAGCACTGATATCACAAACATGCAACACCACACCTGGCTTTTTGGATATAGGTTCTGGGGATCAAATCAGCTTATCATGACTATACAACAAATACTTTGCCACCGAGCCATCCACCCAGCTCCCATTTTGTTTTTTATTGTTTTAAAGATTTCAATTACATTAACTTATTTTTAATGTGTGTTTTGGTGGGGATGCTGCATGGGCCACACAATACTAGTAGAGATTACAAAATAATTTTAAGGAGTCAGCTCTCTCCTTTTAGTATGTGGGTCCTAAAGACAGAACAACTTATGTTGTCAGACTTAATGGTAAGCACCTGTACCAAGAAGCCATCTCACTGGCCCACTACAAGTTTGGCTCTCCAAATACTGACACCACTACCAACCATTATGCATCATGTGTGGAGCTGAGGCACCTTAGATCTTTTATCAAGGGGGTTGGTCTGAAAAATACTTTTAAAAAAAAATTTGTCTACATTTATTTAGTTAGTGTGTGAGTGTTTGCAAACATTTGTAAGACAGTGGACAACTTTCTGGAATCTGATCCCTCCCTCTAACTAGGGACTGAACTCAGGCCATCAAGCTTGGGAACAAGTACCTTTACCTGTTGAGCCATCTTGCCAATTTTTTATTTCTATTTTTGAAATGGGTACTCACTTTGCTGCTCGGACTGACCTTGAACTCATGAGCTTAAATTATTTTCACCTCTTTACCCCTATTAAATAGCCTCACTGTGCTGAAACATAGCATTTTATTTTCTTTTAAAGATTTATTTGAGTGCTCTATCTGCATGTACACCTATGTGCCAGGAGAGGGCATCAGACCCCATTATAGATGGTTGTGAGTCACCATGTGGGAAGTGAACTCAGAACCTTCAGAAAAGTAGTCAGCGTTCTTAACCACTGAGCCATCTCTCCAGCCAATACAGTATATTTGTATGACAAAATATGACAATGAATAAAGACACATAGCCAGGTGGTGGTGGCACATGCCTTTAATCACAGCACTCTGGAAGCAGAGGCAGGTCTATATCTGAGTTTGAGGCTAGCCTAGTCTACAGAGTTCCAGGACAGCCAGAGTTACCACAGAGAAACTTTGTCTTGAAAAAACAAAAAAAACAAGACAAGAATAAAAACACAAAAGATAAGACTTAGAAATTATAGATCTGGAGAGGTGGCTCAGGGGTTAATAAAGTACTTTAAGTAGGATCCAGGTTCAGTTTCTAGCAGCCACATGGCAGCTGAAGCCTTAATAACTTCAGATCTAGGGGATCCCACACTCTCTTCTGGCTTTCAAGGGTATAAAGCATGCACGTGATGCAATTAATGCATACAAGCAACCACTCAAATAAATAAAATTAAGAACATACGAATGGTTATGAGATAACCATGAAAGTGCTAGGAACAGAACCCAGATCTAATGCAAAAATAGCAAGAGCACTTAATTACTGAGCCATCTCTCCAGTCCCCTAAAATACAATTTCGCACGTCCACAGGCTGACACAAAAGAGATGGTAGCTGGACTGAGGCAAAAGAAATATATTATGATTTTATTTGTTGGAATAACTGAAAAATGTTACAAAAACTGGAGGATTTCATTATCTAGTCTTACAAGAGAGGGTCATGATTAAGGGTTCCCTAACTGCATGTTACAATCATGACAAATTTTGCAACAGTAATACATACAACAACCAAAAAGTTAACTAAAAATCAAATGTGTAATCAATTGGAGATGTTTCTGGGTAGCACTCCCCATTGCTGTGTTGTGTGACTTCACTGAAGTCTTGATTCTGAATACACAACAACCTTGCACTGTGAAATTCCACAAAAAGCTGATGAACACTGTCTGAAAAACCTCAGCTCAAAATTGAGACTATCATGTTAAACTGCAGTATCTTACCATATATATATATATGAGAGAGAGGGAGAGAGAATGAACAAAAGACCTTTCAATATTTTCCTACCATCCACAGCATGTAAGTATCAAATGATCTAATTAGTCTATTTTTAGATTGTATAATGTTAGAATATTTGATTTTAAAGACTATTTGAGTTAATCACTTGATCTTCATTTAAAAAAATAAATGAAGCTGTGTGGTGGTGGTGTACGCCGTTAATCCCAGCACTTGAAGGCAGACAGAGGCAAGTAGATCTCTGAGTTCGAGGCCAGCCTGGTCTACAGAGTGAGTTCCAGGACAGCCAGAGTTACAACAGAGAAACTCTGTCTCAAACAAATAAAAAAGAATTTCCAACTATTTCTTTTATTTACATTATTTATGCTGAGACAAGGTGTCACTATGTAGTCCTGGCTTGTTTAGAACTCACTATGTAGACCAGACCTGCTTCTGGCTTCCCAAGTGTCAGAATTAAAGGTATGTGCCACTATGCCCAGTTTCTTAAAATGTTTTTTGTTTTTCCTCACTTATCATTTGTGTGTGTGTTGGACATGAGTGTATTTGGAAGTCAGGGAACAAGTAGTGGTAGTTGGTTTTCTCCTACCATGGGGTCCAGGGATGGAAATCAGGTTGGAAGGCTAACAGTAATATGCACATTCTCACACATAAATTTAAAAAAATTCAATTCTTATGAAATAAAAAAGCATATTTTACTAATATAAAAATTTTATTTTACCTTTGATATACAATTATTAAATATATGCCAAATATTACTTTAAAATTAATTTGTATCATTAGTAAATGTTTGATTTGTATACATATTATATACATGGATTACCAGGAATTATGTAAAAACTTCCCAGGTCAAAAGGGTTATGAGTTAAAAAAAGTTCTTATTTATCATAAACAGGCGCTTAAGACCATACGTATAACTGTACCTGATCAGTTCTAGCTGAGCCAGTTCCAAATTAGCTTGAAAAATAGGCTTCTTTGTGAACAATTCTCCAAGGATGCATCTAAAAAGAATAAAATTCAGGTTAGAAAGAAATCTCTAGAGACTATCTAAAAGTGTGTCTCAATAAACTTCTATAGTATCCTGGGTTACATGCAATATATTGTGTGGTAAACTAGAACTTCAATGCCTCGGTTTTCTAAAAGAAGATAAAAACACTTCTTGTAGTGAAAACAGACACTACAAAGGATTTAAATTTGCCAACAGACCAAACTCTGCTGTCTGTAGACAAAGAGTTCTTTATAAGCAAAAGGAGTTAGGAGTTTTTTATCTCTGCCACACTATTAATGGTAAGATAAGGACACACAGACAATTTTACAAGGATGGTTAACAGTTTCTACAATGAGATTATTAATTATTTGTCATAAATATGCTCTGTAGAACTACACTACACTATTATAACCCCCTCTGGCAATATATGTACAAAGAAAAAAAATGTAGCAACATAAATCAATTTTATCAAGACTTTTAAATAGATTCTGTCTAAATACTTTGTCATTTTAAAATGGACATTCAGGGATAGGGAAATGGTTCAATGGGTAAAGCAAGTGTTGAGGACTTGTGTTTGAATCTATAAAAGCCACATAAAGTCCAGTAATTCTATGGCAAAACAGAAGACAAAGACAGGAGAATCCCTGAAGTTGGGCTAGCAGTGAATAACAAAAGGGAAACCCATATTCCCTCATTCACACATGAATGCGTTCACACATGCATACACATTACACATGTAACAAAATATAGATGACTAAAATAAAACAAAACTTTAGAAAACAGAGACATGAAGGCTAAGAAGTAAGTGGTTAAGAGCACTTGTTTTTAAAGAGGACCTGAGTTCAATTCTCAGCACTCACATGGTGGCTCACAACAATGTGTAATTCAAATTCCAGGGAATGGTTGCCTACTTGTGACCTCCCCAGGCACCAGATATATAGTGGAAAACATACATACATGTAGACAAAAATATTTGCATACATAAAATATATAAATCCTAAAGAAAAAAAAAAAAGTCAAGTGCATGATTTTGATCCCAGGCAGATCTCTGTGATCTGTGAGTTCAAGGCCAGCAGGATCTACATAGTGAGCTCCAGGACAGCCACAGCTATGTTAGAGAGACCGTGTCTCAAAAAAATAAAACAACAAAAAAGAAGAAACTGCTTTCAAAATGAGTGATTTATAGTCTCAAGACATCTCTGCATGAAATAGCTACTAGTTTTTGGTTTATTTTGGGTTTTTGAGACAGGGTTTCTCTGTTGTAACTCTGGCTGTCCTGAAACTCACTCTGTAGACCAGGCTGGCCTTGAACCCATAGAGATCCTCCTGCCTCTGTCTCCCCAGTGCTGGGATTAAAGGCTTACATCACCACCACCTGGCTAGTTACTAGTTTTAAGAGGAAAAAAAGAAGTAACACATTAATTATAGTGACCATAATTGCTATCATTGAAGTTCATGTAAATGTACATATAATACCAAGTGAGGAACATAACACTGCTTATGGAATATTCTTGCTAAGAGATCATCTGAATCTGTATAGTACCTGGTCCATAAATTAAATTAAATGAAAGACAAAAAGACTATAGAAGTGTTCTAGAGTAAAGAAGACTTTGATAAAGGAAGATTAGTACCCGACACAGCAGCCAACACTTATAGCTGCACTACTTGAGAACCTTAGGTAAACGATCACATGAGCCCATGAGTTAGAAACTACAAACTAGTTAGAAACTAGCTGGGCAGTGGTGGTAATTTTTTAATCTCAGCACTCGAAAGGCAGAGTTCCAGGACAGCCAGGGTTATACAGAGAAGCCCTGTCTGAAGACAGACAGAAAGGAAGAAAGGAAGAAAGGAAGAAAGGAAGAAAGGAAGAAAGGAAGAAAGGAAGAAAGAAAGAAAGAAAGAAAGAAAGGGAGGGAGGAAGGGAAACTAGAATGTGCAACAGCAGAGAAATGATTTAAAAAAAAAAAAGGACAAGTGTAATGTAAAATCCTGAACTCTAACAAAGAAGTATTGCTACTAGGACACTATTATCATAGGTATAAAACTAAAATAAAGAATATGGACTATAAAGTACTATATAGTATACAGTTACCCTCTACTAATGTTAAACTTCCTTTCCTATATAGCATTTGGTTGACCTTAAAATTGGGTCCTCTATGATTGGGTGCAGAATGCACTACCCTGCCCAGCTATGTTAAATTTCTTGAATTTGATAACTGCATTATGGTTATATAAGAGGATATTGTTTGGAATTATTTCAAACAAATGTAAAGGGAAAGTATATGAATACCTCATACAGTTCACCTGTTGAAAACTATCTGTAGTTCCAGCTCTAGGGAATCTGAAGCCTCTGGCATCCATGGGCGCCTACACTGGTATGCACACACCCACATACAGACATTCACCTACACTTAAATAAAAGCTGAAGGTGGTGGTGTACACCTTTAATTCCAATAGTTGGGAGGCAGAGAGGTTGGATCTCTGTGAGTTGGGAGGCCAGCCTGGTCTACATAATGAGTTCCAGGACTATTAGGGGATACAGAGATCCTAGCTCAAAAACAAAACACAACAACACAAAAAACCTACAAACAAACAAAAACTTTTTTTTTTTAAATGCTAAGAGGTGATAATTATTTCAATGTACTTTTTGTTGGGTTTGGGGGACAGAATCTCATGTAGCCTAAGTTGGCCTTGAACTTCCAATCCTCCAGCCTCCATCTCCAAAATATCAAGATTTCAGGCCTAAGTCACTGGGCTCTGTACACACTTTCATTTAAAAATAGAATACTTTTTACTAATTTGAGAATTTTACACAATGTACTTTGATCATATTCACCCCCATTTAAAAAAATGTTTTGTTTTTTTTTTAAATTATTTATGTTGTATGCTTCTTGGAGGCTAGAAGAAGCACTTTATCATCCTGGGCTGAATTTACAGGTATTACCTGATGTGTTTGCTGGGAACCCATGGTAATCCACTAGAAGAGCAGAAGTATACTCTAAACCATAGCCATCTCTCCAATTCCCAAAATTTTTATTTTAAATTATGTCTATGATGTGTCAGGGTAGTTACATGTATGTGTCTATGCCTATGGAGATCAGAGATATCAGATTCCCCGGGATTGGAGTTATGGATGGGTGTGATTAACCATGTGGATGCTGGGAGTCAAACCTTGGCAAGAGCCCCAAATACTATTAATCACTGAACCAATTTTATTGGCGCTAACCCCTCTATCAGCATCTTCTTTTTTCTTCTTTCTCCTCTTCTTTTTTAATTTTTTTGAAAAAGGTTTTCATTCATTCTTGCTGTGTAGACCAGTCTGGCCTGGAACTCAGAGAGATACACCAGCCTCTACCCCCCTACTGCTAAGGTTAAAGGTCTGCACCACTCTGCTTCATTTTGTTAGAATTTTCAACCAAAAATGGCCTAAGACATATTTTTATTTCACCTGTAATTTGCTTTATTAGCTTTTCTAGTGTCTTCCCTGATTTGATGAGTAGGTAACTAATTCTTTGAAACTTTAGTTTTTTTAAAAAAAGTAGAAATAACATTTGTTTCCAATATTATCTGTCAAATTTACTTCTAAATATAGTTTTTTGTTTGTTCTTGTTTTTCAAGACCAGGTTTCTCTCTGTAGCCCTGGCTGTCTGGGAACCCATGCTGACCTCAAACTTATGAGATCCACCTGCATCTGCATCCCCAAGGTTGGGATTAAAGGCATGCACCATCATCACCCAGCTAAATATAGTTGTATACCAACTAGTAACACAGAAGAACAGTATAAAAGAAAATCCCAAAGGAATAGCTAGGCTTGTTTATTTCTTTTGGAGACAGTGTTCTCAACTCATTGTGAAGCCCAGGAAGATCTTCAACTCTTAATTTGACTCTACCTGTCAACTGCTTCATACATAATTTGTTAGACTATTCTTTTGTCTTTTCTGCCCTGATTTGTACACCCAAGTGCTAGAATAACAGCTAGTTACTACCAAAATATCTCTGCTTCAGAGTTTTCATTGATTTCTGTGTCCAGTCCTTTGGTGTGAGAGACTTCTTTATTATGTAACTGACATTTTTTTCATTGTTCTAAGGTAGCAGGTTACACAGACCAGAAAACAATGCCAATACAACTATAAATTCTTCCCATGTATCTTGCTTTTTTTTTTCTTTTTTCTTTTTCTGAGACAAGGTTTCTCTGTTGTTAACTCTGGCTGTCCCAGAACTTACTCACAGATCCACCTGCCTCTGTCTCCCCAGTGGTGTGATTAAAGGCGTGTGCCACTATCGCCCAGCTGTTGTTTTGTTTTTTAAGAGATGATCTCTCCAGTAGCATAGGTTGGCCTCAAAGATGACCTTGAACTATTAATATTTCAGCTTGGCTATAATCTGAGTAAGTACTATTAAATACAAATGTACCCAGCTTGAGTAATTAAAACTTAACTAAAGCCCAGCCTGGTCTACAAAGCAAGATAGAGGACAACCAGAGCCACACAGAGAAATCCTGTCTCAAAAAAATCAAAAAAAGTTGGGAGGTGATAGTGTACAATTTTTAATCCTACCATTTGGGAGTCAGCAGAGGCAGGCAGATCTGAGTTCTGAGTTCTGAGTTCGAGGTCAGCCTAGTCTACAGATCCAGTTTCAGGACAGACAGGGCAAAACAGAGAAACCCTGTCTCAAAAACAAACAAACAAACAAACAATAACAACAACAAAATCAAACAAAACCTAAAGCATTATTTGATTTAGGTAGGCTAGCATCTTGTTGAATTTTAAAAATAAAAACCATAGCACTCCTTTTAAAGACTTTCAATAGATGAAGAAAAAGAATGGAAAAGATGACATGCTATTTTAGGAAATATATATGTGGAAATCATAACCAATGAAGGTCGAGGGCAGTGTGCACACCACATATAAAATATTTAGGCCTCTTGCGTGGTGGCACATACCTTTAAATCCAGCACCTCAGTGAGTAGGATGACTGAGCTAGGTGGATCACTGTGAGTTCATGGTCAGCCTAGTCTATATATTAACTTCCATGCTAGCCAGGGCTACATTTAACAAGACCCTGTCTCAAAAGAATAAATAAAATCAGAAACACTTTGACCCTTAACATGCAAAATATGGTTTTTAAATTTTTTATTTTTCTTTCTTTTTCTTTTCTTTTTCTTTTTTTTTTTTTGGTTTTTCTAGACAGGGTTTCTCTGTTGTAACTCTGGCTGTCCTGGAACTCACTCTATAGACCAGGCTGGCCTTGAACTCACAGAGATCCCCTACTCTGCCTTCTGAGTGGTGAGATTAAAGGCGTGAGAATACCACCACCACCTGGCTTAAATTTCATTTTCAAGCTAGAAATAGTGTTCATGTCTGTAATCCCAACACTTGGCAGTTGGATGCAGGGGAATTAGGAGGTGAAGGTCTTCATGGGCTATACAATGAGTTTGAAGATAGCCTGGGCTAAATGTGACCCTGTCTTTTTTAGAGTAGTCATCTTGGTGCACACTTAAAACCCCAGCATTTGGAAGGAAGAGGCAGGAAGACTGCACAAACATGAAGCCAGCCTGGTCTTTATAGTAAACTCCAAGATAGCCAGGACTAGAGAGACCCTGAGTAGAAATATCAAAAAGAGCTAAGGAAGCAAAGAGAAGGGGGTGAAAGGAAACAGATCAAAAAGGAACATTCCTTAAGACAAATGGCTGACTGCAGATATAAGGCTGGAACAAGAAAACAAGGAAGACGATTGAAGATTATTAACACTATATCAAGAAAATTCAAGAACTAACCTGATCAAGCTTAGAGTAGACAAAGATTACAAAGTTTGAACAAGAATTAGTACAATAAAGAGAAGAGAGATGGCTGGAACATTAAGAGCACTTGCTGCTCTTGAAGAAGACGAGAGTTTGGTTCCAAGCACCCAGGTCAGGCAGCTCAAAACTGCCTATTACTTCTAGCTGTGGGGGATTTGCCACCCTATTCTGGCTTATGTGGGCACTCTCACACATTTGGCCTACTCCACCCCCCCATACACAAAATCAATTATGTATTTTTTAAAACAGTACAATTATGACAATGAACTAAACATACCAAATACGCAAGTCTATCAGTTCTTAATGAACTTAATAAACTAGAGAATCAATAAACCAAATCTTCTTACTGGTCATTTTTGAAGGACAGTAGAAAAACTACTACTTTGAAAATTGGTAAACAAATTGGTAAAACAAAAATAAAATAAGCTTTGCAATACTTAAGATTAAACCCAGGACTTCACACATTAGGCAGGCAAGTCACTGAGCTATATCCCAATTTCTAGAATTTTCTTTTCTTTTCTTTTTTTTTTTTTTGTGACAGTGACAACAACAAAATCCAGACTATGTGCCGTCTATAGAATAATTGATCTAGTTTTCTCTAAGGAGACCATAAACAAATGAAAATCAAGAGACTGAAGGGCAATATTAACTAAAAGACTTGAAATAAGTTGGGCATAGTGATACATACTTTTTATCCCAGCTAATTGGGGCTGAGAACGAACTTTACCAGTTCCAGGAAAGACTGGGAAACTTAAGTTGCTAATTTCCTTTTTTAAAAAAATAAGGTTTATTTTTACTTATATGTATGTGTGTAAGTGTGCATATACTTAGGAAGAAAGACAAATAGCTAGTACAGAGAGGAAATACTACATGCTAATACTATGTGAGTAACAGACAAAAAACAAAAGGTTGAGGGTCTTACCCACAGCTCCAAACATCAATGGCTGGTGTATATCTTTCCTCTCCCAGCAGTAGCTCTGGAGGTCGATACCACAGAGTAATGACTTTGTTTGTGTAAGGGCGACTGAAATATAAAACCATCAGGATGTAAATGTACAATGTCTTTTCACGAAAAATATGTAACTAAACACAAATGGAAATAGCTGCCAATTGAAGATGAGATTATTAAAACAATTCCAACAGAAAACTAATAGGCCAAAAGTATGCTGGACAAAAGTGAAAGATGAAGAAATCACTTCTAGTCCAGTGAAGAGGTGATTGAAGAGTTCAGATAGTGTCTAAGACCTTGGTGCTACCTGGCATGGTGGCAGATGCCTTTAATGCCAGCATTCACACACATGTGGAAGACACTCAAGACACAAACGTACACAAAATCAATCACCTGTAACTCCAGCTTCAGGGAGATACGATACCTCTGCAGTCAAGTATGTGTGAGCAACACACATAGAGAATTAAAAACAGAAACAGTTAAAAAAAAAAAAAATGAGCTGGGTGGCGGTGTCACACACCTTTAAATCCAGCACTCAGGAGGCAGAGGCAGGGCATCTCTGTGAGTTTGAGGCTAGCCTGGTCTATAGAACGAGTTCCAGGACAGCCAGAGTTATAACAGAGAAATCTTGTCTCAGGGGAAAAGGGAGTGCGGGGGTGGGGAAGATGGGGGTTTAGGGTGGCCATGGAGGATCACACATTTAACTCCAGCACTCTGCAAGCAGAGGCAGATGTATTTCTGTGAATTCAAGGCCAGCCTAGTTTATATAGTGAGTTCCAGGACAGCAAGTGCTGTACTGAGAAACCCTGTCTCAAAAACAAACAAAAAATATCTAGGTGGTAACACATTCAAATAATTAGGGAATTGTAACAGTCACTAGAATTTGAGAGTATCAGAAAAGTAAAAGGATTCCTCTCTAATTTCCACATTCAGTTTTACTTTTTTTTTAAAACTTTTTGAGAGTGTTCTTGTCTTGAATCATGGGATACAAGTAAACCTTCCCATACGTAGTTTTGATGAATGCCTCACCTCTCTTCAGAGTTATAGAGCCGAGCAAGTCCAAAATCTGCTAGTTTGATTTGACCACTGTAAAACAAACAAATAAGCAAAAAATTATTTAAGTAAAAGCAGCTGCCCTCAAACATGCCAATTAAAGAGTTAGAAGAATTATAAAAATGAATTTTAATGTCAGATGTTAATGGTTACTCTAATTTAGCATCTCAAAGTTTGTAATGCCTCACAGTATTTTTTTTTTTTTTTTAGCTATTGCATCTTTGGATTTGATTTCTAATTTTTCTTTTTCCTTTTTACCATGGAGTCTATATACACTACCCAGTTTGGTCTCCAATTCCTAGCCTTAAGCAATTGTCTCACCCTACTAAGAACTAAGACTATAGGTACAGATCTCCCAAGCTCAACTCTACTTATTTCTTTTTGTTTATTTATTTATTTCTTATTTTGAGACAAGAGCTTACTAAATAGTCCTAACTGGCCTCAATCTCACTTTGTAGAACATGCTGGCCTTGAACTCACAAAGATACACCTGTCTCTGCCTCCTTGTGCTGAGATTAAGGTATGGGCCACCACAGATGGCCTTTAAATATTTATTTTGTAGTAGACATCTGTGCCTAGTACCTGCTAAAGTAATAATGTATAATTATTAAATAATAAAGTAATGAAGATGAGGAAAAAAAAAGTCCATTCCATAAAGCCAGGCATGGTGACACTTATCTTTAATCCTAGGCTAGGGAGACAAAAACAAGAGATTCAGGCTCATAGCCAACCTGGGGTTCAGGGTGTGATCCTGTCTCAAAGCACCAAAGATTAGGGATGTAGCTGAGTAGCAGGGAACATGCAAGCCTAGGACTCTAAATTTGATCCCTAACACTACACAAAAATAACAAAAATCATAGGTCTTGGTTCATGAATCTGTTATTCCCCCCCCCATATTGCTGGGGACTGAACCCAGGGCCTCATACATAATAGGTATGCATGCTACTTCCAGTTCTGAGATCTTGAGCTTGTATTTCTTTTTCTTTTCTTATCTCTTTTTTTGAAGACATGGTCTCCCCTGAAACCTAGGCAGACTTAGAACTCACTATATAACCTGGACTGGTCTCAAATTCACAGTAATCCTCTTGCGTCGGCCTCCCATTGCTGAAATTGTAGGTGCATTTCTAACATGCTCACATTATGATGCCAATATAGCTGGTCTAAGAACCATAATTTGACAATCACTCCATTATTACTGTTATTATTTAGAGACTACATGTTGCTATGGACTCCAGGATGTCCTTTTATGCCTCTATACTACCACATGCAGCTTGAGACTCACTCCTTTAAAGGAATCACAATTACCTTTTACTCTGCTAGGTACAATGTCTAATTCTTCCTCCACCTTCTCCTCTTTCCCATTTTCTATCTCATTCTCTTCCTTCTCCCTGTCTCTTATCCTCCTATCTCTTGTACTAGGTATTAAAATCAGGGACTCATGCATGCTAAGTGTTCTACCACAGCCCTCAGTATAAAATGATGTCAAGGAATATTTTAAGAAAATTAAACACAAAGTTATGGGAATTAGTTAAAAACTATTGACTACTCAGAATTATGTTTATTTATCTAAATTTATGTATCCTACTTTAATACTTATAGCCATGCTGCCTTTGGAGAATGAAAAGCTGACAAAATTTTTTGGGAAGGGACTGATAACATCTGTGGTACTAGATAGCTCAGATAAGACAAAAACATTAGGCAGTAAAGAGAAGCTATACTAGGAGGTATTCCCCAAAAGTATGAGCAAAGATAAAGAATATTAAAACAAGAAAAGTAACAGCAACAAAATCTTACATTAAACCAATCACTATAACTTCTAGTAAAGAGTCTGGATACCTTTATCCACTTGACCAAAATATCATTCATTTTTTTCTGTGTGAAACAAGATCTCACTATATAACCCATCTTGCCTTGAATTCATAATCTTCAAGTTTTAGCTTCCCAAATGTAATGATTATAAGCATGAATCACTATATCTGGCTCATAAAATTTAAAGTTTAATTTATAAGCAAATTCTGAGAAAAGAAAAAAAGTAAAGGAATATTTCCTGTATCAAGAAAAACAGAATTCCTTAAATTTCTTACCATTCTTAATCTGAGAGCTCAAGATGACCCAAAACTCAAGGCACAAAACAGAACTAAACATTAAAATGGTAAGAAACATAGCTATGGAAATTTTGCTGGCCTTTAACATCACCAGTAGCTAGTATAGGTTAGAGAACAACTTACAGAAATACTCCTTCCACTCTGTGAGTTACACAGATTGAACTTTCATCATTCTTGACAGCAAGTGCCATCTCACTGTCTCTTATGTGCTAGGAATTGAACTTAGAACCTCATACATGCTATGCTAGGCAAGAACTCTAACACTAAGCTATATTCCCAGCACATTTATTTATTTATGTATTTATTTACTCATTCATTCATTTAAAGATAAGGTCTTATAGCTCAGGGTAGCCTGAAACTGAAACTCTGATGTCGAAGTATTGCCAAACTTTGGTATATACAACAGAACAACAACAACAACAAGAAACCTACTATCACTTTATTATATCCCAACAACAGGAGCAAAATATATGCATAGGAATAGCAGAGAATCCTTTCTATTTTAAATCCATTTTAAAATGTCTTGCCATGATCTTCAAGTACTCAATAGTTTTATTTCTTCCCAATTCAACTGTCACATTACACTTCTGCCCCTTAATTGTGCTGCATATTCCCTTACTCCTCACCCTATATTAATGTTACCATTGACCTTTTATTTGGCAGATTTTTTTAAGTGTTATAATTTGTAATCTGACATCTATGCCTATTACCTTTGTAAACATGACTATATTGCAGTCAGTATTTTCTTTATTCCTATCTCTTTGGAATTTCTCTTGGATTCTACTTATTTTATTATTCAGATAGGATCTCATTTGTAGACCAGGCTGGCCTCAAACTCAGAGTCCACTTGCCTCTGCCACCATGTTTGACTTAAAGATACACTTTTTCCACCCAGTGCCAGCTGTGATGGTACACATCTTTAATCTCAACACTGGGTAAGCAGAGGCAGGTGGATTGCAGAGAGTTCAAAGCAAGCCTAGTCTATATAGTGAGTTCCAAAACAGTAGGGTTACATAGTAAGGCCATCTCAATATATGTATATGTATGTGTGCCTGTATCAGTTTATGCACACCCCATACATGCAAGAACCCTGGAGTCTAGAAGCGGGCAATGGATCACCTGGAGCTGGAATTATAGCTGGTTTGTTAGCTTTTATGTGCATATTAGGAACTAAAACCCTACCCATCTACAAGAGCAGTAAGTACTCTTAACCACTGAGCCTTCCCACTAGCCCCTATGGTACTTTAAACAGACTTCCCTGCCTTTAGTCTCTCACCATATAGTATTAGTGACCTTCTAAAACAGAAAACCAGGTTTAAAACAATAGGGGGGTCAAGTTGGGTGTGGTAGTTTACATCTCAGCACTTGGGAGGCTAAAATAAAGCAGAAGCATTACTATAGAGTTAGAGGACACCCTAGGCTACAGACTGAGATACTTGTTCATAAAAATAAATAAATAGATAAATAATTGGTAGTTTTTAAAAAAATACTTACATAAAGAATATCACAGAACCCCTCTGAGCTCTTCTCCTCTTTTTGTAAATGATCATGCTTCCCACACCCCCCATCCTGTCCCCCTACAACTACTGACAACCTTTCACATTTTCTCCTGGCCATC
This sequence comes from Cricetomys ansorgei, assembly GCA_026225945.1. Taxonomy (NCBI): domain Eukaryota; kingdom Metazoa; phylum Chordata; class Mammalia; order Rodentia; family Nesomyidae; genus Cricetomys; species Cricetomys ansorgei. The sequence continues at coordinate 15,874,791 of JAMJFZ010001881.1, forward strand.
TTACCCAAGTGAACTCTGGAGACCTATATGGCCAAAAGACTCCCCACCTTCCTCAAGAATGCCTGGGAACCTCATTATAATTATATCCTAAGTTCTGATACCAAGAATGCTGCCATGATCAACCAAATCTCACCCTACAATCACATGGTGCCTATGCTAAATAATGGGAATATACCTGATACGCACAGCCATTCACACAACGCTCAGGGCTAAGCTTGGAATTATTGAAGAACCAGTGAGTACTTCTACTAATGGAGAACAGGCCTTGCCTTCTGTGGCCCCAATAAAAATGTAAAAAACCAACACCCTTCCCTCTTGTAGAAACTTGATAGATCAAATTGGTTTGTATCTTCCTACAACTTTATTAGTAATCATGACAAAGTTTGATTTAGTGTGAAACTTCATTCTATATCATGACTCTGAGAGGTCAGGGACTGGGGAAGGGAATCTCACCAAAAAAAGATATAAAGCATAACTGTAATTATTCCTTGCTCTGAGATATCCTCCCATGAAGAAGCTAAGTCAACAGAAGAAAATATAATACTAAAGGGCAAAAAGCTGCAAGCTGACAGCTATCATTAAATTTTCTTTTGTAGTACTGGGGATTGAGTTTAGGATTATACCTATAGTTACAGCTATCAACATACTTTACTTCTCATTAAAAATTGTTTGTTCATACAGGGTCTTCTTTTTAAAAAGGTCTTGCTATGTATTCCTGGCTGTCCTGGAACTCACTATGTAGACCAGGCTGTCCTTGAGCTCCTAAAGATAAACATGCTTCTGCCTCACAAGGGCTGGGATTAAAGATGTTTACCACCACACTTAGCTTTAGACAAGATCTTCTTTTTTTAAGACAGGGTCTTACTGTGTACCTGGCTGTCCTAGAACTCACTATGTAGATGAGGCTAGCTTTTAATTCACAGAGATCCATCTGTCTCTGCCTCCAAAATGCTGGGATTAAAAGCATGCACTACTATTCCAGGCTAAACAGTCTTGATAGTTACTGGGAAAACATGAATGCACACTTCTGCTCAGCCTCCCAAGTAGCTGAGGCTATAGATGAAATACATATTATGGATGTAGACTTAAAAGTAACCAACCTTCACCTTTAATAGAGATTTTAAATTGCAGAGATAGCAAGAAAAAGAACTTAAAAAAACAAAACAACAAAAAACTTTTTTTTGAAGTGGTATCTTACTAAATTGTCCTAGCTAGCATCAAACTCCTGACACTCCCACTTTAGCTACCCTAGTAGCTGGGATTTTAATAATGTGCCCACAGTTCCAGTTTAAGAACTAATCTTTTTACATCATGCTTGCCTTACAATGAAGGCATTAAAGTATAATTTTAAATAGTGCTTTACATAGACACATTGAATGTCCCCCCCATTGTAGATAAAAGTAAGTTCCTTAGTAAGATATATAAGATTTTAAATTGGTTCCAAGTAACAATTCAGCTTCATCTTTCATCATAATGGGTTGGTTCACTTTTTGTTCTAGGAATAACGTTATGTTTTTCTAGATATAATTTTCTAGATATAATAATTAACTGTTTACTTTTTTTCTTTTGATACAGAGCCTCAAAATTTCTGGCTGGCCACGAAACTACTATGTGGTGCTAGGAATCAAACCCAGATTTCTGTGCATACTGGCAAGTATTCTACCAACTGAGATACATTCCCAGCCCTACTTTGGAACTTGATCCTCCTCCCTTAACTTTTCAAATATTGGTATTACAGATATGTTCTCTATCATGTGTATGTGCTTTTGTATAAGCAATGTTTTCTGCAGCGATTTTGATTCTTCATTGTCAGTCTTTCTGATAAATTTCTATTTATTACTCAATGCTGCATCTTTCTAGGTGATTCTAAATTAAACAAACAAACATGGGTCTGGTGTGGTGGTGCTTGCCTTTAATCCCAGTACTGGGAGGCTGAAAAAGAAGAATCATAGTTCAAAGTCATCTGAGCTACATATTAAGACTCTAAAACAAAACAACCACAACAAAAATGCTTACTGAATTGAACAATTAACTGGTTAGCTCTACTATTAAACTCAGCTGCACAGAGTGCCTTAGCAGGCTTTTAGTGCTAAAATATTGGCAATCTTAGGTAATCCCACATGGCTACTTATTCTATCTCCTACCACTACTACCACCACACTGTGTGTGTGTGTCTTTCTCTGAAAGTAACTGACAGTCTCAGATGCAGCAAAGAGGTAGGCATGTTTCTTTCCACTACAGAGGAATATTAAGAACCAATGTATATTTAAGTTTGCTCTAGGCAACAACACTATTTATTGACTATATGGTATATTATCTAATAGAACCCCTAGTATTCTCTAGTAATCCCCTAGAATGTTAGCAATTAGACGAAATCCAAAAGAAAAGGAAAAGGTGGTTAACCTTATTTGGTTACTATGTTACCTGTTATTCAGCAAAATGTTAGAACATTTAATATCCCGGTGGAGGAAATTCTTTTTGTGACAGTAATCCAATCCTTCCATTAGCTGTTTCATGAATGACTTGATATGGTCCTCGGAAAAGTGCACCAAACCTGATTCTAGCAGTCCCATTAAGTCATGGTCCATATATTCAAATACAAGGTAAAAGGCACCTAAACAACATGAAAAAAAAAAAAAAGTTGAAATAACAATCCTCAAATTTGAATATAATTTAAAGTTAACCATAGTCTCTGTAGAACCTCTTAATTTTATAGATGAAGGATCTAAAAATTAGACTAATAAAATAACTTGCCCTTTCTTTTCTTTTTTTTTCCTTTTTGGTTTTTAAAGACAAGGTTTCCCTTTTATAACTTTGGCTGGCCTGGAACTCATTCGGTAGACAAGGATGGACTCCAACTCACAGAGATCCATATGCCTGCTCTGCCTCCTGAGTGCTGGGATTAAAGGCGTGTGCCATCACCGTCCAGCACTTGCCCTTTCTAATAATAAATATTACTACTGGAAGTAAATCTTGATTCCTATGCTACTGTTATGTGAACTACTTAAATTTTGAGAGAACTGCCACCATTAGTTTGTATTACTATTCTTCATGATCAAAGCCTGTTAACAATAACACATCCTGGGTCAAATACAATCAGCTATTAATAGTTTATCTTGTTTTGTTTTGTGTAAGATAACCATGTTATAAATTGAGTCTTTTTTTATTTATTTTTATTTTAGTTTATACGTAAGAGTGTTTTGCCTGCATGTGTATCTGTGTACCACAGCATGTCTGGTGGCTGCAGCCAGATGACGGTACCGAATCCACTGGAACTGGAGTTACAGACGGCTGACACAGGAGTAAATCAGAGCTTTGAGGTCTCTCAAGCTCTGCCATCCCATCCCCTTTTGAGAGAGGGTCTTACTATGTAGTCTGGAGGGCCTGCAACTGGCTATGTAGACCAGGCTAGCCTCACAGCTCACAGAGGTATGACTGCCACTGCCTCCTGAGCACAGTCATAACTGCCTATAATTCCAGCTCCAAAAGATCTGGTCTCAACAGGTGCCCACATATGTGCCATAAACTCAAGAGTCACATATAAACAAAAATAAGGTAAATGGGAAAAAAAATTTTAACTAAAAATTGTAGAGGAACACTTGAAAGAAGTTTTTGTTATTTTGCTTTCCTTAAAAACGCAAAATGGCATTTAGATTAGGTTTGTGTTCCCACCCCAGCTGTGGTATAGTTGTTTTTGCGTTGGATTTGGAATGCTTGATGAAGGTGGCTATGATTTGGTTGGGTGCAGCTGTTCTGGCACCTGTAGCTTGTTTTTGGGATAGGGTGCCGCATGGGTTGATGGGAACATTTGGCTTAGGGTATAAAAGTCTGAAGCCCTGAGAGTCAGAGTGGGGGTTGTTTGATGGTTCACTGGTTCAGTTGCTGTTGTTAGTGTGATAATTCCTAAAAGAACAAAGTTTGAGAGATTGAGTTTACAGACCATGAGCTGAGTTGCTAATCTGACTCACTGTCAGCTACTCCTCTTCAAGCTTAGGACAGCCTAAGAGAAGCTGTGAAGATTTCTACCTTTCTATATCAAGGCCACTTGTAAAAGTGGTGAAGATTTCTTTCTGTCTTTCCTTTCTCCTTCCCTAAATAGAAGGTACTATTACGAAAAATAATTGAAAAATGTTGTCAGGATGGCTCAGTGTTTGATAAAAGCACTTGCCATGCAAGCCTCACAACTGAGTTTGATCCTACTGTGGAAGATAACCAACTCCTGAAAGTTGTCATCTGAACTCTCTACATATACGCAATGGCCACATATGCACTTGTACTCATACAATAATAATAAATTCACAAAAGTAATTCAGAGGTACGAACCATTTAATTGAAGCTTCCAAATTTGGAAGTGACTAAAAGTAGTGAGAAGCACACTAAAAATAATTGTAAATTTGGAATTTATCATATTAATATTGTAACATAAAATATTAGACCCATGGGGCTGAGGGACTGTCCCAGCCTCCCAAGTGCTCAGATTAAAAGCACACACCATCATGTCTAGCAAAACCTTAGGTTTGAACCAATTGTTAACACCACATAAACCAAGTGTGGTAGAGAAGGCTGTCCTTAGCTATATAGCATAATAGAACAACCTAAGCTATATGAAACAGTACGGGTATATTATTCTGTTCACTAGTAACATTAAAAGAAAAAAAATCCAACACAGGATCTCAAGTGCTCCATAACTTAGCTCTATCCCCAGTTTAAGGCAGGGATTCTTCATATAGAGAGTAGCCTTCAAGAAGTCTCTGACTCATGTGTACACATGGTATGTGAAAGCTAAAGACTGATAAGGGTCTCTTCCTCTTCTATCATTCTTGACCTTATTTTTTGAGACAGGGTCTCACACTAAACTTAGAGCTTATCATTAAAAGTATGCTTGGAGGCCAGCAGAAAAGGGTGTCAGATCCCCCTGGAGATGGAGTTACTGGGGTTTGTAAACTGCCTGATGAAGGTCCTGGGAACTGATCTCGTGGCTTCTACAAGAACAGTATTCACTCAACCGGTCCCTGGAAAACAATTTTTAAAAGGATGTGTAAACCAGAAATGCAGTCTCACACCTGTAATCCCAGCACTCAGGAAACTGAGATAGTAAGTTTGACAATGGCTTCAGGTTTGGCTGAACTATGCTGTGAGACCTTGTGTTAAAATTAAAACAAACAAAAGGATATAAAATCACATCACTGACTATGGGGAATACATTCTAAAAAACACACTGCTCATAATTTTGTGAATAGCACAGACTGTACTTACAGAAACATAAATGATGTAGTTCTTCATACACAACCTACTGTGATAGCAGTCATACACAACCTACTCAGTTGTACAGTGCATGACTAGGTTCAATGATGGGGAGAATACACTGGAATGGGCTCAAATTAAGGATGTATAAAATTTTACTATGTTTCTTAAAATCAATTTAAAATTCCTATGAAAACCATTTAACTAAAAAAACAACTCTGTGTATGATACTGTATTATAATTCTTTCGTAGAGAATGTTTAGGGGGCAAGCTCAGGTGTTAAGAAATGGCTCAGCTGATAAGAGCACTGTCTGCTTTTTTAGAGGAGCCAGGTTTGATTCCCAGAATCCACTTATCTGTAACCCCAGTTCCAAGGAATCTGATGCCATCTTCTGGTCTCTGTGGGCACCATGCACACATGTGGTGTACAGACTTATGTGTAGACAACCCATACACATAAAATCAGTTTATCACAAAAAACAAACAAAAAAAAAAACCACTTTAAAAGACAAAAAAGATTACATCTTTATATAGTAGCCTAGGTTGGTTTCAAACCTATTATGTAGATTTGGCTGGCCATGAATGTTGATCCTCTTGCCTCAGCCTCCAACTGTGATTATAAGACTGTAACACCGTACCCAGCTTCTGTTAATATATATGTAGGTAAACTGCAGGTGCTGCTCACTTGTCTTTTTCTTGTTAATTATGTGTGCGTGGAGGTCAGAGAAAAACTCCTGAAGTTGGCTCTCTATGTCACCTGTAAGATCTCGGTATCTATCTAAGGCTGTCAACCCTGAATGAAAGCACCTCCACCTGCTGAGCAATCTGGACAGCTCTATCTTGTTTTTTGGAGACAGGATCTCTCCCTTTACCTGAAACTCACCAAGGTTGATGGGATGACTGATCTGCAAGTCCCAGTGATTTGCCTGTCTGCTTTCCTGGCACTGGGATTTCATGTGCACTCCACCATACTGGCTTTTTCTGTGGGGGTTCTAGGAGTTTATTTCAGGTCCTCATGTTTGTTCAGCAATAACTTTAATGACTGAGCTAACTCTCAGCCTCTCATTTGCAAACACTGTTAAGTTGGATTATTGTTATAAATTAAAAAAAAAAACAGCAACAACAAAAAAAAAAAACTAAAAACAAAAAATTAATATAAATGGAGATGGAGAAATGGCTCCATAGTTAAGAGCACTAATTGCTCTTGCAGGCACATGTGTGTATATACACATACACATTCAGGTTAAAACCTCATACACATGAAATTAAAGAATCAGAAATTTCTGCTACTACCTTTGTCCTTCTTGAAATCCAGTGCATCTTGTTTGTCTGTGACAATTTCCTTCATATTAACAACACTTTGATGGACTAACTGACGAAGAATTTTAATCTCCCGGATGGCTGTGATCGGGAAGCCCTCTTTCTCATTGTCTAGCCGAACCTTCTTCAGAGCTACTAGTTCTCCTGTGAAAACAAATTCAAACTTGCAATCAACTTACAGTTCTTAACCAATGGGCTACATATCCAGCTCGATTCCTATGTTCTCAGGTTTTCATACAGATTCAAGCTGATATGTAATCTCATTCTTTTCCTCCCCTCCTTTTTCATTTCTGAGGCAGGATTTTGCTAAGTAGACTGAGCTGTCTACAACTTGCTATGTTCCTATCTCTGCCTCCTTAGTGAACTGACTTGATAAGAGGAGACCAGACTCACTACACATTTCCCTTGACCTACCAACATGTGCCAAGACAGAAATATACATGAAGACAAAAACAGCCATAAACATGTGTGCTTTCTAAACAAAAAATACTCTCCCCTGAAAAACACACACAATTACAAAATACTTTCCAGCAAGCAATAAAAATGTGGTATACAACAAAGAAGGCTGGGATTATAGTCTTTTTGATAGAGTGCTTGTGTAAGCCCTAGGTACAAATCCCAGCAACAAACATAATACAAAACAAAAAACAAAACCCACTACCAAATCAAAACAAGAAATATTCAAAATAGACAACAAAAAGTAGAGGACTTAAGCTTTTGGCATGTTATGCTGAAAATCAAATCCAGGACTTCACTCCCAGGCAGTCTACCAAGAATCTATCTCTAGCCCAAAAGGAAAGCTTTAATACAACACCACCATACAGTTAGCTCTCTGTATCTTGCATATCTTTCATGGAATTAAACAACTGTAGACTAAAAACATTTCCAGGTGGTAGGAGATACAGTCTGAATGTTCAGACATCAATTTCCTTGTCATTAATCCTTGAATGTTATTCAGAATGTTTATTCTGAATTGCTTTCCTTGGCACTATAAGTATTCAAGAGATGATTTAAACTACAGAGAAGGATGGGCATAGGTTGCATGAAAATATTATGCTGTTTTATGTAAGGGACTTGGTACAGAAATGGCCTGGAGCAAACAGACACCAAGGGATGACCAAACTATTCTTTTGAAACACTTTTTTTTTTAATAATCAGAGAACAAATTACAACTTAAAATTTATTTTACTAACTCTATTAAAAATATTAGTAACTTAAATTATTAATCTCTGACATCAAGAATTTTATGGAAATACCTGTGTCTTTGTCCTTGGCTTTATATACTTGGCCATAGGTTCCTTCTCCAATAATTCCTATAATGTCAAACTTGTCCACACAGCGCTTCCCCCAATCACTTTCTGTTTGTCTTCTTTCTCCATATCGAGGACAACAAATTCTAAAAATAAAAGCAGTGAAACTGTTATTTTTGCCATTATTTGATTGGTTCTTTATAAAAAATGTTATTAAAATGGCAGAAATGAAAATAATAAACAGTATCAGTCAGTGGTTACAATAGAATTCAGGCTTCAAAAGATACAAAGTGGTGGTATGCTTGAGTGTTCACTAAATATATGGATTTTTTAAAAAAAAATTTAGTTAGGGTTGAGTATATGGGTTTTTTGTTTTTGTTTTTGTTTTTTGTTTTTTGAGACAGAGTCTCACTGTGTAGCTAGCTCTCTGGCTGTCCTGGAACTTCATCTGCGGACCAGGCAGTCCTCAAACTCAGAGATCAACCTGCCTCTGTCTCCCAAGTGCTGGGATTAAAAGAATGCAATCTCTATGAGTTTCAGGTGAGGCACTGAAGACCCTCTCAACAACAACAAAAAAGTTAACTATCTATGGTGGTTTGAATGAGAATGGCTCCCATAAGAACATATACTTGAATGTTTAATCATCAGGGAGTAGAATTCTTTGATAGGATTAAGAGGTGTGGTTTTATTGAAAGAAATGTGCTACTGGAGGTGGTTTTGGGGGTTTCAAAAGCCCAAGTCAGGCCTAGTGTTTCTTCCACTTTCTGCCTTCAGATCAGAATGTAGCTTTCAGTTACTGCTCCAGTGCATGTCTGCATACTGTCAAACTCTCCACCATCATAATGAACTAAATCTCTGAAACTGTAAGCAATCTCCCAATTAAATGGTTTCTTTCATAAGAATTGCCTTAATCACATGTCTCTTCATACCATTAAAACAGTAACTAAGGTGGGTGGGGTGGTGGTGGCGGCACATATCATTAGTCCCAGCACTCAGGAGGCAGAGGCAGGCCATCTCTGTGAGTTCAAGGCCAGCCTGGTCGACAGAGCCAGGTCCAGGACAGCCAGGGCTAAAACAGAAAATCCTGTCTTGAAAACCAAACTCAAGTTTGGGTTGTAGAAGACATAAAATTTTAGATCTAAAACAAAGAAGAATATACTTTAATTAAAAAGATCCCTAATTAAAAAGATCCCTGATGAGATAACTCATCAGTTAAAAGTCATGGACCAGGGTTCAATTCCCAGCATCTATATGGTGGCTTACGACTGACTATAACTGCAGTCTCAGGGGATCCAGCACCCTCTTTTGGTCTCCTAGGACATAAGGCATGCATGTAAGATACAGATATATATAACGACAAAGCACTCATATATGTAAAATGAATACAAAATAAAATTATATATCCTTGAAAAATTTACTTTGGTCTCTTTTTATATGGTTGTTGAGGTGGTGTGATCGCCCTTGGCTCTGGAGAATCTGGGGGATAGGGATCTCCACCAGGTAGCTCAGGAGGAAGAGGCAGGTCTTTGAGTAAGTGGCGGGTCCTCTGTTCCTTCTCTTTCTTTGCAGGCTTTGAAGGAGGCATTTCTTTTGGACTAAATAGAGATTAAGAGGATAAAAAGATTACTCAGAGACTATGCAAATAAAGTTTAAAAAGAACATTGTAATGCCTAAGTAGTAAGAATATTATTAAGATTTTGCTTATGAGAGGCTGGAGAGATAGATGTCTCAGTGGTTAGGAGCACTGGCTGCTCTTCCAGAGATCCTGGGTTCAATTCTCAGCAACCACATGGTGGCTCACAACCATCTATAATGGAATCAGATGCCCTCTTCTGGCGCACGGGTGTACATGCTGATGATAGGGTGACTCAGCAGTGAAGAGCACTAGAGGCTCTTTCAGAGGACTGGGATTCAATATCACTACACACATGGCAGGTGACAACTGTTTGTACTCCAGTCCCAAGGAATCTCATGCCTTCTTCTAACCTCCATGGGCGCCAGGCACACATATGGAGCACATACATAAATGTAAGCAAAACACTCATACACATAGAAGAACAATAAATCTAAAAAAAAAAAAAAAAAAAAAAAGACTAAAAAGTAATTTTATTGAAAAATATTACTTTCTAATTAATATAACCAACTTATTAAATAGCATTTGGTAACTTCATCTTATCAAATATTAAAATTTGTCAAAGTAAACATGGTAAATATGCTATTTTCTCATGTGTGAAAACACTGGTAAAATGTGCTTATATTTGTATTAATATCTAGGATATACTTTTAGATTTAAAATTTTTTATTATTTTTTATGTGTATGTGTTTGTACTACATGCATGCCATGACAGTAGAAACTGAAAGAGGGCACTAGATACCTTGGGACTATTGTTACAGGTGGGTGCTGAGAATTGAACTTAGGTAAGCAAAACATTTCAGTTCCTCTAAAAAGCAACCAGTGCTCTAAACCACTGAGCCATCTATCCAGCCCACAGTGGCAGAATTCTTGTTTAGCAGGTGCCAGACTGTGAGTTAAATACCTAATACCTGGTGAGGAAGGGTCAGGAATAATCCAAACTTCGTGAAGTATATAGGCAAGAAGATAAGGAATTAAGAGGTGAGCCTCAACTACATAGCAAGTTTTAAGGCCAATGATCCTGTTTCAAAAAAATTCTCCTTAATGGCACTCTTGAAATTATATTTATTGAGATGAAATAAAATATACAAAGTAAATTCTAAAAGTCACAACATATGACTAGAGCTCATACAATTCATGATACTTACTCTAAGAAAAGATAACTTACCCTGTAACAAAAGATTTAAATGAAGTCAACAATTTCATACTACTTGATTACTGAAGTCTTAGAACTTAGGAAAAGGAAACACTAAAGTGCTTTACAGCTGAGTTAAAAATCAAAACTACTGAAAAATATACATAAGTACTTCAGTTATGTGAGAATAAAAAGGTCATTCATTTGCAATGATCTTTGACCCCATAATAAACGAATTCTCAAACTAAAAACTTAAAAGTTCAAGCAGCAATTTCAGACTTATTAAGGCTGACACTGACAAGACTCACATAACTAGCAAATTATAGTAGTCAGTATGGAAAAAATGAAAACAGCTTTCTAGAAATTAGAAAACTAGTCAAACTTTGGATCTTTTTGCTTTCTTTGACACAAGGTCTCACTAAGTAGTCCTGGCTAGCCTTGAACTCAGAGCAATCCCCTTACCTAACCCTAACCCTCCTGTGTACTAGAATTAGATATGTGCTATAAAGCCTGGTAAACCCAATCTTTAAAAATATATTTTAAAATTCTGTATGTATATGTATATGAATATGTATGTATATGTATGTATGTATGTGCATGTAAGAGTGGGCGGTAAGAGTGGGTGCTCAAGCAGGCCAAGTGTCAGACTCCCTGGATCTACAGTTACAAGGTGTTGTGATTCATTGGACACAGGTGCTGGGTACTGAACTTGAATCCTCTGTAACAGCAGCAAGTACCCACAACTTAAAAAAAAAAAACAAAAAAAACATCTTTAGCCCAATGGTAGTGGCGCACACCTTTAATCACAGCACTCACTCAGGAGGCAAAGGCAGGTGGATCTCTGTGAGTTCGAGGTCAACCTGGTCTACAGAGTGAGTTCCAGGAGAGCCAGAGTTACAACAGAGAAACCCTGTCTCAAAAAAAAAAAAAAAAGACACAAGTCATTAATAGGACATATATATACTATCAGTTCAGGCTACACTGATCTGAAAAGGTCAAAATCTTATTTCAATATATTAAAAACCTTGAAAATATCATTAGAACTCTTAAAACTGTTTAACAAACATTATAGTTTTTACTCTAAGGCACTAAATGTGCCAAATATGGAAAGAGCCTGACATAATGAGATTTATATGCCAAAATAATTACCAGGAAATACATATCTATAGTTCCTGATTTCTCATTCACACTATCTTTTAACAGGTTCACATGTGATTAGGTTGCCTTAAATCTTGTGTTGACTCCTACACAATCTTAAAATTTACATCTTGAAATTTCTGGTGATGAAATTTAAACTGACCTGTAGATACAATGTATCTGTACCTGGCTTGCCTTTAATCAAAGCACAAAAAAGGAAGAGGCAAGAGGATCTACAATTGAAATTCAGGCCAGTCAGACACTGCCTCTGTCTCCGAGTGCTGGAATTCAAGGTGTACATCACTGCACCAAGTTGTATGTTTGGGGTGTTTGTTTTTATTTGGTTTGGTTTTTTGAGACAGGGTTTCTCTGTGTAATCCTTGATGTAGACCAGGCTGGCCTCAAACTAAGAACTCAAGAAATTCACCTGCCTCTGCCTCCTGAATGCTGGAATTAAAGGTGTACTCTGCTACCATCCCACTCCCTACTCCTGGTCTGTGTGTTTGTTTTTTAAGAAAGGTTCTCATCCTGTACTCCTGGATAACTTGGAACTTGGTATGCAGACCAGGATGAGATCACACTTACTGTTGATATTCCCGTTTTACTAGGATTAGAGGTATGTGACACCATACCTAGAGGTGTCACTTGGGAGGTGGGTGGGGGAGAAATCCCAGTGCTCAGGCCATGAAACAGGAGCAATTATGAGTTCAAAGTCAGACAGGGTCACAGAGTAAATTCTATACCAGCCTGATGTACTAGCAAGTTGGAGGCCTGCCAAAACTACATTGTATTAGTATCTCAAAAACAAACAGAAAAAGTGCAAACAAGGGGCTAGAGAGATGGCTTAGCAGTTTGGAGCACTTGTGGAGAACTGGGCACCCACATGGTGGCTTACGATCATCCTATAATTCCAGCATTAGGAAGATCTGACACCGCTTGCCTTGCACCTACACTCATGCACACAATACTTTTACCCCTATACATACACATAATTAAAAAAATAAATCTTTAAAAGATGTTTTTTGAATTATAATTAGCTAAGCTCACTTGTTTTGTCACCAGTATAAGCTTTATGTTACCAGAATGCTATTTTCTTTTTCTTCTAATTATTTTGATTACTTCATTATTTTGTGTGTTTGAGTATAAACCTACATGTCTGTATACCATGTGCATGTAATGCCTGCAGAGGGCAAATATCCTGGGACTGGAGTTGTGAATCATTATGTGAGTGTTGAGGATTGAACCTTGATTCTCTGAAAGAGCAGCCAGTGCTCTTTACTACTAAGGGACTGCTCTAGCCTTCCACCTATCTAAACTACATGCTCAGTCATTTCAAATGGGTCCTGACTCTGACTCCTTGAGCAATTTGAATTGCTCATTTATTCAAATAACCAGTATTAAAAAGGCATAGTGACTCATGTCTACAATCCCAGGATTTGGTAGGCTAAGGCAAGAAGATTGTAGAGTTCTAGGTCAACCCTTAAACACTAAGCAATCCTTCTATATCAGCCTCCTGTGTGCTGGGACTACAGGACTACACCAAACCCAGCTTAAAGGTCTCAGTCTCTCTGTCTCTATCCTTCTATGTCTCTTGTATTTTTATGTGTGGTGTACGTAGTATAGTTCTCTACACGTGTACAAGGGGTAGGGGTGTGTGTGTGTGTGTGTGTGTGTGTGTGTGTGTAAGTATAAGCATTAAAGGTCTTTGCTTGCTCTCATTTTATTTTTTTGAGACTAGCCAATATTTTAAGGCTGGCCAATGTGCTACAGAAATTTATTTATCTCCCTCTTCTCTCCCTCAGTCTCAAAAAAAAAAAAATTGACAAAAATCTTCATTTCCATTTCCTACCTTTAATAATTTATGATCAGAAAATAATTGATGATCACACACTTAAAATATTGACACTGGGCTGGGCCTAGTGTTCCCCCACTTTTAATCCCAGCACTCTGGAGTCAGAGGCAGAAGGATCCCAGCATTCTGGAGGCAGAGCCAGGCAAACTGAAATGAGTTCCAGGCCAGCCAGAGCTACATAGTGAGATCCTGTCTATAAAAAAAACCCCCCCAAAATATATAAATACATAAATAAAAACAATAGAACTAGCTTTGGTAGTGAATGCCTATAGTCCTAGCTACATGGGCAGTTAAAAAAGGAAGATAGACGGCTGGAGCCCAGGAGTTCAAGAACAGACTAGACCACAAGGCAAGACCTAGATAAGCAAAACACTCTCTCCACTCCCCTACACCTTCCACTATCCATTAAGACACTTGAACTTTTTGTTGTTGTGCTATTTTTGCTTATTTGTTTGTTTGTTTTGAGAATGGTTTCGGGAATGGTTTGTTGAGAATGGTGTTACAGCCCTGGCTGTCATGGGACTCACTTTGACACCAGGCTGGCCTTGAACTCACCAAGATCTGTCTGCCTCTGCCTCCCTAGTGCTAGGATTAAAGGCATGTGCTACCACTTCCAGCTAGTTAAAATATATTTAAAAATTAAAACAAAACAAAAGTAAGGTAGATGATTCCTGAGGAACAATACCCAAAGTATTGCTTACTGGCCTCCATTTGCACACTTGCACTCACATACATGCATGCATACACACAGAATCATCACTCAAATTACTGATGTCACCTAAAAAGTAGTAAGTTTGAAAACTGTTTTGCAATTTAAGATCAGTAGCACTTATTTTTATTTACAATGAAGTTTAAGACAGTAAATGCAACTCATACCCTAGAGAGTAAGAGGGCAAGATTTCAACAGAAAAACCAGTAAGTCATATACTTCTATACTATGTTCCTGGCTAAAGCATATCTGTTTGGAGGTCTTGTTCAGCTAGTATGGCCAAGAGATTAAAAATCTTTCGTAATGTCATTTATGAGACTCATGCTTCATGATCATTTCGGTAATAAACACTCAAAAAGCACATTAGAATTTAAGCTTTCCCTATCCCATTGTGAGCTGAAGTCTAATAGCAAACATTCCTCATACTGCTCTTTTTTTTTACTATAGGATAAGTGATTTTTAAAAATTATATCACTATATAATTCTCTATGGAATTAAAATATTCTTAAAAGAAAACACGGCTGGCAAGTTGGCTAAGTGAATAAAGATGCTTGCCATGAACCTCTGCTGACCTGAGTTGCATCCGGAACCTATGTGAAGAACAAAAGCAAGAACCAATTCCACAAAGTGGCCCTCTGATTTCCACATGTATGACATTTGTCATGTGTTCATACATACATACATACACATACAATAAACTTTTAAAAATTAAATAAAGACATGGGGGCAAATGTGGCTACATAAAACCTAAGATATGAAGGTGCCCTCTGGGCTCCAATGTACACATGTGCACACACACAGAAATAAAAATAGTACACTCAGGCTTGGAGAGATGACTCAGGGGTTTAAAAGTGCTTACTGTTCTTCCAGAGGACCCTGGTTTGGTCCTTAGCACTTAATGTGGCAGTTAACAAACACTGTAACTCCAGTTCTAGGGGATCCAAAAACCTCTCACCTACACCAGCTCCTGCATCCATGTGGTACATGTATATTTATACAAGCTCACATACATACACATAAAAAATAAATATTCAAAGTATTCAAAGACAATAAAGTTTGGGCTCAGTAATTAAGAGCACTTATTGATATTCTAGAGAACTTGAGTTCAGTTCCCAGCAACTCACGTTAGCTCAGAACCATCCATATTCTTCTTATTCCATAGGATCCATCATCCTCTTCCAGCCACACAAAGGTACACATGCATACATGCACACACACAAAAAAATTCTTTAAAGTCAATTTACATGAAAAAAAGTTATCAGGCTTTAAATTTTAATTCTCATCCGGCATAGTGGTACATGTATATAATCCCAGCATTCAGGAGATTAAAGTAGGATTGTGAGCTTAATGCTACCTGAGACTATATAGTGAGCACTAGGCCAGTCAGAGCAGCATAATAAGACCCCCCCTCAAAAGGTGGCCATCGAAATAATTCAGCAAGTAAAGGCACTTGCCATCAAGTCTGATGACTGATCACTGGGATCAGAAGGATAGAAGAAGAAAATTGACTCCCACCACATTTTCCTCAGCCTATATCCTCAAAAATAAACAATGTAATTTTAAAGGAAAGAAAAAAAAAATCCCATAAAGTTCTAATTCTCTATTCTCAGGTAACATAAGAATGGACTTTTCCACTAAATGACAAAAAAGTAATTCTTAATCATAAAAGCACTCTGAAAAGATGCATTCTAATAGTTTTAAGAAATTTTTAAAAATACATTATATTACACTATTACATCATATATACATTATAGATCAAGAAGACCAACTTCTTTCATACTATTTTGGGACTTACCTATCAATGACATGATCTCCAGGTAACAGGGGAGGGAGGGGCAGAGGAGGCAGTGTTGAAGTTTTCAGATGTGGAATAGCAGCTGTTACAGATACTTGAGTCTTCACAGAAACCTGTACAAGGGGCTGAGAATTTGTCTGAGAGGATAGAATAGATGTCCTTGGGTGAGGAGAAGAGGGCAAAGTTGAAGTACTGGAAACAGGAACTTGACTAAATGGTGGTTGGGGAGGAGGCAGAGGTGGCTGCAGTGGAACAGCTGGTAGTGGAGGCAAAGGTGGCAAAGGAGGTGTCTGAGGTGGAGGGGTAGTAGATGGTAAAGGGGGTGGAGAAGTAACTGTGGGGAGAGGTGGATGGGTCTCCTTTTCTGATGTCTCTGTCTCCTTTGAAGTAATAATCACCTCCTTCAGTGCTATAGGTTTAGGGTCTTTTGTTCCCTGTGCTTTCAAATCCTTAACAACAGGATGCTTCTGCAAGTTCTCATCCAACTTTACTTTCCCCATATCTGAACAATTTTTTACCTCTGTGTTTGAATGTGTTGCATTTACCAGTTCAATATCTGGAACAGATTTTTCTGACTTTATACCTCTAGGTAACTTTTTAGACTCTAACCCTGACTCTTTCACCTCAACTTTCTCTTTTTTAGGCAAAATTATAGGTGAACCCTTCGATTCTTTTCCATCCATTTTTGCTGCTGCTGCAGCAGCTGCTCTTTCCTTCTTTTTTCTACTGAGTTCAGCTCCCAGGCTGGAATTCAATGGAAGCCTGACAGGTGAGATGCTGGAATGACGGCTGTGAGACCCGGATCGCTTCTTTTTACTATGAGAAGATGAGTGTCTTGAATATGCAGGACTTCTACTTCTGGACTTCATGGATTTCCTACTGAAAACAAAACAAAACAAAACAAAAAAAGCAGGTTAAAATATACAATATACAGAGGACAATAGGCCAGCAAAACAGGGTCTAGAACTGTAAATTTAATCCTGAGTTCTCATACCATTCTGAGTTATCAATCCTAAAAGTAGATTAAAGCCAGGAATGGTGGCACACTCCTTTAATCCCAGCACTTGAGAAGCAAAAGCTTAGAACATCTAAGTTCAAATGACAGTTTGGTCCACCATCTCAAAAAAAAGGGCTGGGGGATTGGATCAGAAAGGGCTGGCTCAGTGGATAGGAACCCACTGGCTACTCTTCCAGAGGACTGAGATTCTAACCCCAAAACATACATGGTGGCTAATTAACTGATACTCCAGCTCCAGGTGATCCAACTCTCTCTTCTGGCCTTCCTGGGCACTGCCAGTACATGGTGTACAGATATGGGCAACCACACATAAAATAAAAATAATAATAAAACATGCAAGGCATTACTGTGCATGCCTTTAGTCCTAGCACTTGGGAGGCAGAGGCAGGCAGATCTCTGTGAGTTAAAGGCCAGTCTGGTCTCCAGGGTGAGTTCCAGGACAGCCAGAGTTATATAGTGAACCCTGTCTCAGAAAAAGTTAATTAAAAAAAAAAAAAAAAAGAAGTTCAAAGTTGGGACTAGAGATGCTTAGTGGTTAAAAAACTTCCCAGTACCTACTTGATGGCTCAAACCAACAGCTACTACTTGTCTCCTTGAGCACCAGCCATGCACATGGTACACATACATACATGCAGGTAAACACATATGCACATAAAATTCTAAAGTATTTTTAAAAAAAGGTCATCCTCTGCTATATAGCAAACTCAAAGCTAGCTTGGACTACATGAGGCTATATTTAAAAACAAAACTTCTAACATGAATATATATTTGAATCAAGTAAAACTTAAAATTTTTCTTGGATAGGTCTTGGTAGCTCCTGTTTTTAATCCCAGCACTTAGGACACGACACCAAGGAAAGAGAATTACTGAGACTGAGGCCAGCTTGGGTTATATTCAGGCCTTGTTCAAAAACAAAAAAACAAAAACAAATCAGGGGCTGGAGAGATGGCTCAGTGTATGTAATAATCTAGCAAAGAACCCACATTTGATTCCCAGCACCCACATTGGGTACAACCACCTGTAACTCCAGGTTTGGGGATCTGGAGCCCCTGGTCTTCATAGGCATTTGCATTCTTGTGCATGTATGCACACAAACACATATATAGTTGAAAATAATAAAAATAAATCTTTTTTCTTGTTGTTGTTTTGGTTTTTTAAGACAGGGTTTCTCTATGTATCCCTGGCTGTCCTGGAACTCACTCTGTAGACCAGGCTGGCCTAGAACTCAGAGATCCTTCTGCCTCTGCCTCACAAGGGTGGGTACTGAAGGCCTGTGCCACCACTGCCCTGCTAATTTTTTTTTTCTTTTCTTGTTTTTATTTTTAGGTTTAAGACCATGTCTCAAAAGGGTGAAAATACACACACACACAGCTTGAATGGTAGCAGCACTTACTGGTAATCACAGTACTAAGGATGCAGAGGAAGAATTGTAGCAATTTAAAAATAAATAAATAAATAGATAAATAAAAAATAAACACGGGAGTGTGTGCTATAGACCTGGGAGAGGATGTGATAGACATACATTGTATAAAACTTAAGTACTTATAAAAGTACTATCTTAAAAAATAATAAATTAAAATAGAAAAGCACCAAAAATTTCCCACTACTTACTTAAATGAAGGAAGATGGCATTAATACTTCTCCACATCAGAACATAGCCATATTCACAATGCTTACTTTGAGAAATTTTGTTTTATAAATATTTGACAAAATAAAAAACCAGGAAATAATATGTTTCAATAACTTCTTACATTTTAGTCCTTCTTTAAGATTTATTATTTTATGTGCAGGAGTGCTTTGCCTGCATGTATTTATATAAGCACACTATGTCTGTGCCCAGTGTCCATGGAGGTCAGAACAGGGTATCAGAATCCCTGAGACTGGATTTAGAGATGCTTGTGAGCTACTATATGGGTGTTGGGAATTTTCCTCTGGAAGAACAACCTGCTCCTAACCACTGATCCAACTCTCCAGCCCAACTTCAAACTTTTTAACTAGGGTACTACTTTACAGCCACAGTTTTATAATAAAGTTGTGTCTAGGGGAAACAAATGCCCAATATACAAAATTTAGAATTTATAAGTACATAGAGAAAACATTTTTTTTTTTTTGCTTTTTCCAGACAGGGTTTATCTGTTGTAACTCTGGCTGTCCTGAAACTTACTCTGTAGACCAGGCTGGCCTCAAACTCAGAGATCGGCCTGCCTCTGCCTCCGCCTCCAGAGTGTTGGCATGTGCCACCACTGCCTGGCCAGAAAACATTTTATTAAAATAAAAATTTTTTAAATTACAATAGTTCTTGATCTTTTTTATTTTTAAATACTGAGAACTGAACCCATGACCTTCCATTTGCTGAGGAAACAGCCTACCTCTGATCTATATTACTAGCCCTGACACTTCATTTTTTACTTTTCTTTGGTTTCAGAAACAAGAGCTTGTTACATAGACCTAGCTGGCTTAATACTCATGATCAACTTGTCTTCATCTCCTACTGCTGATATTAAAGGTCTTACTTAGTTCCTTTAATGTAAAAATGATTTACTTTTTAGGACATGTAAGACAAATTATTCCATGTACAAATAAACTTATTCTTTTTGCTTGTTTGTTTGTTTTGTTTTTGAAACTAGGACTTACTATGTATGTATGGCTGGCCCAAAATCTGGTATGTAGACCAGGCTGGTCTCAAACTATGCCCAGCTGCAGTCAGTGTTCTTAACTGCTAAGCCATTTCTCTGATACCACAAATAAAATTTTTATGAGAAATGACTGTGAAATACAATCTGGGAATCAACAGAACAGATTATTCTAAAGTCTCATTAATTACTTTTTTTACTCACTAATTACAGTAACTACTTTTTTATTATAGCCCTGCCAAAGAGTCAGTATGAGGAAAACCAAAAATTCAAACCACTAAAACCGTGACTAGGGCCAGGCATCATGGTCTATGTCTTTAATCCAAGCACTTGGGAAGAAGAGAAAGGCAGATCTTTGTGCACTGGAGTCAGCGTGGTCTACAAAGTGACTTTCAGGCCACCTAGGCTGCACAATGAGCCCTTGTCTCAAAAAAAAAAAAGTACTGAATCTGAGTGTGGCGGCAAACACCTTTAATCAAGGGCAGCCTGGTCTAGGGCTACCAGAACTATAGTTAGACCCTATCAGGAATAAAGCCAGGCGTAGTAGTCAATGCCTTCAACTTCGGCACCAGTGAAGCAGAAGCAGGTGAACTCACAAATATCCACATGCCTCTGCCTCCCAAGTGCTGAGATTAAAGGATTGCTTGCAAAACCACCTAAAAAAAAAAACACTAAATAATTTTTTATTATTATTGTGCATGTATATGATCGGTGGAGGTTAGAGGAAAATTTTGTGAAGTCAGTTCTCTCCTTCCACCTTACATTATGTTCTGAGGATCAAACTCAGGTTTTTAGCCATCTTGCCAACCCACTGATTTGGTCTTTTTGAGATAGGTCTTCAAGTAGGCAAGGATGGCCTCAAAATCAAAATCCACTTGCACAGCTTCTCAAAAACTAGGCTTATGGATGTGTGCCATGCTGTTCAGGCTCTATACCCTTCGATTTTGTTACTTAGTTTTGAGAATTCCAATAAATACAAATATGTACATATACAAACAAAAAATGCTTTCTATAAGCCAACATGTTTCCAAAAATGTTTTATGCTGGTATCATATGATCTATGCTTCCTTTTAGGTTTATATCTGCCATTACTATATTAATTTCAATTAAGGAACAGAAACACAACTTTCTCAATTCACTTATGAGAATTCACAACTCACTCAATTCACTTGATATCTGCTATTTTCTTTAATAATCTAAAAGGAGTCCAGACAGTGGTGGTGCACACATTTAATCCCAGCACTTGGGAGGCAGAGGCAGACAGATCTCTGAGTTTGAGGCCAGCCTGGTCTACAAAGTGCATTCCTGGACAGTCAGAGCTACACAGAGAAACACTGTCTCGAAAACACAAAAAAAAGAATCTAAAAATCATTTCAAACAAAAGTTCTCACCTCAAATCCTGTTTTTAGCGTTTTATAAATTTCTAAACTCAACAGTAAAAATTCTTCAGCTAACCTTCATGTTAATACTCTTAAGAAAACAAATATTCTACTTATTGTGATAGCTCATTATCTGTAATACCAACAGTCAAGAGATTAGGGCAGGATTGCTGCAAATTTCAGGCCAGTTTGAGGCCAGCATAGGCTACATAGTAAATTTCAGGCCACCCTAGGCTACCTTGTGAAAATATCTAAAAAACACAAATAAAATTCAGAGACTACTTCTTACATTTCCTTTCAAAACTTTGCAACATTATATATAGTACATTTATGACTTACGCATTCCACTATATATAAATCATACTTCTCCAGGGAATACTGAACTCTAAGAAGTAGTATTCATGTTAATGTATTTACAAATGTATGCTGATTGCTACTACTTTAAGATGAATCTAAACAAAAGATGAACTAATGGAGATAAATGTGACAAAATATGTCACAAATATTTATTACAGAATTTAGGTATTAGACACATGCATATTTATACTTCTTTCAATCTATGTTTGAATTGATACTAGAATGAGAAAATACTAAGAAAACTTAATTAAGAACCATAGTTAGGCAAATACACTTTAGTTTTAAGTAACTTTAAGTCAGTGAAATATACACTAACTTATAATACACATGCATGGATTGATTTCTCTAAAAGTGGTCTTCACTCAAAATGTATTGAGTCATATACTATGTACAATAACATACTTCCTATTTATTAATCTTCACAACAGTCTTGAAGTAGGAAGTTTTTATTCCAATTTTCTTTCCTTTTTTTTTTTTTTCGAGACAGGGTTTCTCTGTTGTCATTCTGGCTGTCCTGGAACTCACTCTGTAGACTAGGTTACCTCAAACGCACAGAGACACAAACTGCCTCTCCCTCCCCAGTGCTGGGATTAAAGGCCACTATTGCCCGTCTTTTTTTACTATTTTCCACACAGAGAAACTCAGGTGTGGACAAATTAAATCATTTGCAAAAGGTCACAAAGAAATATTAAGATTCCACTCAGATATAATTAAAGCTCCTGTTCTGTTTTTGTAGATAGAAATGGGTCCACACATGAGACAAGAATACAATTTCCCATAGATAATTTCAAATTAACACATTAAAAACAAAACAAAAATAACAAATTGTCCTTGGAATCACTTTTTGCTAGGCTATATGTCAAGAAGAAAACACCTTCACTAGCTTAATTTTCACCAAACAGTTACAATATAGGACTCTTCTGTTAAGTTAAAACAGTGATAATTATAGATTTGGGGATTACTAGACAAAATAAATAGGATAATCTAGGCAAATGGATTCAAGATAGTAGTAATGAAAATTGGTAACTTCTCAATTCTCTTGTGAGTTCCAATAAAGTTTAAGCACTGGTACCAATATGACTTAATTTTTAAGACAAAACAATAATAGCTAAACAAGTTCTGGAGACTATGCACTCCCTAGGCAGAAGGGTGATTTCTTACAACTGAAGAGTCCCCATTATTGAAAAGTACCTACCTACCTGGCTTGAGCAGTTGGAGGCATGTGCAATCTTCAATTTACTTCTCAATTCTGGGTTAAGGGAAAGCCAGACTCACCTAAATGACTAGCCAACCTAGTCAAAGATGAACACTGCAAGCTTTAACAAAATGTTAAAAAGACTAATTGCCAATACTTCCCAACCCACCCTACTTAGGAAGGACAGACAACAGCTCACCTGGGGATTGGACTCCGACTCAGAGACCTCTTGCTCAAGAAGGGGCTGCTAGATCGCCTTCGACCATAGGGACTGGGTGATCTCCCGCTGTAAGAGCCACTCCTTTCATAGCTTGATGACCGTCTCCGACTATAGGGACTCATGGACCTCTGTCGTCGGCTGTAGGGACTGGGTGACCGAGTGCTGGACTGGTAGGCAGAAGGCTCTTTGTAAGGTGGGCTGAGTGACTGCCTTCTTGAAGTACTTCCAGGACTCTTCTTGTAGGAGTCATAATTGCTAGAAGTGTGAGACCTTGGGGGACTAAGGTCATAATCTTGGCCATAAGAAGCCCCTGAAGGGCTGTCATCTTGCTTGGAACTGTCAGACCATTTCCTATGAGGACTCCTGGATCTCCGTTT
Source organism: Cricetomys ansorgei (assembly GCA_026225945.1). Lineage (NCBI taxonomy): Eukaryota > Metazoa > Chordata > Mammalia > Rodentia > Nesomyidae > Cricetomys > Cricetomys ansorgei. Next base: position 15,898,045 of record JAMJFZ010001881.1, read on the forward strand.
GGGGCTATCCACCGTCTTGTAACTTTTGGGTGTTTCCCTTTTTCGATGACTTTTACTCCGGTCTTTGTGTCCCGACTTCAACTCACGTTCTTTCCGGGTCTTCTCCTTATGGAGTTTGGATGACCTGGATTCCTTGCTGCTGCTTTTGGATATCTGTGCCTTCCCATAGTCATCACTCCCCTCTGTTGAACGCTTCGAGCTTCCTGATATCCGGCCCTTCACAGAACCAGATTTGGAGAGTTCTTGGTTTTTCTCTTTTTCGGTCTGTTTAGTTTTTAGCAAGTCTCGGGACCGCCGGTGCTGGTGGTGACGATGTCGGTGCAGGCGGTCACTCCGATCCGTTCCACGACGTTCATCATTCTCCCTCCGGTCTAATTTGAAGGCCATGTCATCTGAGAAGGTGTCTGAATCAGAGCTGATGTCATCATACTCCACCAGAGGTTTGATTATTGTACCCAAAGATGCTGCTTCAGGGGTTATTAACCCCATGTCTTTGGAATGCTTGGACTTATGCCGCTTGTGCTTCGACACCAAGCGGTGACGCTCCCTGCTGTTGGAGCTGCCACCTCCCGATGACGGCTGCGAAGTTCCAGAAGCTCCTCCACTCCCGTCCTTCTTGCCCCCATGTCTCTCTGAATTGGGCATTCCCTTTCCCCGAGCCTGAAGAAGGGGAAAAAGTTCCCTAGCACTCCAAAAAGCCCCACCCTCCCCCCCAACCCCGAATCCACGCCCACCAAAGAGCCCCTAAAAGGGGGTGGGGAGGGAAGGGACCGCAGGCCAGGCTCCTCCTCCCCCTCTCGCCTCCTCAGCACCCTCCTACATGAGGTGTGGGGTGAAGGAGCGAGTGAAGAAACGAGAGTTGCTCGGAGGAGTAGCGAGACACCCGTAGCTGCTGGAGTCTGTCCTTCGCCCGCCGCCGCCCACCCCCGCCGAGCCAATCTTCAGGCCCGCGAGCCCGGGAGGTCAAGGAAGTAGGAAGCCGACCGCCCGAGCCTGTGGGCCGACTCCGGCTCTGGGGCCCTGTGAGGACTGCGCGGGCCCTTCCCCTACCCGGCTGCCCGGCTCGGGGCGGCTTCCTGTCGCCGGGGCTCCGCGGCCTAGGTGGCCTCACGTCCCCCTTTGTCCCTCGTTCCTGAGGGATCCCCTCTTTCTAGCCTCCGCCTCACCCCGATACCTCACATACACATTTCGCTCCCTCACACAGACTCAGACACACACTAGATTAAACCGAAACGGCACTTGGGGGAGGGGCTAGCTCCAAAAGTATCGCGAGATTCCGCTAGACTCCCGCGATACTTGGCGCTTCCTTTTCACCTCTGCCCATTACTTCACCAAACAACGCGAGAACGGGACCCAAGCCACAAATGTGTCCCGTTAGACTCTCGCGATAAGTTTCCAACTCCCCTTTAGGGAGACCCTTTATTGAAGCGGAACTTGCAGAGAAACATAACCGAAAGCTTAGTGGGTAGATACTCAGAGGTTCCGGCGGAGACGCGTTTTAGCACAACTTGCAAGAAGGCTTTAGATTAAACAAGAGACAGGTGAACATTACACATGGGGGACATTAAAACTCAGGTTGAGTATTTAAACAAAGCTGGCAACTATGGTATATACTAAGTGAGACATTTTGCATACGTTTTCTCTGCCCTCACAACTAACCACGCATGGGACACCATCCTCATTGCAATTTTTTTATCGTTTGGTTTTTGGAGACAGGGTTTCTCTGATGTAACTCTGGCTGGCCTGGAACTCACTCTGTAGACCAGGCTGGCCTCGAACTCACAAAGATTCGCCTGCCCCTGCCTCCCTAGTGCTGTTATTAAAGGCATTTGCCGCCGCCACCCGGCACTTCTACATCCTTTTTGTTGTTTTGAGATAGGGTCTCCCTATGTAGCCCTGGCTGGCCTGGAACTTACAAAGATTGAACTGCCTCTGCCCAAGCCTGCGTGCTGGATCACCACGCCTCCCTTCCATTTAAATGTCAATGAGCTAGACACAGAGGATATATGCAACTAATAATGGTTGGAAATGAGACTCAATCATTTGGATTGTTTGCCTAGACCCAGATTCTGAAGACCTTTTAAGAAAGATATTAAAAGTCAGTTTAAAGCCAGGCGTGGTGGCTCACACCTTTGATTCCAGCACGCTGGAGGCTGAGGCAGAGGATTTCTATGAGTTCCGGGCCAGCCAGGGTTGCATAGACACTGTCTTTAAAAAGAGAGAGAGAGAGAGACAGAGAGAGACAGAGTCAGTCCAGCCGGGTGGTGGCACATGGCTTTAATCCCTGCACTTGGGAGGGAAATGCAGGCGACTCTATGTGAGGAGTTACCACAGAAAAATCCTGTCTCAAGAACCAAAAGAGAAAAAAAAAAGTCGATTTGACTGAATGCTCTGTGTAAGTTTAACACAAGGATAGGCCCTTTACCCTGAGAAGTTGAAGGGCAGCTGGATGAAATCTCTAGGTTAGACTACACTGCACCTAAGATTGGTGTTTTGCCATCAAAAAAGCCAAATTTCTCCAATAAGAAGAAAATGAGACTCAGAAAGAACGGGCCTGAGCTGGTGTGCACTAGGGACAGGAAGTATCAGCTGTAGTGCTGTCCAGAATATTTCTATTGCACTACACTTTTTTGGTGAATAAAATTCTACCCTGGGAAATATTGTGTCCAAAATTTCATTTTTCTTTTTTTTCTTTCCTTTTCCCCTTTCTTTTTCTTTCCTCAACCCATCGCCTCTCCTCTTTTGGAGAAGGTCTCCAAGCTAACCTGGAGCTCACATTCCTCTGCTCAAGAGTCAATGCATTGGAATTATAGGCATGTGTTACTCTCAAAATTTTAAATACAATATTTGTAAATTCTATGATTTCTCATGGTAATCAGTGAGAAAAGTGCTTTTATAAAATTTAAAAAGAAGACTACTTCACTGTGCAGAAAAAATTTTAACTCAATGATTGCAAGAGTGCTTCAGTCACATTATTTGCACAATCTCCAGGTGCAGGGGGTTAGAACTCTGTAATGACAGTCCCTTGCCTGCAAATCCCCCAAAGCGGTCAGAAGGTTTCTATTTAGATTATAGAGATAGAAGATCTCTGGGGCTGGAGAGATGGCTCAGTGGCTAAAAGCAATGGCTGCTCTTCTAGAGGACCCAGGTTCAGCTCCCAGCACCCAGGTGGTAGCTCACAACTGTCTGTAACTCTAGCTCCAGGGATACCTTCACACAGACATACATCCAGGCAATGAGTTACAATAACCCCCACCACCACACACACACAAATGAACTTAATAGTTTAGATTCTTGGTGGAGGGATGCTATTTTTGAGTCAGAATCTTACTCTATAGCTCAGGTTGACCTGATACTCACTTTGAAGCTGAGGCTGGCTTCAAACTCCTGGCAGCCCTCCTCCACACTTCACCAAGTAATTGGGGTTACAGGTGTGAGTCAGCATGTCTCTAAATTATTTAGGCTTAAAGAGTTCTCTTGGGCCTGATGGGGTGGCACAGGACCTCAGAGATCTGCCTGCCTCTGCCTCCCCAGTTAATTTTGATTATGAGACAGTAGCTCAAGTAGTCTAACAAGGGCTTGTGTGGCAGGTTGCTACCATGCTTTTTTACCCTCTAGCTCAGAAAAGAAAAAGGAAGGATAGGAAGAAATATTCACTGCTCTTGTTGGCAGCCTGGAAAGATAGAAGAAAGAAAAGAAATACTGCCCTTGTTGGCAGAAGTCTAAGCTGCATGCAACCACAAAGACAAGCTGCGCATGACAAAATTATGGTTTTCATAACAGCATAGGCATCAGTAACAGATAGTCTAAATCAAACACACTCTCATCCATTACTCCTGGGATGGGCACAAAAACATATTCCAAACACCATTCTGTGTTTTTAGGGAAACCAAGATTACAAAACTACTTCAAATGTTTTACTACAGTACTGAACCCAATATGTAGCAGTGTCTGATCTTGGTGCTCCTGACTCTTGCTTCCATCTTCCTTGTGTTAAGATAACAGATGTGTACCAGCAAGCTAGGCCAAGATACTTTATGTGTATACCTTGAATACTTTTCCAGTGATATAACATTTATTTTTCTTTCTAGAATGCTTTTTTTTTTTTTTTGAGATGGTGACCTTGGCTATTATTAGTTTCTGTGCTTGATATAGGTTAAGTCCTTATTTATTATAAATAGTGCTTGTCCTTTGTACAAATGGGAAAAATTAATATTCTTAGATCAAATGGCTGTTAATTTCTGTACAATACCAAGCTCAACATAGTAAATTAGGACCTAGGATATTGTTTTCCAAAGTAATAATGTGTGTGTGTGTGTGTGAGAAATCATTCTTTAATCATCTACTCAATATGTAAATTAGGTTGGCCTAGAACTTATATAGATCTGCCTGCCTCTACCTCCCAAAAGCTGAAGCAGGTGGATCAGGCACTATGACAGGCACAGAAGTTCACAGTTGCATAAGATACAGTGCTAGTCTTAATGATTCAGTCTAGAAGGGGAGACCATAAACAATAAAACAAAACAAAACAAAACAAAACAAAAAAAAACCCTGTTATACAGCACCACTATCCCTTTCTTCTTCCTTTAATGAAAAATTTAAAAATTTATTTTATGTGTATGAGTGTTGCTTGCCTGTATGCCTATGCACCAGGGCCGTGCCAGGTCTGAAGCGGGTGTCGGATTCTCTGGACCTGGAATTATGTATGGGTGGTTGTGACCTGCCTTGTGGGTATTGGAAACCCAGCCCAGGTCCTCTTCAAAACCAAGTGCTCTGAAGCAGTGAGCCACCTTTCCGGCAAGCTCACATATCCTTTTTTCTTTCTTTCTTTTTTTTTTTTTTTGATAGAGTCTCACATATTCCATACTGGCTTTAAAATTTCTATGTAGCCAAGGACGTCTTTTTTTTTTAATTACATTTTATTTATTTATTTTGGGTTCCTGTGCTGCGGCACATGTGTGGCTGTCAGAGGAAAACCTTCAGGAGCCAGTTCTCGTCCTCACCAAGTACGTCCCAGGGATGGGATTCAGGTCATTTGGTGCTAGGACCCGCTGAACCATCTTGCCAGCCTGTTACCAATGTTTTGAGAAAGCATCTCGTAGCTCAGGCAGGTTTTGACGTGCTCCGTAGCTGAGGATGCTGGTTCTGAATTTGCAATCCTCCTGCCTCAGCATCCGAACGCTGGGGAAACAGGAATGCGCCACCTCTCCGGGCGACAAAGAGCTAACGCTTCTAACTGCGCATCTGTCAAAACGAAAACAAAGTCTCCAAGCGGCACCTACTCTACGCGCACACACCTTAAGCCGCAAAGGTGTGAACTGAGCCAATCGGAGCGGGGCCTGCTGGAAATCCCGCGGGAAGGACGAATCAGCCAGTTTTCGCGAGATTTTGGTGCTTTGCCCCACCCCCACTTCTTCCCCTGTCTCGCAGGAACACGATCAATCTCGCGATCTTTGGGAAGTTCCGTTGGGGAAAATGGCGGCGGCCGCGAGCACCCTTCTCTTCTTGCCGCCGGGGACTTCAGACTGAGCCTTCCCCGGAAGAGCGGGGGCCGCTGGCGCGCTGCTTCCCCGGAGCGCAAGCCAACTCGGTTCCCCGCGTAGTGGTGGGGAGAGGCTTCTCCTCTTGTGGCCGACCCGAGACCACACCGCTGTCAGGATGAAGGCTCAGGGGGAAACCGAGGGTGAGTGACGGGGAGGGGGAGGGGGGGCGGGACACAACTGTGGGGAGCCAATCTGCGAGAGGAGGTGGGGACCCACGCCCCTCCAGGTCCACTGTGCACGGAACTGGATCCCGGAGGAAGGTGTTTTAGATTCTGACCCTGCCTTTCTTAGAGACGATGGAGCTCTGAGGAGGCGCCCCCTCCCCCAACACACACACACACATACACACACACACACACTCGGGGTACTTTTAGCTCAATCTTGTGGGACACCAGGAGAGTGGAACTGAAACTTGTGTAGGCTTTGTTCCAGAAGAGAGATCTGAATGATGACCTTAGAGACAGTAATACGAAACAATGTGTCAAAGCCATGGGGAGTGCTTTAGCGTGAGTGGCATCGTCAGGTCTTCATGATAATAAAAGCTAGCAGTTCCTTTGGAATGTCAGAGTGTTTAAATCCTCTGGTGTGGATTATAATAACTGTCTTTTAAAAATTGTGCTTAAACCGGACAGTAGTGGCACACGCCTTTAATACCAGCACTCTGGAGGCAGAGGCAGGCGGATCTCTGTGAGTTTGAGGCCAGCCTGGTCTACAAATTGAGTTCCAGGACAGCCAGAGTTACAACAGAGAAACCCTGTCTCGAAAAAAAACCAAACAAAAGTATATGTGTATGTTTGTGTGTGGGAGAAATGTGTTCAGAAGTATAAACTGGCTGGAACAACCCCCAAAGCAATTTTCCAGAAGAGGGTAAAAAAAGGGAAGAGATTAAATCTTTTTGTTTGGTTTGAGACAAAGTGTTCTTGTGTAGTCCAGGCTAGCCTTCAACTCAGAACAAACTTACTCCTCAGTTTTCCAAGTGCCAGGTCACAAGCCTGTATCATCATGCTCAGCTAAGAGCTTGAATCTTGGTTTAAACCTCTCCTCACTACCTTAGCTCAGACCCACTGGCTTATCCAAAGTGACATCATGACATTTGTAGGAAAATGGATGATAAGCAAAATCAGCCGTGGTTAGACAGATACATGTTCTCTCTTGTGAAGAGTCTAGACTTAAGTACCTGTTTGTGTGTGTGTTGATGGTGAAAATAGGGAAAGGTGGGACTGCTTGGGGGTTGGAGCACTGATGGCAGTCAGAGAGGAAGAGGAATTAGACTAAAAATATAATGTTCCATGTGTATAAGAATGCCAAAATGATACCCTTTACTTTGTATGCTAAATTACTTAAAAGGTAATTTAGGGACTGGGCGTGGAGGTCAATGGTTAGAGCAGGGGTGTTCTTGTTCCTGGGTTCAATCCTCAGCCTCAAAAGAAAAGGAAAAAAGGAGGGAAGCAACAAAAACAATAAAGTCAGTTTTTTCATACTGGAAACTAAATATAATAGTGTTTTGTTCAAGTTTTACTCAAAATACATCATTTAAGGTATTTCATGTATATCTGTGTGTTTAGAATTTTTTTGTTGTTCCAATTGAAAGTTTGAACAGAAGCTGGCCATCACTTGCCTATAATCTCACCACTGGGAAGGTGGGGGGCCGGGACTTTAAGATTGACCTCCCTTATTCAGCAATTTCAAGGCTAATCTGGGCTCTGTGATATTTTGTCATTGCCCCCCCCCCCAAAAAAAAAAAAAAAGGCTGGGGCGAGAACTCAGTCCTTTGGTAGTATGCTTTCTTCTGCACACATGACGACACACCTGGGCTTGATTCCTGACACTAGGACACTAGGGAAGTTGAGACAGGCAGGTTTTGTAGCTCACTAACCAGCCCAATGAGCCTACTCTGTGAGCCTCGGGTCCTGGTGAGAGACCCTGTCTCAAAAAAAAAAAGTGCCTATTTATAGTGATACACACCCATAGGTGCTGAAGAGAAGGCCACAGGAGGGTGAGGTTGAGGGTAGTCAAGGCCACGCTTCACGCCTGGGAGATGGCTCATGCTTTTGATCCCAGCACTTTGGAGGTAAAGGTAGGAGCATCAGGAGGTCAAAGTTACCCTTACATTGACTTGTTTTGGTGTGGGGCATCTGCCGCAGGGTTTGAGTAGGGGGATCAGAGCACAGCTTGCCAGAGTCAGTTGTCTCCATCCACTGTGTGGGTCCCAGGGAGTAAACTCCGGTTGTCTTGTTTGGCACAGTGCCTTTACTTACTGAGCCATCTTGTCAACCCTCAGGGTCATCCTCAGCCAGATAGACTTGGAGGTCAGCCTGGGCTGTGAGACTTTATCTCAAGAAGGAAAAAATGGGGTTCAGAGGCCTGAGGTTGGCATAGTTCCAGGGTTTCCTTCCCAGAGTCCACATAGCCACATGGCAGCTCACAGCCATCTGTAACTCTAGTTCCTAGGGGTCCCAGTGCCACCTCCTGGCCTCCATGAGTACTGACAGACATGGTGCGTATATGCAGGCAAAACAACAAACAAACAAAAAACCCTCCTCACATATAATAAATAAGTCTTTTTTAAGAATATGTATTTCATGTATATGGTTGTTTTTTCTTCATATATTTCTGTATACCAAGTACATTCCTAGTATTCTCAGAGGCCAGAAAAATACATTAGATCCCCTGAGAAGCTGCATATGGCTGTGAGCTGATATGGGTGCTGGGACTTGAACCCAGATCCTCTCTGAAAGAGTAGCTGGTGCTCTTAAGAGGGTAGTTTGGGCATTGTGCACCACTATTTTGATCCCAGTACCCAAGAGGAAGAGGCAGATGGATCTCTCTGTTCAAAGCCAGCCTGTTTAGACCCTGTCTAAAACTAAATAAGACAAAACACATTTAGGCCTGGAGATCCCATGGACTCTGAGTGAAAGGTGAGACTAGCCTAGAGCAAGTTGCCCTCTGACCTCCACAGGCACTGTGGTAGGTTCCTGCCTGTACTCAACACACATGCGTCATCCACACACAAAGAATGAAAACAATTTTTGTTTTTGTTACTAGTGGTATTTTAAATGTTTGTTTTATGTATATGGGTGTTTTGCTTGCATGTATGTCTATGCACCACATGTGTGCCTTGTGCTGATGGAGGCCAGAAGAGGGCATCAGATCTCCTGGAACTGAAGTTAGAGATGGTTGTGAGCTGTTATGTGGATGATGGGAATCTAATCTAGGTCCTCTGGAAGAGTGGCAAGTGCTCTTAACCACTGAGCCACCTCTCCAGCCCCTTGGTTTTTATTGTTTGCTTGTTTAAGACAAGGTCTCGCTGTATAGAGTAGGCTCGTCTTGACACTACAAAGAGCTGACTGCTTCTGCCTCCTGAGTGCTAGAATAAAAGGTGTACATCACCATGCCCTGCTGCGGAAGTTTATTTTTAGTTATGTTTAAAATAATTGTTTTATGCACTGTAGGGTGAGGGGATGACCTAGCTCTTGGCTTTTGTATTGTCTGCAGGTGTTGGTTTCTGTGGGGGATGTTGATTGGTAATGATCTGCATGTGCTATCAGTAGAACACCTGAGGAGTTCTGAAATAATAAAAACACCTGAGCTCAGATGCTCGGGGTCCCACTGTTGAAGATGGTGTTTGCCATGATGGTGGTTCCTTTTGCTAAGGTCTGGCAGGGCTTCCACGTATAAAAGTGCCTCCTTGTCTTCTTTGCTGGGCCACCACAGCACTGTACTACAACAATGACCGGCATAAAAATAAAATGTAAAAGCTATCTTCTAAGCTGAACCCAGTGTATACACGTCACAGCTACTAAAGAAGCTAGGGCAGGAGATTTGCTGGGGCCTAAGAATTCAAGGCCAACAAAATGGACAACATAGTAAGATCTTGTCTCTTAGGGAAACAAATTTTAAAACTTTGTTTACATTTGAGACATGATCTTACACTATAGCTCCGGCTTGAATTCACAAACCTCCTGTCTTTCTTTCTCCAATTCTGGGATTGAAGTTGTGGGTAGCCGTGCCTCAATTTTTTTTTTTTTTAATGTTTTTGAGTAAATGATATAAAAAATACATTTTGACAGTTTCTTTTTTTGTTTGTTTGTTTGTTTTCGAGACAGGGTTTCTCTGGGTACCCCTAGCTGTCCTGGAACTCACTTTGTAAAACAGGCTGGCCTCAAACTCATAGAGATCTGCCTGCCTCTGCCTAGTGTCTGAGCACTGGGACTAAAGGCGTGCGCCCTGTCGATTTTGACAGTTCTTAAGTGAAATACACGTGTTTCTTTTGTAAGAGAAATGGTGGGAGGTTTTGATCTCAGGGTGTCTAATGGTGTTTTCTGCTTTATGTTGTAGAGTCGGAAAAGCTGAGTAAGATGAGTTCCCTCTTGGAACGACTCCATGCAAAATTTAACCAAAATAGACCTTGGAGTGAAACCATTAAGCTTGTGCGTCAAGTCATGGTAAGAATTGTGGTTAAATAGGTAAAGAACGAAGAGAATTGTTTAGATAACTAGCCTCTCCGTGAGTAATTGTTTCTAGCTATAAAGTCGTGTCCTCACTTTTACTCATCATAAAACAGCTGAATCCATGGTGGGTATTGATTTCAGGGGCCAGCTTAGGAAGGGGGTAGCTTAAATCCCATATCCACAGGGGATTCATTCTAGGACTCCAGAGATCCCAAAATCATGAGTCCTCAAGTTCTTTCTTTTAAAAGGCATTGTCTTTTGCACACTACTTACAAACATTCTCCTGTATGCTTTAAACCAATCTCTGCATTACTTACAATACTTAAAACAATACAGATAACATGTGAATGTTTGTTTTGTTGTGTTCATTGTCAGTACAGGGCAATATTTTTTTTCTATTTCTAAAGCAGAGTCTTATGTATCCCTTTCTGGCCTTGACCACTGATCCTCCTGCCTTGACTTTCCAAGTCATGTGGCACCACTCCCTGTTCCCAGAACAATGTGTCTGTGTGTATATGTGTGTGTGTGTTAAATACATACATATATGTATGTGTGTGTGTATATGTATATGTATATATATACACATACACACTATACATATACACACACACACATATATATATATCCATGATTGTTTAGATTGTAGACTGTTGAACCTAGGATAAAATGAACTAATGTATTTATAAAATTAACAATACATTGGGATTATGATGCACAGCTGCTAAGAAATATACCTATGAGAGATGGATTTGGAAGACTGATGTAAAGAGACAGTCTTTACTTACTGTTCAGCTGCTTTATTTTAATGTGATCTAATTTATAAAGTACTACTAGTAGGGTTTTAAATTACATTTTTATTCATTTTCTTTGGTCTGTGTGTAGGGCATGCTACAGCATATGTGCGGAGGTTAGCACAACTGGTGGGAGCTAGTTTCTTACTATGTTGATTCTTAGGATCCATCTTAGGTCACTAGGCTCATCAGCAAGTGCCTTTACCTATCTAGCTATCTTATCTGCTCTAGTAGAGTGTTTCTGTTGTTTTCTTTTAAGATTTTTTTTTTATGTTTATGAGCGTTTGCCTGCGTATATGTATGAGCATGTGCACATGGTACCCTTAGAGGCAAGAAGTGGCCGTTGGATCCCCTATAATTGAATTCACAGATGGTTGTGAACTGCCATGTGTGTGCTAGGAACCAAACCCTAATCCTCTGAACGTGCTCTTGCTGTTGAGCCATCTCTCCAGTACTCCTAATAGAGTGTCTGTTGTTTGTTTGTGAGACAAGGTCTCATTGTGTAGCTCTGGGGACTTGGAATTTTCTATATAGACCAGGCTGGCTTCTAACTTACAGAAATCTGCATACTTCTCACTCCCGAGAGCTGGAATTAAATGAAGATGAATGTAAAGGTGAATATCGCCAAGTGTAGCCTCCTAGTAGAGTTTTCAGTTCATTCTCTTGCTTGTGGTATCCTTGATTGAACCTTGCACTTGGGAGATGAGTGCTGTTCAACTAGGTTATATCCCTAGCCATGTTTTTTCTATTTTTGAGATAGGATCACTATATTTACGTATGCTGTGATAAAATACTTGACACAATAAATTTGAGGAATGAAAGGTTTATTTGAGCTCACATTTTGATGGTAAAGTCCATCGTGGTGGGAAAAACATGGAGATAGAGCCATGAGGCTGGTTACATTACACCCTCAGTCAGGAAAGCAGCAAGATGGACATTCCACTCACTCACTATTTTCAGCATGTGGCCCTAGCTCATGGAATAGTGCTATTCAAATTCAGAATGGGTCTTCCCAACCCACTTAAGACTTCTGGGAATGATCTTGTAGACATGCCCAGATACTGGTCTCTTAGATGGTTCTGCATCCTGTCAAGAGGACAGGAGTAACCATCACAGTCTTAAGTTGTCCAAGCTGGCACTGAACTTGTTCTGTAGCTCAGGCAGTTTTGAGCACTCATTCTCCTGCTTCAGCTTTCCAAGTAACCTGTACCATAGTCCTTTTGAGTCAAGGTCTTCTGTGTTGCTTAGGTTGGCCTTGACCTTGCTGTATAACCGAGGCAGTCCTGCTTTAGCTTCCTAGCTGCTGAGATCACAGTTGTGCACCACCACCCCCTGCTCTATTTCATTTTTCTTTGTTCTGTCTCAAATAGGGTCTTATTTATTATTTTTGGTTTTTTTGTTTTTGCCTTTTGTTTTTCTTAACTCTTGTTTGGTACCCATTGACTGTTAACGTCTTTCTCTGTAGTGCTATTACTTCCTTCTGAGTCATAAACCAGTGTGGTGATACTTGAATGCTTAAGTGGAAGGTGGAGCACAAGAAAAGCATGGTAGCTGTATATTAAATGTTCATTCACATCACTCAGTATTAGTCAGAGTTTCATTTTGTGATTGTTTCATGTAGAAGTTTATTTTTAGTTGTTTAAAATAATCATTTGGTGCACTATTGGGGGAAAGGCTACCTAGGCCTTGACGTTTTGTATTGTTTGCAGGTGTTGGATTTATGTGGGGGATGTTTGATTGCTAATGATCTGTGTATGCTATCATCATCGGAACGCCTGAGGAGTTCTGGATCAGTAAAAACACTTGAGCTCAGATACTCGGGGTTCCACTGTCCAGTATGGTGCCAGCCAGGGTGGTGGTTCCCTCTGCTGAGGTCTGACAGGGTTTGCACCAATGAAAATGCCTCTGTGTCTTCCTTACTTAGCCACCACAGCAGCATACTGTTACAGTTTCACTTATATTTTAACTTTTCTTCATGTAAATTATACTTTAATGAAAATATTCCCCCATCCCACCAAAGTTTACTTTAATCCAGAGTAAGTCTAGTTTAACATCTTAATTGTCCAGCGGTGGTGGCACACATCTTTAGTCCCAGCACTCAGGAGGCAGAAACAGAAGAATCTCTGAGTATGAGGCCAGCCTTGTCTACAGATCAAGGTCTAGAACAGCCAGGGCTACACAGAGAAAAAAACCCTGTCTCAAAAAACAAAAACAATAACAAACACATTATAAGTGTTCATCTGAATAATCATCAGAATATCACTAGTAGAACTGCATTCATTAATAAAAAACCTGTATTTTAGAGGTGAGGTGTAATTAATTAGAGGTGTAATTGATTCAATGGTATAGCATGTAATGAGGTACATAGTTCATTCACTAGCAACAGAGAAAAACTGAACCAAAACCAAACCCTATATTTCAGACTTGATTGCAGTACTTGCTTTGAACAAATTTTGTAATCTCTGAATTTCTGCTGTATCATATAATGGGAAACATATAATGGGAGTTTCTTTTTCTTATTTATCTCTTTATCTATTTATTTATTTATTTATTTATGATTATGTATGTGTGGGTATTTTGTTTGTATGTATGTCTGTGAACCATGTGTGTGCCTGGTGCCTATAGCTACCTGAAAAGGGCATAAGATCCCATGGAACTTGAGTTACAAGTGAATGTGAGCCACTTTAAGGGTGCTGGAAGTCAAATCTGGGTCCTCTGTAAGAGCAGCCAATTTTCTTAACTGCTGAGCTATCTCTCCAGCTCCTATTTTACTTTTCCAGATAATTTTGTAAAGATTGTATGATATAGCAGATAGCTGAGAGTAACCTTGAAATGATCTTTATCTACATATCCTCCCTCCGCCTCTTGAGTGCTGAAGTTACAGGCAAAGGCAACCATGATTGGTTACTGCCTTGCTGGAGATTGAACCCAGGGCTTTGTGCATGCTGGGCAATTGCGCCTCTTGAGTGCTGAAGTTACAGACAAAGGCAACCATGATTGGTTACTGCCTTGCTGGAGATTGAACCCAGGGCTTTGTGCATGCTGGGCAATTGCTCTCCCAACTGAGTTACAACTCCATTCTGGTAAAAAGGTTTCTGAAACTATGAATTCTATAAATAAATGCATGTGCATCCTCATTTAGGTTTGCATTTTTAAAAAGTTTTTTACTTTTTTCTTTTTTTCTGTTTTTGTTCCATAGTCTGCTGTTTTGAGACAGGGTCTTATATAGTTCAAACTGGTCTCAACCATGTAATCCTCTGGTCTCTGCCACCCAAGTGCTGGCTTTACAAGCTTGAATCATCGTTTCATTAATTTTTTTAAATACATTTATTTTATGTTTAAGACAGTATCTTAGTGATATGGGTACTGGGACTTAAACTCAGGTCTTCTAGAAGAACAGCAAACACTTGTAATTGCTGAACCATCTCTCCAGCCTACCCCCTCCTTTAAAAAAATATAGTTAGGGTTTGTTTGTTTGTTTATTTATTTATTTATTTATAGGTTTACTTATTCCATATGTATGAGTGTTTTGTCTTTGTATGTATGTACCATTTCTATACCTAGTAGCCACAGAGGTCAGAAGAGGGCAACTGTTGGATCCTGTGGAACTGGAGTTAGAGATGGTTGTGAGCAGCTTTAGGGAATCAAACTTGAGTTCTCTCCTAGAGGAACAAATACAAGTACTCTTATTTGCTGAGCCATCTCTCCTGGCCTAGAACTTGCTATGTACACCAGGCTGGCCTAGAACTCACAATGATTTACCTGCCTCTGCCTCCCAAATGCTGGGATTAAAGGTTTATTTATTTTTATTTCTGTTTACGAGTGTTTGCCTGCATGTATGTAAGTACATCATGTGAATACAGTGTCTGTGGAGGCTTAGAGGAGGGTGTGGAAAATCCTGGTACAAGTTACAGCTTTTGAGCCACCATATGGGTGCTAGAGATAGAACCTGATCCTTTGCAAGTGCTACAAGTGCTTTTAACCATTGAACCATCTCTCTAGCCTCTCACCCCACCCCCAAGCATTTTAAAAAGTGATTTAAATGAGTTCTGAGTATGGTTCCAGTACTGGGGAGACAGAGAGGATCAGGAGTTCAAGGCCAGCCTGGGCTATGTGAAACTCTGAAGACAATTTTTTTAAATGTCTGTCTCTCTGTCTCTTGGAGTTTGAAAGCTCCATAGCTCTCTTCTCGCCTCCATGAGCACTTATACACATGCATACATTTATACAGGTATACACCAACATGTAAGTGACAGTTCTACAAAAATGACAAGTGAACATGGCACTTTTTTTCTAGTTTGACAATCAGAGGTTGTCATTTAACATTCCAAGGGAATCTCATCCAGTTTGGAAAGTGTTCTACAGATGGTACTGTCAAGCTTGGAATGCAGTTAAGAGATAGAGTGCTAGCCTTGTTTGCAGGAAGCCCTGTATTCAATTCCCAGCACTTAAAAAAAAGAAATGCTGTCATTAGGGGACACGGTGAAATAGGGGAATACTGGGTAGTTATTAAGTTCTCATTTTTCTTGGGATAATAGTATTTTGAAGTTTGTTTGCCATGACTTCTTGTGCGTGTTTACCAGTTATGTAGATTAAGATACCTAAATTTGGACCTATAAATATGGTTCATCTGTAATTGTTGGGCTTAGTTGCTCACACCTGCAATCTCCGCACTTAGACAGAGACAGGAGGATTGTCACGAGTGCAAAGTCAGCTATTCCATTTATGTAAGGCATGGAAAAAATCTTTGAAACTATGCTTGCACCATAAAAGCATTTAAATATCTTGGCTGTTTGGAGAAACTTCCTCCCTCTTGAGGTTAGATAAACTATACTGAGTTGTCTGTCTGTCTTTATGCTACCCTCTCTTCTGGGCTATATCATAAGATGTTGTCACATTTTGGTTTAGTTTTGTTTATTTTGTTTTTTTGAGACAGGATCTCAGTATATAGCCCTGGCTTTCTTGGAACCCAGTTTGTAGGCCAGTCTGGCCTTGAGCTCACAGAGATCCTCCTGGGATTAAAGCATGCATCACCGTGCCTGTTGTCACTTCTGTAGGAAGTAGATCTCACTAATGATATTTGGATTCTTAACAGTTTTAAGCTTAGCTTATATTAAATACTAGACTACTTTTTTTACTGTCATATATGAGTATGCATGCATCCATCTGTTGAAGTTTTGTTCTTTTGGGTAGTTGGGTAGAATAACAATTAAGAGTCTGTAGACTAGCTAGGCATGGTAGTGTACACCTCTAATCTCAACGTGTTGGCCATTCTAGACTATAAGAGGAATTCTAGACCCTGTCTTAAGAAAGCTAAAATATTTTGGGCTCATGAGAAGGCCAATCAGGTAAAGGGCTTACTGTGAGAATGATGGCCTGAATTCAATACCTAGAACCCACATGGTGGAGAGCCAACCAACTCCTAGATGCCCTCTGACCTCCACATGTGTCCACATACCTCTTTCTCTCATGCACAGAAACAAATATTAGAAATAGCCCCTGCCCCCAAAAAAGTCCTCAGGAGGTGGAGTCAGGAGGATCATAAGTTCGGTACTTAGTAAGAAATGAAACCAGCCTTGTGTCAAAAGAAAAGAAAGCATTATTTGTAGTCTGCTTTTATTACTAGAATAACTTGTTTACTTGAAACATTGGTTCAGGTGATATTTTTACTTCAATTTGTTTTGTGATTTGATACAGGAGAAGAGGGTCGTAATGAGTTCTGGAGGGCATCAGCATTTGGTCAGCTGTTTGGAGACGTTGCAGAAGGCTCTCAAAGGTTTGTAAACACCTTTACATATGTTGATCTTTAAAAGCTCACATCAAGGAAGACTGGGGGGAGGGCAATTTCCAAACTTAAATAGAAATATATAAATTAATGTAGATAACTTCCTACTCTAGATATTTCTTTTATTTTCATTTATTGGGTTGAAATGAGCTTATTCCTGAACTTTTACAATTTTATTGACTTGTTCACTTTATGGTATGTATGCGTGCACAAGTGCATATGAGTGTGATGTGTGCAGATATACATATGAAATAGCACTCATATCGAGGTCAGAATCTTCAATGAGTTGTTTTTTTCTACTGTGGGTTCTGGGAATTGAACTCAGGTTGTCAGGCCTGCAAGGTAAGTTCTTTTTTCCAATTCAAAAATTCTCATCTTTGAAGCATTCATTATTCACTTAGTCATTCATTTATTTATTTTTGAGGCAGGGTTTCACCATGTAGTCCTGGCTGGCCTGGAATTCACTATAAATAGACCTTGAACTCAGAGCAGCCTGCCTCTGCCTCCCAAGTTCTGGGTCAGAGGTATGCACCACCAAGCCTGTCTTGAAACATTTGTTTATTTTTACTTTGGGCTTTTTGTGAAAGGGTCTCACTAGTTCAAATCAATAACCCTTGGCTATCTTTGATCTGAAGATCTTCCTACCTCTGTCTCCTGAGTTCTGGGACTATAGGTACGTGTTGTTATAATGGACTGTAACTTTATTTTTAGCATTAAATAGTAATGCTTGGTTCTTATGTTCAAGGCCATCAGTATTGGGGACAGGAGGAGTAATACTATATCCATACTACTTTTTTGTTTTACTTTTTAATTTGTTTAGATTTATTGATTGTGTGTGTGAACGTTTTGCCTGGATTTATGTATGTGGACCGTGTGAGTGCAGTGCCGATGGAGGTCAGAGAGGGCAACATAACTGGTATTCTGATGGTTGGGAACCACCATATGGGTGCTAGGAATTGAACCTGGGTCATTCCCAAGAGCAGCAAGTGCTCTTAACTGTTGAGCCATCTTCAGCCACCCTCACCCCCTTTGGAGAGAGGGTTGCATATAATCTAGGCAGGCCAAAATGTTCTTATGTAGCAAAAAATGACCTTGAACTCCTGATCACTTTTGCTTCTACCTCTACTGTAGGCTTGTGCCATGGCGTCTGACCCCTGTTCCACTTCTGTTTATTCATTCATTTGTTATAGACACTTGAGTTGATTCCATTTTTATTTATTGATTTTGTTAGGTACTGGAAGTCAAACCCAGGACCTCTCACTTGTTAGACATACACTCTTACTTCAGCCACAGCCCCCAGCTTTCCATCTTTGAATTTCATAAATAATGCTATGAGAATTATTTCTTTATTGTTTTTGGGAGCTACCAATTGAACTGAGTGGAGTTCAGAGCATTCATGTAAGCACTTGTATGCAAGTAAGCTGTCTGCAAGTACAGTGTCTCCAGAGCCAACTATTTGGGATTTTGGTACTTGAAGTAGAATCCAAGACATCATGAATGCTGTGTGCTCTACCACTAAAATACACCCTTGGCTCCCTTTATGTTTGTCTAAATATGAATCTTCCTTATTCTAGTATCGATAGCCTAGCTTCATGAGTAGCTAGGAGTAGAGGTATGCCACTATTCCTGGCTCTTTGCTAGATTCATATGTTTTCACTAAGTTAAAGATATCTTGACCCAAATAAGGACTAACAAAAAAGGAGAAGGACAAAGGTCAGTAATATTTCTGTTCAGTTTTGGTTTTTATTGAGACAGTCTCATAGACCAGTCTGCCTTGGAACTTACATAATGCACAGTCCAGAGCTAGAATAACAGGTGTGCATTGCTATGCCTGGTGTTCATGTTTTCTCTATCTTATTGTTTTGAGACAGGGTTTCACTGTGCAGCCAAGACTGACCTTGAACTCCTGATCCTCTTGCTTCTGTCCCCTAAGTGTTAGTTTTAGCTAACTAACATTATAGGTATGAACTAGTATACCTGGCTTCCCATAATTTTTTAAATAGATCTTTTTAAAATTTATTTAATTTTATTTTATATGCATTGGTGTGAGGGTGTCAGATCCCCTGGAACTGGAGTTACAAATAGTGAGCTACCATGTAAGTGCTGGGAATTGAACCCAGGTACTCTGAAGAGCAGCCATCACTCTTAACTACTGAGCCATCTCTCCAGCCCACAAATAGATCTTTATATTACTTAGTTTTCTTATCTCTGTGATAAAATACTTAACAAAAGCAATCTAAGGAAGGAAGGTTTTATATTTGTCTTACAGTTTGGGGTACAGTCCATCAGGTGGGGAAGCCATGGCAGCCAGAGTGTGAGGCGGTGGTCACATTGTGCTTGCAGTGAGATACAGTGAGAATGCTGGTACTCAGCTCACTTTCTCCTTTGTCCTGCAGTCCAGGACTCCTCCCTATAGGATTGTGCCACCCATATTCAGAGTGGGTCTTATTTCCTTAGTTAAACCTCTTTACAGACACCCTTGGTGCTTCTAAGTCCAGTCAAATTGACAATGAAGATTAAGCATCTCAGTCTTTCTGTGTCTTATCACTGACTGTTCACCTGATTATTAGGTCACAGCTATGCCTTAATAATAAACTTGGTGCAGATTATAAACATCTGATGAATTCCTTTTCTCCCCTCCCCCCATCTTTTCATAGTAACATCTTTGCCAGCAATGACTGACCGTTTGGAATCAATAGCAAGACAGAATGGGTATGTAATCTTATCTGTAGGCATAAATGTTTAACTCAGTGCTAATTTTGGGTAGCTTTATTATGTGTCTTCTATTAATTTTTTGTTTTGATTTGTTCCTGCTAGACTGGGCTCTCATCTCAGTGCCAGTGGCACTGAATGTTACATCACGTCAGATATGTTCTATGTGGAAGTGCAGTTAGATCCTGCAGGACAGCTTTGTGATGTAAAAGTGGCTCACCATGGGGAGAATCCTGTGGTATGTGTCCATATTTCACTGGAATCTATGGGGTTTATTTAGGAACATAATAAAAATCGAGTTGTTGGGGGTCTGTATAACTTGGCTTTTAGGAGTTTTGGGGTCTTTTTTGTTTTGTTTGTTTTTTGTGAGCCACTGTAGAGATGATGTGATGGTCTACGTTGGTAGTTTTAGAATAAAATTTAGAGTTAATGGGTCTTTCTCTGACATTGTCCAAGGGATTTGATGAGTGGAAACACCATAGGAAGTCCTTTCATTTCGTACTAACACACTAGAGCTTGGGTCGGACAATAAATGCTCAGGATACAAAAACAGTCTTTAAATTCCCGTCAGAAGTGATGATAATCAAGACAGATAATATGAAAAATCCTGTAATATAAGTGGATGTAAAATGTGTATAGCTAAGCAGTTTTCTATAAATTACAGGAATGATGTTGAAGAGAGATCCTAATGTTTTAAACTACAAAAAAAATTACTCTTTTAAGAATTATTTCATATATTGATTTTTTAAAACCCCACCTCCCAAGTTCCTGGTTCACAAGTAGAAAGAAAATGCTTTTTGAGGTAATAACAAGAAGACTCAATGCATAAAAGTGCTTGCTGCATGAGCATGAGGACTGAGTTCATATCTCCAGCACCCATGTACAAGGATAAGTTCATAACTCCTGTCCTAGGGGTTGGGGATTGAGACAGACAGGTCCGAGGTGTATGCAAACCAACCAGCCTCAAGGAAACATCAAGGTCCAGGGCAAGCTCCAAGTTCAGCAAGAGACCTTATCTCAAGACATAAAGCAGAGTGATAGAGGAAGACACCTGATGGCCTTAGGTACACACACATACACACCGCTTTTGATATCTTGATATAAGGGCTTTCTGTAGTTTTAATTCTTTTAAAAGCATGTGCTATTAATATAATTCTTTTGATGTCTTCGATTCTGTTAATTTAGTTTAATGCTTTAACATAATTTCTTTTATTTCAGAGCTGTCCAGAGCTTGTGCAGCAGTTAAGGTAAGCAGATAATATTGATATATTCCTTAGCATTGGTAGATAATCCTGTTCTTTCTTTGGAGGGAGATTGATGGACAGGGTCTTGGTTTAGAGTCCATTCTGGCCTGGAGCACTATATTGTCATGCCTCAACTTCCTAAATAGCTTGGCATAACGGAGTATACCATCACTGTTCTTTATAACTTGGACTTGGAATTTACTTTCTTTATGATCCTTTCATAGTCTGTTCCTGTTCATGTTTAGAACTGAGTTAACATAACTTTGTTTGAGTAGAGGTCTCATGTAGCTGAACTGGTTTCAGAACTTACTGTATAGCCAAGGATGATCTTTAACTCATGGTCCTTCTGCCTCTACCTCTTAAGTGGTGGGATTAGAGGCATGTGCAACTATTCTTACCTTTTTTTTCCCCCCCAAGACAAAAAACTGTTGTAACTCTGGCTGTCCTGGAACTCACTCTGTAGATCAAGCTGGCCTCAAACTTTCAGAGATCCACCTGCTTCTGCTTTCCAAGTGCTGGGATTAAAGCCGTGCGCTACCGCGGCTGAACAGTTCTTTTTAAGATAGGGTCTCACCATGTAGCTGAGACTGGCCTCAAATTTACTGTAATCCAGTCTTGCCTTGAACTTTTAGGGTCTTTTTGTTTTATTTGTTTATTTGCTTGTTTTACCTTATTTTATTGTTGTTTGGTTGGTTGTTTTTTGTTTTTTGTTTTTTGTCTAGCTGTCCTGGAACTCACAGAGATCCACCTGTTTTTGCCTCCCGAGTGCTGGGATTACAGGCCTGCACACCATGGCCTTTATTTTTTTGTGTGCTAGATGCCAGGGTCTTGGGCATGTTAGGCAAACACCTTACCACTGAATTACCTTCCACCTTAGGCCTGATCATCTTGAACTCTCCTGTCTCAGTTTCTAGAATGCTCAGATTATAAGCACACTCCATCACACCTCGCCTTGAGTCGGCATGACTTTTATCCCTGTGTTAAGGATTTCTCAACCTCAGTTATTTTGTGTCCTTTTTTTTTTTTTTTTCCTTTCTTTTTTGAGGCTGGGTCTCAGAGACCTGGCTGGCCCAGAACTTTCTCTGTAGACCAGGTTGTCCTCAAACTCACACAGAGATCCACCTGCCTCTACCTCTTCCTCTGGAGTGAATGTATGTGCCAGTAGGCCTGGCTGTTATATATATGTCTTTTTGAAACAGTGTCTAGTATACATACACACACACACACTCACACTCATGTATATGCACATTATCAAATGTCCTACAGGACAAAATCACAACTGGATAAGAAGTATTAATGAAATCTTAGGAATTCTTTGTGGACCAAAAATTAATGCTAGATGTGGTAGCATGTGCCTTTAATCCCAGGACTCTGTAGCTAGGAAGATCTTTGAGTCTGAGGCTAGCCTAGTCAATGGAATAAGGAGTTGGGGGACAGCCAGGGCTACACAAGAAACCCTGTCTTGCTGGCGCACGCCTTTAATCCCAACACTTGGGAGGCAGAGGCAAAAGTGGATTGCTTTGAGTTTGAGGCCAGCCTGGTCTACAGAGTGAGTTCCAGGACAGCCAGAGTTACAACAGAGAAACCCTGTCTCAGAAAACCAGAAAAAGAAAGAAAGAAAGAAAAGAAAGAAACCCTGTCTCAAACCCCACTCCTCCTCAAGAAAGGAAAAGAAAAAAAAAAGAATCGCTAGGTTTTAGGGATGTGTGCCTTTCATCCCAGCACTGCAGAGGCAGAAGTGGAAAGATCTCCTGAGTTTGAGTTCAAGGCCAGCTTGATCTATGTAGTGAGTTCCTAGCTAGCAAGGGCTGCAATAGTGAGATCCTGTCTCAAAACATGTTTAAATTTAAAACCAGACTTAAGACTTTCTGGTAATTTTATGAAGTTCCATTTTGTTTGAACATATCAGAAACCACCTGTGAACGTCTTAGAAAGATTTTTAACTTTGAGGAAGTAATTTTTATATTCAGGTGTCATCTCTATTAGAAGTTTATTGTATTTTTGGCCAAATAAAGCAAATTTCAACCATCTTTTAAATTTTTGGTTTTTAGATTTATTTATTTTATGTATCTGAGTATTTTGCTTGCATGTATGAATGTTCACCACACATGTGTCTATAGACACTTGTGAGCTACCATGTGGCTACTGGGAACTAAACCCAGGTCCTCTTTAAGAGTAGCCAGTGCTTTAAACTGCTAAGCCAGGTCTGCAGCCATCTTTTAAAAACTAATGTAGTCAAACATGATGATGTATGTCTGTAATCATTCCCAGCATCCCATAGGCTAGTATAGGGGAATTACTCCAAGTTTGAAGCCGATTTGGGCAACAGAATATCAGGCTAGCCTGAGCTACATAATGTAACTCTATCTAAAAAAAAGCAAACAAATGGTAGTAATATAATGTAAAATCAACCTCATAACTATTTCATTGAGTTTGTAAGTTTACCAAGATGTGTAACTCCAGAATTAGTGAATATTTCTGGCTATCACCTGGAGTAGAAGATTGTATTGACTTAGGAGTTGGTGGTATTCTAAGTTAATTTGTAAAACCTATTTGGGAGGGGGAGCTTCCAAGCAGTTATCTTTTATTTGATGTTTTTGTCACTTAGTCTGTATGGCAATAGTATGTTAGGGGATAGATCTTAATGGTACTCTTTTTTTTCTTTCTATTGGCATTGTGCTGTTGGTGTTTAAATGCCTTCAACATGGAGGATAAAGTGTCTACATTGTTGTCACAGGCCTGTTTTTCTTAAGATCAAAAAATAGAATTGTTGAAATGTGATGACATCTTTTTTTCCCTTCTTCCACCCCTTATAGGTTGAATTCTTAGTGTTAATCCACACAAGCTCCTTTGCTCTTTCTCTTTGATTTTTAGATTAAGTCTTGCCCAAGTTGGTCTTGAACTCACATTCCTCTCACAGTCCTCCTGCCTAAGACTCTGGAGTGTTAATAGGACTATACCACCAAGCCCTGCTGCCTTTTGACTTACAATTTTTGTTTTCGATTTTTAAAAAAGATTTATTTCTGTATTTTATGTATATGAATGCTCTGTCTGCGTATATGCCTGTGTCAGAAGAGCATTGGATCCCATTATATACAGTTGTGAGATGCTATGTAGTAGCTAGGAATTGACCTCAGGATCTCTGCAGAGCAGCCAGTGCTCTTAACCGCTAAGCCATCTCTCCAGCCCCCTTGTTTTCAATTTTTTAATTTTATGTGTATGAATGTTTTGTCTGCATGTAGGTCTATGCACCATGTACATACAGTGCTTGAGGCCAGAAGAGGGCATCAGATGTCCTTGTAACTGGAGTTATAGACAGTTGTAAATGACTTACGGTGCTAAGAATTGAAACCAGGCCTGATGGTGGTGGTGACGGTGGCGGAGGCGGCATTACATGCCTTTAATACCAGTAGAGGCAGGCAGGCCTCTGTTCGAGGCCAGCCTGGTCTGCAGAGTGAGTTCTAGAACAGCCAGGGTTACAACAGAGAAATCCTGTCTCTAAAGAAAAAAAAAATTGAAACCAGGTCCTCTGGAACACCAGCCCCTGCTCTAAACTTTGAGCCATTTCTCCAGCCCCACTTTTTTCAAACCCTTTTTATTCTTGATTGACTATAAAACTCTTTGGGGGATAACGATGTGAGCAGATTATTAAAATGAGTTTTATATAGCCATATTTTGGGTCTATTTTGTAGAATAAAGTAGTAATTTCATGTTGTATTCTCTCTTTCTCCACCTTCCTGAACTCCTTATAGGGAAAAGAATTTTGATGAGTTTTCTAAGCACCTTAAGGGTCTTGTTAATCTGTATAACCTTCCAGGAGACAAGTAAGTAATTTCATTTATTGATTCATGCTTTTCATTTTGGAAAAATAAGATTAAGTCTATGAGCCAGTTTGGATTACTTTTTCTTACTCCTGTTTTCTATTCATACAGTAATTTATAGTTCAGCTTCTAACTTTAAGGGTTTTTTAAAATTTTATGTATATGAGTTTGTTTTGTTTTGTTGCCTACATGTATGTCTGTGTATCAGATCTGTGCCTGTCCAGGCAAGAATAGGCTAGATATCTTAGAACTGAAGTAACAGGTGTCCATGAGCTACCTTATGGGTTCTGGGAATTGAATTTGTGTCCTCTGGGAGAGCAATCAGTACTCTTAACCACTGGGCCATATCTTTAGTCCCTAAGTATTTTATTTTTACCTTTTTCTACCTCCCAAGGTATTTATTGTAAATGGACATGAACTGCCTTTAATGACTTACAGTTCCAGAAGGTAGAATATAACGGTTGAGATGGCTTCAATATATCCATTTCCAGGATGTGGAATGGGCTCCCTTTTTTTATTTTAACTTAACTGAGACTCAGTAAAACTGCTTGGCATTTTTAAAGGGAAATAAACATAAGCTTTGGCAGTTCTAAAAAAAAATTGTTTTTTGTGGTTGTTGTTGCTGTTTGTTTTGGAGAAAAAGTACAGACTTGACCTCAATATGTAGCTGAGGATGGCCTTGGGTTTTTCTTCTTTCTTTATCCCAAGTGCTAAGATTATAGTAGGTGTATGTTACAGTGCCCAGCTTTGTTAATTTGTTTGTAGTGTTTTGTTTTTGTTTGTTTTGCTTTGTGAAACAGTGTCTCGCTGTGTTGTTGTGGATGTCCTGGAACACACTTGGCAGACCAAGCTGGTCTTGATCGAGATCCCAGCCTCTGTACATACCATTCTTGACTTTGTTTTATTTATTTATTTATTTTAACTTTTTTTTTTTTTTTAAGAGTTTCGTACTGGGATTAAAGGAGTACAAACCATACCTGGCTTTGTTTTATTTATTTTTTTAACTTTTTTTTTTTTAAAGAGTTTTATTTATATGCGTGCTCTGTCTGCATGTAAGACTGCATTCCAGAAGAGGGCATCCCATAGATGGTTGTGAGCCACCATGTAGTTGCTAGGAATTGAACTCAGGACCTCTGGAAGAGCAGTTGGTGTTCTTAACCATTGAGCCGTCTCTCCAACCTTTTTTTTTTTTTAACTTTTAAGAGTAAAACATTTTAGTTGCCTCTAACTCTTGAGGGCTTCTGTGTCAGTACTTATTTTCGTCGTTGTTGCTATTGTTGTTGTTGTTTTTGAGACAATGTCTCACTGTGTAACCTTGGCTGAACTGGAACATGCTTTGTAGACCAGGCTGGTCTGACCTCAGAGAGATCTGCCTGCTTCTGCTTCTTATGAATGGGGATTAGAAGTGTACATCACCAAACTGGCCTGTGTCAGTACTTATATGTGCTTTTTTTTTTTTTCCCCAACTCTTTAATTTATTTTCTCTTCATCTATTCTCTAGCAAACTGAAGACTAAAATGTATTTGGCTCTCCAATCCTTAGAACAAGACCTTTCTAAAATGGCAATTATGTACTGGTAAGACTGGCCGACAAGGCTATTCTATATGTCTCTTAGGTTTTGATCCAGGGGATTTTTAAGGTCTTTATTTTTACATTTTTAGGTGTCTCATAGGTATATGTGATTACTTATATTTGCATATAACTATGTAGCATATGTCTGTGTCACATCTGTATAATGCATACTCGCCATTTGCTATCCCTTCCCAAATTTTTATTGCATTCCATTTTCTCAGCATCGGTATGGCTAAGTTGTTTGTTGCTCCATAGACTTTACCTGAAATATTTTCAAACTTGGATTCATTATCTGATAAATAGTCCAGTTGTAACATTTTTATTTGTTTTTGTTTATGTTTTTCAAAACAGGGTTTCCCTGTATAGCCCTTGCTATACTAGAACTCACTCTGTAGACCAGGCTGGCCTCAACTCAGAGATTTGCCTCTTCTCCCTCCTAGTACTGGGATAAAAGGGGTGTACCACCAAGCCCGGCTTGTAATGTTTTATTCATTAATTTGAGATGAAGTCTTACTAGGATGCCAAGTAGCAGGCTGGCGATAATAATAGGCTGACATATGAAATGACCAGTGTTAGCCTCTCAAGTTATGGGATTATGGGAATGTTCTACCATACAGGCTTAGTGTTTCTTTTGACTATATTGCATACTAATGTTTACTGCAAAATAGCCCCTTTTTGTAAAACTTGTATGAGCTTAACTTTTTATCAGACTGTTCACTGAAACTGTCAGGTGCCAATTCTCAAGCATAGATCGTTTTTCTTGTAGGAAGGCAACCAATGCTACTCCCTTGGATAAGATTCTTCATGGAAGTGTTGGCTATCTCACTCCACGAAGTGGAGGTACGTTATCCTAGCTTGATTATTTAGAAAAACATCTAGTTTTAGTTGAAGGGTTATCTTAATATGTATGTATGTGAGTGTGGTGTGCATATGTTTATTTGTGGAGGCTAGAGCAGGACAGGTATTCTGTTCTACCACTCTGCCTTATTCCCTTGAGACAGGGTTCCTCAGGGATCCTGGACCTAGGCTAACAGCCTGTAAGTACCAGTTCTCTTCTTATTCCTACCCCACATGGTTCTGGGATTACATGTGTATGTGTTGCCATGCTTGGCTTTTTATGTGAGTGCCGGGATCCTAGCTCAGGTGCTCATGTTTGCACGGGAAGCACTCTTACCACTGGTCCCCCCAGCACCCTTACTGCCTTTTTGTTGTTCTTTTGTGTTGCTGGGAATCAAAACCAGAGCTTTGTGCATGCTAGGCCAGGGATTCCACCACTGAACTACCTGCCTGGGCCTGTGGGGATATTTACTTTTAATTTTACCTTGAGCCTATAAAGAGCCAAAGGAGAAAATTACCAATAATTTGTAATGACTTCTAAATGTTAATACTTGCCCTCTCCCTTTTTGTGTGTAAAATGTATTGTTGTTCCCAGAATCAATGATCTTGTGTCATATTTCATAAGATGCTTTAGAACATGACTATTCACATCTTTGCAATTCTTTTTTATTTTATTACATTTACTGTGTGTGTGTGCACTGTGTGTGTGTGTATTCATATGTTCATTCTGTCAGGTATGTGGAGGTCAGAGGACAAGTCATTGTCAGTTCAGTCCTACCATGTAGGTCCCTGAGGGGAACTCAGGTTGTTAGACTTGGTGGCAGATGTCATTACCTGCTGAGCTATCTCACTGTCCCTGTGGAATTATTTTTTACATATAGGCTTATAGAATTCTGATTCAAAAAAAAATTTTTTTTGTTGTTTTTTGATACAGGATTTCTCTGTATAACAGCCCTGACTGTCCTAGAACTTAGTCTGTAGACCAGGCTGGTCTTGAAATCACAAGAGATCCACCTGCCTTTGCCTCCCAGTTGCTAGGGTTAAATGTAGTGCCTCCATGCCTCCAAAAATGTTTTTTTGTTTTTGTTTTCTTTTGTTTTTTTGAGACAAGAGTTCCCCTGTGTAACTCTGGCTGTCCTGGAACTTTCTCTGTAGATCAGGCTGGCCTCGAACACACAGAGATCTGCCAGCCTCTGCCTTCAGAGTTGCTGGGATTAAACATGTAAACCACCACTGCTGGCCTTTTTTTTTTTTTTTTTTTTTTTTTTTAAATAAAGACAAGGTCTCTTGTAGCAGAGGCTAGTCTTGATCTCTTTATGTACATGTGGTCTTGAACTTCCGATTCTCTTGCCTCCACCTCAAAGTATTTACAGACATTGGCTACCATTCTGCCCTTTTTTTTTTTTTTAATTTTATTTTATATGAATGGGTATTTTGACTGTACATATGTCTGTGCATGCCATACCTGGAGAGGCTAAAAGAGAGTATGGATCCCTGGAACTGGAATTAAAGACGGTTGTAAGCTACCATAGAGGTTCTTGGAGTTGAACCTGTGACCTCTGGGAGAACAGCCAATGCTCTTAACTGTGGAGCTGTATCTCTCTAGCCCAGACTTGTACTCTGGGTTTTATTTGGTGCTGGGACTCAAACCCAGGGCCTCGAATATGCTAGGCAAGTACTCTGTCAACTGAACTACATTTTTACCCAGCTTTTTTTTTTTTAAACAAAGGTTGAATCAGAGTCTCACTGTCTGCTAAGTGGGTCTTGAACTCACTATATAGCACAGGCTGGCCTTGGATATGGGCATTCCTCCTGAAATCCCAGGCTAGTGTGAGATACCACATCCAGCATTCATGTGTATATGTAATAGTTTTAGTAGGAGAAGTATTAGGGATTTAATTAAACCCAGGGCCTTTCATATGCTAAGTAAGCACTCTAGCACTGAGCTATCCCCATCCTTTTCTTGTTAGTTTGAGATTAGGTCTCATATAACCAAGACTCCTTAACTTCTTGTTCTCCTAAAAGCTGAGATTATAGGTGAGCTCCACCACAACTTGTAGGAATACTTTTTTAAATGTATGATTTAAATCATATTATTAGATTATTAAATTTATTAATAAGGATGCTTAATTAATTTATAAATTTCATTTATAATAGGTCATTTAATGAACATGAAATACTATGCCTCTCCTTCTGACCTGCTGGATGATAAGACTGCATCGCCTGTCATTTTACATGAAAAGAATGGTAAGTGTTTGCTGCTGTTTTTCTTGTACTTTGAGACATATCTCTTTCTGAAACCTAGGCTGTCCTAGAACTCACTGTGGTGTAATGCAGGATGGCTTTCAGATTTTTAGTATAATAATTATACATACCACTTTAGCCTTCAAGAACTGAGATTATAGGTGTGAACTACCATACCCAGCTGGATGTGTTTTTTGAGATAGGGTGACCTGAACTAGCTGTGTACTCCAGGATGACCTCTACCTCTTAAGTGCTAGGCTTATAGGCATATGTCACAATGCTCAGCTTTCTCCAATGCAACCTCCTTCCCTGTAATTCCTAATTTGGTATTTCTTAATGAATTTGCTATCCTTATAATATGAATCAGATATCTCATAAAAATATATACATATACATAATATGTACCTCACATATATACATGTGAATGCACTTATATACCTAAGCATATACATAATCATAGCTTAATAAGTAAATGAGTTAAATGATGAAATATAAATTACTGACTTAAAGTAATCAGCTTTCCTTGTTATTTAAAAAGGGAAGTTTTTTGAAAAGGTGTGCTTCGGAACATGCCAAAATCCCAGCACTGAGGAGGATCAGGCAGGAGTACCTGAGTAGAAGGTGTAGGTGTTGATGCAGGTTAAAAAGCAGGTTATTTTTTGTCTGATTCAATCCCCGGTCCTAGTCCTGGAGCCCTGGAGTATTGTAGCTTCCATAGTATCTAAAATGTTTAAGCCTAGAACTGGAAGGCTTTAGCCTCAGCTTCAGTACAATCTCCAAGGCTTACTGCTGACTGAGCCACTCTGACTAGCTCCTGAGCTCAGAGCTGTACTGAACTCAACTGATTCTTCTGGCTCTGGCTGACTCTCACAACTTCTTTGACTGAACTGCTTTGCTTGGCTTCAAACTGATACTTCTTGTCTGCTTCTGATTTCTACTGCCAAGCTGCCTGTGTCTCTCCTCTTACTCCTCATACTGCTTCTGTGTCTCTGTGATCTCTTACTGCTCCATATGCCTCAGTCAGCCTCTCTGCTTCTCTGCCTTATCCTCAGTCAGACTGTTTCATTATCTCTGTATCTTGTCATCTCTCTGCCTCTTTGTCATTCACACTGCCTCACTAACTCTATCTCTCTGAGCTGAGAACCTGCTTTTTATATCATGAGAGTTGGTCATGTCCTTACTCTGCTCACTCTTCCTGTGCCTGCCCTTCACTCTGACTCATCTCAGAAGTCACTTTCTGTCTGACACTGATTCCTTCTGAGCTCTGTTTCCTGTTTCCCAAGTGCTGGGATTAAAAGCTTTCTGAATACTGCGATTAAAAGTGTGTACCAGCTATCTACCTAGAGCAGCCATGATGCCAGATTAAAAGATTAAATATTCATCTACATGAAGGCTCACCTAAGCTATGTAGTAATATTCTCTCGGTGATTGATTGATTAAATAAATAAATAAATAAATAAATAAATAAATAAATAAATAAATAAAAATAACAAATGTTACAAAAACTGCAGTAATGAGTGGCACTTTGTATTTTATCTTTTTGTTTTTAGTATTCTGAGAAAGATGTCATTTAGCCCTAGGTGAGGGTGGGTGTCAGTTGGCCTCAGATTTGTTATATAACTGATGATGAACTTGGAACTTCTGTTTCTCTTGACTCCTGGGTGTGCACTACCACACCTGGCTTGTATTTAGACTACTGTAGTAAAAGAGTAAGAGAAGTAGCCTAGGACGTTATTTCACCTCTGTATAACTTGAGTCATTGACTCTACCCTGTAATTAAATAAGCCCATTTAAATACATTGTGAAGTTGTGATTGGAAGTAAATATTGATAGTGACCTCTTTAAGATTTTTTTTGCCCTTGGACTACATTATTTTAATCATTAGCAGAAAGAAATACCGATTGTGTGAAAAAGTAGCTTGTAGCATTTCTAAGTTTTGTGGAAATTAGAGTATCTGATTAATTGTGAATGATAGTGCTAAGTTTTGTTTTGTTTTTGTATTTAAGTTGTTGGTTTTTGTTGTTGTTTTAGTTCTTTTGAAAAAATAAGGTCTTTCTCCTCAGGCTGGCCTCAAACTCACTCTGTAGCCCGGGATGGTCTTGAACTTGTAGTTTTCTCTCAGCCTTCAAATTATACGATGTCTGTGATTTTTTGGGTTTTTTTCCCCCTTGTTGTTGTGCCTTGTTCTATTTTTAAGACTGGGTCTAACCTTACAGCTCAGGCAGGTCTCTAACTCACTGTCTTCCTTCCTCAGTTCAGAATGCTGGGTTTACAGACATAGGACCACCATTCCTGTCTGTTGCTTTTGTTTTGTTACTGTTAGTGTTGGATCCTTGTAATCTGTTAGGAGAAAGACAAGCTTTTTCTGTTTCTATTTCCAGTTCCTCGATCTTTGGGCATGAATGCATCAGTGACAATTGAAGGGACTTCTGCTATGTACAAACTCCCAATTGCCCCATTAATTATGGGGTCACATCCTGTTGACAACAAATGGTAAGTTAAATGTAACTTTAAGTGGCGAAGTCCATTTTTTCAGCTTCTAGCTCAGTATGGTACAGATATTTTGTTTTTATTTTACTTGGATTTCTAGATGTTGCCCTTGTGTTTCCGCCTACTAATTCCTCGTTCGTCATTTATGTGAATGTTACTATTTGACAGCCATTCATAGAGCACGTAGTTTTACAAATTTGTTTTTAATTGTGTGTGTGTGTATGCATGTGTTGCCTACATGTTGTGTCTGTGCATATGTATGTGCCTGGAGGCCTCAGGCCAGAAGAGGCCATTAGATCCCCTGGGGCTGGAGTTACAGATGGTATAAGCTGCCATGTGGGTGCTAGGAATTGAATCCAGGTTCTATAGAGTACCAGATAATGCTTTTAACTGCTGAGCAGGGTCAACATACCCTAGAGATCACATTCTGTCTCCTCAATAAATTAATCAGACTTTGTTTCTGGTTTTTGATACTGGGGATTGAACCCATGGCTACACATAAGAAGCATATGCCCTTGCACTGAACTAGACTCTGAGCCCCATTATAAATGTTTTATTAAATACTTCATAATTAACAAAATAATTTATTTTAAAATTATGAGAAGTAAAGCAGAAAAGTGAGATTTGGATAGACTTTATGGGTCTGTGTAAATTATACAGGTCTAAGAAAAGGTGGTCAGAGTTTTCATAATGGAAAATTTCCCCTTCTTTTTTTTTTTTTTTTTTAAAGGACCCCTTCTTTCTCCCCGGTCACTAGTGCCAACAGTGTTGATCTTCCTGCCTGTTTCTTCTTGAAATTTCCTCAGCCAATCCCAGTATCTAAAGCATTTGTTCAGAAACTGCAAAACTGCACAGGTAAGCTGTTTTTTAAAATGTTTGCCAAACTGTAATGAAGGTAGGTTTTACCCATTATGATAAAGTACTTACTTGTTTTAAATGTGAATTAGAACTTCAGATTATCCTAAACTACTTACAGACCTTTAGGGCTCACTGATAAATACAGGTGCTGGGTGTTTTATACTAGTAAATTCTTTGTAAGTACTTTTTTAATATATGGGTGAATAAATTAAAAAATATATAAAAGGAAAATGTGCTGTCATTATTTTTTATCTTAATTGTCATTATAACCAGTCCTCAAATTTCCAGGAATACCGTTGTTTGAGACTCCGCCAACTTATGTGCCCCTCTATGAACTCATCACTCAATTTGAACTGTCAAAGGATCCCGACCCCCTACCCTTGAATCACAACATGCGATTTTATGCTGTAAGTAGGCCCCGTGGATCTGGAACAGTGTTCTTTATAGCATTAGTGAGGTCTAATAGCTATCTTTCAGATGGCTTAATGATTCTCAGTCAGGCAGAAGTCATCTGAAACATACTAAAGCAGAAGGGTATTAACTTTTGAGTTAAGAAATAACCATGTGCCAGGTGGTGGTGGCACACGCCTTTAATCCCAGCACTTCGGAGGCAGAAGCAGGGGAATCTCTGTGAGTTCCAGACCAACCTGGGCTACAGAGTGAGTTCCAGGACAGCCAGAGTTACAACAGAGAAGCCCTGTCTTGAAAAGCCGAGGTAGGGGGGAGAAAGAACAAACCATATACATTTCTGTATATATCTATTTAGTTTTGTGTGTATCAATGGTTTGCCTACATGGATATGTGTGTACCACATTTGTGTACCCACAAAGACCAGAAGATAGTGTCAGATTCCCCTGGAATTGGAGTTACATACATACTGTTGTGAGCTGCCATGTGGGTGGGTGCTGGGAACTGAGCCCAAGTTATCTGAAAGAGCAGTAAGTGCTCTTAACTGCTGAGCCATCTCTTCAGCCCCAGCCCATTTAAGTACTATGTGTTTAGAATGAGAACTAAATGTTCCATAAACATATGGAGAACAAAATGTTGATGTGCATAAATTTTGAAATGTTGTGAAACCTCATCTGGGCTTAAATTCATATCAATGTTTAGTGTTTAGTTTATACAATGTAGAAGCTCCCCAATTCTAGCTACATTATAATCATATTGTATGTTTTATTTAAATATAGTTTTGTAATTCTTTAGGAACCTTTAATGTAAATTTCTGAGGTGATTTTTGTGTTAGCTAAGTTAGAAATCCACCTTTCTAGTACATTCATAAACAGATATCTTTTAGCTAAATGAGTAACTAGTTAGCATTCATAATATCAGTTATTGGAAGAGTTCTGTATAGATATGTGAAATTTATTACTTCCCATGCTTTTGTCACCTTTTGTCCCTCCCTTAGTATTCCTCCTGCCTCCTCCAGTATAGTTTGTGATTGGGTACGGTGGGTAAGTAAATACCATTCATTTACATTTTATTTTCCGCCTAGGCTCTTCCAGGTCAGCAGCACTGCTATTTTCTCAATAAGGATGCTCCTCTTCCAGATGGCCAAAGTCTGCAGGGAACACTGGTTAGCAAAATCACCTTTCAGCACCCTGGCCGAGTTCCTCATATCTTGAACATGATCAGACACCAAGTGGCCTATAACACCCTAATTGGAAGCTGTGTCAAAAGAACTATCTTAAAAGAAGGTACTCTCTTTCCTTTTGATTTTCTTAACTGGAAAATTGGTGCTGACTTCTCCAGTGGCTCTTGAATTTGGTAGCTCATTGAAATACCCATATAGTTTCAAAGACTTGAGATGTTTGATTTCCCAGATCTGCTGAAGTAGAATGTTAGTGTAAACAATTGGGAATTTAGTTTAACAAATTATCTTGATGGAAATAATTTGTTTCAATTGGCATTTATAGTAAAAGCCACTGTCAACTGATTTTTTTGTGAATTAGCATTTTCTGTATTGTTTTGTTTTTATTTTTGAGACAGGGGATCATTTTGTAGTTCAGACTGGCCTTGAACTTACTGTGTTCCTCAGGCTAGCCTTGAAATTTTGGTGTTCCTCCAGCTTCAGCATCTCATGTGTTAAGATTATAGGTCTATACCACCATACCTGTCCACTTTCTCTAAATAGTAATATAACTAGGTATTGTGTCTTTTTTCTATCTTGCTGCACTGAGATAAATGTTTTATTAATTCTAACGTTTAGGTTGTTATGAGTGCTAGATCTAGTCCTTAAATTCCATCCCATCCCCATTCTTTGGCTAATTTTAGTCATATGACTTTAAAAAGCTAAGGTCTATGCCCTTTCCTTTTTTTTCCTGATTCTTCAAAGGTATTTTTCTAACACAATTGGCTACATGAAGCTTTGGTGCAAATTTTGGCTACTCTAGTTCATCAGTTAATTTTTTACCTTGGTCACATAGCATTCTAATGATTGTTGTCTAGGGTTTGATATGTATCAGTGGAAGTTGTAGGCAGCATGAAACAGGGAATGTAAATTCAGAGAACTGCTTTAGAAATTTTGAGATCAGGTTTCAGGTACCCCAGAGAAGCTTGAACTGAGAATGCAGTTGAAGCTACTATTAAATTCCTGATCCTCTTAAATCTCAAGTGCTGGGATTATGGGTGTTTACTACTACTCCTAAAAATGAGAATTAGAAGAGGAAAAAAAAGCATGTTTGTGTGTGTGTGTGTGTGTGTGTGTGTGTGTATGTGTGAAAGAGGGGGGGTGATGTATATATGGGGTGTTTGGCCCTGAGCCACTTAGAATGCTTGGCTTAAGAACCAGATTGCCTGGCATGGTGGCACATGCCTTTAATCCCAGCACTCCGGTACAATAGATCCCACTGTAACAGATTCCTAACTTATAATAGATTTCCACTGTGCCTTTTTAACCCTCTAGCTCAGAAATGATAGAAAGAATCTTGACTGTTCTTGCAGGCAGCCTTGAAGAGAAAAAGGAAGAAATATTCACAGCCTTTTTTGGCTCTCCTTAGCTGTTTGAAGCTTGGAGATCAGGAGCTATTAGAAAACAGGACTGGCTTGAACAAACCAACCCACCAACTGCCAATTGTCCCTGCTGTTCTTTATTCTAAGCAAAGTTCCTAGAAGCCCTAGTGGCATGTAATCATAAGGAAGGCTGTATTGGAAAAATCTTCAAAACGTCCTGCTACACTCAGGAGGCAGGGGCAGGTAGATCTCTGAGCTACACAGAGAAGCCCTGTGTAGGGAAAAAGGGGGGGAAAGGTACAGTTCTTGCCTATCACTGGTGAGCCTGTGGGTTCAGTTGCCAGCCCTGCAAAGCAAAAAAACCTAAAACAATTACAAAACAAATCTGTAACGACAGGCTTATATATATCTTGTGTAAGTGCATGTATGTGTGTGTTTTGTGTGTTTAAGATAATGTCTCACTCTTTATCCCTGGCTGACCGAGAACTTGCTATATAGACTAGGCTGGCCTCAACCTCACAGAGCCTGGTTTGCCTCCCAAGTGCTGAAATTAAAGGTGTGTGCCAACATTCACAGCTAAATACATCATTTTAGATTGTAGTCCTTACCTCTGTTTACCCGATTATATCTGCATAGTTGACAGATAAATACCTTGATAGAAAGTAGGTTTTATTCTGGCTTTGGTGGTACATGGCTTTTATCCCAGCAGTAGGAGGCAAAGGCAGGTGGAACTCTACATTGTGAGTTTCAGATCAGCCAGGGCTTCATCGGTGAAACCCTGTCTCAAAAGCAAAAGAGCAATCAACCAAAAAAAATAAGTTTTGTGGTAATAGTACTAGATGACTACTTTCTGAATAGAATGAAAGCACTGTGAGAGCTGGGCATGTTGGTGAATACCTGCGACCTCAGTACTAGAGAGGCTAAGGTCAAAGGAGTGTGTGTTCCAGAGTAGCCTGGGCTATACAACAAGACTGTGTCATAAGTTACAAAGTGAAACAAAAAGAAACTATCTTTTCTTGGCCATTTTTGGTTTCAGAATTCACTCTTGAGGCAGTATATTTGCTAATTTGTTGTTGATTTAAAATATCTTTTATATTTTACCTATTTTCTGTGCATTAATGTTTTGCCTTCCTGAATGTATATGTATCATGTGCATGTCTGGTGGTCTTCTGGCTATTTCACTGTTTACATAAAGACCATTAATTGCTTGTCTCATGTCTTAAATATGGGTATGATTTTTTTTTTCTTATTTTTTAGATTCTCCTGGGCTCCTGCAGTTTGAAGTATGTCCCCTCTCAGAGTCTCGCTTCAGTGTATCTTTTCAGCATCCTGTGAATGACTCCCTTGTATGTGGTGAGTTGTATGGGTGACACACATCTTTCTTGGCAGGGGAGGTAAATCTTTTCTTGAAAGGTGAGGTCTGAATGTATCACAAGTATCTCCTCTACATTTTGTCTTTCAGTGGTAATGGATGTACAGGACTCAACACATGTGAGCTGTAAACTCTACAAGGGGCTGTCAGATGCACTCATCTGTACAGATGACTTCATTGCCAAAGTTGTTCAAAGGTAGCAGTGGCCCTTTTTCCATGATTCCACTAAGATAAAGTGTGTATGGTTCTTATTTGTTTGTTTGTTTGGTTTTGGTTTTTCAAGACGGGGTTTCTTTTTGTAGTCCTGGTAGACCACGCTGGCCTTGAACTCAGAGATCCACCTGCTTCTGCCTCAGAGATCCACCTGCCTCCGAGTACTGGGATTAAAGGTGTGTATACCATGCCCAGTTATATGCTTTTATTCTTAAAATGAATTAAAAGAGAAACATTTCCATTTATTTGAATTTTCTACTTTGTGCTTTGGGATTAAAAAAAAAAAAAAAAGATGTGACTTTTGCTTGTTATGAAAGCACTATAGACAAGCTTTGTTATGAAGGCATTTCTAAGGTGAGAGGGCTGAAAACAGATTGCTCCCTCCCTCCCCCCAAGTTTTTTTGAAGAAAGAAGGTTCTACTGGACAGTGGTGGCACATGCCTTTAATCCCAGCCCCCTTTAATCCCAGCACTCTGGAGGCAGAGGCAGGCGGATCTCTGAGTTCTAGGCCAGCCTGGGCTAAAGAGTGAGTTCCAGGACAGCCAACAATTACAACAGAGAAACCTTGTCTTGAAAAACCAAAAACAAAATAAAAAATAGAAAATAAAGACAAGTTCTTACTATTGCTGTCATAGAATTTGCTATTTAGACCAGGTGGGCCTTTAATTTAGAGATTGGCCTTCCTCTGCCTGTGAGTGCTGAGATGAAAGAGTGGATGTCACCATGCCTAGCGTCACCATGCCCAGCCTAATTTTCTTTTTCTTCTTTCTTTATCCTATCTTCATCTTTCACATTTTAAGAGATACATTATGTTAAATGGCAATGTATGGGAAGTTAATTATTTAAACTAGTCAGCTTCCTGTAAACATTAATATATAATTTTGAAAGTTTTCTTCTTAAAGTAGGGGACTGACAGCCTATTTTTTAAAAATAGATTTTATTTAAATTTTTTTGTTTCTTTTTTGTTTTCTTTTTTCAAGACAGGGTTTCTCTGTGTAGCCCTGGCTGTCCTTGAAATCACTCTGTAGACAAGGCTAACCTCAACTCAGCGGTCCCCCTACCTCTGCCTTCTGAGTGTTGGGATTAAAGGCATGCACCACCACCACTTTATTTAAATTTGAAACAGGACCTCATGTATTCCAAGCTGACCTTGATAATGTAACCAAGAATGACCTTGAACTCCCAATCATTCTCCCTCAATTTCTGAGGGCTTTCATTAGAGGTATGAGCCACTTCACCTGGTTTATTTGGTGCTGGCAAGGGAACCCAGAGCTGTATACATGGAACACAAACAGTATAATGACTGAGCTACATCCCTGGCCTCAAAATAGACTTTAATAAATTCCCTTTAAATTCTGTTGGAACACTGCTGTTCATTTTTACATATCTCTGGCAAAACTTACAGTTTACAATTCCCAAAATATGATCGTTTGGCTTAGGACAAAATTTGCTGACATACATACTAAAGCAAAATGTTTTCAAAAGTATGTTTATAGTATAAACTTACCTGGAAGTTAGAAGTATTTTGCTTTAAGACACGCAGTACTTCATACCACCTACAGTACTTTTCACAAGAGTGACCTTTGGGATTTAAGTCTTTCTGTTTTAGGACTTGATGACTGGCCAATATTGGGCTTTTTTATAATAAGGATTTATTTATTTGTGTATTTTATGTATATATGAGTGCTCTGTCTGCATGTAAGCCTACATACCAGAAAAGGGCATCAGACCACATTATAGATGGGTGTGAGCCATCATGTGGTTGCTGGGAATTGAACTCATGACCACTAAAAGAGCAGCCAGTGCTCTTAACCACTGAGCCACCTTTCCAATTCATGTTAATGGCTTTTTTAATGGTTTCATATTTGTCACCTGTGACCATGTGAAGCCTCCCGTAAAGATAGTATTTTCTTACTGATTTCAATTATCATTATATTTCCTTCCCTTGTTTCTTTCGTGTTTTTAATTTTTGAGACAGAGTCTGGCTGTTGTAGTCCAAAGTGGCTTGAACTCACAGTTCTTGTGTCACTCATGCCTGAGGACTAGCTTTCTTTTAGTTTGTTGTGAACTGCTTTTGGACTACAGTTTGGTTTTAGTGTGTGTTTCATAAGCAGTTGATAATTGCCCATTGGATTACATTCTTTTTAGAATCAATATACCCAAAGCTTTGGCATTTCATAAAATTATTCTTGTCTTATAGATTACTTGGCTTATCTAAAAATTGTTTACTGCAAATTTGTGAGACTTATCTAAATCTCAGGCAAAAGTAGAGACCTTTGTTCCAAATAAGCATTAGGTTTTATTCATCAGCTAATGCAGTGTTAACTTAGTTTTTCCCTCCTATCTTACAGATGTATGTCCATTCCTGTGACCATGAGGGCTATACGGAGGAAGGCTGAAACCATACAGGCTGACACCCCAGCACTGTCCCTCATTGCAGAGACAGTTGAAGACATGGTGAAAAAGAACCTGCCCCCGGCTAGCAGCCCAGGGTATGGCATGACCACAGGCAACAACCCAATGAGTGGTACCACTACACCAACCAACACCTTTCCGGGGGGTCCCATTACCACCTTGTTTAATATGAGCATGAGCATCAAAGATCGGCATGAGTCGGTGGGCCATGGGGAGGACTTCAGCAAGGTGTCTCAGAACCCAATTCTTACCAGTTTGTTGCAAATCACAGGGAACGGGGGGTCTACCATTGGCTCGAGTCCGACCCCTCCTCATCACACGCCGCCACCTGTCTCTTCGATGGCCGGCAACACCAAGAACCACCCGATGCTCATGAACCTTCTTAAAGATAACCCTGCCCAGGATTTCTCAACCCTTTATGGAAGCAGTCCTTTAGAAAGGCAGAACTCCTCTTCCGGATCACCCCGGATGGAAATGTGCTCAGGGAGCAACAAGACCAAGAAGAAGAAGTCATCAAGAGTACCACCTGACAAACCCAAGCACCAAACTGAAGATGATTTTCAGAGAGAGCTCTTTTCAATGGATGTCGACTCACAGAACCCTATGTTTGATGTCAGCATGACAGCTGATGCTCTGGATACACCTCATATCACTCCAGCTCCAAGCCAGTGTAGTACTCCCCCAACAACTTACCCACAACCAGTACCTCACCCCCAGCCCAGTATTCAAAGGATGGTCCGACTATCCAGTTCAGACAGCATTGGCCCAGATGTAACTGATATCCTTTCAGACATTGCAGAAGAAGCCTCAAAGCTTCCCAGCACTAGTGATGATTGCCCACCCATTGGTACCCCTGTTCGAGATTCTTCAAGTTCTGGGCATTCTCAGAGTGCCCTCTTTGACTCTGATGTCTTTCAAACTAATAATAATGAAAATCCATACACTGATCCAGCTGACCTTATTGCAGATGCTGCTGGAAGCCCCAGTAGTGATTCTCCTACTAATCATTTTTTCCCTGATGGAGTAGATTTCAATCCTGATTTATTGAACAGCCAAAGCCAAAGTGGTTTTGGAGAAGAATATTTTGATGAGAGTAGTCAAAGTGGGGATAATGACGATTTCAAAGGCTTTGCATCCCAGGCACTTAATACTTTGGGGATGCCTATGCTTGGAGGTGATAATGGGGAGACAAAATTTAAGGGCAGCAGCCAAGCTGACACAGTTGACTTCAGTATTATATCAGTAGCCAGTAAGGCTTTGGGTCCTGCGGATCTCATGGAGCATCACAGTGGTAGTCAGAGTCCTTTATTGACCACTGGGGAGTTAGGGAAAGAAAAAACTCAAAAGCGGACAAAGGAAGGCAATGGCACTGGTACTAGCAGTGTGTCAGGCCCGGGGTTAGACAGCAAACCAGGCAAGCGCAGCCGTACCCCTTCCAATGATGGGAAGAGCAAAGATAAGCCTCCAAAACGAAAGAAGGCAGACACTGAGGGAAAGTCTCCATCTCACAGTTCTTCTAATCGACCTTTCACCCCACCTACCAGTACAGGAGGGTCCAAATCTCCAGGTAGTTCAGGAAGATCTCAGACTCCCCCAGGTGTTGCTACACCACCCATTCCCAAAATCACTATTCAGATTCCTAAGGGAACCGTGATGGTGGGCAAGCCTTCTTCCCATAGTCAGTATGCCAGCAGTGGTTCTGTGTCTTCCTCTGGCAGCAAAAGCCACCATAGTCACTCTTCCTCCTCATCTTCCTCATCTTCTGCTTCCACCTCAGGCAAGATGAAAAGCAGTAAATCAGAAGGCTCATCAAGCTCCAAGCTTAGTGGCAGTATATATTCTAGCCAAGGGTCTTCTGGATCCAGCCAGTCCAAAAATTCATCTCAGACTGGGGGGAAGCCAGGCTCTTCTCCTATTACCAAACATGGACTGAGCAGTGGCTCTAGCAGCACCAAGATGAAACCTCAAGGCAAGCCATCCTCACTTATGAATCCTTCTATAAGTAAACCAAACATTTCCCCTTCACATTCAAGGCCTCCTGGAGGCTCAGATAAGCTTGCCTCTCCAATGAAACCTGTTCCCGGGACCCCCCCTTCCTCTAAAGCCAAGTCCCCTATCAGTTCAGGTTCTGGTGGTTCTCACATGTCAGGAACTAGTTCAAGCTCTGGCATGAAGTCATCTTCAGGGTCAGGATCCTCAGGCTCAATGTCTCAGAAAACTCCCCCAGCATCTAATTCTTGTACACCATCTTCCTCCTCGTTTTCCTCAAGTGGTTCTTCCATGTCCTCCTCTCAGAATCAGCATGGGAGTTCCAAAGGGAAATCTCCCAGTAGGAATAAGAAGCCTTCCTTGACAGCTGTAATAGATAAGCTGAAGCATGGGGTGGTTACCAGTGGGCCTGGGGGTGAGGATCCAATGGACAGTCAGATGGGGGTAAGCACAAATTCTAACCATCCCATGTCCTCCAAACATAACATGTCAGGGGGGGAGTTCCCGAGTAAGCGTGAGAAAAGCGATAAAGACAAATCAAAGGTTTCTACTTCTGGAGGATCAGTGGATTCTTCTAAGAAGACCTCAGAGTCAAAAAATGTGGGGAGCACGGGTGTGGCAAAAATTATCATCAGCAAGCATGATGGAGGTTCCCCTAGCATTAAAGCCAAAGTGACTCTACAGAAACCTGGAGAAAGCAGTGGAGAAGGGATCAGGCCACAGATAGCCTCTTCAAAAAACTATGGTTCTCCATTGATCAGTGGTTCCACTCCAAAGCATGAACGTGGTTCTCCCAGCCACAGTAAATCACCAGCATATACACCCCAGAATGTGGACAGTGAAAGTGAGTCAGGCTCCTCCATAGCAGAGAAATCTTACCAGAATAGTCCCAGCTCAGATGATGGTATCCGACCACTTCCAGAATACAGCACAGAGAAGCATAAGAAGCACAAAAAGGAAAAGAAGAAAGTAAAAGACAAAGATAGAGACCGGGACAGAGACAAAGACAGAGACAAGAAAAAATCACATAGCATCAAGCCAGAGAATTGGTCTAAATCGCCCATTTCTTCAGATCAGACTTTGTCTATGACAAATAACCCAATCTTATCTGCAGACAGGCCTTCAAGGCTCAGCCCTGACTTTATGATCGGGGAGGAAGATGATGATCTTATGGATGTGGCCCTGATTGGGAATTAAGAACCTTATTTTTTAAACAGACATGTCCAGGGAAGGAATTAATGATACATTTACATGTAAACCAACACAAGGGGTGAGTCAGACAAGCCTGATTTGTGTTTAAAACTCCTAACAGGCATGGCCTCTACACCAAACTGGGTACATTTATAAAAGTATATCTAGACCCTACTATAAGGGATCATGGGGTTGGTTCACCAACAAGTCATATTTCTTTGCCACAAAGAAATGTTAAAAAAACAAAAAACAAAACACTTGTTTCAGAAAGGGGAGGTGGGTGGGAACAGGTATAGAGAGGGAAGGGTGGGGAACTGTTGTGGGAAATGCTCATATATATTTTTTCTCCCTTTTTCCATTTTCAGGACATGCTTTAAACTCACTTTAGTGCATGTATTTGAAGGGCTGGGCAGAAAATGAAAAAAGCAATACATTCCTTGATGCATTTGCATGAAGGTTGTTCACCTTTGTTTGATAGTTGTCCATTTGAAGCATGGGCAAGGGAAGGACTTTGGCAGTTTTGGACACTTAAAGCAGTGTTTGGTGTCTGTTTTTTAGGAGTGATTTGGGGAGGGAAGATTATTTTAGCTATTTATTTGTAATATTTTAATCCTTAATGTTTGTTTTTATGCAATGTTTGTTCTTAAATCTATGAAGGTTATGGTTCAGAATGATAATGAGGCAGGAAGGGCAAGGTTTGTTTGGTGGTGGGGAGCGTGCAGCATTTGCCGATGCTGCAGCATCAAGCCCACACAGGCTAATCAGAGCCTGTCTTTGGAGTTGAGTAGAAAAACCAAAACTATTATATTCGGAGGTTTTTCACAGGGTTCAGACATCATAGGAATATTAGGAGTTACCTCCCTATGCAGTTAAAGATTTATCTTTTTTCATTAAAAAGGAAGGGTGGCTTTGGGGTATAAATGTTTTCAGATTCTATACCCTATGGTATGAAAACCATTACAGAATTAATAGTTCTCCTAGTTCCACAATGTGCCAAAAGTCTACATCCCAGCATTTTGTTTGCAGGAGAGCTGATGCCATTCCTAAGAGCTGGACTCTTTGTTTCTCTTCATCACAAGAAGGAGGAGTTCAGACTTAAACCGTTCTACTCTATGTTCCCCGAGATAACAGTTAAAAAAAAAAAAAACGCAGCCATAGTTCACTTAAAACAGTTTCAAGCTCACTTGAAGTACAGGGGCTGGAACGCTAAGTGAGCATGAAGATAGACCTTGCTACCGTGTAGCACACAATTGGACCTTTTTGGAGAAACAGGTCTGAGTCTGGATTCTGAGGGACATCAAAAGAAGCCCTTCTCATAAATATAGAAATCCAGAAGACCATTTTGAGTGCAACAGAAGTTCTCAGTATTCAGAGAGTCCTCTCAAAAATCCGCGGCCTTACTTTGATTTTGCCACCTGCACTGTGCCATTCCTGATGATTCCATTCAGGATCTGTATCAGCGGGACGGGGCATTATCCCCAGC
This sequence comes from Cricetomys ansorgei, assembly GCA_026225945.1. Classification (NCBI taxonomy): domain Eukaryota; kingdom Metazoa; phylum Chordata; class Mammalia; order Rodentia; family Nesomyidae; genus Cricetomys; species Cricetomys ansorgei. The sequence continues at coordinate 15,942,005 of JAMJFZ010001881.1, forward strand.
ACAACTCTTCTGGATTACAAAAAGAAAAAAAAAGCCAGGTGATTCATGTTTGTGTGTGTCATAAGTGGAGTGACTTCATCGGATATGGACAATTTCTATATCCAACTCTTTGCAGGTTGGAGTTATCATAGACTTGGAAAATCTACTATGGCTTTCTTTCCTGACAGTTTCTCATTTCCTTGAGTGTTCTCCCTTTTCTGGTCATCGGTTCTCAACAACTCTGCCATTTCTGTGTCCCAAGGCAATAAATAGGAAACAAAACATTGCAATGTGGAGCAAGAAAAGTTATCTGTTACCCTATCAAGAATCCAGTGTCTTTGGTGACACTAAGGAGGACATGGGCAAGGTGATACTGGAGTGCTTTATCTTGTGGTGCTGATACAGTAGCAGTGTCTCAGATAGTCAGCCAGGTTGGATTTCTCAGAAGTTTGCCACCTGGTTCTGAGTCCTGTCCTCTTAGTTTCTGCAGGACAGTTACAGTTATACGGTGTTTCAGTTTGTTCTGGGTGGGGACAATCTCATGGGGAAATGTACTGCATAGTATAAGGGGCTCAGTCCCCCCAAGCAGAGCCAACAAATACCAAAACGAGTAAACTGGGGAGCTTTTTCTCTCTTTCTGTCTTCATCCCAGATCAAAGAATCCCGAGTTAGGATCTGGATGAAGGATAAACCCCTGAATTGTCGATGGGCACACCCCACACAATGACCCAGCATCTGAACTTGCTTAACAGGGAGCCGGGGCTAAACTGCTTCACCCTGCCTGGGAACCAGGGAGCACTGCGTTTCTCCACAGGGTGGAGGAGAAGAGGCAGAATAAACCAAGCCTGGGACACCTCCCTCCCATCCAGGTGTACTCATTCTCCTGCTTCAAAAGACGGCAAGGACATGAAGTCAACTTCTACCTATTTGCTGCTGCTGGAGTTTATGTATTTTTAGTTTGACCTGATTCTTCTGTCTTTTGGCTTCATGTTAAGGGTCTTTGAACAAAATCTGCTCTGATGTACAAGAATATTTCAGATTTAAATTCAGTGTATCTTAAGTGTTTTTAGGGTAAGGAGGGGGACCCAATATAATTGCCAAAGCCAGCTTGAGGTTGATAACTCTTGAATTGGATTATCCCTTTGTCAGGCCAAGGTCTGAAAATCTAGAACAGCAATATCATGAGTCTTCAGAAGAGCCAGTGAGTCACATAGTATCCACAGTTGAGTCATAGCAGGTGTCGGTACAGAAAACATTCACAATCCCTGGGTAATCTTGTTTCTGTTTTATTTCCATCTTTAGCCCTGCCCCCAATTCTGTCTCGGAGTTAACTTTTGGAGGGGCAGGAAGTATTACCTTAGAAACTAGGTTGGGAAACATGTTCAACTATAGAGCTGAGCTTTACATTTTGAGTTTAAAAATGTACATCAGGAGCAGTGGGGAGGGTCTTTTCTTTTAGAAGTATTTCTAATTTGATTTTCTGTGCGTATGGCTGTTCTGTAAATATTGTGTTGTTTTTTTTCTTTCCATTTTTTGAAAGTGGACAAAATCTGTGGGATTTTTTTTTCTCTAAGCATTATTAAAAAATACCACAAACCTGTTTCTTTACATGCAAATAAATTTCTTTGATAAAAAGTAATATGTCTATGTGTAGGTTTTTGTTTGTTGGTTTATTTATTTTTTCAAAAACAGGTTCTTGCTGGGCTGTGGTGGCACCCGCCTTTAATTCAGCATTCAGAAGGCAGAGGCAGGCAGGCAGACAGATCTCCATGAGTTTGAGGCCAGCCTGGTCTACAAAGTGAGTTCCAGGACAGCCAGAGTTACAACAGAGAAACCTTGTCTCAAAAAACAAAAGAAAACAAAACCAGGTTCTCACTATGCAGCCCTGGGTGGCTGAAACTCACTATGTAGACCAGACTGGCCTCTTCTTTTGAGACAAGGTTTCATAAAGCCCAGCCAGACCTTTAAATTTCTGGGTAGCTGAGACTGACCTTGAACTCTTTATCTTCCTGCCTCCCCAAGTGCTGGGATTATCTGCTTTTGTTGTTTGTTTTGTGATTTGTCTCTTTGAGACAAAGTCTCTAGCGAACCCTGTTGGCCTGGAACTTGATATGTGAACTCAAAAGCAGTCCTTACTTGCCTTGGCCTCCTAATGTTGAGATTACAGGTATGAGTTATCACCATAAAATCTTTCCCTTTGAATATTTTCACTAAGCCTTAAAAAAACAAATTAAAAACCAATGGCTTCCTTGAGTACTATTCTAAATGGGCCCACAGGTATGTGTAGTTGGTAGACCCAGACACATTATTTTTGTTTTCACATATTTGATTTATTCACTTTTTCCTGACTTCTGCAGTTGTTACAAACTCATCAGTAATTTCTTGCTGGGAGAAAATAGCTTTTGGATGCCACTGAAGTTTGCTGTTTTGTGCACTGGCTGAAATAAATGTGTGGAACTCAAAAGAGGATGTAACATACAGACCTAGGTTTGTGTAGACCCAAAAATTGAGGCTTTGTTTATTTTGAAGCTAGTTTGTTTAGGAAGGCCTCTTTAGGGAAAGTTCAGTCAGGCGTAGTGATACATGCCTAAAATGCCAGAACTGGGGAGGCAAAGGCAGGTGGATCTCTGAGTTTGAAGCCAGCCTAAGTTCCAGGACGGCCAGGGCTACATAAATCCTGTCTCAAAACACCAGAAAAGGAGTGGGGCGATTTAAATAACGCGTTTGTTTTCTAAAGGTTTATAGCCCTTGTTGCTCTTAAATGTTCATCTTGACCAGATTCTAACTAAAACTAATTAAAAAGGGTGTGAGGACAAACATAACCGCTTTGAGTATACAATTAGATGCAGTATTGCTATCTAATCGAGAACGGCTGGGATTTATGATAAATTTTAATATTTCAGGTTCGGCGCATTCTGCAATTTCTCTGAAGGAGCAACATCACTCGATCATTTCATAATTCATGGGAAGTAGGTCACAGATTGAGGAATCTTGAAGGCTGGCGTTGACATAAGTAATAAGATGACACAGACTAGCTTCTATACTAGGAGCCTAATCCAGTCAAAGTCCTAGTTTCTCGTCGGCTGACGCCCCCGCCTACTCGCTCCTCCATGCTTGTTTCTCCCGCCGAAATGGCGTCAGGCTGAGGCTCTCACCAACCAGTGCCCTGATTGGAGGGTGGGCAGACATTACAGCCCATTGGGCGCCACCGGCCGGAGGGGCGGGGAAGCCAGAGGCCCGGGTGCCCGGCCGGCCCCCACCCCACCGGCGCGCGCCCCTCCCCCGGCCCGCGGAATGAGTGCGGGACCGGGACATCGTATCCCCCGACCCCGAGGTGCAGCCTCGCTGCCCGCCCCTGTGCTGGGCGCTGGGCCCGCCTCTCAGCGCCACCAGATCCCGCCTGCTGGAGCCAGGTTCTGAGAGACGGCCGCCCCGCGGCGGCCCCCCAGGCCTCCCCGCAGCACCCCGTAATGCAATTCACCGGGGCGGGGGAGGCTGCGGCGGCACCTACGGCGGCGGCGGCGGCAGCTCTGCCCCAACCTAGAGACGCCTAGAAAGAGAAGGAAAATGGCTCCGAGCAGGGACCGCCTGCTGCACTTTGGGTTCAAGGCGACAGTGAGTGATAGAGGACGGGAGCTGGGTGGCCGAGATGTGGGTGCCAGCTCAGGCCGCCGGGGAAGTGACTAGACCGGGGCTGGGGACGCCAGGCTGGAAGCTCAGGCTCCGCGTGAGTCGGTGCGTCCCGGTGAGTGCGCGGAGCGGCGGAGGGGGGCTCGGGGGAGGCGCCGTCCCTGCCGGTCTCCTCGCCGGCCCGCGAGCACGCGCGCAGTCGCGCCCGCCCCGCAGCCCCCTACACACCCGCACGCACGCTCGCTCGCTCGCTCGCACACTCGGCCACCTCCCTCTCCGCCGGTCCCGGTGGGCTCGCGCCCGGCCGCCCCGCGCTCCGGCTGCTCGCGGGCTCACCGTCCGGGGCTGCGCCCGGTGGGGGAGGGGTGGGCTCGCGCCGCCGCGGCCGCGGAGCGCTCCTCCCCTCCCCCGGCGTTCCGAGGCCCGCGGCTCTGCCCAATGAGGAGCGGCGTTGCTGGCAGGTGGGGAGTGTTTTTGTTTTGGGTTGAAGTTGAGGCTTTGGAGAGAACCGAGCTAGCGACTGGCAGTCGTCGCGGCCGCGGACGCCGCGGGCGGTGGTGGAGGCCCCGCGGGACCCGAGCGGTCTCTGCTCCGCGTCGGACGTGCGGGCCTCGCGTCGCCGCCGCCGCCGCCTCCCGCTCCCGGAACTCCCGGCCTGCCCTGGCCCCTGTCTTTGCACTCCGCACGCCGCAGCGCCCTGCCCGGGCCGCACCCGCTGGCCCCATGAGGAGGGACGTGAACGGAGTGACCAAGAGCAGGTTTGAGGTGTGAGCTCGGAGGGGTCTCGGGCGGTGAGGGAGGCCGGCTCTCGCACCCAAACAGTCGCCCCGCCGGAGCCGCCTCCCTGGTGTGGCCCGCCACCCGCCCCCGGCGGGGCCACCGGTGTCCTCCTCTGCTCGCGACCCGAGAGCCCCGCGCACCGGCGTGCCTCTTCCCCCGGGAGGCTCGCCCGCTGCCCCTTCCACCCGCGGGCCCCGGCCGGGATTAGCCCTGGCGCCCTAAATCCCCCCTCCCCCATAACACCCAGCTTCCCATTCTTTGCCCAGCCCTTGGCTAGCCTGCTTCCACCACGCAGTGAAAGCACCCCGTCCCCGCCTGGCCAGCTCCTGCTGCCTTCGCGAATCGTTTGGCACCTCCCGGGCGGGAACCGATGAACCCTGGGTGGAAGTAGGAAGTGGGGTGATAAACTGGGGTGATAGAAGCGACTCTGGGTTTTTGGTGCTGTTTGGATACTGTTCTAGTACTTCCTCTTCCCCGTTTAGTCTCTACTTCTGTGGCTCATTGTTACTGGTAACTTAGATATCTGTTCAGAGAATGCGAGGAAGGTCTCAGAGCTTTTGGAAAATGCACTCCTGTTTTTGTCTTAAGTTTGTCCTCTGGAGAGGGAGGATTGTAGTATTGCAATTGAACAGTAGAGCGTCAGAAAGCTCTTCAAAGAGAATTCAGGACTGGAGACAGGGATTCCTTTGGGAAGTATTGTAACTACTGATGGAATACAGTAGCATAATGTGCAAGAGGATTCATTGGTAGGCTGAGACACAAAGAAACTTATACAAGAGTAAATGTTACCTGGCCTTTTCTGGCAGAGACTCAGGCTGACCTGGGGTCACTCCAGGCTCAGTGTACATCTCACTTGGTGTTTTTCGCCTCGTTGTGTTTTTAACACCCAGTGTTTTCCTTCGCCTCCCCTTAAAAGATGAAAACGGAGAGGAAAGTTTATGGGCTTGGGGTGAAAGTCTTACATAGAGATGGAATCTCTGATTAGTTTTTTGTATTTTTTAAGCGTATGAGAAAAAATGTTCGAAGTTACCAAGAAAGATTAAGGTAGGACAGCCGAGAAGGAAATTTAAGTTCAGAGTTATGGTACTAAGTTGCAACGACCAGTGGAGAAAATCAAAGCGGTTGGTTACATTTGAGTTTTCATGTGTAACTTAGTCACGGTGTGTGGTGGGGGGTGGGAGCCTAATAAAAATTACCTATGTAGGAGGTTGCATTACCCTAAAGTAGAGAATCCAATAAGATTAGACTATGGTGGTTTCAAATTCATTACTACTGTAAAAATCCTTATCATTGAAATTAGTAGCCAGACATTTGGCAGTGTAGGGATACTCAAAAGAGTCCAAAATGCTGAAGATGAGTGGGGCATAACCTTTTGAACTGCAGCGAGTCCTTTACCAATTTGTCAGTCCCTTTTAGGTTGTGGAATAATTATTGGGAAAGACTTATTGTCATTTGTGCTTTAAAATTGCATTGCTGTTTCTTATTTTCAAATGCGATCCTCCACCTCCCAAGGGCTGGGAGCACAGATGTGAGCCACCATGCTCTGCTTCATGAATTTTTAAACCCTCAAGAGTTGCCCAGCTGCTGTTCTCACACCTTTAGACCCATCACTCAAGAGGCAGAGGCAGACTGATCTCTGTGTATTCAAGGCCAGGCCTGTGGCTGGGATCCCACTGGGATCCATAGAGAAATCCTGTCTCAAAACAAAAATAAAGTAAAAATTCTCAGAATTAAAACTCCTTTATAAGGGGCTGATTATTTCTAAGTAGGTTATCTAAGAATGAGCAGTTTTTTGAATTCAAGAAATCTATACAGAAAGCAATAGCTAATTTGAAATTGTGATCTTTACTAATCAAGTAAAAGACTTGCCTCCACGCCAAGGTAAGAGAGACTTAGAGCTTTGATACTTTGTATCTTTTAACCTTTTTGTGGGGAATGTTTGTTTTAATGTTGCTTTCGTGAGTTTTTGTTTTATCTTTGTGATGCTGGAGCTACCATACCCCAGCCTTTGTTTTTTGTTTTGTTTTGTTTTTTGAGACAAGTTCTCAGTATGTAGCTCAAATTGACCTGGAACTTTTTTGTGATCCTCTCACCGATCACTTTGAGTGCCGGGATTCCAGGCATGTGCCCCAGTGTCCAGCTTGGGAATGCTTTCTTTTATATGTGTTTGAATGTTGTGATCAGAGGCTGCATGCTTTATGTCTTACTCTCAGAGCCAGAGCTGTAGAAAAGCTTTTACATTAAACAGAGCCTAGTGGCTGAAAACTGTAATCCTAGCACTTGGGAGGCTGAAGCAGGATTTGCCCCCAAGTTCCAATTAGTCTGTTTTACATAGTGAGGTCCAGGCCAGCCTTAACTATAGAGTAAAACCCTGTTCAAACAGTGTGTCCTCCCTTACCGCGTCCAAATGAAAAATTTAAAGTTAAAACCAAGAGAGATCACTGGTTATATAAGCCAAATATGCAGCATCTATAGTAAAACCCAAAGCAGGTGACTTTGGGGTTGAGAATGGAAGCGATCTAGAGATGTAAAACTTCATGTTCCTTGCTCTGTTACTTTGTGGTGTTGTTTTTTTAATTAAAAAAATTTAAAGACACGTTTTATTTTATGTGTATGGTTGTTTTGCCTGTATGTATGTGTGTGCCTCATGCCTGCCTCGTGTACACAGAGGTCTGAAGGAGGTGTTACACCCCCTGGAACTGGAGTTACAGATGGTTGTAAGCCACCATGTGGTTGCTGGAAACTGAGCCCAGGTGCTCTCTGAGAGCTGCAAGTGCTCTTAACTATCAAGCCATTTTTCCATCCCCACTTTGTTTTTGAAACAGGGTTTCACATTATAGCCCAAGATGGCCAGAAATGTGCAGTGTAACCCAGGCTGGCGTGAAGCTTTCACGCACCTCACTCTCCACCAAGTGCGATCTAAATGTTGATTCTTATAATTCGGTCCTCCATTCAAGGAAAGATAGGACTCAAGAGGTTAAGGTGTTGAAATTGTGCAGCTTAACAGTAGAGAACAGGATTCTAATCTCTGGGTTTTTGTTTATTGGTTTGTTTTTAGAGATTTATTTTGTGAATGCATGTGTGTGTGTGTGCGCGCACGTACTTGTTCGTGCATGAGAGTGCAGGTGCCTATGAGGTCAGAGAAGTAGGGTCCTCCTGGATCTAGAGTTATAGGTGATTGTGAGCTCCCTGATATGGGTGTTAGAGACCAAGCTTGTGTTCCCTACAAGAGCGATTAAGTGATCTTAACCACTGAGCCATCTCTCCAGCTCCCCAGCCTCTGTTTTTACACTTGATATTCTCCTCCTGTTCTTTTTTTAGTGTAACTCACCAATAAGCCCATTAAATGTGTGGAAAAGTGCTTTTTCTAAAACACATTGAATATATTTTGTGCATGCTGTCAAGTTAATGACTGTATCTTTCATTTTAAGAGTTAACCAACATTACTTAACACTCAGCAAGATTTACAAAAGGCATTTAAATATCTAGTTTTGCTCTTAGACCCAAAATGAGATTTTTTTTTTTCAGTTCAGTCTCTACTTTGTCATGCTTCTGATAGGTCCATAATGAAACCATAGTATTGGGGAAAAGTTCTTACTTGAGTTTATTTTTTAAAAATCTTAATTAGCATTTTAAAAAAGCCATAGTCTTATCATTAGCTGACATTAAGATATTTTATAATTTAATCATGCCTGGAGATAAGACCATAGTTGGGAAATTGAAAGGCTCTATTTTGGACATATTGAATCTATATTCATTATTTTTCATTATACTTCACTGACTTTCTTATAAATATGTAATACTACATACATCGGTGACACTAGATCTTGTCTTTTTGTTTTGTTTGTTTGTTTGTTTTTGGCCTGCTTGTGTCATTTTGTCAGTTCCTTTTATCCAAAGTAACAAAAATCATAGTATGGCATGCTGAAAGAACATACTATACCAGTGTAGAGATCTGCTTATTAATCTAGGTTTTTTTTTAATCACTTAATTTGTCTAGCCTGCTGATTTCCCTCTTCTACTAAATAAAGGAGATAAAAGCAATTATTTAAGTTCAGTAACCTATAATCTGTGATTAAAACATAAATAAATTTATAAAGTCAAATGTCCTTCATCATTTCTTCTGCAATACTTTAATCAAGCTGACGTGATGGTGTGCACCTGTTATCCCAGATCCTTGAGATGCTGAGGTGAGAACACCGCTGGAGTCCTGAATTGGAAATCAGCCTGGACAACATAGACCTAGCCTCCAAAAATAAAAAGTTTGCAGACTCAGTCGTACAATAATGCTATACTCTGATTTAAAAACAAAACACAAGACCGCACAAAGTATTAAAACACCATTGTTATTTCCTTAAGGTTTTATATCCTCTGAAGAACACTCTGCATACTACTCATTTACCAACTAAAAAAATTTGTTTTTATTTTATGTGTACAAGTGTTTTGCCTGCATCTGTGTATATGTGCCACTTGTGTACCAGTACCCTCTGAGGCCAGGGAAAGGTATCAGATCCCTTGGAACAGAAGTTACAGTTGGTTGTGAGTTACCATGTAGGTGCTGGGAACTAAGCCTGGGTCTCTTTAAGAGCAGCAAGTGCTGTTAACCTCTGAGCCATTTCTCCAGCCTCCTTTTTTGTTTCTGTTGTTTTAGACAGGGTCTTGTGGTGTTTTGGGGTGTGTGTGTGTTTTGTGTGTGTGTAAGTAATGTCTTTGTGTGAATGTAGGTACCATGGTGTAGGTGTAGAGGTCAGAAGACAACTTTTAAGAGTCAGTTTATTCTTCGGCTGTGGGTTCTGGGTTCTGAGGATTGAACTTGGGTTGTGATGATTGAGTGGACTAGCAGTTTAGCTGGCTGAGCCATCTTGCCAGCCCTGGTTTTGTGTTTTTGAGACATGGTGTTGTGTAGTTCAGGCTGGCATTTAACTTCTGTGTAGCCAAGGCTGGCATTTATAAACTCCTGATTGCCCTGCCTCATCTTCCCAAGGCCTGGAATTACAGGATATACCACTATGCCTGGTTTTGTTGTTTGTTTTGTGTTGTGTTTTGTATTGTTGAGGTAGATTTTCACTATGCTGCAGCCCTGGAACTCCGTATCTAGAGCAGACTGGTCTCACACTCATCAGAGATCTGCCTACTTACCGCTGCCTCTAGAGTACTGGGTTTAATGGTGTGTGCCACCAGCACAGGGCAAGAATTTGTTTTGAACATGGTAGAGATCGATTTTGAAAGCAGTTATCTAATAGTCCATCTGTCCATCCCTTCTTTCTTCAGTATCAGGGGTTGCACCTAGGACCTCATGCATGCTAATCAGGCCTTCTGCCCCCGAGCTGCATTACCCAACTGTCTATCTTCACTGGGCAGAAACTCCACAAAATGTATTCTTGATGTTTTAAGTTCTGTGTTAGGTACAATCCGTATACAAAAGATGTTCATTTTTTTAAAAACTTTGTTTCTTAATTGAACTCAGATTGTCATGGAACTCACTTGGCTGTATAGCCCAAGGTGGTTGCAAACTCATGATCCTCTTCTCAGCCTCCAAATGCTGAGGTGTAGGTGTGAGCTGCCAGGGCCAACTAAATCATCATTTATGTTGGAAGTGTTCACACTTTCAACTCTAGTATCCTTCTATTTTAGTCACTTGTCAGTTTGCTGTTAAGATTGGAGATGCTGTTAAATAATGTTTTTCCTACACACCGGACAAGTGCTTTCCTAATAAGCTACAACACAGCCCTCCTTTTTCTTTTTAAAGACAGGGTCTTCTAAGTTGTACAAGCTGCCTTGGACCTGCTCTGTATCCTCAAACTATGGATCCCCTTGTACTCCAGAAACTGGGATCACAGACCTGCACCGCCAAGCCGGGCAGGTGATGCTGTTGAATCTGTTTTTTATTTTTTGGAGACAGGATCTTACTGAATATTTCTGGCCAGCCTGGAACTCACTATGTAGACAAAGCTGGCGTAGAATTTATAGAGATCTTCCTTCCTCTGCTCCTGGACTGCTGGGATCAAAGGCATGCACCACCATGCCCAGCCTTTGAATTTTTTTAAAATTCATTTTATTGTAGGTGTGTGTGTATGAGGGGTGTTGGTGTATGGAGGCTAGATGAGATTATCAGATCCTTTGGAGCTGGAATTAGAAAGGGTGTGAGCCACCTGACATTGGTGCTGGGCCCAGGTCCTCTTGAAGAGCAGCAAAGTCTCTTAAAAGTCCTTTGATTCTGAGCTGGGGATATAGCTTAGTGAAAGAACACTTGCCTAGCATGCATGAAGCCATGGGTTCAATCCCTAGTATGTAAAAAATTTTAAAAATACACATTTTAATCTTCAAAGTTGTTCCATTTCAAACTTTGGCCTCATTTTCAAATTAATGAGTACTTTTGTTACTGGCTAAAAATCCGTTCCTGTCCTTGAAATACCCAACTTGTGACAAATTCCAACTTGTGACAAGTTGGAAACTGAATTGAACATTTCAGTACTCTTAACTAGTATAGTGCTGGCTCTGGAGAGTATTTTTAGATACTCAAAGTAAAATATTCTAAGATACCAGGGAAATCCAAGGGAGAGAAAGAGGAAAGAGTGCTCCTACACCAGCTGAATCGGGTGCTTGTGCACCGTTATCTTCGTGCTGTTTTCCTTTCGGATCTTCCAGGCTTAGTGAGCTGTTAGGTTAGGCCCTCACCCAGATACTAACACAGAAGAAACAGGACAGCCAACGGTAATATAGGGTTGTGTCTTTATGTATTTCAGTCTGCTTGATAAAAAGATTCTAACATAGTCAAAGCTAACAATAGATGGTTATATTGGATTGTGGGATATAATTTATGCTTGATTCATTTTTCTTAATTATGTGATTTTTAAAAACAAAGATCCCATTCGCATGCAACACACACACACACACACACACACACACACACACACACATGCACACACGTGCACACGCGCGCGCCATGCTAGGCAAGCAGTCTTTCCATTAAGCTGCATTCGTATCCACTTGCATTAGCTTTTGAAGACTCCAGATCAGCAGAATGACATTAATGAATAATTTTTTTCTGTGTATATGAAATAACTAGTAGGCATGTAAATTATGGGGATAGGCAACTAACCTCTTGTTTAGTAAGTAACCTCTTTATTATATAAACATTTCTACAAACCTGATGTTAAGGTGCCGTCTCAGCCTTACTGAGGCCATAGCTGACAGTTGCAGTCAGGAATGTCGTTAATCCATTTGCTTAGTCCTTTAAGTTGCTTTAGGGTTAAAGTCACCTATTATAGTAGACAGAGATTTGGTTAAATATGAAACATATTGGCAATTTCTTGTATCTACCCTTCAGCCTCAGGAATTTGTAGCCACAATGAGGAAGGAAAGTGGAGCATTGTACAAATGAGTGGTAAGGCAGCATTAACTATGGAGATGAAGCTTGGCAGTTGACCAAGCGTCTGTCCAAATGAAGTACAACCAAATATACTAGTTTCAAAACTATGGTGTTTGTTGATGTAAGAACATCATGGCTTCTTGAGACAGGGTTTCTATGTTGTAACTCAGGCTGTCATGGAACTCACTCTGTATAGACCAAGCTGGCCTCGAACTTACAGAGATCGCCTGCTTCTGCCTCCCAAGTGCTGGGATTAAAGGGGCGAGCCACCATCGCCTAGCTTTGTTAATGTAACTTTAAAAAGATTTTTTTAAGATTATATTTATGGGGTTGGAGGTTCTTAGAGGTCAAAGGACAACTTTCAGGAGTCATTTCTCCCCCACCACTGTGTGGATCCTGGAGGTTGAACTTGGGTCATCAGGCTTGGCACCTAGCTCCCTTACCTGCTGAGCCATCTTTCTGGCTCCTGTTGATGTGACTTTATGATCCACTGAAGGATACAGACAGAAGAATTAAGAAGATTACTTAAAATTCACAGTAACAAGACACCATAGCTCACTCTAGGTGTTTCATGTTCAAAAGATGAGTGATTTTATGGGTGGTAGGCAAAAACAAAAAAGAATGATTGCTAGATTGGGGCAGGTTTGAAATGTCCTAGCTCTTATAACTGTGAGACCCTTTATTGACAGGCACAACAGAAGTTATTGCCAACTCAGTATATCCTGACTTGACTAAGATTGTTTTCTTCATCTTTTAAAAGTAGGTAAAAAGGGGCTGGAGAGATGGCTTAGGGGTTAGGAGCACTGGCTGCTGTTCAGAGGACAGGGTTCCATCCCAATACCCACATGTAACTCCAATTCCAGGGCATGATTCAGTGCTCTTTTCTGGCCTTTGTGGGTACTAGGCACACAAATGATTCATAGACTATATCCAGGCAAAATACTCATATACATTAAAAGATTTTTTAAAAAATGCATTTTGTGTGTGTGTGTGAGTGTGTGTGTGTGTGTGTGTGTGTGTGTGTGTGTGTGTTTTACCAAGGAAGGAAAAAAGAAAAGATCTGTAGTTCCTGCTAATGAACAATTAAAATGTCAAGCCAAGGTCTGGAGAGATGTTTCCGTGGTTAGGAGCACTGGCTGTTTTTCAAGAGGCCCCAGATTCAATTCCTAGCACCCACATAACATCTCATGGCTATGTGTAACGCTGGTTCTAGGGGTCCGACACCGTCACACAGACATACATGCATGCAAAACAACAACACCCATAAAATAAAAATAAAATTATCTTTTTTTAATGTCAAGTCAAAAATTTGCAGAGATTTGTGCTAGTCTAGGAGTAAGCTATTAAAAGTTTTACAGAAGGCAGAAGAGTCATTTAGGCCCAGGAGTTTGAGGACAGCCTGGACAATATAGTGAGATCCCCATTTTTAAGACACAAACACACATATAGAGAGTGCAGGGGAGGAGAGAGAATGAATCAAGCTGGGCATGATGACTTATGTCTGTAATCCCTATTCTCTGGAGACTGAGGCAGTAGAATTGCCTTGTTTTCTAGGCCAGTCTGGGCTACCATGTAAGATCCAGAGGAAGAAGATCCCATTTCAAAATACAAAGCACAAAAAAAGTTTTTACTTTATCCTGTTTTTGAATCAGCTCATCTTTATCTTTTAATATTTGAATTTTGAAAATTAATTTCAGTAAGAGAATGAAAGTGTTAAGGTATCATACAGAGTTTATAAAAGGAAATTACTCATTTGTAAACTATTAAAACACTTTTGTTGCATGTAGTGGCACACAGGCCTGTGAACCAACACAAAGAAGGTTTCTATAGGCCAGCTGGAGCTACAGAGCTAGACAGACCCTGTCTCAAGGAATAAAATAACAAACAAGCAAAAACAAAAAAACAAAAAACAAAAAAAATTAACAGGTTTGGGCCACGATCTACCTGCTTTGAAATGAGTTTAAAAAGTACCGTAGACAGGATTTCCCTGTGTTGTGAGAACTCTTGTGCTTAAGCCATTCTGCCGCAGCCTCCCAAGTAGGTAGGGATTCAGGTGTGTCACTGCACTGAGCCATACGAAGGGTTCATGTACGGGGTCTGAAGACATGGTACAGTGGCTAAGAGCATGCACTGCTTTTCCAGTGGACTTAACTTCAGTTCTGAGAACTCATGTCCAGTGGCTCAGAACTGCTTGTAATCCAGTTCCTCTGGGGTGCTTTGCTCCCTGCATTCTTGTGTGTACACACAGCACACACTCACAATTAAAATGTATATTTGTGTGTTCCTTTGTGTGTGCTATAATACTCTGGTGGATTTCTAGTATTACTCATATCTTTATTACTTTAAGTAAGTTCTCTCTACAGATTTCCAGTGTCTGAACGCCAGGGTTCCTTTTACTGTAATTTACTGCAAAGAGATTAGATGGTTAATTCATTGCCAATGCCTTAAAATACATTTGTAAATCCTAGTAAAGAAAAGCAAAATAGCCTTTGTAATCTTAATATGATGCTTTAAACACCTTGCCCATTCTGCCCTGAATTCTGATAAAGGTAGACTTTTGAAGGGTGAGGCGAGTAGTACTAATGACCGAGTAGATGCTTTTGCTGAGAAATGGATGTGAGGGCTGTGTGATATCCTGGAGTTTGGTATGCAGTGATTCCTAACTCTTAGCAATCGTGCAGTTTATACAGACTGTTTACCAGCATTAGCTTTGAAACCTGAGTTTGAACTATGGCTTTGCTACTTCATCTGTGTGACGTTGGAGACATTTTTTCAGATTATTCTCTTTGTGTCTCAGATTTTCAGTCTCTGTGAGAAATATAAATGCCTCCACTGCGAGGACTAGATTATAAATTTGTGTAGCATTAGCAAGCTGCTTGCCATGCAGTGACGGCACAAGCAGTTCGTGCCTACTGTTGTTACTTTGTAGCATACAAGAGTTTGTAAGTAGGCTTTTTGTAACAATATTTTAAATACTTTAAAATACCTCACTGTCTTATTTTTGCTGGGTTTTTTTGTAGTTGTAGTTGCTATTATGTTTTGAGACAGTGTTTCCCTATGTAAGCCTGGCTCAACTCAGAGATCCCCTGCCTCTGCATCCTAAGAATTTGCACGGCACCCAGCTAGTTTGGCTTTTTGAGAACAGGGTATAATGTAATTGACGATGACCTCAAATTCTTTTTTTTTTTAAGGTTTATTTATTTTTATGAGTGTTCTATCTGCATGTACATCTGCGTGCAAGAAAAGGGCATCTGATCCCATTATAGATCGTCGTGAGCCACTATGTGGTTGCTGAGAACTCAGGACCTCTGGAAGAGCAGTCAGTACTCTCAACTACTGAGCCATCTCCAGCCCTGGCCTCAAATTCTTAATTCTCTTGCTCTCGCCTCCTAAGTGCTGGGATTTTAGGCATGAAACCCTATGCTTGCTAAGAATTTATTATTTAGAGGAAAAGGTCTTTTACAAAGTGGGGAGTATAACTAGTCATCTAATTTGATTCAGTTTTCTGTGTTGAGTTTATTAAGCTGAAGCACCTCTGAATTTTAGTCTGACTAGTAGTACAGTAATAATATAGCAGTGTTTCATTACGGCCATTACTGTGCTTATTGTTAGGCAGTTATGGTAAATGTCTGCTAAGATGAGACACTGGCACTGAATTGTAAGTTGACATTTTAAAACACTACATCAGTCAGCTTTTGCCCCGGAAACTGGCTGTTCTTCCCTCTCTAATTATAGAAAATAAAGCTATAATGGAACTGAGTACAGGCAAGAGATGTGTTTGCTTTTTGAAGGAGCATTGTGGTGCTGATACTCCAACATTCATCTTCACTAGCTGTTTAAAATTTGTTTGCATACTCTGTAGCAAAGAAGTTTATGTAGAAAAAAATTACATTACAACTGATTTCTGCAACCACTTGTAGAAAACTGATATTTTTAAATTCTCTTTGGATAAACCAGAATATGCCATAACTTCCTAGTAACTGTACAAAGATAAGAGGCTTCATTAATATTCAGTATTCTTAGTCACAACTGGCTTGTGTTATGTAAAAACCTCTGAAATGTAGGCTTGCCTTTAAAAGTACAATTAAAAGTACAATTTTGCTAAGGTCAACACATTCCTTGAGAAAGAAGAGAGGAGGTGGGGATGTAGTTGGGAGCCCTGGTGTGGTTCCTAGTATAGCACACACAGGAGGAGGTCAGGAAGATCAGAAGTGCGACAGCTTCAGCTGCATAGGAAGCTGGCGGTCAGCATGGGATATGGGAGACCCTGTCTCTTAAACAGAACAAACAACAGAAGCAGGTAACACTGAATGGAGTGCTCAGGCAGGAGGAGTCCCTGAGTTGTAATTTTAAGACTAACCTGGGTTACATAGTGCATTCAAGTCTGGCCTATGCTACTTAAGCAGACTGTGTCAAAAACACAAGAGAATAATTATATTTACTATATTGTTTTATTTGTTGGTTTATTTTTACTGTGCTGGAGCCCTAACCCAGGGCCTCATCACGACCTGCGCCGAGTTGTTCTGCCACTGAGGCAGAACGCTCGATCTACCAGTCTAAAACAATTTTGTTTACAGAGACCTTGTATTTCTCAATGACGGATCATAGGCACTAAGTGACGTAAACTGCGTATGGGTTTATCGGTTTCTTGTCCAGACAGAAAGCTTCGGTGTAAATGCAGGGACCAAAGTCTCAGGGGACCAGAATTGGCACTGCTTGAACTCATACTAGGCACTGGGGAAAATCATTTAACTTTGTTTTCAGGATTTTCAAATAAATTTCCAATATCCATTTTCTTGTCATAACATGAGGTGAATTGAGGTTGTTTAGAAATTAAATACCAAACTGTCGTTAATAGTGCTTTCTGAGTTATGATAATATTATTAAGGAGAAATAGTTGAAACTGAATTTGCTGTAACTTTCCCACTTTATAAAGGTAAATAGGTAACCTATGTGGCCTAAAATTTAACACTTAAGTTTTTACCTAGTATTCATCCCTTAAAGCCACCCAGTTATTTGAAATAGACTCAAGTGGCTGGCGAGATTGCTTAGTGGTTATAGCATTTACTGTTCTTCCAGAGAACCCAAGTTTAGTTCCCAGCACCTACATTAGGCTGCTCATAACCACCTATAACTCTAGCTCCAGGGAATCTGGCACCTCCTGGCCTCCTTGGAACCTGCGCATACACGCATGCACACACATAAATGAAAACAAATCTTTTTAAAATATTAGTACTTAAAGTGGTTTAGGAGATGTTTTAGAAGATAAGGTGCTTGCTGTACAAGCATGAAGGTCTGAGTTCAAATCCCAACACCCACGTATAATATCTGTGTATGGCAGCACATCCCTATAACCCAAGCATTGGGGAGTAGAGACAGGAGGATCGTGGGAATCTCAATGGCCCACCAGCCTGACTGAAAAGGTGAGCTTCCTATTCTATGGGAGACCTGACTCAAAGAAATAAGACAGCGAATGGTTGGAAGAATCTGTATGGGTGCACATACATGTGCATGTACACCACTATTATGACCACAGAATACTAGTCTTCAGTGTAAGAGCTTGTTTTACTTTTAATTTTGCAGTGCTGGAGATTGGAGCAATAGCCTTACTCATGCTAGGCAAGTACTTCACCTTGAGCTGCATCCCCTCGCCCAAGATTTTTTTTTTTTAATCTAAGTATGGATTACTATACCAAAGGAAACAGGTGTTTGTTTTGTTTTGTTTTTGTTTTCTAGTGATTTGTTTGATTTTATTGATATATCTTTAGAGGAATAAAACACAGTACTGATTTTTCATTGTTTCGATGTTGATGTTGTTTCAAGACAGGGTTTCTCTGTGTAGCCCTGGCTGTCCTGGAACTCACTCTGTAGCCCAGGCTGGCCTTGAACTCAGAGATCCACTTGCTTCGAAGCACTGGGAAAGGTGTGTGCCACAATGCCTGGCTCAAAACACTCCTAATGAGACAGATAATTAAAGCTGCTGCTTCTCTGAGCCTAGCCATTCACCAGAGACTATTTAAGAAAAGAAACAGTTAGAAAAAGAGTAGCCAAACCATGCAGTAGTGGTGCACACCTTTAATCCCAGCACTTACTATTCAAGGGCTGGAGGTGTAGGTCAGTAATAAAAGGGGTGTGTGTGTGTGTGTGTGTGTGTGTGTGTGTGTATTTACAATGCTTGAAGTTCTGTGTCCAAATTACCAGGCCAACATAAAAATAAATAAATAGAAGTTTAAAATATTGTTACTTCGAGATGGAGAGATGGCTCTCCGAGCACTGGCTGCACCGGGTGGTGGCGGCGCACACTGCACTGAAGGCAGAGAGACAGGCGGATCTCTGAGTTCCAGGCCAGCCTAGTCTAGAGTGAGTTCCAGGACAGCCACAGTTACAACAGAGAAACAACAAACAGTAGCCAAGAAGTAGCTCTCACTCACTAGTGATTTTAGACGTTTATTATATGTAACTATTTACATAAAAATTTTTTTGGTTTGTTTGCGTTTCTGGTGCTAAGGAAAGTGCCTAGGGCCTCAAGTGCCACACTAGACAAGTGCCCTACCATGGAGCTGCCCCACCTCCCGCACAGCTTTCCTCTTAAAAACAAAAATTGTTTTTAAGGCAAAGAATATGTCTCGCTAAAACAGTTTAGAACTGGCAGTGGAGGACTGGGGGTGGGACACCTTTAATCCCACCACTTGAGAGGCAGAGGCAGATTGTTCTCTTGAGTTTGAGGCTAGCCTGATCTACAGAGCAACAGAGCAAATTCCAGGACAGCCAGGGCTACACAGAGAAACCCAGTTTCGAAAACACATACACAGAAATTTAGGATTTATTCTTCATAATGATGAACCTCATATATAGAATATTTTGCTAATTCTCACGCAGAAGGTCAGCTATTTTAAGCAGTAAACTTAAGTAATAATTTTTTAAAACTTATTTTTATTTTATATGCATTGGGTTTTTGCTTGCATGTATGTCTGTTAAAGGGGTCAGATCTCCTGAAACTGGAATTAGAGTAATAAGCTATCGTGTAGGTTCTGGGAATTGAACCTAAGCTCTTGAAGAACAGGCAGTGGTTTTTTGTTTTTGCTTTTGTTTTGCCTTTTTTTCTTTTTCTTTTTCTTTTTTTTTTTTGACAGGTTTTCTCTATTGTAACTCTGAATGTCCTGGAACTCAATCTGTAGACCAGGCTGGCCTCGAACTCACAGAGATCTGCCTGCCTCTGCCTTCTGAGTGCTGGGATTAAAGGTGTGCACAACCAGCACTAGGCAGCCAGTGCTCTTAATTGATGAGGCATTTCTCCATCTCTAAGTAACAATATTTTAAACTTTTATTTATTTCATTTTATGTTGGCCTGGTAATTTGGACAAAGAACATTCAAGCATTGTAAATACATACACACACAGCTTTTACTACTAACCCACATCTCCAGCTCTTGAATAGTAAGTTAATAGTGTTTGATTTATTAAACAGAATATTCATATTTATGATTTAATTTGAATCTAATTTTTAAAACTTAGGTAGAGGATAGTTCTTTATGTGTATAAGTGCTACACATTAAATAGTGTTCATATTTATGATTAAACTTATTTTAAAAATAAGTATTCTCTTAGGTAGAGAATACTTCTTTAAAATTTATTCTTATTTTGCATATGAATACCTGCATGTATGTCTGCTTGTATGTCTACCATATGTGTGTGCTTGGTGCCCTTAGAAGTCAGAAGAGAATATTGTGTCTCTTAAAACTGGAATAACAGACAGTTGTGAGCTGCCATGTGGGGTGCTGGGAACTGAACCAGGTCCTCTTCGCCTCTGAGCCATCTCTTTATCCCCTAGTTCTGTTACTATGTAGAGAAGAAAACAAACATTCCAAAGTTTTCCCAGTGTTGTTTTTAAGACAGGGTTTCGTGTAGCTCAGGTTGGCCAGACAGTCACAATGTAACTGAGGCTATCCTTGAACTCTTCATCTTCTTGCCTCAAGTATTAGGATCGCAGGAGTACATAAGAATTCCCAACTCTTTGTTTTTTCAGTTTCTTGAAATTGGGTCTCACTAAATAAACCCAGGATAGGTCTATTTCTGAACTTTTAACTATTATTTCATTTGTTCAATTACCAATAATACATATTCCTCATTGGACTTTTTTTAAGACAGGATTTCTTGTATCCTGGTCTAGCTTTGAACTTGCTAAACAGCCCAGGATAACCTTGAACTTCTGATTTCCTACCTCATATCCCAAATGCTGGTCTAGGATCATAGGCATGTTCTAGCACTCCTGTTTTTGCAGTACTGAGGCTAGAACCCAGGACCTCTAGATGCTAGATAAGCGCTATACCTGCTAGGTTACATTTCAGGCCCTCAGCTGGCCTCATACATTGAAAGGACGGCATCTATCCTGTATTTTTATCCTAATAAATGAACACACACACGTAATGTAGATATACATGTTCACACCTGTTTGTCACAGTTTGACCTGGAAACCTGATGGAGGCAATGAGGAAGTGAACGACTGATAGAAAACAGCTGGGGTCGAGTGGACAGCACTCTCACAGAGTGGCACCAACTATTTAGCATGCCAGAACCTCAGCATTTAGTACGGATAGTGCAGGATGGAGGCGCAGGAGGTCTCTGATACTAGGATTTTCTGTCATTAAAAGCTATATTTGTGTGAGTGAGGCAAGGTGATGCACGACTTTAATCCCAGCACTCGGGAGGCAGAGGCAGGTGGATCTCTGTGAGTTCAAAGCCAGCCTGGTCTACAGATTGAGTTCCAGGACAGCCAGAGTTACAACAGAGAAACCTTGTCTTGAAAAAACAAGCAAAAAAAAAAATTTTAAAAAACCCTCCCCAGAAAAAAACACAAAAACAAACAGAAAGCACACCTGAGTGCTGGAATTAAAGACATGTGCCACTACCCCCTGCAAGAAAAGGGATCCCTGACCTGCATGGCAAGAATCCAATTATTTCTGCCATCTCTACGATAATCACTGGATACAAAATACCACCGTTTTCTTGTAACTTCTTACAGTGGTCTTAAATAATGTTTTATGTAATTGTCTTCAGAAAGCAAGAGTGATATAATTTGTGATTTTATTTAAATATCACATTCATTTAGCACGTGCCACACTGATCATGTGGAGGTCAGAAGACAACCTACAGAGGTATTTTCCTCCTCCCACTATGAGTTCTGGAAATTGAACTCAGGCATCCTCAGGGACCTAAAGTGTTCTCCAGGGTAGTAAAACCAAGTAAGGAGACAAAATACGCAACAGGAAAAAAGTATGAAATTGTAACGAGGGCACAGAAAATAGCTCATTGCACATACTGCACCATCTTGAAATGACCCATGTTCAGATCCCCAGCACCCATTTAAAAGCCAAGTGGTCTCGCTCGTGCCTATAATCCAGCATGGGGCATGGGGGACAGAGAGAGGAAGATTGCTAGGGCTCACAGCCTGGCCAGCCTAATTGGAAAACACCTTCAGGTGAGTGAGAGACCCCCATCTCAAGGGAATAAGTTGCAGCAGGACTCCCAGCATCCTCCTCTGACCTGTGCATGCACATGGACACATGCATATACATACCATACATACCATATACACACACCTTTTATCCTCATTGCAAGCAAAGAATTGGTAGTGAATGTAGACTAAGTAAACAAGATAGAAATCAGCATAAGAGAAAACTTGTGCTGTGGGGTTGGGTGCTAGAAGCTTGACCTATTAAGTCATGTGTGTGTTTTCTACATGGATTTCTTCCCTGATGTTCTTATCTCGAGATGCCTTTGTTAGGAGAGATTTAGTCATGTGTGGCAGTATACTGGCCATAGTTTGTTTCTAAAAAGCAATTTCATTCCTACTAAGGAAAAACTCTTGGGTGGAGAAATTATAAGCTTATTTTCTTTCTGATTTATTTAGCATACAAAAAAATGTTTTTCTTTTTGGATTCTGGCAAGAAAGCCAGCCAATTAGAAAAACATCTGGTTGTTGGTTGAGCAGGGAATGGCATAACCTTGTAAAAACTACTTACAAGAAAAGTATTTTTAAAAAATCTTCTCCAGCTTCAGATATAGGTTTCTTTGTGAATACTCTGTCTTAATCTCTCTCCCAAAGTGTTCCTGCTGTGGAACTACCGGGCTACCATTGGAGGTTACAAAGCTTGTTCCAGTCTCTGGAGAGACCACTTAGTCATACGTATTTTTTTTTCAATGAAGAACTGTTTTTTTGTGGTATTTGCTGTCCAGTACCCCCTTAGCCCTCCGCCTAACCGTATGTTACCATTGAGTAACTTACAAGAATTAGTTTGCGCTTGCAGGTCTGCCTCTCTTTTAAAAGGTCACTCAGGAGGCTGCAGTCCTGGCAGCCTGACTGTCTGTGGGGTGTGTACCAGGCCTGTATTAGAGCGTGAGACTTTGGTGCTGCCATCAGCTGATTCTCTTTTTCCATGTGATCTTTTGCTCTGAAGTTTATGTAGACTTTCCTACATGACGGTGACGGCAAGAGTGATTCGGGAAGGTGCTTTAGTGCTTCCTGAGACCGTGCCTTGGAAATCCCTCAATTCACTGCATAGGCTACTTTCTTTTAACTTCACTGTGTTTGATATGTGTATCACGTTCGTCTGTGTGAGTATGGTTGCGCATGGGCCACAGTGGGCTTGGGGGTGTTGGAGGACAACCTTAGGTGTCAGCATCTCTTTGCCACTTTGTACACCAGGCTAGCTGCTCTGTGAGCCCCTCAGAGTCTGTCTCTGCCTCCCATCTACAGGTACACTACCCACCTGGCTGTAAATGGATTCCGGGGATTTGAACTCAAGTTCTCATGCTTGGGTAGCAAGAGCCCTTACCCACTTACCCTCAGCCTTGTCTTGTTTTGTTGTTGTTGGTGGTGGTGGTAGTGGTTTGGTTTAGTTTGGTTTGGTTTGGTTCTTGTAGATACGATCAGCTCAGGCTGACTTCAAACTTATGATCCTCCTCTATTTGTCTCCTAAGTACTGGTGTTAAAGGCATGAGCCACCATTGCCGGCTGAGAAATACCTTTCAAAGCCAAGTAACCTCCTCAGTGCATTTCCTTCGGAAAGAAAGTTTGGAGCCTAGAGGCTCTTTTTCATCTTGAACATTTCACTTACATGTATCTAACACACTTTATTATCCATTCATTTGTAGATGGACACTTAGGCAACGTTGGTCTTTGGGCTGCTGGGAATAATGCTGAACCTAACTGTGTATAACAGTTTGATGAAAATACATGTATTTATTATTTTGAGAGTCTTTCTATGTACCCACCGCTGGCTTAGAAGTCAATGTGTAGACCAGGCTAGCCTTGAATCCACAGATTTGCCTGTTTTTGCTTCCTGCATGCTGGGATTAAAGGTATTAGCCATCGTGTCCTGTTTGATAAAATTATTAATCTGTTCAGTCCAGAATCTTAGTGACCTTAAAGAAGAATAAATACAAAGATATCTGCACCTTGCTAAATTGTTGTCAAACTGTTCAAGACAAAACGTGGAGAAATAATTCACATACAAAGGCACAGCATGATGCTTAACAGCTGACTTTCATCAGAAATAGTAGGAGCTATTCAGATGTGGTTATACATGCCCATAACCCAGCATTTGGGAAACTGTGGTAGAACCTCTAGGCTGAGGCAAGCAAACGGAACCATGAAAACCAGTGTTTTCGAAATTCGGTGTTTTCGAAAAAAAATAATCAAGATTTGTGGGGTTGGATGTCAGTTGGTTAGCAGTGGAGCTCGTACCCAGCATTAGTAAGGTACAGGGGCCAGTCCCCAGCATCGCTAGAAAGAAAACAGAATTTTTGCTAGGCTTGGTTGTCATGCCAGAAGTCACAACTAAGGAAGCTAGGGCAGTAGAAAGCAGCCCTAGCAACATAGTGAGACCCTGCCTCAAAAATCAAACAACAGTACAAAAACGTGTATCTGTGTATTGATTGAGTAACACCCTTAAGAAGGTAAACAGACAGCCTTAAAAAAATGGAAGTATTTATGTCTAAGTCATGTCCTGAATACAGCCTTTGTGTCTAGGAATTTTAAGACTAGAGAATTGAATAGGTCTGGAGATCATAGTAGACAACTTGCCTAGTATATGTAAAGTGAAGCCCTGGGTTCTGTCCCCAGCACTGGGTATTATGTCAAAAAGAGTATAGAGAAATACAAGCCCTTGTTTGTGACAGAAATGTAGACTGGTATAGCCACTATAGAAACCAATTTAATGATTCCTATAAAAATGTATCAAAATGTCACATGATCATAATCCCATTCCTAGAAAAATTAAAAATAGGTATTGCTGATAGCAACAGTATTCACAGTATATAAAAGGCCTGTTAGCAACCTGGGTGACCACTTAGCATGAATGAATGAACAAAATGTAGTATTTACAGTGGACCTCTTTGTTACTCAGCCATGAAAAAAGAAAATTACTGATACCAGTATCATGCAAATAAATCTCAAAACCATTGTAAAAAGATCAGTGATGCATAAAACGTCATATTTTGATTCCTTTTCTATAAAATAACCAGGCATAGGAAACTTCATACACTGAAGAAAATTAGTGGTTGTTCTGGAATATAAGGGAACAATCAGTTCCAGGGTGATTTCTCAGCGGATACAGAGTGTTCTGAAGGGATAAGAACGTTTTAGAACTAGGAAGACGGTAACAGCACAGCAGTTTTAAGTACATTAAAATGCACTAAGACACCGCTAAAAAGCGCACTTCAAAATGTTTTGTTACATGAATTTCTTTTCCCAAAAAAGTTTTTTAGATCCAGGCTTGGTGGTGCACGCCTTCAATCCCAGCACTCAGGAGGCAGGCAGATCTCTTGAGTTTGAGACCAGGCAGGGCTACATAGAGAAACCCAGTCTTGAAAAAACAACAACAAAAAGTTGGTATCAAATATTGTGGTGAATGTGGTGACACAGTACCTACAATCTCTGTTACTCGGGAGCCTGGGTCAGGCTAGCCTGGGAACCTCATGAGGCCCTGTCTCAAAAATAAAAAACGAGGGCAGCAAGATGTCTGAGCAGGGGACTTTTCACCAAGATTGGGGACTTCAGTTCTGTCCCTAAGACTCACATGGTAGAAGTCAACAAACAACACTGCAGTTGCCCTCTGACCTCCACAAGTATACTGTGGCTTACGTCTCCCCATGCACACACAAAAATAAGTAATTTTTTTACAAAAGTTTTTAAAGGGCTGGAAGTGTAGAGTGCTTGCTTGTCTAGCATATTCAAGGCCTTGTGTTCAATCTTTAACCAACAATAAATTTATGATGATTAATTTTTATATAATGTGTCAATTTTGGGGTTGTAGATACTGAGATAAGAAATGAAGTATTTCTCTGGTATATATATCCCTCCCAGCCTCCCTTAAACTAAGGCATCCATTTTCTACTCTGGCACATCAGGACTCCTGGGCTTTTGGACACTATCTCTACAAGTTAATCCTCGGCATGAATCTCTTGATATAGTTCTATAAATACATAGATATACAGACATATACATGTATGTGTAATCTTCTACTGGTTCCATTTCTCCAGAGAACCAAATACATCGTTATTCAGAAATTGAGGCATTTCAGTTCAATGCTAACGCAGGCTAGCTATCTAGAAAGATCAAGACTCTGTTTTGTTTTTTTAAAAAAACAAAACAAAACACACAAACAAAAAACATTAGAGAAAAAATCTTAAATTCTCCATAAGTAAGCACCAAGACATTTGTTGTTTTTAGATCTTCCTTATATGAACTATTAAAGGTTGTTCAAGCAGCAGGGTGGTGGTGGTGTACGCCTTTAGTCCCAGCAGTCTGGAGGCAGAGGCAGGTGGATCACTGTGAATTCTGAGATCGAGGACAGCCTGGTCTACAGAGTGAGTTCCAGGACAGCCAGAGTTACATCAGGAAAACCCTGTCTTGGCGGGGGGTGGGGGGTGGGGTTGTTCAAGCTTAAAGGATACAGTACCAGATGGTATCTTGAGGAAAACACACTATAAATATTGGTTACAGAGGTAAATATAAAAGACTATAAATAAATTGTTCTTTTATTATCTTAACTGAATTGAAAGACAGTTGCATAATTAAGAACTGTAGTTTGGGGTTTATCAGATAAATATATATAATAACTAAAGAGAAAAGGGAAAAAGAGGTCTCATATTGTTTCTGTATTTTATAGGAAATAAGCAATCTGAAGTAGATTGTGGCTAGTTAAGGTACATACTGAAATTGCTAGAACAACCATTAGGAAAATAACTTAAAAAAATTTTTTTTTCTCCTCTGAGGGAATTAAGGGATAGAGAGATGTCTCAGCAGTTAAAAAATTAAAAAAAAACTTGTTTCTTGCCGGGCGTGGTAGCACACACCTTTAATCCCAGCACTGAAGCAGAGGCAGGTGAATCAGTGAGTTCAAGGTTAACCTGTTCTACAGAAAGCCCAAAAACGAAAAAAGGAAACTTGTCCTTGCAGAGAACCAGTTCTGATTCTTAGCATCCGCATGGACAGGTCCATGGACTTACAAGGTCCAGGACTCCAGTTCCAGGGGATCAGGCTGCCCCTCCTGGCCTCCATAGGCACCAGGCATGCATGTGGTGTAGACATACAGACCAGCAAAACTTCACATATAGTAAGTAAATCTTTAAAATGAAGGCATTAAAATGGCACAACAGAAAATATCTATTCAAAAACACAAAGGAAGTAAAAGGGCCAAGGTTAGAAAGACTGTGTGTTGTACTTGTCTCCGACATCGCCACTGTGGCAGTTTTCCTTCCTTGTCTTGGCCAGCCCTTTTGAGAATCAGGCAAATCCTAGAAAAGAGACAAAAGCAAAATCACCTGTTTGCCAATGAGTTCCTTGGAAGCTGGTAACAAAATCAGGTATAACTCCTAGGAGAAATTGCTGGAGGAAAACCATTCTGGCTGTGTAAAGAATCACAAGAAATGGCATTGGGCGGGCTGCTAAGATGAAGAAAATAAAGTAATACGTATAGAAAACAAGTAGAATGAGAGACTTCAGTCAAAAGGCATAGGTTGTGGCAGGGCGTGCTGGCACTCACCTTTAATGCAAACACTTAGGAGACAGGCAAGTGAATCCCTGTGAGTTCCAGGGCAGCCGAGGCTACAGTAGTGAGAACCTGTTTTGTTTTGTTTTTTAATTTTTAAAAAAGGCATAAGTTGAAGATTAGATAATAAGATTGAACTTTATGCTATGTAGACAAGATATACTTTGGGCAGGCGAAACAGGTTGTAAACAGAAGGATGGAAAGATGATGTGTTGTGTACACTAGAGTTGAGCAATCCTAGAATGAAATTTGATCCGTTTACGGTAGCATTAAACAGAATAAAATACTTTTAGAAATAAACATTAAAAGCTTATGCACTGAAAAACTATCAAAATTATTGGGAGAAATTGAGGTAATCCTACATAAATGGAAACATAATCCATGTTTCTAGTCTGGAAAACTCATTAATTTTAGGATAGCAGTGTCCTCCAATTCTGTATGTGTGGTGTGCTAATTAGTCAGTTTTCAGCAATGACTTTTGCAGAAGTTGACAAGTTGGTCCCAAATTCATATAGAAATTTAAGTTCTAGAATAGCTCATTATTTTGGAAAAGTACAGAGGCCCTTAAAGGTCTCAATTTCACAATGTAACTATATAGCTACAATAATCAAAATAATAAGTAACTGACATAAATTATATATAGTTGACAGGAACAATATTGTGAATTCAGGAAACATTTTTGCACTTTGGTGCAATTGGCATAATAAAGATGACAAGGCAATTCAGTAGGAAAAGAAAAGTCAAGTAAATGATGGTAAATGACTTAGTATCTACACATGCAAGTAGGTGAGTGGGTTCTCACCTCATACTATATACCAAAATCATGGGCCTAAATGTAAGAGCTGAAACTATAAGACTCATTGAATTACATACCGGAGGAAATCTTTATGAGCTTAGCTATGCAGAGTTCTTGTATAGCACATCAAAATCTTGCATCCTTCAACAAAAAGATAACCAGACGTGTTGCTCAAATCTATAATAAGACACCATTAAGAAAAAGGGCTGGGCACGGTGGCACACCCTTAATCCCAGCCCTTGGAGGCAGAAGCAGGTGAATCTCTGAGTTCAAGGCCAGTCAACATTCCAGTGTTTTGGGAGGGGTGCTTAGTAGAGAAATGTGCTGAGGATTTCAGGTAATTGTATCCTTTAATAATCCCTGACACCCACAGTGGAGGAACTGGGATAGGAGCTCTGACAGTAACTCCCAAAACAGAGAAGTCCCTTTTACAGACTTGGGAGGAGAGGCTCCCATGATCAGAGGTGAGAGAACTTCTGAGTTTAGAGGGAAGGAGCCTCTGAGTTAGAAGATTGGTTTATCCGCTGGATTGGATATGAGGCTGTAATTTAGGAAGCTGATCTATTGTCCTACCATACCTTGGAGCTGTTAAGTCCAACTGTGGTTCCTGGGATCGGATTGTCTGGCTAGCACTTGTACCCTCTGTATGTGGGGGTGCATGCATGTGAGGAAGGTAGGAGGACATGTTCAGCCATCAGTTCTTTCCCTCTGTCTTAGGGTTTCCAGGGATTGGACTCAGATCACCTGGCATGGCAGATCTACTTCCTGAATCATTTTGCTGGCTCCCCACTATTTTTTTAAACCTTTCTCCTGAGGGAATTGCCTCCAAACTATGAACATGATAATATATTAATGCCTGATACAGTGATTTTTGTTTTTTTACAGATGTTCTCAAACAGTGATGAAGCTGTAATTAATAAAAAACTTCCCAAAGAACTCCTACTAAGGTGAGTCTCGAGCCCTGATTCTGTTTGCGGTGGTGGTGTATATCAATACTTGTATGTTAAGTATAAACTTGCTCTCTGTTTATCAGGAGGGTCCAACTTTTGACATGTCATCTACAAATGTGTTAGGCTGTATTCATAGCCTTCATGGGATTGGGCATGAGGCCAGGTCAGAAAGTTAGCGTCCGTGAAGTGATTTGTTTACATTAAAATATTACCTGTACTGGCAGACTCCATGAAGAGTATTGCTCCTTATTTTAAAACCGTCCTTATATACCTTCTGTGGCGCAGACTTAGTCTTTTTGAGTCTCACTATGTGGTCCTGGCCTAGAACTCACTATATAGACCAGGCTGGCCCGGAACTCAGAGATACCCCTGCCTCTGCCTCTCAAATGCTGGCTTTAAAGACACCACCAGGCCTGGCCTCTTGTTTTAAAACTAAAAGGCAATAGTTCTCTTCCCTAGACCATGTTTAGGAGTAGGATTTTACAGCATTTTTTTTTTAACTTACAGAAACTGTATTGTAGCATTATTCGTGACACGAAACACAGCCTCCAATCTAAAGATGTCTGACTTAGGAATCATCTAGGAAGAAATTGGCATTTGGGGAATTACTTACAGAGCCCCTGCATTATTGGGGTATTTATCAGAATATTATGTATTCATTTACATAGAATATCATAACTGAGAAGGAAGATACGTTTTCTTCTGGAGAGTTAAGTTACTGTGCTCAGGGACAGCTGTTGTTTTGTCTTTGTAGACAGGCTCTCACTGTGTAGCCCTGGCTGCTCTGGAGCTCACTGTGGAAACCAGGGAGAAACTCCCTGGTTAAACAAAGTGGAACCGCTCCTGACTCCTAGAACCTTTTTAAAACTTTGAGACAGAATCACGATCGGTGAGAGGCTGGCCCTAAGATTGGAGATCTTCCTCATCTTCACTTGCGCCCATTACAGAAGTATACCACCACACTTGGGCTAAATTCAGTCCTTTTAGCCTTAGCTGCTTGGAGTGTAGAGTCTTTGCATGCAGTATTCAGAAATCAGTGGAGTTTGGATAGAATTTTTGTTCCCTCTCTCTGGATCTCCTACTTTCCACTCTTCTGGGTTCTCTGCATTTTCTTTCAGATTTTCTACTTGTAAATGTCTACTTCTCTGGGATAATTTATCTCCAGGGCAAAAGGCATAAAATCACCCCAAAAATTCTTTGTTGATCTGCTTTATATAAGGGTCAGGATCACATGTGAATTGTGGTATTGGGTTATGTGTTGGGGTGCCCTAGACAAAGTCCTCCACAGGTAATGGAGGCCTGAGCACACCTGTCTCTGTTGTCCTCCAAGCTATATGTGGCTCTTAGTCACTTTTCATTGTAGAATATTTATTTGGCATCATTTTATGGAACCCTTAGAAATCAGCCTGAAGTCAAGAGTGGTGACACCCACCTTTAATCCCAGCACTCGAAGGCAGAGGCAGGTGGATATCTGTGAGTTCAAGGTCAGCCTGATCTACAGAGAGTTCATGACAGCCAGAGAAACCCTGTCTCGAAAAAACTAAATAAAATAAAAGTAGAGAAAGAATGGACTTGTGCTCTGACCACTACACAAATACACACACACAGTGGCATGCGCTCCCCTCCCCCCCTTTCTCAAACACACACACTCACACTAAATAAGAGATTTTTAAAAGCTTCTAAAACTAATATCATTGTGTGGAAGATTTAAGGTCCAAGATGGTAAACCATGTTGTGAGCTCGGCACATCACTTATATTCTTGCTTCTGACACCAACTCCATGAAGAAAGGAGGGGATGGAGGAGGGCTGGCAGGTAGGATAGAAAATACAGTTCCACTTCAAAATATGTGCATCAGTTAGAGGCAAGTATATGCTGTGTACATAGCAAGATTCAGGCCAGCCAAAGACTGTACAAACAGAAAAGGTTGACATCTCTGCTGCCCTTTGCTTTTCTTGTTCAGTGCTAAGAATCAAACCCAAGGCTTTGAACATGCCTAGACAAGCATTCTGCCAGTGAGCTGCAACCCCAATCCTTTTGTCTTAAGTATATCTTTTCTGGAGTGATTTGTATTTGTTTGTTTGTTTGTTTTTGAGATAGGGTCTTTCTACATTGTGCCTGCTGTCCTAGAATTCACTATAGACCAGGCTGGCCTCAAACTCACAGATCTACCTAGACTATGCCTCCTAAGTACTGAGATAAAAGGCAAGCACCAGCACGCCCTGCTGATGTAATTTTTAAATGAGTTTGTTTTTATTAATGCTTTTTGTGTATTTTTATCATAGGGAGTGGTTTTGTTATTTGGTTGCTTTTTACTGGTTTTCAGATGGGGTCTCAAAGTGCAGGCCGTTCCTCTACACCTGGTCCTTTTACCTCCACCTCCCAAGTGCCAGGATTTCAAGCATATGCCAGGCTGCTTCTGTCTTAGAAGTAACAAGATCTCACCCTTTAGCACAGACTGGGACAGTCATCTTGCATCAGTGTCCCAAGTACTGAAAGTATAGGCTAAACATCATACTTAAAAGTCTTGATATCTTGTGTTGCTTCATAGATTATCTATATTGTTAGGTTACTTATGGGGAAAAAAATCTGTCATTTGTAATTTTTACTGTGATTTTCTTCATTATTACTTTAGGTAGAATGTTCAAGTCATGTTGAATTAAGGTGATTGTCTTAGTTCTGGCTTTAAAGGCAATGTCTTTTTGATGTAGTAACCTAATATCCAAGAGTTTTAACAGAGATCCACATGTTAATCTATTGATCTAGAGCATTGCTCACATAAATATATCATGAACCTGTAGGTAGAGAAAGAAATAGAATTTTACTATGTCATGTTTCATGGCTGTAATACAGTTTTTACAATTAGTTACCAGCTGTCAGATTCTAGTTTTTTCCCATATACCATAGTAACACAGCTAACTGATTTTTTTCTTTTTGAAAGTCTTCTAAAGGACTGTTAATTAACATCCTAGGCATGAATTGTTAAGATGAATAGGGTAGACAGGGTGTGGTGGGCACACCTGTAATCCTACCAATTGGGAAGCCAATGCAAGAAGATCTGAGTTCAAGGACAGCCAAAGGCTATGTAGCCTTTGTGATGTCTTATTCTCCCCCTCTCCCTACCAGAAAAAAGATGAATAAGATAAATTTTCTGGAGTAATTTCAAACTTACAGGATAGTTGTGTATGGAACCCAAGCTCACCTTTTTTGCTGCATGTGGCGATGCTGTCTCCAACCTATAATCCCAGCATCCGGGAGTCTGAGGCCAGGAGGTCATGGTTTGAGAGCCTGCCTATAAATAGACAAACGAACCAAAAACCAGTTGGGTGGACATGTAGTAAAGGAGGAGGAATGTAAAACTAGTGTAGCCACTATGGAAAAAAAAAACCAACTCTGCAGATCCCAAAAAAGCTAAATTTAGAAATATATCATCAGCATTCCCACTTTTATAGTTAGACTGTAATAATAATAATTGGAGTGGAGACTGGTAGAATAAATCAGTGAGTAACGGCATTTGCCACTAAGCCTGAAGACCTGTGTTTGATCCCTGGGCGCCCTCCACTCACACCCCCAGGTAAATATGCAAATGTAATGAAATAATTGGAATGATTATAGCAGCATTACTGATAATAGTCAAAAGGTACAAGTAACCCAATTGTTTGTAAACTGAAGAATAAACAATGTGACATGTCCATTCACCAGGCTATTACATTACCTTGAAAAGAATGTATGGATATGCTCTATGACCTTTATGCATATTTTAAATTAGAACATAAGCTAACTGAAAGACGCCAGGCACAAAGGGCCTTATTACTCTATTCCAGTCACAGGAAATGTCCTGAATAGACAAATCTGTGGAGGCAGAAAGTAGAGTGGCAGTTGCCTGTGGCTCACTAACTAGGGAGTGTCTAGAAGATCCTCAGGTTTGACTCTGCAGATGACTGTGTGCAGGCAAGGTATTAAAGCGCCACAAGATATATGGAAGTCAAAGGCCAAAACTGTGGGGATTGAGGTCTAGCCACCAGGCTTACTGGCAAGTGCCTTTACTAACTGCTTGAAAGTAAAGCTTTTCTTAAGTTTTTCTCAAATAGAAATCTACTTAGATATAAGATAATGTTCTGTAGCAAATTTAATCACAGATTTTGATGACACTTTGAAGCGTCCTGTACAACAATTAAGAGAATACCAACATCTAAAAAATGAACGCTTCTGATGGTCCAGATGACCTACGGCTGTTTTCAACTGCCAGTAATTAACATTCTGACTCCAGCTAGACAGTGTAGAGATCATCTCGTGTAAAGTAATGTACGAAATAAACCAAACTATCAGGTTAATTGGTTTGGGGAGTTGCAAGATTTTAAGCAAACTTCTTCCTGTGTTCTGTAGTAACCAGCCTCATATTGGACCTAAAGCTGCTTTTCCTTATGGGTGTACATAATGGCTGCCAGCAAATATCGGGTTACTGTCTGGGTGCAGAGGTAGTTAATATTGATCCCTAGTAAAGTCTTTTCTCAAATCTTAGCCCAATTAGTCTAATCCGAACCAGTCACTACAACTGACTCAGACTCATCAACTAGAATGCCGTGGATGCTGGAGAGTGCCCAGCGCAGAATGTAGCACAGGCAAAGGAGCCATGAGTGTCCTTGTTAGGGTTCCTCGAAGTGCAACTCCTCTCAGCCAGACTTCTGATAGGGTTAGGATAGCACAAAGAGGTATGAGCTGGTATGAGAAAATATCTGGGCCTAGATAAAACATATAATGAACAGAAGTTTATTTCTCAAGAGACTGAGAAGTCTAAGACCAAGGTGTTGATATCTGGTGATAATCTTCTCATATGGTGTAACATGTCAAAGATAGAAAAAGGCCCACTCTTTAACAAGGACCTTATCCCCTATAAAAGCACCATCTATTCACCTCTTGAGCTAGCTGCCTCTTAAAAGTCCAACATTTGCCAAGCCTTTAATTCCAGCACTCAGGAGGCAAAGACAGGCAGATCTCTGAGTTCAAGGCCAGCCTGGTATACAGAGTGAGTTCCAGGACAGCCAGAGTTACAACAGAGACACACTGTGTGTGTGTGTGCCCTGGGTGGAGGGGCATGACTGACAGACGGACGGACGACACTCCAACATACTTCTTGTTATTTGGTGTTTTTGAGAAAGTCTTTTAATTTTTATCTTATGTGTGAGTGTTTTGTCTGCATGTATGTCTGTGTACCATATGTATGTCTGATGCCCATGGAGGTAAGGGGTCAGATCCCCCAGAACTGGTGATAAGCTACCACTGGGTGCTAGGAACTGAACCCAGGTCCTGCTAGAGCAGTCAGTATGCTTAACTGCTGAGCCATCTCTCCAACCCCAAGGAAGTCTTACCAGTGTAACTCTGACTGGCCTTGAATCTTCAGCAATCTTCTTGACTGAAGCTCATGAGTGCTAGGATGAACCACCATATCAACAGTAAGTTTTCATGTGGGTTTTAGAGAGGACAAACTTTGTATTTTTTATGAAGTATAAATAATTCTTTTTTGGTTTTGTGTTTTGTTTGTTTTGGGTTTTGTTTGTTTTGTTGTTGTTGTTTTGGTTTTTTTTTTTTTTTTTTTTGAGATGATCTTACTTTGAGTCCTTGGCTGGCCAGGAACTCAAGATGTAGATCAAGACCGCCTCAAACACCTAGAGTTTGTTGGCACTCGCCTTTAATTCCAGCACCTGGCAGAGACAGGTGAGTTTGAAGCCAGCCGGATTTATCGTGAGTATCAGGACAGCGAGGTCTATATTGAGAGACCCTGTCTCAAAAATAAATAAAATAAAACAACAACAAGTCCATCTGCCTCCCAGATTTGTACAAATTTGGGTGTTTTGTTTTGTTTACCTGCGTGTGTGTACCGTGTACCCTTTCTGGTTCTTGTTGTTGTTTTTCATTTTTGTTGTTTTGTTTTTGTTTTTTTTTTTGTTTTTTAGAGACAGGGTTCTCTGTTGTAACTCTGACTGTCCTGCAACTCACTCTGTAGACCAGGCAGGCCTCAAACCACAGAGATCCGCCTGCCTCTGCCTCCCAAGTATTGGATTAGAGGAGTGCGCCCCCACCTGGGTAATACTCTTAGTTTTAGTTGTGGACAAAAGATATTTTTCTGTGTTTCAAGTAAACAAGTAATAGATTTATCATTTTTTATTGGAAAATAAGAATTCTAATAGTTCTGGCTCTACCCCAAGTAAACACTGTACTTTTGTTTTGTTTTGTTTGAGATATGGTCCCACCGTATAGCTCTGGCTGTCCTGGAACTCAGTATATAGACCAGGCTGGTCTCAAATGCAGAGAACCACCTACCTCTCCCCACCCTCACCCCCAGTGCTGGGGTTAGATATATACACCATGACCTGTGGCTCATCCTACTTTTACTTTGGTATTTCCTCAACAGCAACAACAATAATCCTAGGAACTTCCTGGTAACTGAGCATATGGTCATCTGAGAAGGGAACTCCAGGAAAGGGCCTAGAGCTCTGCTTTCTCCCCTATTCTGTGGCCTTTGTATCTGTTCATTTTTGTCCTTCGTGGTCATGATTATAATGAACCTGTGGTGTAAAAAGAAAAAGGTTCTACTTCCTAGCACGCCCACAGTAGCTGACATTCCTTTACTACAAAGCATGGTTGTGATGGCTTTTGCATAGAAAATAGTGTTAACTAATTCCCCATGTGGTCAAAGAGAAATGTCACTATTACTCCTACAGCACATTGTTTTTACTTTATGTGTATTAAGTGTTTTGTCCAAATGTGTATGTCACATGTGTACAGTGCCTGCAAAGGCCAGAAGAGGGCATTGGAACATATGTGTTTTGCCTTTATATATGTTGTACATACACCACAGGCAAGTCTGATGTCCTCATCAGATCCCCTGGAACTGGAGTTACAGATGGTGGGGAACCACCATGTGGGTGCTGGGAACTGAACCCAGGTCCTCCGTAAGAACAAATGCTCTTAACTCCTGAGCTATGTCTGCAGCTCCTCCTACTTTAATATAGAGCAATAGAACTTTCCAGACAGTTCGACATAGTAATATAGTTAAAGTTGTTAATTGTTGGATGTCTTCCAAGGGCCCATGTGTTGAAGACTTAGTCCTTAGACTTTGGCTCTGTTGGGAGGTGACAGAAACCTGAGGAGTTACCACTTAGTGGAAGGACACTAAGTTATTGAGAGTGTGCCCTTGATGGAGGAATACTGGGACCCTGGCTACTTCATGCCCCTCTCTTTGCTTCCTGACTACCACATATTCCCTTCATGTTGCCTCACCGCCTCTCCAATGGTCTAAGCAACCGAATAACTAAGTAAGTGTGTTATAAACGTGGAGTTGTGATCATCAGGTCCTTATCACAGGGATAGAAGTCTCACTAAGACAGTGTCCACTGAAGTATGTAATGTATTTTCTACGGTTACTAGGTGTAAACTAAGGTTTGCATGTCTACTGAATATCATTTTGGTTAAAATAATGGTGCTGAAAGTATCTAGATAACAAGCTCGAATGCCTACTGTGACCTCTCTGGATGTGTGTCAGGAGGATCGTTTGAAACACATGAGAAAGTTGAGTGGGTAAAGGCATATTGAAGGCACATGCCTTTAATCCCAACACAGGAGGCAAAGGCACTCCTATCAGTGTGATTTCAAGGCCAGCCTGGTCTACACAGTGAGAGTCCCAGGACAACAGGGCTACTTAGACCCTGTCTCAACCTCCGTTTCCCACAAAACGACACAAAACCACACATGAGGTGGGCCAGAAAGAATGCTTAGGAGCTAAGAGCAGTTGTATTCTTGCAGTAGATTCAGGTTTGATTACTAGCACCCACGTGGTGGTTCACAACTACCCATAGCTCCAATTCCAGAGGATATTATGCCTCCTCCTGATGCCTGTTAGGACTAGATATACATGCATGCAGGCAAAACACATGTGAGCTGGGGGCGGAGGCACACATTTTTAATCCCTGCACTTGCATGGCAGAGGGAGGTGAATCTATATGAGTTGGAAACCATCCAGGGCTACCCAGCGAGACCCTGTCTCAGGAAAAAAATAAACACCTGTGAGAGCCAGACGTGCACCTGCCAGCCCACAGGAGACCGAGGCAGGAGGATTGCCTACCAGTATGAGGCCTGCCTGCACTTCTGCTTCCACTTTCTTTGTCCTTGTTTTTTCTGTGTTCATGGATTCTTGGGAAAGAAGGAACAGGACTCAAACTGAGGTTCACGAGCATGTAAGACAATCACTTTACCAAGCGGTTATCCTAGTGACCAAGCGCCCGAGTGGCACCTGTTTTCATTGTTTATTTCGCCATAGTTGATTCCTGGGCTTGTGTTAGGTGTCTCACTGACATTGCAGGATATAGAGCAGTTATGTTTACTCATCCTGTTTCTCCTAGCTAAACCCTTCCAATTCAGTTATCACGTTTAGTCAGTCTCTTACGTATAACAAATGAAAATATATCAAATCTAAGATGAGCCTGGTAGTTCAGGTGTGTGATCCCAGTTATTTGGAAGGCTGAGGTCAGAATATCACAGATTCAAGGCCTGCTGGGGCTACAGGATGAGTTTTAAGGTCAACCCAAGACCCTGTCTCAAAAAGTAAAGGGCAGCAGATTAACACAGAAACAGATCCTTTGCATAAGGGAAATTTCTTGTAACAATTCAGTGCTATTGTTAGTTTTTCTTTTTTCTTTCTGACACATGCAACTATTTGAATCATCCAGACCACCTTCTTCAGCTGGGTGGCACAGGTGCATGCTTATAATTCAGAATTCTGGAAGATGAGGTAGAAAGATCAGGCATTCATGGATAGCCCCAGCTATATAGAGAAACCCTGTCTTATAGAATTAAAAATAAAACATCAACATCAGAACTGGAAATATTTAAAATTATGTGATACTGAAAGTAGCCAGAAACAGATTCCCTCCCCCCAGTACATACACACATTTTTTTTTTCAAATGATTCTGACAAAGGAGCCTTGGCCATTTGGTGGGGAACTCAGATGGTGTTGGGAAAATGTTACCCATGTGTAAAGGAATGAAGTAGAACTGGAGAATATAAATGTAGTTTAATGGTAACTCACAGACAGCATGCTCAAGGACTTGTGTTTGATCCCAGCAGCACACACACAAAATGAAGTTAGATTCTTACCTTTTGCCGTGTCCAGTGTCTACCACAAATAGTTGCCCCTCAAAGAGGGGGAGACTAATCATAAAAGCTAAAATTATAAAAATTTTAGAACAAAACATTTTACAATGACTACAGGACTTAAATAGGTGGTTTCTGAAGAAAATTGTGACTGGCCAAGAAGCACATCAGAAGATGCCCAGGCATGGCCTGGTGGCTTGCGTGTAGTACCCAGGAGGCTGAAGCAGGAGAATTGTCCTGATTTTGACCAATCTGTTCTACAGAGTGGGATTCTGCTTCAAAACACCAACCACAAAGGCACAGAGATGCCAATTCATTTTTTTTTTGCTTTTGTTTTTCTTTTTGTTTTTCTTTTTCAAGGCAGGTTTCTTTGTGTAACAGTTCTGGCTATCCTAGAACTCACTCTGTAGAGCAGGTTGGCCTTGAACTCACAGAGATCCACCTGCCTCTGCCTCCTGAGTGCTGGAATTAAAGGCATGTTTCACTACTGCCCAGTGAGATGCTTATTATTTCACAGCCTTTAGTGTGACTGTTAAAAATCAAGAAATAATAGTAATTGTTGACAAGATGGGGCAATTGAAACATTTTTGCACTGGTAGTAGGTGTTTAAAATGGTAGAAATGATAGGTAATAGAATAAAGTTTCTGCAAAACGAACAGTGGCCCAGAAATTCTACTTCTGGGCATATACCTGCAATAATTGAAATCAGGGACTCACATAGGTATTTGTATACATAGGATCAGAAGCAGTTAATACACAAGTATCAGTCAACGAATGTACAAAATACAGTATATATAATGAACTAGTATTCAACCTTACAAATGAAATAATAGTGAATACTTTACCCAGAGATAAAGTAGAATGATGGTTGCCCACAGCTGGACGATACTGGCGAGTTATTATTTAATACAAAGCTTCAGTTTGACAAGATAAAGTTTTAGAAGTTGGTGGTAATGGTTGTATAATGAGAGCCAATACTTAATGCTCCTGAACTGTACACTTTATACAGTTAGGTTGGGGAGCTGGTCCTCAACTGGTATGTCTTCAACATGGGCAGAATTATACAAATTGCTCAGGGTATGTATGCATTTGTTTGAAAGAACTTCTACCCCTGGATGATGGAGTAGTTCATGTGTACATTATTACAGGCTAAATCCAAGAGAACCTTCTGAAGCAACTGTTTGGGGGTAAGAAGGTGACTAGCAAGATGAGGAGGAAAGACTATGAGCAGTGTACAATGATACACATAAGTGAAAATACAATGAAACCTATTATTTTGTACATAAACTTTTTCATTAAAAAAAAAACAAACTGAATATAGTGGTTGCACACCTGTGAGCCAAGCACTCCAGAAGATATTACCGGAGGATCATGAGTTCAAGGACATCCTGGAAAACATAGGGAGGGAGCAGGAGAGAGACTATATAAAAGACAAGATATCTATAAGAGTGCGAGAAATGATAAAAGTTTATCCCCTCTCTTTTTTTCTTAGGATATTTTCCTTCCTGGATGTTGTTACCTTGTGTCGCTGTGCTCAGGTCTCCAGGGTAAGAGTGGCTGACTTGGTTATAGGGGATCTTTTCCTGGCACTGAGACTGACAGACTAGGTAGTCGGCTATTATTTTAGGTGTCACTTGTATATTTTGCAGAAGATATTTCATTGAGAGTACCCCATCCATCCCATGTCATTGTATGATTGGTCTCTCTTTATGTTCTGTTTCTAATGTTTGTGTAATATAAACAGGGGAGGGGGTATGTCGAAAGCATTGACTCTGCTAATTAAGCTTGACTCAAAAAATTATGAGTTTTGCTATTTTTATAGCTCATTTTATACCAGCATGTAGACATGCCTGTGGATATATGGAAGGCTCTTGAGCATCTAATTCTCAAGTTATCTCCATGTAGTCTTTCCTTCAAAAATGACTGAAGAGGAGGAAAAAGCTAGAGTAGACCAGCATTCACAAAGATCCCATGAGGAACTGTTTCCATGTTGGGCAGACCCAAGTGTCTCTTCAAACCACCAGGATAACTCCTACTGCAACTATATTCGAAAAACCATAAATCTTAATGTAGAAATGTCCCCTTTCCAGTAATTTTAATGTAATTCCTCTATCCTAAAAGCTACACTTATTTGCATACCCACCATTTTGGAAACAGTCAGCAGTGTTGTGATTTCTTTATGCTGTTTTTGTCCCAGTAACTGTATTGTATCAAAGTATAAGCATTCTTACAAGTGAGCACATTCTCCCCCAACTCCATGTGAACAGAAGTCATCATCCAGGAACAAAGTATGCAGACCTCATGTCTAAGCCTGTTCAGTTGCAGTCTAACTGAAGAGTGTTCACAAGTGAGCTTTAATTGTGGTTTTCATGTAAAGAAGGGAGGGAACTGTGCCAGATTTCATTACATCTGGACCGTTGGTGCATTGGTATTGTGTTCTCAATACTTAGGAATTGAGATGGGAGGACCGTGTTTGCTCATTGGTGGGGACATGTCTCATGCCAGGTGTGTACACAAGGCCAGGCCCAGTACTGAGCCATGCTGCCAGTGCTTGGAGGTTTTTGTTTTGTTTTTTAATGCAGACTCTAGGAAGGAACCTGTCATTCCTGATTTTAGGCTGAGTTCTACATGTGTCCTGCTCTCCAAAGAACCTGGCAAGGGCTAGCACACAATCAGAGATATATTTAGCCCAAGAAACTCTTAAACATGTGGTTTTTAAGAGTTTTATTTGTAACTTCCCGTGGCTAGCTATTTAAAAAAGAAGAATATGAAGCCACAAAGAGAAAAGTAACATTGACCATGTGAAAAACTTACCTAGGTTTACAATAACTTCTTGCTTACTTACCTCACACCCCTGACATGTTTCTTACTGCTTGTAATGACGGATACCCTTGTGCTTCTCAGAATATCCAGAATTTAGCTTTGAAATTTTTGGAGAAAAGTGGGACATGGTGACTCAAGCCCTTAATCCTAGCACTTGGGAGGCAGAGGCTGAGGGGTCTCTAAGAGTTCAAGGTCACCTAGAGCTACACAGTGAGATCCTGCCTCAAAAAATTGTTCTTCAGAGAAATGGTTATAAGTATAACCTACGATAAATTGCCTTTTAAAATTTGTTATAATAAAAAAATACTGTAGAGCTGGATATGTGATGGCTTATACCTCTAACCCTGGTACTTGAGTATCTTGGGTTTGAGGACACCCTGGACTGCATCATGAGACCTTGCCTCAAACACACAAAGTAGAGTGTATGTTTATTATTCTGAACAATATGTGGCTTTTATTATTTAATTAGGGAAAGATTTTGAAGGCTTTAAAATATCAAACAATACACAACAAATTCGCTCCTAATGAAGTCATTTCTCACCTAATCCTGAATGTTGAAAAGCTTAACAAATTTTCTTGCTGCCTCCAGTATATTGAAGAGACATCTAAACAGTTTTAAGTTTGCAGTTTTAAAATTACTACTGGGGGTTGGAGAGATGGCTCAGCAGTTAAGAGCACTGGTTGCTCTTCCAGAGGACTTGGGTTCTGTCCCCAGCACCCACATTGCAATTCACAACTGTCTATAACTCCAGTTCTAGGGGATCCAACACCCTCACACAGATATGTATGCAGGCAGAACACCAATGCACAGAAAATAAAAATGAATTTAAAATTACTAATGATTCTGGGCCTGGCATCCTAGGACTGTGGAGGCTAAAGCAGGAGATCAGGAGTTGAAGGTCAACCCAGCCTGCATAGTAAGACCATATCTAAAACAAACCACTCAGATACAACTCAGCGGTAGAGTGCTTGCCTAGCCATGTACAAGGCCCTAGATTTTATTTCAGACATTACAGACAATAAAATAAAATTGTCGTTGAGTCAGGTCGGACAGAATATTGATTAATCATGAAGCAGAGCTGAGTGAGTACTTTGGTAATGAGGAAAACACAATTTAAAAGATCACATACCTGCTGCTGCCTCCCCAGGTCTGCAGCGCCAGCCATGGTGCAGGTTGCTTGGAGATGTATGTGGGGACTGAGGAAGTATTTGGTCAGTTTCAATTATTTGTTGGTTGAATTGTGAATTTAAATATTGTCGATTTTCATTTCGACCTCTGCTCATTTCTATCTCTTTTTTTATTTAAAATAGGCCTGGAATGTTCTAGCTCTGGATGGCAGTAACTGGCAACGAATTGACCTGTTTGATTTCCAGAGGGATATTGAGG
Organism: Cricetomys ansorgei; assembly: GCA_026225945.1. NCBI lineage: Eukaryota > Metazoa > Chordata > Mammalia > Rodentia > Nesomyidae > Cricetomys > Cricetomys ansorgei. The sequence goes on from JAMJFZ010001881.1 coordinate 15,983,924, forward strand.
TATAATTATGTGTGTCACCCCATGTATTTCATTAGTAGTTACAGTATTAATCCTAGCCATATAAACCTTTTTTTTTTTTTTTCCCACTGAAGAGGTTACTATTTTTGGGACAGCTGAACTTCATGGAATCCTCCAAGGTTCTCGAGGATTTTCCTAGCTGGGCATGGTGGCTCAGGCCTTCAATCTCAGCAGAGTCAGGCAGGTCAGTGTGAGTTGGAGGCCGGTCTGGCTACACAGTGAGACCCTGTCTCAAAACAAAACAACAAAGTGTTTCTTCAGATTTAGGAAGAGGATTCTGGGATTCAGATCTGGGACTCATGCATGGTAGGCCACAGTCTCCCACTGGCCTGTTCTCTTTCCCTTTTTTCCTTCAGTTTTTGAGGATAAGTGGAATTATTTCCCTGAAATAACACTCAGTTCTTCAACAACTTTAGTCCTGAACTGAGACCAAAAGATTTTGTTTTCATAGTTTTTGTGTTTGCTCATGTAAAGCAAGATATGTTTGTTGATTGAATAGTAAGGAGACTTAAACTTGCTGGGGTGGTATTTGTGTTTATTCTTCATGTGTGTTTTGATTCCTAGGACAACCAAAATGGGGATAGTTTTTATGGAAAATGAAGAATGAGTAAAACTACAATTATTAAATCATTTTTACTAATAAGAGGCAATTTTCTTGATGTGTAGTTTCTCTTCCTTGTAATCCTTTAGTATAGCCTGTTACCTCCAAATAGAAAAGTGTAGCAGCATCCAGGCGTTCACATGCCTGTAATCCCAGCCGTTAGGGATCGAGCCCAGAAGATCAGGAAGAAGTTGGAGGTGGCTCAGTTGGTAAAGTCCTTGCCATACAAACACAAGGACCTGAATTCAGATCCCAGCATCCATGTATAATTCAGGAGTGGAGGTGCACCTGTAATTCCAGAGCTGAGGGAAGGGGCAATCCCAGGTGCATCCCAGGAGCTTGCTGGCTACCATAGCAGAAGCTCCAGGTTCAGAGAGAAGCCCTATCTCAAAATATAGAATGAAGACGCAATTAGAGAAGGCATCCGACAACAGCCCCTCTGTCCTCCATATTTACCTTCACAGGCAAGTGCTCCAGCACACATACGCACGCACTACACAGAGTTCAAGTTCATTCTCCACTAATGCTAATCAAACTAGCCTTGGGTACAGGAGACTTGTCTCAAAATCAACAACAAAAATAGGGCTGAGGAGATGACTTAGCAGTTAGGAGAACTCGCTACTCTTCTTGAAGACACTGGTTTGATTCCCAGCATCCACGTGGCGGCTCACAACCAGCTGTAACCTCAGTTTCAGGAAATTGGGCTCCCTCTTCTGGCCACTACAGGCCCTGTGCTCATGTGATACATAGGTATACATGCACCCAGAAATTAAAATTTAAAAACAAAGCCCCACTAACATGCTGCATTTACCACACAACTCTCTGGTCTCACGGATATGTGTGCTTAAAAAACATGAGCAACAGAATCATCCAGCAAGATGGTAAGCATCCATTGAGTGCCTTCTTTGTGCAGAGTACTATTTTAAAGGTATACAAGACACACAAAGTAATAAAAAAGACACAGAAGTAAATGTGGGCGGCTATGCCCTTCCATAGCTGTATTTAACTCAGGTAAGCCATGTATGTACACATAGAGCTCTACAAGCGCTAAACAGCACCGTTCCTCAAATACGGGCTGCAAGTTGAACAAAGAAAGAATACAGACTATAGTTGTATGTTTTTAGTAGATGGGTTAGTCAGAAAGGCTTTCCCAGAGTAAGTTAAAAAATTTCTTACTTAACAAGCCTTTTCTCTCTGTTTGTAAATTGCTTTATATTTGTTTTGCTTTGGCTTTTTAAATGGGGATATATTCTTGTCAAGGAGATAGCGAAAGGTGTATTTTTGCTTCATTGTCTCTTTCTAGGGCCGAGTAGTGGAAAATATTTCAAAACGATGTGGAGGCTTTTTACGCAAGTTAAGTCTTCGTGGGTGTCTTGGAGTAGGAGACAATGCATTAAGGTAAAAAACAAACTGTTTAAAAACTTGTAATTTCTTAGATTGAAGTAAAGAACAGCACTATCTTACCCAGAAGAGGCTAAAGTACCTTTAAAAGTTCCTAAGCTGTTAAAAGTGCAAGCATATGCTTTGGTTATAACAGAAGTGGTGATCCAGGGCATAGTAGCGTATCCTTATCCTCCCAGCCTTCCGCTTGTTCAGGAAGGAGTCTTTTACCTGTGTCAGCCTGGGCTACATAGCAGGCAGAATAGAAAAGATGAGGTTTCAAAATGCTCCACGTAAAATAGCTCTTTGGGGACCTTGAGTAAGTTGGTTTTTTAGACTTTGTTAACTCAAAGATAGAATCATTTTAGCTTTGGTTGACACAACGATTAATATTTAATCCCAGAAATTGAGACGTTAAGGCAGAAGGATTGCAACTTTCAAGGTCAGCCAGGAGGGCTTTGCCATGAGACCCTTTTGAGAGCACTAAAAGAAGAAAACATTTACAGCCTTAAAGAACAGGTTGTTGTAGGAAACTAACTTCTTTAGACCCACCATCTGCCCTGTGCCCTATTGAACTCGTATTCATACCTCACACAGCTAGCATATATGTGGGTTTGTTTGTTTCTCCTCCGCCAGCAGCCAGTTCTTTGATTTTGCAGGTACTAACTGGATGTTTCCATCCAGTGCTGACACTAGCTGTCCAGAGGTAGTTCAGACCCACAGGCTATCAGCCCGCCCCGGTAGGCGGCCTGTATCTCAGATGCCAGCTGCCAGCCCACAGCACTGTGCACGTTCTCTGTGGATGGCCCATAAATCAGGTGTTCCCACAACTCTTCCTCCTTCGCTAGAACGAATCCCATAATTCAGGAAAGGACTCTTGGTACTGTTAACAGTTAATTATAAAGCATATAAGTAAGTGACTAGAGGAAGTGCTACATAGGGCAAGTGTAGAAGATTGTGAAGCACAGAACTGTTTGTTCTTGTGGAGCTGGGGCTCCCAGCACACCAACCCAGAGGCTCTGGTCCCATGATTTAGTGGTTCTTATGGAGGTTGTATTACAAAGACATAAAGACCAAATATGAGAACAAACGATATTCCTATCACCTGTCTCTCAGGAAAATACATGGGACTTAGGATCTCCATCCTAGAAACTAGGAGTGAAAACCAAGTATGTATTCTGCATATTAAGGCGTCATAGGTGCCAACAGCCAGTATTACCAGTGATAATGCCTTTTTTATATCTAGAATTTTTCCCAACCTTTTTATGACCTTTAACTTTTTTTCCCCCCATAAAGGACCTTTGCACAAAATTGTAGGAATATTGAAGTACTGAATCTAAATGGATGTACAAAGACAACAGATGCGTAAGTATTGAGTTTTAGGAGAATATATCATAGTCCATAGTCTGTCCTGCTCTAGCCTTGACTGTAGGCTGGAGTGTTCTAGTCTTGACTGTAAGCTAGAACATGTTGAATTAAGTTTTCTTGATTTTATGAATGACTTTTGTTTGTCCTATGATGCTAGGGATGAACCCACGCCCTTGCACTGTACCACTGAGCTACATCTCCAATCCTAGAAGAATATCTTAAACGAAAAAACGACATGAAAGCAGAAGAAGAATAGAAAGCTTATTTCAAACTCATCTTTGATATTTAAAATGCAACCTAAAAAGATCTAAATAATAAACACAAACCTAAACAGTTAATGCTATCAAAGGAAAACAACTGTGCCAGTCATGTGCAAGAAGTTAATGCAACCCTTTATCTTTGAGACTCTTAGAGTCAGATGCACAAGTAGGCATCAGAACTTCAGCCCGGGAGTATCCATTAGTAATAATGTGAGTCAAATCCCATTTAAATGCTATGTGAGTAGTTGTTGTGAAGTGAAGCCTCAGAAGCTTGTTGACAACCAGGAACCAGGGCTGTTTATGGAGTTCCCATACAAAATGTACTCTTAGAAAGTTGAGTACGGGACATATGTTGTGTGTTTTATTCCTCTTCTCTGAGGTCATAGTATTGTTTCCTTTACTATAAGAAAGGGTCTAGGGTCTGGGTGTACAGCTCATGTCTGTAATCCCAGCCCAGAGAAGGCTGAAGCAGGAGGACTGCTTTAAATTTGAGGTTGAGGCCAGCTAGGCTACAGAACGAGACCCTGTCTCAAAAACATGAAAAAAAGATTGAGATGTAAGAACACTTGTTTAGCATATGCAAGGCCAGCACCACCAGAAGCACAAGAAAAATATTACAGGGCTAAGAACACAGCTCCATAATGGGGTACATGCTGCATGCTTCTGGCCTTGGGTTTGATCACTGAGCGGGGTCTCTATCTGAAATAATTCTGTTGATAAATATTATTTCTAAATTGATTGGGGCTGCTCAGAAAACTTTTTGGGGAGATTTATTTTGTTTTTATTCGTGTGTTTGTGTGTGTATGCACCTGTTTGTTTCAGGGTGTGCTGGGAGGTAGAGACAAGAGAATCTGCAGTTTAAGACCAACCTGTGAAACTCTTATCTCAAAAACAAAAGCAAGACCCCAAAGTTATATATGTCTATAACCCCAGTGCTTGGTGTTTGTGAGGTAGAACGAGGTGGGTTATGAGTTCAAGACCAGCCTCTGCTACATAGTGAGTTCCAGGCCATCCTGAACTGCATGAGACTCTGTCTCTGAACAAAACAAGAATGGGGCGTGGAGGAATAGGTCCCAAATCAGTTAATAGAAACTGAAATAAAATAATTCAACTTGGGTTCGTGTATTTTATTTTATTAATTTTATTATAATTATAATTTTATTAATCCATGTTGGTGCCATAACAACTCAGAAAGAAAGTGCCTCTACTGCCTTTTTTGTTTGGTCTGAAGGTTGAACCCATGGCCTGTGGTGCTTATGGGTGCTCTAACACTGAGAGCCCATCACCTAGCCTTAGCTGCTAACACTTTGTAGCTGTTCTTGTTCCCATCGACCTCCCCTACTGACTCGTCCTCACTGATTTTGTCATTACTTGAAGAAAGGCCAAGAAATGGTATTTAATCTGTAAATATTTTAGACTAGATCCACATCTTAAAGATCAGAGCCTTTTTTTCTCTTTAGTAATGCAGATCAAACCCAAAGCCTTCAGCATGTTAGGGAAGCTCTACTGTTGAGCTAAAGCCATGGCTCCAAGTCCGTGACATTGCCTAGGGCTCCTGACCCACCAACCTGATGCAAAGGTGTGAATAGTGACTACACAAGGTCTGGAGTTGCCTCTTAGACAGGCTCGCTTGGTTTGAAACATCAATTAAAATGACAAGAAGGAAAGCCATGGCTCTTTAAGTTTGAAACTGTGGGTGAGTAAGGCTCAGGATATAGCAGAGGCAATGGAGGCAGCCTCAAGGACATGTTCTCTGGGCTGGAGAGAGCTCAGGGCTTAAAAGCACTTGATGCTCTTACAGAGGACCCAGACTCAGTTTATCGAAATCCCTTGTGGCTTACAACCTTCAGTAACTCTAGCTCAGGGAGAGCTGGCACTCTTTTCTGGCCTCCGTGGACAATCAGGCATGCACACAGTGCACTTACATTCAGGCATACACATAAAATTAAAATAAATACATCTAAGAGACCCCATATATCCTATATTGGCCAGAAGCTATGTTCATGGTCAGCAGAGATCAGAATGAACATAGCATAACTACACACTTCTGGTTGGTAGAGCTTAGGCACACATAAAAGGACACAAGGAAAAGAACCCGAACCTTGTCCTCTCTAACCCACTTGTGAACTGTCAACATAGCAGGGAAGCTGTACTTCCATGGGCAGAACACTCAGCAGCAAAGAAGTTTGGTGGAAGTCAGAAAACCAGAAAAAAGTGCCAAGTAGAAACACCAGCAGCCCGCTGTGTCTGAATGAGGAAGACTTCAGCTAGAGTCTCTAGACTATGCTAAGCAGATAAATAATGACCCCACCTCAGGAAAAATAGAATCTAGTCAGTAGACAGAAAGTATTTAAAGGGGAATGTGCTATAATATAATCCCAGAAGTTCGGGAGGTAAAAGCAGGAGGTTCTGGAGGTTAAAGGCAGGCTAGACTACATAGACCCTTAGCAAAAAGCATTAAAGAGGCCTTGATATGTAGCTCATTGTTGGAGTGACCAGCATTTATGAATCCCAGAATTCAGTCCTTAGCAACACACATACAGAGAAAGAAACACACTTTAGGTTCCACACGAATAAGTTAAAAATATAAAGATAGATACTGGGCATGGTTGTTAATACCTTTAATCTCATCACTCAGAGGCAGAAACAGACAGGTCTCTGTGAGCCAGAGTCCAGCTGACCGACATAGCAATATCTAAGCCCTATAGGGCTGCAGAGTAAGACCCTACCCCCCCCCAATACATGTAAAAATAAAATCATGGAAAATGCTCTCTATGCAAGCAGGATATTCCACACAGTGATTGTAGGGCACACATTGTTTTCTGAGACACTTGGAACATAGTCTAGAATATACCATAGGCTGAGGACTAGACAAGACTTAATAAGTTAAGATTGAAATAACAAACAGGGTATTCTCCTTATATAACTAGAGAACTAAACTAGACCTCTCCAACAAAGAAAATGAAGAAATACCAAGAATTTAAAAATCAAAGCAATATTCATCTAAATAATTTATCTAAATAATTATTTAACTTAGAATAAATAAATAATCTAAGTTAAAGACAAAATTTTAAAAATCTTTTGAGCTGAATGGAAATAAGCTAGCCAAGCATGCTGATTCATACTGTCGTCTTCACACATGGAAGGCTGAGGCAGGAGTATTGCATTGAGTTTCAGACCAGCTTGTATGAGTATCTCAAAACCAATTAAATACAATTTTCACATATCATAAAAAGGGTCTTCATTTTCTTTTAACAGAATAAGCATAAAAACTTACAGCCAAGCAAGGCATGGTGGCGCACACTTTAATCCCAGCACTCGGGAGGCAGAGGCAGGTGGATCTCTGTGAGTTCGAGGCCAGCCTGGTCTACAGAGTGAGTTCCAGGACAGCCAGGGTTACAACAGAGAGGCCTTGTCTAGAAAAAAATACCACCATAAAACCATTCTTCATTTGTGGGCAGTCTTGGGAGTCTCCAAGGAGGCATCTGCTAAAATACCTGAGTTACTGGCCCACAAAAGCTTAAATAAATGCTATTTTAAGCTGAGTAATTTTAGAGACTTTTCCCAGTTTGGTGCATGTATAAAAAACTCTGCCATGCCTGACAAGGAGTCCACACTTGAATTCTCAGCATTCGGGGCTGAGGTAGAACTAAGGCACAAGTACTAGGCTGGCCAAGGCACTAAGTAACTCAAGCAAACCTACATGGAAGGCTGAGATCGGAGGATGAAGAGTTCAGATTTTGCTTGGCCTACAGAGCACGTTCAAGATCAGCTTGGGTGACTCAGTGACGGCCTGTCACAGTAAAGCAAGATACCTAGAGCTGTGAGAGACGTCCACTGATGGTAGGTCACTGGCCTGGCACACGCGAGGCCCTCGATCCACTCCCCAGAACTACGGAAGAAGTGCTGTCATGGTTTCACTATGTAGCTCAGGCTAGCCTTTCCACATGCTGGGGTGATGGGTCTGTGCCACCACACCGTGATACAACATTCACAAATAGTGAAAGCCTTCTTCCCCTCTAAGGTCAGGAGCAGAACAGTTGTGCCACTTTGGAGTCTGGGCATAGGGCAGGTGGAGTACTGGAGACATTGAACCCAGGGCCTGTAGTACATGAAATATGCACTCTTCACACTGAGCCAGTCCCAGCCACTCTGTTTCTAGTCCACACTGCACTGTAGCATCCAGACGGTACAGTAAGTTTGAGGCTTTTTGTTTCGTTTTGTTTTTTAATATATTCTGGACAGATGGAAAATAAATCAGCAGAGACAATGAAGTAAAACCTTATTTACAGTTAACAATCCTACAGATCTGTTCTGTTCATACTAAAGCATGAACGAGGGCTGGAGAGACGGCCCATCTGTGAAGTGTGTGCTGCTATTGCAGAAGACTTGGGCTCCCCTCCCAACACCACATCCGGCTCCAGGAGGTCTGGTGCCTCTGGCCTCCAGGTACCTGCCCTTAGGAGCTAATAACACCCTCAACACACACAATTCAGAGATGGTTGTGTATGCCTGTAATCCTAGCACCTGGAAAGCCAAAGGTAAAAGTTGGATCAGGAGTGCAAGGCCAGCCTCAGCAATTTAAGATGCTGCCTTAAAAAAGTAATCATGGTGGCCCACACCCTTAATCCCAGTTTTCAGGAGGCAGAAGCAGGTGGATGTCTGAGTTAGAGGCCAGCCTGGTCTACATAGTGAGTTCAAGGACAGGTAGGGATACACAGAGAAACCTATCTTGAGAAAATAAATAAACAAACAAATAAGGGTAAAATTAAAAAAAAAAAAATATATATATATATATATATATAAACCACCAAAAAATTCTGGAATTCATAAACAACTTTTAGAAGCCCTCTAGGGCTGGTGAAATGCTTGGTATGTACAACCTGCACCCGCTGCACAAGCCTGGCAAGCTGGGTTCAGTCCCTGGGACCCACAGAAGAAGGGAAGAACTAACTCTCTACAGTTGACCTAGCTACCTAGCTAAGTCTCATGCTGGACAAGGCAGTGATCCCTGCAAGAGGGGCATCTCAGGAGCTCTGCATTTACAGTCTGAGACGCTGTCTCAAAAATGCAAAGTAAACAAATAAAAAAAAACCTGGGCAAAAGGGGGGAGATGGAAATAGTAGTAGCACTTGGGGGACTGAGGCAGGATTTTGTTAGTTCAAGGCCAACCTTAGCTACAGAACTACCTTGCCTAAAGAAAGAAAAATTTCTCTATGTCTCTATTTCTGGCCCAGCCCTTTCCTGTGCTGATAGTGCACCTGCAGACATGGTAAAATTTCCTAAAAACCCACATGACTTTCTGTAAGACATAGAGCAAGCACCAGCCTCAGGAAGTGACATGGTACCTGGAAAGGACCCTGTGTGTGCCCAGGGAAAGCAGCATTTTGTCAGGAAATAGTGGCCATAGTGGGCAAATTATAAAACTACAAAGGAAAGTGTGCTGAGGCGTAAGTGTATTGACCCAGCTGGAGATCTGAGAGAATTCTGGCTGTTAAAAGATGTAAGCGTTTGATCCAGTTCTAAGACAAAATCATGAGCCTGTATTTTTGAGGCTGTTTTGCTTGTATCATGTCTGCACCACATTCAAGGCTAGTACCTGTGGGCGTCAGCAGAGGGCATCAGATCCCCTGGAACTGGAGTCACAGACAATTGTGAGCCACCATGTAGGTGCTGGGAATTGAACCCTACATGGTGGCGCTCGGAATTGAACCCAGGTCCTCTAGAAGAACAATCAATGCTTTTAACTGCTAAGCCATTTCTCCAGTCCCAAGCTTTTATTAAAAAAAAAAAAAAAAAAAGGAAGAAAGAAAGAATTAATGAATTCCTGGGCTCAGCATGACTGTGCAAGCCTGATGGCACATTCGATCCCCAGAAACCACAGTGGAAGCAGAAAACCACCTCAGGGCACATAGGGGGAGGCCCTCCCAAAGGCTGGCCTCTGGCCTCACGCTCATGCTATGACGACTGTGTGGCTGCACTCCCAGACACACAAAAACGATAAATAAAATTTAACCAAGGCACTTGATGATACGTAGGCCTGACACCTTGAATTTACACTGCATCACAAACCTTTCTCAGTAATATGCATTGTGCATCAGAGCCGTAAAATTTTCATAGCCTCCCAAGAGAAGCAGCTATAAACACTAGGATCATTCTAAGTAGGAAAAAGCAGGCATCGGTTATTTACAAAACATTTAAAAAGCTGTGGTGTGTATAATCTGCACCACAAGACACTGGTGTCTGATTTACATCTGGAAATACTGGGAGCTAGGGACAGCCCCCTACGTGAGTGCTCTGAGCACAGGAACTCCAGAAAGCTAGCACCAAAAGCTGGCACTGCTTCCATTTTCACTTCATCTTCTATTCAAGAAAGCTTTTTGCAGGGCAAGCACCTTACCCAGCTTCCCAGGTGTGTTCTTACATTAACTGTGTGTTCACTCTTTTCTTTTTCTGTTTGCAGTACCTGTACTAGCCTTAGCAAGTTCTGCTCCAAACTCAGGCACCTTGACTTGGCTTCCTGTACGTCAATAACAAACATGTCTCTCAAAGCTCTGAGGTAAATTTTTATAGTAGTATGCCTATTAATACATACTTTGAAAAAATAACTGACAATACAATTGGAGTTGAAGACACGGACGTTTCGTGGGTGTGTACTGTAGTTCCCAGGAGACATTTTCTCTCGCTCCTGCTCACTTTAAAATCACAGGGTACATAAATATGAAGTGTCTGTAGATAACAAGGATTTTTAAACAGAGTAGTATGGTTATCCACTAATGGTTAAATGTTTATAGAAGACTGCTCTTTTAAAAAGAAAAGAAAAGGGCATCCATGGTTAAAATGGAGTCTGGAGCCAGGTCATCTGTCATCTGACAACACTGGCTGAACAAGGCCCCAAGAGCTTTTCCTTATCTTGTAGCATTGTTACTAGGATTACATGAGATACTATGAGCCTGAACTGTAGAAAGTTGTGCCTGTCTTCAGTAGTTTGTATCGAAGACCTTCATATGCTTCAGCCTAACACATGAGGGGCTTTAAAGGCCACCTGGCGTATGGGAGTACGTGTCTGTCATGCTTTTTTGGAGTACTTTAAAGCTGGAGCTTGTTCACACCAATAGTCCCAGCACTTAGAGAGCTAGGGCAAGATCATTAGTTCAAGACCAGCCTGGACTTCATAGTGAGATGGTCTCAAACTGAGTGGCAGAGAGAGATAGTACTTGATTGTAGGTTTTTATTTTCCTCACAGTTGGATCTGAGGGCTTTGCACATGCAGCGCAAGCGCCCTCACTAAACTTTGTCCCAGCCTCTTTCATTGGTATTTGTTTGCTGTGGTTTTCTGTTTGCCTTAAGACAGGGTCTCACTGTGTATCTCGGAAACTCGCTATGTAGACCAAGCTGGCCTTGTACTCAGAAATACACCTGCCTCTGCCTCCAGAGGACTCTGGGTTTTGTTTGGTTTTGTCTTTTAATTTTTAGATAGTGTCTCACTATGTGGACTAGACTGGCCTTCAGCTCACTCTGTAGTCCAGGGAGGTTTTGAATTTGTGATCCTCCTGGCTCAGCCTCTGAAGTTGCTGGGACTACAGAGTGCTACCAGCCTGGTGTTTAAAAAAAAAAAAAATTAAAATAAGATTAAAAAGTTTAAGACAGCATGTCATAATTGCAAGCTGGCCTTGAACTCTATGTATGGCTGTGATGGTCTCAAACTTCTGAAACTCCTGCTAATGATTACCAAATACAATGTACTTTAAAAAAAGAGTGAAATACTCATTTCTTTTAGAAATTTACTTTAACTAGACTTCACTAAATAATGAGGGTGCTGTGTGTTGGTTCTGCTTACACACATTAGGGTTAGCCGAGCTCTCTGTATTATGGTGCTGAATATCTATAATCCCAGCATCAGGGAAGCGGAGGCAAAAGCCGTGCTACAAGTTCAAGCCCAGCCTGGGCCATGTAGCCTTAAGGCATCAAGGCTACATAGCAAGACTCTATCTCAGAAAGAGAAAGGGTTAGAGAGTGATGTAAAGCACTTTTGAAAAAGTTCCTTTTGAAACTTCCTTGTGAATACACAGTGAACCTATGAATCCAAAATTGCTTGCTTTTAAGACCATAGTATGGTGACAACATTTATAAGATACTTTCACACAAATGACTTCATTTATTGAAGGCTTTATGAGTGGATAGGACAAGCATTTACAGATTTTTAAAAATCTAAGAGGTTGTAAGGTTCCCAGTGCTTCTGCAGCAGCCATGAAATGTGAATAAGATGTGCCTATAGGTTTCACAGAGGCCACGGGCAGAAAAGACTTTAAGCATACATCGTATTGCTGCATTAGCTGGTGATAGAAGTGAGTCTCTCAGTGTGGGCAAACCTGGGGCAGGATATGGCCAGTCTTGGACTGAGAGATTCAGACAAGCTTCTTAAAGTGACTTGGCTGGAGTCATATTATTTACTTTGGAGAGGAATTTAAGCCTAGATCGCCTGGCATTATTTGAGGACTTTTCTATAAGCAGGACACTTAAAACCGTTCAAGCAGTGTTTCTGGGGACAGAAAGCTTGAAAGCCTTCAGTATTCCACGTAGGACTAAATTGGTCAAAGCAGAAAGAATCAATGGTGAATTTAGTATTTTACAGATAGAGGTTGAACATAATCTATCCTTACTTCAGCCTGTAGAAACGGTGTTCTAGAAATGTCCCAGATACAGAAATATATAGAGCCTGTATTTTTTTTTAATAAAGTTTGAAAGTCCTCATTACAGTACTGTGATACTAGTAAAGCTCCTTGATGAAAAGTCCAAGCTTGAATCTGAATTGTCATTTGTTAACTTTATAAACTTAAATTAGTCATTTAATTTCCATTTCCAATCTGTATCTGAAAAACAGTATGTGCTTTGTGCTTGTTGGATGTACTGGATTTAAAATACCCTGCCTGGTGATACAGTCCCACATGAACACCACAAAGATGAGACTTTGCTGGCTTTGGGATTGGAGGTAGTGATATGCTTGTCTCATTTTGTTTTATCCTAAGTGAGGGATGTCCACTGTTGGAGCAGTTGAACATTTCCTGGTGTGACCAAGTAACCAAGGATGGCATTCAAGCACTAGTGAGAGGCTGTGGGGGTCTCAAGGCCTTATTCTTAAAAGGCTGCACACAGGTAATACTCCATGTAGTGCTTGTGAACGTCAGAGGAACCATAAGCTCTTCGTAGGTATTCCCAAGATGTTTGTCTGGAGAAAAGTGGGAGTTGTAGATGCTACTGACTCTGAAGACACATGCTTGCCAAGAGCTAGAGTGTTTCTCTCAGAATTGAAGAATGGGAAGAATTACTATCGGACCAAAGTGTAAATGGGGAGGAGGGACAGGGTGGAGAAGACTACTCATGGAGTGTAGTTTATCTGTACAAGAAAGAAAGTTTCTTTGTTCCTGGTTACTTTGAGCTGAATCGGCAAAAGGGGTAATCTTGGCTATTTATACTTGTGTGGCCAGCAGGAATTGTTCATAGATGTGCCAAGTCTACAGCAACTGCATTTTAAAGGGTTCATTTTACCTCCTGCTATAACATCACAAGTACAGCACTTCTTTTCATTAAAAAGTTTACAAACCAGGCATGGTGGTACATCCCTGTAATCCTAGTATTTAGGAGGCTAAGGCAGGAGGATACCTGTGAGTTCAAAGCCAGCCTGGGCTACGTCATAAGACTGTCTCGGGGGGAAAAGTAGTAATAAATAAATAAATAAATAAATAAATAAAACTCAATTTTCAGTTAAACACTGATCAGATAGCATTAGAAAGAATATCTGAGAGTGGACTTAGATGGACTGGCATTATTTTATCAGTGGTTGCTAAAGCTGTACCATTGTGGATTTCTATAATGGATTCCATTAAAAATGCCCCTGCTTTTGCCATGATGTGAAGAGTTCCTTTGTTTGAAACAGAGCTTTGGATGTATGATTGTCTTAAAACAACAGCTTGAGCTTCTGGTTATTTGTGAAATCCTGAAAAATATTGATTGGAATGTATCGCTATGATCAACTCCTTACCATCTGTCCCCATCGCTGATCCCCAACAACGATAAACACTGGGGCCCCCACATTCTCAGCTTCTTCTCCCAAAAGCTTGTTAAAAAGGAAAAAGATGTATATAGGTTGTAGAAGTGTGAGAGTTACTTTGCCTTCTTCCATAATGCATCACAAGTATTTGTTAGAATACAATCCAGACATGATGCTGTTACTACTAGGAATGAATGAGGCATGATCATATTTTTTTTTAATTCTGGTTCATTGTTCCTTTGAAACAATGTCAGTAATCCCTTGTTTTCTAATCTTTGCAGCTAGAAGATGAAGCTCTCAAGTACATAGGTACACACTGCCCTGAGCTGGTGACTTTGAACTTGCAGACTTGCTTAGTAAGCATTCCTTCCCATAATGCCTCTGTATTAGTAATTCCTCCTAATAATGTTATTATAAAAGTTTCATCAAAAGCAGTGGCTTACAGGCATAGTGACACACACCTTCAATCCCCCACTGAAGCCCCAGCACTGAGCAGATTGAGGCAAGGGATCATAAATTGAAGGCGGGCCTGGGTTACATAGCAAGTTCCAGACCAGACTAAGCTTTATAGTAAAACTGTTTCAAAGACAAATAGGCGTAATGACGCACACCTGTGATCCCAGCATCTGAAAGGCTAAAACAGAAGAAGTGGTGGGAATTCACAGCAAGCCTGAGTTACATAGTGAGACCCACACAGATATTTGTATATACCTCCCTTTTTATATTTTTCTATTGTAACAAGTCTGATTATATAGCTCAGGATGGCCTTAAACTCAAGATCCTCTGTCTTGGTCCTTCCAGTGCTAAGGTTATCGGTGTATGCCCATACACCCAACTTTGACATTTTACTTTATTATAACATTTTTGAAATTTCAAATGTTATTTCAATTCAAATTAATTTAGATGCTGTGGTGACATTGTAGCCACCCACAATTTATTTTTTCACTGATAATTTTCAACTATCCTTGTAAACATGTTTTTACTAGCAAAGGGGTGTTGTGCTAGTTGGGCATTTGTACGCTTTGTTAATCCTGGCACTCAGGAGGCAGAGGCAGATGGATCTCTGAGTTTGAGGCCAGCCTGGTCTACATAATGAGTTCCAGGACAGCTAGGACTACTTAGTGAAACCCTATCTTGAAAAAACAAAAAAGAAAAAGACTGCTCTTCTTACCTAGATTTTAAAGCTTTTCTGTTGAGCTCTCCCTGACCTGCCCCACATGCTCTCCCAGAACCATTAGGGTAGGAAGATCCCAGTGTCACTTCTCCGCTTCCGACAGGTGGGAGCCAGCGGACACTTTCCTTTAGGTTTGGAGTATCTGTGGGTGTTCAGCCCACCTAGACTCCTGAGTGTTGCTGCTCCCACAGAGGTATCGTGTCTCTTCTGTATGTGATGTCCATTGATTTCTCTTGGTTTGTTTCATTTTAGCAAATCACAGATGAAGGCCTCATCACCATATGCAGAGGGTGTCATAAGCTGCAGTCCCTCTGTGCCTCTGGGTGCTCCAATATCACAGACGCCATCCTGAACGCACTAGGTCAGAACTGCCCTCGGCTTAGGTAAACATTGTTTATTCGGCTCAGAAAAATCAAGGGAAGAATAAGGTGCCCTCATCCGTGTTTTTCCCTTGGAATTTTAAAACTTTAAGGTCACTGCAATGCCACTACCCTTCTAGCTGACTACCTGCTGGCTTTGTACTATGATGACATATAAATAACATGAATCAAGAAGCAATCTTCCTGGTCATAGTAGAAAAATTAATATTTTAATAAAATTCCTTTCTTTACTTTTTAAAAGTCCACCCCGAGGCCATTCATATGCTTGTAATCCATAGAAGACAATCGTTTTATAAACTTAGTTCTGCAAGAGAACCTCTTGTTAATTATCTTTAATTTATTTATTGTCAGGCAGGGTTTCGTATGTTTTCCTTATGTAGCTCTGGCTGTCCTGGAATGCATTCTGCAAACCAACTAGCCTCAAATGCAGAGATCACCTACTTCTGCTTCCTGAGTGCTGGGATTAAAGGCATGAGCCACCTTGCGCAAGGATGTTTCTCATCCTTCAGAAAAGTTTTGTTACTCTGTAGGCCTTCTCTGCCTGAATATGGGAGTGTAGCTGGGATTTAGTGGTGCACGCCTTTGATCCCAGCACTCAGGAGGCAGAGGCAGGTGGATCTCTATGAGTCTGAGGCCAGCCTGGTCTACAGAGTGAGTTCCAGGACAGCCAGGGCTACATAAGGAAAACATGTCCTGGGGGGAAAAATGAATATGGGATTATTTGAATGTTTACCTGGAGTTCTGTTAGGATGCACACAGTATCAAGTGATACTCTGGAAGAGCATGCTTAGCTACTGTTTTGTAGTGAGTGTGGATGGTCTTCATGTGACTTACAATGATAGGAAGCTTATAGGTTAGGTATGGTTTTAGGTGCTTTAGAAATAGTGATGTTAACACAAGCACCGTTTCTATCTCCATATCCTAGGAGAACAGCCAAAGTTCCACGGCCAGTTAGTGCTGAGCAAGGATTCCAAGACAGGCACTCCAGTACCAGAGCCCTCGAAGGCACTCTCTTTCATTTTCACACAGTAACGATTGTAAAGCCACAAACCTGAAGCTTGTTCTGATGACTGCCTGGTGATGGGCCTGACTAGAGTTGCCGAAAGTATCGAGGTTTCAACCTAGAGTAGAGGTCTTCTCAAGGGCTAAGGAAATAACTAGACTTCACCTTCTCTACCTTCAAATGAGGGCTCTTCAGCTTCAGCTTCCTGTGTTCGTCCTGAGGACGCAAAGGCTCTCGGCTGTGATGTCAGACCATGTTCTCCCTGAAGCGTTGTTTTCTTCTTATTTGATAATGACTGATTGTGCTCTAGCTTTTACCTTTTAACTCTGGTTTTCCGGGTTTTTAAGGGAACAGATGATCTTTGCTACCATCACATAGCACAGCAGTCACCAGACTTTACACAGAAAAGAGCAACCTTTGACCCCTCAGTACTGTGGCTGGTATGGGGTCGGTGTTTAGCAGTTGCTGAACAGGAGCGTGGCTTCCTTCTGTACTCCCAGGAGCCTGTGGGGGAAAGGCAGCTTTGAGCATGGGGTTCCTTACTAGGGACAGATCTGTACGCCAGCAGTCGTCTTGTGTTTGAAACCATTGAAATACGCAGAGGCCTACTTGAAAGACAGAGAGTAGTTTACTTCAGCCACAGGCTAACTGGAGCAAGAATATTTATCTACATTTCCTTTGTTTTCTAGGAGCAGGCTGCCCTCTGGGGGTAAGCAATATGCCATCAAGAAGGCTTTTAATGCAATTTGGCATTAACTACAAACTTCAGTTATATCCCTCTGTATTCTTTGATTACATAACCCAGAAATGTGGTATTGACAGGACCACTTTATGACTTCATGAAAACAACCAGCAAGATCTGTATACAAACTCGTTCAGTTATTGATTTCACTCTATATTATGAGCTGTTAGAGAATAAAGATTACTTTCTTAAATTCTTGCTGTTTTAATAAAACCAGGTTTCAGGAACCAAGAGCCTAACTTTCTTTTCACTTTGTTTTTTTTTTAACAGAATATTAGAAGTGGCCAGATGTTCCCAGTTAACAGATGTGGGCTTCACTACTCTGGCCAGGGTAAGTGTTTCTCTAGGTTCTGTAGTTGGTTTCCAAAGGTTTTCTTTGGAGATTTTATTTCCGAGAAAGCAGCAAAAAGAGAAATTATAGCATGGTAGCAGAAATAAATGTGAGACAGGGAGATCTCCTCTGTGGCTGTGTTAGCCTTGTGCTGGAGCCACAGAACTGTTACCAGCAGAAATGGTAGCCAGCTTTGGAGTTGCAGACTTGTGTTGGAGAGCATGACACTCTTTGCTGAGACTTGGGTTTTGCATAGCCTCATTAAGATAGTGAATTATATTAAGAAATTTGTAAAACTCTGTTATTTGGTATGTGATTGACGGAGAGTAATGTTCAAAGAGATACAGGCCTGGTTAATAATGTACCAATCGGAAGAGACTTTTCTGTATCTCCAGGGGGTTGTAATACTTCCATTATGGTTTACATAAATCACTGTAAAACAACAGCATTTTGCTGGGCAGTGGTGGCGCATGCCTTTACTTTCAACACTCAGGAGGCAGAGGCAGGCGTATCTCTGTCAGTTCGAGGCCAGCTTGGCCTACAGAGTGAGTTCCAGGACAGCCAGAGTTACAACAGAGAAACCCTGTCTCAATCAAACAAACAAACAAGCAAAAAGTATGATAGGAAATGGCACTATGGCACTATGCTAACAGCAACCCTGAAACAGAAACCCATGATTTGATCAGTATGTCTAATACAGTCTCTTAGTTTTTTGACTTTTATAATTTGCCAGTGTTTTAAAAGTTTATACTGAATTATTTGGCATTGTACTTCATAGAATTGCCATGAGCTTGAAAAGATGGACCTAGAAGAATGTGTTCAGGTAAGAGTGTGTTTTTATTCACAGGGAGATTGTGATAGAAACAGTATGCGTATTGCAGAATGCCTAAACCTCTCCCCTTATGTAGAACACCAAAGAGCCTTGCAGTGTCGCTGATTGTCCACTTTCTGAGGTCTCTTCCAGGCCCACCAGACGCTACATAACAGTTACTGTTTATTATTAAATTAGTATCTCCCACCCATTCACCTCTTGTTCATGCCCAAGTGCTCTCTGTGTCTTTTCTATTGTTAATCCTTCTGAATGGATAGTCTGCCCTCTCCACCCACCATTTCTGAGATCCTCTCAAGCTGTGTGTAATAGAAATAAAGGTTGGAGAGGTGTTTGAAAAGAGATACTGGTTTATTTCTCATCCTAGAGTCACTCTGAAAGGCCATTTTCCTCCTGTAACATTCATAGGTCACCCAGGTTCCAAATGACTCCAGTTGTCCTATGTGGTGGTGTGCCTTTATGTGGGGAGAGCAGATACCTTAAATTTTAAGGGGACAACTTTTAACTTATTTTAGAACACTCAGTGAGGATGGCGAGATGATTAGTTTAATTAAAATATAACACACACACACACACAAACAAAACACAGAATTTTAAACAATGAAAACTTAGAATCCAGAAAGGGTTGGCAATTTAGATAAATCTTAAATATTTTTCTCAAAAGAAACCTTAAAGAGGCCCTATAACAGCATCACTTTGGAATTGGTGTCTATATTTTATTTTAGTGGGTGTGTGTGTTCAGGTACCTGTGCCCAGGGAGGCCAGAAGACGGCGTTTCAGATTCCTTGAAGTTGGAGTTACAGGTGTTCGTGAGCTGCCTGACTTCAGTGATCTAATTCAGTCCTTGTACTAGAGGGGTACTCTTAACAAATGAGCCAGCCCTCCCTCCGGAGACGCCCGATCACTGTGTTAAAGACCATGATTGAGGAGTAAATAAATAAATAAATAAATATAAATTTTGATCTGTAATTTGTTTAAAAAGGGAGAATTTTGAATAAAGGTGAAGACTAGAAAGTCCTGGGTATGTTTGGCCTTATCTCAGTGTTTTCTTACCAGCTCGTGTAGCTGATAAGGGTCTGTTATTAATGATACCTGAACAGGAAGTATAGTTGTGTAGAGTGTAATTCATGAATTGCATCTAGATTGGTATAATTTTGCCTACAACAAGCTTACTTGTTTTCTTAGATCACAGATAGCACGTTAATCCAGCTTTCTATACACTGTCCTCGGCTTCAAGTGTTGGTGAGTTTCATTTGCAGTGTTTGCTTTTAAGTTTATTTACTTTTTACTTTATGTATATGAATGTTTTGCCTGCACGCTTGTATATGCACCACCTGTATTTGTTCCTGTTGGATCCCCTGGAACTGGGGAAGCAGGTGATTGTAGGCTACCATGTAGGTGCTGGGAATTAAACTCAGACTCTCTTTAATCTGTTACTGTGTGTGTGCTTGTGCATAGTGTATGTGTGGACACATGCCAGAGGGCAGCTATCCTGGAGTTAATTCCCTCCTGCCACCTTTACACTGGGTCTAGGGATCAAACTCAGGTCCCTAGATATGGAGGCAAATTCTTCTACCCACTGAGTCACCTCACTGTCCCAACTCAGTGCACTTTATGTGTTTATTGTATTTAGTCAAAACACACTGCTAACCATGTGTGGTGGTATGCGTATAATCCCAGCACTCAGGAAGCTGAGGCAGGAGGATAACCTGGAGTTTGAGGCCAACCTGGGTTATATACTGATACACATTTGCAGAACAAAAACCTAGAATAGACTGATGATTTGCAGGTATGTTTCATGGGCCTGTACCATCCAAAACTGGATCACGTGTTCTGAGTTTTCCAGAACTAGAATCTAAGGAAAATTGGTCAGGTATTTGTGAGATACTAGCACCTGATAGCTGTAAAAATCATATTCAGCTAATTGTCTATTTGTGCCCCTGCATCAGATATTTACTATTTATTTCAGATTTCCTAAAAATTTTTTATATGAAAAGTTTGAGCCCTGTCTTTCCCTATAGATAAGAAAAGTGTTAATTTGGGGGTTGAATTTTTTTTTTTTTTTTGAAACACCATGATCTCTTTATATATCCCTGGCTGTCCTGGAGCTTGCTATGCAGACCAGATTGGCCTTGAACTCACAGAGAGCCTTCTCCCTCTGCTGGAATTAAATAGAATTAAAAGGATGTGCTCCTGTACCCAGTGGGGGTGGGTAACTTTTAAGGCTGTCTCACTTTATGAAGTGGTTCACAGTCATTCCGAGAACTCACAAAATAAACTTAGAATTACACAAAGAAAAGTCAATCGTGGATGCTGAAGGCAGGTGGCCGTCCGCTGCTGTCCACCCTGGCTTCCATTCTTGTTTCACCGTGATGGTTTTTATCCACCAGGATCAACAAGAAAGGTCTGTTTTCTGACTTTACATAAGCCTGTGGCTAAGGAATGCCGGAAGATGCCTCACTGTCCCCTTTGTCTTCGGCTGCAGAGTCTTTCTCACTGTGAGCTGATCACAGATGACGGCATCCGTCACCTAGGGAACGGGGCCTGCGCCCATGACCAGCTGGAGGTGATTGAGCTGGACAACTGCCCACTGATCACTGACGCGTCCCTGGAGCACTTGAAGAGCTGTCACAGCCTTGAGCGGATAGAGCTCTATGACTGCCAGCAGATCACGCGGGCTGGGATCAAGAGACTCAGGGTAAAGCTGTGTCACTCAGCGGCTCCACGCCCTCTCATCGTCCCTGTTCTTGTCTTGCCTGTTTTGGAGGGGGTTTGTTTTTGGGTTTTTTGTTGTTTTTTTTTTTTTTTTTTTTTTCAGATTTAGAGTCCCATGATTTTAATTTATTTGGATATTTAGCAAGGAAGAAAAAGAAATGGAGAGCAAGCAAACCTCAGGGTAGATTTTACCCGTACTTCAGATGGAACTTTGGTAGGAAAGTGCCCGCTGAAGGGAAGAAAGACCTTTGCCCAGCAAAGTCTGCACAGTAGTGTCCAGGCCTTTACCAATCCCCAAAGCACAGACAACCACAACCAAAAAAGACCCCATACCAGAATTTTGTCTTAAAGGAAAAAGGAATGGAATAGAAGATGTTGGGCAGGACATGGCATGTGTCCTGGTGATCAGGAGGCTGAGAGGAGAATCCAATACAGTGCCAGTCTGGACTGTAGAGTGAGCTCAACATCCACATGGGTAACTCAGTGATACCTTGTCTCAAAAAGTAACAAGAGGGACGAGGGTCTAGTTTGGAGGTTGGGAGCTTGCCTAGCATGCACAAGGGAGAGCTGGGTGGGGAGCAAGCAGTGACATACTGGAGATTGGTACATCCCACACCTGCCTCAGGAAAAACACTGCTGCAACCACAGCCCCTCTCCCAACAGTGAAAAGGGCTCCTAAGGTAGCAGAGACCTTGCCTCAACAGGACAGACAGTCACAGGCTAGCTAGAACATCTTTGTTTACTGGTATTTTGAGATAGGGTATCATATAGCCCAGGCTGGCTTTGAATTAAATGTGTAGTAGAAAATGACCTTGAATTCATAATCTCCCTGTCTCCTAAATGCTAAGATTATAGATGTGCAGCACCGTGCCAGGCTTAGAGCCCTACTACTGGACCTGACTGTCAGGAAACCATCCCTATCTGATTCTTCAGGAGACTGATTTGTTGTTTAAGTCATGTAGCAGCTTTCCCTGTCTCTTAGCTAGTGAGGGGTGTGTCTAGAGATGGAAAGGTCCTGAAGGACAGGGTCCCCATCTTTGTACCTCTCACTTACTTAAGGAACATACTGCCTTAATCCTAGTCAGTGCTCAGACATAGTAAACACTAGAAACATGTATCTAATTCAAAACTTTCTTCCAGCTATGGGATTCTAACTGGGAATCCCTCTGGGACAAAATGAGAAATAAGAATTGTTTTCATTCCCTTCCCCCTCCATAGAACAGAGCAGAACCTGGGCTTCTACACATCCTAAGTAGTACTTAACATACCTGCTCTCCTGTCCATTGAGCCCCTTGGTTTCTCTGAGAAGCAACATTTGTCTTTCTGTTTAAGCGCTTTCTTAGTAATGTTTCTGTCTTGTTTCAGACCCATTTACCCAATATTAAAGTCCACGCCTACTTCGCACCTGTCACTCCACCCCCATCAGTAGGGGGCAGCAGACAGCGCTTCTGCAGATGCTGCATCATCCTATGACAATGGAGGTGGCCAGCCTTGGTGAACTGAGTATTTAATGACACTTCTAGACTTACCATGGAGTCTCTCCAGTGGAAGCGACCCCAGCATTCTGGGCAAGGGTTACAAAGCAGGGCAGTGTCCAGATCCCCAGAGCCACACATACACAGGCACACGCCCTACCCCCATCCGCTGTAGTTCTGTGACCACGGCACTGAAGTTCATATCGGCTGTAATGAGTGGATTGGTAAAACTTAACAACTGTTGGACATGCCCAGAAGAAACCATAGGCCATGGTGGAGGGGACATTCCAGCAAAACCCAGTGTTACTGCTACTGTGGTTTCTTTATTTTATTAGGGGGTTTCTGTAAGGATTTTGAAACAGTAACTGCAGTCCTCCAGTTAAGGTGAAAGGTAGCATGGAAAACAATATGTGATGTATCCAGGGACCAGAAAGAACATTTTTTTGCATCCTAGAAATGGTAGCCATCCATTGGGAGATGCCTACGCAACTTCTGTGCTTCCTTGTTTCCATGCCAATATGCTGAGCATGCTCACAAAGAAGGCTCATCCATTCGTCTGGTGTTTTAGTATTTGGCCCCGAGGTTTCCTTAGCGGCCGCATGGAAATCACTGGGGTCCAGATGTGATGGCTTTTACTTACCTACTCAGCCCGTCACTGTGCGCCACTGCACCGTCTCCATGCGCTGCTCACGGCTGCACTCTTGCTCGGTCTGCCCGTCAGTCTGCTGCTCACACTCAGTTGTTACTCTTGTGCTGTTGTGTTTACAGTTTGCATTTTGGATGGTTAGTTGGGGTTACCAAACATTTTTAAGAGAAACATCAATAAATATTTTTTTAATCTAAATTTTACCATTAGGGGACCCTGCCTGAATCTTTGCTACTCTGGAAGGAAACTTTAGCAAAAGCAGAAAAGTTATGATGATAAGTAGTTGAACTGTTTTGATGAAAAGAAACTTTGCCTTTTGGTTTCTATTGTATCTTATGCCGTATGCTCGTTTGCATGCGTGCTCAGTGTCCCCCTGCACATTTCCCTTTTCCAAACTCAGTGAGCTTTTTAAGAAAAGAGAAGTGCATTATCAGTATGAAGTGAAGGGTAAATCTCAAACTGAGGCTGGACATCCCCACTACCCAAGCTCAAGCACAAATGACCGGCATTGTCCTGTGTTAATAGGAGTGTGGGTGTGACCTCCGGCCTGTGTCTCTGAAGTTACTTGAGTAGTTTGCTTTTGCAGCAGTGCTGCTAGAGGGGCTGCAGTTAGTTTCTTGAGCCCCTTTCCCCCATTTAATCCCATCAGAGGTACAAGAAGAGCCCTGGAACAGCTGGCTGCCTGTGTCAGTGTTAACAGGATTATATCTAATGTTGGCCCTTCAATAGACCTGAACACATCAGCTATCTCTCTTGCTGAGACTTCTTCTGCATGGGATATGAAGGCAGCCAGGCAGGGACATTGGGACAGCCAGAAACCCTTGAGAGGGAGTAGGAGCTCAGTGTCTATACCAAGCCTGGGCACCTGGCACCAGAGGTGAGGGCAGGTGATTGGTGCCTATGGCTCAGAGTCAAGAAGAAGCCTCTTACAAAAAACTCAGAGAAAATGAGAGAAATTCAACGAGTTTCTAAAGCATATTTCTAAGCCCTGATGTTAGAGGCCTTGTGTGATGTTTAACAGGATGTTGGGGGAAAGTGGCTTTTAGAACATGGAAGTACAAACTGGAGTGACCCCAGGATGTTAAAAGGGCCATTTTAATGCTGTAGGTACTAGTTGTACCAGCATATATAAGAATAAAGTCTGATTTATTTCTCCATTGATGTAGAAAGCAATCAGATAGAAAGGTCCTAGAATTCTATACTACCAGATTTATTTATCATATTAAACATATTTAAAATCTTATTTTATTATGCTCTTTTGAAAGTTAAATAACTTGTGTTTTTCATTCCTTCTCCCTCTTATGTTCAAATTACCTTGCAGAAATGTCTTTTTCCTCTGAGACTGTCTTCTTCCATTGCTCAGCTGACTGGTCTTGGGTACTTGGGTCTAGTTCTCCTCCACCTCAGCCAGCATCCTGAATGAATGGGACTGCAGTGGCTCATACTCCTGTATCTGGCAGGAATCTTTGTGCCCTCTGCCCCTACCCCCAAGACAAAATCTTACTCTGTATCCCTGGCTGGTCTGGAACTTGTGGTTATCGTTCAGCCTCAGCCTCCCAAGTGCCAGGACTATAGGCACGAGCCACCACACCAACCTTTACATACAGACACACTTCCAAATGTATTTAGACATAGATCCCTGGGTCTTTCAGACAAAACCAAAAGAAACTGAGGGACTGACCGTCAACTCTAAACTATATTGCTTGGTTTTCTTTACCCTAAGTGCCTAACAAGTTGACAGTAAAACCTGAACACTAACAATTAGTGAACATAGATTTGAATTGCCCTAGTCTAAGCCATTCAGTACTTTTTTTTCCATTAAAGTTTGAACAAATCTGTTATTCACCAGTGTGTCAAAAGTCTTGAGAATGCTGTTTCTCAAAGTGTATTGCCGGTGCAGGTTCACTGGATTCATCTTGGTGACCCCTGTTAAGGCAGATCCAACCTTTCTGGGCCAAGAACACAAGTCGAAAGGAGGAGGTCTATGGGTGTATAGCCCTGGGCTGCGTATGGTCAGGCAGGAGACATGTTCCTTTCTTATGTACCATCAGGCTCATCATGCTTGGAGGAGAACAGGTGTTTTTTCAAATGTTGATTCAAAGCCTACACCAGCTTATTACAGTAAGACTCCAGGGTAAGTTTCAACCAGGTGAAAAAAGCCCTGGCATCTGACTACAAGTGCTTCTGTCTACACACATGGAATGCTTCTAAGAATTCATTAGGGTTTTGGTTTGGTTGATTGGGTTGTTCTCAGAGACATGGATGGAACCCAGGACCCTTGCACATGTTGAGCAAGTGCTCTACCACTGAGCTATGTATCTCCAGCCCCAGTAAAGCTTAGTGTGGAAATTTCTCCTTTGAAAAAGCCTACTGGGAGCTGCCAAGATGACTTGGGGGTAAAAGCACGTGCCATACAATCCTAATAATGGCATTCTACCTCCCACACCCAGATAAAGAGCTTGGTGCAGTGTTAGAATCTGTAATTCCAGCACTCCTGTAGCCAGATGGGAGGTGAGGAGACCGGAGAATAGGCAAGCAGCTTGAGGGCCAGCCATCTTGGAACACAGAGCTCTGACAGAAACGAGAGAACCTCCCTTAACAAGGTGTGGAGAGAACAATGCCAGGTTGTCCTTTGACCTCCACACGAGCTGTGGCATGCATGCCCCTGTACGCACACAACAGAAATATAATTAGGAAGAAAATAAAAACACTGGGAGCCAGGTGTGATGTGCACCTGTAGTTCCAACACAAAAGAGGCGGAGGCAGGAGAATTGCTGCAAGTTCCAGTCCAGGTTGGGCTACATAGCAAGGGACTATCTCTGGAAAAGAAGAAAAAAAGCTTATGTCATTTGTCTTATTTTCCACCCACTCCGGAATACTTCTACAGCAGAAAAAGAGTGACTGGGCGGAGGACCTAGAGTGAGGTGGGCTAGTCGAGATGGCGCCTGCAGTCTCAGATCTGAGATGGGAAGTCTCTTGGGTGTGAGGTCAGCCTGAGCTGCATAGAGACATTCTGTTCCAACAAGCCAAGTAAAAAGGATAAGGCACCCTCAAAGATGTCGCCACAAACCTCCAGGTGGCCATGAGGAATTACTGGACTAGGTCTGGAGAAAGTTTCCTGCATGTACAGATGATCACATGTGGAAGCAGCCCTCCCCGGTGTCTATCAGCCCTATGGTCACTCACTGGTTTTACCAGTTCTTCCAGCACCCACCCCACCCTCTGGTTGCAGCCTGTATCTCTTGTCAGACGTGTCCAGTCTAGCAACTCTGAACCCAGTGCCTGACCGGTGGGAGTGGCCGTGGTCATTTCTTACTTGATGGTCCTTCAGGTTTGTTTTTTAGCTTTGAGTTGGGTTTAAGGTCAGACTGACGGCTCTGAGGAGTAAAGACGGGGACCTGACTTCCATCTTTCCCCCAGTATTTGGAATATGAAAGCATGCCATGCTCAATGTTTCAAAAATGCATCACACTGCTCCTACCCTCACCTGTACACCGTTCCTGGGTGTCAGAGTATCCCGCAGATCGTTGTAAATTTCTGGTGGGATTTCTACATCCGCTAGGTTGGTTTAGCAGTCATGTGGATCAGAAATGGTGTTTTAAGCATTTTCAGGGAAAACTTGATGAATAACTCACCATGCTTTGGGACGTTCTGTACAGTTTGGAATGTTCGTTGTAGCTTTCAGTTATCTTGTAAGATGTGTTTGAAACATGCCTTGACCTGACATGGTTAGGAAGTGTCAGAGTTGTCCCTGGAAAGAAGAGAATGACTTCCCGCCTGTCTGTGTGGCAGCTCTTAGGTGACCGGGCCGAGACTAGAAGCACTCCTGGGTCTTTGGCTGTTGAGATGGCTCAGCAGGTAAGAGCGTTGGCAGACAAGCCTGACAGCCTGAGTTGTGGTGAAAGGGCAGAACTGACTGCTGGGAGTTGTTCTCTGTGTACACCATGGTGTGCACACATGATGTGCACTCCACGAGAAGGTTTATTGCTCCTGAAGTCTCTTTCAGTAAGAAAGCAGACAAAGAGCCCTGTTGCACCTTTTCCATGTTGTACAGGTGGGTTTCTGTCCTGTGACTGCTGCTGACAGACCAGGGAGTGAGCCCAGCCTTTTCTGAAGAGCTGTAGAGGGGTTGACGGTCTTAAAGCAGAAACCCTTATATGACCTTAGGACAGAAATTCTAAATCCGAAGATGAGGGGGAGTAAGAGTCTCAAGCCTCCTCACCTCTATTTTTATCCGAATCTGCATTGGGAGATGCAGAAAGCTCTGTATCAATAGAATGTGATTAGCCTGCTGGTTTAAGAATAAAATTTGACTGTAAATGCTATATCCAAATGTCCTGACTTCACATCTTCATTCTCAGCAAAGAATGGAGGCTGTTTAAGCACCAGCTGCTGTAATCTGCCTTCTGATTTTTTACCTGCCAGGAACTATTGTAGAAGGCAGGTGAGTTTCTTATGTGAAGGGCTCTGCAGCTTCTCACGCTCAAGTCTACCTGTGTTGTCCACTCTGGTTTCTCAGCACATCGTGTCTTCATGTCTGGGGACTTTGATCCTTGGGCTTTTAGGAAAGTCAGTTATTAGCCTCTCACTTGAGTCTGAATAAATCTTGGGAGTTCAAGAAAGTAACATGTAATACTCAGGAGGAAAAAGCCCTTGTTACACAAATCACATGTAGAACATTGGAGAACAACCATCTGCAGTTCTTTGATCTCTGCCCCGTGAGCGTAGACTTTGTGGAGTTTAGTTTGCAGTGCTTCTCAGCCAGTGTCTTATAGAATAAGAACCATGAGTAAGCAGAAACCTAGTGGCCCTGTCTGTTGTGTGTTTTTCAGTATCTTACTTTGAAGAGTTGGCATGGAGAAATGGTAGGCAAAGCTCACGGAGAGGATTATTTTAGAACTGGGATGCCCCGCCTCAGGAACAGCATCTGTCCTGAGCTCACAGGACAGCTGCTTCCCATGTGACAGGTTCACTGTCCCCTTCATTTCATCGATTCCATGGCTGCTTCTGGGCGTGGCGTTAGCACTGGGAAAGAGTGTGGGACAGGGAACAGCAGTCCTCACCTAGGAAGAGATGACGGGGGTGAGGTGTCTTCTGTCAAACCCTAAGAACCGGGAGGTCTGAGGTCTTTGAAGTGATGTCTTTCTGCTCCACTTACTGTGTTAACGCAGATCTGTTCCACGCTGCTGCTCACATGTGTTTCCTCCCTTGGCTTGACATTTCTCAGCTCCTGAAAACATTCATCCACTCATTTTTAGTGGCACTAGAGAACGAGGACCTCTAAAGTCCTAGAAAGTCAACTTGAAAACGACTGAGTGATACGGTCGTTAGTCGGCTCCTAAGAGTCCAGAGACTCTGAGTGCTGCAGGAGGCTTCAGCAGTGGGACCTTGCTGCTGCTTTCAGGATTCACACAGGAGGGCTCGTCCTTGTAAGGATCGCTTCTTACCTGTTTCTGATGACTGTTAATTCCTAACAAGTACAGGCAGGGTGAACCTGCCTCCTTTCCCCGCTCCTTACTATACCCACAGACAACACACTAACTCCTAGATCTTGCTGGCACGTGTCCCAGAACTGATCCCAAGAATCAGTGACCACCCACTCCAGAGGGTGTCTGGAAGAGGCTTCAGCTTGCCTTTCTCCTCCTCCACGCTGGCCGAGTCCTTTATCCTCCCAGGAACTGTTTCCACTTACTGTTTCCTGGTGGGTCTGCTCATCTTTGCCCACCTTCCAGTGACCCTGAGAGCACAGACCTGAGTGGCACGGCCTGTGCAGAGCTCAGAGCACTGTGAGGACTACCCTTTCTATCAGACTGCTCAGGGACAGAGATGGGTGGGTACCTGGTGCTGTCTGAGGAGCTATCGTCTTCACTCCTGCACCCCCACTCTTGCCAACTCCCTGAAGGGTGGCAGGGCAATCAGGCCATCGTGATCCCTGTGCCCCAGCTGCTGGGCCCAACCCGGACTTTGTTGTATGGGGGATGCTGCTTGCTTTTTTCTCACCAGGCCTGCACTGACAAAACACTCGGCCACACTCCAGGCCAGTGGGGACTTAACACCAGGTTCCATTAGCTGTGTACACCTGTATGTACACCTCATACTTCCAGCACCCAAGGATGTGGGCGTGGGGAGGATTGTTTTAAATGAAATCCAAGGAGGCAGTAGACGATTCTTTTTGCTTTAAAATCTTTGGGCTAAAGAAATGTTTTTATATATATATAAATATATAAAGTAAATTGTTATGTAACTATTATTGTTTCCTGTACTAATTTTGTTTTATGATGTAATTAAAGGAAATAAGCTGTGAAGACTTTTCATTTTCCTGTGGAAATAGCCTGACTTGGAGCTGTGATTACTAATGTGGATCCTAGAATTGTAAAGGCTCTCGGGGCTGGATGAAAGGACTTTTTTTTTTTCTTTTTTTTTTCTTTTTTTTTGGCGGGTGGGTGGGGGATCATCCTTTTGAAATACTCTTTATTATCTATTTAAATCTCATTAATTCACTTAATAACCTTAATCAATACTCTTTTTCTGATAACTATTTTTTAATGCCCTAACTCTGCCAGTCTTCAAGAAACATGAAGGACATTGTAGAAGTCAGAGCTGCCTTAACTGGGTTTACCACGAGGGCTAAGAGAGGTGCGGTTCACAGCACCCACCTGGTAGCTCACAGTAACTGTGTAACTCACCAGTTAACCACCTGTAACTCCGGTTCCAGGGGATCATACGCCTCTTCTGACCTCCACAAGCACCATGTGTATGCCTCCTTATGGATGGCTGTAAGCCAGATGTGGGTGCTAGGGGCTGGTGACCTCTGCAAAAGCAGCAACTGCTCTAAGCCAGATGTGGGTGCTAGGGGCTGGTGACCTCTGCAAAAGCAGCAACTGCTCTTAACCTCTGAGCCATCTCTCCAGCTCCATCCCTTTTTGACACAGCCTGGAACTTAATATGCAGACCAGGCTGGCCTCAAATTCATAAGATCCACCTGCCTCTACCTCTTGAGTTCTGAGATTGAAGGCATATGCCACCATGCCTGGCCTCTTTTTATTAATTGGAATCTGAGATCTTGGAATGTAAATCAGTAGTAGGATACTTGCTGTCAGTGTGTTTGTGTATGCCTGGGTTCAGTCCCCAGCATTGCCACCAGCAAAAGAAACCCTTGACCCGAATACCTGATTTGTATGCAGAGTTTCTTTCCTTTGTCTAGGAAGGGGTGAATTCAGATAGAATGATCACAGAGAGATGTGTGCAAGGGCAGAAGTCAAAATGTCTAGGTTCTGATCTGTGGCATATACCACCCATGTGGCTTCAGACAACTGTCTCCACTAGCAGTATCTCCTCATACGGGTCTGGGAATTAAATAATGGCATGTAGCTAACACTACTGTGTTAGCTGACTTGACTCTTGACAAATATTTCAATATCCAGCCTATGTTAAAGGTCTAAGGGATACACAAAGGTAATATAGCAGGTACCTGTCAGTTTGATAGAGATAAGCAATAGAATCACTTTGTTCATGGCTTTCAGTAAAGAGTAAAGACAACTTCCTGAGATGGAAAACCTTGATGGTTTAGGCAGAAGGTCTTGCCTCACATGGCTGGCTGGCTGGCTGGCTGGCTGGCTGGCTGGCTGGCTGACTGACTGACTGACCTCAGCTTCTCATGGCTCAGGCCTGGAGTATTGTGGTATCTAGGTATCTTATTGAGAGGAAACAATGCCCAGCAATACACAGGCCTTAATGCTTAATGAATAGAACTTCCACAGTAAACCAACCCCCAACTTCAGGTGGCTGACATGATACCTTTTTACAGGACAGTCAAGTCTTTGGTCAGTGTCTTCCCTGACTGGTGC
The DNA here is from genome assembly GCA_026225945.1 of Cricetomys ansorgei. Classification (NCBI taxonomy): domain Eukaryota; kingdom Metazoa; phylum Chordata; class Mammalia; order Rodentia; family Nesomyidae; genus Cricetomys; species Cricetomys ansorgei. The sequence goes on from JAMJFZ010001881.1 coordinate 16,014,744, forward strand.
TTAGGCTAAGGGAGGACCATGTAAACTTCCTCCATTAGCATTAATACAGTCAGATGCTTTCAACACAAATATCTCAGTGGGCAGAGTCAACATTAGAACAACAAATTCGTCATTCATGGGGCATTGGGTAGACAATAGTTGGTGCTCCAAACTAGCATGCTTTCTGCATTCCAGAATCCACACCTAGGAAGCTGGTTCCAACAGCTAAGGAAGGTGACCTAGTAGTGACTCTGGCTGCTGAATATAGTAGCAGCTGCTCACAGTTCTTAGTACTGCACAGAAGTACATGTAGCTTTATAATATTTGAGAATAAGTTAAAATATTCTGCTACCCCTTTTCTCTCTAAGCTACTTTTGACTATAGTGAAAATATCTCTTTAACACAATTCAACATCAGGAAAAACTATTACAATACAAACAATTATGAAAATTGCTATGATAAATCTAAATGACATATAAAGCTAAAATATCTGCCAAGCTTTTTACAGTGTTCATTTCATTTTTTTTTTTTTCTTCTTAAAACTTTAAACTAGGGCTGGAGAAATGGCTCAGTGGTTAAGAGCACTGGCTGTTCTTCTAGAGGTCCTGAGTTCAATTCCCAGCCAACAGATGGTGGCTCACAACCATCTATAATGGGATCTGATGTCCTCTTATGAAATGCAGGAGTACATGCAGATAGAACATTCATACATAAAATAAAAATAAATCTTAAAAAAGTAATATTTTTTAAAAAGAAAAAAAAAAAAACTTGATATGGGCTGCTTACCAGATCGGTCGATGCTGAATAGAGAGGCTAAAAACCGAAACAGACACGCACACTGTATCTTGGAGTTCAGTCAGGAACCAAACTCAACTAAAACTATTCATGGTTTCTTATACCCTCTTCATCAGAGGTGTACATGCAGCTTTCAAGGCAATGATCACAAGGGGCGAATCAGGTGTGCATGCAAGCACAAGGTTAATGATCACAAGGTAGAAAGGCATAGGTACAGTCACGTGGTTACGATCAATTAAGATTAAACGATATATATGCAAAACATTGTTCCTCCATAGCTAGCCACAAAACAACCATCCTGCTTTGTGAGACTAAGAAGGAATGTCTCCTAAAGCAGTCTTTGACTTCAAAAGGAGCTGTCTCTAGGCAGGTCTTTTTTATGACTTAGCCCTGCTCTACAGCTGTCCCAAATGAGATAAAGGCATATAGTCAAAGGCACACAGCAGAATTTGAGCTCAAGGTGTGTGGAGGGGGGAAGCGAGCTCTCCACAAAAACTTTAATCCCAAGTAAAGTCAGTCGGTTCTGTCTTTGTATCTAACTGAATAATTTGATGGCATGCTACATTTACACCTTGGTAAATTCAACGTGCCAATGGCGTCAATCTCGCGTCCCTTAAATCTGAATGCTTGAAGCAGGTAAGCCAAAAATTTGAGAAGTTATATACCTAAACATTGTGTGTCACTACCCATAAACCCCTGTAGACTATCCTTAGCATGGCGGAACAGAACCATACTGTCACGAGGACCGGCTTGTTTACATTAACTTTACTGACAAAAGGCATTTAGGTCTTGTATTGCCACGTTGGGAATTAATACTGTTGCCAAGCAATACTGTTTGGCAAATATAATAACACTGTTTTTCCCTTAAGTCACCAGTTTACACTTTCTCTTGGGATATCTCTTCTTGATGGATCTGACCTGTGTCTTCAGATGCTTCATTTGTCCAGTGATCTCTGAATTCTCTCAGCTGGCTGTTTCCTGTTTCCTGTTTTTTGTTTTTTTTTTCCTGAAAAGATAAGAGCACAGCCTTTCTCCTACATAGCACCTTCCTGACCTTTTGTTTTGAGGTTATGTTTATCTCCTTTGGGGCAAATGTTCAGACATTATCCTTTAAAATTAAAATTTTTCTTTTTGAAGTTAAAATAGCTAATTATGTATGTATATACATATCCTATAATAGGATATACCTCTCTTTTAAAATTTCAAGCTGAGGTTTCATTTACCATTAACAGTGTAGGAACAAAGGATCCTATCTTACTGAATTTTAATGGAACTAAATAAAAAGCAATACCTAATATTTTTTACCTTTATATAAAAGGCAAATTACTTATTTGAAATTGAAAATTGGTCATGCAATAAAAGTATGTCTTTTAAAATCCATTAACCTACACATACCAAATGTTTTAAAAGTAAACTTTTTTAAATGTCCAATTATTAAACTTTTAAACTTTAGTACTATTTGATTGTCCTTATAATATCCAATCTTAAAATTCCAATTTTAAAGCAAAACCAAAACTTATTATTAAAAAATATTTTACCTTTACAAGTTAGTGCTCAGCAGTGGCTTCACAGTAGGGATTCCTGACTCTGGCTGTCAGCAGCAAATGCACGTCTACCCAAGATGGCAGGGTCGACTGGCAACCTAAATTTTAACCTGGTATAAAGACACATGGTCTAAGACAGTCCACATACAACTTTTTAAATTATTTACTCCATGTTATAAGCTTTATTTTTTTCTTTCTTCCCCCGCCCCCCCATTAGGACAGTAGGAACAAACTGAATCCCACCACGCTTTTCAGACCGACATTAACGTGCAGGGGAGTGGGGGCGTGGCTGACCATAGGAACAGCGTGTACCATCGCAAAGCCTTGTGGGGAATGTAGTCCGCACCATAACCAGGAATTGACTGGAACTACTTTGCTCTTTACCAAGATTTAAGAATCTGTCCGAGAACAAAAAATTTCAAGTACAAGCAAATAAATCCTGCCAACAAGAGAAAACCAGGAGGAGTCTTCAAGGACAGGACTTTCGGTGGGCCAGGTTCCCTGGGCTGAATTCTCTGTCCAATCCTCTTCACCCACGGGGCCAAGCGGCCCCAGAGCCGGAGATGCTATCACCACCTGTGTAGATCACACTCCAGCCTGCGTAGCTACTGCCGCGGGAAAATACATAACCCCTCTCATAGACTTCAACTGCGACATCTGCCTTGGCCGCACGCATAGTCTAACGTTCAATCCCTAAGAGCTGTACAGATACCTCCTGCAGAGGCCGGTCTGGATTCCAAGAATCTTGGGAGATTACTGTCACATTTGTTAGCCCTTCAATCAAAACTCCTTTTACCTGTAACCTTGGTCTCTGATCATTTCTAGTAGACTGACAAAATACCTGCTTCCTGGTACTTTAACGTCTCTTTTCACCACTGAGGCTGCTCTGTCCTTGATAAATGGCTCACTTAGAGCGAGGTCCAGAGCGATCCTGTCTGCCATAGCAAGCTCCAATTGCTTTAATTGCTCTGAGGATGTGTTGTTCCATTACTGGTGGGAAACAGATTGCTCGTGTTGTTTTTTTTTGTTGTTGTTGTTGTTTTTTTTTTTTTTTGTTTTTTTTTTAGTGGGTTGCTACTATCTAGTTAAATCTCCTTAAAGCTAACGTTTCTATGGGTTGCCATCCAAATTCCTGTACAGTAAGTTAAGGTTGGTTTTTGATAACCTTGGGCTGCCATTCTTCATTATAAGGTGATGCTATAAGCTCTGGATTAACATTTTTTGTCTCTTTCTGAGATAGTTTTTAATTTTCCTTTTTAAGATATTCTAATTTTGATTCCAAGGCCTGTATTTTAGTCGTCCACATTTTATCTCTCTCCCTGTCTCAGTCTGTTTCCCATGAAGGGAAAAGAAGTTCTTTTTCCCTCTATACTGTCATTTCTCTTTGAAAAAGCAGAGAAACCCACCATAGCTATTAAGAATACAATTTGAGGGGGCTGGAGAGATGGCTCAGCAGTTAGAGTGCTGGCTGCTCTTCTAGAGGACCTGGGTTCAATTCCCAGCGCACTCAGCTCACAGCTCCAGGTCCAGAGAATCCGACACCTCACACAGACATGCATGCAGGCACAACACCAATGCACAGAAAATAAAAATAAATTTAAAAGGAATACAGTTTGAAATATCAGGATAATAATGATCATAATCTGCATTATGTGACTTTCAATTGGAGTACTTACCTTTTCATCCTCTGTTTTTATTCCTAAGACACCCTATACAGGGTCTAAGTGCCCTGTGCTATAGTATTTTCCATTTTTTAACATAAAAAATAATTTGCTTTTCCAATCTAACTTAGCTCTCTCCCTTCAGAGACTTATCTTTATTATTTTTATTTGGTTTTTTTGTTTTGTTTTTTGTTTCTTTGTTTTTGAGACAGGGTTTCTCTGTTGTAATTCTGGCTGCCCTGGAACTCACAGAGATCCACCCGCCTCTGCCTCCCACGTGCTGGGATTAAAGGCGCCTCCAATGCCACCGCCAGCTGGCTTCCATTCAGTTTTTTTTTTAGCACAGAGGTGTGAATGGGCACAGGAAGCAAGTTCTTACAGAGTGAAGCCAGCTGCAAAGCGTTAGGCAGCACCCTTCCCCCACACAGCAGAGAACACATGTCCACACGAGCATCATTCCATGAAAACAGAGCATATAACTATAGGATATCTAATTCATGTATTCCACTGCAATGATGCATTCCTTTAATCCCAACACTTGGAAGGTGAAGGCAGTTAGGATCCACAAGGCCAGCCTGAACTAGATGGTGAGAAGCTGTCTTACAAACAAACTCCATGCTGCTCTTGCAGAGGACCTGGGTTTGGTTCCCAGCACTGTATCAAGTGGCTCACAACCATCCGTAGCTTTAGTTCCAGTGGATCAGATGCCTTCCAAGGCCTCTGCTGACAGCAGGTCTGTGGTGCACACACACACATGCAGGAACTCACATAAGGCAAAATTTTTTTGAAAAATAGGTTCAAGTGGAAGCAGGAGGATCAGGAGTTCAAGGTCATCCTTGGCTAAGTGACAAAAGTGAGCCTGGGTTGCCTGACACGCTGTCTCAGATCAAAACAGAAGGGCTGAGGAGGCAGATCACTTGCCTACCACGTGAAAGGCGCTTGGTTCAATAAACAACATCGTTAAAAAAAAATGTTACGTACAGTACCATGAAAAATCCTGGAGGACAATGAAATCATAAATCCCACTTGTCATCTGCACCCTTTCCCTCAAACAGAGACTTTTAAAGGCGCTTTCTTGTTATGTATCCCAGGGGAGTCTCAAGATGAAATCCTTGTGACTCAGCCTGCTGACTGCTGGAATTACAGGTGTGTGACATCTATTCTTTAGGCTGCATGAATTACAGATGAGGTCTGAATTAGTCATCTGTGAGCCACACAGTCCCTGTGAGAGATGCAAGCAGAGGTGTCTGCCTGGCTGTCTGTTAACTCTGTCAACCCCTAATTTTCTGAAGGAGATTTTGTCCAAGGCTCTAAACCAGATAGGCAAGATTCTTTTTTTCCCCCTCTGTCAAACCAGCCAGGGTTTGGTTGTCTTCCCACACATATCCCTAGCCAGAGCCCATCAGGTTTACAATCAACAAGGGAAGCCGGTGGCGGTGGCGGTGGTGGTGGCTATCGCAGTAGCGCATGTCTTTAATCCCAGCACTCAGGAAGCAGAGGCAGGCGGATCTCTGTGAGTCCCAGGCCATCCCAGTCTACGGAGTGTGTTCTAGGACAGCCAGAGTTACAACAGAGAAACCCTATCTCGAAAAAAACAAAAAAGGTTTAACTGAAAATACGTGCTGCAGAGTGTGTGGCTCAGCAGCAGAGCGTCTTCCAGGCTGTGTTCGATCTCCAGAACTTCAAAGAGGAAAACACAGAGGAAATTATATTTATGACCTTAATGTGGGAAAAGATTACTTAAGGCCTTTAAAAATGTAACAACTTCACTTTGGTTAAAGGCAGGTGCTGATGGTGTATCAGTGATTGCCTGTGCATAGCCCTGGGTTTGGTCCCCAGCACTGCCTTAGCGTCAGTGCCAGGGACAGCTACATTATTCCCCAAATCTCTAGAGCCAGTTTTAAGTCAGCCCAAGAGATCTGAATGTTGAGTAGTCTTTGGGAGGCTGCAGTATTTGGTTTTTGCCCAGACCAACAGGGTGGAGAGGTGGGAATCCAGCCAGACGGATTTATTTTGCCCCAGGCCACATCCCTTCCACCTTTAATCCCAGCACTTGGGAGGCAGAGGCAGGTGGATCTCTGTGAGCTCAAGACCACCCTGATGTATAATGCTAGTTGCAGGACTGCCAGGGCTACATAAAGAAACCCTGTCTCAAAAAAAGAGAAAGGGTGTGGGAAGGAGAGAGAGAAATTCTAAAGCCAGTAAAACTGACCAACACATTACGTCCTTTAAAGGTTAACTTTTTGGACTGGAGAGATGGCACAGTGATTTAAGAACGCTTGCTGTTCCTGCAGAAGACACAGGTTTGGTTCTTAGTACCTACATGGTGGCTTACAACTGTAACCAATTCCATGGGATCTGACACCTGGTCTCCCTTGGTACCAGGTGTGCATGTGGTGCACAAACATACCTGTAGGCAAAACACACCATTAAAAAAATCTTTGAAAGTTACATCTTATGTGTAAAAAGTTTTCGTAATGCCGCCAAAATGTAAATGGTATTTTTTTTAAAGAACCTATTTTTAAATGTATCTAAAATGTAACAGTTTTTCTCACACTGGCTACTTGACCCCGCCCCTCTTCAATTTCTAACTTGTGACTTTTAAAACCTCAGTTAGCCCATAGTGTTAGGGAGGAAATGAAAGGATAGGAAGGAACGCCCTTTTACAGCCCTTTTCTGGCTGTCTTAATCTGCCTATGTCTGGAGAACTGAAGTAACTCTATCCCACTCTGGTTCAGCTTCTCCTAGCATGGTAGTTACTGAGAAGATCTAAACTCCAACTTTTCTAAAACCCCAGTTAGTTCAATTTATCTGAGCCTTATTTCTGCCTGCTTCACTGTCATCAGCTTTTGTGCTCTCTCTGTCCCTATCCTGCAGCAACTCTGCTGTAACTCTTATCTCTAATTCTTAACTTCCAATTGTCCAACTGCCTTCAACTGCCCCTTTTTTACACCTACCTCCAAGCTGTTCCCAGAAGTCCAAGCAGCGTGCAACCACACGCGAGAGGGGCTTTTCCCTGGCAAAGCCTCACTCTACACTTAGGATTTATTTTTTAAGACAGTTTCACTATGTAGCTCTATCTGTTCTGGAACTGGAATTCACAGAGATTCTCCTGCCTCTGCGTCTCTAGTGCTTGGGATTAAAGATGTGGGCTACCACATAAAGGTAGCGTGCACTACCACACCCAGCTAAAAAGTTGATATTTAATTCAGAACTTTTTACAAGGAAGGAGTAAGTAAAATGATTAGTTAATATAGTGTTGAGCAACCAGGACTGCCCATGTCAAACGCTCCCTGCTCCCTGTGTTGCCGGGCATTTCTTGCCCCTTCAGTTCAGAACAGCTTAGAGTAGCAAGGGAAGCTGTCTGTGTCCAGCGGTCAGCAGTTCCTACACAGAAAGCAAAAGGAGACTAGAGATTCTGTATCTTCTCCCAGGATTAAAGCACAGAGCACCCTGACCCTTTATCTGGAGCCTGGAGTGGGGGACTGGTCAGCTGGGCATTTTAACAAGGCTTCTGAGCACAGAGAACTGGGCTGATATCTATCCTGGATTTAGGTCAGAATCCAGTACTAGTCATCTGAATTCTACACTAAAAATACCGTTCCACTGTCCGTGCTACCTATAACAGATCCTGCTCTCCACAGCCAGTTGTTCATGCAGACTCACCCCAGAGCCACCCCTTCCTGTGCCCTATCTGCGCTGTGCTGGCCTAGCAGAAAGAGTCTTCATAGCTGGGCTCCTCAGAGCCTCCAGCAATGTGTTGAGAGGAGCTGGCCCTCACCCTTCCCTGTGTCATCTAGGAGGCAGAACATGTGCTAACAGCCCTGTCACCCTCTCTAGGCCAGATACTCGTCTCCCTCTAAAACCTGCTTATTTTATTTGGAAACAGTCTCGCTGTGCAAGCCAGGCTAGCCTTGAGCCCGCCTTCTACCCAGCCGGAATCCAGGCGTGAGCTATGATGCCCGGCCGAAGGACCACCTTTCTTTACCCCAGCCACAGTGTAAGATTCATCTTTGAGGTTCAGGAACACCTGAATGAGCAAAGAGACTGGGGTGGGGGTGGAGGGAACAGACGGACGGACGGACGGACGGATGACAACACATCTGCTTCTGGAGCCAAATGGAATCCATGGCAGAGAAAGCAAGCTGGGCTTGGGTCAGCAAGTGCCTGCCTGAGAGGAGCTGCCTCCTGACCTTTAACCTGCCTGCAGAGGACAAGGATGCCCCTCTGGCCCTAGTCCAAAAGGCAGCAAATCTGATTGGCCAGGAGAGGGCCAGGCCCTCAGCCGACTTTCCAATCAGTTCTACAGCATTGAGTTCATCCAGAGTTCATCCAGAGAGACCTCTGATAGATGCCTGGGATGGGTGACACAAGGGCGGGGTTTGCCAGGCAGGAGGTTATCCCAGGAGGAAGGGTGTCAAGGTGATCACCTCCTGGGGTGAGGGGAAGGTGAAAGCATAAATAAAGGGGGAAAAAAATCAGTTTAAAGAGATGAGACACCTATGAATGACTGAAGCCCAGGCAGTGTTGTTCTAGAATGACAGTCAGATGGGACTAGGGAAGTCTGTCATGGAGGAATAAACCCAAGAGACGTTCTGAGAGGATAGAGGACCCAAGGAGATGGGGCATGGAGGAGTGGGGAGGCATTTTGGCGCCCAGAAGGTGGGTCTTCTGTAAAACCTCACCTGGGCTTGGTGTCTTAGAGCACTTTCTCTTGCCGAGGGGCCTCCGGAGCAGCAGAAAGAGCCGGCGTCGATGGGCTCCAGCCAGGAAAAGCCCATCAACAGCTCATCGTTCACTTCTCAGTTGCCATCCCTAAGAGAGACTCGGCTTCCTCTAGGGAAGGAGCTTTCTAAGTGGTTCTTGGGTACTTGGTGAATGCTGGGCCTAGGATGTAGAATCAAACCCTGGGCCTCAGGCATGCTCTAAGAGCACGCTCTGCCACTGAACTGAACACAGAGCCCCAAACGAAGTGTTCAGCCCATCCCTGGCAGCCTTGCTCTGTAGCATTGGACTGGCTCCCAGCCTTGGGCCTGAGTTTCTTCCTCTAGATCCTAGAGGAAGATTTCTAGAGTCTAGAAAGGCAGAGTCCTCTTCAGGACTAGAGAAAGGGAAATAGGATCAGGAGTTCAAAGTCATCCTTATCTATATGGTGAGTCTGAGGTCAGTCTGGGCTACATGAGACTCTACTGGGGAGGAAGGGGCATGACTCTCATGTGATCATTAAGGAACTTTCAGGCTCAAACAGTTATGAAACACCTGCTATCCTAGATGATAAGGTCACTTCAGTGGGAAGGATACCTTGGTTGGCAATGCCCAGATCCTGGCTCTAAGAATATTAAAAAGGGTAGGTCCCACCAGCAGTCCCACAGCTCTGGATAAGGTCCTGGCAAGTGAGCTTCAATAGGTCAGTGCCTACAGAGTCAGGACTAGGTTGGGGGAAGGAGTCTGGGGTTGAGGATGAGAGGTGGGAGACACAGTCCGTTAGCCTTCAGACAGCCCTAACGTATCCAGACATGGGAGTGAGATGTAGATCCAAACAAACCCAAGGCCAACCGCTTTTAGCTGCTTCTTTAAGCGAGTTAGTTAACATTTCTAGACCCTGTCCCCAAGGGATTATGTATGTTTTATATATAGTATGTGGGGAGAAAGCTGGGCATAGTAGCACCAAGTCACCTTGGTCCTCAGTAAAGGTTAGTGAAGGACACACAGTAAGCCAAGAGAGAAAGTTTTTCTTTCCTCCTCCTCCTCCTCCTCCTCTTCCTCCTCCTCCTCCTCCTCTTCCTCCTCCTCCTCCTCCTCCTCTTCCTCCTCCTCCTCCTCTTCCTCCTCCTCCTCCTCCTCCTCTTCCTCCTCCTCCTCCTCTTCCTCCTCCTCCTCCTCCTCTTCCTCCTCCTCCTCCTCCTCCTCCTCCTCCTCCTCTTCTTTTGGTTTTTGTTTTTTTGAGACAGGGTTTCCCTGTTGTAACTCTGGCTGTCCTGGAACTCACTCTGTAGACCAGTCTGGCCTTAAACTCACTGAGATCTGCCTGCCTCTCCCTCCTGAGTGCTGGGATTAAAGGCATGCACCACCACCGCCGGGCTAAGTTTTTCTTCTTGAGTGTCCACCTTCAGTTCTGGTCCCTGCCAGATGCCAGCCCGGCTAGTAAAGCTGGCCGGCATCCCTCGGTAGCTGCAAGACCAGTGCTGAAGCAGTCACTGCCTCAATCTCTGAACTGGAGTCTCTCCGGTCCAAAAACATGAAGACCACCAAGGTAACCCCAGGAGCTCAGGGATTTCCGATGGCTGTGGGAGACACGCTGCATCCTTTCAGGACTCTCAACAATTAGTACAGTCTGTGGCTATACCATATTTTGGCCACCAGGAGGCAGAAACAACCTGTTCTAGAGAATCAGAAGAAGTCTTGAGGCTTCAGGATAAGGTTTGGGAAACTGGACAGGGAAGACTCAGTTCAGCTGGACAACACCCCAAGGGTCCAGGTGAATTGCTGAAGAACAGAGCCTGTGAAGGAGAGCAGTTTCTCAGAGGGTCTGTGAAACAGTGGGGCAGGCCATGTCCCCAAGGCGCCCCCGGCTCCCGTCAGGCTTCAGTGCACACCATCCCTGCCCTCCCCTATGCCAGCCTCCATCTCATACCTGGGCTGACACAGGTACATCCCACCTCACCTCTCTGGGGCCAGAATCTTGCAAGTCAGAGCAGGAGGGGTGAGAGGCAGGTGGGACCCTGCAGCGGGCTACGGCCATGGAAGGTGTGGGTGGCAAGCAGCAGGTTGGGCCTGGGCTTTTCAAGGGGCCTATTAAGGGATGCCAAGAGGCCGGGTTAGGTCCCTGTTAAGAAGAAAGGCATTGCCAGGTCAAGGTTTCCTCAGCAAGAGGCAACCTGGCACAGGTCTAAGAGTGGAGGAGGAAGCCAAGAATTGACAGTAGGCAAGGAGTGGCCGGGCTCAGGACTGACCGCCTGAAGGCTCAGCTGCTGGAAACCTTGAGGAACAGACAGGATCATGGCTTTCCTCTGCAGAAGCAGGGCAGCCATGATGGAGAATAGAGTGGTGAGGGAGGAAGCTCAGAGACTGAAGGGTCATCTGGCAGCCACAGTCTTTAGGGCTTCGGTGTCAGGCGGGGCCTTTGTCCTGCTCTTGCAGTGAGGACACACCTCTAAAGAGACTGAGGGCCGTTGCAGGCTGTCTGACACTTGCCTCTCAGGGAGGGGCCATTTCCCAAATGTCTCCAGGTCAGTTTTTGATTTCCAGTTGTTCAGCTCCTTTGGGCTCCTAGAGAGTGATAAAGTCTGATTGGTGCCTGTTTGACCTGTCCTTAGGAGCCTCCATTGGATGGGAGCTTAGAAAAAAAGCAAACCCGGGACTAAGCACCCCCACAGTGGCAGGCTGAGAGCCCACACCAAGGCATGGCTAGAAGCCACACAGCGTGCAAGGCGGGGTGACCGCCTGAGGAGTGTCTGTACCACAGATGCCTTGGTAAGGCAGCTGCTCTACTGGACAGCCTTTGTCCCTGGGTTTGAGCGTGTCCGTCTGGAAGCAAAAAGGGACCCTTTTCCTCCACCTCACTCCCAAGGTGTGAACTTAAGGCAGAGAAAAAAGCAGATAGTTCCAGGTCCCAAGTCATTTGAGTAATTTTCCCCAGGCCTTGGTGTACCCGTCATTTAGCCCTCTTCATCCACAACCTGCTCCCTCCTCCCCAAACCCCACTGTCTATTAAACCAAGGTCAGGGCCTCCGGCTCTCTAGCCAAGCGCTCACTGAGCTACGTCCTCAGCCCTCAGTGGCTTGTTATTTATTTTTTAATATGTTTATTTTTATTTTATGTGTTTGAGTATTTTGCATGCGTGTGTATATGGGCATACATACAGGCATGACGTGAGCACCTGGTTCCTGAAGAGGTCAGAAGAGGGCATCAGATTCCCTGCAACTATAGCTACAGATGGTTGTGAACCACCACGTGGGTGCTGGGAACCCAACCCAGGTCCTCTGTGAGAGCAGCAACTGCAACTTAACCACTGAGTCATCTCTCCAACCCCCTAGCCCTTAGCTTTTTGAGACACCTTCTTACTATGTAACCCAAGCAGGACCTGAACTCAGCCTCCCACGTGCTGGGATTATATCTGACTTTTTTTGGGAGAGAGGGGGAGTTGTTTTGTGTTTTGAGACAGGATTTCTCTGTGGTAACTCTGGCTGTCTTGGAACTCACTCTGTAGACCAGGCTGGCCTCCAACTCACAGAGATCCACCTGCCACTAGCTCCCGGAGGGCTGGGATTAAAGGCATGTACCATCACTGCCCAGCTACATCTGGCTTTAAGGACATGGGGAAAGGGGATTTTTAAGACAGGATCTCACTCTAGACCAGACTGGTCTCAGACTGATGACAATCTTCCTACTTCAGCCTCCAAGTGCTAGAGTCACAGTGTGCACCATCATTCCAGCCTCCAGAGCCTATTCTTTGTGTGTGTGTGCATGTGTGTGTTCCTGCACATGCGTGAGTGTACGTGCATGTATAGAGGTTAGAGGTCAACGTCCAGTGCCAATCCCCAGGTTCCTTTCCACTTTGGTTGTATTTTAATTTTTTTTTTTAAGGCAAAGTTACTGAGGGGGGCTGGAAGGCTGGCTCAGCCATTAAGAAAGAGCACTGTCTTCTCTTCTAGAGGACCTGGGTTCAATTCCCACCCTTGTGCCAGCTTACAACTGTCTGCGACTCCAGGTTCAGGGGATCTGATACCCTCACACAGACATGAATACAGGCAAAACACCAATGTGATAAAACAAAAAATTAAATGAAAATATATTTTTAAAAAAAGACAGAGTGAGTGGGCAGTCGTGGTGCAGCACTCGGGAGGCAGAGGTTGGTGGATTGAGTTTGAGGCCAGCCTAATCTACAGAGCAAGTTCTAGGAAAGCCAGGGCTACACAGAGAAACCATGTCTTGAAAACAACAAAGACAGAGTCACTGGCCAGTGAGCCCCAGAGATCTGCCTGTCTCGATCTCCCCCACTTCTGAGATCACAAGCTCAGGCCACCACAGCTGCTGTGTGTGTGTGTGTGTGTGTGTGTGTCTGCACACTTGTACTTAAGGAGATGAGAGGTCAGCTGCAAGTCTGAGGCCAGCTTGGACTACATAGTGAATTCCATGCCAGATTTAATTAACAAGACTCTGTCTCAAACAGACAGACAGAAAACACCCCTATCATGTGCCTCTGCCTCCCAAGTACAGGCATTCAACACTACACCCAGCCTTTCAAACTATTTATTTAAGGTTTTATTTTTAGTTATGTGATACGTTCACGTGAGCGCAGGTACCTGCTGGATCCCCTGGAGCTGAGTTACAGGTGGTTGTCAGCCATCTAACAAGACTGCTGCAAACAGAAATCTGGCCCCCTCTCTTGACTGCTGGGCCGTCTCTCCAGCCCTCTCAACCTACTGTCTGCTTTATCAAGATAACTACTTCCTTGTCTCTCAATGCTTCCATTTTTTTAATATTTAAGGAGCCCGTCCCTGTGTTGAGGCTCAATAAGCATGTGTGTGTGTTTTCAGTCAAGGCACTTTCTGGCATTCTTAGCCTCTCATCATCACCCAGCTCCACCCAGCTCCCCCTCTTCCCTGCTCTTCCCTCTTCTGGCCTCAGCCGCCTCCTGACCCTGCCTTCAGGCTCACTTGCAGAAACAGGAAGCTCTCTTGGTTGGGTGCCTGTGAAATGCCACCGTGTTAAGTCAAAAGGGTAGCATTTGTTTTCCATCACTTGCACAGACAGTGGTACATCTGCAGGCACAGGGTGACAGGCTCGGGGCCAAGGCTCGGACTTCCCTGTCCACAAAGACTTCCAAGCCAGGAAACAAGAGGCCCTCTTCGCCAACATCCAGGGTAAGGTGTCATGTTGCCACCAGCTCCACCCTCCAGCCCATGCTGCAGGGGCCTGCGGAGGAAGAGCACACGCTTCATGGTCTGCAGGCACAGGCGGGAGCAGCCTGACGGTGGCCTGGCCAGCGCCAGGGCACTTGGGAAACATTCTCCACATCTGCCAGACTAACTTTCCCACTTTCTCCCCACCTTGATCCTGTCACTAATATTGAGACGTTGAGTCCCCATATCCATGTTCAGATACGAACTGGGATGTTTTCAGATGTGGCCTGGACTCCCAGGTCCTCTGTCAGACCTGGGGTGGGGGGTGGTAATACCCTCTGATGCTGTTGTCCTGTCTCTTCCTTTGCACCATGTCTCACTCTATCCCTGCATCCAATTTATGTGATTGCTCATCGATCTTTACAGCGAGCAGGACTCCTGAGGACCGAACTACCTCCCTCTTTACGACCCAGTCCTTCAGTCACAGAACAACAGGTGTGACAGAGTGGCCACTAACTAGGTCATCTGTGTCAACACATTTCCCAATCTCAGCTCTGCTACCGACTGACTCTGTGTCCTTGAGAAAAGTCCTCAGCGTTTCTGAGCCTGTTTCCTTAACAACTCCCACCCGCCCACCCAGTTCTGAGCTACAGCGAGGGTCAAATTAAATAATGGACTCCAGAGAGTTCTACTTCACAATGACATCACAGTGGTGACATTGGATTCCTGCCCAGAGGAACAGTCATACTCAGTCTCTGCCAATTCTAGGTAGAGGGGGTGCTACCTACAGCAGCTGGGGGGCACCGAGTGTCGTGACTCAACTTGGACTGCCTGGGAGAGATCACGAGCCCCACTGCAAGAGGCACAGCTGTGCATCCCTTCCAACCCACCCTGAGCCTCTTTCCTAGGTTTAAGTCTCCCCTCCCCTTTTCCTTCCCCCTCCCCCAGTACATCATATCCTGGTTCAGCAACGTGAGGGGCTCCTGCTGCTTCGTGGCAGATCAGGTGACTGCACATAGCACATACTGAAGCACTGAGCTGGAAGACTGAGGAACAATGGACAGCTCTTCCAGCTTCAAATAGGGCAGGGGCTCTGTGGCTGGGAGAGAGCACCACCATGCCCATCCCATGCCCCAAGGCTCTCTGTCTCTCTCTGCCCTCTTACCCAAAGAACTTGCAGCTTCACATGGCATCCCACGAGCCGATCCGCCAGAGCCAGGGGCCCATCCTCCAGTTCCCCTCGCCTCCTGCTCCTGTATTAATCTCAATACGTGGTGTCTCACTCAACAACGGCCATTTATTCCCTGCTTTGTAACTCCTAAGGTTTTTTTTGACACCCAGCCATGCCCAACAATAATCCAGGAGAGTGGGAGGTCAGGGTGTTTTGAGACGTGCCAGAGCCTAATAAATTCTAAGAACATTGGACCACTTTCTAAAAGAGCCCAAGAGCAGGAAGTCTGTTCCCTCAGCTTGAGAACAAGGCTTGGAAGACCCAGCTTAACTGAATAGGCTGCTGAGGGGTGCCACACACAGCTCCTCAAGACTGGACCACAGGCTTTGTACCAAAACATCTTAGAAAGAGAGCTCAGCACAGGGTTGGACCATATCCACTGTGCCGCCTCCTACCCTTTATATACCAACAAACCCACCAAGGGTGAGGCATGCCCTCTTGGTGGCTGGACACTTGGATACTTAGGACTCTTGGAGACTGAGGACTCAAGGAATAGCCCAAGTTGGTGTCTCCAGGCCTAGTCATTGTAAGGGAAAATGGTCTCCCATTTTCCTAGTGGTCCCCAAGAGGCCTAAGGAGTGAGAGATACCTATTGTGCCCCAAATCCACATGTCATATAGAGTCCTGGACATACCTGGTCTTGGGACCCTCACATGATCCCACAGAAGAGGCCTCTCCACTCTAGGAGACAGAACAAGTAGACATAGAAAACTACAAACCCCCCAGAAAGGACCTTTGCTCCTCAATTTCACTCCTCTCCATGGGAACACACACACACACACACACACACACACCAGATTCTGGCAGGACACTCGTCCCTTCACTAAGGGCACCTGGCTGGCTGGGAATTAAAAACAGAACACAGCCCCGGTGGTGGTGGTGGTGGCACAAGCCTTTAATATCAACACTCAGAAGCAGAGGCAGGCAGATCTCTGTGAGTTCAAGGCCAGCCTGGTCTACAGAGTGAGTTCCATGACAGCTAGAGTTACAACAGAGAAACACTGTCTCAAAAACAACAATAAACAAACAAACAAACAGAACACAACCCAGGTGGTGGGCACTCGGGGGATGGGCGCCCACAGGGATGGTCTCTTTGTCTCTGCTGTGCCCTGGGGCATGGAGCCACTGAGGTTTTGCACAAACAGCCTGCCTGAGGAACTGCTTTCTTTCCCCCACTGCATATGTCCCCATATGCCAACAGCCTAGCCCCTGCCCACTTCCCACCACCCTGATCACACAGCCTGCCCTACACAACCCCAGCTACAAAGTCTTATCACAGGAGGGGGAAATAGGATCAACTTCCTTAGCCTAGTGTCTCCATCTCTGGAGACTTGGTACCTGAACCAACTACTTGGTACCTGGACCCTTAGTACAGCCCAGCTCTCTTCTTCAGTAAGGCTGAAAGAAGAGGCAGCACTGGTGAGGGAGTAGAAGCTTCTCTTCCAGGGTCCCTGAAGGAGTCTCTGCTGAGACGTCTCTGTAAAGCAGCGCAGATCTGGCAGACCCAGCAGGATAACAGGACTGGCAGGCAGAAAGGGGCGGTGTCCTCACAAGGTTTTGCTCTGGACTGGGTAGGCAGGGGGATGGGCATCCAGGGAGATAGATGCTTGTTATGGTGTAGAAAGTAGAGAGAGGGAAGAAGCTGGTGTCAGCACCCTCCCGGGATACTGCCAGGAGCAGGCGAGTGGGAGCCCAATTCAGGGACATTTGTCTGTTTGCTTGCTTATCAGCAGGGTTTCCCTGGGTAGCCCAGGCTGGCCTCAAACTTGCAACAATCCTCCATGCCTCCTGAGTCCTGGGGTTCTAGGCATGTGCTGTGTACAGCTTCCCAGAGCTGCTTCCTCCTTGTTCTGAGCCCTCAGCTCCAGTGTCTCAGAGTCTCTGGTCTTTCCTGGTCCAAGGCTGCTGTGGTGGGTCAACTCCGCTTGAGGCAAATAGGGCTGGCCAGGTTGCAGTCCTGCCTCAGTCTTTTGTCGGGCACCTTAACCTAAGCACAGCGTGGGGCTGGGCACCCATCCTCAGGCCCAGAGAAGTCCTGATGCCCTACCAGGGGAGGATATAAGGCCTCACCTCTCCACACTCTGAGCATAGTTCTGTTACAGAAGTTTATTTTTAGTTATGTTTAAAATGGTTGTTTTGTGCATTATTAGGGGAAGGGCTGCCTAGGTCTTGGCATTTGTATTGTCTGCAGGTGTTGGCTTTATGTAAAAGATTGCTCATGATCTCCACCTGCTATCAATAGAACACCTGAGGAGCTTAGGCATCAACAAAAACCCCTGAGATGAGAGGCTCAGAGTTCCACTGTCCAGTACGACACTTGCCGTGATAGTGGTTCCCTCTGCTGAGGTCTGGCAGGGTTCGTACCTATGAAAATAGCTCTTCCTTGCAGAGCCACACAGTAGGTGTACAGCTATATAGTTCCTCATAGGTCCTTGGGGCAGCGAGGATTATAGGAAATTTGTGGGGTTGCATCTGGTTCCAAGATTTGAGTCCCCAGAAGGCAGAAGACACCTTCAAGAACCCCCATGTAAGCCAGGCATGCTGGCCCATACTTGTGATCCCAGTTTTACAGAGGCAGAGGCAGGAGGATCTGCTGCAGGTTTGAAACTATCCTGGCCTACACAGCGAGTTTCAGGGCTACATAGTGAGAATCTGTCTCAAAAAAAAAAAAAAAAAGTTAAAAAGAAGCTTCCACGTAGCTGGGTACAGCAGCACAGGCCTGTGAGCTACTGACTGATGGAGAGGGATGTAAGTCAAGATCTACTTGGGCTACAGAGCAAGTTTAAGGCCAGCCTGAGTAACTTAGCAAGACCCTATCTTAAAATAACAATTAGGGCCAGTGAGGGCTGAGTAGGTGGAGGTGCTTACGGCCACGCCTGACAGCTGAGGTCAGTCCCCAGAACCCACATTGTGGAAGGCGAGAAGAAACTCCTACAGATTGTCCTCTGACCTCCACAAACAGGCCATGATATGGACAGGCCCACACAAATAACACAGACAGAGATAGATAGATAGATAGATAGACGGATGGATAGATAGATGGATAGATGGATAGATGGATAGATAGATAGATAGATAGATAGATAGATAGATAGATAGATAGATAGATAGATAGATAGATAGATAGATGGATGGATGGATGGATGGATGGATAGATAGATGGATAGATAGATGGATGGATAGATAGATAGATGGATAGATAGATGGATAGATAGATAGATAGATGGATAGATAAAAGATAGGGAGAGATGGAGATAGGGGGAGGGAGGGAGAGCTAATAGGGTCTGTACTTATCCCTTTGTGCTGGGTAGTTCATTCATTCAACAAAACATTACTGAGTCCCCGCCACCCGTCAGCTCTCTCTCTGGACCCTGTGGGGTGGAATTCAGCACACCATGCCCTTCCTCACTGGTGACCAGAGGGCTGGGCCCTGAGCTGCAGGTGAAATGATCACGACAGGATAAGAGCCTGTGAGATTTACAAACCCCGCACTCACAGGTGCATGCAACGTAGCCATACAAAGCTGAAAACACATGGCGATCTGTGGTCTGTGTACACACACACACACACACACACACACACACACACACACACACGTGTCCCACCCTAAGGGGAGGGCCTGCCTCCCAGCAAGCTGGATCTGAGTCTGTGGGTGTGGTGTGCCACCTCAGGGCTCCCCCAAGGCAGACACTATGTCTGCTCCTAAGAGTCCTCTGCTTCATAGGTCCCTCTGCTCGCGCTTCTGATGCATTGCCCCCTAACTTTTCCCCAGCCCAGCTGGTTCTTGCTTCTGTTCTCAGAGTCCTGTGGGTGTGCTGCAGGTACAGAATCCCTCCCTGCAGACACCCCATACACCGTCGGCTCCTGTTTTTTGTTGCTGTATTGTTTTTGTTTTTGTTTTGCTTTGTTTTGAGATAGGATCTTAACATGACAGCCCTGGCTGGTTATCTGGCATTAAAAGCCTAGAAAACTGGTGTGGTTTTTGTTTGTTTGCTTGACAATACTGAGCATTGAACCCGGAATATCAGTTATGTCAAGCAAGCACCGACCACTGAGCTATATCCCCAGTATAATTCACTCTTTTTGTGCTTTGTTCTTATGTTTTCCTCATCAGACTCTTGAGAGGAGAGACCAAGGGAGGAAGATTGTTTCTTTTTTCCCTTGGTTGTTGTCTCAAATTTGTGTGTCTGTGCAGATGTACGCAGGTGTGCAGACGCATGTGGCGGTCAGAGGACAACTTTCAGAAGTTCCACCAAGTGGGTCTGAAGGCTCGAACTCAGGTTCTCAGGCTTAGAGGCTCACTTGTCAGCCTGCTTAGCTAATGGGTAAGCTCCAGGTTCATGGAAAGACCTTGTCCCCCAAAAATAAGGTAGAAAAGCAATTGAAGAGACACTGGATGTCAGCTTCTGGCCTCCACATGCACACACACACACACACACACACACATACATGTCCACACAAACATACATGTGCACACATCAACATGTATACACACACATTTAAAAAAAAAGCAAAGAAGGAAAAAAGGGGGGTAAGAAGGGTGGGAGAGGGTACAGGGAGGGAGAGAGGGAGGGAGGAGGGGTCATGATGGTTGGGGCTAAGAGTGTGTTTTCTATGATACACTAGGAGTTCGAGCACAGCTGCATGGCCTCGGGCAGTGTTTTAACCTTTCTGTGCCTCACGCTGCCCCTATTAGAGAGAACGCTGAGACCCTCTACACCACAGCTAAAGCAGTAGAGATCCTCCAGGTAGTCTTTTTACTTTTATTTTTTCTGAGACAGGATATCACTATGTAGCTCTAGCTGTCCTGGAACTCACCGTGTAGATCAGGTTGGCTTTGAACTCACAGAGATCCCCTGCCTCTGCCTCCTGCCTCCTCGTAGTCTTTTTAACCCACTGTGTTCAGAGCCTCGTACGTATATCATAGGATTATTAACACTTAAACATATAGGTTTATACTCAGGGGTTGAAGGCAGAAGGAGCCCCAGTTTAAGGCTAGCCTCTGCTACATAGCAAGCCCATCTTTCACAAATATGTATGTACGTGTATTTCTGTAGCAGTCATCCCACAGAGCAGTGGTTCTCAACCTGAGGGGCTCCAACCTTTTGGGGGCTGAATGACCCTTTCACAGTGGTCTCCTGAGACCCTCTGCGAAGCAGATGTTTACATCACAATTCATAACAGCAACAAAATTACAGTTAAGAAGTAGCAATGAAAATAATTTTATGGTTGGGGGTCACCACAGCGTGAGGTCCCAGCATTAGGGAGGCTGAGAACTACTGCCTTAGAGGGTCTTTTTGGTTAGTAAGCAGGTCTTTCTTTGTTGCTCAATAGGACTTCAGAGCGCTTTTCAAATATTCTGTCTCATATGGTCGATTTTTTCCCTCTTTATCCCATTCCACAGATGGGAAAGCTGAGGCTCAAGAAAAGTTAAGCAGCTAGCTCAAGGTCACATAGTTAGAAGGAAACAGGATTTGAGATACAGTCCCTGCTCCTAGTCCCTTCCCTGTGCCCAGCTTGGTCAGATCATTACAAGTGGGGCTTTCAAGCCAGTCTCAGGCAGTGTGCTAACCCGAGGAGCTAGAGCGTGGGGAAAGTACTCCCTGGCTCACACACACTCGTTCACTTACTCATTCATTCATTCCCTCCTCCCCTCAGTCACTCATCCATTCAAAAATTTGTAAAGAACCATCAGAGTCAATGACGGCAGCCCCTGAGACCCACCAAGCAGCAGCCTCTCTAGCTGCAAATGGGGATAGAATATTTGCATTTTGCTCCCTGGCTGTGAGTCCCGGTGGTGAGTGACCAGGACAGTGGCTGGCTGGTGGTAGACGACACTAGGAACCAGATTTGCATATTTTCCTAGTGGCTGGGATGGGATTGCTGCTTGGCTCAGAATTCCCTCCAGATGGGATCGGGCACCCTGGGCAGCACGTGGGCAGGGAGGCATTGCAGGCCAGCAAGGGGAGCAGTGAGCCCCAGAGGGTCAGCTTATACCATCCTGGGAGAAGCCCAGGCCAATCAGTGAGGCGGGATAGTCAGGAAACACGTACTCATCTGGTCCATCATAAGCTAGGTCATAACACAAAACTGCCCACATCACACCTCTGAAGAGACCCCACCATGGCCTCCAGCACTCAGCTCATTCTCTCTCTCTCTCTTTCTCTCTCTCTCTCTCTCTCTCTCTATATATATATATATATATATATATATATATATATATATATATACATACATATACACACACACACACACACACACACACATATATCTTAAATGGGTGTAGCCCCAGCTGGCCTGGAACTCTCTATGTAGCCCAGGCTGTCTTCAACCCACAGAGCTCCATCTGCCTCTGCCTCTTGTGTGCCACCACACCAGGGAGCTAAAGGCTTTTGTGTGGTTCTTGACCATGGTCACCCAGCATTTTTACACCGAGCCATCAAAACTGCTGGGTGACCGTGGTCCCTGCAGAGCCGTCAGTGACACACACATACACAGTACTGAAAAACCAATATTTCAGGCTAGGCATGGTGGCAGGAGATAGGATCTCACTGTGTAGACCAGACCGGCCTCAAACTCAGAGAGATCCGTGTGCCTCCGCCTCCCCAGTGCCAGGGTGGCTCAAAGAGGCCTCTATAGTGATGTTTGTTGGGTCAGGGTCTCCTTGAGGGCCTTGCTGCAGGCACCAGTCACCCCTGGCACTTCCAGCTTAGATGTCCTTCACTGCTTGGATGTGGTGTGAACTCCCCTGGCCTCGAGCACTGATGCTCCAGCTGGGCCCAGTCCCTAGCAGCCATGCCTGGTGCCTTCCTGCGGAGGCAGCTTGAGGGAGTGGAAGTCTGTCTCAATCTCAGCATCATGATGCTCACGATTCTCCCCCACAGTTGGCTGGAGGCGCCCTCACCTCTAACACACAGCTTGTCTGTGCCCACACAGCCTCCTCCGGTCTCTGGGTCCACTGGCAGTGGGGGCCCCAGCCCAGTCTGTGCCAGTCCCCTCTTCAGCACAAGATCATCTTCAAAGATTTAGGGGGCTCGCAGTGCTCATCACCCCAAAATTCTAACCCCTAACCCTCCCCTTGCACAGGACTCTGCTTCCTCACTACCCCCAAACTGATGACATTGCTGTTACCTTGGTAACATGCTTTGTGGGTGGGTGGGGGGAATGGAGAAAGAAGGCTGTGGTTCAAGACACTCTCAGAGCCACAGGGAACAGGGGTAGCAACCCAGCAAGGAGCCAGGGGGTGGCTGCGGGACAATGGCCCCACAAGCTGCGTCAGCCTGGGGAGAAAAGAAACAGCAGAAGGAGATATCTCTGGGGGAGAGGGGGTTGCTTCATCAAGGGGAAGGAAACTTCCCCACCTCCAGGTGTCCCCTCACACAGAACAGGTCTCCCCGGGTTGTGGCGAGTGTGGGGGCAGCAAGGAGGAGGGAGGGATCGAACACTGGAGTTCATGCTGTTCCCTTCAGGACGCCTGGGGCGGTTAGGGCCCAGAGACAGCTCTCTCGTTCTGGGTTGGGGACAGTGCCACAGGCAGTAGTTCGGAGGCAGTCCTGAGCCAGAGTCCAGAGTGCCAGAGGCTGGTGGCAGCCGGGGCTGGCAGGGGCCCTCCTCCAGGCCCCGGGGACCTGGCTGTCCCAGATGCCACAGCCGGGAAGTGTGTCAGGAGCTTGCGTAAGAGCCTTCTGTGGTTCCATAAAATCATAATTACCGCTGCCTGCCACAGGGCTTGTCTCATGACAGCAGTATCTGCCTCTGGGGTCCCAGGCCAGCTGGTGGGGAAGCAGGGGAGGTGGGGGTGAGGTCCAACCTTGCTCAGTACTCCCTACATAGCGCAGTGTCTTCTCCCCACCAGGGAGATTAGTTCAGACTCTACTCCCGGCCAGAATGGACTCCTCCAGCTCAGATACCTTGCTCAAAAGCTGGAGGGAAAGGCCAGATGATCCTGCTGTCACCTGAACTGTCCTTGACCACAAGGTCCAGAAGCCCCGGAGAGGAGGGCTGGGCTGGAGGCATTTCTAAGAAAAAAATATGTCAGTCCTTAGGGAAGAAGAGGTTCTTCACATCAAGGAGTCTCAGACACTGGGAGTGGACACTGCTGTCGGGCACCATCTGCCCCAGTGATTCCTTTTGTTTTTCTTTCTTTATGTTTGTTTGTTTTGAGGCAGGGTTGGCCTGGAACTCCCTCTGCAAGACCAGGCTGGCGTCGAACTCACAGAGATCCAGCTGCCACTGCCTCCCGAGTGCTGGGATTAAAGGCGTGCACCACCACGCTTGGCTCTTGCCCAGTGGTTTTTACTCTTTCAAGGATCTCGGATCTTCTGAGGAGCACGTGGAAAGCTCTGGACTCCCAGAGGCAGGCAGACCACCTGTGTTCTTCCTCCCCGACAATGTTTACAAGCTTCCAAAATCTTAACCAGCTTCAAGGGGTTCACAGACACCCCAGAGCCCAACCATAAGTCCAAGAGCTAAGGGTTCCCGAGAACAGCTGTAATACCCACTCTTCATGTTCTTCCTCTGGCCAGTGTTTTACTCATTTCATTCTCAAGATGTGGGGAGGGGGGCAGGTGACTCAGCAGATAAAGGCAGCGCCTGCCAAGCCTGAAGACCGGAGTTCAGCTCCCAGGTTCCACATGGTAGAAGAAAAGAAACAAGAGAACCAATTCCAGAATTTGTCTTCTGACCTCAAACATGCCTGTTCTGGCATGTTAGTGTGTGTGTGTGTGTGTGTGTGTGTGCGCCAGCCATGGTGGCATACTTCTATAATCTCAGTACCTGCGAGGCTGACGCAGGAGGATCGTCACGAATTAGAAGCCTGACTGGGCTACATTGTCAGTTTGAGCTAGCCCAAGCTACAGTATGAGACCCGTATCAAAACAACAAGATTCTTACATGAATGCCAAGCTATACAACATTATTACCCCCCTTTTCTTTTCTGTGTGTGAAGGGGAGGATTGAGACAGGGTCTCACTCTGTAGCCTGGGCTGTCCCGGAACTCACTCTAGAATCATTTTAGGTGGTCTTCTGTTGCTGTGATGAACACCATCACCAAAAGCAACCTGGGAAGGCGAGGATTCATTTCACTTTACACTTTACATCACTGAAGGAACGCAAGGCAGGAACTGAAGCAGAGACCGTGGAGAAATAGTTCTGATTTGCTTCCTGCTTCTGCTTAGCTAGATTCCTTAGATAATCCTGGACCATGTGCCCAGGGGTGCCTCTGCCACAGTGGGCCAGACCCTGCTCCATCAATTAGCAGTCAAGAAAATGCTATACAGACATGTCCTTAGGCCAATGTGAGGGAGGCAATTCCTCAACTGATTGCCCTCTTTGCTGGCAACTGAGATTAGTTATTGAAGTAGCCTAGGCTAGACTCAAACTTACAACAGTCCTCCTGCCTCCCATGGACCTCCACCCTGAGTTTATTATCCCTATTTTAAACCGATTCGTCCTATTCATCTCAACCTATCCAAATCTGGTTAAGCCATTCTAAAAAGATAACCAAAGTTACCCCCAAGTTAAGGCTCTAGCTGAAGTCATAAACAGGGAGCAAAGGTCAGACAGAAATAAGAATGGGTCTCTTGATGTGCTAGACATCCTTGCATCCTCACAAGGATCTGAAGTCATCTGGTCCACCCCCACCACCCCCGTCTCAGGTCTCCCAAGCGTCTCTGCGTCTCTCACAGCTCTGTTTCCTACTAAGAAGCAACCAGCAATCCCTTCACCCTTCCTGAGGGGGCCCCTTTTAAGCATGTAGCTGCCATTTACCCTTTCAGGCACCAGACTCTCTCTCTGAGCAGGGACAGTGGTCCATCCTCCTCCCTAGGAGAATGAGATGCGGCTGCTTCAGCCCTGTCCCCGAGCTACTGCAGTGGGAGTAGTCAGCTCCGAAAGCAATGACTCACACTGGGTTCATGAAAGACTGCTCTGAAATACAAAAGCTGCAGCCAGGAAGGACATCCAGAGGTCATGGGATCCAGCCCCCTGCCTCTTCCACTGTGGTCCCACAAATGCCTAGACCAGAAATGCCCTGGGGGGTCCACCGACTTTCCCATTCCCTGGGTTTTCCTTGGTGGAGGTACCACTGGCTCCCCTGGGAATTCTTCTGATTAGTCAGAATCTCTCTGCCTATAGCCACTCTTGGTCACTTTCCCCATGGACTAGAATACCAGGCTTCACATGGCCAATGAAAGGGGGCCAAGGAGACTGTTCTTCCTTCTCCCTCAGGGAAAGTACTGGAAAAGGACAAATCTCCCAGAAGAAAAGAGAGGAAGGGAAAAAGTGAGCCCTCTTCACTGGATTTACCACTCTGAGTTGCATCCGGGTTACTCTTCTACCCTCCAACAGAGAGCGCAGGGCTGACAGAGAGTGACAGTCGCCGTCCTTCACCAGCACTAGTTACATATTTATGAGTGCACGCACGTGTGTGTGTGTGTGTGTGTGTGTGTACCTGTGAACAAGAGCATGTGTGGAGGTCAGAGGTCAATTTTCTTTTTTTCTTTTTCCCTCTCTTTGTTTTTGTTTTTGAGACAGGGTTTCTCTGTGTAGCCTTGGCTGTCCTGGAACTCACTCTGTAGACCAGGCTGGCCTCAAACTCGCTGAAATCCGTTTGCCTCTGCCTCCCGAGTGCTGGGATTAAAGGCATGTGCCATCACTGCCTGGCTTTTGGCTTTCTATCACTCTTCAAGCTAGTCAGCAGGGAAGAAGTTTCCAGGTCAGTTCCAGATTGATTCGCTTACGTCATGTAACCAAAGTGCTGTGGTGTCTTCGGTCAATAGGATTTAGTTACGGTGTGATGGTGTGATTGCCCACATTTTTTTTTTTTTCAAGACAGAGTTTCTCTGTTGTAGCTCTGGCTGTCCTGGAAGTCACTCTGTAGACCAGGCTGGCCTCGAACTCACAGAGATCCGCCTGTCTCTGCCTCCCGAGTGCTCGCTGGGATTAAAGGTGTGCCACCACTATCTGGCTAGAGATCAGTTTTTAGGAGTCTGTTCTCTCTCCCCACCATGTGGGACCTGAGACTCACACTCAAGTCTTCACATTTGGAGGCAGGTTGCCTTTATCAGCTGTCTCCCAGTCTCCCCCTGACTCTATCCTACCCCAACCCTTTCTTTGAGTTGGAGTCTCGTGTTGCACAGGCTACACTCAATATGTAGGGGAAGATGACCTTGAACTCCTGATCATCTGGCATCTACCCCTCAACTGGTGGTTTTGGCATGTGCCAACACTCCTTGTTTATGTGGTACTAGTCTTCCTGCTTGTTACACTGGCGCAGTCAACGAAGCTACACGCACAGCCCCACAGTTACCATCTGGCAGGTGAAGAAATTAATAAACTAAAAGACAGTTGCATGCCATGCCCAAGGTCTTCCCTTTAGTTATTGACTCTACAGGTAATACACTCTATAGTCCACCAATCCTGGTACTAGAACAATGGCTCTGTGGTTGGTGGTTAAGAGCACTGGCTGCTCTCCAGAGAACCCAGGTTTGATTCTCAGCATCTACATAGTGACTCACAAATATCTGTAACTCAGTCCCAAGGGATCCAATGGCTTCTTCTGGCTTCCTTGGGCACCACACATATGGTACATTGACATATATGCAGGCAAAACATCCATACACATATATTTAAAAAGAGAGGGGGGATTTTTAAGGGGCCAGAGAGATGGCTCAGTGGTTAAAAGCACTGACTGCTCTTGCAGAGTACCAGGTTCGATTCCCAGCACCCACATGCTGGCTCATGGCTCATAGCCATCTGTATTTCTAGTTGTACCTTACATCCTCTTCTGGGGTCCACAGGCACCAGGCATGCACATGTGCACATACTGCATACATGCAGGCAAAACACTCACGCATATAAAATTAAAATTAAAAACAGGGCATGTGCCTTTAATCTCAGCACTAAGGAGGCTGAGGCAGGCAGATCTGAGTTCAAGGTCAGCCTGGGCTACATATTGAGTTCCAGGCTAGCCAGGACTTCATAGATAGACATTATCTTAAATATATGTGTGTGTACATGTGTATATGATTACACAGATGGACCTTATCTTAAGTATATGTGTATGTGTGTGAGACCCTAAACCCCAGCTCTTATGAAGAAACAGGAGTACCTCACCCCAGAAATCTCCAGGCACAGAAGAGACCTCTGTTTATCCTAAAACAGAAAGCAGGTTCCTGTTTGTGGTTCTAGGGAATGTAGGGAGTGAGCTCTGAGCTTTGTGTACTAGGCAAGTGCTCTACTAGCAAACTGCAGCCCACGCCTAGTTTTCAATTCTCATTAAAGAACAGCGACTCAATAAATTGCCAACGAGGGCCTTAAACCCTCTCTTTAATGCAGACAGGCCTTGAACTTGTGATCTTTCTTCCTCAGCATCCTGAATAGCTGGGATAACAGCTATTCGCCACCAAGTTTAATCTAGCCCTGGGCCAGTGGAGAGCCTGATGACTCTCAGAGTGCCCTGAGCACCTGCAGTCTAAGCCGCCCAGGGAAGGGATTGGGTGGGTAATGGGGGATAAGATCCTCAGATGGGCGGGAGAGCCTTCAAAGACTGACAGTAAGTGTGCCTTTGGGGAGACGGGTTTGAGGGCTGAGCTCAGTATCCACCTTGGCTCCTTTCAGGAGAACCAGAGGAATCCTGCAGCTGCAGTAGAGCTGAGGGCGGGGGGAGCGGACCAAGCCCCCACAACAACGAAGCCGGACATCTGCCCTTGTCCTATTTCTGCCCCTGGCAAACAAATCTCTATTCCTGGACACAGTAACCTGAGCAGTGCTCCAAGGGTGATCTCATCCCGGAGAGGATAGCCACTCTGCCCTTGAGGCTTCACATGAAGCTGGATGCTCTCATCACCTGGGTCCGTGAGCACCAGCACCGACAGTAGAGGAAGGAGTATGCACCTACACTGCAGTCTCTCTACTCACGCAGAGCATCTCTCTTCCCTGGACCAGGCCAAGAGATGAAATTAGGCCTGAAGGGTGCTTGAAAATGGGGGGTACTGGAAGGCTTGGGGAAACAGATCCCAGTTTATGGCCATGCATTAGAAGAAGCACCTTCAGACCAGGTTGGGGAGAATACCAGGCCTGATGCTTGACCAGACTCCAGTTGTTGCAGGATTGTGAAAGGGCCTTAGGGAGGCTTGGGGACTTCCTGAAAGAGGATGGAAGTCCATGTCTGCTGAGGTCTAGACAGGAGGACTAGGAAGGGTCATGGTTGCCTGACTTCCCATCCACGAGGAAGAACTGGCTGCCCTGGCCTTTTCTTTGGTTTGAGTTTAGTTTTATTTTTATTTTTTCTGTTGGTACAGGGTCTCACTATGTAACCCTGGCTGATCTGAACTTACTATGCAGATGAGTCTGGCCTCGAATCCACAGATATGCCTTCCTCTGGCTCCCAACTGCTGGTATTATAGTCATGTACCACCATGCCTGGTTTGGCTTGAGTTTTGACCCACTAAGGTGTCTTCAGTCTGTAATCCCAACATTAGGGAGATGGAGGCAGGAAGATGACAAGTCTGAGGCCAGCATAGGCTACATAGAAAGACAATGTCTCAAAAGTCACAAAAAACAGGGACTGCTGAGATAGCTCATAAGGGCATAATCCCTGGCATCTATTCAAAAAGGCCGACCCCAGAGCACCGGGAAGGTGGAGAGATTTCTGTGGCTCCATGGTGAGCCAGTCTAACTGAATTAGCTTACAGTGAGAGACCCTGACTCAAACTTCATGGTGGATGTCTCCTGAGGAATGACATCCAAAATTGACCTCTGACAACCATACTCATACATGTGCTACTCATGAAACACACACACATACACACACACACATTCAGATATACACACATGCGTATCATATGCACTCACAGAACAACAGCCTGTTCTTTGCTTCGGGAGACACCTATAAGTCTAGTAGTGGTGTTTATAGTTGGTGAGATCCTTTCCTTGGCAGAAAGGCATCAAGTTAGTGGGGTGAATGGGCCCCGAATTTTCTTCTGCCAAGGTGCAGCATCTTCCAATCTGCACTATCAGAATGCTGTAACTTTGATTTCTCTCTCGGCTATTCTTCTGCAACCCCGAATTATTTCCAGACGCTATCTGCTTCAATTTTGTTCCGCCTCCACCCCCTATCTCTGAGCTTTACAGTGTAAACTATCCCTTCACTTCTTTACCCTCCAAACCCCTCCCCATCTTGTCGAGCCCCCCAAGACTCCACCCAGCTGGCCCTCCCAGTCACCACCGCAGCCAATAGCTGAGAGCCTTGATTTGCATAGCTGCGCGGGGGCGCGGCGGAGAGAAGGGGGAGGGACCATGCGACCTCCTAAATCAAAGTTGGGAGGCTAGGACTGGGCGGAGGGGCCGCGGGGTGCAGGGCTGGGGCCGGCGGGGGGAGGGGGAGGAAGATGGGGGGCGGGCGCAGAGGACAGCGGAGCCGGCCGGACTCGGACAGCTCCGTCGCTCCCTCGCTCTGCTCATCCGCGCATCCCCGCTTCCCTCCTCCTCTCGCGGCGCGCAGCATCCTCCGCAGACCCTCGGTCCTCGAGCCCCTGGCTGTCCCGCTCCCGCGGCTCGGGGTAATTGCCTCCCTCTTCGGCGCCATCCGGACAACTTTCTCCTCTGGTGCCTGGGGTTGGGGGACTGCTTTGCCTGGGAGGGTTTCTCGTGGGGTTCACTGGAGAGCATCCACTGGAGAAAGGCTTGAGAGTCCCAAAGAGACGCTCGTCACCCACAGCCTGCCCTCGGCGGGCCTGCCGTCGGGTCTCCGAACCCTCTCTTCCTTTATACCCCAACCATGACTGAAATGAGCGAGAAGGAGAATGAACCGGATGACGCGGCCACCCATACCCCTCCAGGGACCGTCTCTACCCTCCAAGAAACCAAGGTAAGTCGAGGGGTGCGAGGCTGGGCCCCGCCCGGCACCTCTGGCCCCGAGCGCTGGTCACAGTGGCTTAGGTCCCCTTGGGGTCACGGAAGCTAAACGGGGCCCGCGTGATTCCTCAGGCTGCACGCCAGGCCGGGAGGGGAGGAGAGGGTTCGCGATGAGGGGACCGAAGGGGCCGATCACACGACCACGACCCGCTAGTACGCGCGAGGCGCCGACGCGCTCCGGTTCCCTCCTGGGCGGTTGTAACTCGGCTTTGTTGGAGGGAATCGGCGCAGCGGAGGCGCAGGGCGTGTGTGGCCGTGTGTAGCGGGTGTGGGCCGGTGTACGCGCGCGTGTGTGCGTGCGAGGCGCACCCCTCCCGCGGCCGCCAGATCGGTGTCTGCGGCTCCCCGGTCCCCTTCTCTTCTGTCTCTCTGAATCCCTTTCCACAACCGTCTCCTCTCTGGGCGTGCGTCTCTCCGGTTCTCTCCGCTTCCCTACGTGCTTCTCCGTGGGTTTCCGGCGTCCCTGTCTGACCCACAGCAGCCTGGCGTCCACCTCGCGGACGGGTTAGGCTGGGGGCTCTGGAGGCCGCGGCCCCGGGTGCGCAGCTTTCCAGCCGGCTCTGGGGGCTGCGGCAGCACCGGCCGTCGGTGGCGGGCGGGGACCGGGAATGTTGCGGCTCCAGAGCCAGAGGCGGCCCCACCCCCAACTCGGAGAGCCGGGAGAGGGGAGGAGAGAGGGCAGAATCCAAAGAAGTCATCGTAATTAATGAATGTCATAATTAACCCTAATTATGTATGATTGTTACTCTTGCGGGAGTCACAATGAATAAATTATTCTCCTGTGAAGGCAGGCGGAGCCCAGACTGCGGGCACTGAAAGGGGTGGGGGAGGCCGGCGCTCACATTCCACCTCCCAACCCTAATGTGTCTACCCCCCTCCCCAACTTCTAGGTGCTCATGAAGTTCTGTGGGAAGCTACCTGAGCAGCCAGGAATGGGGAGAGTAGAGACTGGGAGGAAGCCCTTACCCCTCCCTAGACTTCAGGCCAAGACTTCCTCTTCTCTCCCTCCCACCCTTGTGTTTTGTTACCATCCTGGTCCCGTGACCAGGAGAGGTGTGGTGAGAACCAGAAATGGGTGGTGTTTTGGGGCTCCCTGGGGTCACAAGCTTTTACACAGTTCTTCCCACAGACCCTCTTCCTTCTCGGTCCATCTTGACGACTCCCCGGAATGTGAGGTTAATTCAAGGTCAAGGTCATCACCGCAGTGAGCTCAGGGAGTTGAACAGGGTTAGGGCGGAGTCTGACTGGGGCTATCCAGGTAGCTACCCCGGTGCCTGCACCTGGGGACCCTGCTGCTACCCTGTGCCTGCACCTGGGGACCCTTCCGCTCACCATGCTCAAGTCTCTTGGCTTTTTGAATCAAGATCTTACTAAGAATCCTTGGTTGATGTAGAACTCACTGTATCCTAGGCTGGCCTCAAACTTTTAGCCGTCCTCTGACTCCCAAGAGCTAAAATTACAGCTGTGAGCCACCATACCTGGTCCTTCACGGTCAGGCCTTTTTTCTTCCTTCTAAAAATGAGACTCTGACTCCTGGTCCACATTTTAGAAACTTTAAGGTGCCAACTCTCTCCTGGGGAGGGATAAAATGGCAGAACATTGCTTGGATTGTCTGTGACAGACAAGAGGGATCCTGGGAGCTGGGCCTCATCCTGAGTTCTAGTTCTATAACGTCCTCACCTGTCCAGTTGTTACCCTGGGCAGACAAACAGTCTCCCTGCTGTCTTTCCAGAGACTGGAGGTCTCCCAAAGCCTGACACATGAGAACCTGTCTGCTCCTGTCTCTCCTTAGGAACATCCCAAGGCAAGCAGGAGCCCCGAGGGGTGCTGCCTCAGCAATCCCACAGGCTGCAAGCTCAGCTGCATGGGGAGGGGGTCAGACCCTAGCGGAGCTGCATCTCCCTCCTCCAGCTCAAGGACCCTCCAATGTCATCTGCTCTGACTCATAGAAGGTCTGGAGGAGGAGAGGGATCACAAGGCTGACCCCCTCTGTGCCAGGCCATTTGGGTCCCCGGCCTTGGCCCCCTTCATCCTTGTGAAGGACTCTGAAATGACCTCACAGACAGGACTGGGGGTGTTTAAAGAAGCTACTCTGCAGAGCAGGGAGAGAATTTGGGGCTTCTGTCAGCCTCTTTCCAGCCCCTCATCAAAGAAGCTTGTGCCTCTAGACCTTGTGCCTCCAAGGAAGGAAAGATGGAGGGAGGGAGGGAGGGAGGGTGCTGCCCACCCAATTCAGTGTGAGACAGATTCAACAAGGGGCCGGGGGCCCAGGAGGCAACAAAGCCAAATTCTGATCTTAGTCATCAGCTTGGTTCACACAGGCATTTCTTGCCATTCTGAACCCAATTTCCTGATTAGTCTATGGCAGGGTCTTAGCCCTGTCTGTCCCCAGCCTACTCAGCCATCTTCTAGGTGGGTCCACTTTCCGGGTTCTCATTCACCCTATAATGTTGCTCATCCGCCTCATTGGTGTCATCCCGGGAGACCCCATCATGCTCGCTTTGCCATCTGAGTCATCTTTCGCCACATCCGACACCACCCACTGCCAGCTGCCTAGTGCTGTCTCAGGAGATGGCACGGGAAACTGAGGACGAAAAGGAGCCTCCAGGGAGCTTCGAGGGAGAGGACACTGGCAGGTCAGGCTCCTGCTCCGAGAAGGAGTTCAGAGCAGACCTGGTGACCTGGGCCACGCGCCAGACAGTCTGCAGGTGCACTGGAAGGGAACCGGATCCAAGTGAAACAGCTTACTAAGGTGCATGCCAGAAATGGGTCCCTGGCAGTGGGGACACCAAGTTTGGTGAGATGCTTATCAGGTAAGGGTGCTTCCTACCACCCCCGATGACTTGAATTCAATCCCCAGAACCCACTAACATGGTAGAAAGAGAGAATCAACTCCCACAAGTTGTCTTCTGACCTCCACACACGTGCCATTGAATGTTCATGAACACACA
This sequence comes from Cricetomys ansorgei, assembly GCA_026225945.1. NCBI lineage: Eukaryota > Metazoa > Chordata > Mammalia > Rodentia > Nesomyidae > Cricetomys > Cricetomys ansorgei. The sequence continues at coordinate 16,047,666 of JAMJFZ010001881.1, forward strand.
CACACAAATAAATGTAAAATGGTGGGGACAGCTGCGGAGACAAGAAGTCTGAGAAGTAGGAATACCCAGCCTGGCAGAGTCACCAATCTGACTTCTCTGGGGTGAGCAGACATCAAGCCATTTGACAGCTATGTTCCATCCTGCTCTCCGGCCAAAGCCCTTGAGGGCTGCCAGTCACCCTAGGTGGTAATTCCATTCTTTCTCTCTTCTCTCACCCCACTGGGATCTGGGGCCCACATCTGAGCTGGGAAATCAGCAGACAGAGTGGAGGCTGCCCTGATGCCCGGGAACATTGTGTTCCAGAGGCCTCTGGTACCCTTGCCTGTTGACATTGAATCCTGGGGAGGGGGCATACCAATAAAGGGCACAGGCTAGAGCTGGGGGGAGGACTTGGATTTACAGGAATCACTCTAGAAGAAATGGCCTTGGAAGGGGGAGCATGGCTGATGCCTTCACATGTTGGGACATCTGATGGCTAGAAGGGGATAGCCTGGCCAGAGCCAAGAGAGTAATGGGGGCTGATAGGCAAAAGTCACAGGGAGGCAGGTTTCAGCACTATATAGGGAAGCACTTCCTAGCAATTGCAGTTGTCCAAAAATGGAATGACTATCCCACGGGGGAGTGTGTTTCCCATCACGGGAGGTGACCAAGAGCCATTCATTCAGAGGCAGGGTGGCCAGAGCAATGCATTTGGCAGTGGGGGGTGGAGAGGGGGAAGCAGACACGACACTGGTCTAGCTGTGCAGTCTCTCTGGTTCCTTCTGACCCTGAATTCCTTGATCGACCCAATAGACAAGTCCTGGAACAGCTGGGGGAAGGGAGGGGACCTAGGCAAGGCCCAAGTAAGAGAATCCTGGTTATTTGATCTGAGCAGCCTGAGCCACCTGTTCAGGTCCGGACTCTGGTATTTGCCAGCTGAGGACTCAGAGCGGGAGTGATTTAACTCCTTTAACCCCCATCCCTCATCTGAACCGTGGGACAATGATGGTCTCCCCCAGAAGGTAGCACCACAGCCAGTGGGAGGCTGTGTGCCAGATGCTAGCCCAGGCCCAGTGTTCTAATGCTGAGAACCCTTTATGGGGCCAAATTTCTGTTTGGCTGATTTGTTTGGACCCAGAGCTTTGTATTGCCCAGAGAATATCCAGTGTTGTCTTCTCCTTCTTGGATGTGGGGAAACTGAGGCTCAGAGAAAGGAAGTAAAATGACTTACACTTAGATAACAGGTTAATTTGGCCCTATCTCCAGCACATCTCTCTAATTTTGCCTCCTGTGTGCTCTGTGCCTGAGGCCCCTGGGCAGAACATCGATGGCAGGAAGTGGGGACAGGAAGGACGGTGGTGGTGTTCATTTTTCTCTTGGACTCCATCAAAGCCCTACAGCCCTATTTGGCCCTGGCAGCCGCAGCTTGACCTGGGCAGGTATGTCTGGTCTGGTTCTTCATTGTCTTTCTGGCTCAACACCTCCGCTCCTGTGTATAGGCATCTGGGGCCCCAGGCCCTGGTTCTCATAGATGCACAAAGAAGCCCACAGTATTGTCCAGGAAGCTGAATTTGGAAGGAAATGAACAGCTCAGTGTGCCAGACGCCCCAGGGCTCTGGCCTCCCAGCTGGCACACCAGAGCCTGCCTTGTGCCCAAACATCCCCTCTGCTTCTCCCTCCATTTTGCTGCCTGCTGGCCTCTGGGAGCCTGGAGGGGCCACTACCTCCATCCCTTTGGCATACACAGGTGCTAGGCAGACAGCCACAGCACACAAGCTGCCTGGCAAGCCAGCTGGGAACCCTGGCCAAGACTCCCTGCCTGGATCCAGGCCTAGGCCCCCTTTTCTATTGCTGTTAGAAAGGAGTGGGTAGGAGTAAGCAACTCTCCACAGGAAGAGAGAGGGCATACTCTGGATAAGAAGGATGTGATACTTGCTCTGTGCAGACTCTGTGAGAATGTATTTGAACAAGGAATGCGAAGAACTCCAGCCTCAGTACAGAACTGGCCCTGGCTCCACAACCTTCTTGATATATTCAGCAGAGGCACAGTGACTGAGTACCTACTGTGTGTCAGGGCTCTGTGAGGTCTGGAAGTGACAAGGCCTCTGTTTCACTTAGTCTCAGGATGGGTTAGAAGGCCACAAGAGGAACCTGAGCTGATGGACGTCCATGGGACTTCAGGCTCTTCACAGCAAGGGAGGGCCTCTGGAAGTGTGGAAGGCAGAGAAAAGGATAAGAACATCAAAGCTCCCAGGCATAAAATTATGGATAAACTTGAGACTCTGGTGTCTGGGCTGCAGATAGAAGACAGGTAGGGAAGCCAGATAGCTTCTACTGACTTGCCAGGGACTCTCCCAGTGAGGACAAGGACTGTGTCCTGAGGATCCAGGAGAGGTTTCTTTAAAATAGATTTTATTTTTATTTTTTGAAATTATGTGTCTGTGTGTAGGTATCTACATGGGAGTACATACTCCAGGTACTCCACAGAGGCCAGAAAATGGCATGGGACCTCCTAAAGCTGAAGTTATAGGGGATTGTGAGCTACTGTCTTCTGTGGGTGCTGGGAGCTGAGCTCTGGTCCTCTGTAAGAGCAGTACATGCTCTTAACCACTGAGCCATCTCAACTAGCCACAGAATTTGTTTTGGTAGCAGGGTCAGGGGTCACGGGCCTGGCATAGCGTGCCAGAAATGGTACAGAGAGTGGTAGGAACAGGCAAGATAGAGGCTGGGAGCTGGGTAGGGGGCCATGGCTCCGAACCAGGGTTTGAATATCAAGCCTGAACTAAGACAAGGCAATGGTTGAGACAAGGCAGCTGCAGAGAATAGACTGGAGACGCTCTGTAGGAAGGGAATCGGCCTGCAGGCGCAGATGCAGGGCATGGTGAAGCATGCCTTTAATTTCAACATTCAGGAGGCAGGGGCAGGTGGTATCCATGAATTTGAGGCCAGCCAGGGCTACATAGCAAAACCCTGTCTCAATACAAAACAGAGAATAAAACCAGACTTTTTTTCTCTCTCGTATCTCAGACTGGCTTCAACTCTACTTAGCCAAGGAAGATGACCTTGAACTTCTGATCTTCCTGCCTCTACCTTCTTACCCTGTTGGTGGAAAACCATAGGTCCTGATGTGTTCTGTATGAGTGGTTTGCCTTCATGTATATCTGTATGCCATGTGCATGTCTGGTGCCCAGGGAGGCCAAAAGAGAGGGTGCCATCTCTCTTGAGACCGGAGTAACAGACAGCTGTGAGTTGCCTTGTGGATGCTGGGAATTGAAACCCGGTCCACAGCAAGAAAAGGAATTGCTCTTTTTTTTACTTTTTGTTTGTTTGTTTTTTGAGACAGGGTTTCTCCATGTAGCCCTGACTGTCCTGGAACATTCTCTGAAGACCAGGCTGGACTCAAACTCAGAGATCCACCTTCCTCTGCCTCTTGAGTGCTGGGATTAAAGGCCTGTGCCACCACAGCCCCTCTCAATTATTCTTAACTACTGAGCCAACTCCAGGCCTCCTGGTGTGTTTTCTTTGGCCCCAGACTTTGTTGTGTTTTTATTTGTTTGTGACAGGCTCTTGCTATGTAGTCTGCTGGCCTCATACCAAGGCAGTCTCCCTGTCTTTGCCTCTAACACGTTAGGAGCCTGGCTTTTCTCCCCACTTCATATAAGATAGGGTCTCAAACTCACTATGTATTCAAAGATGACCTTAAACTTCTGACCCGCCTGTCTTTACCTTCTGAGTGCCAGAATTACGGATATGTGCCACCGGGTCCAGTTTTATGTGATTCTAGGGTTTTGGACCCAGAGCACATAGCGCATGCCAGGCAAGCACTCTGCCAGCTGAGCTAGGTCTACTGAGTAACTAGTACAACAGCACAGTAAAATGCTGTGTGCCGTAAAGAAGACTGGTGGAACTCACGGCACGTTTGTTTGGGGTGATTTCCAAGATTTACTCTTAAGTAGGGGAGAAAAGAGTACGCTACATTTTGGGGAAGAAAAAAATATTTTAAAATCATTTTTATACATTTCACATAAGTCTTGTTTGGGAGGCTAGGGTTCTAGCTCAATTGACAGAGTGTTTGCCTAGCATGTGTAAAACCCTGAGTTTGATTTCTGGCTCTGAACAAAGCAGGGTAGCAGTACATGCCTGAGGTTCCAGCACTTAAGAAGGTAGAGGCAGAGGGATCAGCACTCCGAGGTCATCTTCCTTGGCTACGTAGAGTTTGAAGCCAGTCTGAGACATATGAGACATCATCTCAAGAAAAAAAAAAAGTCTGGTTTTATTCTGTTTTGTATTGAGACAGCGTTCCACTATGTGGTCCTGGCTGCCCTCAGACCCACAGAGATCCACCTGCTTCTGCCTCCCGAGTGCTGGGATTAAAGGATTGCTCCACCACACCCTGAAAAAGTCTAATTTTATTGTTTGATACAAAATCTTGCTGGCCTCAAACTCTTGATCCTCCTACTTCCATTTCCTGAATGCTGGTGTTACAGAAGTGTACCATCACATCCAGATAAAAGAATAGAGTTGGTTTTTTTTTTTGGAGAGAAAAAAAAAAGGTGTGGAGTGTGTGTGTTGCTGGCTTCACTGGGTCAGCCTTAACTGGCTGGAGGAAACCAGCAGCTACTCCCTGGCCACTTGGCTTCAATAGTCCCCATTACTTCTAAGCATGTGCCCGTCCGGGCAGAACTTCCTTAAAACTCCCTGCCAGTTCCTGTGAGCTCTGCAAGGCTAGACGGTTGGGGCTGCAGCCTCCCATAGCTCTTTCTGTTGGCTCTGGTCCTCAGCTCCCATGCTGCCTCCAGGAGAGCCAGGCACAGGAAGCCTTCACTGATCATGGTCTCTCCAGCCTTGCACTCACACCTCACCCCTTCTTCTCCCAGCTCCAGAGATTTAAGCGCTCCCTCTCCCTCAAAACCATCCTCCGAAGTAAGAGCGTGGAGAACTTCTTCCTTCGCTCAGGCTCTGAGCTGAAGTGCCCAACAGAGGTGCTGCTGACGCCGCCAACCCCGCTGCCTCCTCCTTCTCCACCACCTGCATCCACAGACAGGGGTCTATCCACCCCAACGCCCTCCCCGTGCCCAGTCCCACGCCCCTTGGCACCACTCAAGCCAGTGAGGCTGCACAGCTTCCAGGAGCATGTCTTCAAGAGAGCCAGCCCCTGCGAGCTGTGCCACCAACTCATTGTAGGTAGGTACCTAGGCCCTGCGACGGGCAAGGGGAAGGGCTGGTGAGCATCTGGGAATAAGCCAAGGAGCTGCCTGACGGTGGAGTACTGCAATGCAGGGTCACACTACTAACTATGCCTCTCTCCTGGGCATACCAATGAGTGTTGAGCGGGGCCTGGGCTATAGCTCATTGGTAGAGCACCTGCCCAGAACCCATGAGGCCCTGGGTTCTGTACTGCCAACTCCGGGAAAGAACAATAGAGTCATGAGTGGTGGGTGTACCCACTGCTGCTCCAAGCTCAATTACATGTTGGCTTTGGTGCCACTAACCTTAGGTTAAGGTGCCTTAATGCCTTCACTGCAGGAGGGAAAGGTGCCAGGCCCTGAAGCCCAGCAGACTGTGGAGCCCGCCATGCCCTCGCCAGGCCTGTTCAGTGGGAGTGTCCTTTCTTGGCCATTTCCTCTTACTGAACCCACGTCTCTCCTAGGAAACTCCAAGCAGGGCTTGCGGTGTAAGACATGCAAGGTCAGCGTCCACCTCTGGTGCTCCGAGGAGATCTCCCACCAACAATGTCCGGGCAAGACAGTGAGTGGGAGTTGTCACATGCCAGAATGAGTGCATGAACCCCTCAGGGCTGGCTCTCCTGTGGGGTGTGGCCCTGGGCTGAGGCAGAGCCAAGCTCGCCATAGGTCATTCTATCTCTCTACTCTCTCTCTCTGCCTCCTCTTGCCCCAGTCAACCTCTTTTCGAAGAAACTTCAGCTCCCCACTCCTGGTGCATGAGCCACCACCAGCCTGTGCTGTGAGCAAAGAGTCCCCACCTACTGGTAAGTGCCCCGCACCCCATGGCCCCTGTTCTCAGAGGTCCCCTAAGAAATCCACACAGCTCTCAGCTCCATGCCCAAGTCGCACTGGCACGGCCTGATCCTGGTCCTCCTTACTTCCCGCCCCTGGATGCTCTCGTCCCAAATGTAGGCTCCATTTAGTTGTTGGTTCATTCATCTCTCAACCAGCAATTTATTGAGTACCTACTTAGTGTGAGGCACTGTGCTTGACACAGAGAGCACCGAAGAAGGTGAGATTCAGTTGGGTGAAGTATTCCATGCTGAGCATGCCAACACTCAGAAGGCAGAGGAAGCAGGATAAGGAGTTCAAAAAGCCATCAGGGCCACATATAGAGTCCAGAGTGAATTCAGGCTGGCCCCCAGCCTGAGCTACACGAGACACTGTCTTGAAAACCAAATAATAATAAGTAGAGCCAGTTAGGGTTAGTTAGGGTTAGGTTAGCTCAGCAGGCAGGCACTTGCCACCAAACCTGATAATTTGAGTTCTATCTGGGGGACCCACATGGTAGAGCTTCAGGGTGAGTCCAGGTTGGCAGCTGGGTGCTGGGCACTGGAGGTGGATGCTTCGCAGGGACCAGCGGGAAGGTGGACCCGGTTTATGAGACCCTGCGCTATGGCACATCCCTGGCACTGATGAACCGCTCCAGCTTCAGCAGCACATCCGAGTCCCCCACACGGAGTCTGGTATGCTGGGCACCAAAGAGAGCCCTGGGGTTGGGCGAGCATGACTGTGGGCCCAGGGGCTGATCCCCCTCCTATTTCTCCCCAGAGTGAGCGTGAAGAGCTAACAGAAGATGGGGAAAGTAGCATCCGCAGCTCAGAAGAGGGGCCTGGTGACAGCGGTAAGCGGGAGGGAGAAGGCCCCAGGGACAGGAAGAGGGTAGGGGAGACATTTCTTAGAGCTTCCCACTCTGGCCTCACCTTGGTGTCCCCAGTATTCACAGGCCCAGCAGAGAGTGAAGGATCAGGACCAGAGGAGAAGAGCCCTGGACAGCAGGTGAGTCTGGGGTCAGCCTGGAGCCCACAGGTCTGGGTGGGAAGGAGTGTCACTTGTCACTGATCATTATGTACATAAGAGCACAGTGCATAGGTCACTCACCGCTCCCTCTCTCCCGTGTCCCCGGGAGAGGCAACAGTCAAGATGAGAGGCACAGAAGGTGGGAGGGGTCTGCACTGTCTACTGCTCCACTCCTGCTCTCCCAAGGGCAGGCAGCTCCTAGCTACAGCAGACAGAGGGTGTCTTTCCTTTGTAGCTCAGTCCCGCCCCCAACCCCAAGGTTGGGGACATACACATTAAGCCCTAATACTTACTTCCCGGAGACTCGCTGTGTCTTACCTCACAGACCCCCGAGGCAGGCATACTCACAGCAGGTGGACGGTGGGTGGAGCCAGGTGACCCACCGTCACTGACCCAGAGTTGTTCCTACAGCCCCCAAAGCTACCCCTGAGGAAGGATGTGGGGCCCATGTACTCTTACGTCGCCCTCTACAAGTTCCTGCCCCAGGAGAACAACGACTTGGCTCTGCAGTGAGTTCTTCCTGTAATCTAGCCCTGCTGGTCTTGCCTAACCTCTCCTGACCTTGGACATAGGCTGTTGGGGACCTTCAGGAATTTTCTTCTTGTCCATCTGAGTTATACTGTGCCCACAGAGGGGCTGGGGTTGCCCCGGAGCGATAGGTGTAATGTCCTGTCTCCTGCCCCAGTTCTGGGCTGTTCCAGGGAGCCTGCTGTACCTGTGGTCTCAATGGCCTCTAAGAGCACTGAGAACCCTCTTCCATCTAGAGGGGCAACCGAGGCACCTAGGTACCCAAATGCTGCCCCAGCTCTCTCTTTCTCAGGCCTGGAGATCGAATCATGCTGGTGGATGACTCTAATGAAGACTGGTGGAAGGTGACTTGGCAGGACGGGACCTGGGGGGCTCTGATAGGTACTACTCTGCCTTCCCTTCAGGTCCTAAGGACCTCCCTCCCTCCAGTGTCTTACCCAGGCAAAGCCCAGAGCCAACCCTTGGGTCCTGCTGTCCGTTTCACCCCCCCCCCCTACATCAACTCCCTCTGCCCACTTCATGGCCTCCCTAGGCCAGAAGCCACTACCAGGTGGGGGCTGGAAAATGAGAGCCCGAGGCCTGGAGAACAATGGTACGGGCTCTGAGTAGGAACTGGGTCTAGAGAGAGTGGGGCGAAGCGGGTGCTTAGGCTCACCGCCAACCTCATCCCCAGGGCAAGATTGGCGACCGGGTTGGCTTCTTCCCAGCCAATTTTGTGCAGCGGGTGAGGCCAGGCGAGAACGTTTGGCGCTGTTGTCAGCCCTTCTCTGGAAACAAAGAACAGGGCTACATGAGCCTCAAGGAGAACCAGGTAGGTGCCGGGCCCTACTGGGGTAATGTATTGTGTGAGGGTGACAAGCGTCCTGCAGAAGAGTCTGAAAGCCCAGCACAAGAGAGGAAGCGGGTCAGAAGTGAAGAAGACCTTGGGGCTGGGGATGCAGCTGAGTTGATGGAGTGCTTGCCCTGGGTTCCATCCCCAGCAGAACCTAAACTGGACGTGGTGGCACATACCTGTAACCTAGCTAAGGCAGGACAATTGTCTTGGGTTTAAGATTATATAGCAAGTGCCAGGGCTACAGAGTGAGCCTCTTCCCCCCCCCCCCAAAAAAAAGAGGTATGGGGGGGGCAAGAAGTAAGGCCCTCCCAGGGGACTTGAGCTGGTAGCTGACAAGAGGCTGATTGATGCTAAAGGCGTGTGAAGTAAAACAGGAACACTAAATTATGAATCCGGAGGCTTGGCTGTTTTCTGTTTGTTTGTTTTCAGTGCATTTATTTTAAGTGTATGGGTGTTTTGTCTGTATGTATTTCTGTGCACCGCATTCGTGATGACTGGTGCCTACAGAAGCCAGAAGAGGTTGTTGGATCCCCTGAGACTGGAGTTACAGATGGTTGTGAGCTGCCATGTGGGCGTTTGGAATTGAACCCAAGTCCTCTGGAGGAGTAGCCAGTGCTCTTAACCACTGAGCCATCTCTCCAGCCCCTGCTTTATGTTTTTATTAGTGTTTTATTATGTAGCCCTAGCCCTAGCTGTCCTGGACCTCACTATGTAGGCCAGGCTGGACTTGAACTCACAGACATCTGCTTAACTCTGCCTCCCAAGTGCTAGGATCTAGTGTGTCCCTGGCTAGGCTTACGCACTGACTCTGCCCTCTGGTTTGCTGTATAACCTCAGGCAAGCCCTTTTCCCTCTGCTACCTCCTCTGTGGAATAGAATTAGGATGGGGCACTGGTTTAACTGATCACCAAGTTTCAGCCCTGATGCTGATGTTCTGCTTGCTATCCCCTGGGTCCTGGTCTTGCTGCTGATCCTTCCTAGGATCTGCTCACATCAGCTCCATCTGCACCAGATACACCAGCCCCGCCCTCCCCTGGGGCATGTCGTCTGGAGCCATCAGCAATACTCACTCCAGGTCTCATCTCTCTATGTATCCACTCAGATCTGTGTAGGCGTGGGCAGAAGCAAGGATACTGACGGCTTCATCCGTGTCAGCAGTGGCAAGAAGCGGGGCTTGGTGCCGGCAGACTCCCTGGCAGAGATCTGACAGAAAGCAAGAGAACCCAGATGCTACCCCTGCCCGTGCCCGGCCCTTGCTTCTGGCCTGAGAAGGAAGCTGGCATCCTGGCCACACCCTTCCTCTCCCTGTTTCTCTCCTAAGCATCACCCACTCTCCACTTAGGAGCCTTCTGCACTGAGGAAGGTTTTATTTCTTGGGTGGGGTATCCTGAATGGGGTGATCCTTTGGGACTTGGGGAAGGGAGTCAAACGTGGGAAGAAATGAGGTTTCAGGTAGGCCCACCCCGTGCCCAAATGCCACCTAGTCAGGTTGCCACAATGAGTCCCACCCTAGGGGGTCGCCTGCTGTCTTCCAGAGACTTTACCTGCCCATACTGCCTTTGCATGCCTGACTCCTCTCTGCCCACAGCCTTTGCTTGGGTCTGTGTATCCGCCCCTTTGCAAGTGGGGCGAGAGGACCTTTTCCGTGTTCTCAGCAGTCCACTCTGGCTTGAGAGGGACCGAGGACCGTGGGAGAGCCCCGAGTTCACCTCTTGGTTTTACTACCTGTCACTCCTTCTATTCTCAGGAAAGTTCAGGAATCTTTCCCATTACTTGAAACCCGGATTGACAGCGCACCGGCAGAGCTGGGGTCTAGAGGGCATGTTACTTGTAGGAGACTGTTCCTTTAAGGTCGGTCCCCACAGAGAGGTGGCTGGTCATACCTTTGTCTACTAGAAATTGGTGTCCTAGAGCAGTATGGTCACAGACTCAAATGAGAACAAGACACCAGCCCCTGCTTGATCAAAACGCTTCAGGGCTAGGGTTCCAGAAGTCCCTATCACCAGAAGCAACCAGCTAGGGGAGTCTGAGGTTGTGAGTTCTGGTCTCTCTAAAAGTCCTGTCCTCAGGTGGACTCAACTTACCCTTCTCACGGGATTCTACAGGACCCATCCCTGGGAGGAAGACCTTGAGAGATAGAGGGAGGACATGGAAAGTTCTTTTGGCCACCAGGAAGTGATGGTCTAGGAACCCCTCACCGGCAGGAAAAAGGACCTCTCCCTCAAAGCTGCCCCTCCACTCCTGTGCCAGCCCCCTCCCTCCAAGCTCAGAGCCTTTTGTGTCCTGACCATGTCAGCACCCCAGTTCTGGGCACAGTCATGCCCTCCATACAGTGAGAGGACACAGATTCTCCTACCCAACACACCTTGCCCCACTTTTCCCCCTAAGAGGGGACTAAAGCCACACTGCCTTGTTTGCTGCCATGAGGCCCTCCCCTCCCAGCAAAATCCCCGGGGCGGGCCCAAAGTCCACTGTACGTGAGGCTGCATGACGGGTCTGCGGGGGCGTTGCTGAGCCCCTAGGCCCATAATTAAATGTTTCTTGTCTCAGCTCGTTGTTCTGTGTATCTGATTGGGATAGACAAAGTGGCAGCGAGCTGGAGCTGGGCTAGGGCAGGAGAGCTCGTTGACCTCCGAGGGGAGGGGCGTTGGGAGGGCTATGCTAGCTTGAGAACCGCAGAAGGATGCGGGAAGGACCAGGGGAAGGCGAGAAACTGAGTCAGACGGTGGGAGGCGGGGCCGAGGTCTCTTCTGGGTTCTATGCGTACCTGAGCCGCGCAGGGGGCGGACCCACCGGCCTCAGCCTTGGGGGGTGCTGTTCGGCTGGGGATTGACTTCTCTAGCCCCCTAGCCGGAGATGCAAACGCGGTGGGGTGACTGGGGCGGACGCTGGGGCCTTGAGATGACTCAGCAGCGTCCGTCATCGGGAGCCCGGCATGGGGGTGGGGGTGCGCCCCTCCGGGAGCAGCCAGCCTGCCGCCCACCTGCTCCAGCCAGCCTTCCCGCGCCTGCCCGGCCGCGTCACACGCGCGCGGCTCGCGTGTCCTGAGCTATTTATAGCCGCAGTGGGGAGCGAGCGAGCCCGAGGCTGCTGAGAGGGTGCCAGGGCAGCAGCAGTGCTGCCAGGCCGCAGAAGATGGGGATCTGCCTCTCTTGACAAGTACCCTCTTCTGCATCTGAGTATGAGTTCCCGCCTCTACCTTCTGAGCTAGGTAGGCCGGGTGGGACCAGACTGGTGCCTCCTCTTCCTTGAGCATCCGTTGAGCCCTTCATCCAGTGAAAGCTGTAGAGTTTGAGGGTGGAGGGGAAGATGGACAGCCCTCTCCTAGAATCCCTTGCCCTGGAACCGGAAGATAGCCCCACACACACACCTGAAGGCTTTCTTTTCTTTGAAACAGGGTCTTGTTTTAAACTCAGTAATCTTCCTGCTTCAGCCTGCCAAATGCTGGGATTGCAGGTGTGAGGCACCATGCCTGACTCTGAAGGCTATGGAGAGAATTATGTAACCCAGGCAGGCCTGAATCTGTTGGTCCTCCAGCCTCAGTGCATCTCCCGAGTAGCTGAGATTACAGCACCATGCCTGCCTCGAGAAGAGTTCACACAATCAAACGGAACATGCCAGGAACTGTATGCTATTTGTTCCTCTCAATGACCCAAGCCATGCTGAGCCCTTTGACAGATGAGGACACTGTGGTAGAGATGGTAAGTGGTTTATCAAAGGTCATTCGCTTTATATGGCACAAACCCACCTCTTTCACACTTAGGAAAACTAAGGCCTAGAGAAGGCTCATGACTTCTGGATTATCAAGCAGTCAGTGGTCCAGACATCTTACTGCCCTGTCCTGTGTCCATCGGTGCCTTAAGCCACCAGGATGGAGGGCAGCCTGAGATGCTGGGCCAGGGCCTCCAGAAATTCATCAGAGACAAACAAGAATGCTGAATTCGAGCCTCATGCATATCCAGAGTCTACCACCAGCCAGCAGCTGGCCTGGAAGCTCCCCCCTCCCCCCCAGTCTGTTTGCCGCACTGCTGAGCACAGCAGCTTTTTCGGGTGGCTGCGCCACTGACAGCAGGCTCACAGCCTAGGGGCTGGGAACAGCTGGTGTCCCCACTGTAGCCCCTGTCCTTCTCTATGCCTGTTCTTGGGGATCTGGACCAGCAACACTACTGGCCTGGGAATGCCCAGAAACCTGCTGCCAGCACCATCTCTGACCTACACGCACCCTTCTCCCCCTTTCCCTCTGCCTCAGCCTGAGATCACCTGGCACACCCCACCTGGGGTCAAGGAATATGTAGAGAGACAAATACAGAAGCCAGAGACAGAGAAGCCTAAAAGGGTTGATGCTAGAGATGGGGGAGACTTGGCAGTTAGGCTCCCTGTGTAGCCCCACCACCTTGCTAGTCTGTTTCTTCTCCCTGCACCCCCCAGGCACCTAGGGCTTGGACTAGTGACCTGTCGAGACACTCAAGGAACGAAGCTGTGCACTTGTCAGTCTCCTGTGCTTTGTAGATGAGTGAGCTTGCCCCTGTCTCAGCTTCACAGATGCCACCAGGGAGGAGGCCAAAGCCAGCTCTACCTTCCCAGCCCTTCTCCAGCTCACAGTGGCTCTGCTCTGTGTCTGCAGGGGACACTACTGACTACTACCCACAGCTGGGATCCCAGAGCCAGACTTAGGTGGTCCTAGTAACTAGAAAATGCTGAGGTTCTGGGAAGTCACTGGGGCCCCAGTTTCCTTGTCTAGAAAATAGGTTTGCTTCAAGGTGTCTACTGGGAGAGAGTGACCCCCTTGGAAAGATGGATAAAGTTATATGAGGGGAATAGTTCTATGCTTTTGTTCTGTTTTGCTAGGTAGCCCTGGTGGCCGCAAATTTGGAGCAAACAGGCTCCTGAGTGCTGGGATTATATGTACCACTCACTATACCTGGCTAGGCATATATATATATATATATATATATATATATATATATATATATATATATATATATATATATTTTTTTTTTTTAAGATTTGTTTTTATTTTATTCTTTGATTTCTTGAGACAGGGTTTCTCTGTGTAGCCCTGGCTATCCTAGAATTCTCTCTGTAGACCAGGCTGGCCTTGAACCTTAGAGATTTACTTGCCTCTGCCTTAAAGGCTTGTGCCACCACTGCCCAGTTCTTTTTAGTTTTATGTGTTTCTGTCTGTGTGTGTGTGTGTGTTGCATGTGTGTGTTGCATGTGTGTGTGTTGCATGTGTGTGTGTGTTGCATGTGTGTGTGTGTGTCTGCAGAGGACAGAAGGCATCAGAAGCCCTGGAGCTGGAGTTACAGGTGGCTATGAGCTATGAGCTGCCCAGTGTGGGCTCTGGGGACTGAAGGCAAGTCCTCTGGAATAGCAGCAAATGCTCTGAACTGCTAGCCATCTCTCCAGCACCTAAGTCATACACTCTTGAATGAAAGGGCACGTCTTTGGGGGCTGAGGGGCTGAGGGGCTGAGGGGTGGGACTCATGCTGAGTACATACTGTGCTAAGTTGATTGGATTTCCAGGGCTGGAATGGATTTAATAGTTATTTAAGGGTTTTTTAATGCTTGAGGCTCCCTGAAAATTAGAGTCCCCCCCCCATATATTTTACTGTAAAGGTGAAAGAGCCCATGGTAGAGGGATGTACCTTCCAAGCCTGGGGTGATGTTCAGGAAGAAATCACAGTAGGATGGAGTGTAGCTCAGTAACAGAGACATTGTCATGAGTAAACAGGGCAAGTCAGTGAGACCGAGGCTTTTCTGAGCAGTAGACTCCTCAGCCCAACACTGAGCCCCTCTCTGCCTTTGCTGAGTTTGCTTTCTGTTGCTGTGATGAAATTGGGGGAGGATTCGGCTTAGAGGTTACATCCCATCAAGGGAAGCCAGGGCAGGAACCTGAGACCGTAGGAGAATACATTACCAACTGGCCGGGCCTTGAGGCTGGGCACCTCAGAAGCCCCAGTTTGGCACTGAAAACCTGCAAGGTTCTTAGCGAGCCAGTGGTCTTTAGTCAGCAATGGAAGCCTGGAAATGCTGGTTCTGGCATTGGCGAAGGTGGCAGCAGTCGCGGGGTGAATTAAGTTGGTGACAAGAAGGGGGAACAAGCTGGCAAAAGGAGAAGAATCTCCCTTCTACTGTGACCTTTTTATCTGGGCCATTACTAGAAGATGCCACCCAGGCTTGGAGGTGGGTCATCCTAACAGCTACTAAGGCAATCGGAATTCTTCAGTTGAGGCTCTCTCCTCGGGTGATTATAATTTGTGACAAGTTGACATTAAAACCAACCACCTGAGCCTTTAAAAATAACCTACTGTCAACCAAAGGAAAAGCCCCAGTGAAGCCGGAGCCTACAAATACAGCAGCCGCCAGTGAGCAAACAGCACCATCTTGTGGTCTGGAATAGAATCAGTCCCTGTAGAGTGGACTCTGGGCCCAGTGACGTTTCTCTACCAGAGTAGTTGGCATGGGGTGGTCTCTACCTCTTCCCTGAGTTGGACTGCAAATTTGTCTGTGCTAGGCTGAGTTTCCAAGGACACCCCACTTCCAGACCTTGCATAGCTTTTACTAAAGTCTTAATGCAAGAGCCCAAGGTGCCAAACACAGGTTACCACAGTGGATGAAAGAATCCAGAAATCAGCATCACTTTGTGCCAGGCCTTGCACGCGGCAGGATGCAGAGGGGCTGCGAATGCTTCTGAGTCTGAGCTCTGTAGCCTTTACCACTTTTCCTACCCTGCCCAGAACTGGAGGCAAACCTGTATGGTCTACTGGTCCCGATGCCTCTGTAGATCTGCCTCCTCCATTTTCTTTCCCATCACTTCACATCTCCCTTGAAGGGCACTGCTGCTACGCAGTCACTCAAAACATTGAGAGGGACACAAGCAGGGAGTTTAAGGTTGGCCTAACATTCCCTGCCAATCTGAGTGTAGCTCAGAGCTCGCAGTAGACCTCTACTAGATAGATATACTATCTCAAACTACATCGGTGCTTCCATAATCCTTTTTGCTAAATCTATCATATTGGATCCTTCTTCCTTTCATACAAAGCTTGGAAGCCCAAGACCAGGGATGTGGCTGAACTGCCTTGACCCATGTGTACCAAGCTCCAGTTCACTTTACTGCTTATGTCATTTCACCTCTCATCTGCAAATGGAGGGTGACCCTACTTTACCATGTTGAGAATACTAGAGAATCCATGTAAAGTAGTACTTGGCTCACAGCAATAGTGAAAACTTTACTGGCAGTCACTACTGCAGTTAAGTGGGAAAATATCACATCACTTCCTGTTTACGGAGCCTTAAACCAATGGCCTGTTCCAAGGCCCTAGGGCAGGTCTTAAGCAGTTGAGCAAACAAAGCAGCCCAGTATTTTTGTCACCAGGACTCTTCAGCTGTGAGGTCTGATTTTCCATTCTCTTTCTAGTGGGTCGTTTCCCCCTTACGTCATCAGAATAGCCCAAGAATTGGATTTGCTAGGCAAGTTGTGTAGGAATTACCCAAGTCTCCATTCTCCGCTCTAGAGAACGATGCATGACCACTTAAGCCCAAGAATTTGAGAAATAGGTGAACCCCTCATCAGTCCCAGTAACATCCTTAAACCAATTCTCACATGCTACTGCTACTTCTGGTTTAATTTTACATCCAAATTTGGAAGCAAGTACCATTACCCAGTAGGTCATCTCCCAGCTTGTTTTCCCACAACCTGGGGTGGTGGTGTGCAGGGCCTCAGCCTGCAGACCATGTAACCTTGCCCCTTTGGCAGGTGGGAATGTTTGAAACAGCTTCTACTTGGT
This sequence comes from Cricetomys ansorgei, assembly GCA_026225945.1. NCBI lineage: Eukaryota > Metazoa > Chordata > Mammalia > Rodentia > Nesomyidae > Cricetomys > Cricetomys ansorgei. The sequence goes on from JAMJFZ010001881.1 coordinate 16,063,823, forward strand.
TCTAAGCTAGCCTGGACTGAGGCCAGACTAGTTTTGAATTTCTTTAAATCCTGTCTCTGCCTCTAGTGCTAAAATCACAGGTCCAAAAAGGGCACTTTTCTAAAATAAGGTATTTTGAAGGCAGGGAAGGAGCCCTTCTAAGATGGCCCACACCCCATAAAAACAAGGTTAACAATACCCTCCTATGAATGGTCCTCAGACTAAGAAATGGCTGAACCCCAGACTTGTGTGGCCAGCTCTGGACCTTGAAACATTAGGACTCAACACCTGAAACTGCTCCAAGGACAGACAAAGGCTTGCTTTATTTTAATGACTGATCCACGTGAGGCCACAGCCAGGCCACTATGTACAGACACGAGGGAAGCTTTACTTCTTGGTCTCCTCCTCCTTAGACAGAGTCTTGATGATCTCCTCCTTCTTGGCCTGGAGGCGCTCCTCCCGGCGCTTTCGTGCTTCCTTGGTCTTAGACCTGCGCGCCTCAGCCTGGTCACTAGTACAAGGAAGAGAGAAGACGGTTAGTTTGGGGACAGATGAGCAGCTAGGGAAACAGAAGCACACCCCCAGACCTCTGGACCCTTGGAGCTGCATCAGCAGAGCAGCTCCCGTCTCGCCTAGCCCTGTGAGGATGGGCAGGTGGCAGGAAAACACGCAGGGCACAGGAGCAGGAACACTTCTCTAATCCAACAGCTGTGTTCCTAACACGCTCACCAGTGTTTAGCAGCACCAGGCCCGTTTTTAGTGCTGCTTCCGTGAAGTTTAGCTCCCCCGCCCCCATGGTAGTTCTTGAACTTACGCCAGGAGCTTCTTTCGGGCCTTGTCTGCCTTCAGCTTGTGGATGTGCTCCATAAGAATCCGCTTGTTTTTGAACACATTCCCTTTGACCTTCAGGTACAGGCTGTGATACCTGCAGGGGACACGAACACAGGCTCTCTGCTTAGCAATGGAAACTGAAGCTGGTACCCGTGGCTGACCCTCTCCCCAACATCACTAGCGTGTTCAGGGACCTATTTTTACTATTACTACAAGGGACCACTTTTTCCAAACCAAGACTTTTGGGCAATTCCTACACAACGTGCCTGGCAAATTCAATTCTTGGGCTATTCTGATGACGTAAGGGGAAAACAAGCACAAAACAACCCACTAGAATGACCCCGACCTCCCCTCCCCCTCAAATGGCAGACAGTGGACTTACATATGGCGGTCAATCTTCTTAGATTCGCGGTATCTCCGGAGAAGCCGGCGCAGGATCCGCATCCTTCTCATCCAGGTCACCTTCTCGGGCATTCGGGCATTGGCAGTACCCTTCCGCTTCCCTGTGGGAGAATTAGGAATGAGACTACTCATGCTGCAGCTTTCTAGGTTTCAAGCCGATTGTTTTAAGTCAGTCACTAGAGACAGCAGATGTCTATCTCATTCAATCCTTTTCACTTTAAGCAACATCACTTCTAAAACATTTATTTCTTTCCTCTGCTGAATCACGAAAATACGACAGCAGAGGTAGATGGACACAAGGCCAGTCAAGAGCTACACAGGAGACTCCACAAACACAGCACAGCAACTTCGCCCTTTTTAGGGGAGGGCAGTATCAAAGCTGGCCTTGAAGTTGATATGCACCTTGTTTATCTCAAACATGGAAATCAGTGTCCTCCTATTTTATAAGCATGTGGCTACAACAGGACAAGAGGTAGTGTGACACACTGGTGGCTTTCAGTATAGTGTGATTCCCTAAAAAGTGTTTTCTCAAAACCATGTGTGGGTTAGGTACATTTTCTGAGCCAGCTCTCCAACCCCAGTTTTAAAATATCACGTATAAAGCCCAGCATAATACAGGGACTTAATGTTGACAGTTTTCTCCCAAGAATAAGCACAACCCAGTGCTAGTGCCAACGTAGCAACTTGTATCCAAAGAAAACACAGTGCTGTAAAACAACAAATGAGATGAGAAACTAATCCAGTGTTAGCGTAGACTCCAGCAGTCTTCAAACTGACCGGAAGTGAACCCACGCCCTTAAGCGTGTATGAGAAAAGGGAAGACCATTCTCACCTATGCCCATATGCCTGCCCTTCCGTCGTGCCAAGGTGTTTTTCCGGCATCGAGCTCGGGAATGAACAGTCACAGGCTTTCTGATGATCAGCCCATCTTTGATCAGCTTCCGGATCTGCTGACCTGGGAAAGCAAAATTCACATGTTTAGTTAGCGAAGGCCCAGACACGTTCAAGGGACATTGATTCTATTCTTCACCCAACATTCTCAAAAAGTGCTCAGGTCCTGGAATATTTGTCACCAGGAAAGCATCTCTATCTTTTAAATATTTCAGAGCACTTATACACCTGAAATGCGGTGTAACCCAGAACTTGGAGCCAACTGCCTGGAAGTAGGCTACTCAACCGCCATGAACACTAACAAGCCTCTGCTTATGTTCTGAAGCCCTGATCAACATCCTTCTAGTCCTCAATCTTTTCACAACCGCCACACAGGTTAAAACATCTATTCTGCGCACTGTTTATTAACGTAACACCCATTGCAGGAACTTCCATCCTATTCTCAGGCAAATGCCCATGAAAGGAACTATCTTTTTTACCCCGTTTTACAGCTCCCCTGGAAGGTGAGCCTTTCTAGGACTATAAAAACAAAGACATTCATGCTGTCATCCATTTGATGCAGGTAAGAGGAGAGGGTAAAGAACCATACTCACGGGAATTGGCATTGGCAATTTCGTTGGTCTCATTGGGGTCCAACCAGACCTTCTTTTTACCGCAGCGGAGGACGCTAGAGGCGAGCCTCTTCTGAAGCCTGAGCATACTGTGGCACACAGAAAACACTATTAGGCCCTGAAAAACAATTTTGGGCAAGCACAAACACTCCAAGCAATTAACTTCCTTGCAAAGTCTTGATTATCGTTTAAGAAAATGGACAAAACACACGCGAATATGTATTCACCGTTACTTTTAAAGCCAAATACACTCCCTATCCCCAAAATTTTTGCCACCCCTTGATGTTTCCTAATAACCATTTCCAAGTTAAGATCACTGTTAAAGCCCTAGCCATGGAGCTACCAAGGAAGAAAACTTTAGGTCCAAGCTATGCCTTAGCCCTTTGAGGCCTAAGGGGAGACTCACACCCTGTCGGCTATTTGGCTACTGTTAAGGATTTAATGTGAAGGCTCGAACACCAATGGTTCAGGGCTGTGACGCAGCCTGCTTGTCCAGGAGGGCTGGAGCAGTGCTTTTGCTTTCTGAGCTCTTTGTCACGGTAATAAACGCCGTCCGGGTGGAGCCAGCCCGGTGCCTCACCCCCGACCGTCGGAGGCCTGGGCCTGCCCGAGACTTGTCCGACGTCACATGGCAGAGGTCCGCCAGGCTCCAGGCGCTCCCGGGAGCCTCGCACTGCCCAGTCGCCGCCGCTCTGCCCGCGTGGCCCGCTACGACGGGAGCCGGGCGGAGAGCGGAGCCCGCGGGAGGTGCTTTCCCGGCCTCGGCCTCGGCCTCGGCGGCCCGCACCCCACCCTGCCGGGGCCCAGGCGGCGCGTGCTCGCGTCCGCCCCGCGTTCCGGCCGCAGCCACCCACACCCGTCTCCCTCCCCTCTTGGCCACCCGGGGTCGCGGCCCCGACCCCCGCCAAGCCCCACCGGCCGAAGAGCCGAGAGCCCGGCGCGCTCACCTCATGGCTACGGCCGCAGCAGCGAAAGGAAAGAGCTCGCTGGCCGCGGGCTCCTCCCATTATCTGCGAAGGGGAGAGCCCAAGCCGCGCCCCATGCTTGTCTGCATTCCCGCTCGCCTCTTTCCTCGTCTCCGTCTCAGACTCACTTACGTCCTTCCTGAAAACTTGTGAACGTAGACGCTTAATAACGGGAGTCAGTTTTAAACTTTAAAACACGGAAGATGTACCCCCTTCTGTGCCGCAAAGTGGTTCAGTCCAACTTCCATGCACACATGCGCAGTGACGGCATTTGATCACGTGGGCAGCGGGTGGCCGGAAGTCACGCTAATTCGCGCAGGCGGGGAGGAGGGCTTGGCCCAAACGGCCTAGTAGACGCAGAGGGTCTGTGGGTGGTTTTTATATTAGGTGGGAGAAAATTAGCGAACGAAGCGTGAGAGAATAATGACGGCAGAGAGCAAGCAAACGCAACCTCGCATTCACTCTCCTAGAGTAAGGACTCCTGGTGTACAGGCTAGACCAGCAAGAGGTTTATTCCGGTGCCACTGCAAATCCCTAATCTCTGGGTGCTTCAATTTCCTCCATTGTAGACTGGACCTAATACTAATATGTCTGTCATCCGCTTATGAAAATCATATGCATCTGCTTTAACAAAGGAAAGCATTAGCACAAGCAAGCGAAACCGATCTTGTTTGGCTCACTCTGTACTGTAGCAAGCACAGAGCCTGCAACACATGAGAAGTACATTGGCTGAGTAAATGGATGGTTGTCAGGGTAAACAAAACAGTCCAATGGCTTTGGATACTCCTGAACAAAGAACCCAAGGAGAATGTTCTGGGGTGCAAGAGTGAAAACATCCGGAGATATGGAGCACAGCAGCTGGCTCCCTCCCTTAATTAGGGGGTCAAGGTAGCAAGATAGCCCAGTTAAGGCATTTCAGGCAGTCTGCACTACAGAATAAGACCCTGTCTTTAAAAAACCTAGCCAAGTGTGGAAATACACACCTGTAATCTCAGTACTTGGGAGGCAGGAGGATTGGTTCAAGACCCTCCCCAGCTACATAAGGAGTTTAAGGCCATCCTGAAGTAATGCAAGCCCTGACCAACACCCACCCCCCAAAAAATGGGGAGTAGGACTGGAGAGATGGCACAGGGTTGAGTACTTGCTGCCGTACTAGAGGACTTAGTTGGGTTCCCAACACCCACATCTGGTGGCTCACAACTGCCTGCAACTGCAGCTCCAGGAGATCTGAAGGTCTCTTCTAGCCTCATGCACCTGCAGTCAGACATAATGGCATGCGTACTTGCAAACACATAAACATAAATAGAAATAAACCCTTTTTTTCAAGTCTTAGATCAGAGTTGGGTGTGGTGGTGTATGCCTTTAATCTCAGCACTTGGGAGGCAGAGAGGCAAGTGGATTTCTGTGGATTCAAGGCCAGCCTGGTCTACAGAGTGAGTTCCAGGACAGCCAGGGCTACACAGAAGAACCCTGTCTTGAAATAATAATAAAAATATTATTATTATTATTATTATTATTATTATTATTAATTTAGTGGTGGTGCATGCCTTCAATCCCAGCATTCAGGAGGCAGAGACAGGCAGATCTCTGTGAGTTCAAGGCCAGCCAGTAAGTTCCAGGGCAGACAGGGCTATATAATGAGACGCAGTCTCAAAACAAATCAAAAACCCACTTCATTTTACAACTTAGGTAACAGACTTAGAATACAGGTCTTCCCTTTTCCTCTTCCTCCTTCTTTTTCTTCCTTGTCCTCCTCCTCTTCTTCCTCTTCTTTGTGAGACAGGGTCTGTAGCCCTTACCTGACCTGAACCTCCTGTGTAGATCAGGCAGGCTTTATACTCACAGAGATCTGCCTGACTCTGCCTCCTGAATGCTGGGATCCAAGACCTTTGCTTCCCTCTCATGCCAGGCTCTGCTGTCCTCAGTGTGCAGGTGGGACCCCTGCCAGTGTTGTGATGTGCATGGAAGGATACAAGGTTTCATACTGTTGGCAGTCCTTTTCAGGAGATGGTGTGATCAGAGGAGGAACGTTCACTTATCAGAATCCAGAGCCAGGAGGAGTCGAGTAGCCCACAGTCTCCAGTCAAGCAGAACACAGAAAGCTGTCTTTATTTTAGGGGCACTTAACCTTGACAAGGCTTCATTTTACCTCTCATCTTTGCTCTCTGTGGAGCAGAGAACAGGGTGGAGAAGGGAGGAAATAGTCCTCTCACCACAAATGACCCCTACATTGCTCCTTACAGCTCCTACAGAGCCTCAGCCATCTTTTTTTTTTTTTTTTTTTTTTTGGTTGGGGGACATTTTTGCTCATTGATGTTTTGTGACAGGGTCTCTCTGCATAGCTGAGGCTCTCCTCTAGCTCGGATCATCCTGCCCCAGCCTGCTGAATGCTGGGGATTATTGCTGTACAACATCACACCCTGCTTCCAGACTTCTTATAGGTCTCTCATTTTTGCCAATAATTCCAGTAGGCAGAGGCACCATAACACCATTTATAGGAAAGGAAACTGAAAAACAGGGAATGACTGTTTGAGAGACAGGGTCTCTCTCTCTATTCTTGGCTGTCCTAGAGCCAGGCTGTCCTAGGCTGGCCTCAATTTCACAGCGATCCTCCTGCCTCTGCCTCCCCAGTGCTGGGATATAAGGCATGCACTGCCCTCTCTGAGCCAAACTGGCACCAAGTTGCTAGGATCCTATTCCTCTCCACAGTCTTGGGACATTTGCTCCCCAGGGAAGGATAAAGGGAGGGCGATCCTAGGTCTACAGTCGTGACATCTGATTTTGAACAGTCTCTCTTGATCTTCATACTTCTTCCTGTTTCTTTTCAGTAAGCAACAGGGACTTCACCAAGCCTGACAGGACTGGTCTTCTGGAAGAGCTCAGGAGACAATAACTGTTGAGCAAAAGCACTCCTGGGTCCCTGGACAGCGTTTCTACTGTCCCTGTTGGCTTCTTTCTTCGGACACTCCCCCCATCCTCAGCCCCGATCCAGCAGCCCTACAGCCAGGTTGGAGAGGGAGGTCAACTCTGCAGGTTTCATGGCGGCCTGGACCTCACACTGGGGAGAAAGGAGTTAAAGTCGGGTCCCAGGATCACAGGGACCTGGAAGTTCCGGTGGCCCAAGAAGGAGCGGGTCAGGGAGACCCGCTGGGAGAGCAGTTTGGGACAGAGAGGGATACAGTGCCAGGCGCACCAACCTGCGCTTTACCCCCACCAGCGCTTGACACACACTGGTAAACGCCCCCCCCTCCACCCCAGCCTCAGGGCCGGTTTCCCCTCGGTTCCCTGCAGGCCGCCCTCACCCAGGCTAATCCGAGGGTAGCAGTCGAGCCCCTCCCGGACAGGGAGGCCAGCTGGGCTCCGACACCCGGCTATTGTCTGCGCGCGGCCCGCGGAGGGGCTCGAGGGGCGGGGCCGCGGCGCGGGGCGGGAGCGAGGGAGGGGCGGGGGGAGATGCTGAGCCTTCAGGGGCGGAGGCGGCGGCGGCGGCGGCCGCAGAGAGGAGAGCGCGAGCCGCGAGCGCGGCGAGGCGGCGAGCGTGCAGCCCGAGGTCGGGCTGGGCGACTGCACCCGGGGCTGGCTGCGCGACGCCGCGCTGCTCTCGGCTCGGACGGCCTCTCCCATGCGCTGAGGGCGTCCGGCTGGGCCGGGCGGGCGGCCGGACCGGAGGATCCTCTCCATGGTCCAGAAGAGCGGCATGTCCCGGGGCCCTTACCCACCTTCCCAGGAGATCCCCATGGAGGTCTTCGACCCCAGCCCACAGGTGAGGCGAGGTGCGGGGCTCGAGGTGGAAAGGGACCGCTTCCACGGACCTAAGGGTCGGCTCGGCAAACCCCGGGAAGGAAAGGGTTATATACCCGGCGTGGATGGGAGAGGGGAGTCTTTGCGACGCCCCCCCCCCATTCCCGAGGGTTAATGATCGATGGACTATTGGCCCGAGTTGGGCTGCGGTGCTGCGGAGCCGAGAGGAGGCGGGTGGGATGCCTGTCAGCCTCGCCCCCAGGTCTCCCCCGCTGCCGGGTCCCTGCTGCCGGGGTACCGGCTCTCCAGCGGGCTGACAGCGGGTATGCTGATGGGGGTTGGGGGAATCCAGGCCTTGAGAAGCGGAGTTGGAAGGAGGCTGGAGAGGGAATCTGGCGAGGGGGGCGACGCAGAGCACGTTTGGGGGCGCTAGCGGGTGTGGGTGGGGCGGGGGTAGTACTGGGAGAAGGCCCAGGCGACGGTCAGAGGGCGTTGCCAACAGGCCTTTGAATGCTCCTGCGCTGGGTTTCGAAGGTGGGGAAGGGACTAGCTCCGGGAGGCCTTCTCCCAGTCACCCGGTCTTCATCTCTCCCTTGGATGTTTCCCTCCCCCCAACACCCACACTGGCTTACCCCTCCCCCTGCCCCAAGGGGTGGGAGCCTCCAAAGTTTGGAAAGTTGGATGGGTGCCAACTCACTGTCTTGAAGGGGAGGAAGCTGCTTTACCTGGGGGAGGGGCTCTGCCTTCTCCCACTCCCACGCCTCCTGTGTCCCTGGGTTACCCCCAGGTAGGGGCATTCTTGGGCATAGAAGATTCCTATACAGTGACCAGCAGGGTATGTGGTGGCCATGCCAGGGGATTTCTCTGGGACTTGTCCTTCTCCAAGGATAGCATTAACTCTTGCATTGCTGTGGCCAGCCTGGAGCAACTGTAAGCATCATGATGTAGCTGATGGGTGTGTATGGGAGGGGGTCAGGTCAGACCTAAAAATACCTCTTCTTCCACCCCAGGCCCCTTGGAGCCTGGGAGGCAGCTGACTGATGTCTTCCTTTCAGCTGTCTCCTGTCCCTCTGTAGGCCACTCCCTTTGTCCAGCTGGGGTGGTGTAGTGGTGTGAAAGAGTCTGAGGTCCATTGCAGGGTCCTCTTAGGTTTGTAGGGAGTCTCAAAACTAGTTTAGCTGTGTGTCCAGTTTGAAAGAAAAAGATATCATGGAAGAGTCCTAGTATTCATGAATCCACCCCCCCAACCCCGTGTGTGTGTGTGTGTGTGTGTGTGTGTGTGTGTGTTTGTTAGGGTCTTATATGGTCCAGGCTGGCCATGAACTCCTGATTTTCCTGCCTCTATCTCCAAAGTGTGGGGATTACAGGCCTGAGCCACTATGCCTGGCTATCCAGCTTCCTAGTTACCTGGTCTCAGGAGTGAGAGCCTACAGTGTGGTTGAGGCTCCTCTAGGTTCTTTGGTCAAAGAAAGTCTGGGATAGAGGCTGGGGGCAGGGGCTCTTGGGCATTCTGCTCATTCTGTACTGGACAAGGGCCATGTATATGTGTGAGTACTGTAGTGTGTGTGTGTGTGTGTGAGAGAGAGAGAGAGAGAGAGAGGGCAAAGAGCAGCTCCCTTGTAGGAAGCATAGAGATGCTTGAAGCCTTGGCCCATACCCCATACCTTTGGCATCTGAGAGGTCCGGCAGCCCCCCTTCCCCCCAGTTAGAGAGCTCAGTAAAAGAGATTAATTATTTTACTTGGGACCATCAGGGCTTTCCTAGTCTCAGCTTGGGGTGGGGCCAAGGGACTCTAGATTGACAGAGCAGGGGCATGAGCAGTAGCAGCTGGGGTAGGAGAGAGTGGATCCTACCTTGGGGAGGAATAAACACTGATGACGAGGAGGGAGGCTGAGAGAAAGTCCTGCTAGGGTGGCGGTGAGAGTGGGAAGCAGAATCTGCTCCCGAGGCATCGGGCCACAGGTTGGATGTTTACTTTTCAGCTATGGTTCTGTGCCTCCTCCCTCTTTCCCTTCCCCAGAAATGTGGCTTTGGGTCTTCAAGAACTGAGTGTCTTACCCTCCCTACTCCGGAAAGCAGAAAGCGCGAGAGAGTTGGGCTCAGGGGAGAAACCAAGCTGGCCCTGGGTTGCCTTCCCTCCTCTCTCTGGGGGCACAGCACACTCTGCCCCCTCAGCTCCAGGTGCAGGGGAAAGGACGTCCCCCTCTCTTCCTCCGCCCCCCAGCACTGCAGGCAGCCCCCCCCCAGGCTGCTGCAGCCTGCCCAGCATCTTAATTAGCTTTGCTGTCTAATGAGCCTCCCATTCCTCAGGCCTTCTGCTTCCCAGCCTTCGGCTTGATGGGGGGGGGTCCCCGTGTGTGCATCCCAGGCTCTCTACTGGCAAGGTTCTTCATGGTGGCTGTTGTCTGGGCACTGTCAGTGAGGTAGAAGACCTTCTTTTCGTTCAGGCTGGCGACCTCTAGAAGGAGAAGCTGGAGATAGGGGCGGGGCAGAGCAGAGAGTCCCCAGGCTAGGTCCTGGTAGGAGGTGAACTGGGAAAGGGTCTCTGATTTCACTCTGGTTCCTTCCACACCTCTCCAGGGCAAATACAGCAAGAGGAAAGGGCGATTCAAAAGATCAGATGGAAGCACATCCTCGGATACAACATCCAACAGCTTTGTCCGCCAGGTAACCGGGAGGAGAGGTTGGGAGGGACATGCAGCTGGTTGGGTGGTGCAGGCTTGCCTGCCACTTTCCCCAGGCACCTTTTCTCCCATCATTTGTCACCTGCCTGGAACCACCACAACACCCTGACACCCCGTGACCTCTCCTGGATGTGCTGTCAGCTGCACCCACTGCCTCAGCCCCTGCCCCCGCCAGCCCCTCCTCCAGCACCAGCTACCAGCCCCTGCTGCCTGCCTGCCTGCGTCATCTCATTCAGGGACAGCCTGGCCTGCCTCCTCCTGGCTTGCTTCGGGCTGTCACCCACTCCCCCTGCCGGCTGTCTGCTTCCACGTCCTCCCCCAGAATCTGTGACAGGGTGGGGCTGAGGCAGGTACTTGGAAATAAGCTGAGACATTGGGCCCTGGTTAGGTATGGGTCAGGAACACGTGCTCCCCGCTTCCAAATACGACTCTTTAATATGCACAGAGAGAACAAGATGAGGGAGAAGAGGTGTTTCGCGTTAGAGGGATGTAGCCTGCATCCCTAGCTGAAGTGGGTCTGACAGTAGATCTCTGGGCCCTCATGCTGAGCTGGGAAAACTGCCACTTTCCTCTCTTCCCTCAACCCCAGGCCATGTTAGGCTGGGGAGAGGCAGTGAGGAGGCATGTGGTTGCTATGACTACTGAGCATCTCAACAAAGCCTAGTACCCAAAAAAGGCAAGAGGGGCTTGGGATCAGACAAGGCACGGAGTGTATTAAGGAGATAATAGGTGGAGCATGAGAGGGTAGAGGACACTAGGCAGGCGGAGCCCCTGGGGGAATAAGCCCCCATAGGGCCAGGAGAGAAGGTAGTAGCGGGCAGACCCATCACTGATGGAGTAAGTGCTTTCTTTTTGATTCTTCTATCTCTAGGTTTTCCCCATGTGAGCCCAGGTCTAGCTCTGCGTGTGTCTAAAACACACAAGCAGACCAGACTTTAATCATTCCTTCAGCCTCCTGTTCCAGAACTGGGCCAGGGCCAGGTCTAGATAGACTGATGCTGTGCTTTTGCTGTTACTCATGGCAGGAAGAGCTTTTGGTTCCCCTTCCAGCCAAGGGGTCAGACCCCACAACCTCCCATTCTTCCTCCTCTTAGCTCCCCGAGTCCTATCCCCAGTAGGTGGCGGGAGTAGGGGGGCAGACCTTGCCACATCTCTGAGCTAAATATACCCTAGCAGTTTGCACATGTAGCAACTCTGCCTGTAACCTGAGCCCCTGGGGGAACGGGCTGTGTGGGCCACCCCTAGGCCAGCACGGCTGGGCACTGAGGGCTCCGGGATGGAGGTGCCCAGCCGGACCCTGGTAGTGGTAAGCTAGGGTTGGGACAGGTGGTAGATGGGTGGAACAACCCCTCAGATTGCTGTGGAGGGTCTTTCTCCTTGCTTTCTGACTCTCCCCTGTGTCCCGTTTCTGGTTGTGTGTATGTGTGTGTGCGCATGCGAGTCTGTTGGGCTCAGCGGGTGCCTCTCTGCCAGTCCGTATCTGCTTGTCTCTGTCTATCTGTATTCTTGTTTTGGGGGACTATGTAAGGGGGGAAAATGGGGGTTCTGTTGCGTCTCCCTCCCCTGGCTTTGTGTCTCTTTTCCAGCTTTGAATAGTGATCCCAATCCCTATGCTACCCCTCCTCCGGTGAACCTCCCAGTCTCAGGATTTTTCCCTAGGAAAGGGTAATGCCTGTACCAACTGATGACCAGGGGTGTTTGGGAGAAGTAGGCCTTGACCTCCTCTCTCTTCTCAAACCAATGGACTCTCCCCTGCTCTCCGGAGAAATCCCACACATCCCTGTAATTCCATATCTTCCCTACATTCTCTCCCAGAATGGTCTGCCACTACCCCAGAAGTCACGACAGATCCACACGTTCTGTCCTCTGCTACCCGTTGTCTCCTGCTCCAGGGACATAGACCTCTGAGCCCTCGGTGACTTCATTGCTCACACGCAGCACACACCATGGAATACATCTTTTCAAGCACACTTTTTGTATTTCCAAATACACACACACACATACACACACACACACACACACACACACACGTATGTACATTTATGACCAGGGCCATGATGTCTGGACTGGTTCCATGTGTCTCATACATATATATGTGTCTCTACCAGAGTTCTTTGTGCTCTGGGATGTTGACTGTGGTCCAAGTTGGCTTCCTGGCACATCCAGTCTTCTCTCTCTGCCTTAACCCTGGCATCCTAGCAGCCCAGTATGGGGGTGAAAGCCTATTCCATGCTCTGTCCTGCACTTGCCTCTCCTGTCTGTACTACCCTGAAAGTCACAGGAGAGCCTTGGGTTGGCTCTGAGTGGCCCTATTCAGAAATTCCCAGCTAAAGGGGTATGGGAGGTAGGTGTTTGGCTGCCCTGATCCTCAACCAACATTTTTGATGGCCTGTCATTCCAGCGGGCCACCCACAGGCAACAGTGAGGATTCAGGCCCAAGAGGGTAGCTACAGTCCCTGGAAAGGATGGCATTGGGCTTCTGCTGTGCCTTCTTAGCCATTCAGTGGGCAGAGCAGGGAAGGAGGAGCCAGGAGCTAGAGTCACCCCCTGGCACTCCTCCCTTGGGCTGTGCCCCTATCAGGTTTCTACCCCTCCCAAGCCCCAAGCAGCTGTCATTAGACCTGCCTTAACCCCCAGCTTGCTGCTGTCACCTTTCCTAGGGTCACACTCATCCCACAGGCCTGCAAACCTTGACTGCTGGCCACTTCTTAATAATGCCTCTTTCTAGGCCTTTTGGTATTGTGCTAGACTGATGGGGCTTTAGATATTTAAGATGAGTGGCACCTCCATGCCTTCCCAGAAGTCAAAAGAAGTGGCATTGGCCCTGAGCTGTCCCCCTTTGCTTTCAGGGCTCAGCGGAGTCCTACACGAGCCGCCCATCAGACTCTGATGTGTCTCTGGAGGAAGACCGGGAAGCCTTAAGGAAGGAAGCAGAGCGCCAGGCCTTAGCCCAGCTTGAGAAAGCCAAGGTGAGACAAGATAGGTAGGGGGAGGAGAGCTTGTGGGCATTATCCTCACCTTCTCCCCTACCTCCATCCTGAGAGAGCCTGGGGAGACCCAGTGTCAAGTTTTGGATCAGTTGCTTACAGAGGTCTGCCCCAGACCTCGTGGTGTCTTTCCTCTCTGAAGATGGCATCTTCCTTCTTATACAGCATTTAAAGTGTTTGATTGATGCTATTTCCACATAGCTTGATAAGTGATGGTATGGTTTCTCCCTGGACTGGGGATATAGCTCAATAGTAGAGTGCTTGCCTAGCTTGCACAAGGTCCTGGGTTCAATCCACAGCACTGCAAGAAAAATAAACCTACGTTCTAGAATCAAACTTTCTGGGTTGGAATGCCAGCTTTGGTTATTTTTTGTTCTAGGGGCAGAGTCTCTCTGTGTAGCCCATACTTGCCTGATGTTTCTGTTTCAGTCTTCAGAATACATCTAGCTTCTATCCCTGATCCCCTCACCTATACACACACACACACACACACACACACACACACACACGCACACGAGAGTGAACTTAAGGGCTTGTTCATGCCAGGCAAATGCTCTACCACTGAGCATATCCCCAGCCATTTTTTTATGGAGGGTGTTTACATTTTTTAAAATCATTCTTTTTTTGGGGTGGGGGGGGGTTTACACACATACGGAACATACGGAAGTCAGAGGACAACTTGTAGGACGGTTCTCTCCTTCTACCAAGTTGGCCCAGGGATCCAGTTCAGGTGTCAGTCTTCGTGGCAAGCTCCTTTACACGCTGAGCCATCTCACTGGCCCTCTTCTTTGGTGTTTGAAGCAGGGTCTCATTCTGGAGCCCAGAATATCCCAGAATTTATAGCAGTCCTCTTTCCTCAGTGTCCCAAGATATGGGATTACAGACTGAGCCACCACACGTCTGAAGGTAGCTCTGTGTGTGTATGTGTGGTGCACTCATCCAGAGGCCAGCGTCAGATGTCTGCCTCAGTCATTCTGCACTGAGCTGGAGTTACCATTTTGACTAGACTGTCCAGTGAGCCTTCACAGGATTTACCTCTCTCTGCTCCTGAAACCCCAGTGCTGGGGTTCCTGTTCCTGATCGCTACATGGGTGCTAGAGTGTTTGTCTAGGGGTGGAGCACTGCCCCCTCCAGAGAGGATGCTCAGGGCTGATATCTCCCCCTCCCCCGCTCCCCACACACAGGCACAAGCGCTCTACCCACTGAGCCGTATCACAACCATAGCGGCAGCTTTTTGCCACTTTTCCGTGACGCTGTAACGTGCACAGAACAATATACCTGAAACTCTTTAGAAGCACCAGCAATGTTAAATGTCAAATTCTAGGTTCTTTTCAAAGATTGTTTTATTTATTTGTTTTGAGACAGGGTGTCATTATATAGCTCTGGCTGACCTGGTACGCACTGTATAGACTAGACTGGCCTCAGACTCATAGAGTTCCACATGTCTCTGCCTCACAAGTGCTGGGATTAAAGATGTACACGACCACACCAGCTTTAAGATGATTTATTATTATTATTTTTTTATTATTATTATTTTACTCATATGTATGTCTGTGTGCCAAGCATGTGCAGAAGCTTTGTGGAAAGGCCAGAAGAAGGCAAAAGATCCCTTGGAGCTGGAGTTACAGTCAATTGTGATCCACCTGATGTAGGTGATGTAACCAAACCCAGGTCCTCTTAGCGCCAAGCAAGCCATCTCTCCAGCCCTAAACTCCATGTTCTCCTTGGGCTATCTGCCATCGCCAGTGTCTGTGGTGATGGCGTGGTTGCATCAGTGTATTTGAAATCATTGATCATCACTGAGCCAAAAAAGGTTATCAATTTCACGGGCAGGTTAAACAGGGTGAGTGATCAGCTCCAGCTTGATTTGAAGCTCAAAGCTCCAGAAAAATGGCAGCCTGGACTGGGTACTCAGTACTCAGTTGATACTGTGCTCGTCTGGTAGCCACGAGGCCCTGGTCTCAGGCCCCAGCATCAGAAAAAACAGGCTTGGTGGCACATGCCTGTCATCCTGGCACTTGGGAGGTAGAGGTGGGAGGATAGACGTTCAAGGTCATCCTTGGCGACATGTCAGGTTTAAGGCTAGCCTAGACTACATGAGACTTTGTCTCAAAGGAAGAAAAAGAAAGAAAAGAAAAAAAGGGGATGGGGCACTGGCAAGATTGTTCAGTCAGTGAAAGCCCTTGCTGGGCAAGCCTGAACACCAGAGTTGGATTCCTTGGGCCCCACGGTGAAAGGCAAGAATTGACTCCTGACCATGTCAGTGCTGTGGCGTGTACATGCTCACACACACCTCTCTCTTTCTCCCTCTCCCTCTCTCTCTCTCTCTGTCACACACACACACACACACACACACACAAACACACACACACACAGATTTTTAAAAAAATTAAAAAAAATTAAAAACAAAACAGAAACCAGAAATAAACATAAACAGTCGTGGGTACAATAGGCTCAGTGGTAGAGCGCTCGCCCGGCACACAAAGCCTTGGTTCAACCCCAGTCCTGCAAAACACAGTGATAGGAACATCTTTAAAAAATTACATATTTAAAGAATTGTTTTTGAGGCATAGTCTTTTTCTGTAATCCAGGCTGGCCTGGAACTCATTATATAGCCTAGACTAGCCTGAACTCAGAGACATCCTGCTTCAGTCTCCTGAGTGCTTGATGACAGCCATGAGCCCTGGCATCTTGAAATAAATAAATTAAATAAAGCAAAGTGGAGACAATAACAGTTCTCAGCTGCACGAGATTTTGTGATGAACGATGGAGGTGGCGCGGATGAGAATGGTCGCCGTGCCGGCCACAGCGAGCAGAGCCCCTCTAGGCCTGTTGTCATTCCCAGAGGCTCCTCTCCACTGTGGCAGGGTTAGATCCCATTTTTAAATACTTTAAAAATTATTTGGTGGGGGTGGGGGGTTGGTGGCGCACGCCTTTAATCACAGCACTCGGGCGAATAGGTAGAATGGGCAGAGGCAGGTGGAGCTCTGAGTTCAAGGCCAGCCTGGTCTACAGAGTGAGTTCCAGGACAGCCAGAGTTACAACAGAGAAACCCTGTCTCGAAAAACCAAACCAACCAACCAAATAAATAAAAAATGAAATATCTTGCATTTGTATGTCTGTGTTGCATGCCAGGGCATGCATGTGTGTGGAGGTCAGAGGAGAGAACTTATGGGCGCTGGGTCTCCTTCGTATCAGTCCTGGGGACAGAGCTCGGGTTGTCTGTCAGGGTTGGTGGAGGCACCTTTACCAGCTGAGCCATCTCTCCAGCCCCAAATTCCAGTTTTTGTTTCTTTTCTTTTTAATTAACTGGCGTGTGTATATGTGTATGTCGCAGCACATGTGTGTAGCGGGCGGAGAAAACCTTTGTAAAGTCAGTTCCCTCCATCTGCCTCTACTTAGGTCCCGGGGACCAAACTCAGACTGCCAAGCTTGTACAAGAAATGCCATTCTCCCAGGATCCCATCTCCACAGCCCCAACCTTGCTTTCTTATCATAAAAGTTACAGAGAACCACAGGACCCATTCAGTATACATTTTTAATGAATAATTTACAAAGCAAACAACCACACAGTCACTATCCCAGCCAAGCAAGGTACCTCTTGGCTTCAGCCCCTGCTCTCATCCTCTCCTGTGTCTCCTCTAGACCAAACCAGTGGCTTTTGCTGTCCGGACAAATGTCGGCTACAATCCGTCTCCGGGAGATGAGGTGCCTGTGCAGGGAATGGCCATCACCTTTGAGCCCAAAGACTTCCTACACATCAAGGAGGTGGGTAGAACACTTGGCACCTGGAGGGAGGTGGGGGTGGGGATGGGAAATTAGGGGTGTATGGGTAGGGGTGTCAGGAGAGGGGTATCTGGAAGTCTAGGGGGAAAAAGCTTCTGAGCAGAGCAGAGCTGGACTGAGTCTGCTCTGCAACCTTAGGCAACCCTCTCCACCTCTCTGAGCTCCTGGCTTTTCACTGGTTAATGGGTAGTCATACCTGGGTCACAAAGATAGTGAGAGGGTTTGTTGTGAGCATGTGGGTGTCTGCTTTCATTCCTACTGCTGGTCTCCTGAGGCGTGGGTCTCCGGGAGGCAGGAGTGTTCTTTCCTCTTCTCTAGCAGAGGGTGGTCCATGGTCAGAGAGGATCCTGGTCTCTGTATTGTCTGGGAAGTTGGGAGGCTCTCACCACAGGCTGAAGTTGGGGGGTGGGGAGGCTTTGAGGGAGTCATCTACCGGCTGGGCTGGCAGCCAGGGGGTAGCTCTGGCTCCCACCTCCCATCTCCCTCTTGGTCTCTTGTTCACAGAAATACAATAATGACTGGTGGATCGGGCGGCTGGTGAAGGAAGGCTGTGAGGTCGGCTTCATCCCCAGCCCTGTCAAGCTGGACAGCCTTCGCCTGCTGCAGGAGCAGAGCCTGCGCCAGAACCGCCTCAGCTCCAGGTGTCTGGCTGGCTGGGGGTGGGGCGTTGCTACCCTTGGAGCAGCTGCAAGAGAGAAGTCCTCAGAGATTGGAGCTGGTGGTGGCCTTAGGGGGCTGGGGAGGGGGCACTGGAGAACTACCCGGCACACACCCCCAGAATGAAAGTCCCGCAGCCCTTGCCCACCTGTGCTCACCGGTTCCTTTGCTTCCCTGCCCACACAGCAAGTCAGGTGACAACTCCAGTTCCAGTCTGGGAGATGTGGTGACTGGCACCCGCCGCCCCACGCCCCCTGCCAGTGGTAAGAACTGCCTGCACGGGGGGGGGGGGGGGGGGGGAGGTTGAGATTTTCCTGGGTGGGGTGGTCTCTCCACTGCCTGGTCCCTCCTCCCTGCAGTAAGAGGTGCCCCAATTCGGAGTCCCCCAAACACACACAGTGGTACCCCCTCCATTAAGGATAGGATAGCCTATAAGCTGAGCCTGTCCTGTCTCTCCTGTCCCCTCTCTGTGGTAGCTCCATCTCTCTGCCTTCCCCCTCCCCCATCCCCCCCACATCCATTCTCCTAGCCCTGTTCCATTCACTTCTTCTTTCTTTTCTCCCCAACCCCATCCTTGTATCCTGCACTGTGTCTCCGTGCTCATCTCATTCCTCTCCCTTCACCTCCTTCCTGACTGGTCCAGGTAACGAAATGACTAACCTAGCCTTTGAGCTGGACCCCCTAGAGTTAGAGGATGAGGAGGCAGAGCTAGAGCAGAGCGGTTCTGCCAAGACTAGCGTGAGCAGTGTCACCACGCCGCCGCCCCACGGCAAGCGCATCCCCTTCTTTAAGAAGGTAATTCTGTCTGGTTTCCTGTGAGCGGAGCCAGGACCCAGCTCTTGGCAAAGAAAGGGGCTGGAGTGGTCCAGGCGTGGTCCAGTCTATACTTCAAGCCCCAGGGCCTTCTACCTAGCTGGACATAAGGGAGTGGGACAGGTGGGGTGAGTCTACCCCTCTCTTTTTAAAGCTCCACTCCCCAGCTCCTCAGGAAGGGGTGGCTCTG
This sequence comes from Cricetomys ansorgei, assembly GCA_026225945.1. NCBI lineage: Eukaryota > Metazoa > Chordata > Mammalia > Rodentia > Nesomyidae > Cricetomys > Cricetomys ansorgei. The sequence goes on from JAMJFZ010001881.1 coordinate 16,082,360, forward strand.
GCTTTGTCCAGTAATAAACACATCCAGTCTTTGCCCTCCTCATGACGAATGCCTGCCCCACTCTGGACTGTAAAGGATGGAATGGCATTCGTTTGTCCCTTTCCAACTCCATGAGTGGATTATGAGGGGGGGTCTACTGGCTGCAAAGCAGGTCCTCAGGGAGCCCTTAAAATAGACAGGAAGATATACGAGGGAGCGGAGGGTGGGCTTCCAATTTCTCTAGCTCTTTCTAGAACTTGTCCTAGAAGGGCAGGAGGCTTGTCCCACTGGGTGACTGTCAGTCCTGCATCCAGCCTCCAAGGCCACCTGTGGCTCCCCTTTGGCACGGGGTCCCACCACCCCTTCTCTGGCTCTGTCTGTCACTAACACGCATGCCTGTTATTTTTCCTCGTCTACCTGCTCTCTCCCCTCTTCTCTTCCTGGCTCCTTCCTGGCCCTCTACCCCTGCCTGGTGCCTTCCCCTCTCTCCTTTCCTTCCCCCTCCTGGCAATCTCTGGACCCAGCCAAACAGAAGCAGAAGTCGGTGAGTATAACAGCTTTCTGTGTCTGTCCCGCCCTGGGATGAGCTTGGGGACCTTCTAACACCCTTTCCCATCTCTTTCTCCCTTTACTCCCCGATCCTGGTCCTTCCCAGCCATCCCTCCCCCATACCCTGACACCCACATCTGGGCTCTGGAGTCAAAGGGAGGAAAGGCTGCATGGGGAACATGGAGACTTGGGGAGAGGGGCTGATGCCATCTCTGTTCTGGGGTTTCCCTTCCCTGCTTCCCTCCCAGACAGAGCATGTGCCCCCCTATGACGTGGTGCCTTCCATGAGGCCTATCATCCTGGTGGGACCATCGCTCAAGGGCTATGAGGTAGGAGCTCTGAAGACAGTGCACCCAGATGGGCCCAGACCTCCAGAGTGTGCACAGAGAGATCTCTTAAACAGCTCTTATGCCTTCAAAGCCCATTCACCTTCAGAGAAAACCCCCAGAGGGGCCTGACCCATGGGAAGTCCCCCTAGGAGGGCCCAGTCTCCCAAAGGAAAACTCTAAAGAGCCCTCTTAGAGACACCATGCAAGAGACCAGTGGGGATCGGGCTACACTGGAGGCCCTGGCGGAAGCTCCCATTCCTCTAGAGGCCCCTTCATCTCAAGAATTTTGAAAGAAGTTAGAAAGGGAGGAGTCCGGGTGCCCAGCAGGCTGACCTCTCCCTTTTCTCCAAACCCCACAATGACAGGTCACAGACATGATGCAGAAAGCATTGTTTGACTTCCTGAAGCATCGGTTTGATGGCAGGTAAGACCCCGAGAGTTGGCTGTCCACCTTGAGTGTGGCTCCCATCACCCACCTAAGGATGAAAAAGTTGTCTAGAGGGACCACTCTGGGACTGTTAGACAGAGACAAAGATGGCAGGCCTGAAGCATGTTGAGAGGATAGTATGTTCTTGCCCATCTAACCCCTGACTGCCCCCCAACCCCCCATCCGGTCCTTCAGGATTTCTATCACCCGGGTAACGGCCGACATTTCCCTGGCCAAGCGCTCAGTCCTCAACAACCCCAGCAAGCATATCATCATTGAACGCTCCAACACACGCTCCAGCCTGGGTGAGCTGCCCACCTAAACCGCCCCCACCCCCGTCCCCTGCTTCTGGGCCCATCGGGGTGGGTGGAAAGTGAAGCGCTGGGGAGTCTTCAGAAGCATCCCCTCTCTCCACTGCCTCCTGGGGTACCTTACAATCCCCTCCCTCCACTCCACGTCCTAGCTGAGGTGCAGAGTGAGATCGAGCGGATCTTTGAGTTGGCCCGGACCTTGCAGCTGGTTGCCCTGGACGCTGACACCATCAACCACCCAGCCCAGCTCTCTAAAACTTCGCTGGCCCCCATCATTGTTTACATCAAGATCACATCTCCCAAGGTGGGTGCCGGAGACGGATTCTAATGGTAGACGTGGTCTACAGGGAAAGTTACGGAGTGGGGCTGCATGGGTTCATGCTACTGCTTCTGATGTGGATATTGGGACTTCGCAGCCTAATGTGGATGCAAAGTGGTCAGGAAAGAGTCTGGAACAATCACCTTTTGTGTATTCAGTATTATAAATGTTATGAGGGTCACAGGGCTCAGGCTCTTCTCCACTCTGATCCGTCACTGGATCAGAAAAATGGAAGAATCTGGTGTAGTGTGTTCCAGTGTCACCCAGTTATGTGGCAGTTGGAAAGTTTTGCCTCTTCTAATGCCAGGCCTTTTTCTCTGTCCTCACGTGACTTGGATACAGAGGATATTGGTAGGAGACTGGTTTCATTTTCATTATGTTGTAGCTCCTTGGACTTGTCCTTCCTTTCTCCTTTAAAAAGATTTACTTTTATTCTTCTTAATTATGTATATATATATGTATGTGCATGTGAGTCCAGGTGCCCCAGAGGTCAGACACATAGGATCCCCCTGAAGCTGGAGTCCCACATGGATGCCAGGAATCAAACTTGAGTCCTTTGCAAGTGCTCTTAACCACTGAGCCATCTCTCCAATCTTTTTTTTTAAAGACAGGTTCTCCCTGTGTAGTTCAGGCCAAGCTTGAATTTGCCATCCTCTGCCTTAGCCTGCCAAGTACTGGGATTCAGGCATATGACATCACTCCTGGCTCCATGAACTTCCCCTTCTAGATGTTAGTGGGGGTTTGAGAAACATGGAGGAAGAATTTAGGTCAAGGATTTGTTCTTAATTTTTAACTTAGTTAATTTTGAGGCAGGGTCACTTGAAGCCTAGGTTGGCCTTGAACTTATGATTTGCCTGCCTCAGCCTCTCCAGGGCTGGGTTATAAGCATTAGCCACCACGACTGGCTCTCTGAAGTTTGAGCAATCAGAGGTCAGAGATTTAACGGCCCATTGCACAATGTAGTTCATGATGTCAACCAGCAGTCATGACTGTTTGTCCATGGGAGTGTCCAGAGAGCTAAGAACCCTGCGCCATTTTCTTACCTTTCTGAGTCTTCAGTTTCTAATGGTATAACTAGCATGATGGGATTTACATACTTGAGGGTGAAGAGCTTGAGAAGATCAAATGAGGTAATGGATGCAAAAAACATTCCGTGGCCTGGAAAGTAGCAAGAGGTTCCATTTCCTCCACTGAGGCTATGGGCGTGGGCTCAAAGTGCCTGGGTTTCCTACCCAGGGCTGTCACTTAGCATTACTGTGTTCTTTTAGCAAGTCATCTGATGTCTCTGTGCCCTAGTTTTCTCATCTTCTACCTAGGCACGCTTCAGTGATTATTGTGAAAACTTAGTAAGTGGATTAATTATGCAAAAGGCCTGGAACCCATGAAGATACCATATTCTCTCTGTTAGCTTTGTTTTCAGTTTTTTTGTTTTGGTTTTCTTTCTTTTTTCTTTTTGGTTTTTCAAGATAGGGTTTCTCTGTTGTCTCTTTCTGGCTGTCCTGGAACTCACTCTGTAAACCAGGCTGGCCTGGAACTCTCAGAGATCCGCTTGCCTCCGCCTCCCAAATGCTGGGATCAAAGGCGTGCGCCACCACCACCCAGCTGTTTTCAGTTTTTGAGACAGGGTCTCATGTCATCCACTCTGGCCTCAAATTCATTATGCAGCTAAGGATGGTCTTGAACTCCTGATCCTCTTGACTCTGTCTACCAAGCGCCAGGATTTAAGGCACATGCTGGCATGTGTCTCCATGCTCTGTTTGTTGAGACATGGTCTCTGTATCCTGGGCTGGCTTTGAACTCACTGTGTATCAAAGGATGATACTGAATTTCTTGCGTGTGTGTGTGTGTGTGTGTGTGTGTGTGTGTGTATGTGTGTGTGTGGTGTGTGTAGGCCAGAGGTGTCATTCCTCAGGTGCCATTCATGTTTTTTTGAGACAGGGTCTCTCGCTGATCTGGTAGGCTAGGTTGACCTCTTGCTGATCTGGTAGGCTAGGTTGACCGGGTCCCGGGGATCTGTCTCTCTAGAATTCCAAGCCCACACCACAATGCCCAACTTTTTATGTTGATTCTGAGGATCAAACTTAGGACTTCAGCTTCAGGCTTGAGAGGCAAGCGCTTTACCAACCGAGCCACCAGCCTGATCTGCTTCATTCCACCTCTTGCCGTTTGATTTAATTTAATTTTTTCACTGTTAGGGGTCAAACTCAGGGTCTTGTAAGTGCTAAGCAAGTGCTGTGCCACCACGCTATACCTCTAGTCCAATTTTATTTAATTTTGATTAATTAATCTTTTCTCATATTATTATGTAGCCAAGGGTGGCCTCAGCCCCAGACCCTCCTGTTTTTGCTTCCTGAGTACCAGGATGACAGGCCTATGCTGTCATGTCCAGCTCCAATGGTATTTTATTTATTATTGTTTTTGTTTTGTTTGAGCAGGGTCTCACACATGTAGCCCTGGCTGGTCTGGAACTATGTAAGCCAGGTTGGCTTTGAACTATAGAGATTCTCCTGCTTCTGCCTCTGCCTCCTGGGTGCTGGGTCTAAAAGCATTCTCCATCACCATGGCCTTTCAATTTTATTTTATTATTTTTTGTTGTTTATTTGTTTTTGAGACAGGGTTTCTATATAACAGCCCTGGCTGTCCTGGAATTCACTTTGTAGACCAGTCTGGCCTCAAACTCACAGATCCGCCTCCCTCTGCCTCCCAAGTTCAATTTTATTTTTTAATAGACTATAAGCTTGGTATGTATGAGTCCCTGGATTTGTTTCTCCATCCACACACACTTAACAAAAAACTTACTTACTCCTTCATCCTATTTACTTCATCTAAGAGGGGTGGGGGCAAGGCAGGAGGATCCGAAGTTTAGGTCAACCTCAGCTACATTGTGAGTTCAAGGCCAGCCTGGACTTGTCTCAATGGCCTTCGACACAACATGTCATTTTAAAATGTGGTGCACACCTTTAATCCTAGCACTCAGGAGGCAAAGGTAGGTAGTCTGTGAGTTCAAGGCCAGCCATAGTTACCTAGTGAGACCTTGTTTCAAAAAACAAACAAGAATGTACCATATTCAGCTTTCTTCAGCTGTCCCAATAATTCCCCTTATGATACCATTTCCCATAATCCAGGAGTCCACCAAGGATCACACTGCATGTGGTCTTCTTCATGTGGAGCAGCTCTTCAGCTTTGTTTAGATATTTATGACAATGACGTTTTGCAACAGTATAGGCCAACCATGTTATGGACCGTCTCTTGGTTTGAGTCTGATGTTCCTCTAGGCTGGATTTAGTATTGGGAAGACTAATTCAATCATGTAAAGAAGCACAGAACAGCCAGGTAGAGTAGTACTCAGGAGACCAGGCAGGAGGTAGCAGATCGCCGGTGCCCAGGACCAGTCGGATGCCAGCCTGGGTGATACAACAAGCCCCTGTCTCAAAAACAAAACAAACCTGCAACAGTGCTAGTATCCAGCAAGGAGTTCCTCCATGAAGGGTGACTACTGTTGTTCACAGGGATTAGAGCAGTGGTTCTCAACCTTCCTAATGCTGCCACCCTTTAATATAGTTCCTCATGTGGTGACCCCAATCATAAAATTATTTTTTTGTTGCTACTTTATAACTAATTTTGCTGTGCTATGAATCATGATGTAAATATCTGATATGAAGGTGGTCTTAGATGGTCCTTGTGAAAGGGTCATTCAACCCCCAAGGGGATTGTGATCCACAGGTTGAGAACCGAGGACTAGAGACTGGAGAAGGAGGAGAAAACCTGTAAGCAAGGTGTGCAGTGTGTGTGTGTGTGTGTGTGTGTGTGTGTGTGTGTGTGTATATGTGTGTGTGTGGTGTAGGTATCTTGCATGCAGTCCTGCGGAGCCTTACATATTAGACATAAAGCTCATGAGATCATTCTGGCAGAGGTGCTCAGGACAGAGAATCATGGGACATTACAGCACTCTGACTCTGATTTCCCACTGGCTCCAACCAGGATCTGTCTTTTAGACTTGGTTCATTGCCTGTGTCCTCTCTGCTTCCTCAACCAGGTACTGCAGAGGCTCATCAAATCCCGAGGGAAGTCTCAATCTAAACATCTCCATGTCCAGATAGCCGCCTCGGAGAAGCTGGCACAGTGTCCCCCCGTGAGTGTTCAGATCAGGGGAGGGGAAGGAAGGTGTGCATTTGGGTTCTCCATCTTCCTTCAGCCTGCAGGGAAGATAGAGTCTGGGACAGGTCTTTAGGTACAGACTGGTCCTTGGGTAAAGAGGGTTATTAGTGCGGAGCCAAACCCTGGTTTCCTTATACCTAGAATGCGAGGGAGTTGGGCTGAGTTCTGCAGTTCTGTCCTTTGTAGGTCTGAGCGTCCTTTCCTTCCTCCACATCCAGAGGCCTTTTAACCTTGTCCTTCAACCCCTTGACTCCACCCACTGCACCCAGGCCAGACCTTCAACCCCTTGGTCACACCCCCCGCTCATCCCAGCCCCGCCCCTAACCCCACCTCCACAGGAAATGTTTGACATAATACTGGACGAGAACCAATTAGAAGATGCTTGCGAGCACCTGGCGGAGTACTTGGAAGCCTACTGGAAGGCCACACACCCGCCTAGCAGCACGCCACCCAATCCGCTGCTGAACCGCACCATGGCTACCGCGGCTCTGGCGGCCAGCCCTGCCCCCGTCTCCAACCTCCAGGTACAGGTGCTCACCTCGCTCAGGAGAAATCTCAGCTTCTGGGGCGGGCTGGAGGCCTCACCGCGGGGAGGCGACGCGGTGACCCAGCCGCAGGAGCACGCCACCACGTAGTCGGTGTCTCTCCGGTCTTCCCTCCCACCCTGAACGTGGGGAAGGAAGGGAAGAGCTTTATTTTGTAAAAAACGTGGTGAGCTGCAGCGTCTGGTGTTTGTGGTTTTTGGTGGGACTGGGAGCTGGCTGGTGCTGCCTCCCTGGGACTGGTCCCTTAGGACTGCATCTGCTGCCTGTTGGACCTGAGGCCTGATGAGGACCCTTATAAATCCAGGAACTAGGAAGAAAATCTGAGGAAGATCAATAGGCTTGTTCACTGGACTCTATGCCCTTTTTTGGTTGTTGTTGGTTTTTGGAAACACTGTTTCATTCTGGCAGTAGCTGGCCTGGAATTCCCAGTGTTCCAGACTGGCCTCAAACTGGAGGCAGTCCTCCTCCTGCTTCAGCCTCCTGGATGCTGGAATTACAGCTCTCAGATCCGCACCCACATTAGACCTCACAGAGTGGGGGCCATTGGATCCAGAGAGCTTGCCCCTCCCCAGCATCCCTCGATTCTCGATTCTCGAGGGACCCAAGCTGCAGCATCTTTGTGCTAAGCTGTGCCTTCCACCGTCTCCCAGGGAAACAGAGCCCAGGAAAGGCTCTCCTCCCACGGAGCCACAGCCCATCTCTGAGCCCACACCATTAAGTGTATGGTCTGGGTTAGAGCCAGAACACCATGGAGTCCTTCTAGACCGCTGCATCTCAAGTGTGTTTTCAGCAACAGACCCCACTTGTTCAGCGAAGCTGAGCCATCCTGGATCTACTCGTGGGGAGCTGGGGTCCCCTCCTTTGCCTCAGAGACCTCAGAAGCCCTTCTTTACCCTCCCCACCCCATCACAGAGCAGCTCCAGGAAGCAGTTTGGAAACTGATGCTGTAGTTTAATTCCTATGGGTCTAACTAGGAAACGGGGCTACAGAGAGGGTGTCATTTGCTCAGCCACACAGCCACACAACTTGAGATGTCAGGAGGTGTCAGCCACTGGTGCTGAGGGCTTTGGGCCACCCCGTGGTCTCCAGCTGTGGGTGAGGAAAGGGGAGGGTGGGACACAGAGTTATTAGCCTTCTTCAGATTGGCTGCTTTGAGTCCTTAAGGGGCAGGAGAGGAATCCCATCAACCTTGGACACTCATTTGTGTAAGAAATGGGAGAAGAAGCGTGGAGTTCTGGGAGCCTGTGACTGAGGTCTAGTGTGGGCAGAGGAAGCTGGGGTCAGTGAGTCTGAGCTGAAATCTTGGTGTATTTGGAAAATTGGAGGAACTGACTAACCCAGGCAACCACTAATGAGCGGCAATACTAAAGAGCTGTTAACGATGATTAACCCAGGACAGCATTAATAACATGCATTGAGGAATCGGTGACTAATTCAGGGCTTCTTACCATGGTTACCAGGAGAGTTCATGCTCAGATGAAGTTGGGTGCCCTCGGGTTGCTACAGGAGCAAATGGCTTGAGCAAAATGTCCTGTGGCCTGCCCTCAGGCTGAGCTCTGGAGCCAATCGCCCTGGTCCTGGGTGTCCCTCCCCTAGAGCCAGCACCCTGGTCCTGGGTGTCCCGCCCCCTAGAGCCAGCGCCCTCCAGGAGCCAGGCTGGTGTCTTGGCACCCTCACTAACCTGCCTTGCTTTGTGTTTTTCTCACCCTTGCCTGATCTGCATGGTGCGTGCCGTCTGTCTGCTAACCAGGGACCCTACCTTGCTTCTGGGGACCAGCCGCTGGACCGGGCCACTGGGGAGCACGCCAGCGTGCACGAATACCCCGGGGAGCTGGGCCAGCCCCCGGGCCATTACCCCAGCAACCACCCACCAGGCCGGGCAGGCACCCTGCGGGCACTGTCCCGCCAAGACACGTTTGATGCTGACACCCCCGGCAGCCGAAACTCTGCCTACACGGAGCCGGGAGACTCGTGTGTGGACATGGAGACAGACCCCTCAGAGGGACCAGGGCCTGGAGACCCTGCAGGGGGAGGCACACCACCAGCCCGGCAGGGCTCCTGGGAAGACGAGGAAGACTATGAGGAGGAGATGACCGATAACAGGAACCGGGGCCGGAATAAGGCCCGCTACTGTGCGGAGGGTGGTGGGCCGGTTCTGGGGCGCAATAAGAATGAGCTGGAGGGCTGGGGACAAGGCGTCTACATCCGCTGAGAGACAGGGGCGGCCTTGGGAGAGGAAAGGCTCTGAGCCCAGGGATGGGAGGGCAGAGGGACGCACCACCTGAGATGTGTCTTGCCTCCAGGGGGCGCTGTGTCCCTCATTTTCAGATGCCTTTGCTCAAAGATTGGGGTTTTTTTGGTGGTTATCATACCAACGCCTGGGAGGCCCTAATTCCCCAGCTGTAGGTTCTTCCCTAACTGCTGTGGATGGATGGGGGAATACCTACTTTCTGAGGTGCCCCTTTCCCCATCTTAGGGGGCTCTCTCCCTCCCAGAGAAAAGGTGCACTCCCTCAACTCTTTCTACTCGGGGCTGTAAGTGAAGGTCCTCATTGGGGTGGGGGTAGGGCTTCTTTTACTGGGGTATTTGGGAAAGGTCGGGTGCTTTTCCTGAAGAGAGAGGCTGCTGAATCTTCCCCAAGCCCCAGACACAGGACCCCCCACCATGTCCATCCCATAACCTTGTTTTCTAGCAGCATTCTCTGGTGGGTGAAAGCCACAGCTTGGAAACCCATGTGGAGCTGGGCCTTGTGGGGGGCAGGGCTGGGTGGAAGCTGACAGGCATAGTCGTACACTCTGCCCTCCATGGTCATGGCAGGAACCCAGAGCCTAGAACCTTGAGGAGTGAGCAATTCTGGATGCTGTCCCTCACCATGCCCCAGCCCTTGCCCCCCCCCAACCAGGAATGAGCTTTGTCTACAGCATACCCTGCCTGCTGCCATCAGAAGAGAGGGGCCCTCTGCATCTGAGCCCCCCATCTCCCTTCCACCTGGGTGTGGAGACCGTGAATACTTTGGTCCACCTCATTCTAAAACAAAAAACAAAAAACAACAAAAAAAAACTGCTCCTTCACCTTCACCCTGAGGCCCCAGGGGAGAGGCTCTGTGGGTTGGTGCCCGAGAGGTGACCATCATCCAGGGGCTGCCTGAGGACCTTGGGTCTCCCCTAGGGGTCTTGGTTGCTGCTGCTTCTCTGTATTTTGCCTCTTGTGATCCTGTCCTTTCCCAGTGTCCATTTTCCTCGAGAGGCCTTGGTCGCCGCTCTCCCCTGGGGTACACAGCCTCAGCACCCCTATAGTCCAGCAGCCCTGTCCCTCCCCAGCATCACAGCTGGTCCAGAGAGAGCCGATTGTGCCAACGAGGACTGGGCTCCGCCCAGCTGCCCACCTCAGGGATGGGCACCTCACGCCTGTCTCGCCACCTCCTGTGCCAATGTTGTCCCACCCCTGCCTGGGGGTGGGGTGCAGCTTCCACTTACAGGTTAGAAGATACCACTGCCCAACCTTCTGCTCCTTGTCTAGTGTTCCGTGCCCATCTGTCTGTCTACGTGTCTGTACTCCTCTAGGAGAGATATTTTGCCACATATAAAACCGCAGTCCTGTCCTTTGCGGCCACCTCCTGAGCCTGTTTCTTTGTTGCCACCACACGTTGCCAACCTAGCAGCCTCATTGGCTCTCAGTACTAGGAGCTTCCGACCAGTCGGGGAGCAAAAAGGGGCGGGTACAGGACAAAGCTGAGCAAAAAGGGGTGGGTACAGGACACAGCTGAGCAAAAAGGGGTGGGTACAGGACACAGCTGAGCAAAAAGGGGTGGGTACAGGACACAGCTGAGCAAAAAGGGGTGGGTACGGGACAAAGCTGAGCTAGGGCTGTTGGGGGCAAAGCAGAGAAGGTGCTTTGATTTGCTAGTTCTGACGCAACGTCTGCAAGTGTTCCTCTTTCAGCCACAAGCTGTTTCTTCCTTGCAGAGGGGTGGGGTGATGCTTAATTGGGGTGTTGCTCACTGTGTGGGCCTCCAGACCCACCGGTCCACATCTTAATGCCCCAGTAGCTCACCTCGTCGGGGAGGGGCGGAGCTTCAACTGCTCTGTTTTTTGTTTTGTTTTGTTTTTTCCTTTTGGATTTTCAAGACAGGGTTTCTCTGCGTAGCCATGGCTGTCCTGGAACTTGGTATGTAGACCAGCTGGCCTTGAACTCAGAGATCCTCCTGCCTCTGCCTCTCAAGTGCTAGGATTAAAGTTGTGCACCACCACCGCCCAGCGATTTTATTTTATTTTATTTTTTGTTTTTTTTCCAAGAAGGTCTCACTATGTAGCTCTGACTGGTTTGCAACTCACAGATGTTTGTCTGCCTCTGCCTTCTGAGTGCTGGGACTAAAGCAGATGCCACCAAGCCCTCAGCAAACAGTGTTTGGTTTTTGTTTTTTTGGTGTCCCCCACCCCCCTGGAGACAGGGTCACAGGTGTGTGTGAGCCACCACGCCAGAATATTTTATCTTGGGACAGAGCTTACCTGTAGAACCCCAATTGACCTGTAGCTGAGGTGGGACTCAAACTCATAGCAATTCTCCTGCCTCAGCCTCCTGAGTGCTGGGGTACAGATGTGCCACCATGTGGGGCCTGAGAACCAGCTTTGGGGCCGAGGAGATCATTGGCTTGTGTGAAGAGGCGGGTCCCCTGAGACTCGTGAGAGAACACTATAAGCAGGTGGCAGGCCCCTCTACCATCAGCAGCTGGCAGGATGTGGGCTCAGATTGCTGTTACTGCCATCACCCATATCCTGCCTCACACCTGTGAGCTTCCTTGCCCTCCTGACTCTTGTTTCTGAGGTGGTGGCTCTAGAGGACTTGAATGTCTGGGTCTTCCTCCTGAGTGCTTCTGCCCAAAGTGTGTTTAAGTGTGCAGAGTGACAGCGGATCTCTGATGCCCTCCAGATGAGGACCCAGCAGGTCACAGGGACAGGGGACTGGGCAGGCCAGGGCCAGAGTCCTTTGGGGAATAGAAGAGTTGAGATCCCTGCTGGGATTCAACTGTTTACTTCTGTGTTTAGCTATCGAACCTGTGTGTAGTAAGGACCTCCTGTAAGGTAGGCACAAGTCAAACTGGCAACCACAGATAGTGCTCTCAGTTTCTTGCTGTGGGGAGCATTTAGTACTGAGAGCACCACTCCCTTAACGGGGGAGGTCAGGGAAGGCTTCCAGAAGGAGGGGAAGCTCACTTGCAATCTGGGAACATGGTTAGGTTAACCTAGGCAGAGAAGTGGGAGGAAATTCCTAATGCAGAGGAAGAGGGGACAGGCATGGCATGCTGTTGGCACCTGCCAAAGCCTGGTGCCTGCTGACGGCCAGAGAGGGCTTGGCAGGAGAGGTCACAGTGGGCCTTGTGTTATGCTAGAGCGTCTTGAGTCTTGTTCAGAAACTGATATGCAGAAGTGGAAGGATTTTGGGTGTCGATGACGGGATAGGGGTGCAGTGTGGAGCCTGTAGCCTTCCCTGCAGATGGTGCCGGTTCTCCAGGCTGAAAGGGAGGCTCAGCCCAGGCCACAGTGGAAGGCAGTCACTGACCAACTGCTAGAGAAACCCAGCAGGATTTGAAGCACTCTGAGGAGACTAAGTTGCAGGTGGCCAGTGAGAAAATTGGGAGTCACCTGGGGCAACTTCACCAGTACCCACAGATACCGAGGACTGTGATGCCTGTGACCCCCAGAGTTGAACTAATTCTTCTGTTTCAGGAAGCACTGACTTTGGAAAGAGTGGGGGTTAGGGGGTTGAGGAGGAGGAAGCACGTGTCTGAATATGCTCTGTCTCTTTCTGTGCATCTTCTGCCTACGATTGCATTTGCCCAGAACTCATAGGTGGGCATTTTTGGCTGGCACAGACAATAGAGATGAGGAGAAAGTCTCGTTTCTAGGTAACCACACCCCTCTACCCTACTCAGGCTGCTCAGTCAGCAAGCTGGTGGTTGTCAACGTGTGAGGATTTTAGCAGCCATGACGTCAGCCAGCCTTGCTACCACCATCAATCACTTCCAGGACTCAGAAGCTGAGGCAGGAGGACCCCTCCTACCTGGTACCTTTCCTTCACTGTTTCCCTGACTAGCTGATTCCATCTCCGGTGGATTCTGCCCCAGTGAGCTGAAGTGGGATACTCCACAGCTCCCAGGTGTGCCCTGAGGTTCACTATCCTGAAATGAACTGGGTTGAGCTGAGGCCACTTTGGCCCAGGATGGCCCCATGGTTGCAGTCCAATATCCTAAGTGTTGTTTTAGCTCCAGTAATGGCTTTCTTGGTGAAGTCTGTCTAGGCTCCCTTTTAAATCAAACCTTCCCAGAGAAGTATGTGTCTGCCAGTGCCATGGAGGCCGGAAGAGGACGTCGGATCCCCCTGAGCTACAAGGATGCTAGGAACCAAACTCTATTCCTCTGGAAGCAGGCCACTCTTGACCCCTCAGTGAACCCCCTCTCCACCTCTGAGGCAGCTCTTCTTATCTGCTTACTTAATGTGCTCCCAGCTTGCAGAGTGCTACTTTCAATTCTGCAATGGGGTGACAAAGCAGGATGCCTTTCTCCTCGCAGGAACCAGATGGCAGAAATGCTTAGAACACCCCTGTGCCCCATCCCCACCGGTCAAGCCTCATGCCCCAACCCTAGTTCCTTTCCCAGAACTGAAGTGGGCTAGCCCAGATGGGCTGCGTGAACTGTGATCGAAAGTTTTGTATTGTTCTAACTCTGTTCACCAAGTAGAGTGGGGTGAAGGTCTGAGGCTAACCTGTGGAGGTCAGAAGCCAAATTCCAGGGGTTAGTTCTGTTTTCCTCTGCTCACCACAAACTTCCCAGCTTCCCTTAGGCTTCTTAAACTGGTGCCTGTGTTAGTTTTTGTTTTTTACACTCTAAGAAGCTTTCCCCAGGCTGTAGCTTAACTTATTCTAATTCAACCCAACGGCTTCTTATCCTTAATCGTATGCCAGCATTGTACAAGGCAGAAGGGGCGTGTGCCAGGGAACAGGCACATGTGCGGGTGAACACTGTAGGACTCACAGGTGATGAGAGGAAGCAGGCTTTCAGTCTATAGCCCCCCCCGGGGGGGGGAGAGAGAGAGTTTACAAGGCTGCAGGACCAAGCCAGAGCTCAGGGAGTAGGTAGGAACTATAGCAAGGCAGTTAAAGCCTTCCAAATGTTTCCCTTTCAAGGCATTCAAAGTAAAGAGGCACAGGAGCCAACCCATGTTTGAGAAGGTCTGGAAAAGCGAGGACCAGCTGATGCAGAACCTGGTGGGGTGGGCTGCAAAGGCGGGCAGGGGCTGTTGTGGAGGCCCCTGAAGGCTGCTGAGGGGGCTTCTCTGAACCCAATGGGCAACAGAGAACCATCAAAAGCTTATGGAGTAGGGAGTCACTGACCCTGAGCTGTCCCTAGGAAAGGCTGGTAGGGCATGAGGAAGAAGAAGAGGGGGAAGGGGGGGGAGGCCCTGAGTACTGGAGGTAGAGGCAGAAAGACCAGCTAAAGGGTTGCTGCTGCCTTAGTAGAGGGAAGCCAGCCATAAGGGGGGCACAGGGGGACAGTCTAGCCTGCGGGGTGATGGTGGCTGGAGCCTCTTTCTCGGAGTCTGCTTTGATTTGCAGCGCAGGAGAAGTTTATCAAAGCTCTCCAATCTTCTCAAGGCAAGAGACACCACAGTGTTCGGGACTCTGAGTCTCTCAGTCTGAGGTCACCTCGAGTTTTCCACTTCTCTTTTGGTTTTCCGGGTTTTCCCCAGGTTGTGAAATTTACAAAAAAATGCATTTCCCCCCTCCTCCTGCTGGACCTGCTCTTTTCCTCGTGATCCACATCACCCTCTGTTGGGTCTGCCTGCTGCTGGAGCTTGTGGGCCAACCACTCAGAAGGTTGAGGCAGGAGAATTGCTCCTGCCCAGGAATGTGAAGCCAGCTCGGGGGACACATTACATATTGAGGTCCTCTGAGAAAGACAAACAGAAAAGATCAAGAAAGAGAAAGACCGCGTCTCCTCTGCTGAGATAGATGGATGTATATATATAATTTTTTTCCCCAGACAGTCTCACTATGTAACCAATGCTTGTTTTTAACTCCGGGTTCTCCCACCTCCACCTCCCCAGGGCTGGAATTACAGGTACATGCATGACCTCTGACTCCTCTATTTGTCCTTTGTGCTTGGGACCTCTCTGCAGAGTCACTGACTGGAGGATCTTGTCTTCAGATTTCCAACCACGATCAACCGCCAGAGCAGTTGGTTTGTCAATGGATTGCAGAAGCAGCCTTGATTTCTTCAGAAACTGACTAGAGGAAAGATGTCTGCTCTTTCCTAGGGAGCCCACTCTGTGTGGGCCTGGAAAAATCCCTCACAAAAATCCCTTGGCTGTGGCTGTCCTAGAACTCACGCTGTATACCAAGCTGGCCTTAGAGGGATTAAGGGCATGTACCACTACACTGACCATTGTGATTTAAAATTTTTATTTTTATTATATATAGGTCTGCATGTGGGTCTGTGCCCATGAGTGCAGGTATCAGGAGAGACCAGAGGCACCAAATCCCCTGGACCTGGAGTTAACTGAGAGTTGCGATCTGGCTAATGTGGATGTTGGGATCAGAACTTGGGTTCTCTCAAAGAGCAGCAAGTGCTCTTAACCACTGAGCCATCTCTTCAGCCATCATTGAGATTTTAGGCATCCAACCTGTGGCCTGCCGGCTGCATGCAATTGCATGTAGCCAAGGACAGCTATGAATGCCACCTAACACAAAATGGGAAAACTTGTAACTGGAGGCTAGAGAGATAGTTCAGCATTTACAAGCACTTGTTGCTCTTCCAGACCTGAGTTGGGTTTTCAGTGTCCGAGTTGGGATCTGAGGACCTCTTCTGGCTTCCAAGGGTGCACATGTACACGTACTCACACATGTGGCATACACACACATAAATAAAAATAAATCTTAAGGAGACAGGGCTTGGTGGCACATGCCTTTAATCCAAGCGCTAGTGAAGCAGAGGCAAGCGGATCTCTAATATTCGAGTCCAATCTGGGCTATGGAGAGAGTTCCAGGACAGCCAGGGTTGCACAGAGAAACCCTGTGTCGAAAAAGCAAAACCAACCAACCAAAAAACAAACAAACCTTTTTTTTTTTTTTTTAATTTTGAGATTGAGCCAGGCGGTGGTTGCGCAAGCCTTTGATCCCAGCACTAGGGAGGCAGATGCAGATGGATCTCTGTGAGTTCGAGGTCAGACTGACTAGGAAGTGAATTCCTGGACAGCCAGAGTTGCAACAGAGAAACCCTGTCTCGAAAAACAAACAAAATTATGAGATTGGATTGGCAAAAACATTCTGAGTTGGTGGGGTTTTTTTTTGTTTTGTTTTGCTTTGTTTTGTAACTCGGTTGCAGGGTTCTCCAGCGTGAACTTTGTAGCTGTGTGGCAATGTCAGAAAGGAGGGTTTTGCCCCAGCGGTGGCTGTTGTAGGAGGAAGAGGAGGCCTTCGCTTTGCACATTGCTGACTTTCTCTATTTGCAGCACTGGGGCAGATGGTCCAAACGCTTCAGCTTTCTCGGGGTGAAGAGGACTCTGGGATTTTCCTTGCACTTTCAGGGCCCTGGTCAGGTATCTGGTCTTTATGGCGACTCAGTTCACTCAGTTCCTTAGCACTGGCGAGGGGCCAGTGTCCCGTGGGATTCCCAGCTCTTGAGGTTGACGTTTGGGGTTTCCCCCTTCTGATAGGAGCAGCGGGTTCGGCCCTCCCCTGGGCGGGGTTTTGAACTCTTGGGGCCAGTCTCTGGCTCTGGAGGCCGCAGAGTCCCTCAGACCCCCAGACCTCCAGTGCCATGGGCCAGCTGATAGCTAAGCTGATGCGAATTTTTGGGAGCCAGGGTAAGTCGCACACCGTGCAGCCCAGTGACCTCTTTGGTTCTGCTGTTTTCTGGGGCTTTTGGGATTTTGAGGTCGTCGGGGAAGACCTGCTGAGAACCTTGGGCTGCTAGAGTCCGTTGTTGGCCTTTCCCAAATGCTCCACCGCCCCCTCTTCCCTCTCCCGCTCGCGCCCCTTGAGCTCAGCGCATGAGGGTGCGAGAGTCTCCTGCTCCCTCTCCCTCCCCTCTGGATTGAGCGTGGCGACCCAGATGGGCCCCAAAGTCAGTTTCCTGCGATTGTGACTTAAAGACTCTTTGCCCTTTCTCGAAATGTAGAGGGAGATGGGATAGGGGTCAGCTCTTCCACATGCAGGGATCCAGCCCGACGGCAAGTGAAGTGGTCCAGTCCCCAGCAGAGGTCCCCCCAGCCCTCCAAACACGACTCCCAGCGCATCCTGGGAGGGGCAGGCACAAGAAAGCTGAGATACCCAGATTGCCAGGGGAGAAGTGGGGCCGGGAGAGGAGAGGGTACCTCTCTTGGGTGTCCCAGGTAGGAGCGGAGGGTAAGGAAGAGGCCAGGACCGGAAGCCTATTGGGGACACCCAAGCCGGTCGTCATCTGGGTTGACTCTGACCTTGCCCTTCCTCTGGATGCCTCCAGAGCACAAAGTCATCATCGTGGGACTTGACAATGCAGGAAAGACCACCATTCTCTACCAGTTGTAAGTAATTGATGGGTGGACAGAGAGGGCTGGGCCTCACACCAGACTGATAGTCATTTGGACCAATCACCAGAGCTCTTCCCTCGGTTCGTGGGTAGCTGTAGATAAGAAGAGTGATAGGAAAACCCTGGTGTGACCTTCCTGATTTAGTGGCTGACGGCCTGGATTTGAATCCTGCAAGCTATGGGCGACCCCAGATTCCACCGCCTCCCGCGATCTAGTTTGCCAAACGCATCTCAGTCCTGACAGGTGTGGAAAGCCACTCGGTTTCCCTCCTCGCTGCTCTTGGCTCCCCCTGGCGGCAAGACTCTTTTTTCTCACCCTTGCACCTTACATTTAGTTGTCAACTTCAGTCTCCAACTTTAAACCCCAGGACGGACCATGATACCCAAAGCTCTGCAGCTCCGTTCTTGTCTACTATACAAGCTAAGGGGCGCGAACAACCACCCGCGTTTACCCGGGCGTTCACTCTGGATGGAGTCTTTCCCTATTTGGAGACTCCAAATTAGTTACTTAGGACAAGTGCTTCCCTGAGAAAGTAATATATGTAAAATTAATTAATTAACTAAATTCCATTAGAAAAGAAAGGTCTGGAGATGTTGGTCTGTGGTAGAGGGCTTGCCCAGAATTCTTGAGACTCCAGATTCCTGACACTGTTATATTAGAAAAGAAAAATTTAAACAGTACGAAGACCTTCACTCCCAATCTTTTTCCTTATAACTCCTTAGTAAGCTTTTAGGAAACGTGTGTTAACAGGACATGGAAGTCCTTGCCTGTAATAACGGCACAGCACTCTAGAGACGGAAACAGGAGGATCTGATATTTTAGACCATACAGTGAGACATGATCAAAACAAAACAAAACAAAAAACCAACCCCCACCCCCCCAAAAAAAACAAACTAAAACAATCAAACAAAAGTTTTCCTTTTCTGCTTTTAAACCAGGGAAGTCCCTGATGGAGCTCACTAGGGTCTGTCTGGTTCTTCATGACTCCCACAGTTCCAGTGTGGTCCACAGACCAGAAGCAAGGGCAATGTCTGGGAGCTTGTTAGTACTGTAAACCCAGGGGCTCAGCCCAGGCCGGAGGGGTCAGAATCTGTATTTTGAGGCGACTCAGGTGACTCCCCAAGTCTGAGAATTTGAGATTGTTCTGATAGTCCTCTCCTCTCTGGAGTTCCAGACGAGGCCACACTTGAACTAGCTGGTACCTTTCTTTCCTCACACCAACCTCAGGACCTTGGCCTCAGCGAGTGCTTGGCCACCCAGGGCTGAGTTGTTCTGAGTTGGACTCAGCTGCTTTGGGAGTGAGCGGGTGATGGTCAGAGCTGGGAGCGAGCTGGGCTGAGACCTTAGGACCGTCTGTTGCCTCCCCAGCCTGACCAATGAGGTGGTCCACACGTGTTCCACCATTGGTAGCAATGTAGAGGAAATTGTTCTTCAGAAGACCCGCTTCCTCATGTGGGACCTTGGGGGCCAGGAGTCTCTGCGCTCCACGTGGGACACATACTACTCCAACACTGAGGTGAGGAGGGCACCAGGTCTGGGAGGTTGGAGAGGCTGCTGTGTGTTAGTCTGCCAGTCACTTACCCTCTCTGAGCCTGGGACGTGAGTGATGATCACCCAAGCTGTGCTGAACAGGAAATAACACTGGCAAATAGTTAACATTGTGTAGTGCCTGTGATTTTTGAATCCTAAAAAGGAAAAGAAAGAAAGAAAAATTTAAATATAAAAGAGAAAGGAGATTTTTTTAAATCCTAAGACTAGTGTGGTGTGGTGGTCCATGCCTATAATCCCAACACTTGGGGAACTGAGACAGGAAGATCATAAGTTCTAGGCCAGCCTGGGTTACATACCAAGATCCCCCCCCCCAAAGAATAGAATATATGGCAATTAAAAATAGATCCAGCCGGAGGAGACTGGCAGGCTGCAGTGTTCCTCTCCTGGGGGCCTAGCACACAGGCAGGGCAGAGGCCAGTGGGCAGAACCGTTGGTAAGAAGCATGTTCACCAGAGAGAAAGCTTGCAGCTCACATCCCCCTCATGCCTGGCAGTTTGTCATCCTTGTGATTGACAGCACAGACCGGAATCGGCTGCTGACCACGCGGGAGGAGCTGTATAAGATGCTGGCCCATGAGGTAAGCCCCTTGAACTTGGGAAGCCATCCAGTGAGACCAGCTGTGTGCTCTCAGGCTGGTCACACACCCTATCTGAGTTTGATTTGACAGGGTCGCTAACGTTGGGGTGGGCCCCCACCTCTGTCCCTCCTGGCCATGGACCTCTCTTGCTAGGGCAGTTGGGCAGGGATCCCAGAGGGCTCTTGAGGCCGCGGGAGGGATGTATCTGCATGTGCCAGGGATGGGCTGGCTGAGCTGGACCGGGCTCTTCTGCCTACAGGCACTTCAAGATGCTTCCGTCTTGATCTTTGCCAACAAGCAGGATGTGAAGGACTCCATGACCACTGCAGAGATCTCCCAGTTCCTCTCCCTGAGTGCCATCAGAGACCACCCATGGCATATCCAGGGCTGCTGTGCTCTCACCGGAGAAGGGTCAGTCCCCCACCTTCACCCCACCTGGCCCATGCAATGGACAGAAAGGAGGCTACAGGAACCCTGCTCCTTCCAGTCAGAATCTGACCCACAGTTGGCTCCAGTCCCAGTAAGATGGCCGCAGGCCACAGATAAGATCCTGTGAGCCAGCACTGTCTCTGTGCTCCAAGGGCTTGCTCCAATGGTAAGGGCTAAAGTGCCCCAGAAACAGCAGTGACTTTAGGGACTGAGAAACTCTAGGAAGAAAGTGAAATGGAGAAAGTGACAGAGAGGCAGGGGCGAGTCTGATTTGGTTTCTGTGGTCAGGGATAGCTGAGACCCCAGTGAGGAAAATGAAGCTGTGGAAAGACTTTGGAGGGCGGGCTTACAAGGCAGAAATCACTGCCCCTCTGACTCTCTGAGTTTATACCTCCTTCTGTATAATCCTGAGGGATTTACTTCCCTCTCCCCAAATTCTGTGAGAGTGAATGGCACAATCTCTTTGTTAGACTTTTTGAATACCTACTTTGCGCCAGGTACTATTCTGGGCATTGGAAGAGGGGAACAAACCAGACAAAAATTCCCGCCTCCGGACTGGGGATGTAGCCTCAGGGGTCTGGAGCCCTGAACACCTGTAATCCCAGCACTTGGGAGGCTGAAGCAAGAGGACTAGAAGTTCAAGGTCATCATCCACTTATCGTGAGTTCAAGGCTAGACTGGGCTACCTATCAAGGCCCTGCCACAAAAACCAAAAACCAAGAAACAAAGTGATAATCAGGAAGGTGGAGAAAGGAAAAAAGATTGGTCACAGCTTGAGGGAAGTCACTGTGTGTGTGTGTGTGTGTGTGTGTGTGTGTGTGTGCACGTGCTGGGTAAAGGGTCCTAGTGCTTGCTAGTGCTTGGATCCAATGCCTCAGGATGCGAAGGGCTGGATTTCTCCAAAAGGGCCTTGCACGAGGCCTGGGAATTCCTTTCTTCTCCCCTGTCTGGGTACTTTTTTGAAGAAAAGAGAACTTTAAATAAGTGGATCCAAAGGACCACAGATTTCTAGCAATATGCTTGTCCCCTCTACCCATCAGGGACCCTTGTATTTGCCAGTCTAATTCCCAGTACTCCCTGGACCCAGCGAACGACAACATGTCCCAGGCAAGGCTGGGTGATGACAGAGACGGCCAAGTCTCCACCCTTGTTCTGGAGACGCTTTTCAGCTCATGAGGAACTTGCTTATGGGGGTTCTTCCCAAGCCTTTGAGGTCACCCTGCCACAGTCCCTAGTGACAAGGCAGGACACAGAAGATTTGCCCAGGAACACGGCTCAGAGGCCCAGGAAGGTGCATCGCCAAGCTGCCTCCTCAGAGGAGCCTCACTGGCTCCCAGAGGCCTCTGACTTCTTATTTGTTGGGTGTTACTCATTTATCGTCCATCTCCTCTGCTAGATTATGAGCCCTGGAGCCTCATAGGACACTGTTTCTCCCCAGGAGCCCCAGCTCCCAGCACCTTGGGTGCTGATGAATTCTGGGACTCAAATCACTTCCCTTTGCCATTAAGTGATTGAGTATAACCTTGGCTGCACTGTCAGTCTGTCTTGGGCAGAGGCTCCGGAGCTTTACAGCCATCATTTTATGGGAAATACTGATGGTCTTTTGTGCTATTCCTCTCTCACTGCAGGCTGCCAGCTGGGCTCAAATGGATGCAATCCCAGGCTACCGCCAACTGACGTCCCAGCCTGAGGCCAACCAGAAACGGCATGGCATCGTTAGCACTGGCGAGAAACCCCAGCCATTTACTGGTGGAAACAGGGTGATATGAGCGAAGAGACGCCACTGTCCTCCCGACTGTCATTGAGAGGAGCTGGACCAAAGGCTTCAAGTTGGTGCAAACAGAGCCACAGATGAAACTGTCCCCCACTCCATCGCTGCATGTGTGAGGAGACATCCGGGAACCTGCTGGGCGTGTTGGGGGATCAGGCCCCTCCCAGCCCTCACCTTCTGTCTACGCGGAAAGCAAGAGATCTTTGACATTGTTCCATAACCGTTGGACAAAGAGATTCCGATAAAGGACGCAATAGGACCTGGCCAAAAGCTGGGGGTTTGGGTGGGTGGAGAGCGGCAGGATGGGAACACCCCAGACAGAGGCAGTACTTCACACTGCAGGAGGCCAACCCCGCTTCCTGCTGCCTCTTAGTTGCTGACTCTGATCACAGCTTTAGGAGTCAGTTCGAGGCCAGCCTGGTCTACAGAGTGAGTTCCAGGACAGCCAGAGTTACAACGGAGAAACCCTGTCTTGGAAAAATAAACAAACAAACAAACAAATAAATGAATCAGTATGTGGATTCTCCTTCCCTCGCAGCTCCTTCCGCTGTGAGTACCAATCCTCACATGTAGGATCTGCTTGTTTTTGTGCCATGGTTTTTTTTAAAAAAACATTGCATTAAGATTTAAAAAGTAAAGGTACACAGTAAATGCCACTGAAAATGTCTGACCTCTTATTTCTGTCTGTGCCTCAAACTGGCTTTTGATCTTTGCGCAAAGGTTTCGGGGAAAATCTCCCTTGGAAACGAAGTCCGGGAGAGAGGACTGCCTCAGCGCTTCATTTGGCTAGATAACTTGGTCAGGCTTGGCCAGGTTGACGGGCAATGGTGCTAGCCAACTCGGACCGGGGTTCATTGCTCTAGGTCTAGATGGGGTAAGCGGCTTGACGGTGACCCAACTGAGAAGGGGACCCCACCGGGAATGGAGAAGTCCCGGAATCCTTTAGAGGGGCTGAAGACTGACTGGAAGCCCATGCTGCCTTTCTCCATTCAGGAACCCTGAGCGGACCTGGGGACAGGATAGACCGCTCCCGTTTCGAAGCAGACTGTGGACATCTGGAGGAATCTGGGCAGAGACACCGAGGACCTAGTAGTTTTAATTTTGTAGTTTCCTGAGATGTGGTTATGAAGGAAGAGCTTGCAAATCCTAGACGTTGCGGTCATACTTTGTATTTTCATTGAGTTATTCTTAATATAGCAAGAAAGAGTATGAGAAAAAAATTGCAAACTACAGTGAACAACACTGTATAGTTGTTTCATAGAATTATATCCCTTAGAAAGAGTTCTTCCGCGTTGGGGGTATAGCTCAGTGGTAGAGCATTTGACTGCAGATCAAGAGGTCCCCGGTTCAAATCCGGGTGCCCCCTTGCGGTTCTAGGCCGTACACGTTTTGCTATGGACTCCCCCGAGCACCGTCTTTTGTTGGCCTGCGCTGTCCTGCTGCTGGTGCGGTCGTGGAACGACGCGACACCAGCCGAGCCTCCGTCCGGGCTGGGGTGGAGGCACAAGGTTAGGAGAAGTCGGGTGATCGTGGAGGACGGAGGAAGACGCGGAGGACCCGCGGCGAAGCTGCAGGTGGGACCCTGCCAGGAGCGCCTCCATCTTTCCCATTACGTTTTCTTGTACAAAGGAAGCGCCGAGCGTCAGGGAACACCGTTTGTTTTCAAGCCAGAAGCCGGGCGCTCAGCTCCTTGAATTTATTGAAATCTGATTCCGCACGAACATTAAACGATGCTTTATTGCGCCTGCGCCAGGCTAGCACTAACTGATTATTGGCGTAAAGCCGCCAGTAGAGGGGGTATAGCTCAGTGGTAGAGCATTTGACTGCAGATCAAGAGGTCCCCGGTTCAAATCCGGGTGCCCCCTAACATGAATTTTGTATTTGTACCCTGACTCACGGCTCTCTTTATGCGGCTTTCTACCGTCTTAGGTGTTTTTACGGTAATATTCCATATGGTAATTTGGAATACTTCGCCAATTCTCAGTCATGAAGCGATGGCAGCGGCAAGAAACCGGAATTCCTAGGGCCTCTCAAAAATGCGGCCAGCAGCAGCTGTCGGGTCCACGCGAGACCTGAGTATTCCTGGCCTCATCTCTGACCCAGTGAGCTAGCCCGGGTCGGCGCGGCAATGTGCGTTCCGAGAGGAGCTCCCGGCGCACGCTCAAGTTCTAGAGGCTTCCGTTTTGAAACTTGTACACGTCATTTGCGTCTAATTTTTCCAAGTTGCTGCTTTTGCCTGAACCCTAATAAAAGACCTTCTAAAAGCAGTGCGGCCACCGAGACTGGCCGTGCACGAAGACACCAGCACCGAGGCTGGAGGTCCATCTCCGATCCGCATGGAGGCCCTCCGCTGCGCCTGCGCAGGCTAGAGAGTCGAGAGCGCTGCTAAACGCCAGCCCTGCGGCTCCTCACATGTCCACTGGGGGGCGGTAGGAGGCCGCAGCTGGAAAGGACTGCCCCAGAGGCCGTCACGGGAGAATTCAGGTGAGGCGTGAAGAATTCAAGAGCCGGCTGGGTATGGTGGGCTCACGCCCGTGATTCCGTCAGTAATGGGAAAGGTGACCACGAGTTCGAGACCAACCTGGGCTAGAGCTTGATTACTGCCTGGAAACACTTTGTCATTGCCTTCCTCGGGCTTTTGGCCCCCGTGTCAGGACACCCACCTACTCAAGCCCACACCCTACTTCTCCTGTCCCCACAGGCACCCTCTTTCTCGGGACGAGCTCCGTGAAGCAGCCTATGCAGCCTTTTGTTCAGCACTCTCCAGGTCCCCCGTGCGGAGGGAGCCAGGGGCCCCTCAGCCCTCTGCACCCTCTAGGCCCCAGTTCTTCGCCTTCCTACGAAGTAGGTCGCGGGCACCTTCTCGCCTTGACCTGAATTCCATGCCGTCTATTAAATCTCCTAAATTGCTGGTATTTTTATTCTATCCTGGAAGGAAAAAAAAAAAAAAAAAAAAAAAAACAAGTGTCCTATTCTCAGAGCTCGGTAAAATGAGGTGGCAGTGGGCACCGCTTCCGGCTCTGGGTCTAGCTTTGATTGGGTTTGGCCTTCTTGGGGAGGGGGCGTCCGTGCTGCTTCGGAGTGGGAATGTCCCCGACTCCTGCACCCACGTGTCTGTTGGGCTGGGGGTCGGAGGAGGGCCGGTGCTGCAGGCGGGGTGTGAAGCGGAGAAGTAGAGGATGCAATTTGCCCTCTGTGGGGTATAAGCTGGGGCCTCGGCTGCAGGAGGTTCCCGGTGCGCGTGTCTGTGTGCGCTTGTGCAGACCAGGAAGCCACAGAAGTCCACGGACCATCCCAGAAAGTCTGCCCTGGGGATGGGCCGCAGGAGCCAACGGCCCAAGTAGGGGCGCCTCCTGGGGTCCTCCACCGTGGCCTTGTCCCTGGGATTCTGGAGCAGCCGGGGTCTCTCGGTGACCAGAGATGTCCCGGCGCGGTCCCGGGTCCCCGGGGGCGCGGCGCGGAGCTCCGGGAGGCGGAGACCCCGGCGTCGCGCCCCGCCCTCCGGGCCCTCCCGCCCGCGCTCCCCGAGGCCGCAACGCCGCGCTTTGCTCGCGGTGCCGGCTCCGCACTCCGAGCTCCCCAGCCCGGGGCCGCTCCTTCCCCAGCCACCGCCGCGCGGGCCCCGCGGCCGTCCGCGCCCACCATGCGGGCTCAGCTCTGCCTGCTGCAGCTGCTGCTTCTCCACGGGGCCGCGCGCGCGCTCAGCCCCGCAACACCCGCAGGTATGGCAGGTGCAGACCGGCCGGCCGGCCCCGGGGTGTTGTGCGCGGGAGGCCGGGGCCAGGCGGACAGAGACCCCGCTTTCCCTTGTGTGCGCACAGAGGGTGTGCACCCCCTGCTTCTGTTGGAAGGACGTGGAGGGACCCAGCTTGGGAGTTTCCAAGAGAGCCAGAGGGACCCGGGATCATTCCAGGGAGGCGGCTGCCTGTCGGTGCTCTTCCTGGCTGCCACCCTCAGTTGCTCCAGGCTGGGTCCAGCTGGGCTTGGAGACTGCGTGGGAGCTGCTGGAGGATGGGACATCCTGGCCCAGCCTTTCTCTCTGAGCACCGGCGTGGCCGTCTAACTAGCTTCCCCTGCCTATCGCGTACTGGTGGAGAGGCAGGGGCCCCACGAAAAAGCAGCTTGCTGCTCCCCTATCTTCCAGGGCCAAGGGTCCCCTTCTCCCTCCTGTTTGGTTCTGCTTGGCTCTCAGTTGCTCTCGCAGTGCCGGGAATGGGGAAGGGAAAGGCTGGGAAGGGGGACGGACGGACGGACGGACGGGAGGGGGTGGCAGCGGGGGAGGAGCTTCCATCCGCACTCTCCGCTTTCCCGATAGCAGTTTCTCAAGCCATTTCTTCCACTTGGAGATCTTTTCAGAGGTCTACCTTGAATCCTTTATGTTTCAAGAAAGGCCGTTTTTCAACATATAGTTTAGGTTCTGCACCCAGACTTTCCCTAGGACTGGGGATAAGGGTGACTTTCAAGCTTCTTGAGAGAGAATCGGGTGCCTCTCAATTGGGGTCAGGGAAAGAGGAGTTTGTGGGGCGCTGCTGTGCTGGCATTGGGCCTGTGTTCATTACTTTAATAGTTACACTATTCAGTTCAAATGGATCTGGCCTGGGATGCGGTGGCATAGGTGGGGATGCCGTCGGGGACAGTGGGGGCAGAGGGCAGAGAAGTCACATGTCTAGAGACTGGTGTAGAGCCACCGGTGTTCAGGGAGGCCTCGAAGAAGGTGGCTGGACACTCGGCTTCTAGTTCTGCTGTCTCACTTGCTGCCTACCCTTGGGCAAGTTACTTACCTTTTCTGGGCCCATTTATTGGCAAAAACCTTTGGCTTTTGGAAGTGGGATTATGAAAGATCTTTTTCCTTCTCTTATGATATTCTTTCCTTCTCAAATATACACAGGCAACTGATAATTTGTTTTAAAATTGTGAATAGGAAGGGACTGGGCAGGTTAATTTCTGAGTTCTTTCCAGCCTTAGCCTGGTGTGCTGTTCTGAACTCACACGTGGCTGGGTTAATGAGGGGTTTGGGCCATGGAGAGGGCTGAAGAAGGAGAGTTGGTTGCATCAGGGGCCCCAGGACATGTGTCACCTGTGCAAGTACAGATTATTCTGCCTTCTCTGCTTTGAGACTCATCTGGGAGATGTGGGATGTTTGCAGCAAGTGAGACTGAGGTTAGACCCAAGGAAGCAGTAAAATACCATCAAGGTTGACTGGTCCCAGGTTCAGCTGGGTTTGGGAGGGAGCTTTTGGGGGCATCCAGGCATGTGACAGTGAAGAAGGCTGGGAGGATCCCTTCTCGGAGACTGGCTGCTTGCTCTGTATGATAAAGCCCCTGTTGCCAGTGAGTGCCACGTGGGCCCAAGTAGGCCCAGTCTAGCTGAATCAGGGCTGGGAGGCCTGGAGACAGCAAACTCCCACTGTCCTAGAGCCTTGTCCCACACCCAGCCTTAGAACGGGGACAGGAAGCATCAGTGACCCGAAGTAGGTGTCTGCTGACAAGGAGACCAGAAGCCAGCAGACAGGCAGACAGACACATGACTGACAAGAAGATGGTCCTGGTGGCTGGGGAACAGGCACAGGCACTGAGCATCTGGTCCCAGGGGAATGGAGGCACACAGGACACACAGCAGGGAGAATCTTGTAGGCAGCCATTTCCAAACCCACCAGGCCCTCCCCACCCTCAACAGCTTCCTACTCTCTGAGCCAGGGTTGCGAAACTATTGAACAGTAAGTATACAGGTACTTTTGACTGGTCTCTTTCAGGGGAACCTTCAGAAAGCAGACTCCCCCAACACACACACACACACACACACACACACACACACACACACACGCAATATTACCTGGAGTCCCTCCTCTTTGCCTAATCTCTAAGGTGAGGGACAGGGTCTCTGAGGGACGGGATCTCTGCAGGAGGATTTTATAAGTAGGAGATCAGATTTGTTAGGCCTGGGAGGATCTCATGTGCCCTTGTGTGAGGTAAAGGACAGGACTTTGAGACAAAGTGTCCTGTAGCCCAGGCTGGCTTTGAACTCACTATGTAACTGAGGATGGCCTTGAATTTCTGCTCCTCCTGCCCCCACCCCGCAATATTGGCATTACAGGGATGACGGGCACAATCATGTCATGTTTATGAAGTACTGAAGGTCGGAACTCAGAGCTCCTGGCATGCTGGGTAAGCGCTCTGCTGACTGAGCTACACCCCCAGCCCAGGGAAGGTTGGTTTTGCTGGCTGCTTTGTATACACAGTTTAGTTAAAGGTTCAGCCTAGCAAGAGGTGGAGCTGTTCTCAGCCTTCTTACCTCTTAGAGGTGGAGGCTTCCAGAGAGTTTGCGGTGTTGTGGTTCAAGGTTGGGCCCCAGCTTGGTGGCAAACCTGTGCTCTTTCACCACTGTGACAGGAAGTTGGGGTCTCCAGCAGGGCTGTGCGGGAGGGAGGGTCTCCTCTGTCCTACAAGGCTTGATGCTGGGCTCCCCCCTCCTCCCTGGCAGCTCCCCACATCCTTCAATCACTGGTGCCTCTTGAACACCCATCCTTGTGGCACCCAGAATTCTGGATGCACAGGCACCAAAGAGCATGCCAGATAAGAGCATATCAGATGGAAAAGGTTATTTTGGAGCAAAGTGGTGCTGGTGGGAGAACCTCTGGTGGCTGGATAGCAGGACTGAATCGTAGAGGGCTCAGGGATGTGAGAGAAAGCAGGAGTCTGGTTGCAGGAGCCCTCAGATCAGCTGGAGGGTGAGAGGGATGCACGAGAGATGGAATCAAGTGGGTCTTCTAGGCTGCTTGCTTTAGCTAGAGTGTGGGTAACTGGCTCTAGGGCATATGGAGTGGAAGCTGAAGTGAATATCCAGAGAGGACCTCAGTGGCCTGGACAGCATGGTGGCAGTGTGGCTGGAAGGATTCGCTTGAGTGGCATATGGGGCTGAAGGTGGGTTGGGTCAGGCCCGGGTGGTAGGACCTGGCTCCTCCTCAGCCCCAGCACACTGCAGCAGGGCTGTGCCAGGTCAGGGAGTAGGAGCGTGACCTCCGCACTCCCCATACCATATGTCAGGTCAGCAGTCTCCCAAGGCAGCTCCCATGTTCAGGCCAGTGGTACCTGGGGCACCCAGCTCTGGGGCTGCCCCTGAACCTTAAGAAGCAGCCTGAGAGTCTCTAGTCACTTCTTTTGTAGTCCAGGCTGGCTTTGAACTAATGATTCTCCTGCCCCAGCCCCTCTGGAATGATTATATTTACAGATTCTTTCTTCTTCTTTTCTCCTTCTTCTCCTTCTTCTTCTTCTCCTTCTTCTTCTCCTCTTCCTCCTCCTCTTTCTCCTCCTCCTCCTCTTCCTCTTCCTCCTTTTTCTCCTCCTCCTCCTCCTTCTCCTCCTCCTTTTCCTCCTCCTCTTTCTCCTTCTCCTCTTTTTCTTCTTCCTCTTCCTCTTCCTCCTTCTTCTTTTTAGATAAGTTCTCACTATGCAGTTCTGGCTGACCCAAAACTTGCTATGTGACCAGGCTGGCCTGGAACTCACAGAAATCTGCCTGCTTCTGCCTCTGCCTCTGCCTCTGCCTCTGCCTCTGCCTCTGCCTCTGCCTCTGCCTCTGCCTCTGCCTCTGCCTCTGCCTCTGCCTCCTGAGTGCTGGGTTTGAAGGTGTGTGCTACTATGCTTGGCCTTACTGTACTGTGTTCTGTGGTTCTGATAAGACTGGAGCCAGCATGCCTGAGTTCAAACCCTGCCATGGACTGGTAGGGAGGCCTTGAGGGGGGATATTTAGCATCTTTGTGCTTTGTTTCCCCCATTTATAAAATGGATCTAAAGCTAGTGCCTGTCTCCCGGAGTTGATTGACAAGGGGATGAAAGACTGTGAGTTTTCAGACTAGTGCCAGCTAAGAGAGGCAACCCCAGATTGACTGCTGTCACCATCCATCAGATAAGGTAGTGCTTAGACCCGAGTGACTGAGTTCAGCCTCTGTTGTGGAAGCAAAGGATGGAGTGGGTACTGAGAAGCAGAAACAGGGGCAAGGGTGCCCTAGGGCATCCAGGCATGCTGCCTATGTGAACCTTTTAGGCTGAACCTTCCAGTAGGCTTCAAGGTTGTGTGCCCAGGCACCTGGTCCTGCGCCTGTGTGACCAGCCAGCCACACTGACGCCTGGTTGGGCTAAGAGGTGACATCCTGACCCATCCAATGGGGAGGGGCGGGAGGTACAGACATGCTGGAGCTGGAGAAACACTTCTGGGGATTCCTAGCTCCTCATGGCCTCTACCCTTACTCCATCATCCTGCCCAGACCCGGTGTCCCTGCTCCCGGCTGGTTGGAACCTCATTTCTGTTTTTACCCATTGCTCAGGGCAGCCTGCTATTAGTGTGGTTGTCCCTTAGGGTCCCTAGCTTGGGGGTGGTGGGCTAGAGGTTCTCACCAGCCATCCTGTCGGCCTCCTGCCTCCTCACCTGAGGCCCTTCTCCGTAGTCAGTCGGGGTCGGTACAGCCTGCTGGTCCACACACCAGCCCTCGGCTTGGCCCACATGTGTGCTTTTCCAGGCCTGGCTCCTGCCTTCCCCTTGGGGCTACTTGCAGGAGGACTTGGGGAGAAGGCCACCCAACTCAGCACAAACAGGCTTGCTGTAAACAGCTGTGGCCTTGCCAATGAGGCGGGCAGCTTGCATGGGGCAGAGTGGTGGGCTGCAGCTGCCCAGCGCCAGGCTTCCAGCTATTCAGTAGATATCTTGGGGAAGAGGTCAGAACTGCCCCTCTGCCCACACTCTCCAGGAGCATCTGGTTATGATTAGGGGCAGAGAAGTGAGAGGGGCCCGGCAAGGGTCCAGCACGCGCCAGCAGCCAAGAATGACTTAATTGGATAAAATGTCTAATGACAAATCAGAGCCCCACAGCAGCGTCCTGGCCAGGCCCCAGGCCTGGTCCAGCCAAGCCTTGTTCCAATCTCTGTCCTTGCTGCTGCCCAAGAGCTGTCCCCTAGTGCAATGTCCTCAATTATGCACTGATTGAGCACTTACTGTTTGCCAGGTCCTCTAAGGAGAGTAGGGAGAGGCCTGGAGCACAAGTCCCCCAGGGAGAGGCCACACTGTCACCTCAGTGAGAGGTCTGGGCCTATGAGAGCCACTTAAGGAGCTTTGATGAGGGAGCGGGTGGAGTCAGAGGTGGAGAGGAGAGGGGTTTCTGACCTAGGACCATACATTGATGAAACCACAGTGGGGTGGTCTTGTCTGTCTCCTTTATATATCCAGGGCAGACGTGACAATAAAATGACAACATACGAAGCAGCTTTGGGAACCTACTCCTCCGAAATGGAAAAGGACGCTTTTCAGTATTGTTCAGAATCAGTTTAACAACCTCAAGAGAGCTGGAGTCTTGGATCAACTGCCTCTGTGCGGCCACTTGCCAACCCTGTGCTCATGGCAGACATTACTAATCGATCATGACAATTTCTGCAGGAAAACACAGATGAATCCTTGGGATTCCTGCCCAGAGTACTTCTGGCTGCTGCTAATCAACGGGAGATGGTGTTTGAGATGAAACCCCTTTGCCATCCCAGCTGCTTCCTCAGCCCCTTGTAACACAGGGAAAGTGATTTGCCTGAGGCCAAAGCTTGAAAGTAGTGATGGCCCTCTCCAGGGGGCCAAGGGAGGGGAAGTGGGGTGGGCGGTGAGGAGGTAGTGCACACCTTTAACCCTAGCACCCTAGAGGCAGATGCAGGCAGATCTCTGCGATTTAAGGGCAGGCTGGCTTACATAGCAAGTTCTGAGTCAGCCAGGGCTACATATTAAGATCCTGTTTCAAAACAAACAAACAAACCCAGGTGGGCAAGGGAGAGCAACTGATTTCCAGAGAGTGTCTGGTGATGTCTGGAGACATTTTCAACTGTCAAAGCCAGTGGGAGAAGGAGTGAGAGTTCGATGCAACGGAGTCTAGTGGGAGAAAGAGAGAGAGGATGCTATTAAATAGCTTATGGAACAGTGGTCCAGGCCAACAAGCTACCAGATTTTAAAGGGGGCCAAAGACTTAAACATGTCCCAAAGAAAGCATACAAACCGCCAGTGTCCGTGAACCATGCCTGTCCTCTCTCATCACTGCGGAAATGCAAATCAAAACCACAAGTATGTTTCACTTCCTGCCCATTGATTAGAGGGCTCCTACCAAGACCCTGGGAAATAACAAGACTTGGAGAAGCTGTGAAGAAATAGGGGGGCACCTCGGGCACTGTGGAGAAGAAAAACTGGCCCACAGGGCTGGAGAGATGGGCTCAGTGGTTGAGAACACTGTCTGCTCTTCCAGAGGACCTGGGTCTGGTTCTCAGCACCACATGGCAGCTCACAAGCATCTGTAATTCCAGCTCCAGAAGATCCAAGTCCAAGGCCCTCTTTTGGCCTCCATGGGCACTTATATACAGGACACACACACATACACACACACACACACACAAAATAAAACATGATCATTTTAAAACACACAAAGAAACTAGCCTAGCCATTTTACATGGAAGATAGTATGGAAGAAATGGAATTACTAGATGAGCCAATAATTTCATTTCTGGGCACATAACTTGCAAAGAATTGAAAACAGGTCCCCAAAGGAATGTTTATATCCTCTGTTCCTCTTAGAATCATTCAATAGCCAACTCATGGAAACATCCCAAGTGTCTGTTGTCTCTGTTGTTGGATGAACAGAGAAGCAAAATGTGGTACACCACGGAATACCATTTAGTCTTCAAAAAGAACACAGCTGAACCTTCAAGATATCATGCTAAGAGAAATAGGCCAGTCACAGAGATACTGATTCTACTTATATGAGCTGCGTGGAGTAGTCAGAAACCAAAGAGATAGAAAATAGAAGGACATAGCTGGGCTGTGGGTCAGTGAGAGCCTGGCCCGTGCGAGGCTCCGAGTTCAATCCCCAGCATCTTTAACCTCTGACCTAGATTCTGCTTTGCCAGACACACTTTGTCCACTGTGGAGGGTTGAAAGGTTTTAGCATTTCATACGCGTGTTTCTGAACATAGTTTGGGGCTCATGACTCTCAATCTGTGCTGAGAATCTGCTGCCCTGGTGGTCATCAAGCGTCCCCAGAACCAATGTCGGTGTAGTGCTGAGGTTTCTTCAGGTAGGTCGGGATCTCTTCTCACATCCTTCCTCAGGACTACCAGCACTCAGCATTCTGTCCCCTCTCCCAGGTCGTGGTGAAGGCCAAGGCTCTGGATGGACTGTCAAGGGGACCAGGCAAGGCTGGAGTCGGAGAGCCCGAGAGAGTCCCGGTCAGCTCTTGAAGCCAGGAAAAACCCAGCTAAGCCATGACCTGGGTGGGGCCTCTCTGGCCATCGACACTCTGCCGGACAACAGGACCAGGGTGGTGGTGAGTACTGAACCAACAAGCCCGGAGAGAGGAGCTGGGCCCCGCCCAGGTGTCAGATGTGGAGACTGGAAAGGTTAGGGATCCCAGGGAAGAGGAGGCAAGCCAACTGCAGGCTGGGTCATAGAATCAAAGCCTCTCAGAGTTTTGTAGGTGGCTTGCTTCCTCCAGTACCCGGAGAGATGAAGTAGCCTGCTCCAGGGCGCTCCACGCGGGCACTGGAATCTGCCATGACTTAGGGAAGGAAAAGCTGAAGCTGGTGCAGTTACATCACAGCTGCCAGTTTAAGCCCCACTGCACCTCATTTCTGCCTCATCTGCAGACTGTGAGGCCCTAAGGTTAAGGACGAGGCCACAGCGAATAGCATCCTGAGGTGGTTGGAGAGGAGGAAGCAAGTCCAGGTGTTGTTGAGGCAGTTCTCCCTCCTGGGGGCGGGAAGCACTCTGGGAGGAGGTCACCGGGAAAGCTGAAGGGCCTCTGCATGCATGTGTGAGTGTGAGCCGAGGTGTTCTGCACCTGTGGCTGAGGAATTTTGCAAATTATGACCATGTGCCCATAGTCCATAGTTAGCCACTGCGGGCGGCTGTGTCTGGGATGAGTGTGAGAGTAGTAAGCAGAAAGATGGAGGCTCAAGAAGCAGAAAAACCAGAGTGAGAAGCTGCAACAAGAAAATGTGCTTCGCAGCATCCATTGCTTTATTTTCTATGTCTTGAAGAACTTCCAGAAACTTCCAGACAGCAGGCAGTGCTAGAGGTAGTGGGAGGTGGCTGTGTGTGCCTGTGGTCCCTCCTGAGTGTAAACTGAGGCAAGAGGATGATCAGAGCCCTGGAGTTCAGGGCCAGTCTGGGCAGTATAGGCCAGAAATAGTGCTAGAAGCTTAGAAGAACAGAAGCCCCAGGCCGCCCTGCTGCTTGCCCCAGCATCCCCACAGCAGGGTGCCTCTGGCTGTTGCTTCCCAATTACTTTGCTTCTCCAGCTCCTCAATGACTGAGCTTTGTTTGTTTGGTTTGGAGACAGGGTCTCACTGTGTAGCTTTGGCTGGCCTCAAACTCACTATGTAGACCAGGCTGGCCTCGAACTCTCGGAGATTCATATGCCTCTGCCTCTCAAGTGCAGGGCCTAAAGGTGTGGACCGCCATGTCCAGCAATAAGTGGGCTTGGGATGTTATCAGCTTCCTGACTCAGTGCTGACGCTCTCCCTAAAACTTTTCCTCGATCTGTTTTTCTTTTTTCCCGTTCTCAATCCGTGCCCTTTTCCTTACAGCGTTATCATCTGACAAAGGGGAGTAATGTCTTACTTCTTGTATTACTATTAAATTCCACGTATTTACCTATTTATTATGTTGGAGTGAGGGTGCATGTGCCGTAGCATGTGTGAAAGCCAGAGGACAACTTCCAGGAATCAGTTCTCTCTTTCCACCGTATGGGTCCCCGGGATCAAACTCAGATTGTCCGGCTTTGTGGGAAATGCCTTGCTCACTGTCTCTCCAGCTGTGTTTCTTGTATTATGATGTTAGTGTTTTTAGGGTCCTTGCTGCCTCCCTGGCCCTGCCTGTTCAGTTTTCTGTGCTTAGCCTGGAAACACTTTCTTACATGGTGCCCTTTGGCTTCAAATGTGATTTTCAATGTGGTCACACTTGTCACCAAGGGATGGGGTCTGTTGGTGGGGTGCTGGCTCAGCATTCACTAAGGCCTGGCTTTCACCCCCAAACTGTATTAACTGGGTGTGGTAGTGCTTGTATCCCAGCAAGCTAGAAGTAGGAGGATCAGAACTCCAAGGTCATCCTTGGCTACATAGTAAGTCCAGGCCAGCCTGGGCTACATAAGACCCTCTCTTCAAAGTCTAATACATAAAGAGAAATAAAAATTTGCCCCAACTTGGCGGACTGCTCTCCTGTTCCACAGTTGCCAGCCTGCGCTGCCTCCTTAGCCTCTTCAGTGTCGGAACCCAGGTCCCTTTACCTGGTGTCTTCTCTTTCCCGCTTGATTCTGTGGCAGTTTATTTCCTGACAACTTGGCAGGAAAGACTCTCCTAAGGAGGGGCATGTCTGAAAATTTGTTTCTTCTGCCCTCTCTTTTGATTGATGCTTTCATTGAATGTAGACTTCTAAATTAAAAGTAATTGTCCTTTCAAAGCTTGAAGGCATCTCACTGCCCTCTTCTCATGTCACCGAGAAGGGACCTGCTGTAACCTCAGGGCACGGTGGCTCACACCTGCAATCCCAGCACTTGGAAGCCTGAGGCAGGGAAGACGGCCAAGAATTCAAGGCCAGCCTGGGCTACCTAATGAGACCCCTGTCTCAGCACATACATACCCCTGCTCCCCAGCCGCAAAGAGAGTTGGTGTAACATGGGGCATTGTAGCTCACACCTGTAATCCATTATGTGGGGGGCTGAGGCAGAAGGGTTGCTGAGCTCTGCCTGCACAGTCGATCCTGTCTCAGAAAAGAATTACGAGGTTTAGTGTCACTCTTATTCTTGAACTTGCCATATGCTTCTGGAAGCTTTTAGAGTGTTCACTGTCACCCCCAGCGTTCTGAAATCGTAGTCGATTGTCTAGGCTAGCCTGGAATAAACTATGTAGGCCAGGCTAGCCTCTAACTGGAGCCACTACCCTGTTGTTGGGTATCCACCAGAGAAGACTGCTCGGACATGGGTTTAAGCCAATAGAAAGTCTTTATTAGGCAACGGCGACTACATTGGTGTTGGGGATCCCAGGGTAACCCTGAGCCTTTCACAGGGTGAGCTTTTAAGTACAAAAACCATATTCTCGGTTGTCGTACTTCAGTTAACAAGAACAGTTAGCCAGAAGTGGAACTATAAGACCCCAAAAGCAAGGTGAGTACCTTTAGAGACTTTCCCAGAACTGTGGACTTCGATGGATTAGGCTTTAGTTTTGGCAGGTGGTGCCGTCTGCCTGCTGAGTCTTATGGTCTGAAAGGCATTTCCATCATGGAGTCAGTTGTGCTAAGGCCTGGGCCCTGTAACATATATGTGGCCATGCTTTAAACTTCTAAGACCTTTTTATTATATGTTTTTTGGAAATCCTCCTTCTTGTTCCTGTGATATAGATGATCTTTTCTAAGGGTATTTTGTAAGTGTTGAGGGGTTTTTGGTTTTGTTTTGATTTTTTGTTTTTTCCAGTCCTCTGTGTCATTTCTGGTACCGAGTTCTCCTTTTACTCCCCTCTCTGAAACGGTTTGGCACCATGATTGATTCTGTCATTATTTAACATTTTGAGATCTCATTCATCCAAATATCACCAGTGTTTGGCACTAATGTTGATTTTTAAAATGCGATATTAAGATGCTCTTCTCAGCTCCTGAATGTTTTGGCTCCCTCAGTACTATGCCTGAGGTAAACAGCTCCCTGAACAGGCCCTGATCCCAGGCCTGAGGTGATCTCTCGAAGGACACAGCCCACTCACTTCCAATTCTCTTGCTTTCTGGAACATTCAGAACCAAGAAGTAGGGTAGGCGTGGAAGATCGGAAGGGCAGACAGTCAGCACGTAGCTGTCCCTCGGGAAGGGAACCCTGTTGGCTCACCGCACTCCTAGACTCTTTATTGGACTCTGAACAAAATAGCCGATACCTGCTCAGGAGCCAGACAGGATGGTCAGAAGGGCCATGTCCCAGTCTGCACAAAGAGGACGTCACTGGAAATAGCCACAGAGACACAGGCTTCTGGAAGCAATTGTCTGTGGGTGTTTAGAAGGAGCAGAAGCACTCAGTAAGAGCCCTGGTGGTTTCAATAACACTAGTGCTTAAAGACAAACACACATCCTCGGGCTCCACTCTGGACAGATTAGTTCAGAAACACTGAAGATGGAGCCTAGGGTTTCATTTCTTTACAGCGTCCCCACATGAGGCTGGAGAGTGGATCAGGGCTTATCAGCACTGGCTGCTCTTCCAGAGGATTCCAAGCACCCACATGACAGTCCACCACTATCTGTAACTCCAATTCCAGGGGATCCAGCAAACTTTCTGGCTTCCATAGGCACCAGGCACATAGGTGGTGCCCTGACATATGTGCAGGGAAAAACACCTGTACACATAAAATAAAATAAAACAATTTCAAAAATAAAATTCCGCCCTTGTGGCTGGAATGCAGCTCAGTGGAGGAGTATTTGTCTAGATGTGTGTGAGGCCCTGGGTTCCATCCTTGCTCCCATGAAAAAGCAAATAAATAACAGAACTCAGATATGAGATGTCCAAGTAATTATAATGGTTTTTTTTAAAGAAATATTTATTTTTATTCTATGTGCATTGATGTTTTCCCTGAATGTATGTCTGTGTGAAGGCAACAGGTATCCTGGAACAGGAGTTACAGACAGTTGTGAGCTGCCATGTGGGTGCTGAGAATTAAACCTGGGTCCTCTGGAAGAGCAGTCAGTGCTCTTAACCACCGAGCCATCTCTCCAGCCTGGTTTTGAGGGCTTTAAAAGAGATTTGTTTTAATTTGTTTTGTATTCATGTGTATGTAAGTGTCTGTGTGAGTATATGCCACAACTGTGCAGGTACCTTCGGAGGCCAGAAGAGGGCGACAGATCCCCTGGAGCTGGGATTACAGGCAATTATGAGCCAACGGCTGTGGGAGTTAGGATCCCCACTCAGGTCCTCTGGAAGAACACTACAGACATTTAACCTCTGAGCCATCTCTTCAGTCCCTCCGAACAGTTTTATAATGGTGGTCAGAGCTGGTCCAGTTATTCAGAAGGCTGAGGAAGGAAGAGACACAAATTCAAGGCCTAAGTAGGTGACAGAGGGATTTCAAGGCTAGACTGGACAACTAAGTGAAAACTTGTCTCAAAATAAAATAAATAGGAGCAGCATGGTGGCCCACGCCTATAATCCCAGCACTTGGAATACAGAAGACCTCTGAGCTCGAGGCCAGCTTCATCTACAGAGTGAGCTGCAGGACAGCCAAGGCTGTGAGGAAGGCTGTCTCAAAGAAAAGGAAAAAGGGAGCCAGAGATATAATTCAGTGGGATAGCATTTGCCAAGGGTGCGAGGCCCAAAGTTCAATATTCAATACTAAAAAAAAGTGAGATATGGTATCTTACACATGTAATTCCAGCCCTCAGAAAGCTGAAGCAGGAGAATGACCACCAGTTCAAAGCCAGTCTGGACTATATAGTAAATTCTAGAACTTGTCTCAAACTTCCTGAAATAAATAAGTAAATAAGAGCGGCCAGGGTGTTGAAGCACCGTGTGGCAATACTTCTACTGTGACTTCTACCATCTGGAGGTTTCAAGACCCCCTTTGACAGCCACACACCAAAGACCATGCTGCAGCTGGGCATGGTGGTGCACACCTTTAACTTCAGCACTCAGGAGACAGAGGCAGGTGGCTCTCTGAGTTCTAGGCCAGCCTGGTCTACAGAGTGAGTTCCAGGACAGCCAGGGCTACAGAGATGCTCTGTCTCAAAAAAAACACACAAAAATCAATTAATTAATGTAAAAAGAGAGGCCACACCACAGAACAAGGCCAGCCTGTAGAAGACTCCTCTGTGGAACTGCTCTGAGCTCTGCCTAAGGGATGGAAGGAGGAAGGCTTAGGATGAAATCTATCTGGAGGAGCGTTCAGATGCTACATCAGGAAAGCGTCATCTTCAGTGGGTCGGAGTGACACCTGCCCCAGGCTAGGTGCATCTGCCTGGGAAAATGTGAATCCCTGAGCTCATGGCTGCGGTGAGTCACAGACTCAGCCGCATCCCGCCCCCCCCTCCGGGAAAAGGCTCCTCACTGCTGTGGGCTGGTCTGAGTCAGTCACAGGGAGCCTCTGCCAAGGATGGAGGCGGGAAAGCAGCTGCACTAATGGAAAGCCATGACAGCTGGGGACCAGAGCCAGGGCTCCGGGGAGCATGCAGGCTGTCTTCTGGCTCCCTTCCCTCTCAGGTGGTCCTCTAGAACCCGGGAGCCCAGGAGACCATAGACAGGACAGTGAAGAGACTTGAGTCCTGATCCCTGGAGGCATGGAGGGACACTTAGGTGCTCTGGTTGATGTGGCTGTTTTCTGACAGCTGCAGAGCTGTGATTGGCCAGAAGGAACGGTCTTATTTTTGCCTCGTTGCTTGGTACCCGCACTGCAGTACCTGTGTTTGTATTGCTTGCCTCCCTCTGGCACCTTAGAGCTAGGCTGCTTGTCACTTGTGATTCTGCCTGTCCATGGCAGGTGCTCCTCCTCTGAGGGAGCAAAGGAAGGAGGGGTTCCCCATCCCTAGAGGTCTCCAATGACGTTAGAGAGAAGAACCGATCCCCAGGTGGATGTGGGGGGGCAATGGGGAGAACAACTCTGAGGACCTTCTGCTCCACTGACCTGGTGCTCACTCACCAGCACCTTGTGGGAAGGGGATGCCAGGGGCTCCAGGGGTCTGTGTGCATTTCACATTCAGCTCCGCCCTAAGTATTCAACCAGGGCTGCTGATTGCCCCCCACTCATGAGGCAAGGTCCTCTTGCTTTCACGGCTCTCCGCAGCCCGGTGTTTGCGTGCTTGCTGCATCAGAGTCTCACTCTGTAGCCAAGGCTGGAACTTACTATGTTGCTCATAGTCAGGCCTGTCCTGCATCAGCCTCCTGAGTGCTGGGATTGCAGGTACCCTGACACTCAGCTCACATTGCAGTTTTGATTTGAGTGACTAAAGGCACTCTTGTTGGCCGTTTGTATATCTTCCTTGGAGAAGAGTCTCCTGAAGACATTTGCCTGTTTGTAAATCAGGTTGTCTGATTTTGTCTTGGGAAAAGTCCTGAGCCCTCGAGCTTGTGTTCTCGTTGTGCTGGGGATGCAGTTGGCCAAGTGTGACTGCACAGAGGATGTACAGTCAGGTCCATGGAGGCTGGCGCTCACAGGCACAGAGGGTGTACACTGGGGTAGAGTGGGCTGTGACCCACAGTGGCCAGCCACACTGATTTCCCCAA
Source organism: Cricetomys ansorgei (assembly GCA_026225945.1). Lineage (NCBI taxonomy): Eukaryota > Metazoa > Chordata > Mammalia > Rodentia > Nesomyidae > Cricetomys > Cricetomys ansorgei. Next base: position 16,122,123 of record JAMJFZ010001881.1, read on the forward strand.
GATGGTTTTTCTAAAAAAAGATGTTCTGGGTATGTGCACATGGATGCAGGGGTCTGAGGAGGCCAGAGGTGTTGATCCCCTGAAGTCAGACTGGTTATATATCCTCTGGTTTTAGACTCTTGTGAACCACCTGACAGGGGGCTGGACCTGAACGCAGGTCCTCTGGAAGAGCGGCAAGTTCTCTTACCTAAAGCCATCTCTTCAGCCCCCTAGATGCTCGCAACACTGACTTTCCAGTATCCTGGGGTGCTTCTAAGCTCCAGACACACCAGGAAAGTTGGTCCCAGGTGAGGTAGTGTGTATCTCCTATTATCTGGACTCCTGCAAATTCATGTGTTAAAATAGGTTGCCCAGTATAGGACTTAGAGGTGTGGCCTTGGGAATACGATGAGGTCATGAAGGGTGGAGCCCTCAGGCGTTGGATTAGTGTCCTTATAAAAGAAGTTAGGGAGTGCTTATTTAACCCCTTCCACCACATAAAATATTCAGCAACAAAATGCTATCTATAAAGCACTCACCAGAGACTGAATTCACTCAGGCCTTGATCTAGGACTTCCTGACCTCCTGACCTCCAGAACAGTAGGCAATAAAATCTGTTGTGTTGTTTACAAATTACCCAGTTTAAGGTATTTTGTTATAGCAGCTTAAACAGGCTAAGAAAGTGTGCTTGCTAAGACATCACTCTAAATCAGTTTTTTTTCATCCATAAAATGGGATAAATCATGTCTCATATAGTTAAAAAAAAAACCAGACATGCAAAATGGCTAAGAAATTAGGCAGAAAGGTCACTCCCTGTCTTTACCTGAAACTACAAAAATAGGACCCCAGGGACAAAGGAGAGTGCCCTGCCTGGAAGCCTCAGACACGGCCCTCCCTTTGCTGGTGGTACAGCGGGACAGACCCTGGGCTGTCAACGCAGACTCCGGTTTCCAGAGTTGCTAGTCACCCTGGAGCCTCAGAAGCATGGCGCCACACTAAAGGCTTTCAAGGAGGTGAAACTCGGAGGATGGGAAATGCACTCACCACAGCGGCATTTAGGAGAAGATGAAACATGGATGCTAGCAAATGGCCAGTACAAACGAAATAGTTAAGTGGGGTTCACACTTGGAATATCAATCTTTGGGAGGCTGAGGCAGGAGGATTACTGAGAGCTCAAGGCCAGTCTGGGCACATGTCGAGTGAGACCCTGTCTTAAAAACAAAACAAAGAGTGGGTCTTCTGCATGGACTGTCACAAAACTTTTATAAACGATGGCTGGGAACTCCATATTCACCATCAAAACCTGTTTAATTTAATTTGCCATTTCTCAGAGCTGTCCAACTTGGCTTGTGGGTTTGTTTGTTTTTTGAGGCAGGTTCTCATTCATTAAGCTAGGCTGTCTGGCCATGGAGTCCCAGGGATCCTCCTGTCTCCTGTAAAAATAAAAAGAAAGATGCTTGCTCATGAGATAGATGTATATATTAACGGGAAGTCACAGGACAAGGCTGGTACCCGGGAAACCATTCAACATTATCTCTTACTCTCCTCTCACCTCGGGTGTGCACAAGGTAAGGTTTGTCTCCTTAGAAACTTGTGCTAAATGCTGATCCAAAGATTACCACTGATGGGATCTTTCAGAGTGCTGTGGGCTTTAGGAAGGACTCCTGCAGTTCTTGAATGATTAGCTTGGTTATCAGAAGAGCAAGTTGTTATACAGTGAAACTGCCCCTGTGTATTCTCTCTTCTGCATACAACTCCTTCTGGGCTTTAAGAAACACCTATCTTTTTAGTGTACGTGTGTGTGTGTGCACGCGCACTGCGAGCGCCATGGCCAAGTGTGAAGAGATCGAGGTACGGCTTGCAGAAGTCAGTTCTCTTTTTACCTTGTGGGTCCTGAGGACTGAACTCACGTCATCAGGTTGGGCAGAGAGCACCTGTCTTAAGTTAGGGTTTCTATTGCTGTGTAAAGCGCCATGGCTAAAAGCAATGGAGGGAGAAAGGGCTGACTCCATCTTATCCTTGCAGGTTAATGGACCCTCAGTAGGGACATCAGGAAAGGAACTCAAACAGGCAGGAGCCTGGAGGCAGGAACTGAAGCAGAGGCCAGGGAGGAGTGCTGCCTACTAACTTGCTCCCCGTGGCTTGCTCAGCCTGCTTCCTTCTACAGCTCAGCGTCAGCTGCCCAAGGCTGGTACTGCCCACAGTGAGTTAGCCCCTCCACAGTAGTCATTAATCAAGACAGTACCCCACAGACTTCCCTATGGGCCAGTCTTATGCAGTCCTTCTCTCAGTTAAGATCAACTTTTCCCAGATGTGTAAAGGTGACAAAAACCAGTCAGGAAAACCCTTCACCCACTGAGCCATGTCACCTTCTGCATCCCCACCATGTCATGACACAGAGTGAGGCCTTTGCCAGATGAAGCCCCAAATCTTTACCGTCCAGACCTCTGAGCCAAATAAACCTCTCTCTTTAAAAAAGTCTTTTTGAGGTCTCAGCTCCAGGGCCAACACAAATAGCCAGGCATCATGGCACACTCAGGGTCCCAGCAGTAGGAAGGAAGTCCACATATGGCTTTTCCTCCCTTTCTTTTTTTCTTTTTGAGACAGGGTCTCACGATGCAGCCCTGGCCGGCATGGAATTCACTCTGTAGCCCAGGCTTCCTTGAACTCACAGAGATCCTCCTGCCTCAGCCTCCTGAGTGCTAGGGTTGAAGGTGTGTGCCACCACACCTGGCCCAGAACTCTGCATTTCTAATGGGCTCCTAAGTGACTCTGCTGTTTCTGGCCCTAGAACATTTTGAGTGGCTGGGATCTGGAACACATTATAGGTAGTTTTGTAAACCCTTGTGGACCGGGCGATGCAAAGCTGGGGTGGTCCGGAGCCCCCTTCTCCTAGCCTCTGCAGCCTCAGTACTTCCCAGGTTAGCCCCAGCTGCCCAAGTGCTATCCTGACAAACCTGGCTAGCCAAACTCTCCTGCCAGCTCCATGGGTGCTCTTGGTTGCTTGTCCAGCACCCCCATCAGCCAATTGGCTGGCAGGTGATGGGCTGATTGTGACAGCTTAGCTGGAGTTCCTTTCCAGAAACATCTTGAGCTCAGCCAAGGTAAATACAGTCCCGCTGTCAGAGTGAAGTGTCTGGCAGATGCTGGGGCAGCATGAGCAGTCAGTGGGGAGCGCAGGGCGGGGGGGCATGACACAGAGCCCCTGCCATGCAGATGCTAGGATGGAGGAGGAGTGTTTGAGGAGACAGCCTGTGCTATCAAGACATTTCATGGAAAGGTTCAACAAAATCATCCTAAAAATCTCACACTTACAGACACCTGCTATGGGCACTGGGCCAAGAGCTTTACATTGTCCTATTCTGTGGAATCCTTTCAAGATGGCAGCGTCTGAGGTTGCTGAGGAAGGGCTGTAACCAGAGAGAAGAGTGATGCTTGGCACAACACTCTTCATGTTTGGGGTTTGAACTTTGATCTGGTTGACACCAAAGGCCATACACTAGATCCTGGAGCAGTGCTTTTCAAATGATACCCCATGGAACACTGATGGCTTCTGGAGATGTTTCCACGGGCTGCTATGGGGTAGATGGGGCTGGAGAAGACACTAGAAGGTACAGAGTGGCTTCACTGACGTGACGTAGGTGCTGAGCTTCCAAGGGGAAAAAAAAAAAGCCTGAACTCCCCCCATCGCCTGTGATACAGGAAGACTATTATTGACCAGGGCTTTGTGCACAGCATGGGTACTGCCTCCTCCATCAGACTTACTGACCCTCTCTGTAATGTCAAACCAACATTGCTTCCTGTCCCAACACCTGGGGCCATCTGGGGTAACAAACAACCATTTGTACACAGTAATGGTCTATGGATGGTGTGAGTTTCTTGGCCTGCATCCCGAGTAAGACACACACAAGATGGAGTAGTGTTACCTGGCCTGGGAGACCAAATAGGCTTGCTTCCCTACCCAACCCTCTTTCTTTCTGTTTGTATCTGTCTATCTATCTATCTATCTATCTATCTATCTATCTATCTATCTACATACTTATTTGTTTGAAATAGAGTCTCATACAAACCAGGCTGGCCTCAAACTTGCAATGTAACCAAGGCTGGCCTTGAGCTCCTGATCTTCCTGCCTTCATCTCCCAAGTGCTGGGATCACAAACATATACCAGCATGCCCTGATTTTTGTGTTAATTATAATGCACACTTGGTTCTTGTAGCAAATGCCCCAGTGACTGGGCCTTCAGACATAAAGTAAATCTTCTCTCACAGGAAATAATATGAGCAAGGGCTATTAAAGGGTCTCCAAGATGCAGGGAAGTTCCTGATTTCTTGTTGTTCTGTGCTCTGCAAGCTGACCTTCCATTTTTGTAATCTAAGATGACTGTTTCTGTTCCAACCATCACATCTGCATCCCAACCAGGCTTGGGGGAGGGCACAAAATTCTGCTAACCTCCCATTGGGTCAGACAGCTATGTAGCTACACCCAGTGTGGAGGACTGACAGCGATACAGTCAGGCTAGGCAACCTGTGCCTAGCTAAAGTGGAATATCTGCTGAAGTAAGACGGGGACAGTGGTTGTTTCGGGGCAGCCATCTGTCTTTGCCATAGGGCACAGCCTCCATCAAGGCTGCTGGGGCGGGCGGACATGGCCAGGGCCTGGAGTAGCACAGGGAAGTGTCCCCGAGGTTCACGGATGCCAAGCTTTGCGACTCTTTGCTCTAGTATTCAAGCAAAAAGCCAGCCATGCTTGAGTTTGTATAAGAAAAAAAACAGACATGGTGGCCAGGGAACAGCTGCCCAGAAGCTTGGTTTCTACGTCTCTCATGCTTTTCAGTTTTGTGCTGTTTAATGATGGGTTGCTCGGAGTCTTCCTGGAAGTTCTTCTGGTCACTCCAGAGAGAAGACTGTCCCCGCTAAGGTTCCTTTAGTTCCCAGTGCCATCCCAGCAGCATCGCAGAGACAGCCAAGACCCTGATGGCCCTAGACAGCTGTTGGGAATCAGAGCTGCTTGATCTCCGTCTCCCGCAGTTCCTGTCTCATTTATGGGTTGGAGCCAGAAGCAGGGAGCTGTTCCTTCTCCTGCCTGTGGACCAGTGTCTTCCTGTGAACAGGGCAAGGTGGCAGTTTTAGCTCAGCTCTTCAGCCACTAGCTTCTCACTCATTCAATCTTACTCTCCCTCCAGAAGGATCAGATTGGCTTAGGCTGCCAGTGGGGGTGGGGGTGGGGGTAGGGGTGGGGGTGGGAGTAGGGTTGAATCATGTGACCTCATGTTTCCAATCAGTGTGGCTGACCAAGCACCAGGTTGCAGAATATAGCAGGTATGGCCTGAGATGAGGCAGATGTTCTTGGATGGGATTAGGGAACCTATCTGCAGCTGGGCATGGTCCATACATATGAACCAGGAAAGGGAGGCAGGCAAGTCATCCAAGCCTGGCCATCCTGAGGTATGTACGGTCCCTCAGTGGCTCAGGAGGGCATCTTGTAATCCACAAACCAGGATGCAAGTCAGCCATCTTGTATTTATAAGGTGAGCAGCCTTAGAACCTAGGATGAGGACAGCAGAGAAGAAAGGCCTAAAATACTTGATCCTGACCTTGAGACACATTCCCAATTGTTGGGTGCGAAATTTGCCCCCACCAAGGACCAGTGAGACCACGTATGTAAAAAGCAAAGGCACTTTTATTCTGCGGAGAAAAAACAGCATGCCGGAGCCAGCCGTGGAAGATGACCGACCCAGAGCAGAGAATTACAGCTTCTTTTATTGACAGAAAAAGGGATTTTCCACATAGATGAGGTAGTCTGGTTTCTAACTGGCGAACTGCTAATCGTAAGGTGCAGATCACAGGTGCCCAAGTGGCTATATCTTTGGGTGGTACCTGGCAAGTTAGTCATTAGAATCAGGCATCTGCTTTTATGGCTTTCAGGGTTATGCTATCTGGCCAGATGAGGCTGATTCCCTTAGTATGGCCTTCAGGGCTATTTGGGCAAGATAGCTTTATGGTCTTCAGGGCTATCTGGCTGGATGAGATAATTTGCCCTTAGCCTGGGGAGTTAGCAAGGTCAGGCCCAGATCGAGGCCTGGAGCACGTACTCAAAATGGAGTCTCTGAATAGGAGCTTTGGTTTCTATACCAATCAAGTGTGTTACCAAGACACCATGGTCTGCTTGCCTCCTTCCCTCCCTGCTTCCTCTTGGGCCTGGGACTCCTCAGGTGGCCCAGTCAGACTGAAACCGGGTCCTGCCTTCCAAGCTTGGGGTCCTGTTGTCCTCCTGGGCCTGAGCGAGGAGGTGCACTGCCTTGGCTGTAGGCAGTCCTCCAGCCCTGGGGTGGTCACAGTGTGAGGACACCTTGATGACTTAAGAGCTGTGTGTGTCTGTCCTCTCCCAACCCCGCCCTGCTCTCAGTCACTTGCCATAGCTTCCTTAGCTCCCAGAGCGTCATTTCTCAAAGGTGCATTTGGGGAACCTAGGGGCCAGCCTGTGTCCAGTATGTCCTCACTGTGGCCATGTGTTCCATGGGCTCAGATTCCCAGAGGAAGGAGCCATGTTTTTCACTGGTGGCTTTTGGGTCACCTGCCATCAGAGGTGGAGGAAGATGACACTGAACCTTTACAGCGTGGCTTGAGACCACTGGCTTCGAGATTGTTCAGCTGTGCTGCACATCTCAGGCACTGGTGGTGAGATGCAAGGGACTCTGTCTGTCCTGAACTCTGTCTGTCCTCCATAAAGAACCCACGGTTGTCCCCAACATGAGAGGTATTTGATGTTTTTTGAGACAGTTTCTTCACTTGTTGGCTGAGGCTGCCTTGAGCACGTGAAGCTCCCACCTCAGCCTCCCGAAGAGCCGCGATTCTGGGTGTGCATACCAGTACCTGGTGATGGGAGAGACTTTAATCCTTAATGGAGAAGTGTCCCGAGTCACCTTCTAGGGAGACAGCTGCCGAAAGACCTGAGGGACAGTAGGCAGAGCACAGACTGCTGTCTTTGACTTGGCTCCAGGTAGGTATGTGATCTGAGGCCTCAGTTTCCCTACTTAGAAAACGGAGGGCCAGGCAATATGGCATATGCTTTAGTCCCAGCACTCAGGAGGCAGAGGCAGGTGATCTCTGTGAGTCGGAGGCCAGCCTGGTCTACAGACTGAGTTCCAGGACAGCCAGGGCTGTGTAAAGAGAGAGACCCTGGGGTGCAGAGTGCTGCCTGTGAAGCGCCAGCTTGTACTGGGCCAGCACCACAAGTACTGTCTGCCCCCTTCTCTCTCCTGCCTCTCAGCCTCACCCTAACTTGGACCTTGTCTATGCCTAAGAGAGTCCCCACCCTTCCAACCTCCCCTCCTATGGTTTATCTGGTTCCTCTTACCATCTAGTGTTCCTAGGCTAGTACTCTGAATAGGTATAGCTCTTGGCTCTGATGTTCTGGAAGTCACTTGTCCTGAGAGATGGGGCCAGTGAGGGCCTGTGTGGGGCCTGACGGTGACATTGTGTGGTGCCACCTGGTGGAGTCATCTCTGGCAAGCCAGTGGGCAGGTGCTGCTGGGGCCTGAGCAGAGTCTGGCCTGGCCTGCCTCCACCTTCACCGAGGGACTCCCTGTTCTCTAAGAGCTGCTGGCTCTTGGGGAAAATTGAAGTCCGAGAGGTCGCTGCAGTTGAGATTATGATTTACACATGTCCCTGGAGACACTGGTGTTGGAATTCAGTTCCCACTTGGAGGTTTGAAGGTGAGGACTTACCTCACCCTGGAGAATTGGGGCCTTTGGGAGGTGACAAGGACGAGACAGGCCATCAAGGTAGAACAGGACCCAGCCTGCTGTATAAGAAGGAGAAGCCCACTGCGGTAGCATATACTGGTAATCCCAGCACTCAGGAGGCTGAGGTGTAAGGCCCAGGAGTTCAAGATAAGCCAGACCCTGCCTCTGTGTGTGTGGTTATGTATCGGTGTGCATTTATCTGTACATGTGTGTGAATGCATGCGTGTGTGTCCTTGTGTGTGTACACCTGTGTAATGTGCATTAGTGTGTGGATACACGCATGCTTGTGCACACCTCTGTGGTAGGTGTTCAACTTTGTGTACCTGTGTGTACACCTGTGCATTGTTTGCATGTATGTGTGTACTTGTATGCATGTATATGTGTTATTGTTCGTGTGCACATTTTGTGTGTGCCCACACACCTCTGTGTGTTCACATGTTACATGTGTGTGAGCATTTGCATGTGTATGTGCACATGTGTCTTTGTGAATCTGTTTGTTCCCATATATGGGCATGTATGTCCATGCCTATATGTGCAAGCACACATGTACTTGTGTGTCCATACATGTGTGACCTGGAGTGTGGCTGCATGTGAGGCATATTGAGGTACACCTTCTGGGAGGGTCACCAAGGACTACACAGAGGCATTTTCATAGGTGCAAGCCCTGCCAGACCTCAGCAGAAGGAATCATCACCATAGCAAGCACCAGACTCCAGAATGGAACCCTGAGCTCTCAGCCTGGGTGTTTCATTGATTCAGCACTCCTTAGGTGGTCTACTGATACCATGTGCAGATTGTTAGCAATCAAACATCCCCCACATAAATCTAACGCAGATAATACAAAAGGCCAAGCCCTATGCATCCCTTTTTCCAACAGTGCACAAAAACAATTATTTAAACACAACTAAAAATAAACTTCCACAACAATTCCCCTTTTCTGTATAAAAAAAATTCCTTTGCCTTTACAACATAGTATAAAACTACACTAGCAAAACTATTTACAAGAGGAATAATTATGAGGCTTCTTATGCACAGGACCAAATGATACCAAATATCTATCAAGCTTTTTACAATGTCTTTGGACAACAGAAAAACATTATCATTATCCAATTATCTGGAATTCACTCACTATTTCTTGGCTCCTCCAAAGGGCTTGGATCACTTCTCTGGCTCTGCCCTCTGCAGCACACGCAGTTTGTCGTCCAGGCTCTGGTTGGCTGCTGCTGTTCTTGGTGGTCATCCCATGGTACTGGCATCTCTAAAACTGCTGGGGTCCCTTGCTGCAACTGGGCTTTTTTCATGGTGCCAAGCCTCAACTTCTCTGCATGACCCCTTCATCTGGGTTTCCAACTGCTACTGAGGCTGCACTTTTTTTAACCAATGGCCTCTCCTGGCCTCTCCTAGTGCCAAGCCTCAGCTGCTCTCCAAAGACCCCTTCATTCCTTCAAAACCAGCACCAACTGGGTGACTCTTCCAGTACCAAGTTCGGCTGCTAGCAGAAGATACAACTTCAGCCAGTTCTGGAAGACAGTTTCTGTGTGCTGACCCTTAGGAAACACTTTCCAGGTTTTAAGATAGAGTCTGGCTTGCCTGAAAAACAAAAACAAAAAAACTGGTCTTGTCTGCAGGAAGGGTTCCCTCATGGGGTTCCCATCGCCATAGCCGATGTGTCTAGACCGCTTGTAGTCAGGTTTGGAGAAAAACAAAACAAAACTGTTCAGTTTAACCAAGTGGCTTTTTGGCTCTAAGCTGCAGCTTCCACAGCAGCAGGGGGTCCTGGGCCAGTGGGAAGAATCTCTGGTTGGAACATTCTGGTGGTTTAGCATTTTTTTCTCACCACCGCTATGGGGAAACATGCACCCTTCTTCATAGACCTCAGACACAAGATCTTGAGCTTCGCGCACACACACAAAAGCTATCAGAAAATTCGGTTCATGAAACAGCATTCTACCACCAGCAGTGGGAAGGAGCGTCAGCTCCATGATCAGAAAAACAGTAAGAACCTTGCTCTCCCCTGCTCCCAGCTGAATTCTTTATCTCTAAGGGCCTCCATTCTGTGGCTCTCACCTCAGAGCTTGTTTCCTCATTTATTTATTAATTTCACAGTCTTCTCTCTTCTTAGAGGCTCATTTCTTTTCTCTCTTTCCTCTTCCTTCAGGAGCCTTCAATTCATACCTTGGTACTCTGGTAGCTGAGCATATTTTACCGAACTCTGAGGTCTGGAGTTTCTTTCTCTTCTCTGTCTCCACGTTGGATTAGCTGGTGTGAAGTCCTGCCCCATGTTGGTGCACCATTTGTAGTAGTATTGCTACTGCTGGGGCGGCTCAGCAAGGAGACAAGGAGGCATTTTTCATAACTGCAAACCCTGCCAGACCTCAGCAGAGGGAACCACCGTCCTGACCAGCACCATACTCAGTGGAACCCTGGGCATCTGCGCCCAGGTGTTTCATTGATTCAGAGCTCCTTAGGCATTCTACTGATACCAAGTGCAGATCATTACCAATCAGCATCCTCCACGTAAATCCAACAGCCACAGACAATACAGAACACCAAAAGTCTAGGCAGCCCCTCACCCAACAGTCCATAAAGCAATTTCATACCTAACTGAAATAAACTTCCCCAACAGAGGTACATGTATGTGTACCTTGTGTGTCTATGTTCTCATGCCTTGTGTTGCTTCAGGACCTTCAAGAAGGCTGTCATCAGGTAAAGCCCCTCCAACCTGGAGCAGACCCTGGGCTATACTTACCCAACCTGTCATGTTATTAGCAACTGCAAGTGACGGGGATAGAGTTATGCTAACTGCCTTTGAGTTAATCAGATACAATCTTTTGTCACTTCAAAGATGTCACTGGAGGGTCCCAGGGGACTGCAAGAATGAGCCCATGCTCGTAGAAGTAGTTCTAATGCTGCATCTGGGAGTTGGGTTGTGGTTTGCTGACCAGCTCCAGCAGGGCCTGTGGACCACATGCTCCCTGGGGTCCTATGATGTGTAGGACTCAGAGCAATGGACCAGTCAGACATCCCCAGAGTCCTTCTCTCTAAAGGAGGTAACAGATGTGTTGGCATCTGTTTGGGCATCAGACTGTGACAGCTTCTCTCCCAGGTTTGGGTAAGCTCATGCCTGGTGAGTCCCGGGAAGCAGTGCCAACCTCAAGCACGGGCTGCTCAGGTTCCCAGGAGGAGGTGGGGCTCAAGGGACTCCCACAAGCCTCTGAGACCTCTTTTTTTCTCCTGCTGTCATACCTGCTTGGGAACATGATCTATATTCAGAGTCAGTGATATAAGCTGTAAATCAGATAGAGTTTGTGCAGGTGTGAACTGTGTTCTATGTCTGGACTCTACTCAGCAAGCCCTGCTCTGGGCCAGAGCTCTCTAGGGGAAGGCAGACCCTGCACTCAGGGAACATGCATCTTACGGGTATAAATGTCAGGTAAGGGAGGTTGGAGAGATGGCTCAGAGGGTAAGAGCACTGGCTGCTCTTCTGGAGGGTCCAGGTTCTCAGCACCTACACGGTAGCTCACAATAGTCTGTGACTCCACTTCTAGGAGATCTGTTGTCCTCTTCTGACCTCTTCAGGCGCCAGGCACACACGTGCTACATGGACATACATGCAGGCAAAACACTCACACACATGAACTAAGTAAATCTTAATGAAAGAAAACTCGAAAAACCCAGATAAGACATCTCTGAGGGGGAGACTCAGGTGTAGTGTCACTTCAGGGAGTGAACCCTCACTGAATAGCCAAGTACTCCACCCTCACCCCAGGGTCTCAGGTAGCCCAGGCTAACCTAAAAGTCACTTTTAGTTGAGAATGACCTTAGTCCTGGGACTCTAGACATGTGTACCAGGCCTGGTTGAGGAGCCATCTTTTGAGTAGATCATGGGAAAATATTTTTAAGGCCAGGAGATACCAAGGCCCTGAGGCAGACAAGTGCTGGTGATTTTAGAATAGAGAGAAGCCAAACAGACAGGAACCCAGTGAATACAGAGACAACAGACAGGAACCCAGTGAATACAGAGACAACAGACAGGAACCAACAGACAGGAACCCAGTGAATACAGAGACAACAGACAGGAACCAACAGTCAGGAAACCAGTGAATACAGAGACAAGAGACAGGAACCAACAGTCAGGAACCTAGTGAATACAGAGAGAAAGGAAGGTGTGTGTGTTTTGGGGGGGAATCAGACCACTGTCATCTGGACGGGTTTAAGTTTATGTGACAGGCATCAGAGACTTCAGGGGTACCCTTTTGACATGTCATCAAAGACCTGGCCCCCCATTCCCCAGCTCTGTACTCCTCTATTCTCATGATGTGGCCCTTGCCCTTCAATGTACCATGTGGTTGTTGGAGCTCTGCCATCATGTCTGCATACCACACAGGATAAAGATAAGGAAAAAGCTATCAGCGACAAGTAGTTAAATTGGATTTCTTTCCAAAGACTCCATTAGAACTTCAGTAACCAGTTGTTTGTTTCTGTTTTGTTGTTGTTTGCTGGGTGAATTGGCGCTTACTACAATGTTCTATTAGTAAAAAGGATTTGGGAATGGATATTGACCAGGCAGCGCTAGATTCTGCCCCACAGAGCCTTGTACACTGTGGCAAGAGGCCTAATATTCATTCTGTTTAGCTGAGCATCACCATGTCCTAAGCAGGGGAGTGACAGGGAGAGAGGCAGCAACTTCAGGTTGTCCCCCATAGCCACCGTGGTATGAAGCTGTAGGTATCAAGGTTTTCTGCCATAAAAAAGCATTTGTTCTCCCTCAGGCATAGAGACTGAAGCCAATCTCCTCTGGAGGCCCTGGGAAAAGCCTATCCTTGCAGCCTCTTAGCTCCTGGTGGCTCCTGGCAGTCCCTGGCCCTCTTGGCCTAAGGAGTCTCTGCCTCCATGATTGCATGCACACCTTCCTGTGTCTCTCATTTCCTCTGTCTGACCCCCTTTCTCCAGTGATAAAGACAGCAGCCATTGGATCAGGGCTTCCCTAATCTGGGGTGACCTTGTGTTCCCTCGACTCTACTTACCAGCAAAGGCTCTGCTTTCCAGGGAGGGCACCTTCTTAGGTATTAGGAAATGGGCTTGAACAGAACCTTTAGGAGGGTCGAGCTTAAACCCACCGCAGCGTGCCCAGGGACTAGACATCATAACTTCCTGGGCGCCCCATTCCCCTTCACTGTCAGCCAGGACTTTAGCCTGGGATCTAAGGAGGTAGGTGTTTTTCCAAACTCTCACCCCACTACAGAGCACAGGTCCCTCACTAGTCTCTTAGCCCTAAGAGGGCACCCTGTGCCTCAAATACGGTTTGTTCACGTTTCTTCTGTTGCTCTCCTGGGGGACCAAGCCCTGCGCTTTGTACATGCTCTGCCACTGAACTGTGTCCCACGCTGGGATTTGTTTGGTTTGTGTTTACTTTTTATTTTGAGGCAGGGTCTCAAAAAGTTACCTGTGCTGACCCTGACTCTATGTACCTCTGGCTGGCCTTGAACTTGTGATCCTCCTGCCTCAGCCTTCCTAGGATTATGTATGCTCCACCACGCCTGACTCTCACACACTTCTTGAGCACTGAACGGGTGAGGGAGAGCCTTGGTCCACAAATACAGAGGTGATTTGTGTGTTCCTGCATGTCAGGGGCTCAAGTTGAAGCTGAAACAGTCATTTAAGCCAGCATGGTAGCACATGCCTGAAATCCCAAGCACTTGAGAGGTGGAAGCAGGAGAATTGGGAGTTCAAGCCCAGCCATGGCTACATAGCGAGTTCTAGGCCAACCTGAGCTGAGACCTGGTGTTAAAACAACATAGTGGCTGAATAGCATCTAAATTTGATTTCCGTTTTTTAAAAAGAAAATTTTAGATTTGTTTTCTTTTTTATTTGTGTGTATGTATACGTGGGTTCCCACAGAGACCAGATCCCCTGGAGCTAGAGTCACAGGCAGTTCTGAGCCCTGCAGTGTGGGTGCTGGAAACTGAACTCTGGTCCTCTGCAAGAGCGGCAAGCACTCTTAGTTAGGAGCGAGCTGTCTCCCTAGCCCAAAGCTGGCCTTTACTAAACTGCTGAGGCTTTGGGATAGCAGGTGGTCCCAGCAGAACCCTCCATGTTCCCTTATTCATTCCCACAGCCTGTGCCCCACCACCAGGTCTCCAAAATGTGTTCAGAGGGTATCGCTTGTCAGAATCATAGTTTGCTTCTCTGCGGCACGCAGTGGCCATGGCCCCACCCCCTGCTCCCACTGGGCTCAGGCCAAGGGCTGGCTGGCCAGTTGTCAGCTTGGCAGGAAGAACATGATTCATGGCCCATAATGCCCAGGGCATCACTGCTGCCTGCTGTGCAGCCTAAGGAGCCTCCCACTCCCTGCTGCTGCTGCTGCTGGCCTCCTGTGGGGTGCTCTTGGCCCAGCTTCAGGAAGCATCCAGCTCACTGGCTTTCCCATGCTCCCTGGCAGCCATGTCCCTGGCCTGCTACAAGCCCTGGCCCCAGATGCTCCTCCGAGGGAGACTGTGGAACTAGCCCAGCCCGCTGTGGCATCCACATCAGCTGCATAGGGAGATTCAAAATTATCCCTTAAGGAAGTCTTGCTTCTCTTCTCTTTCACTCCTTCTGGTGACCGCAGTGAGGGCTCGGCTGCTCTCTGTTCTGCTTATGCCTCTGCATCTGTGGGTTCCATTGCCTGTGTCCTGCCTCCTCCAACAGACTAGCAACTCCCCAAGATCAGCAGCCACCTTCTCCTTAGACTTCTAAGACCTAGCTGCTGTGGTTACTTTTCTCTTTTTTCCTTAGGGCAAGTCAGAGATTGTGTGTTCCCTGTGGTCTGAGCATGCCCCTTGAAGACCAAGGCTTTATCTGGGACCGTCCTGTTGGCTTCTCCATCATGTCCCAATGCTTGGCCTTTGTCGTGCTCTGAAAACATTCAGGGTTACAGGAGAAGCCTCTGGCTTGTCTGGGCAGGACAGAGCTGAGCCCAGATGGAGCAGATGTGGATTTGGCTAGGTAGGGCCAGACCTGTTGAGGAATGACTCACCGACAGTGCTCTCTAGGGGTGATGCAGGGGCTCCCCGGTCTAGAGCAGTTGGCCCAGGGCTCTGCGCCAGGAGAATCTGGGGAAGCCTGGGTAGAGAGGGGCAGGACCGGTGCTCAGCTTGCCTGGCTTCTCATATTTCCTATGGGTTCTATCTCTGTCCCCACAGGAGGACAACCACAACTACTATTTGTCCCGTGTCTATGGCCCCAGTGAGCGCCTCAGCCAGGATCTGTGGGTAGACATGGCTGTGGCAAACCGGAGCCAGGTGAAAGTTCATAGGATCCTCTCAAGCTCTCACCGGCAGGCTTCGGTGAGTGCCGGGACCTAGCAGGACAGTCTGGGCTGGGGGGCCGCGGGGTTAGGCCAACAGTGGCTGCATGGGTGTGGACATGGTTATGGTCTGAGGTTTGTGATCTGGGGTGGGTTCAGTCAGAGAAGCTCAGTGGGGTACCCAGTTGTAGTCCTAGGAGCCTACCCTGGATATGCCTGTGTCCACATTGTTCAGACAAGTCTAGGGCAGGAAGTGTGACCAGCGTTTGGCCTGCAACTTCACCCATGAGGACTCTCTCCTGTCTCTGCAGAGAGTGGTCTTGTCCTTTGATTTCCCTTTCTACGGGCATCCTCTGAGACAGATCACCATAGCAACTGGAGGTAAGGATGAACCAGTGAGGCTGGGAGGGGACTTGGAGGTCTCAGCCTGACTCAGGGAAGTTCTTAAGGGGACTCACTGGAGACAGGTGGCTAGGTGGGCTAGGGAGGAAGTCAAGGAATGTCTGAATGCCCCACTCAAGTCAGGTAGCCTGTGTGCATGCCTGCATGTATGCATGCACGCATCCATCCCTCTGGACCAACACAGCCAGTGTATGTCTGGGATCCCCGTTCCTGAGTCTGAGCCTGAGGAAGCAAGGCCTAGGGTCCCTGTTGACAGGAGGAGCCCGTTTGATTCCTGTCGCTTTCATCCTATTTCCCGCTTCCCCTGAAACTGGGGAGAATAAGGGTCACTTCCTCCTCCTTCTCCTACCCCTTATGGTCTGTGCCTACCCAGAGACAAGCGACAAGCATTCTCTAGTCTGAGCCATTTTTCTATGTCACCAAGTCCAGAGCCTGCTGGCTGGGAGGGGATGAGGCCATGTGGCTCGCTTCTAGCTTCTGCCATTGGAAAAAACCCCTAGAGACAGCCCCTTGAGCCTCCTGATGACACCTCTGTACTGCTCTACCCTTAGGTTTCATCTTCATGGGTGACGTGCTCCATCGGATGCTCACAGCCACTCAGTATGTGGCGCCCCTGATGGCCAACTTCAACCCTGGCTACTCGGACAACTCCACAGTTGCTTACTTTGACAATGGTGAGGTCCCATCTCAGCACTGGGGGCTCCTGGGAGCCCTAGGCTCACAGTCACGCAGGCAGACCTGTCTGTCCCATCCTATGCTGCTTCCTCGTCTGTAGGAAGGGGACCAAAGCGCTGTTGCCTAGTGTTGTTGAGCCAGATGGAGGCATGGAAGCTTTCTCAGGGACCTCCACTACCTCTCACCCCATCCCCACCCACCGAGGAGACAGACATTTCCATTTTTCCTTCTGTCTCCAGGGGTCAGGATAGGCAAGAAAGAAAGATGTATGCATGGTAAGAAAGGAGCAAGTTGGGGACCTGCGGCAGAAACAGGATTTTGGGGTGTAGCTCGGAAGCCAGGCTGGTATTTGTGGGCTGCCTAGTTCCTGCTTCTCAAACTCACAGATGGCCCCCATCTCTGACCACTGTGTCTGCTGGGTCCCTCTGCACTGGCTCCCTCTTCAGCCAGGCCTCTGCTCTTCTTCCCAGGGACAGTCTTTGTGGTTCAGTGGGACCATGTTTACCTCCAGGGCCGAGAGGATAGGGGTAGCTTCACATTCCAGGCAGCCCTTTACCGAGATGGCCGCATCATCTTCGGCTATAAAGAGGTGAGTGTGTTTTAGAGCATCTCATCTACCCAGCAGATCTTTGTAGAGAATCTGCGGTGTGGTGGGTGCCAGGCTTGGTGCCAAGACAGCTCCAGGCTTATCTGTGGACTCGGTGCTTGTGCAGCTACAAATCTCATTGAGAGAGATAATTACAGAGACAAATGTGGAGTTGCCATTGTGACTAGAGACTTCTGGTGCTAAAAGCCTGCTGTGGAGCTCTTCACATTGTCAGAGGCCAAGGGAAGCTTCCCTGAGGAAAAGAGTTGAAAACTGCAGGATGAATAGGAGAGAGGGAAGCAAAGGAGAGAGCAAAGTTCATCCAGGAGAGAGATTGGCATGCACAAAGGTCCTGTGGCAGGACAGCGTGGATTATACAAAGCACTAGGAGGAGGAGGTTTTGCTGGAGTGCAGAAGGGGGGATAGGATGGGGCAGGAGAATAACCAGATGTGCCTCTGGTTACTCTGGCTTCATCGAGGAGGACAGACTGTCAGAGACCTAAGGGAATGCTGGGAGATGGCGTCAGGAAGTGGTACAGCCTGGAGAAGGCAGATGAGAGAACTGGGCACATGTGAGACCCCTGGGGTCAACTCAGTATTTGGAGATAGAGGAGAAGGGGGAGAGAGGAGAAGAGAGAAAGGGAGAGGCTAAGTGTGACTTCCGGCCTTTGGGGAGCAAGAGGATCAACATGGGAGGAAGCGTGGGAGTTCTGGAATATGGTTCCAGGTGTTCAAGTCCTCAAGCACTGCGCAGACAGCTGGGCATGGAGCTCTGGGTGGGGACGAGGGTCCCGGGTGGATGGCAAGTGCCTCTTCTCCCTCCTGCAGATCCCCATGGCTGTCCTGGAAATCAGCTCTGCCCAGCACCCTGTCAAGGCAGGACTGTCAGACGCCTTCATGATTCTCAATTCATCCCCAGAGGTGCCAGGTGAGTCCCCAAGGGCCTGTGTCTGACCCAGCTCAGACTGCGCCTGGCTTTGCCTGTTGTGGCCGAGGGTTCATTTTTGCCTAGATGTGTCTAGAGAGAGGCGCCAGCCTGGCTGCTGAGAAGGAGACCAGCAGCCCTTGTACTCAGCGCCTGTTCCATTCAAAAACTCTCCAAAGACCAGGGTGCCATGGTGCACGCCATCACCCAGGAAGCATAGGCATCAAAGGTTCCAGGTCAGCCTGGGCTACGTGAGACCTGTCTCAAAAACAGCAAAGGAAATAATCGCCAGAGACCCAGGTGAGGGGTCTTATAAGCCTTTCAGAAGTCGAAATGGCCTCTAAACCAGGGGATTAATAGGTGACCGGGGCAGGTCAGAGGAAGGGCATCGCCCCTCAGCGTTGCTGTGAACTCTTTCCTTTGGTGAGCCACGCTCCCTTGGGTCTTAGTTCCCTCCTCTGTAGTGTGGGGAGAGGGGTAGCCGAAGGTGATCTTCCTGCAATGCTGACATGTGAGGGGACCTCAGGTCCTCCTCTCCTGCAGCTGTTGGTCAACATCTGGCCCGACGGGACCATGGGCCTGTGTTAGAATGTCTTCTATGCTCAGCTTTACAAATTGGGGATTTATCAACCTGCAATACCTAAGACTGCAGGAAATGGTGAGGGAACGGGTGACACCCCAATATTGGTGTGCCACAGGTCGGGGGCAAAAGCCACGGTACTTTCAAGTCACATGCTGTAGTGACAGTGTTTCCAAGACATTCCTGTTTTACACATCCCCATTGGACACTGTTGCCATTTCTATGATTTTTTTCTTTTAGGTGATGGTGCTGGGCATCAAACCAGGGCCCTGCACATGTCAGGCAAGTGTTCCACCACTGAGCTTCGGCATTAGTCTTGAACGTCATTCATAAAATTAGGTCTAGTTTCCCTCATTTTTAAAGTTAATTTTTACAATTTTATTTTATCTTTTTTTTTTTATGTGTGTGGGTATCTTGACTGCATACACATCTGTTGTGCCAGATGTGTGTCTGGAGCCTGCAGAGAGCAGAAGACGGTGTTGGATCCACTGGAGCTGGAGTTACAGTTGGTTGTGAGCACCATGTGGGTGCTGAGACCCCAGTCCAGGTCCTCTGGAAGAGCAGCCAGTGCTCTT
Organism: Cricetomys ansorgei; assembly: GCA_026225945.1. NCBI lineage: Eukaryota > Metazoa > Chordata > Mammalia > Rodentia > Nesomyidae > Cricetomys > Cricetomys ansorgei. The sequence goes on from JAMJFZ010001881.1 coordinate 16,140,878, forward strand.
AACTCTTGAGCCAGCTCTCAGCCCATCTAAGTTAGTTTTTAAACTAGCATACAAAGTAATGGGTTTCCTGCTGTGGTCGAGCCCCGGAAGGAGTTCAGTGACCCAGGAGAGAGAGGCAGAATCGGCTAAATAACATGAACGAAACCACATCTCTTATGGATGGGACAAGGCTTCTCTCTTTAGTCTGGCTTCTTCCTCTCCTTCTCTATTCTCCTTCTTTTCTTTTCTCTCTCTCTCTTGTCTTTTCCTTGTTATTTCCCATACGCCTATATACCTTTTAAACAATACCCTCTGTGTAAGAAGAAATCACATCATAATCACGAGTCGTATTTTTTCCAGTGAGTGATTACAAGTTACATATTTCTCAATTCCCACACCTGATTACGCATGGACACTCAGTTTGACATGTACTTTTCCCTACAATACATCTATCTCCCAGAAACAATCACTTTGTTGTTATGTGTTAGAAGAGTCTAAGCAAGCCAAATATTTTCATAGCCAGCTTCTATTATAGCTGGCAGGTTGCTAGGTAACAAGTACACATTATAGTACCCTGACATGCACAATTCTTATTTAGTTAGCACAGTGAAACAAATTTATTATAACTAGAAAACTTTAAGTAAGAGGTCTTTTTTGCTTTTCTTAAGTAAAAGGAGAATCTTCTGCACAGCTCTATATCCTTAAGGCATACCCCAAACCTATCAGCAAATTTTTAATTATAGAAATCAGGAAAGAATCAATTTTATTGTGGTGGAAGAAGTTCAAGCCTAACAATGGGCTCTGAGATTTGTTTGCTATTTCTTGATCATGGGTCCATTTTTCTTAGGTGAAACTCCCGAGCCTTAGCAATATCTTTGTTCTAGCTTTCCTAACCCTGACCGAACGAGTCCGTAGCAAAAATATGTTTTCTTCCTAAGTTACTGATTCCAAGGCAGCCAGCAAAACACACTAATTTAGTGCTGTAGCTATACGTGAAAAACACCTACTGCTCTAACTCTACGTGTTTTTTAGTTCTTCTTTCTGGAGTTTCAGCAGAGTCACCAATTAACTGAGTGGCATCGCCTTGCCCAGGTGGCATTGCTTGAGGGAAAATCATCATCATTGTTATGTGTGCCAGCAACACTGCCCAGTGAGGATTTAGAGACCCCCATAGAACTGTCATACCACAAAAGAGACAAGGAGTCCATGTCAACAACAAGCACGATAAGGCCCAGCAGTAGCAAAGGGCATTCAGGAGATAATCCCCCGGGACTTTGTCAAACCAAGGTAGACTCATCATAGTCTTTGCTGAACCGGTGAGCTGCACCCATGAAGCTCCAGTGCTGGCTGCTGTTCCCCTGCATTGCTCCCAGCAGTTTGCCATGCATCCTTCTTTCTTTTTTTAAGAGACAGACTCTCACATTGCTTCCCTTGTTGGCCTTGAACTGGACTCTAGTGACCCTTCTGCATCAGCCTCCCAAGTAGCTGGACTACAGGCAAAATTATATCTCTATCTCTTTATGTATCTGTATCTGGATAAAAATCAAAAGAGAGAGTATAGAGTAGGTTTCTGCACTGTCCTGGCCTCCGTCCCCCAGGTCCCCTCCCCAGAGTCGACCAGAGTCGAGCTAACGGAGTGATCTTCATGCCCGCACACTTATCTCTGTATCAGCTACTTTTCTCTTTCCTGTGACAAAATACACAACAGAACAACTTAAGGAACGTGGTTTTGTCCTGGCTCACGGTTTGAGGGGATACGGTCCATGGGTGGGGACGTTGAGGCAGTGCAAGTGTGAGGTGCTGGTCACATTGAGATCACTGTCAGGCAGCAGCAAGAGACGACTGCTGGCTTCCTCTCTTATCACCTCTTATTCAGTCCTTATCCCCAACCCATGATAACACCACCCGTACCCCAGCCATCTGGGTATCGTGACATAAGCCTACAATCTCAGCTCTCTGGTGTGGGAGGCAGGACGATCAAGAAGTTCAAGGCCAGCCTGGGCTGCTAGAAAAAGAAAGAAAGAGAGAGAGAGAGAGAGAGAGGAGGAAGGAAGGAAGGAAGGAAGGAAGAAAGAAAGAAAGAAAGAAAGAAAGAAAGAAAGAAAGAAAGAAAGAAAGAAAGAAAGAAAAAGAAAGAAAACAAGTAGTTCAGGGAGAACGACTCAGTAGGTAAAACGCTCAGTGTGCTGGCATGAGGACCAGCCTTCAGATGCCCAACATCCACAGAAAGCCCTGGGTATGGTGGCACATGCCTGTAATTGTAGCACTAGGAGAGGCAGAATTTGATGGCCAGTGAGTCTTGCCCAATCAATGAGCTCCAGGTTCTCTCTGAGAGACCGTGTCTCAGAAAATCAGGTAGAGAGCAGTAGAAGAAGACACTAGCATCAACCTCTGGCCTATTCATGCACACAGTCACATGGCACTCACATACGCAAAATAGGATATAGTAAAACAAAACAAATAATCAGCAAATAAAACAAATAAGCAACAAAAGATGCCCCAGCCACTGCGTCCTTCTGTCTGGGAAATCACCTCTTTGCCGTGCTGGGCTGGATGGGAGAGGTCTCAGAATGTCCTCCCTCCTGGGACCAGGGTAGATGCTAAACACAGCCACGTCTCTTACCGTTAGTCCCTTATGTGAACTGTTGCTCATACTGAGATCAGAGTCTGCAGAGCATTTGGATGCAGAGAAAAGCCGTGTGTGTTGGCAACATCTGCTTGCAGAGGCACTCAAATCCTCCGTGGCCGCCTCAACGCTCCTCGTTCGGCTGGAGAGACTGCCAAAATGCAATTCTCTTCTCTTGTCTTAAGAAACTTTGTTTCATGTAACTGTCAAAACTCACAGAGACTGTGAATTAGTGAAATCAGTTCCTGAAGGCCAGATTATTGAGAGCTCCAGATTGTAAAGTGAACTCTGGCTGGCACCTGACTGGCCTCAGACGGCCCTAGCACACAGCCCTCCTTTCCCAGAATTTCCTCTCTGAAGCCGACTTGAGGCCAGATGTGTGTCAGAAGCATGTGCTGTATCTGCACCAGCTTGCCGTGAAGGAGGCGGAGGCCCCAGAGCTGGCTGTAGAAGGGAGAGGGCCCAGCCAAGAGGATGCGCGGGGGATGGGGGGTGGGGTGGTGGTGGGGGTGGGTGTCAGCCACCAAATCTGGCCCATATTGAGTCCTTATGCTCCTGATAAGGATCCTTCATAGAGCCTTAGATGCTGTGTTCCTATAGCCCCATCACTCAGGAGCAGAGGCAGGCTGTCTCTGTGAGCTTGAGGCCAGCCTGGTCTACAGAGTGAGTTCCAGGAAGAAGAGGAGGATAAAGAAAAATATTCTTAAAGTGCCCTTCCTTAGAGATTTCCCCCACTTGGACCCTTGGTCCACTTTCTTCCCTTCTTCCCTGTGTTCCCAGCACCCAGCCTCTGGGGTCTTGCTTTTAATTGTCTACCTTTTCTTTGCTTCAGTGATGAAGCCCTGCTCTACTCCCACCCTGAGTTGAAAGTTCCTCGGGGTTCCCTGTCAAGGTTCTAATCTTAAATATAGATAAATAACCAAGCAAACAAAGGAATGACTGCATGAAATGGATGGATGTATATATGGATGGGTGTGTGGTGGATGGGTGGATGGTGGGTGGGTGGGTGGATGGGTGGGTGGATGGATGGGTGGATGGATGGATGGTGGGTGGGTGGGTGGATGGATGGGTAGGTGGATGGATGAGTAGATGGATGGATGAGTGTGTGGTGAATGGATGGATGGATGAAAACCCACCATTTCACATTTTCAAACAATGATTACAACATTCTGGGGTGACCTTGGTGGCTGGTCTTCAGTATCTACTAGTGGTGGTTCTCCTCCTCTTCCTTCTCCTTCCCATTTCTCTCTCCCTCTTTCTTCTCTCCATCCTTCTCCTCTTCCCTTTTTTTTCTTCTGAGACAGGATCGACTGTAGCCCAGGTTCGACTTGAATTTTATGTAGTGGAAGGTGACCCTGGACTCCTGAGCCTCCACCTCCACAGTCCTAGGATTGCAGGAGTGCCCTCCCACTCCTGACACTGACCAGAGCGGTGCTGGCCTGCAGGTGGCAGGTGTGAGAACAAAGAGAGACATGTGAGCCTCTCTTCCGAGCCCCGAGCCCTGTCAGGTCTGGGAGGGGCAGCAGGCTTCCCTTGGACCTCAGTGCTTCTGCATCTTGGAAATGTGAAGCAGAGATAAAACAGGATGTCTCAAACTGCCAGGCATGTAGCTTGTGGGCTGCCCCCATTCCTGGCTCCAGAAAGCAACTGCTGGCCATGCAGATGGATGTTATTGTCACTGGGTGAGCCCCACATATGGTGTAATAGTCCAAAGGCAAATAACTCCGGTATGGAGATCAAGGGTTCTGTTTATAAAAATGAAAATGTACCAAAGCCATACACGCAAACAGGTACAAGATGGCAGAGGCAGTGGCCTGTTCTCAGGTCAAGGCAGACCTCCGGGCACTCCACACACACTCCTCCACACTACCATTCATCTGTCCTGCCCACTGAAGGCCATGTGTGTTTCCCAAAGACATCTGACCATCCCTGGGTGCATCCAAGCCCAGGGCACAGCCCTACCTCTGCCCCCACCCACTGTGGGAGCCTCGCAAAGCTATGCCTTCCCTTGCTTTGGACTCAGCTTCCTCGACAAGTATCTGTCTCCATCTGTGCTCAGATCCAGCATCACCTTCCCTCTGACAGAGTCTGAGCTCTGTCCATGTCGTTGTAAGTAAGGGAGTTCCTCAAATTCAGCTCTGTACGCCCTTTGGGCTCCAACCTAGGACCTATCTGACTTTCCGTATCTTACTGAAGACTCTCCTGCAAAGATCTTAAACTACAGTGAACAGACAGGAAGGGCCTTTTGGGGGGCTGTGGCTGATACTATAACAGGCAGATGAGGTTTTCAGGGCCATTGTAATCTGTTCATTTATTCACAGCCATTTCCTAAACCTGTTAGGAGGAAGCTCTGGGGTCAGGGAACTGGCAAATGCCAGGATAACGCTGTCCTCAGGGGTCTTGAAGTCGAGGGCCAGGAGCGGGTAAGCAGGGATCTAGATATTGACTGAGTGGCCTGCCAGGTGAGACAGCGCCAATGATTCTGCCTGAGGGAGGGAGCCAACCCACTGAGCCTTGAGGATGGAGACAGCAGAGGGAAGGGAGGTGGGTGTTAGATTTGAAGCCTTGCGATTCAAAGGGGCAGCTTTAGGAGCGGTGGCTTCTGGGAAGAATTGACCTGGAATGGAGCTGTCAAAGCCTAACTAGAATTTTCCATCTTCTTCGTAAGTGTTCCCAGGCCCTCAGGCCACCTTCTCCATTTTGTGGGCATCACACTGGGGGCACCCTGCAGCACAGGTGGGCCTCAGTGTCCCTCTGGGCACAGGAATCTCAGGAGACTGCCCTTCTTCACCTGCTGTCCATGGGACTTCATTCTCACACTGCCAGGGGTCTTCCATCAACAAGAATCTGTATGGGAAAAGTTGCCCATGGTGTATATAAGCCTATAATCTCACCACTCAGGAGGAAGAGACTAGAGGATTATGAGTTCAAGAGCAGCCTGTATAAAGTGAGACCCTGTCTCAAACAAACACTAATCTGTGTGGGATTTGGGATGTAGCTCAGTGGCAGAGTGCTTGCCTAGTATGCATGGTCTTAGGCATGTGCGTGCGCATGCGTGCACGCGCAGGGACACACACACACACACACACACACACACACAAATCCTGTATCTGTGTGCATGTACTTGTGTGTGTGTATATTTGTCTGTAGAGAAGGCATAAGGGGATGCACTATGGGTTGGTAAGGGGTGGGAGGTTCACTCCCATGTACGGGACCTCATTCCCACAGGGTTTAGGTTCTATTTTTTGGGGGAGGGGCTTTTTGAGACAAAGCCTCTCTACATAGTCCTGGCTGTCCTGGAACTCACTATGCAGACGAGGCTGGCCTCAGAGGCACAGAGATCCACCTGCCTCTGCTGGGATTAAAGGTGTATGCCACCACACCGGGCTCATTTGCATAGTTCTTTTAAAAGGATTTTAAATTTTTTTTAAAGATTTATTTCTTTCATTACTTTATGTGTATGAGTCTTTTGTATGTATGTGTGTATGTGCACCACATGAGTGTCTGGTGACCTCAAAGTTCAGGAGAGGGCATCAGATTCCCTGGGACTGGAGTTATGGATGGTTGTTGGCCATTATGTAGGTGCTGGGAATCAAACCTGGGTCCTTTGCAAAAGCAACAAGAGCTCTTAACTTTTGAGCTAATTCTCCAGCCCACTCTCATAACTCCTGATGGGGCTCTGTCCTCTGAGGACCATGGTAACTCTGTAAATACTTGGCAATTAAGTGACTTTTTCTTCCTTTGAAACGGGGTCTTTTTTGTAACCAGTCTAGCCTCAAACTCAGTATCCTCCTGCTTCAGCTCCTGACTGCTGATACTGTAGTCATATGCCACCACATGGAGCTCTACTGCCTGTCGTTTCTGAAGCTTCTTGTCTCCATGGCTGCTTCTCAGACTCAAGGTTGTTGGGTAGGTGTGCTGGATAGTTTTTGTCAACCTGATACAAACCAAAGTGGCTCCATAAGATTGACCTGTAGGCAACTCTGGTGCCTTTTCTTGATCAATGATTGATGTAGGGGGCCCAGCCCACTGTGGGCGGTGCCAGGGCTGGGTGGGTGGTCCTGGGTGTATAAGAAAGCAGGCTGAGTAAGCCACAGGGAGCAAGCCAATAAGCAGTTTTCCTCCATGCCTCTGTGTCAGTTATTGCCTCCAGATTCGGGTTCTGACTTCCCTCAAGGCTAGAGTGTGACCGAGAAATAAACCTTTTCCTCCCTGAGTTGCTTGTGGCCTGGCCGTGGTGTGTTATCATGGCAGTCGAAACCCCCAAACGGTAGGAAAACAAGCACACAATCATCCAAGTGTTTGAATGCTGGCATAATTGTTTACTTTTAAAGACAGTTATGCAAATGGTTCCTTCTGTTTCTTTTAGAAACACAAACAAGGATGCTGTAAGTAGGGTGCTCGAGGCTTTTAGGGCTGATGAGAGGGAGTCCAGTGAGCATGTCTGTAACTCCATGTTCTACAACTCCATGGGCAACTTGAGATTGAGCCCGGCAGAAGCATTAACAACAGCACAGGAATCAGCCGCAGCTCACGTACCTTCTTCCATGGCTGCTGAACATCCATTCAACTGCACACACACCATACACACCCCTCTGGAGACTTTCTGAAGCTTTTCTAACACTGGTTGTTTATTGTTTTTTTGAGACAAGGTCTTGCTATGCCCTTGCTGGTCTGGTACTCGCTATGTCTAGGCTCCCTCCAGCTCAGCAATCCTCCTGGCGTAGCTCCCTGAGTGCTGGGATCGCAGGCAGTGCTTGGATGCCTAGCTGAAACATGCTTTTTCTTGTTAGTTTGTTTTGTTTTTTGAAACAAGGTTTCTGTATGTAGCTCTGACTGTCCGGGAACTAGCTGTGTAGACCAGGTTGGCCTCAAACTTACAGAGATACAATTTAAAAAAAAAAAAAAAAAAGCTACATGGCTTTGAGCAAATAAACAGATAATACACATCTCCTGTCCTCACTTCTTCCTTTAAAATACAGAGCACAGTGACATCTGTCCACAATACCAGAAAGATGCCAGGGCAAAGGAGATGGTCCATGTCCTGGAAGCTCTAACATGAGCTGGCTGGAGCTGGTCATGCGTGCACACGCGCATGTGTGAGTGTGTGTGTGTGTGTGTGTGTGTGTGTGTGTGTGTGTGTGAATGTGTGCGCATGTGTGCTGGCGCTCAGGACTTAGCAGGTGCCCACACCTATGTACTGAATGAGTAACTGAAGATATTCACAGTGGTTCTGGGCTCTTGTGCAACATTCCCCTTCGACTGCAGAAGGTGTTTTCTATTTAAGGCTGTGGATAGGCTTGGTGGATAATGTGTTATAAAAAATGCATTGGTCTCTGGGTTAGCCTGTCTGTGCTTCAGTGTCCCCACCTGTGAAATGAATGGCGGGGCAGTATGACTTGACTCCCTTGCAGCTCAGCCTGAGACATCTGAGTGCCACTTCTGACAGAGTCAACACTGGGCAGTGGTCCCCTGGGTGCCCTGGACCCCTCCTCCCACCCATTCTTTTCCGATTGTTTCCCTGAGGATTGCCTGGGATGGAAGGGAAGCAGGAAGAAGCAGGAGCCTAGATCTCATTATGAACCATCTGGCTCCAAAGCAGGAGTCCCCAAGGAAAGAAGGATGATGCCTCAGGCCTGGGGTGATCATCTTCCCTGGCAGGAAGAGAAGGTCAAGGTCCTCCAACAGCCCCAGAGACCCAGTAGGTTGTGTGAGCTCCAGGCAAGCGTGGTGGGAGGGAGATCTGAGATCACTGCTCCCTGAACCATTCTTAGAGAGCGTGTTTGCCTAAGCCAAGACCCATTTGCCACCCAGCCCAATGTTTCCTGTCACCTTGCTTTCTGGTGGGACCTACAGGGTACCAGGCATGCAGGGGATGGCAGAGGCTAGGAGGGCAAAGGCAGAAAGGATGTTCAGGTTGCTAGCCAGTGGTCAGAGCCTGGGGGGGGGGTGGATTGTTGTCACAGCAACTTCCAAAGCAGGAGGGGGAGGGGGACTGCAAAGCTTAGGAGCTGGTGGAGATTCTCTGGCAGTATATAGCCATGGGCGGGGTAGGGTGGGGGTGGGGGGTGGGGGGCAGAGAAGAGAGAAGGAGGAGAGGTAGGGAGGAAGGAACCAGCAGGCATCCTTCCTCTTCATATTCAAGTTTATGAACATTGGTCAGAGTGGGGTTTGAGAGGTTTGGAGAGGCTGAAGTTGTCTCAGAATTTCAGCCAAAAGAAAACAAATGCAGAAACAAAGGAGGTGGGACTGAGGGAAAACAGAGGGTCGCAAGTTTGTCTTTTTTAACCTGGAAACAAGCCAGGGAGTGGTGGCGCGTGCTTTTAGTCCAGCCCTCTGTTGCCGAGGCAGGTGGATCTCTGTAAGCTCATGGCCAGTCTGGTCTATATGTAGCTATGGCGACATAGTGAGACTGTGTCTCAGGAAAAAACAAACAAAAAGCCCAATACCTCAAAACAACCCCATCGGTGAAGTTTATCTAGTCTCATTTCTTAGTGTGGCTCACTGGTCACGGAGGCAAAGGCTGAGCCAGTCTCCCAGAGGCAGAGACCTCAACTCTTCTTCCTGATAGGTGACTGCTGGCCCCTCCCAGTGGGCATGCTGGCATCTCAGGCTCAGGCCTCAGGGCTGCAGCTCTGTGGTCCCTCCTGTTTACTGTTTGCCGGAGGATCTGCCTGGGACGCTGCACCAGAGCAGTTTCCTCCTTCCTGTGTGGATTGAGGTTCTGTGATTTCCAATGTTTGGGGGCTGCTGTGCTGTGACCCCAAAGCAGAGTGGTGAGATTGGGGGAGCACCACAGCAACTGGGGTTCAATCCTAGGTTAAGAAAGTGAAAGCTAGCTGGGCAGTGATGGTGCACGCCTTTAATCCCAGCAGTCGGGAGGCAGAGGCAGGAGGATCTCTGTGAGTTCGAGGCCAGCCTGGTCTACAGAGTGAGTTCCAGGACAGCCAGAGTTATAACAGAGAAACCCTGTCTCAAAAACAAAATAGAAAAAAAGAAAAGAAAAAGAAAATGGAAGCAGAGCGAGATTTAGGGTACACCATGATGCGAAGCAGCAGAGACACAGGCACCTCCTCACGCCCCTGGTGTCTGGCTCATTCCCTTGTTAGCGACACTCCCAAAAAGCTCTTCTGCCATCTTGGGATGTTTTTTCTCTGAACCACATTCAGCTGAGGGAAGAACTTGCATTTCTTCCCACTCTGGGTTCCTAGCTTAAGCAGAAAAGTGGTTGTACTGGGGAAATATTGAAGTTGCCCAAACAGGGCAGGTCTGTGAACACCACCAGAACCTCCTGTCTCTCTCCACCACAAAATGGTCTCATTCTCAAGCTTTCCTGCAGGACTGAAACCTGTAGCCATGTTCTAGGTCACAGGCAGAAAGGCTCAAAGAAGGTCTCTTATTGGTCCAGCCCTGAGCCAATTACTGCACGGCAAGACCTTAGAAGGGTGGGATCCCTCCAGGGCCTTGTGCAGGTAGAAATGGATTGGGCACAGATTCCTCAGAGGGAAAGCTGTTTCCATAGGGAGGAAGGGGAGCCGGGCAGAGCAGCGTACACCTGGACTCTGTCACAGCGTAGGGAAAGGCATTCCATGGGGTCAGCCAGCTGCTGACCTCTCAGTGTGAAGGAAACCATTGAGTTATGGTTCTTGGGTGGGCCTGGTAATAATCGTGGGGATATCAGAACTTTCAAGACTGCCAGGTTAGGCCGAGCTCTTTCCTTACAATTCTAGTTTCCTCTCTTTAGTTTTGTTTTGTTTCTTTATGTTTTTTTTTGGGGGGGGGGAGGTTTTTTGGGTTTTCGTTTTTGTTTTTAGTTTTTTGAGGCAGGGTTTCTCTATTGTAACTCTGGCTGTCCTGGAACTCTCTCTGTAGACCAGGCTGGCCTCAAACTCACAGAGATCCACCTGCCTCTGCCTCCTGAGTGCTGGGATTAAAGGTGTGCGCCACCACTAACCGGGTAGTTTCTCCTCTTAAAAGCATTGAGACAGGGGTTTCTCTTTCTACTTTATTAGCAAGCACTGAGGCTCAAGTGACTTCACTGAGGTTGCCTAGTAAGTGAGGAGCAGGGCTTACCTTGGACCTCTGTCTCCTGACTATGAGGGCCCGGGGGAAGTGTCTTTACAGACAGGCATAGGACTTAGGCTTAGTTCTGGGCTCTGAACCTTGCCTAAGTCTCATGGTCAGGAGCTCATTGCTGCCCAATTACAAGTTAGTAAGACAGTGTGGGGAAGGCACTGAGGGGAACAGAGCAGGGAGCTGTCTAGGGGGACTGCTCAGAGGAAGGAGTCCTTCAGCTGGGTCTGCATGAGTGAGCTAGACACAGGGAGAGGGTAGACAAATGCTGTGGGCTTATAAGCAGCAGCCATGAAGTCACTGAGCAGGAGGAAGTGCAGGGTGCGCTAGGTCCTGATTCCAGGAGCAGCCAGGCCTCCATGATAAAGTTCTGCTCACTTTTAACATAAGGCTCTTCCCAAGGTCAGCTCTCACCTTTAGTCTCCCTGTGGCTTTGGTGTCATTATCCCAGGATGCCAAGCTCATTTCCTCCCTCATTGGCTACATATTAACTTCTGATGGGTCCCGGGCACAGGCCTGGGAGCCCTTTGACTATAACACGCTCCTGACGTGGCTAACTTTACTCCTTTTTCAGAGTCTCGGAGACGGACCATTTTCGAATACCACCGTGTGGAACTGGACTCCAGCAAGATCACCAACACGTCAGCCGTGGAGTTCACCCCATTGCCGAGTAAGTAGGGGCAGTGCGCAGTTCTGGAACACGCTTTAGACTAAAAGAAACTGGGTTCTGATCTCAGTCACGTCCCCAGGGGACACAGCCACCTAACTTCTCTGGGCCTAATGCCATCCCCCTTCAAAGCTGTGATCAGGGCTGGAGCCACACAGGCCAAGTTAAGAACAGAACTGGAAGCCTTGACATGGACCAGCACACCCCAGGCCTGGGGTGCAGTTGGTGTCTAATCAACGCCATGTATTGCTAGGAACACATATCTGAAACCCTAGAGAACTGAGCCTCTGAGACTCATAGACAGGGATCCAGAAATAGATAGATCTGGTCTATAGTCACTCACCATAGTTCCCCCAGAGGAGGTGTCCCTGAGGCTACCTCACTGGTGGCCTTGATTGGGATGGAGCGCACTATGTAGTCAAGGCTGGTTTCTCCTTAGCAGTGATCCTCCTGCCTCAGCCTCCCAGGGGCTGAGACTACAGGCATGTGCTACCCACCTGATTCAGAATCATATTTTTCCAGAGGGTCTTCTTCCTTCTCTTGTCTCGGGATGCCTCCCCACTGCCGTCTGAAGCTGTAGCCTTTCGCCTGCCTCCTGTGACATTTCTTGTGTCCCACCGCTACCGCCTACGTTTCTCTTTCCTGGGGGTTCTGGGATTAGGTCTCAGAGAAAGAAAAAGAGAGGTTTCTCATGAGCCCTAGGCCTCATCTCAGCCTGGGTTCTGGCAAGTATCTTCTCCTGGAATGGGGAAAGGCCCCAGATCCCAGAGGGATCAGAAGATGAGGACACAATGCATGTCATAGCCACCCACCAACCCTGTCACCCTCCTCTGAGGCCAGAAACCCAAAGGCTTGGGAAGTGGGAGTTTCCCAGAGACTCGGAGCAGACCTCAGGCTGGGTGTGGTGAGGCATGGTGATGCAGGCCTGTAATTCTCTTTGGGAAGAGAAGGCAGGAGGACACTGAGTTCAAGGCTAGCTTGGGCTACAGAGGAAGACTCTGTCTTTGTGGAGGAATCAAACCTCAAGTCCAAGACTACCAAGGAACAAGAATATCCAAGGCCAGGGTCAACTGCCCGGGCAGTGATGAGCTACCCTGGGAGTGAAGCTCTAAAACCAGAGAGAGGCTGATGTCTACGGTGGAATCTCAAGCCTGGATATTCTGACTCCAGGCCCATATAGCCCCTGATTCAAACTCAGACCTGTCACTCTTAGTGCCACAACCCACCAAGCCTCAGTTCCCACTATGAAAAGGGGGTAAGAAAAACACCCAATCATGGTTTCTGTATGTTCTAGCCGCCCAGGGCACATGAATGGCCCCTATTGGTTATTCTTCTTGTTGGTGTGACAACAGCTGACAAAAGCAACTTGAGAAAGGAAGGGGACACTCTGACTTACAGTTTGGGGGTGCAGTCCAGCATGGTGGCAAAACTGGAGTAGAAAGAGCAACTCACATGGGGTCAGCAGTCAGGAAGCCTTGGTCCCCAACCTCCTGGGCTTCAGCTCAACACGGCCCCACCCACATTCAAGGTAGATCTTCCGTTCTTGGTTATACCTCTCTGGATAGGTATACCTATACCTATCTGGATAGGTCTTCACAGACACCCTCAGAGGTGTTTCTTCTAGGCGATTCAAAATCCAGTCCAGCAGACAATGAAGATCAACTGTCTCAAAGACCAATAGCCAGGAGGGAGGGAGAGGGGAAAGACAGGGAAGGAGGAATTGCTCTACAATAATCTCAGCACCCAGGAGGCAGAGGCAGGAGGATCTCGGTGAGTTTGAGGCCAGGCTGGTCTGTATAGCAATCTCCAGAACAGCTAAGACTACACAGGGAAACCCTGCTTCAAAACACAGCATCATCAACAAAAGTGAGAGAGGCCATAATGACCTTCAGGACAATGACAATAAGTCACAGACCTGGGTTCAGGAAGGACCCAGAATTCAGGAGCTCTCCCCTGCGGAGCAGCGACAGGACGCCGACAGTGTGGCCTCCTCTCTTGCAGCCTGCCTCCAGCATCGAAGCTGTGACACCTGCATGTCCTCGAACCTGACCTTCAACTGCACCTGGTGCCATGTCCTGCAGAGGTTTGTATCCAGCTACACAGTGAGTTCTCAAACAGAACATGGAGGTGGGGATGGGCACGGGGTAGCCAGGGCCCACTGACAGCTTCAGGGGTCTCTGCCCATGGTCTGGTAGCATTAGGGTCCAGTGATAATCTGACTCTTAGGCTTGTACCTGATCAAGGTGGGTGTGCTGCAGAGGAAAGGGTGCCCGGACTTCTGAAAGACAATCTGGAAACCCCTTACTGTAGGCCTTCCTTACTCACAGAAGAGCTGGCTGATCCTGGACCAGGGCTTCACAAAGAATAGGCCTTAGCTGTGGACACTCCAGAATCCCTGGCCTCTTCTGTCAGGGTTTCCATGGGGACCCCAGGCCTGCATCTTAACATGGCACCTCATTTATAAGCAAGTATATGTCTGGTGTGACAGAAGACTCATCACCACTGGGTGAGCTCCATGGTTCCCCAAACTGCCCCAAGATCCTTCCTGGGCTGCAACAGAGTTTCCTGAAAACCAGGGGCATGGATGCTGCAGGTATCCATGGTTACCCAGGGAGCTACAAAGCTGTGTTTGCTTGGTTTTGGACGCTCAGGACATTTCCAGATGAGACTCAGTTCTGGGGATAAAGTTCCTAAAGCTGGCTCATCTAGAAGTCCTTGTTCTGGAATTATCTCCTCACAGATGAGACTCGTAATTCAACCTCGGTTCTTCTTGCCAAGATAAATAAATGGCAGGAGATGGGGGAAAGGACTCCTTTGGGGATGATGACTCTCCTGAGGGTGGCCCTTTAAAGGCCATCTTGAAAATTGCAAAATTATAGTCTCCAAGTCTCTAGACAGCTGTTGTGCATCTGTAAGCATTTCCTTTGCTCCTCTCCAACATCCCAGAGCAGAAAAAGGAGCTCTTGATCTGCTGGCCTGATACATGGATGCCAAGCCACCCATCAGGGAGCAGCTGGGGTGCACAGGGGGTTCAGCCTCCGAGGTGTCCTCTCCAGCTGGGCCCTTCTTTTCTTTCTTGAGACCCCGATTCCTTTAACCTATAAAATGGCCTAGAGTGTGTGACTCAGGGAGGCATGGGTGAGGCACACATTGTTCCTGCAGCTCCTGCAATGCCAGATAGCATTTTACCAGAAGCATCTGGAGCCCTTAGCAGGAGAGGGACAGAGCCCCAGAGGAAGTCCGTGGTGTAGACCCCTCGCTGTCTTCCTGGAGTGAAGCTTTACCACCTGTGGACTGTGAGGAGATCCTGAAAGGCTTTGTAAAAAGGATAGCTGGGCTGCTGTGGTGGTGAAGACTTTTAATCCCGGCACTTAGGAGGCAGAGGCAGGCAGATACCTGATAGTTAAAGCCATCCTGCTCTACATAGTGAGTTCTAGGACAGCCAAGACTACATAGTGAGACCCTGTCTCAAAAACAAAATACAAAAACAAAAAAGCCATCTTGGGGCTGGAGAAATGACTCAGCTGTTAAGAGCACTGGCTGCTGTTGCAGAGGGACTGGAGTTCAAATCTTCTCACTCATAGTAGCCAACAGTCTGTAATTCCAGTTCTAGGGGATCTAATGCCTCTTTGACCTCAGCAGGCACCGCACAACATAGTACACAGGCATACATCCAGGCAAAACATGCATGTGTGTAAAACACAAATAAAATCTTTTTTAAAAAGCCATCTGGGCACGGTGGCATATGCCTGTAATTCCAGCACTTGAGAGGATGAGGCAGGAGCATCAGGAGTTCAAGGTTATCCACAGTTGTGTAGTGATTGTGAGACCAGCAATCTACAAGAAGTGATCCCCAGGGACCAAGATCCCAGGAGCCTGGTTTTTGGAGAGCTTCATCTCAAGCATTTTCAAAGCCAAGAAGCATGTTCTGAGCCTTGGGGTGATGCTTGAGATGACCTCACATGATCCCTGGGATTTTGGGGTTGCTGCCAGGCATGACTCAGTATCCAACCCGTGCTGAGCCATAGGAAAATGGGTCAGACAAAGCAAACCCTCCCTTCACCACCACCCCTAGTTAGCGGCCACACCCAAACTTAGGGACAAGACAGTGTGCTGAGAGCTGGATTCCCTGACTGTGAAGCCACCGGTCAGGTGGGGAAGTTTAGGGGTGCTGTGGGTGGGCTATATCTCTGCAACAAAATAGGGACACTCCATCAGAGGGTCCAAGGGGGCTGAAGCCATCCATTTCAGCCAGACACCTACACACTGGGCTCGTTCCCAGACACCCACACACTGGGCTATGCCCAACAAGCTCTCGGGAGCCTCCGCTTCAAATGAGAGTTGTTCCCAGGTCCCCAAAGAGCCAGAGGGTGGGGCCAGTGCACCGGGGTCACCAGTGGGTCTCTTTTCCCCTTTTTGCCACTCACTCTGCCCTCTTTAGCCACTCAGGGCCTCTCCTTCTTGCTCTGAAAAGGCTGATTTCACTGATGGCAGGTACTTCTACACGGATTCCCACCACTTGCCCCTTAACTCCCGATGGAGTCTAGGGTGGCCTTCGCCCTGGAATTGCCCAGGAAATGATGGCCATAATTCTCACCTCCCCGTGTCATTGTGAGGCTCCCTTGAGATGGGTCTGGTGCAATGGCTGATATTTAAGAGACACTCAGCAAACTGCTAATTCTCACATCCCCCTCTGAGTCAGTGCTGGCTAGCCCAAGACTTGGCGTGTGGTACTGTTAAACCCAGACTGAAGACTCAGGATACTTGTGGCTTTTTGTTGTTGCTTGCTTGCTTGTTTTGCTTTTTATGTATGTGAGTGTTTTGCCTCAATGGATATTTGTGCACCGTGTGCATGCCTGGAGCCCTTGGAGTCCAGAAGAGGGCATTGGATCCCCTGGAACTGGAGTTACAGACAGTTGTGAGCCATCCTGTGGTTGCTGGGGGTGGAACCTGGGTCCTCTGGTCTGGAACTTGTCATGTAGACCAATCTTGGACTGCTTCTTGAGCACACAGCACCACAAACAGCGTGAAGACTCAGTCGTAAAAGTAACTGCCTACAGCATCTAAAAGAAGCCTGAATCCAACCTCCAAAGTCCTCTTAGTCATCCATCTCCTAAAAAGTGGGTGGGGACAGTGTGAGAGAAGGAGAGTGGCTGGCCAGCTCTGCCTCCTGAAGCCTTGTCAGATATCCCTCAGGAAGCTTAGCCTTGGCCTTGCTGGGCTGTGGGCACATGGCAGCTGCTGGGGCCGAGATAACTTGCTGACAAGCCTTTCTCTGTGCGAGTGGCTTGGGATGTTGCTCCCCCCGTTACAGGTATGGCTGGGTTGAGTAGGGCTTAGTGGCTTCCTCCAGCACCAAGAAGGAAGAACGGAGATATAAGCAGGGTGCTGCAAAGAGCGTTCTCCGGTTCATGCTTGTGCCCACCTGCTCCCTAGGAAAGCCCTTGGTATCTTCTGTCTGAGCTGCAGTGTCCTCTCCAGAGAAACCCCCCCCATTCGTATCCGGCACCGTCTTTATTGCTGCCCGCTTGTGATTACGCAGAAGGAGTTCGCTACATCGTCTGGTGCCATCTTCCACCCAGCCTCTGCTGCCAAGGGGAGACCCCTCAATAGTAATGGGGAGTCCTTGAATGAGCAAGCCTTTCTCCAAAGGAAATGGATGCCTTTCTTCATAGCCACGGCCCTCCCAGATTCCCAGCAAGGCCTTCGTACAGGGTCAAAGGGACCCTAAGTGTCTCCAGGGTCCTGCACACAGAGAGACCTGGTGGCTGGGCAGAGAAAGCCTTGATCTAGGGAGCTGGGTCACAAGGAAGAAGTGGAGAGCATGAGGTTCTGACTGCAAGTCCCATAATCACCTGGGGCTGCCTGGGGCACCCGTGAAGTGGCCTTTCAGGAGCCGAACCCACCAGCCTAGAACTGCCCCCCCCATACACATACACACACTGTTCTCACAGAACTATTACTGAATAGAGGGGTAAATTCTCTGCCGAACCCCTCACATCTCCCATGTTTGATCCCCTATAGATGCTCCAGTGGCTTTGACCGCTACCGCCAGGAGTGGTTGGCCTACGGCTGTGCCCAGGAGGTGAGACGCGTGAGTGGTCTGCTGTCGCCCCCTTGCTGCCTGGAGGACGGATGCTGCCAGAGAGCTCTGCCCCAGGAGGGGTCTCAAGGTGGCTGTGGCTCTCTCCAGCCTCATCCTCCCCTTCTGTTCTGCTCTGAGGCAGTGAGCCCGCTTTGGAGAGCTTTCCAGGCTCTTTGAGTCCTTGAAACCAGGCCTGCTGGTGATGTGGCCTTGAGCAGGCAGCCCTTAGGAGCTCTGCTACCTCAAGGGAAAGGGAATGTTGGGTCTGGCCATAGCCACAGCTGACTCCTCTGGGCCACCGTACTCCTTGTAATGTCAGTGAGGCTCTAGCCCTCCTGATTTCGAGGGAGGTGGTCATTCTGGGAGGGAGGAGTCATTCCAGGCACCCCTACTTAGAATCCCCTCCTGATCCCTTCTCCAAACACTCAACACTTTTTGGTCTGGAAGCATCTTCTCACATGGGGGAGGACAGGTGACTTCATCCATGCACCGGTCCTTTCCCGCCTCCTCTCATTTAGGGGTTCCCTCTGTAGTCTAGGCTAGCCCCAAACTCATACATCCTCCTGGCCGCTGTTTCTTCTTGCAAGCCAGCCACATTGTACATACCAGGCTCTTTGCTGGTATGTAATTCCCTCTATATTTGCTCTTATTTAACAGGACCCTAAAACCTGGGCACCAGGGCCCTCACTGACCGGGGGGAAACTGAGGCACAGAAAGTTTAAAGACTAGTCCTGCCCTAATTCACCACTACACGGTGACAGGCTCAATGTTTCTACACATGAGCCCTTCAGAATTCCTTGCCATATTCTTGTCTTTCTCTAGTCTTAAGAAAAAATAATTGGGCAGCAAAACAACTCAGAATAAAAGTGCCTACTGCCAACCCTTAGGACCCGAGTTCGATTCCTGGTACGCGTGTGATGGAAGGCAAGAACTGACTCCTGAGGTTTGTTCTCTGACTTCCATGTGCTTGCTGTGGCAGTCACACACTTTAAATCAGTGGTTCTCAGCCTGCGATCACAACCCCTTTCACAGGGGTCAGCTAAGCTCATTTGTATAGCAGATATTTACATTATTATTCATAGCAGTAGCAAGATTACACTTGTGAAGTAGTAACAAAAATAATTTCATGGTTGAGGGGGTCACCACAACATGAGGCAATGTTTTAAAGGTTTGTAGCATTAGGAAAGTTGAGAACCACTGCTTTAAATAAACAACACATATACACTAAGTAAATAAATAAATAAATAAGTAGGAAAAAGAAACCTTCCCCAGCCAGCCACATCTGACATTGGCTGCTGGTGACTGTTAAGATTTTTATTATTGTTGTTGTTGTGTCTTGTTTTTTTTAGACAAGGTCCCTCTATGTAGACCTGGCTGTCCTGGAACTCACTATTTAGACCAGGGTGCCCTCACACTCACAGAAACCCACCTGCCTCTGCTTCAGAGTACTGAGATTAAAGGAGAACAGCAGCCAGTGACTGTTAAGATTTTATCTATTTATTTGAGATTGACATCTCAGCCCCCTCCTTAAGGAAGAATTTGAAGCAGCTGACAGGTAAATCACCCTGTAAGATAAGACATTTTTGCCAGGTGGTGGTGGTGCATGTGGCATGCCTTTGCATCCCAGCAGAGGGAAGTGAATCTCTGAGTTCGAGGCCAGCCTTGTCTACAGCTCTAGTTCCAGGACAGCCATGGCTACACAGAAACCCTGTCTCAAAAAACAAACAAACAAACAGCTAAGACACTTTCGAGATAAAGTGGAAGATTCCGTCTTAGTTATTTTCTGAGACATGGTCTCACTATGCTGACCCGATTGGTCTTAAACTCCTGGGCTCAAGCAACTACCCCCACCTCCCAAGTAGTTGGGTGTCAGTGCCTTCAGGGCTGGCCGTGGTCCGAAGCAGCATTTGGAGCTTCTTGCAGGCAGAGGGCAGGACGTGCGAGGACTTCCAGGATGAGGGCCAGTACTCAGCTTCCCGGACAGCTCCTTCAGCCCCTTTGATGGCGACCATACCACCTCTCCCTCCCTCTTCATCGACAGCCTCACCACAGAAGGTAAGGTGTGAGCCCTGGGGCAGGGAGAAGCCCTAGGAAGAGCCTGACCATTCCTCCGAGGGGCCATCTCGCAGGACAGGAGCTGCCCTCTTTCACTCACCAGGCACCAAGATCCAGAAAGCCTAGCTCTCTGGCTGGTGGGAGGCAGAAACCTGTGTAGGAGAGGCTCTAACCACTGGGATGACTGACCGTAGGACTATGGGGTGGAGGTCCTCTCAGAGAGGGGGAAATGGATGCTTGAGCACCCTGGCTCGTCTTAATATTAACCACTGCAGAGCCTGTGAGGCTACCCATCCTTCAGAAAGCATGAATTCCGTCTATACCATCAGTGGTCAGAGATAATTATCTGAATTTTCTATAACCTACCTTTGTATATTTTTTCTTGTGCTGAGATGGAACCCAGGGCCTTGTACAATGCTAAACAAACATTCTACCACTGTACAATATGCCCAGTCCTCTTGTTTTACTTATTTTACTGAGACAAGGTATATTAGTTACTTTTCTATTGCTGTGATGAGACCCACGACCAAGGCAACTTATAAAAGAAAGAGCTTAGTGAGGCTTATGGGTTCAGAACGTTAGAGTCCATGACGGTGGAGAAAAGGCAAGAGTCTTTTGAAACCTCAAAGCCAGCCCCCAGTGCCACACCTCCTCCAACAAGGCCACACCTCCTAATCCTTCCCAAGCATTTCCACTAACTGAGCACACGTGTTCAAATATATGAGCCTATTGCAGGGGGAGGGGTGCAGGGAGGACGTTTCTCATTCAAACTACCACACAGAGTCTCACTCCCCCAACCTGGTCTTGAATTTGTGAGCGATCCTCCTGTCTCAGTTTTCCAGTGTCTGGAATCGCAGGTGTGAGCCACTGTGTTTTAGCTTTTCTGAGATAAGGTCGCCGAGTTTTCCACGGCGAGACCTTGGAGGAGGAAGCCGGGGTGGAGGTTAGGGAGAGAGGGCTCGGAGGCAGATGTGACTCTACTGGCAGTTCAGAAGTGTGGATTCCGGCCAAGGGGGTCAGGAGAGCCTTCTCCAGCTACTTTCTTTCCAGAAGCTTCCACCGCAGTGTGGAACTGTGACACTTACCAGGAGGAAAAAATGACTGCTGGTTACTAGAACCCCGGTGAGCAAGCATAGGGCCCACCAGGAGTCTCAAACAATGTGAACGCCGGAGGTGGATGCGGAAGACTAATGGGACGCTATAAACTATGGTGTGGTTAAGACTGTTTCAGAAAGCAGCAGCCTGCGGTGCTATAGGGCATTCAGACAGAACTCGGCTTCGTTTGCCTTGTGTGGCCAAACCCCAGGAAGAGGGTTGACCGCAGGACACACTGAGAAACCTGCTGCTGTATACATTGAGGTGTAGAGACGGTGTTGAAATTGCTACAGACTCTGGAGTGTGTGGGCAAATCAAGGGACTGCTGAAAGCCTTCCACAGCTTCGGCTGTCCCTTAGAGAACCAGGCAAGACTGCAGCCAGCTGCCTGGCCCCTTGGTCTCTCCACCCTTAGTAAACACAGCTGGCAAAGTCTCTGACTCTGGGCTGTCACGTTCTCCCCACTTCCTAGCTTAGCACTCATTTCTCACTTCCTTCTGGGAAACATTTGAGAATTCCCATGATCTGGGTGAGGCCTGCGGAGACATCTTCACTGTGTGACGTTTATTTATTTATAGTTATTTGTGTGTGTGTGTGTGTGTGTGTGTGTGTGTGTGTGTGTATGTGTGCGCTAGAGGCTAAACTCAGGGTTTTCCACATGTCTCGTGCCTGGCATGTGTTCAATGGCTGGATAACAGCCCGGCGTTGTGTGTGTTTAATTGCCCCTCTAGTCCCTTTGTGTGAATTACTTTGTGTGGGTAGGACTATGGCCACCAATTTTCTGTGGTCTCACTAATCCTGCCCGGAGTGCCCAGTCTATAGTAAGCACTCATATATTTGTTGAATGAATACTATAAGTCAGAAAAGGCTGGCTTGTCGCAACTGTCCCCATTACACTGCTATGTAGCTTTAGGCAGGACATCTCTCCTCTCTACATGGAAAGTTGAAATGAACCTCCTTAAAATCCCCCAAGACTCAGGGTGACAGAGGTCTGAATGATCCCACTAATTTTGCTCCTTCTGTCCTCTTTGAAGATGACACCAAATTGAATCCCTACGCGGGAGGAGAAGGTGAGTGCAGAATCGCTTACCCTTCTTCACCAGATGGATGGCCATGGCGTGTGAGTGTGGATGTGGGTGTGACTGTGGGCGTGACTGTGGGCCCATCCCAAGGATTCATAGCAGGTGGGGGAGGGGAAGAGCAAAGCAGCCAGGGTCCCAGGACTTCCACTGAATGGGAGGGCTGGGTTCCTAGGCCACAGAACTCCTAGGTTGTTGAAGCATGTCTACCCTACACACCTCTCCTGTCAGCCATGAGCCTCCTGTGCCCACTTGCCCTAAAAGGATTTTGAGAAAGCAGGGAGTCAGGCCCTCCTGGCAGGAGGACTTGTGATGGTGGCTCTGCTTCCCTGTGGGCCTCACAGCTGTATGGGGAGAGCAGTTTCCCTCCCAGGCAGAACATGCAGATGTGGTCCACTGCCTGCATGCGGAGTACCAGGTGGGCTACCACCAGGGATGGGATGACAGGCAGGATGGATATTCTCTGGTCATGGGAAGCGTCCCTCCTCCCCCTGTCAAATGCTCTGCCCTTGGGAGTTCATGGAATGCCTTTCCAGCTCCAGCCAGGAGGCAGTCATTTGGAGTTCAGGAGTAGAGGCCTCTTTTTAACAGCACCTCCCAGCGAAGATGACGCCATTGTTCCCCTCTGCAACAAACTTAAGAGACTGTGTATGTGTGGGGGAGGAACCAGGCCAGGCTCTTCCAGCCTGTGCTACATGCTCATGGGACACAACCACGAAGGTCAGATCATGGTATTACAGCAAGCAAGGGGGTGGTGGCCAACCACCAAATCAGCAGAGGCAAGCCTGGGGTGTGTCCTTCCAACCCTCCCATTTCACGGCACTTGGAGGCCCTAGCAGACATGGGAGTGTCATGGATAGTTCCTATCCTGGGTTTCTCCTGAGTACACAGTGCCCAGCAGAGACAAGAGGACAGCAGGAATCCCGATGCACCAGACATCCTATAGAAATGCTCACACTGTTGCCTCCCTTCCCACCCAAGAGCCATGTGAGGATTGGGTGTTTCTGTTGCTGACATTCACATTTGGGTTTTTGTTGTTATTGTTTTAAAAGCTCATTTCTCCACATTAAGTAGGGGAAGCAACAAGTACTCACACCAGATGATTCAAGAGAGCCCAGCTTCTTAGTGGCTGGCTCTGTCTGTGTGTCCTTAGGCAAATGGCATAATGTCTCTGTGTTTCTATTACCTCAGTCATAGAAGAAAAGGAGGGCCTGGATGAGCCCTCTTGTCCTTGAGATGTAGTTCAGATGCCTGGAATGTTCTCTAAGAGTGGTTTATAGGTGTCGCCAGAGAATCTAGTTCATCCCACTGAATTCAGAAGAAATGAAACCCCTCT
Organism: Cricetomys ansorgei; assembly: GCA_026225945.1. Lineage (NCBI taxonomy): Eukaryota > Metazoa > Chordata > Mammalia > Rodentia > Nesomyidae > Cricetomys > Cricetomys ansorgei. The sequence goes on from JAMJFZ010001881.1 coordinate 16,163,872, forward strand.
ACTTCATAGTGGGACCCACTGTTTTTAAGAGCTGGATAGTGCTCCAACCCTCCATCAAGTCTCAGTCTGGCCACAGACAGAAACAAGGATTAATATGGTCATTCTCTATCCAGGCAGTTACTACTAGATCAGGACGGCCAGGGCCAGGGTGCTGGGTGTGGTTCTCAGGGCTCGGCATGGACTCTGTCATTTATCCACTGCCCAATAGCCCCAACTAGATAGCTACTTCCCTTGTCCTACAAAGGGTTAACAGACTCCCAGAGGCTGAATTGCCCAAGGCCACACAGCTCATAAGTGGCAGAGTATAGATTTGAACCCAAGAAGCTAATCAGGCTCCCCACCATTTTTTTTTTTTCTTTTAAGATAGGGTCTTACTGTATAGCACTGGCTGTCCTGGAACTCACTCTGTAGACCAGGCTGGCCTCGAACTCACAGAGCTCTACCTGCCTCTGCCTCCCGAGTGCTGGGACCAAAGGCATGCTCCAACCACACCAGCCTTCCCCGCCCACCAGATTTTTTGAGACAAGGTCTCCTGTAACCCAGGCTAGGCTCAAACTCACTGTGTAGGTAAAGATGACCTTGAACTCTTGATCTTCCTGCCTCTACCTCCCACATCCTGAGATCACAGACCTTAAGGACCAAACTCAGATAAGATCCCAATATTTTTTTATTGCATTTATTTATTGGTGTGGGCGGTCATCTGTGTGCTCCCTGTGGAGGTCAGAGGACAAATAGCAGGAGTCAGATCTCTCCTTCCTCCATGTGGGTCCCAGGGATCAAATTCCAGTCATAAGGCTTGGTGGCAAACACCTTTACCCACCGAGCCGTCTCATTAGCCCCCAGAACTCAAACCCTTTCATGTCACGTGCCCTTTGCGAACGCCTTAAAAGTGCTTATGTGGCATGGGTATTTGAGAAAGCTTCCTTATAACTTCTTAAGATCCTTCTAAATGATTCTGGAAAACACCTTAAAGGTGCCAGAACATTATTGTTATAATCATTCCACCAACTCCCACCACATCTCTCTGTGGGTTTGAAAATGTGGGCGTTCGTCTCTGGGACTCTGTCAGAACCCAAGGCTCTTTCTTGCTTTCTGTTCTCCCTGGAGCCTTTCTCTATCCTACCTGTGTCTCCACAGGCCTTCAGAACAACTTGTCCCCAAAGACCAAGGGTCCTCCCGTGCACCTGGGCACCATCGTGGGCATCGTGCTGGCTGTGCTCCTGGTAGCGTCCATCGTCCTGGCTGGGATTTACATCAGTGGCCACCCCAACTCCAACGCTGCGCTCTTCTTCATCGAGGTCAGTGTGGGACGTGCCTGAATCTGCTGCAGGCCGGCTTCCACATCAGTGGTTCCCTCGGCAGTCAGAACCTGCCTCCCCCATCCCGTCCCTCAGCTCCCCGAGAAGCCTCCCTCTGGTCCATCACCTCTTCAGTGGTGGGTCCTTCATCCCCAGGTCTCAGCTTAGGCTTTCCCTTCCCTGGGGCGTGGTCTATCTGCTTCCTCCATTTGTGAGGTTAGGAAAGCCCCCAGAGGAAGGCGGTCAGAAAGGCCATGGAGTGCCCTGTTAGTGACAGGTGGCCGTTCCTTGTGATTTCTTGCACCCAGATTCCAGGTTTGGGACTTACTCAGAGCCACAGAGGAGCCACCATACTCACTGCTTCTGTGGGGCTTTTCAGGTGACAGCTGACAAGCCAAAATGTTAATGAGTGCTGTGCCCTCAGGGAGTGTTAGCTGAGGATGCTGAAGTGTTGAATGTTCCAGAACTCAGAGGGAAGGCAGAAGTGTATCAGGAGCAGTGAGGTGCAGCCCTTGTCTGGGAGCCTCTGAGCTCAGTGACATCTGGTTCCTACCCCACTGGTCAAGATCTCTCCAGAGACCCATGGTTCGGCCTGCCCCCGTGGTTTCTGAGGATGTGAAGATGAATGAGACACTAGCCCTGCCCTCTAGTAGGTCACAAGCCATGGTGCCTTTAGTGAACTCCTTAGCATCAGAGAGAACTTCCCTAGAACCCTTATTAAGAAGGATCATTTGACAAGGTTCCAGGGGCACATCTGATACTTCAGTCTCTACCTGGGTCACAAGCTCACTGACCTCACGAGGTCTAAGTAGTTCCCTCAGCTTTTAAAAATGAAACAGGGTCTTTCCAGTTGTTCTGAATTCCAAGCCTACCTGAGTATTATCTAGGACTACCGGTCCCCAGGCCACAGGGACTCTGATAGGTGAGTTCAAGGTAGGCCAAGGAATCTGCATTTCAGTAAGTCTCCAGAGGACTCTGATGTAGAACCTGTGCTGTTTATAAGGCTCTCTTGGCATTTCCGAAGTCTCCCAGATCACTTAGGCGTCGGTGACCTGCTCTGTCACTTCCTACAGTCTCGCCTCCTCAGTCTGCTACTGAAGCTTCCGGGTCAGCTCTGCAAAGCACACAGTGCTGGATAAAATGTGTTCCTTCCAAAGCTGCTTCTCAAAATGCCAGGAGGGTTGCTGCAAGTTCAAGGCCAGCCAGGTCTACATAGAGAGTTCTGGGACACCCAGGACTATACAAGGTTTCTAGTGGCAGAGGGTTTCTAGTGGGGAATCTTACAGAGAGAGTGTCCCCAACCACCAGCTGACTCTCCACAGGGAGCCCCCATTCTTCCAGAACCCTTGTGAGAGAAAGTACTGCACCAGCCCTCAGGGATGACGTTCATTGAGGAGGTGTTGTTCACTGACTTTGCTTCCGTCCGTACAGCGGAGACCTCACCACTGGCCAGCCATGAAGTTCCGAAACCACGCCAACCACTCCACCTACACAGAGGTGGAGCCCTCAGGCCTTGAGAAGGAGGGCTTCATGGAAGCGGAGCAGTGCTGAGAACACCAGGCCAGAGACCTGGGGACGGCATGAGAGACAAGTCACAGCAAAGACAAGTGATTTTCTTGGCCTCCTCTGAGCTGGCCCTGGGTCAGGAAGACAAGACAACAGCTCATGGTGCCAAGACCACAGTTCGGTCCTCATACCCCAGATAGAAGGGGTGTGGTGTCACAACCGTGAGGTTTTTTTTTTTTTTTTGAAGGAACACTAAGCTCAGAATTTCCTGTTTCGATGGGAGGAGGCTCCTTTTTTTGGGTCTCTCAGTGGTCTGCACCGTAGCGATCACAGAGCCCCTTCCAATGGAGATAGCTTCTGCCTCGTGTGCTACTCCTGGTCGCTGAAGCCCTGGCTGGGGCCTCCACATTTTAGGGTCCGTAGACTCAAGGGCTGGTCTTCCTAGCTATGGAGTCAGTGCCCTTGGCTCCCAACTCTGTGGCTCTGGGAGCCTCAAGAGTGGGTTCCCTCCGTCTGAGAGCTCTTATCCTTTGAGATAAGTGACAGGAGAGAAAAAGAACCTTGGGGAACATGTGTTCTCTGGCCTTGGTCCTTTGCTTCATCGTTTCTGCAGAAGCCCAGGGCCGACATCAGAACTCTGCAGCCCGCAACCCAGTCCGCGCCTTGCCCTGCCCCTCAGCCTCCGCCTTGCAAGCCGGTCTTGCATGGCTCCCGTAATGAGTGGGGCACTGACTCCACCCGGTGACCAGAGCACGCTTCACTGGCTGGTCTGTTCTGTTGTCAATGCCAATAGTTTCCTTCAAAGAAAGGGATGGCTTTTCTGGCTCAGAGGTTCCCTTGAGACACTCCTGCCTCAGCAGGGGGCTCCAGTTGGATCCTGTTGATACCCAGCTGCCATGAAGCAGAGAAACCTGGCAGGGAGGGAGGGCCCTTGACCTGGAAAATGGCCCCCATCTCTCCAGCTCTACAGAGAGCTCTGGGGGCAGGAAGTCCATGCTCCCAAACTCAGCCTGGTTTTAAGAGACTCCTGTCCCTGTGATGGGCTAGGTCTGCTTGTGAAGACTTAGAGCTCAGCCTCATTCCAAATAAGTTCCATCAGCAAATAAACACGCCGCAGCCTCCACCCTGTCACACCCTTTGTGCACACGAGGAGGCACCTGGAAAGGAGAAGTCCAATCCCCGGGTGGGTCAGTGGGAGGAGGGAAGGCTGCAGATACAGGACACATCCTGTGCAGAAAATTCCAGCCACTCCACAGCCGACCCACGAAAGGACACCAATGACAAGTGGAACTAGAAGTATGCTGGTATCTGCTCTGCTTCATAAACCAAAGGAGAGGAGGACGTGGGGACAGGGGCTGTGGGGAAAGGGGTTATGGGGTCAGGGGCTGTGGGGACAGGGGCTGTGGGGTCAGGGGCTATGGGGTTAGGGGCTGTGGGGACAGAGCTGTGGGGACAGGGCTATGGGGTTAGGGGCTGTGGGGACAGAGCTGTGGGGACAGGGGCTATGGGGTCAGGGGCTATGGGGTCAGGGGCTGTGGGGTCAGGGGCTGTGGAGACAGGGATGTGGGGACAGGGGCTGTGGAAAAGACTGGAGATAGTGACAGAGAAGCAGGGTAGAGTTCTTTGCAGTCTTAGACAGCTAAGTCTGTGTCCTTAGCTGGCACTCAGCCCTGTGACTGTCTTTGCCAGTAACCAACCAGCAAAGCACCAGGACCATTGGGTCTGAGATGTTGTTGTACTTAGGTTTCTGCTGCTTTGAGAAAACACCATGACCAAAAGCAACTTGGAGAGGAAAGACTTGCAGTCAGTCCATTCTGAAGGGAAGTCAGGGCAGGAATCAGGAACTGAGGCAGAGGCCATGAGGAGTGCTACTTACTGACTTGCTCCCCATAACTTACTCAACCTGCTTGCTTGCTTTCTTTCTTTCTCTCTCTCTCCTTCTTTCTCTTTCTTCCTTTCTTTTATTTTTTTCAACATAACGCTTTTATTAATTACTCGAGCTTCGTACAATGTATGTCAATCACAGCCTCTTCCAGGCCCACCCTCCCATCCCTGCTCCCTCAAAAGAAAAAAGGAAAAGAAAAAAAAAAATTAAGTCAAGCCTGTGTAGTAGGAGCATGGATCATGGGCATGACCCTGGTTTTTGGTGGCGGTAGGCAGCTCGGATCTGGACATCCGCCTGGCTGTATTAGCCTGAGCTAAAACATGACAAAATTCATATTGTGCTTCACTGCCCAAACACACAGGGGCCTGGACATCCCACCTGGGCTCGGCCTGCTTTCTTATACCGCCCAGGACCTCTGGTCCAGGGGTGATGCCCACAGTGAGCTAGGCCCTCCCACATCAATCAGCAATCAAGAAAACGCCCTGCAGACCTGCCTGTACGATCTGATAAGAGACGTTTTCTCAGTGGAGGCTCCTCTTCCCAGATAACTCTAGCTCATGTTAAGTTGACAAAAACTAAGCAGGGCAGATGGCTAGTGAAGGAATTCGTGATGTCAGCTCACGGAGCTTACATCACCCTCTGACCCACCCGGACTCTGTCACACGTCTTCACCCAGAACCTGGGTAACTTCTGGGTTCCTGAAGTGGAGAAACGGAGAGGGAGGCGGGATGCAGATGGGGAAACAGAGTCGGGTTGTGTTGGCTTGGGCAGACCCCTGGGATGTCACTGGTGAGGGGATGCAGAGACATTTGAAAACAGGCAGACGTGTCACTGAGAGGCCTCTGAGTGAAAAGAGCCTTGGATTTCTCAAGACAAAACCCTGAAACCCAGGCTCTCAAGCATCCCACAGGGTTGCCAGAGTTCTGGTCCTCACTTGCCCTAAGCTTCTTCCCTGGCCAGAGAAGCATTTCTACTTCTGGGGAATTAGACTCTAAATTAGAGCAAACCGGTGAGCTGGATAGTGACAGTAAGGGAACAAATGGAGACACGGGTCTTAGGGCCTCCCTTCCAGATCTGGCTGAGTCTAGAAGACAAGGCTAGACTCCTGTACTGTGCATGGTCAACCAGACTTTCCACCCCATGGCACATTCGGGAGGTGGCCAGTGCCGTCTTCACGTGGTGGCTGTATCCGGGGGAAGTGGGTAAAAGTCCATCACACAATAGAAAGCTTCCGTCTGTGAAGCTGGACCAGGGCGTATTCCCTAACGTTCAAAGAGCCCAGCAGGTCTTATAAAGGCTGTCATTTTATATCCTTAAGAGACAGCCCAAAGGGCCAGCAAGATGGCTCAGTGGGTGAAGGTGTTTGCTGCCAGATCTGACCACGTGAGTTAGATCACTAAGACCCACAGGACAGAAGGAAAGACCGACTCCCACAAGTTGTTCTCTGACTTCTGCACGCGTACCATAGAACACGTGTGTACACACATACAGACAATAAGTATAATTTAAGAAAATGGGAATATGAGAGAATGCAAAGACTGGGTACGAGAAGGCACCTCTGCCCCCCTCTATTCAGTGAACTTGTCTCCTGGGGTTTCTGATTCTAAAATGAGAGTCAGGTGAGCCACTATGAGCCCCAACACCAGAAGACCCCCACTCAGTACCACTCTCCAGCCATGTTCCCCACCCACCCTGGGATTCTGGAGGCCACTTGTCAGCCTGGAACCTGAGGTTGAAGGTGCCCTTTGACCACCATGAAAGGTTCTTTTTGCATGACGCTTTTTTTTGTTTTTTGTTTTTTTGTTGTTCGAGACAGGATTTCTCTATGTAATTCTGGCTGTCCTGGAACTCACTCTGTAGACCAGGCTGGCCTCGAACTCACGGAGATCTATCTGCTTCTGCCTCCTGAGTGCTGAGATCCCGGCTGTCCATTTTACCAAGCTAACTGTGTCATATATCACCATATCTTTCCAACACACACACTTTGTTGCTAAAAAAGCATTGAACAAACACCTGGAAGGTAAATGGTAGGAGGGTCAGGAGTTCCAGGTCATCCTTGGCTGCATACCAAGTGCGAGGCCAGTCTGGGCTACGTAAGACCCTATCTCGATAAAACAAATATCAACAATACCCTGGACGAGGCTACGGCTCCACTCAGCAGCTAACTCGGTTTGTTGGGACCGTGGCAAAAGCTGCTGGCCAGACACTCTTCCAGAAGCAGTGTTCGCCATTTACGCTGGCCCAGTCTGCTTATGTGCAGTGCTGAGAGCCTTCCTGATGGCAGGGACAGACTCAGACTGGCACGGAGTATCACTCAGGGGCCATGGCCAGACTCCCTGGCCATGAGAACCCACAGCTGAAGAATCAATGTCATCAATTAAAACAGTCTGTCTTTCTTCAGGAAGTTAGCTGAATTTTAGTATATCTAGAAGGATCTGGGTCCTAGGGGACCCTGGCTGCCATACAAACAATGGATTCGTGTTTCTCATGTGAGTTCCTGGTGTTAAGAATTAAAAGAACCGTCTTTTACAATCTCGAGCTTGTACGAAGTGTGATGTGAAGGATGCCGAGCCCGTGTCCCTTGGTCCCTTGCTCGCCCCTCTCCGGCCCCGTCACTCAGGCCCTGTCCCTGGCTGTGGCGCAACACCCTCCAGCCTCTGGCCCAGCGGGTGTCCTTTCCCACTCTCCTGCCCAGTTCCAAGAGAATCATCCAGAAGAAACCCCAGTGATTTTGATGGATTTGTAAACCCCTGGAAGCCAACCTCACACGTTTTTAGTCTACTATCTAGAGACGCAAAATAAATCTGGATGAGTTGACACTGACGCATTTCTGGATGCTTCACATCCGAACAACTCTCAGCAGCCTGTGTTGGTTTTACTTGTTTATTTGCTTGTTTGTTTGATTGGTTTTTTTTTTTTTTTTTTTTTTTTTTTTGCTCACAAAATATGGATTAGCAAACCAAACAAGCAGGAAAAATTTGAACGCCTCACAACCCGAACCACTGATGCCAAATTTTAGGCTCCAAACACGACAACTTGTAAATAAACACGCTGCAGTCACCAAACAAAGAGGTGCATGCTGGGGAAAGCAGTGGAGGCTTTTGGAGAAGGTTCGGAGCTGCACAGAGTTAGCAGGTGGAAGCTGAGGCCTCAGCCGTGGAGTAGCTCAGGGGAGTCGCTGGGTGACATGGCCAAGTTCCTGAACGTCCCTGGGCCTGTTTCCACCTCTATGAAGGAGGGGCTAGGACAGCTGGCCCGAGGAGGCGCCTCAGCAACCACCCTCACCTAGCTGTTTTCAGTTCACACAGTGTGGACTGGAGCATCCCTTTCTCTCCTGTCATCCTGACAGGATGACCACATTGCTCTAGTTGGTCTAGACTCTCCTGGCTCCAATCCTGAAAGTCCTGCTTCCCAGGAGGCTCTTTGATCCCAGGTGCCCAAAGACACACTATTTTTGGTGCTCCGCTACCCCGTTGGCTGGAGGAATAATGTTAATAAAGTCAAGCACTTGAGGGCTGTAGTGAGAAGCCACGCTGGTACACACAGGATCAGTGGCATGATCACATGATATGACCATACGCATGAGCAGTGAGACAGGCCCACACACCCCAGACACACGGAGTCAGGCCATGTGCTTGAGCACCCCAGCAGTCTCAGGACTTCGTGGGAAGCAGTTTTAGTTATAGAACCACAGCCTGTTTCCCAGACGAAGAAACTGAGGCTCAGATGGTTGACTCACTAATCCCATGGTGTGCCATGGACCAAGTCACACAGACAAGTCATCCTAGGTCACACAGCTATTTGGACAAGCCCCAAACCCAGGTCTTCAAAATCCCACTGGAGATCACTGTCTGTGAACCTCAGCACAGCGCCACCACCACAGAGCAACAGAGAAACAGAGAAACAGATTGCAGATCCTGGCAGAACGCACCGGCCTATGGAGACCCTCCCTGAGTTGCACAGCCACATCTTCCAACCCTCACGTTTGGCTCCTGCAGGTGTGGTGAGAGATCACCAGGAGCCCCTCGTGATGGGCAGGCCCCCGGCCTCGACTCTTCGGGAGTCCCCGGTAGTTCTCTGAAGGCCCCAGGCCAGCTGCTGGTCAATTAGAGCTTTCAGCACCTCTCTCACATGCTTCACTCTCCCGAGCATGCCCCTCACTTCCCTGCCAGATGCAACCAGCCAATCCAGTGGGTCCCCATGCTCAGGTCCTGACCAATTGGAGAGATCCTTCTAGATCCTGCTGTTTCTCTTAAAATCCCCTGTGCACCCACACTGGGGCTACCACCATGTTTTTTTAATTGGGCAGCCCTGATGTCAGTATGTAAACCTCGGAAAATAAACTGCTCTACACATATCTCCCAGTGTCTGATTGAGCTATCAGTGTGACTCTAACACGAGCATCATCTGTTCACTTACACAGCCCCATGAGTGTGCAGACGTCCTTGCTGTTCTGCCTCCTTCATCTCCTTGAGCGCTGCTTTAGCAGCTGGACCACAGGAAGAAAGCATCCTGGATGAGCAAGCCATCCGCCTCTGCCACCAGTGATGATGATGATGGTGGTGGTGGTGGTAGTGGTGGTGTTGCTTCAAGATTTACTTATTTTTATTTTATGCCATGGGTATTATGTCCGTGTGTCGTGTATGTCTGTGTACCAAGTACATGCCTGGTGCCTGCAGAGGCCAGAAGAGTTACAGCCTGTTGTGAGCCACCATGTAGTGCTGGCAGTAGAACCCAGGTCCTCTGCAAGAGCAGCCAGTGCTCTTAACCCCTGAGCTATCTTTCTAGTCTACCACCCAGTTTCTGGAAGAAGAGTCCTTACTTGAACTGTTAAAACCAAAGAGGAATTCCTTGGTGGGTGGGGACTGATTTCCTTTTCTGATATTCACAGAACATTTTTTTATATTAGGTCCCAAAGGATAGCTGGACGATGGCCTGAAAATGAAGCCTCTGACTGCGGGCCTGGAGCCGTGAGATGGCCCAGTGGGGGTAAGGCTCTTGTTACCAAGCCTGATGACCTGCGTTTGATTCCTGGGACCCCTATGGTGGAAGGAAAGAGCTGATTCTCACAAAATACTTGTTGGGTCTACGAAATAGCTCAAATAGACACTGAGAGAAGCGTGTGGACATTTTAAAGTTAAAGCAGTTTATTTCCCGAGGGATGCAGACTGACATGGCAGGGCTAACCAATTAAAAAAACATGGCAGCCCCAATGTGGGTGCACAAGGGTTTTTAAGTGAAACAGCAGCCGCTAGGGGGATCTCTCGGATTGGTCAGGACCTGAGCATGGGTCCTTACTGGATTGGCTCGTTACATCTGGCAGGGAAGTGAGGGGTTCTTGGGAAAGTGGGGCACGGGAGAGACTTACAGAAGCTCTAATTGGCCAGCAGCTGGCTTCTGGGCTTTCTGAGAATTACCGGGGATTCCTGAGAAGCTGAGGTCGGGGCCGCCCATCACGAGGGGGTGCCCTGGTGGTCCTCTCATAAATTTTTTTTTTTTTAAATTTAAATTTCATCAGCTATTCCCAGATCCCTGGGTTTGAATCTTCACTTACGTCTCCAATTTTTCCTTTGTAACCACCCAGTAGTTTGATGGGGTGTCCAAAAGGAGTAAGAGTCATCCTGCCCAGCTAAGCTGAGAAAAGCCAGAAAAACCTCAAAACAAGAAGAGATTTGGTTTCCCTCAGTGGCCTGCCCTGTGGTCTGTTTCAATTCGATTCTGTAGAAGATTACTAAGTCTGGCGATACATTAATAAAGACACAATGAGACATGGTTAAAGGTACAAGCCAGACAGACTTAAGGAGAGTTCACAACAGCCATCTTCCAGCTCCTACTGCTCGGCTCGGCCGGCAGTTTATTATCGTAAAAGCTCCTTCTAACTCTCTCTTAGCAGTCTGTTTGCACGATCAAAGAGATGCAATGGTTTGCTACTCCCAAACCTTTGACTGCTGGGGCATGTCCACATCTATACAACACAAAAGGGGCTAGACCCCAACCATCTGAGTTATATCCACGTATTGTAGCGGGGGTACTGCAGATCAACAGGGGAGACCAGGCCATGCTTAGTGTCACCTCTAGTCTGGCAGAGCATCCAAATGACCGCTTCACCAGCAACTCTATTTTACATTAAGCTAAGACGGAGTAGCTCCTTATTGACATGATAAACCAAGCTGGTTCAGCCATAGCAATCACATTGCTAGGCTTTCAGGCAGTTGGTGCAATGAATCTTTAGTAAATCTAATATCTAGAGATATGTTCAAATATACCATGACAAGATTCTGTTTCTATTTTTATTTTTCTGAGGTCCTGGTGTCCATGCTTTGCCAATGAGCTACATCTCCAGCCCTAGTCCCCATTTTGAATTCACTCACAGAGATATATTGCTGTCAGCCCACCCTTGCCTTGACCTCGTTCTCTCAAAGGGCCTCCCCCATGACCTGTCTCTTCCCCGTGGTTCCACAGCTGCCGACCTCCCCCTCTGTTTCTTGGGTGTCCCTCCCAAGGCCTGCCATGGACTGAGCAAAACCCTCTCCATCGAAGTCAGCCTCCCTCCTCCACCCCAGAGGAACCAAAAGGGACAGTTCTGGGCAATGGCAAAGACTATAGCCAACAGACCCTGCCCAAGGCAGGACGGAAAGATGTTGAAATCATGAGGACCCGAGGAGGAGTAAAGAACACCCACCTCATCCTGGAATCTGAAGCTTCTCATCAACTGAGAAGCTAGAGTTCCAGCATTTGCTATAAAAGCTGCTGATAGGGTTAATATTCCTTTATATAGAGGGACTTGCAGTATCAGTCTGGGGTCTAAATATATATGACCTTAGGTAAGTAACAGGCTTGGGGTCTGCACACATATAGCCTTAGGTAAGTAACAGGCTTGGGGTCTGCACACATATAGCTTTAGGTAAGTAACAGGCTTGGGGTCTGCACACATATAGCCTTAGGTAAGTAACAGGCTTGGGGTCTGCACACATATGCCTGAAGGAAGTAACAGGCTTGGGGTCTACATACATATGCTCTTAGGTCACATTCCTTTTCTCAGACATCGAGTGATATAGGGTCCGTGAATCACCCCAAAAAGACCACTGAGACCACGTACGCAAAACGCAAGAGCACATTTATTCTGCAGAACGAATCAGCATGCTGGGGTCAGCCAGTTTTCAAAATGGCAACCCAAGTTCAGGTGTGTGGACCCCTTTTAACGAAATCAGGCAGTATCAAGGGGATCTCTCTGATTGGTCGGGACCCGAATACTGGATTGGCTCCTTACACAAGGAAGCAAGGGTTTCTGGGAAAGTGAGTACTTGACAGAAAGCAGAGAGGCAAAGTCAGTGCTGCCCACCACTGGGTGGTGGTCTTCTCAGTGAGATTCTAAAGTATAAATGAGCAAGCCGTTAGCTCTGGAGGCTGAGGGGAGGGCTCAGTGAGAGTGTGGGAGTCTTCTCACTCTCCTACCCTCAGCACAGTCAACCCTTCCTCAGTCAAGGGCTCCACAGAAACTTCACTTCCCAGACAGCGAAGTAGAATCTGCCTCAACTTCAAGAGCCTTGAGGTCCCTCCCACCGGTGGGTGGCCCCAAGCGGCTAGGCTCTAGCTGTCCAGGAATGAATGCCTCTCATTATTAGAACACACAGCTTACAGACGGGAGCCTGCTGTTTCCCAGCCTATGGGATGGTTCTCTTACCCAGCCCCCCAGCCCTGTAGTCCTACTCAAGGGAAACTGGAGCCTGATGAAGATCAAAAGTGGCTTGTCCAGGATCTCAGAGCACACAGGAAAGCCCTGTCAGAATCAGAGCAGGGTGGTGGGATGTAGAGGAACACTTGGAAGAAGTTTTTGTTATTTTGGTTTCTTTAAAAACGCAAAATGACGCTTGGATTAGGTCTGTGTTTCCACTCCAGGTGTGGTCGGTTGGATGCGTCGTTCATGAGTCAGAGTTGGAATGTTTGATACAGGTGGCTATAATCTGGTTAGATGCAGTCATTCTGGCATGTGTAGCTTGTTCTGGGGATTGTGTGCCTCATGGGTTTATGGGAACTTTTGGCTTAGGGTATAAAAAGTCTAAAGCCCCAAGGGCGGCGTTGGTTTGTGGTTCATTGGTGGGGTTATTGTCCTTAATGTGTTAATTCTTAAAAGAACAAAGGTTCGAGGTTGGAGGGATTTACAGAGCGTGAGCTGAGACGCTAGTCTGACTCACTGTCAGCTAGTCTTCTTCAAGCTTAAAACAGCCTAAAAGAGGCTGTGAAGATTTCTACCTTTCTATCATTCTATATCAAGGCCACTTGCAAAAGTGGTGAAGATCTCTTTCTTTCCTTTCTCTTTCCCTAAATTGAGGGTAAAAGATTGTAGCGCACTGCTACAGTGGGAAGGAGCACTTGGCCTCTGAAGCTACAGGGTCTGACCCCAATCCTGGTGACTCTAGCTCTCTCTCACTTAGAGCGCCAGTTTAGCGGAAATGATGAGGTGTCAGCACTTGCTGCGTCCAGCTTCTGGGGGCAGGGGGTCCATCACCCCTCGTGTTTGGAACCATGATCCTCATCAGGTATTCTCTGTTAGTGGCTGACCAAATTCACCCTTTAGCCCAGGGTAGAGAAGAGAGTTTTCTGGTGCTTTCTGCAACTTCTCCTGCTCGGCTAGCTGCCCACGTCTTTCGTACACCACCTGCTAATTCAGGGTTAGGAAAGATAGCTCCATCCCAGCTCTGAAGAAAGAAGCATTTGAACATTTAGTCACCAGTGATTCTTACCTTCCTATTTATATCTTCAAAACTCATCTGCAATCCAGTCTCTTGTCTGAAATTTTTCCTTCTCTTAATATCTCTCTCTCTCTCTGTGTCTCTCATTCTTTGGGGAAGGAGAGAGGGCTGAGTACCCAGGATATCCTCTTACTAATCCAGATAAGGCACTGAGCTGATTTTTCTTTCCTTTTAAATTTTTTAAAGATTTATTTATTTATTTATGAGTTCTCTATCTGCATGTACACCTGCATGCCAGAAGAAGACATCTGATCCCACTGTAGATGGTTGTGAGCCACCATGTGGTTGCTGAGAATAGAACTCAAGACCTTGGGAGAGCAGCCAGTGCTCCTAACCGCTGAGCCATCTCTCTAACCTTTATATTTTAAATACATTAGCCATTACAAATTCCTTTTAGCTGGGAGGTGGTGGTACAAGCCTTTAATCCCAGCTCTCCAGGAGGCAGAGGCAGGCTGATCTCTGAGCTCAAGGCCAGCCCCGGCTACAAAGTTCCAAGACAGCCAGAGCTACACAGAAAAACCCTGTCTCGAACAAAACAAAACACACACACACAAACGTTTTTAGAAACAGGGTAGGCTGGGCACTTAGCTCAATGGTAGAGTCTTCTGTAGAACGTGAGGCTCTGGGTTTGATCCTGAGCATCAGTAAATAAACAAAACGAAACAAACATACTAACCTAACCCTGTTCCTAAATGTCACTGGGCCCGTGACAGGTGCTTCAGCGGATTAGGCAAATGAATGAGGATCCAACTACTCTTCTTGTCAGAGCAGTCCCCGCCCCCACCCCCACCCCCACCCCCGTGGATATATATTATAATGGGAAGAACTCACTGGAGAGCCTTCAAGCTCAAGCTCTTTCAAGGTCATGGAAGGAGACACGAGAGCTCAGGTGATGCTTTCTCGCCTGGCCTGTGTAGTGTGTTTGGAGGGGCTGTGGCCTGGAGAGAGCGCAGGGTAAGACCTGCCGCCTGGCTGCAGGAGCCTCTTATCCCACACTTAGAACCCTCCTCTCTCCCCTTGCAGCCTCCAGTCCTTCAGGAGCACAGGAATTTGGCAGCCCTCAGTAGAAGGACCAAGGAGCAGTGGCCACGGAGGCGCTTTCCTCCAACAGAGGCCACAGGCCTGAGTTGACCATTTTCTGGTTCTTGGACAGAAAATTGAATCTCAGTCCTCAGCACCCAAATACAGGACTCAGAGGCAGCGTGCTTCACAGGGAACGGCAGTGAGGCAGTGAGCTGCAGAGAGCACCACAGGAATCCAGGCCCCAGTTTCTGGGGAAAATCACCTGCTAGGAGGAGAAGGGATGAGGGGAAGGAGGGGGAGGAGGAGGAGGAGGATGAAGAGGAGGAGGTCACAGCTGGAGGGGGTTCGTATCCCACCGCTGAGGATCAGGCACCCAAAGGCTACCAAGCAGACCTTGTGAGGCCCCTAAGTTTCCTCCGGTCCTGCTTGCCTCTGCGGGCTAAAGGAAGATCTGTCACTTACATCCATGTCTGTCTTCATTTCACCCAGTTGTGCCGACCTGACAAGTAGCAATTCTAAGAACCTGGATGCGGGTGGGGCTCTCCAACAGCTTGTTCCTCTGCGCTCCCTTGGAGCTCATCAGTTTGGCAAAGGCAGTACCCCCTCCCGCCTCCGCCCCCACACTTAATCAAAGGATTTCTCTGTAGTGTTTCACAGCTCTCAAAACACTTCCACACACTCAAGTCTTAAAGACAGGGCGAGTGGGAGTGGAGCGCATGCGCAGGTGGCGCGTCGTCGGGAAGCCTGGTGGCCGGCCTCTCCAGCTTGAGCCAAGCACGTTTCAGAGTTCAGCACAGAGACGGTCGTACTTTATGTGGGCATTGTTTTGAAAGTACCTTCTATTGCAGTGTCTCATCTGGTCATCGCGGGTCTCTTTTGAAGCTGGGCAGGGTAGGGATCAGCACCCCGATTTTTTCTGTCTTCTTTATTTTGTGTGCCTGTGGGTACATGTATAGGTGTACCTGGGCTGCCCTATATGTGGCATCAGAGGACAACTTGCAGCAATCAGCTCTCTCCTTCTACATATGGGTCCCAGGGATTGAAATCAAATCTTCAGGATTGGCAGCAGACACCTTTACCCACTGAGCCATCTTGCCAGTCCAGCAGCCTATGTTTTAAATTTGTCAATGTTGAGAGTAAAACAAGGGCCTTGAATTTGCTAGACAATTTACTTTAAAAATAATAATAATAATACATTGCCAGGGGTTGGAGAGATAATTCCACAGTTAAGAATGCTTGCTGTTCTTCCAAGGACCAGAGTTCAGTTCACAGCACCCACACTGGGCAGGTCCTAACCTGTAACTCCAGCTCCAGGGGATGAAATGCTGGATTCTGGCCTCTGTGAGCACTCACATACATGTGGCACACGTTCGCACACACACACACACACACACACACACACAGATAGAGAGACAGAGACAAACAGAGACCCCTGTCATCCTGGCACTAAGGAGGTAGAGGCAGGAGGATGAGGAGTTCAAGGCCAGCCTCAGCTACATAGTGAATTCATTGTGGACTACATGAGACCCTTTCTCAAACAAAAACAGCAACAGACATTGCTGGGCACAGTGATGCATGCCTGTGATCCTAGCACTTGGGAGGGTGAGGCAGGAAGATTCCCTTGAGTTCCAGGCCAGACCAGACTACATTGTGAGAGTCTTTTTCAAAAATAACATCATACAACAGGGCCAACGAGATGATCAGGAGTAAAGGCACCTGCTGCCAAGCCTGACGACCTGAGTTCGATCCCCGGGACTCACATGGTGCAAGGACCAATTCTTCAAAGTTGTCCTCTGACCTCCACAGGTGCACGCATATACACGAAGCATGTATATATACATACACATACACAATAATAATAAATAAGTTAAATAGCCAATGGTGGTGGTGCACACCTTTAATCCCAGCACTCAGGAAGCAAAGGAAGACAGATCTCTGAGTCTGAGGCCAGCCTGGTC
The DNA here is from genome assembly GCA_026225945.1 of Cricetomys ansorgei. Taxonomy (NCBI): domain Eukaryota; kingdom Metazoa; phylum Chordata; class Mammalia; order Rodentia; family Nesomyidae; genus Cricetomys; species Cricetomys ansorgei. The sequence goes on from JAMJFZ010001881.1 coordinate 16,180,295, forward strand.
TACAGAGTGAGTTCCAGGACAATCAAGAGTACACAGAGAAACACGTCTCGAAAAACAAATCAAAATAAATAAATAGTAAGTAAAATAATAATAATGATTTGGGTTTTTTTTTGGGGGGGGGATTGAGACAGGGTTTCTCTGTTGTAACTCTGGCTGTCCTGGAACTCACTCTGTAGGCCTGGCTGTCATTGAACTCACAGAGATCCATCTGCCTCTGCCTCCCGAGTGCTGGGATTAAGGACGTGAGCCACTACCGCCCAGCTAATAATAATGATTTTTAGAAGACATTCTGTGTCTTGCTTGCCTAAGGACATCTAGCTGAACTCTGAACCTATGATGACTTCAGGTTCATTTTACCCCTGAGAACTCATTAAGGTAGAGTCTTTGAAGGGCATAGGTGGCAAACCTTTATCCCTGCCAGGGATACCCTCTGTGGTATCCTGGAAGGCAGTCCATTGCTTCAATACCTCCAGTGATGGGGAGCTCACTACTTTCTGAGGCAGCATTTCTTACTGTTATCCACTGGCTATTAGTTTTTGTTTTGTTTTTTTTTTCCTCCATCAAATGAGGAAAATTGTTCATTCTAATATCTGCCCTAGAGCTCAGGATTCCCACAAAGGAAGTGGCCCTCTTGAACAAAATGAAGGATGTGCAAGCTCACACCAGCTTCTGGAAAGAGATTTCCTGGTCCAGTGAGTTCCAGGGTACTTCATGGGTAGGAGCCTAACCTGCCCCCACCTCCACCCCCAGCAGGTCCTGCAAACCTGTTTAGGGAACTCTTGCCTGCTTGGTATGTCTTTGGGAACCACAGCTGTAGCAAATGCCTGAATTTCCATTCATGGAAAAGCCCGCCAGGACTGAAAGGGTAATTATCTACCTGCTGAGCTGACAGGTTCCCATCTGGCAGGGGCTGAATGCTGTGTCTTTAGAAAAAAAACACCAAAAAAGGCACACCTTTGACAGATCCCCTCAGCTACACTTAAGAAGGAAAAAAAAAATCTGCTGAGATGGTATGTGTGGGGTGGGGGGGCCTAGAAAGAAGAGGAGAATCTGAGATGCTGTGAGCTCATTCGCTTATTCTAGCACGTTCTCCTCCACAGCAATTGGTGGGGCTGCCTTGCCAGCTGGACATTGAAAATATGCCCAGGTGGACAGAACCAGGAGTCCCAAGACAGCTCTGAAACACAGGCTGACTGCTTGTAGGAGAATGTCCAGACAGAAAACAAAAAGTGTCTACCATCAGGATCCTGCTAAAGATTTCCCTTCAGGGTTCTGCATCCCCGAGCTGTCCCCTCCCCCTCTGCAGCCGATCAAGCGCCATAGATCCAAAACAGTTACAGCCCACAGAGCATTATCTCCAGCCCTCCCCTCCTCCCTTCCTTCCTCTCCACATCTCCTCCACATTCTCCATCAAAGACGATGAAAGGGAGCTAGGCATGGTGCTCCTGTCTGTAATTCTAGAAATTGAGAAATGGAGACCAAGCATCGGGAGTTCGAGGCCAGCTTCATCAGCTACGTGACGAATTAGAGGCCACCATGGGCTACATGAGACCCTGTCTCAAAAAAAGCCAAGCAAGCAAGCAAATGGAAACAATAAAAGAAGTGTTTTCTAGGAGTTTTAGTTGAGAGGCCCAAAGCTTACCAGTTGGTCTACCGTTCTGTCTCAGCTACTGTAGGCATAGCAGGCCAGGCACCTGTGTACCTGTCAAAACACAGGGAAGTCAGTTGCTCGCTGGGAATTACAATAGCAGATAAGCCTGAGGTCAGGATGATCAGTGCCTTTAGAATTACACAGAGCAATAGCAACCTTAATGGTTGAGTGCTGTGCGCCAGGCCTGAGCAGGTGCTGTGTATACTTGCACCAAAGCTGTAAGCCAAAAATTATTCTTACTACCATTAAACTGGGCTAAGAAGACTTCTATAACAAGATCCCCCAGAGAAAAATAACGGGGGAGTTTGTGTTCTTCTCATCCTCCTGTCTCTCTTCCTTTTGTCTCTCTATCCTCCACTGTGTATGTATGTGTGGTGTGTGTGTGTGTGTATGGTGTGTATATGTGGTGTGTGTGTATGTGTGGTGTGTATATGTGTGGTGTGTGTGTGTGTGTGGTATGTATATGTGTAGTGTGTGTGTGTGTGTGTGTGTGTGTGGTGTGTATATGTGTGGAGTGTGTGTGTGGTGTGTGTGTGTGTGTGTGTGGTGTGTGTGTGTATGTGTGGTGTGTGTGTATATGTGTGCGTGTGTATATGTGTGGTGTGTGTGTGTACGTATGTGTGGTGTGTGTATATGTGTGGTGTGTGTGTGTGTGGTATGTATATGTGTAGTGTGTGTGTGTGTGTATGTGTGGTGTGTATATGTGTGGAGTGTGTATGTGTGTATGTGTGGTGTGTGTGTGTGTGTGGTGTGTGTGTTTGTATGTGTGGTGTATGTGTGGTGTATGTGTGTGTGTGGTGTGTGTGTGTGTGTAGTATATGTGTATGTGTGTATATATATGTGTGTGGTGTGTATATGTGGTGTGTGTGTGTGTGTGTGTGTGTGTACACGTGTACAAACAACCTCAGGTGTCATTCCTCAGTGACTTCCACCTTTGCTTGACTGGTCTGGAGCTTTGCCAAGTAGTCTAAACCCGGCAGGAAACCAGCAAGCTTCCAGGGAGCTTTCCACCTCCCTTCTTGCCATCCTTGAGATTACAAGCATACACAGCTTTTACGTGCATTCTGGGGAACCAAACTCACGTCCTCACACTTGCAAGGCAAATAAATGCCTTACCAAGACATCTTCACAGTCCTCATTTTTCTTTCTGTGGTATTGGGGATCAAACCCAGGCCATGAGCATGAGACTAGTTTACCACAGCCCTGGACCTCAGAGAGGGAATTTAAATCCAGTTCTGTCCTGTTCTTTAAAAGTCCGTGCTTGAAAAAATAAACAAAAACAAAAAAACTTCTAAAATTTAATTTTCTAGCATATACAGAGGCCCCACAAGCCGGTGCCATGAACAAACACGCACCCATCTCCAAGGTACAGTAACCACCACAGGGGCTGCTCCTGTCGCAGCTCTACCCGCCCATCCTGCCATTGGGTTGACACACGCATTAGACACCGTGCTGTTTTATCTGCAGATAGCTCAGCTCGCATCTCCAAAGGATAGGGACTCTCTTCAACTTCTCAGAATTATGACCAGACCCGAGAGTTTACCAAGAAAAGGTCCTATTGTTCTTTGAAACAGAAATATTGCACAATTTATATCATCCCAGAGGGGAAGTAAAACAATTCCTCAGCCTGGTGACATGTTAGCACAGTAGTTCACACAGTGGTGAACAGCTAAGTTCAGGATTGGCCGTGTGGTGGCCCCATATCCCCGAGCCCTGAGGAACAGCCCTAGTCTTCACATTACCACCAGGCAACATGGACCTGCCCACAAGGGAAATCAAAGGGGAGACTTCTATCCAGCTCTTTGCGGCTCAGAGGGAATCTTTTACACCGCTGGCTGTCACACTGTCTTAGGTGTGCATGGAGCAACATTGACATTGAACACACCTACTATGTGTCAGACACTGAGCTAGGCATTTCTATATGTCAGCAACATAACACTTAGGTTTTAAATGTTGATTCAATGTTTGTGGTTTGAGTTTCCATTTGACTAGGAATTTCATCGTACGTTGAAACGCTGAGGAAGGCAATAAACCACTTTGGGGCTGAAACCCTGAGTCAGCATGAAAGTAAGTGTGGGCATGGAAGTGTGCACGTCTAAACCACACAGTCATCCTGGACAGCGTGACTTGATCAGGTCTAGGATGTGGTTCTGTCCTGTGCTGCCCTGCCTCACCGCGGTAGGAAGCATCCCAAATTTAAGTTCACGGTCATCTCCCACTTCCGTGCGTCAGGGCTGGAGAACTCAGCCTAAGGAGTCTGGGAGTCAGACAGGGGAGACAAAAAAAAAAAAAAAAAAAAAAATGCACCCATCACTTGATGTCCACAGGGCATTGGAGCCAAGTGAACGCCAAAGTCTGAGAAAGCCCGAGTCTCCCGGATAGAAGGCAGCGTATGTGCTCGCAGCCCAGGCATGTCCGCCATCCTAGCTTACTATACAGTGCCCAGCACAGCATAAACGCACTATAGTGTTTACTCTTTTTAGGGAATCATGGCAAGAAACAAATGTTCATACATGTTTGATGCAGGCACATTTTTTAATGTTTGCAGTCATGGAAATGGAGCGGCTGGAGAGGTGGCTCAATCGTAAAAGCAAGTGCTTCTAGGGACCCAGGGTAGATTCTCAGCACCCAAGCGGCTGCAGTGGAGGCGGGCTATGGAGGAGGGTGGGCTGTGGAGGAGGGTGGGCTGTGATAGATGGTGGGCTGTGGTGGAGGGCCGGCTTTGGTGGAGGAGGGAGGGCTTTGGTGGAGGAGGCAGAGTGGGCTGTGGAGGAGGGTGAGCTGTGGAGGAGGGAGGTAGGGCTTTGGTGGAGGAGGGCAGGATACACTAGGTGTTGTCTTTGGAGAAGTGGGCCTAGGTACTTTGTGAAGACCTGAAGAAACATGCTGAGGACTTGCACTGAGGAAAGGGCTGGCAGAACTGGCACAGAATCTAAGGAATGTTTGCCTGGCACAGCAGAGCACATGGATGGGAGCAGAGGAACAGTGGAGGCCAGGGAGAGCAGGTAGAAGGCCCCGAGTATACTCTAGCTAGCTCACTTGCTTCTCCCTGGCCCCATCGGAGAGTGGGCCTCCACATCAGCCCCCTCCTGGTCCTCAGCATCCTAGGAACAGCCACTCAGGACACTGGTCCTCAGCATCCTGGGAGCAGCCATGCAGGACACTGGTCCTCAGCATCCTGGGAACAGTCACGCAGGACACTGGTCCTCAGCATCCTGGGAACAGCCACGCAGGACACTGGTCCTCAGCATCCTGGGAACGGCCACGCAGGACACTGGTCCTCAGCATCCTGGGAACAGCCACGCAGGACACTGGTCCTCAGCATCCTGGGAACAGCCACGCAGGACACTGGCTTCTTACTTCCCAGGGATTGGCACAGAGCATGTGCTCAGTATACACTTGTTGATGGAAGGTTGTGGGGGTGACCTACAGGACAGATAATGAAACCTTCTGCAGGACAGTAGGAAATGGGCAGCCAGAGATGCTTTACTGAGAGCACTTATTTGGCAAGAGGCTGAATATGCAACAAGAGCATCTGATGGCAGAAGAATGATGGGGCCATTAACAGAAGCAACAGAGCAGGGGTGGAAGTGGATGCCTGGGAAAGGTGATGAGAAGATGCTTCTTGGTTCTGATAAGGCCACTAAAAATATCTGTCCAGCATCTGGACACAGAGAACTCCAGCACCACTAACCTTATGGCCTGTGAGGGGTCCTACTTTCATTTCTATTGCTGTGATAAAATATTCTGACAACAATCAGCTTAGGAAAGAAAAAGTTTATTGGAGATTATAGTCCATTATTTCAGGGAATTCTGCTGTAACTCTGGCTGTCCTGGAACTCACTCTGTAGACCAGGCTGATCTCAAACTCACAGAGATCCACCTGCCTCTGCCTCCTGAGTGCTGGGATTAGAAACTTGTACCACCACTGCCTGGCTATCATCTATCTTTATTCTGTCTTATCTAGTTTAGAACCCTCCTGCATAGGGAATGATGTCTCCCACAGTGGTCTGGGTCTTCCAACCTCAATTAATATTCAAGGCACCTATCCACAGACAGGCCTATAGGCCAACCTGATCTAGATAATTCTCCACTAAGATCTCTTCCTAGAGGGACTGGAGAGACAGCTCAGAGGTTAAGAGCCTGTGTTACTATTGCAGAGGACCCGAGTTATGTTCCCAGCACCCATGTCTTTAAAAAGAAATGTTTAAAATGATTTCTTCTGAGATGAGTCCAGGTTGGTCAAGTTGATAGTTAAAACTAGAACAGGAGGCATATGCTAAGAGGTGTTTGTAGTTGTCCTGGGAGAGGGTGAGGGGGAGTGGTGTGGGAGGGGACACAAGAGGCCCTGGGTGAAGCCTTGAACCAGCACTGATGGGAAAAGAACAAACATCTAGCTGTTGGGGCAAGAAAAGAAGAATCAGGCATGTGTGGAGTCAGAGCAGACATGGAGGAGTAGCTCAGGCTAGGAGATGATCCCAGGATGCCCCAGAGGTCCAGCGAGCAAACCTAGGCTACCACCCAGCAGCAGCAAGAGAGCTCTCAGCAGACATGGTGATTGGGCTGTGGGAGAGTAGGATCCAGATTGTGCCGGTTAACAAAGACATGGTGTGAGGGCTGAAGTAGTCAAAGCAAGCACTCTTGGAAGGGCTCTGGCAGGATGGGGAGAAGAAAAGAAAGCCCCACTCTAGATGGAGGTGGTGCTGGGGGAAGCCCGTGTTCAGACAGGGAGAGACAAGAAGGGTTTGTCACAGGAGAGGAGGGAGAGGCGAGGTGGAGTGGGAAGGAGGCAAAGCGCATTTTGCAGAGCAGAGAAGGCCCAAGGGATCTGAAAGGCAAGAAAGCACAACAGTCAGGCTTATGATAGCTTAGCACAGGCCTAGCTTGTGTAAGAACCTGGGTTCCGTCCCCAGAACCATTACAGTCGAGTGAAAGCATGTAGATCAAAGGAATACTCCAGTGGTGAACATAGTAAGTCCTTATCATTGAGAAGCTGTGGAGTGCAAGCCACACAGCATTACTGTGTTGTATTTCATTTCATCGCCATAAAGGGCATACCGTTTCTATTAAGTGGATCACCCAAGATCACACAGCTTATCAATAGAAGAACTTGGGATCAAAGAATCGACCAAAGAAGGTCATAGGCTGGACATATAGTTCAGTTGGTAGATTGCTTGCCTAGCGTGCATGAAGCCCTGGGTTCACTCCTCAGCATGAACTGGTCATGGCGGCTCAAGGCTGTGATCCCAGAACTTGAGAGATAGAGGCAAGAGGATTGGAAATTCAACCCTTAGCTACATATTGAGTGAGAGTCCAGCCTGGGCTACATGAGAGCTGTCTCAAAAAGGAGAGACATATTAGGTGCCAAATACCGAAGGAGAGCAGGAAGTAGGCTCTTGCCCTCGCAGACTCACAACCATTGTCAGTAGACTGAGCTCCACTCTACTAGCAAACATGCTCCAAGGCACAGAGGTGCTCAGAGGATGTGCGAGCAACAGAGTAATGGAAATGTGTCCAAGCTCAGCCTGCGGAAGGGAGAGGATGCGAGAGCAGGAGGAGCTCAAAAGGAGGTGAACTTTGACCTGAGTCTGGAAAGACCAGAAGGAAAAAGTGCAAATCCTCTGGGAGCTGTGACCAGTAAACTGTTTGGGAACACAGGGTAGGTGTGGCTGGTATGGGAGAGCAGTGTGCCAAGATGGGGGGGGGGTGGAGAAAAATGGCACACTATGCCCAAGAATTGTAATGCTTCCCTGTTGTAGAAGGGTATTTTTAGTTATGTCTAAAATGGTTGTTTTGTACACTGTTGGGTGAAGGGATGCCTGGGTCTTGGCGGTTTGTTTGTCTGCAAATATTGGCTCTTTGTAAAAGATGTTTGATTACTCATGATCTGCACGTGCTATCAACAAAACACCTGAGGAGCTTAGGTGTCATTAAAACTCCTGAGATGAGAGGCTCAGGGTTCCACAGTCTATTATGGCGCTTGCCGTGATAGTGGTTCCCTGTGCTGAGGTCCAGCAGGGCTTGCACCGCACCTCCGTGTCTTCCTTGGTGAGCCGCCACAGCAGCGTACTACTGTGTCTCCCCTTGATCAAACAAGGAAAGCGATCGGATTTGCATTCTAGGGCAATAGTCCTGGAGGTCTCTTGGGGCAGCACGGAAGATGAATGAAAGAGAACTGTGGGAAGCAAAGGACCCAGTGAGGATACATCATATAGTATAGCTTAGGCAAGAAAGCATTGGCTGGGGCAATGGCCTCTGTAATACAGTAGAGAATGAATGACTATACATATGTGCACGTGTATATATGTACGTGCGCGTATGTACACATACACAGATAAACAGAGTGACGGTCTGAATGAGGTGTCCCCCATTGTCTCAGGCATTTGAACACTCAGTCCCCAGGTTGATAGTACTATTTGGGTGGGGTTAGGAGGTGTGGCCTTGCTGCTGGAAGTATGTCACTGGGGGTGGGCCTTGAGGCTTCAAAGCCATTCCCAGCTCACTCTCTCTGCTTCCTACTTGGGGTTCAAGGTGTGAGCCCTCAGCTTCTGGCTCTAGCCACCAGCCTCCAGTCTGCCATCACAAACTCTGACACCTCTGGAACTGCAAGCCTAAATAAACCTTTCCTCCTGCAAGTTGACTTCTTAGTCATGGTGCTTATCACAGCAATAGAAAAGTAGCCAATATACACAGATGCACACAGATATAAACATGTGAGATATATATATATAAAGAAAGTATTGACCAGTCTCAGAGGAAAGACATTAAAAAAATACAAAAACATAGAGGCATCGAAGCTGGTGTGGTAGTTCATGCCTAAAATTGCAGCATTTATGAGCTGAAGCAAAAGCATTTCACTGAGTTCAAGGCCAGCCCAGACTACAGAGTGAGACCCTGTTTCAAAACAGACAGACAGCATGATCCCGGGTCTAACTTGAACAGAAACAGGACAGTGCAGGGTGGGGCGTTGGGGATCATGAATCTGGGATGCTTTGGTTGAGAAGCTGGTGGGCGTGCAGGAGGAAGACCAGGTGGGTGTGAGGGTCTGGAGCGCATGGGAGAGGCGGAGAAGCACATGAGCTGTTGTCACAGGGCAGAGATTGGAGCCACTTGTGGAGTGAAGACAGCAAAGGGCCCTCCCTCGTTCCGCCGGTGTCTGTGTCGTCTGTGTGGTTGTGGAGTAGGTGGAGGGAAGTGAGAAGCCCTGAGAGGAAGGGGAGGGAGAAGAGGAAAGGAAGTCCTCTTACAAGACACGGAGGCCAGGGGTCACGTGAGAAGAGGCCACTGAGAAGGAGACAAGGGGAGCTTGTCCCACACTCAGTTGCTTCCTTTGAGGAGAGGGAGAAAGGCAGCCCTTTTGAGCTGAGAATGGAAGAGCAATAGAGTCTCTTCCCTCCACCCCTCCTTCCTCCTCCCCTCCCCTCCCTTCTCTCCTGTGTGCTGTGTCTGCCTGACTCTTGCTGCAATAACCAGCACGTTCACAGAAAATAAAGCATAGTCTTTAACAAAAGATGGCGAGTCAGATGTTCCAAGTGTTTCCATTGTGTACTTCAAAACTAGACAGGCTACCAATGGAGAGCATCCAATACGATCATGCTGTCCTTAAAAACGTTCCTTCGATTATCATTAAACTGTTCTGTGTACCAGAAATGTTAACAAGGGAAATAAACAACAGGGCCATTCAGGAGAATTTCAAAATTGAAGTTTAAACTGTAAGTGAAAACAAGAACAGAGGAGGGAAAAAAGTAATAACTGTGTGAACATTACAGACCTTGGCTGCCCTTGAATGTTTTTCTCTGCTTCACATTACATAATTCTCCTTCAGATATCAGTCTCAGATGCTAAGATTCACAGTGTATGTGTCATACTTAAAGGGTAGAATCTTGAAAAGAAAGCAAAACAGCCCAGTGGTGCATGCCTTTAATCCCAGCACTAGGGAGGCAGAGGCAGGCGGATCTCCGAGTTCGAGGACAACCAGGGCTACACAAAAAAAATCCTGTTTCAAAAAACCACAAGAAAGGAAGGAAGAAAGAAAGAAAGAGGAAAGAAAAGAGA